>CM050523.1:39256018-40673518 GCA_027563665.1 Antrozous pallidus
ATTTTATTGATTTTTTACAGAGCGGAAGGGAGAGGGATAGAAAGTCAGAAACATCAATGAGAGAGAAACATCGATCAGCTGCCTCTTGCACGCCCCCTACTGGGGATGTGCCTGCAGCCAAGGTGCATGCCCTTGACCGGAATTGAACCCAGGACCCTTCAGTCCGCAGTCCTACGCTCTATCCACTGAGCCAAACTGGTCTCCGCATAATGGTACATTCGTATTGAACACAGGAATAATAATTGTGTATTATATCTAGCACTCACGTGACATCAGGCAATTCTACTTAAATCCAACAATTTTCCAATCTTACTCAAGTCCCTGTTCTTGTTCTCAACTAGCTCACAATCTAGAAGTAGACATGTAAACACTAAACTACAGTTCTATGTGAAAAATACCAGGCATCTTCTAAGTGGGAAGTGTAGGACCATAAATTGGTTGTGGGAAAATGCTGGATAGGATATATATATATATACTATATCATAAAAGGCTAATATGCAAATTGTCCCCTCAACTAGGAGTTTGATCATAATTTCTACCAGGGGGCGGAGCTGGCCAGCCAACCTCTGGTGGCCCCTCCCCCAGCTGGCTCCTCCTCCCACCAGCCCCCCACCTTGATTGGGGGTAGGGCCAGCCAGTCAACCTCCCAAGTCCCCTCCCCCCAGCCAGTCAAGCTCAATTGGCCCCAATCAGTGTGGGTTGGCTGGACCTCACCAGTGCATGAATTTGTGCACCAGGCCTCTAGTGTGTGTGTGTGTGTGTGTGTGTGTGTGTGTGTGTATAATATATAAAATTTCAAACTCATTACTTTAAATTTGTCTTTTTGTACACACATATATGGCATAAATATAGAGAAACTAAAAATTTACATAGTTTTTGATATGAAATATGTTTATATTTTTTTCCTTTTCTTTTTAAAATTTAGCTTTATTGTTGAAAGTATTACAGATATCCCTCTTTTCCTCCATTGACTCCCTCCTTCTCAGTTCCTGCCCTCTCCCCAGGCTTTCTTCGCACTATTGTCTGTATCCATGGCTTATGCATATAATCATAAGTTCAATTTATTACCACCAAACCACACTGCAGGAAATTCTAAAGGGACTGTTGTAAGGAGAAGAAATAGAAAGAGAGCAACACAGGCATAATGAATAAAAATGGCAATAAATAAGTACCTATCAATATGTTTATATTTTTATCTCATATGTACCTGTGTTTATACTTCATTTGGGAACTAGCATCATATGGTAGTAATCATATTGTGCGTGAAAGGTTGGAAACTTTAATTACAATATTGGCTATACCACTAGTTAGTATGTCCTTAAAAGAGTGATTAACATTTAAACTACCTGATAGTCTAAGTCTTATCTCTCCCTCCCTAATTTCTTCTCCTCCTAGATAGTAAGCATTTATTAAAAGATTATTATGGGCCAGGAACTTTCCTAAGCAATGTGTTAATCCATTAGACAACAACTTGATGAGGGAGGGGCTATAACCATCCCCATTTTACTAAGAAACTGAAGCAAATACAGATTAAATAACTTGCCCAAGGTTAGGCCAGAAGTCTTAAGGTTGGATTAGTGAATTTCTGAAATATTTTCTAATTGTAACTTTATTGACTGTCCTATGGTGGTGCCAAGAACTCATTTAATAATTGATCCACAATCTATTGAGCATCTACTATGTTCCAGATATTGTGCTAAATTTGGATTGAACCAAAACTGAAAGATAGCTCAGGTCTATTTGGCAGGTAGCTGTGTAATTCTATAACTATGGAAACTAAGAAGAGAAAATATGAACTGGCCAGAAAATGTCATAAAAAGTGATATTAACATGAGTGGGAAAGTAGGGATAGAGAATGACAGGTCAACAGGGAAGCCAAGGAATCAGAGCAGAAGACCACATTAGCCAGGGAGCAAATGTGAAAGGGAAGGGTGTGTCTGAGAAACTGAAAGTATCTTAGCATGGTTATATTCCATACTACGTATGGGGAGTAATAAGAGGCTAGAACTGAGACAAGAACCAGATCCTGAGTAGTCTTATTTATTGGGCATGAATTTTAGCTGGTAATAGATGAATTACTCAGAGACTTTAAGTGATGGAATTATATGATTAAACTAGAGGCTCAATGCTTGAAATTCCTGCAAGAGTAGGCCCTTCTTCCCCGGGCTGCTGGCACTGGCTTCCTTTTGGCATCCGGAACCCTGGCTTCCCTTGCAGCCCTGGCTTTGTACAGAAGGTCATCTAGAAGGATGTCTGGTCTAATTAGCATATTATAATTTTATTATTAAAAATTTCCATTTTAGAAGTTGTATTTATGACTGGTGTGAGATTGGAGAGGAGAGATGTGAGGCTGGAAGTCTTGCTTTAGGAGTATTGAAATTATCTTTTATTTAACTAACTCATTTATGCCATTCTACTTTATTCATTGATTTGTTTAACCTATGCATTTTTTGTGTGCCTATTATGTCCTAGATTATGTACTATGTTCTTGGTGTTTAAACTCTACTAGAGAAGAAAACAGGCAAAAATATTTGCCTTTGAGGAGCTTAAATTCTAGCAGAGTTTATGTGCAATTACAAGGAAGTGGCAGTGGGTGGGTTTGACAGGGCAGTGGTTAGTTAGTAATGAATATTGGGTTCCTAAAACAAGATCTGAAAACCCATAGAGAATCAATTATTGGATAACAGAAAATGATCTCTACAACTAAAAAGATTTTACTACTTGAGAATGGTAAGAGAGGTAGTCAGATTGATTTCATGGACCCTGAGGATAGAGCAGTTAGAAGTTTGTGGCCACTGGAAAAATTCTCTGGGCCATCAAGATGATTCATGAGACTGATGATTGTTAGTTGTCTGCTATTAACCTCCTGGCCTTCAACTCCAGAAGTTTCTACAGCAAAACTTCCTCTTGAAAATTTTTTTCAAATATATATAATTTTTATTCTTTACAGAGAGGAAGAGAGAGGGATAGAGAGTCAGAAACATCAATGAAGGAGAAACATTGATCAGCTGCCTCCTGCACACCCCCTACGGGGGATGTGCCAGCAACCAAGGTGCATGCCCCTGACGAGAATCGACCTGGGATCCTTGAGTCCACAGGCCGACACTCTATCCACTGAGCCAAACCAGTTAGGGCCTCTTGAACGTTTTGATTTGATATTTGGTGGAGGAATACATATGATGTCACTGACAGCTATGCTCAAAGAAGGAACTTCCTGAAAGCAAAATAAGTGGCCACAGAAGTTTTATACTGTGAATTTATATTTTCAGGCATTATACAAAACTCAAGTTCTGTGATTATCTTAATCAGAATAAGGATGAGGTCCATCTATACTATTTAGAGAATAGTATATCAATTTTTTAAACAAAAAGAAATAGCAAGTTTGCATAAAGTTTAAATCACATTGAACACATTGCAATGATTCTCAATAGGTAACAGTGCTACTTTGTCATATGTAGTCTCCTTGACCTACTAGGTATATAAAACTTTATAGAAATAATAACGAACAAAGAGAAGCTGGGTAAGTGGGTGGTTAGATTCAGCTCTTCAGGCCTCTTGCTAGCCTTGATGTCGACTTCTTTGAGGCAGACATTGGGTCAGATTCTTAACTCTTGTGGGCCTGTCTGTCCAATGGTAGAAAGGCAGTACTTTGCACCCAAAGAGGGTTCATGAAGTGCTTTAAGAGCTGAATTGAAAGAATGTAACACCAAACATAAGTGGATAACATTCTATTTTTATTGATGGCATGAATAAGAGGCATAGGTAATTTGACTGAAACATCTTTGAATAATAGTCTTTTCAGAAGTGGGGAATGATTGGCAGAGGCCCAGAAAGCAAGGATGTCATATGCCTTGGTCCTGGCCATTGTAATTTTGCATCTAAATGATAGGATTGGAACTGGCTTTAGATCCTTGTGGGCTTGAAGGTGTAGGAGAGGGAAAGCAAGCAGAGATCTTCTTCTCTACTGTTGGGGCCCTCTGACATTCTGCTGAAGTAACTTTGACTCCTTGGTGCTGTTAGTACAAATTTAGAGAATGTCAGTCTTGGGGAGAAGAGTGATAAAATTAACAACAGAGGAAGAAAGGGTCTTTGTTTACTTTCCCTTTTCCTGGTGTATGGATAAACAGGTTAAACACCTGTGAGAAGAGGGTGCTTCAGGGATACCCTCCTACTCAAATTGTTCCTGGGTGTCTTGGAGATTGCCCTCCTCTCCTTGTGCAATGATTAATTGCCTCTTCTCCACTGGCGAGGCTGGCAGCGAGGAGCAGGGCCTTCACCTGCAGGTGTTGCCATGGCAAAGGACACTTAGAATAGATTCAGGAAACATTAAAAGGCAAAAGTGAAAATGAGAGGAGAAAATAGAAGCTTGATTCAAGGAGACATTTGCATGGATCAAATTGCCTCCCTCACAATAGCTATTGCCAAACTCAAGATCAACATTACTGTGTTCCTCCTGGCTCCTAAGGTTCTTTGAGTCCTGGTAATCTGGAGCAGAAGCTGACTTTTTATAAAATAAAAAAATAATAAAATTAAATGTAGCAATATTTGTTGTTATGTACTATAAAAATTATTTTGCTCCTAGGAGACATAGTTTGGTTTCTTAATCCAACTTGAATTAAGAAATTATGAAAGAAGAATTTGTTTATGGACTCTATAAAACAATTTTTTCCCTATTCAAAAATCAGCTAAGCAAAGTAGCTCATTTTAACTGCTACCCTGAACTTTTCTCTCATTGCTACCTTCTTTACTGTCCGCGTGGCTTCTCAGGGAAGCCAAGTCATATATCGTCTGTGTCACTCAAGGAGACTTTGCCTTAACTTACACTTGGCTTGTATATTGAATTCAGTTTTCTCTTTCTTCCTTAGTTCCACACTTTTGCCTATTATTCAGGATAATCTGGTTTATTTACCAAGCTTTCCCAGAACTTAAAGGTATTTATGATCAGATTTCCTACATATCAGCATTCTCTAAGTTAGAAAACTCTCTATATATCTATTTTTATATTTTTGGAATTTCTCATTAATACCAGCAATAGATTTCCCCCACCCCCTTTTTAAACTTTGATTGATTAATGCACTTTATCTACATAGTGATCTTAATAATGATGACAAATATGTGTTTATTGCATAACCAGTCATATCAAAATCCTTGGCTGTGAGGCCTAGGGTATAGATGCTATCTCAAAGTACCCAGGGTTGAAGAATCATGTGATAGAAGTTCACGGAATGATTGGGAAGACAATGCCTGTTCCATCATAGAAATTCAATATGTATTGGTTTTCTAAATTTCTTATAATTTCTTATAAAAGAAATGCTCAATGCTTCTAACTATCCTTTCTAGCAGGGCAGAGTGAAATGTAGGCCTTGGGAAGATTGAAATGCAGCACATTTGCTGTGGAGCTGTTCTTTATTTACTCTTCTGAATTGGTTGAGAAATATCAATTCACTCTTAGGTGCTTTTTCTATTAGGAAATAGTATTTATTTATTTAAGTATATTTTTATTGATTTCAGAGAGGGAGGGAGAGAGAGATAGAAACATCAATGATGCTCTAACTGGTTTGGCTCAGTGAAAGGTTCCAGGTTTGATTCCAGTCAAGGGCATGTACCTTGGCTATGGGCCCATCCCCAGCAGGGGATTTGCAGGAGGCAGCTAATCGATGTTTCTCTCTCATTGATGTTTCTAACTCTCTCTCCCTCTCCCTTCCTTTCTGTAAAAAATCAATAAAATATATTTTTTAAAAAAAATAAGAAGCATCAATGATGAGAAAGAATCATTGATCGGCTGCTTCCTGCACCCCACCCCACTGTGGATCCAGCCTGCAATCCAGTCATGTGCCTTTGACCTGAATTGAAACCAGGACCCTTTAGACCACAGGCCGATGCTCTATCTACTGAGCCAAACCAGTGAGGGCAGGAAATAGCTTTTAAAATGGGATGATCCTCCTTAAAATGGAAAGGCTTACAGATAACTCAGATGTGTACAGTGAGGTAACGTTGTTGGTAAGCACTTGGGCTGGGCAGAACCATTGCTTGGCTATTGGAGTTACCTGAGTGCTCTCTGTGCCTTTGATTTAATCTGATTTCTCTGTTGCCTATAAAACTAAAGACAAAGTTTCTTTACAGTGAATCTTCTCTTATGTGATCTGGGGTATGGTTCACCTTGCTTGGCCTATCAGTTCAGGCCAAGTCAGTTCAGGTAAACAAAGGATCTTTTCAAGAAAGCTAAGTGAGAGGCTGCCCTGTGACATCTGTTCTGAGCTAGAACCTGGAAAGGACTCATCAGTCCCCTGATGAAAAAAAAAGTTATTTAAATGGACTAAGAAAGGAAAGGGAAGATAGATAAACGAGGAGGGCCTGGCACTGAAACCTAGTTCTTCTATATGGAGTGGATAATGTAGTTCCAGAGTTTGTTATGTGCAAAGAAAATATCCTGCAAAGTGCGTACTAATGCTAACATAATTTGTCGTTTGAAGGTCAGCGTGGTAAAATTTGCCGAGCAATCTTTTTAGACATAGTGTCTACCTAGAAAAAGTAATGTATAAAGATTGTCAGATTTTCCAAATATTCTGATCAAATTTCAGTCTGGTTGTACTGTCTTACCTACACATTATGTGTGAAACTGAGGCACAAGAGTGAATTACCATCCACTGAGGATCTCCTTTATTCTACACTCACATGGTCTTATGGGAAGGCCCAGAAGTCCTTCGATGGGACAAAAAGAATTAATGCCAAAGTTGAGTGAGTTACAGCCGCTAACACCTAATTAACATCATTTTGTGCCAGTTGCTTTTGTTGGGCTGGATCCACACATAATATAATTTTGATCCTGTTTATATACACTCTTGGGATAGATTTGAGATCAGCATTGCCATTTAAGTGAGGTTAATCAAGCATATTGTATGCAGCGTTTGTTTTTGCATTGTATGTGAAAGGTGACCACTGTGGATGGGTTACCCAACTGGCTGCTTACTCTCTTAACAATAAAAAGGTGGTTTTCCTTATCTGATCATTAACCCAGCCGCAGCCCCAGCGATTCTCTCTGCCTAGTAGTCCTTGGGAATGGTGCAGCTGTTGTCAGTCACAGAGGAGAACTCTGGTTAGGAAACGCTTTGCTTGGCTGTGGTTGCATGCCTCTACCGCAGGGGATGGGGGGTGGGAAAGGAAAAGGGGAAAAAATACAACTCCCCTAAAAAGCAAACACCATTTTTTGTATGCCTGGTTCTGTTTATGTATATAAAATGGACATTATGGTGGAGTGAAAAAGACCCTCGTAAAAATCCTTCTTGAAAACTATTGTTGCTGACAGCCGTGACCTCTGTGAGTCTGCATGTTTACCCATAATTCATAATTAACAAAGACATTAGAACTGCCACAGGAGAATTCTGGGCTTTATTTCTTTCTAACTGGGCAGTACTAATGCTGGAAGTGCTCCCAAATCAGTGATTTAACATTTCAGGAAATCTTGGAGAGGCAGCAGAAGCCTCCTTATATAGCTCATACGCTGGGACTTTGGTGATACAGATACGGCCGAGATAATTATTCAGTTCTCGTTATTGCTGTAGCTCTGCACCTGATCCCCGAGCCATTAGAGCACTCTGCAGGTTATTACAACTATCAAACATCAAGGTCTCTTTTCTAGTCTCTTGACTATGTGGTTATCATTTTACTTCTTTAAAATCCCCCATCTGCATAGAAAGCCTCTGTGTTTTTTACTGAGATCTGCTCACAGCTTTCCCCCACCCCCTTCTTTATTGCTCCCCAAATGGAGTCCTTTTCTTACCAGCACATTAGCATAAAAATATAAACCTCATGCTTCTCCACTTGTATTGTTTTTATACCTCTCTCTTGTTTGATTTCCTCTTTGAGGCTGTGTGCACCTACACTTTAATTTGGGCAGCAAATGAGTCAGTGGGAGAGAATTCTCTTGAGATCAAGGAAACCACGATAACATAATTTCAGATGATGGGAGTTGCCACTGCCTATATTTAACCTTCTGCTTAGTGGAGGGCCCTCCTGACTCTATGGTATGTTTCTGTCCATTGCAGCTGTATCTTAGATGGTACCAAAAAATAGCCAGTTACAAGAGACTACCATGACAACTTGCAAAAAGGGGTTTTATACTGTGGGTGTATTTGATGATGTATTTCTTTTTAAATCTCCTCACCTTTCTTGGAATTTAACACAAAGCTGTCTTTTTCATGAAATATATTTTCAGTTTTGGTCATAATCTAGTGGTATAATAAGTTTGTTTCTAATACTTTTCTAGACAAACTATAACATGATCAAAACCAGACAGTTCTGAATATTCTGGGCACTGTGTGAGCTATCTAGAGGTAGGCAGCCACTTAGGATCTATAAAGACAATACTATGAATTAAGAGTCTGAAGCAGACCTCTGTGGATTGCATTTAAGTGAAAACAAGTTGCTATTTCTGGATATTTTACATAGTCTTACTCCCCTTGGAAATCTTTATTTTGCATGTGATCACCACCAAACACCTGTAAAAAAAGGCATTCCATCCACTGCAGGCCTATCTGATTAAAAAAAAAAAAAGCACTAATCCACAACGGGCGAGGGGCAGTCACAAACAGAACGGTGGGGCTAAGAAACACATGGCTTCCTCACTTGATATTGCTGCCCAGTTGTCCCACACCATATTCCCTTAAATGGGGGTTAGCTCTGTAGCCAAATTATCAGAAAACAAATTAAATAGAAGCTTTTTTTTTTGGTGTTACAAAACCAAAACCATGAAATAGGACTTCACAGTGTTTATCCAGTGCATGTGTGTTGGGCATTGAAATGAAATACAGAGACTTCAAAGATAGGTAGTGTTTTTACAGTGAGTAGTGAAAGTTAAGCAAGTATGTGCTTTATTTAATATGTACTTTATTTCATCAGCCTATGTAGAGAAACTATCTAATATTTCTAACTTACAGAAGAAACTGGTTCCTTTTAACATTTTCTCCTGCCCTTTTTGTGTTAAACTGTAAAGATTTTAAATATGTTCCAAATCATATTCTCCTTCTCTATTAAGTTACCGGTGCATGTCTATTTTTTCCCTTGGAAGCTAAGGAGCACAGATTCCAATATCAAATATATATCTACTAATGTAAACTCATGAACATCAATTATGAAAGTAAACCACTATATAGCATTTGTTGTGAATTAAATTCCCCCATAATCAATGACAGCGATAAGAATGCTTCACTCTGGGAACTTTGTATTATTGTGGAATCATGTGAATACTGTCAGGGATTACCCATTTTGCATGTGGTTTCATTTTTGATACTATATGCAATTCTTATTCCCTCACATATGGTGATCCTTAATATTAGAATTTGCTAGTTAAAGTATTTCTAATTATCTAGTTTGGATTGCTTATTTAATGAGAAAACAGAGCAGGACGAGCCAAATAACTTGCTCAGAGTCTCATAGTCATCTAGTTCGTGACAGACTTTGGTTCTAGTCTGTTGACTCTCCTATTCTTTCTAACCCATTGTGTCTTCCAATAATTAAATAATTATTGATATCCCCAAAGCAAGGAAAAGCACTTATGAGTTTTCCTTCCAGAAGAAATGATGATTTTTTTTCTTAGCCATCCATTCTCTCATTGGTGAGAAAAATGCATACATTTGCAAGATGGTAGGCCAGCAATATGGCAAAGGTCTTTTCTTTGTATGACAACCGACTGACCCCTAAATGAATTGAATCTATGACCTCCTTCTTCATTAGCTCCAAAAAAAGCTAACTAGCCCAGAAACAATTGTTACAAGCAATCTACAGCACAAATCCACTATGTTATTCCTGTGGGATTAATTAGAGAACTAAAACAATGCTTTATCTTTGAAAGACATAAAAAAAATCATATTGTCACGTACTTCCAGCTTGTGAACCTTTTGAAATTTTATGCAACATATTATGTAAGAGCAAATATACACTGCTCCAGGGAAAGGAACCCAAGTTTTCTTAAGATTTTCACAATATGAGTGTGTATGATCCAAAGTAGGTTAAAAACAATTATTCTAGTTCATGCTCTAGTATTTGTGCTGATGTCATCCCTGTATTGGTACTCTACCAAAACCACAAGATTTGCATTATGTTTTGCTACACTGGAGGAATATATTATTTCTATTTGTTCCTTGAGAATAGAAGGAATAGACTTTAAATATAGACATGTGGCCTTTATAATTAACACCAAATTAACAAAGACTAATTTGGGATATAATTACAATTTATTTAATGCTAGTGTGAGTAGTAGTGGATATCACTCAAATCTTAGTGCTGACTTTTATACACAATGAGAAAAATAATGCTGCAGCCTTAGTTATGGGAAACATGATAGTTTCCAGGAGAAGGAATGTGAACAGGCAAAGAATAAAATATTTGAATATTGATAACATCTTTAACTTACTTAGATGCTCTATAAGAAATAGGTGATAGGGCCTTTCTAGGCGGCAGGGGGTTAAAGCACTATACAGAAACTTTCATATGTACTTTGTTATCCAAGAGACAGATAGAGAGATGTCGTTTTACTGATATATTACATAAATCATGGTGCCAGCCAGAAAAACAACAGATGACCAATTTGTACAAAGCATTTTTTTTCCTTATGTTACATTTGTTTAAAATACATTAAATCGTTGTGCTAAAATTGAGGCAGCTGGCAGTCCAGGCAACCTTATAAGATTTGTGTTTTCTGGATTCAAGCCCATTTGTTTGGAAAGGTGGATGGGTTGGGCTAGTATATCTTCTTAGTCATATGCCAAGCCTCTGGGAAGCACAGGTAGCCCAGACTTTATCATGCATTCATTTTTGTTTTTATCAGAAATCTGACAAATGGAAGTCAGATGGTCGATACTCATTTACTCTCAAGTGAAGTCACTCATTAATGGTGCCAAGGCTCAATCCAAAGGGGGGAAAAAAACAACACTCTCATATGGAATGGAATCTGAAAAATATGGCCATTTTCCAGGGCCCTCTTATCTCTTATTTCATGTTTGTTGACGTTGATTATGATGCCTAGTTGGCCTTAGGAATAAAAGTCAAGTTTGAGTTGAGTGGGCTTATATTAAACTGATTCAAGCATGGGCCTAATCTGTTTATGGAATTTTGGTGTTTGCTCTTGCATTTTATTTTAGCACATAGCTTTAATCAAATTCTGAATGGTGCTGATAACTATATCAAAAGGGTGTATTACTGGTAATGGTTTTATACAGACTCATTTAAAACAGCTTCCAATGTCTATTATTGACCACATTCAAAACTAATGGTGGATACACCAGGTCCAGAACAGAGAGGCTATCCATTCTTTCATTTCTGCAGCTTCTTCAGTGACAGCTTACCCCTCTAGGGATGCTATGGTCTTGGAGTATTGTGGTATGTGAATATCTACATAAATTAGTCGTTCAACATGAAGTTGTTGGTTTCAACAAGTGTTTCTTCCCTGTTGGCCAATAATCAGAAGATGGAAAGGATTTCTTTAAGAAGCAGGATCTTAAAAATCGAAGTCACAAAAAGTGATAGGATTTTATTTAAATTCAACAACTATTTTTGTGTCATCGCTGTATTTTCAACATGCCGGAAACATATTTCGTAAATTTTTTAGGGACTTAAATATACTTTTTTTCTTAGTAAACTGAATTAGAGCATAAGAAAGAAATACAAAACAAAGTCTGTTCTCAAGTTATGATTGTGGTGGAGAGGTTTATATTTTGGGGAGATATACAGACAATTGAAAAACAGTTTCAGATCTTGAATTGTACCCTGTTGAACGTAAAAATGCATGACTTAGAGACAGTCATGACTGATAACAAAAAACAGAGGTTATGGAAGATCATTTTACCTACAGTCGTCATTATGGAGACTAGTGGAAGAGGTAAGAATTGAAATAATTTCTAATTTATTTCACTAGAAAAGATTTAGATGTGGCCCTGGTTAGTGTGGCTCAGTTGTTGGCAACATCTTGTACACCAGGAGGTTGGTGGTTCCATTCCCAGTCAAAGGCATGCACCTGGGTTGTGGGCTCGATTTCCTGTAGGGGGCGTGCAGGAAGCATCCTAATGGTATTATGTTCTCACATCAATGTTTCTCTCTCTCCCTTTCCATTCCTCTCTCTCTAAAACAGTAAACTATTTCTTAAAAACGATTTAGATGTGTAGGATTGGGGGAGCATTTGATGTGTTGGCTGGCAATGAGATCATCTTTATAGGTTCATAGCACCACCATTACAATGAATACGTATAAGGAAAGTTTATTTGTGAGTACTTAAAAAATTAGGTTAGTGGCTTCCCACACTGGAATACATCCAAAAAATGCATGGAGAAAGGAATTGTAAATTTTTGTTTTAAGCTAAGGGTGTGCTGGAAAGTAATGGGGCCAATCTTGAGGAATTTAAAATGTTTTCCCTAAGAGTGAGCTCTGGAAAGAGCAGAAGTGAAACACCCCTGAGAATCCTATTAGAACTAGACCAGAGGTGCTAGGATCCAATAAGTAGAACATATTTAGGTCAGAGACTACCCAGGATTGGGAACCCAGGACAAGAGGATGCCATCAATAAGTAGCCTTCACTAACTTTTAAAAGCTTGAGATGACCTGGGGATTTCTTATTTTCATCTCAACTAACAGATATGTTTTTTATATATTGTTAATTAGATTTATTACAATGTACATATGGAAGGATTAAAGTGTGGTAGGATAAAGTAGAGCATATATGGTAATGGAATACCCCAAATTAATAACTAATAGCCTTGTGAATAATTAAACTATTTACTAGAGTCTGGATTTTTAATTGATTTAAAATCATGTCTAACAATAATTTTCCCCCATTTGAATGTTTTGCAAATCTTGAAAATTATCAAGGTTTTAAGTTCTAAAAAGAAAATAATTAGGTGGATCTCAGTCTTCTATAAAATAATCAAAAGCAGAATATGGCTAAGTTTAAGAGTCTCAGTTTACTGTAACATTGATACCTTTTTTCCTTCTCTTTTTCTTCTATTATGCCTCTCCTTTTCTCCCTCCCCCTTTAATAAAGAACTTGAATTCTTCAGGAGTCCATTTTCTCCTATAAGGAGACTATATCTCTCTGTATCTTGACAAGGTGCAACATTTTAAGCAATTTAATATAAAAATTAATTATCTCCATCCTATCTGGATATACCATGCATGGTCAAGGACAACAGTGGAATATAGGAGTTTAATGTTCAAGGTTTGGGGTCTGAAAGGCTTGAACTTGAATCCTGGCTGCTTTACTTACATGTTATAGTCAAGTTACTGAAACTCTTTGAATCTCAGTTTTCTCATCTGTCAAATGGGTATGATAAATCATACTTCATAGGCTTGTTGCCAAAATTAAATAAGACAGTACATGCAAAGCACTTGACACAAAACCTGAGACACAAAAAGCCTAAATGATAACTTTTGATATGGCACTCGCATTGGCATTAGGCATGACTCTTTGGTTGTGGCTATTATGTTAACCTGGCCAGTGGAACATCCACAAAACAATTTACCATCCCTGGCACATAAAAATTATATGCTAGACTTCAAACTTTAACAAATTGATCCTCTTTGATTATTAACTGCATCCTTGAGAAATAATTATTTTAAATGCATATTAAGCCTTGCTGTGCATCTGGTCCTGTTGGAATCCTTTTCCCATTCCTCATCCTCAACAGGGAGCAACTCAGTCTTGCTGAATTGGCTGTGATATTGCAGAACTCCTGAATGATAAATCCCCAAACTGGTTAGTGTGCACATTTGATGGCTATTTCCCCCCGACAATCTTGATATATGTTTTTATTATGTCCTAAATGCTAATTAGCCAAGCTGGAGATCAAATATTTCTGTTGGGTATAAAATACACATTTTTTTTAGAATTACTCAGATAAAAATGTGCAAAATTGGCTAAAACATCTTCTCTTAAGGATATAAAATACCTATGTTACAAATTGGCCAGAATAGATATTTATTGACTGTAACTGTCCTCAAAGATAAACTCTTTAAATGGTATGAGGGAACTGAACCATTCGAGTCAATAAGAATTGAGTGGCTAAAATCTTATGCCATGATATCAAGATAAAAAAACTTAACCAAAAAACCTAGTCACTGACTATATTTAGCCAAAAAATTGTGGACAATCATCTTGGCTCTTTGGGTAGTTTATGTACATTGATATAAAAGCTAAATATGGTTACAGATATTGAGAACTTTTTGATATTTAGGCGAGATAATGGAGTGCTGAGCTTTAAAAACAGCAGTATACATATATGGTTATTTGACATTCTAAAATGTTTCCAAGAGGCCATTAGGGCCTTTTAGGTAGATAATGTATAGAATGAAATTTGCAGCTCTATCCAAACATACCTTTAGAGGATGTAACATTCTCAAATGACTTTACCATTATAGCCGAACATGTCAACTCTTATTCACACCCTAGATATTTTCCACTCATTGCCTCTTCATTTCATTTTGTGTTTTCTATTCATATTCTCCAAAGCATAGCTATTTGCTTTTCAAATGCACATTACAAAACACACACACACACACACAACACACAGAAACAAACAAACAAAAAACAGGAATCTTTATACTTATGCTTAAGTGGTGTCACTGGCTGAAAAAAAGCAAGAAATTTTGAAATGGGAGCCAAAATATCCTGGCACTCCAACTGTTTGTCAGGGGCTAAAATCCTAGACCTGTCCTTAATGTGCCTCATTGTGATTAGCTATTGTGATCAAAATGTGTGAACTAATTCCCTGTTTGGAGAACATTGGAAATGTGGTTCAGAATTTAGGCTCCATACTCACTAGGGTATATATGCATATCTTCTTAGGAAAATGGTCTGAACAGGAGGAGCTGGTCTTTAGGGGTCTGCTTTTCTTTGGCCACTTCGGTTGAGGGGCGTTTTAGAAAAGAGGCTGAAAGCTGGAGGCTCAGGCTGGTTTTATCTTCCCTCCAGCCTTTTTCACTGCCTGTCTTTAGCATCTTCGCTTCATTGCCCACGTGTCACCTGTGCTTAGCCATGAAGTGATATATCCTCTTCTATTCCAAAAACATTGATCTAAGTCTCCCTCCTTCCATTTTTTAATAAATCTTAGTGAAGCAATATAACATTCCAGGTCAGTCCTGTAGTGCTGTTCTGGCCTCTCTGGAGCGGCTGCTGCAGAGCATGGAAACTTGCTGGCACAATATTGCAAAGTGACTCTGTGGGGGCTGGACGACTTCCAGCCAGCAATGAACCACGGCCAAGAAACGCCAATATGGATAATGCAAACAAGAGAGATTTGGGGCACATTTCGATTTAACCATCTGATTTAATTGACAGAATAAATGCACCTGTCAACGGGTAATATTCTGGTGATTAGTTTTGGCTGTGATGATGAGATGATGTTAAAAGAATGTCAGAACAACCTGTCCTGGGACTCTTACAGGCAGTTTTGAGTGAGGGAAGGTCAGTTTTTAGCGAGTTCAAAGAAGGAGGATTATCTTCTTGTAGTACAAGGGTTTATTTTATTTTTTATGGAGACAGTGAGGTTTTATTTGACATTTTCCCTCTGTGTGCAGCTTTCACCACAAATCAGGCTAAGTACAGGGTTGAGGCATACAGAAGTAATTGGCTTTTGAATCAGTCTCTATGGCTATTGAGGACACTCCTCATTTGGAAATGGAAAATTCTAGGTATTAAGCCTAAGGCTGCATCTCAGTGGTCTTGCCTTCCCCTAAAATTGTGGTTCTTTTGCTACCAGAGTAAGCTATTTAAATAGAATTTTAGTGAAAATTCAAAGAGGTCTTTAATTGAAATCCTATTCTCTTCAGAGAAAATGTAAATTATGAACTTAAAACAAGTATTTTAATTAATTCTCACTCAGTCCTTCATTAACCCTTTGTACCTTAACTCCAATCTGTTCTCTGGAAATTGTGCTTCTGATGTTGCTAATGACTGGATGAGCAATATGAATACTCTTCTTTGGCTCCCAGTAGCTGATCTCTGTGCTGTTTAACACTATTGACCTTTTTTTAAAAACAAAAACAAAAAAACTTTTACTTCTCTTGGCTTTCTTGACTAAGCTCAGGTCTCTTTTTCTTGGTCTTTTCCACTGGGTACTCATTTTTATCTAATCTGTGAAGATGTTATCCAAACTTTTAAGTCTTGGCCAGCTTTTATTTCTCTCCCCTCATTTTTTTCTTTTGAACATGTATGTCCCATTCCCATGGTATTCCTCTTCCTTCTCCTTCCACAGATGCCTCCTAAATTTACCTTCTGGAACAAATTATGTACCTAATTTCTGGTCACATAATCAATTGTTAGTAGGATGTATCTCAGATTAAATAAATTGCTGTGACTTGTCCATTACAATTGCTAATCATTATCCCTGTTACACCCTCACTGTGTAAATCATGAAGGTAAACTTTTTGAAATAGAAATTCTGTTATTATCTGATGAAAGCTCTGCATATTCTCAGCAAACATTTATACAAACCTATATTCAAAGGTGGTTCTTCAACTCTGGATTCCATCTATTAGCATGTCAAGGATTTGAGCTAATAGCATGTGCTTTGAGCACCTTTGAATCCTCCCTTTTATTTTCTCCCTACATTCAGCCAGTGACCAAGTTCAGTAAGATACTGTTTCTCAAAATCTAGACTCTAAACTAAAAGTCACCTGGTTTGTCTCAGTTTTCTCTTGCTAAATCAGAATGTCTTTGATTGAGACAAGGAAACATGGGCTGTTGAAAAAAAATTGTTTGCGATCCATTGATAAAAAGTATGCTTTTGAATGTACCTTCCTTCCACCTTTTCCTTTATATTTCCACTAGAGGCCCAGTGCACAAAAAATGCATGCACTTGGGGGGATCCCTCAGCTCGGCCTGCACCCACTCACAGTCCAGGAACCCTCAGGATGTCTGTCTGATAGCTTAAGCCTGTTCCCCATCCCCTGAGGGGTCCCCAATTGCCCCTTCATCACCGCTGGTCACAGCCATCCCCCAATTGCCATCTTCTCCCTCTGCCTGCTAGCATCCACCTTAGCTGGCCTGATATCACCTGCTCACTGACCCTACCCTCCAATGACCAGTCTTTCCACTGTTCTGTAGATTTGCATATTTGGCTTTTATTATATAGAACTAGAGGCCTGGTGCACGAAATTCATGCACAGGGGGCAGTGGGTGTGTGTGTGGGGGTGTCCCTCAGCCCAGCCTGCACCCTCTCCAATCTGGGATCCCTCAAGGGATGTCTGACTGCCTATTTAGGCCCGGTCCTGGTAGAATTGGCCTAAATGGGCAGTTGGACATCCTTCTCACAATACAGGAATGCTAGCTCCAAACTGCTCATCTGCCTGCCTCCCTGATTGCCCCTAACTGCTTCTGCCTGCCAGCCTGATCACCCCCTAACCACTACCCTGCCAGCCTAATTGATATCTAACTGCTCCCCTGCCAGCCTGTCTACCCCCAACTTCCCTCCTCTGCCAGCCTGGTCACCCCTAACTGCCCTCCTCTGTAGGCTTGATTGCCCCCAACTGCCCTCCCTTGCAGGCCTGGAATCTCCCAACTGCCCTCCCCTGCTGGCTATTCACCCACAACTGCCCTCCCTTGCAGGCCTGGAACCTCCCAATGACCATATCCTGCTGGCCATATTGTGGTGGCCATCTTGTGTCCACATGGGGGCAGGATCTTTGACCATATGGGGGAAGCCCTTTTGTGTGTTGGAGTGATGGTCAATCTGCATATTACTCTTCTATTAGATAGGATAGAGTCCGGGTGTATGGGTAGGGGCCAGCTGGTTTGCCCTGAAGGGTGTCCCAGATCATGTTGTGGGTTCCCTTGGGGCATCTGGCAGCCTGGGCAAGGGACCTATGGTGGTTTGCAGGCCAGCCACACTCCCCAGCAACCCAAGCAAAGGCCATGGGATCTAGGATTAATTTATTCTCTATAATTGAATCTTTGTAGCCTGGAGTGGAGCCAAGCCTTCTGCTCGCTCTGTGGAGACAGCCATTTCTGTTTGGGTTTATTTAAATTCTATAATTGAAACTTTGTAGCCTAGAGTGGAGGCCTAGGTACTAGGGCTGCAGAAGCTTGGCTTCCTCCATTGCCGGGGCAACCTCAGCCTCTGCTCTCTCCTGCTCTCAGTGGCTGCAGCCATCTTGGTTGTAGTATATTTGCTTCTGATTGGCTTGTGGGTGTGGCTTGTGGGCATGGCTTGATCAGAGGTATGGTTAATTTGCATATTGCTCTTTTATTAGATAGGATTGCCAACACCCTACCGCCCTCTCATTTCCTTTTACTTTAGATATTGTATTAATTGCTACCACTACTGATTGCCTACTTGATTCCAAGTGTTTTTCATGCATTATGTCAGTTAATGTCCAAAATTTCTAGGAGGTGGGCAATATTAGCTTATCTTATTGTTTTGTGGGAACTTCAATTAAGAAAGGTCAAGCAAGTAATTCAAGGTTATAGAGATAGAAAGTGGTTGTGCTGGAATTCAAATCTAGTTACTGAGTTCCAAACTGCAGATGCTTTTCCAGGGCACACCACTATTTCTCATTGCTTTATCCTCTCAGTCTTTATATCTCTCTTCATAATTGTTTAGTTCTCAGATTAATTTCTCTAAAGACAATTTCTGTCAACCTTTATAATAAGGTATATCACCTTGCATTGTATTTGTTTATTCTGTCTATCCATTATACTACAAAATCCTTAGTGGGCTAAATTTGTGGGCTATGCCTCTGTTGGCATAGAGTAAGAACCCAGTAAATATTCTGAGTAAATAATATCTTTACCTTGTATGAGAAGACCTTAGTGATTTCTTATGGCCACTGAACTATTTCTAAACTCCTAACTCCTTAGTAGGTTATTCATGTTTCCACATCAGATTTGATTGTTCTTTTTCTTATGTAAAATTTCCTATGTTGTAGTCAAGTATATCTTCCCTAGTATATTCTTTGTTTATTCAGCTTTCCTCTTTCTTTTTCTTTTTCTTGCTAGTTTCTTGGTCTAGTATTTGTTTCTGTTGCATTTTATTAAGATACTAGAGGGCCTGTGCACGGATTCATGCACTGGTAGACTCCCTTGGCCTGGCCTGCAGGGATAGGGCCAAAACCGGTTCTCTGACATCCCCTGAGGGGTCCTGGATTACAAGAGGGCACAGGTAAGGCAGAAAGACCCGACTGGTGCCCTGTCTGACCTGGGCAGGGATCACGGAGGGCACCAGGGCGTGTCCATCCAATTTAGTACAGTCCTGATCAGCTGGACTCTAGCAGCAGGTTACCTGCCAGTCAGAGCATCTGCCCCCTGGTGGTCAGTGCGCATCAGAGTGAGTAGTTGAATGGTCAAAGGAACAGTTGGACACTTAGCAGATTAGACTTTTATTATATAGGATATTACTGCTCTTTTAGGCCTACACACAGCTATCACATATCTGTGAAGGATTTTAGGTTATTATGCAGAATCAGATTTATTCTGAGAACCATAACAACATTTTGTATCATTTTTACACTACGGATTTAATAGTTTCTATTATATATAGTTGTGTACATATATCATTTTACCTATTACATTGTCAATCTATTAACAATCCTATTCACTTTTAGAATTCCTGCATATCTACAAGAGTGCTTTGCATGTAGAAGATACAAAACTTGTTAAATATGTCACTTTCAGAAATTTAATGTGAAAAAAATTGGCAAAATAGTATATGTTTCTCTCCCTCCATTCCTCTCTCTAAAAGTCAATAACAAATCTTAAATAAAAATAAAATGTAAAAATAATTTATTATAAGTAATATGAGTATTAATTAGACAGTATTATAATTATAGAAAATACCTTGGGTTCAATATTTTAATCCAAGTAAATATTAAACATTGTAAATATCAGAGTTATTTTTTGAAATATCAAAAAGTTACTTTTTTATAGAAGGGCTCCAAAATGAAGTTAATTTAATTAAAGATATAAAGACATATTCTAGTATTTGGTATATTAATTCATCACTGTTATAAAAATAATCACACACTGTGGTTTCCTAGCTTCATTTTTATGTGTTTCTGTGGTTAAAATTACAGATTTTCTTTCCTTGTTTCTATCTTTGACCATCTGCCTCACCTCTACTTCTAGCTCCTTTGGTTTATTATTAATTTCTCTGTTGAAATTATTTGCATGACACAGATACATAAAGCATGCATGCAAAAGGGTAGAGTTGGTGTTTTATTTAATTCCTGAGGTTATTGAGACAATAACCTAAGTAAATATTTGCTGATTGATTTTCGTTCATACTATAAACCAGAATATCTAAATATTGAGTGTAGAGTCAGTCCAAAGAATCATTTAAAACTTTTTTTTAAAGTGGTTAATATGCCTTGGCCTTCTATTAGTAGTGTTTGAAAAATGAGGAATGAAGAACTAATGGCTAAAATAAAGGTCGAATGCATCAGAAAAAATAATGAATGAGTGTGAGAGTTTGATGTGATAGTTTCCCCTATAGGATTATTATAATCTCCAAAATAGTTTTCTTTTTTCAGTGTTCTTATTGCAATAATACATAAGAGAAGATAAAGCATACATGTTAAAAAATGCAATTTCAGTGTGATGGGAATGGTTATTTTGAAATGAAATGGAGAAATGATTTATCTATGAATGTGGTTACCTCCAAATCCATGTAAAGGATCTTCTTTCCTCAAATACTCCTGTGAATATACTGTTTAAATGGGACAAATCACACCTTCAGCTGTGTTCTGAACTGTAAGTGAATAATACTACCCCAGTCCTGAATACATTTCACTGTACTTTATATTGAGAAGAGTTCTATTTTTTGTGATGATTATTTCTGAGAATATTGTTTTTATATCAAAGTTATCTCCCAAAGTTGTTGTGAACCAAAGTTGTTCACAACAATGTCCAAAGTTGTGAACATTGAAAGGAAATTCATTAAAAGAGGCCGGCTGGGTGGGTCTGGGTGAGACAGGTCAGACACTCCCTGGAGCCAAACTCCTGCAGTCCCTCCCTCCCTGTCCAGCTGCACCTGGGGCTGCGTCACAGCTTGATGGGCATCTGTGGAGTGATCGAGGTCCCTCTGGCAGGTGGGATTCCCTTGGGTTGGCCTGCAGGGATCGGCCAAAACTGACTCTCTGACATCCCCCTACTAGTTCCAGATTTCAAGAGGATGATTCTTGGGTGATGTGGCCCGGAATCAAGCTCCCTCTATGGTTCCAAGGTGCATCACCCGAGAACCACCTCTGCCAAGTCACTGCAGCTCGGCAACTCCTCTGTTGAGCTTCTGCCCCCTGGTGGTCATTACATGTAATAGCTATGGGTTAGACAGTCACTTAGCCTTTTATATATATAGATATGTACTATTAATCAGTAATAGAGAGCTGTTTTAAATTATTTTTATGGAACAATCATTAGGATTACAGTACCAGAAGGAAAGAGGAACATGGAAATGTCCAATTTTGAAAATTATTTACTTGCTGTTGGACCAGGTTTTCATTGGGATTAACATGATATTTAGGTTCATGTAAAGAGGATAATAAATATTAGATATTATTTTCCAGTTTATATAGACAAGTTATCTTGGCTGTTTGGCTCCCATGTTCTTGACATAACAAACAATGCTTCTTTTATAGCCTATTTTTGCAACATCTGATACGGTACCTGAAAGTTATCTGCCAAGCGTGTTAAATTTGATATTCAAATGATATATTTGCAATTCTGTAGAGGGCAGAAAAATATACAAGTTGGCATTTTTGAACATATATACAAAAAAGTACAACATGCAGACCACAATAATGCAGACTGTTTTCTTTCTCTTCGCTTTTTTCACACATGAGATGCATGGGTTCACAATTTTATAGTATTATGAAAATTTTGTAAGATTCATATTTTTCAAATGTGTTAGTTCCTAGAATAATAGATATCAAAGAAGGGAAAAGTTATCCTTAAAAAAAAACACACATATTTTTATTATCCTGGCAGATGGCATCTCCAATGTTTATGTCGCTATCATGGCCTAAATTCATCTCCAGAGCTCTCCGGGCTCCTGGAGGGTAGCTTCTATTTGAAGATAAGGGCAAGTGGAGGAGACACGGACTCAAGGCAACTCTTTAAACTCTCACCGAGCCAAGTGCAAGCTGCTGTTGGCACTCAAAAGGAGTGAAAGGATAGAGTATGTCCAAATTGAATCCTAGCTTGAAACTTTCAACTAGGATATGAATCTGCTCTGCTCACCTTCCAAACAGCTAATCCCAAATCGGTTTATAGGATTAGTACAGTAAATCACTTAATGGTATTTGAGGCATTTTTTATGAGAACCAGCTTCTGCTGGATGTTTTCTCCTATTGTATTCCATACAGTAAGGTTCTTAATTGAGAATCTTATAAACTACAAAGAGAGGGGGTTCAATATCCCAAATATTAAAGCGTACCTTAGGCCTCTAACTCTGATATTGTCCTTTCATTTTTTTAAACCAGGTCAAATTATATATCATATTTTGACATATTTGCCCAGGAGGAAGAGTAGACATTCTGCTCCAAGTCGTTATTTGAAGGAAAGATCAATTTTTCAAAAATGTTAAAAAATTTACTCTGAACTGAATGATTAGTTTACCAGACTTGATTTTCTGGCTTGATTTCCAATTCTTAAAAGCAGCCTAAGTAGTAGAAGAAGTAGGTGGGCCTAATGAAAGTAGTATTTTACCCAGAGGAAGGCAGTTCCCCACCCCCCAGATAGCTTTGTGTGTTGCTTTCTTATTATCTCACCTTGAGTCAACATTAGTCAGGTTTCCAGTGTGTGCCATGCACAACAGCATGCTCTGAGGATGAATGACCCATAGTCTGGGGAGCTATTTGGGGAGCTCACAGTGACATTACCTTGTTTTAAACTGGTCTCAGTTATAATGCTTATAGGACTTACAGATTTTTTAAAATTTCAATATGAAGCTATTTACTTTCATCTGTTTTATAAAATTATTAGAGGCCCGGTGCACAAAATTTATGCGCAGGTGGGGGGAGGGGGCTGGGAGGGGAGGTGGTGTCCCACAGCCCAGTCTGCACCCTCTCCAATCTGGGACCCCTCGAGGGATGTCCAACTGCTTGTTTAGGCTCAATCCTGGTAGAATCAGGCCTAAATGGGCACTCAAATATCCCTCTCACAATCTAGGACTGCTGGCTCCCAACTGTTCGCCTGCCTGCCTTGTAGATTACCCCTAACCACTTCTACCTGCCAGCCTGATCACCTCCTAACCACTCCCTTGCCAGCCTGATTGATGTTAACTGCTCCCTTGCCAGCCTGTTTGCCCCTAACTACCCACCCCTGCAGCCCTGGTCACCCCTAACTGCCCTCCTCTGCAGGCCTGGTCCCCCTAACTGCCCTCCTCTGCAGGCCTTATCCCCCCAACTGCTTTCCCCTGCAGGCCCAGTAATCCCCAACTTCCCTCCTCTGCCTGCCTGGCTACCCCTAACTGCCCTCCCCTGCTGGCTGATTGCCCACAACTGCCCTCCCTTGCAGATCTGGGGTCCCTCCCAACTACCCTCCCCTCCTGGGCATCTTGTGGCAGCCATCTTGTGTCCACATGGGAGTAGGATCTTTGACCACATAGGAACAGCCATCTTGTGTGTTGGAGTGATGGTCAATTTGCATATTACTCTTTTATTAGATAGGCTAGAGGCCTGGTGCATGGGTGGGGGCCAGCTGGTTTGCCCTGAAGGGTGTCCCAGATAAGGGTGGGGTTCCCTTGGGGCATGGGGTGGCCTGGGCAAGGGGCGTGTGGTGGTTTTCAGACCGGCCACACCTCCCGGCGACCCAAGCAGAGGCCTGGTATCTGGGATTCATTGATCTTCTATAATTGAAATTTTGTAGTGGAGGCCAAGGCAGGCCAGGGCTGTGGAAGCTTGGATTTCTCCATCGCTGGGGGCAACCCAAGCCTCCTGCTCTCTCCAGCTCCATGATTGCAGCCATTTTTTGGGGGGATTTATTTATATTCTATAATTGAAACTTTGTAACCTTGAGTGGAGGCCTGGGATCGCCAAGGTGTGTAGAAAGCTTGGCTTCCTCCATTGCCAAGGAAAACCAAGCCTCCTGCTCACTCCATAGCTGAAGCCATTTTGGTTAGGGTTATTTTGCATACTCACTCCTGATTGGCTGGTGGGTGTGGCTTGTGGGTATAGCGAAGGTAAGGTCACTTTGCATGTTTCTCTTTTATTAGATAGGACTAGGGGCCTGGTGCACAAAATTTGTGCACTGGGGGGTGGGAGGTCCCTCAGCCCAACCTGCCCCTTCTCAATACTGGGAATGTCCTAATGATGGCTCAGCCCTGCCCTGCCGAAGGCTGAAAGCCTCTGGCAGAGGATTTGGGCCTTTGACAGGGCACCTCGGCCAGGGGACCCCAGCTATCTGTCACCCTGTGATACAGCTGATCTCTGGTTGTCCCCAACCCCACACCAGCCCCGGCCCAAGCCCACCCCAAGACAAGGGGGTGGTGGTGGGGGGTAAGCTCATTCCCTCCCTCCTCCAAGCTGGCCTGCACCACCATTCCCTCCTCAGCCAAGCCGGCCTGCGTTGCCTGTTCTCTCCTGCGTGGCCCCAGCTGGGGGCACCGACGCTGCACTTGCAGCCCCGGCCAGGCCCGGTCTCTCAGTGGCCACAGCCATCTTGGTTGTGGTTCATTTGCTCCTGCTTGGCTTGTGGGAGTAACGGTTGTACAGTCAATTTGCATTTTACTCCTTTATTAGATGTGATAAGTGTACCTTCACTACGCCCACAAGCCGTGCCCACAAAACAATCAGGAGCAAATAAACTCCAACCAATATTGCTGTGGCCACTGAGAGCAGGAGGGAGGCTTGGGTTTCCCCAGAAGTGGAGGAAGCCAAGCTTTCTGCCTGCCCTTGCCAGCCTAGGCCTCCACTCAATGCTACAAAGTTTCAATTAGAGAAGATACATAAATCCAACAGAAATGGCAGCAGCCACGGAGCTGGAAAGAGCAGAGGCTAGGGTTGCCCCGGCAGTGGAGCAAGCCACACTTCTACAGCCCTAGTGCCTAGGCCTCCAGTCTAAGCTACAAAGTTTAAATTATAGAATTTAAATAAACCCAAACAGAAATAGCTGTGCCACTGAGCAAGCAGAAGGCATGGCTCCACCCACGCTACAACGTTTCAATTGTAGAACATAAGTTAATCCCAGAACTCAGGGCCTCCATTTGAGTCACTGGGGGAGGGGAGTGGCCAGCCTGCAAACCACCATAAGCCTCTCACCCAGGTCTGCCCCAAGTCCCGAGAGAACCCCCACCCTGATCTGGGACACTCTTCAGGGCAAACCAGCTGGCTCCCACCCAAGCCTCTATCCTATCTAATAAAAGAGTAGTATGCAGATTGACCATTACTCCAACACACAAGAGGGCTGCCCTCATATGGTCAAAGATCCTGGCCCCATGTGGACACAAGATGGTCACCACAAGATGGCCAGCAGGGGAGGGCAGTTGGGAGGTTCCAGGCCTGCAAGGGAGGGGAGTGGGGGGTGATCAAGCCTGCAGGAGAGGGTAGTTAGGTGTGACCAGGCTAGCAGAAGAGGGAAGTTGGTGGCAAACAGGTTTGCAGGGGAGCAGTTAGACATCAATAAGGGTAGTGGTTAGGGGATGATCAGGCTGGCAGGCAGAAGCGGTTGAGGGCAATCAGGGAGGCAGGCAGGTGAGCAGTTTGGAGCCAGCAGTTCTGGATTGTGAGAAAGATGTCCGACTGCCCGTTTAAGCCCGATCCTGCTGGGACACTCGGACATCCCTCAAGGGGTCCCAGATTGGAGAGGGTGCAGGCTGGGCTGAGGGACACCCATGGCCATGACACCTGTACATGAATTTCGTTGACCGGGCCTCTAGTTCCCGAATAAAAGATTATTTCATGGCTGATTTCTCTATTTGTCTGTCTGCTGCATTTTTGTAATTTTTATATTAATGCAATATCTTTTGAGAACTAAAGTTCTTATGTAAATGCTGTGTGTGTGTGTGTGTGTGTGTGTGTGTGTGTGTACCACTTATATAAGATATGCAAATTAACTTTTTACAATTCCACTCCAAAATGTCAGGTCAGCTTCATCTTCTTTAACTCTCTTCTTTTTCTTCCCTTCTCCATGTTTATTAAGGCTGGACACAAATAACACTCTGTCATTTAAGTATTTCTGTTTAACATGATAGAGTTTATATATGTGATTTTTAAAATATTTTTGAAGTTCTATAAAATTAAATACCTCTCCATAGTCATTTTTGAACATTTATAATGTTGTTTATCAAGTTTATGAGCAATCTAATTGCTTTTAATCCATTTGGAAATTCATATAATTATATCTGAGTTGTATTGAAGTTTTCTGAATTAAGTACTTTATCAGTTTTTAGGCCATCTTAAAACTTGTCTACTATTTCAAGTGAGGAATTTACATGTTTTTTGTAACACTGTTTGAATAGAATTGAATAATGAGGAGGACAGTTTAATGAATTAAAGTTGCATGCCAAATCTTTATAATACATTTTTGCCTTGGGGTGACAGTCTTCCATTCTGGCATGCATCCTCTGTTACGTTAATGTCACCATAAATCTGTAGACCTTTGTGGGGAGTAAAAAGCCTTAATTATGAAATAAGTTTGTAATAAATATAAATATGTATGATGCTTTTCAGTGGAAGTATTAATATTATAAAAACAGTCATTCTAGAATTGATAAATAATTGTTATAATTAATAACTTAAATAACTTAAATGCATATAAGCTAAAATACACAAATCTTATGTGCACAGCTCAAAGGGATTTTATAAATTGAACATATTCATGTAATCATCAGGAGTATTTCATAGTTCCGAATGTTTAGCATTCTTGTATACACTTGCTATTACTAATCCTTTTGATTGTAGCCATTTTCATATAGGTGTGTAATTGTGTAAAACTGAATGTAGTTGTGGCCTTCATTGACATTTCTCTGATAATTAATCATTTTGAACAGCCTTTTATGTTTGTTTTAGCCATTCAGATAAACTCTCTGGGCTATCCCTTTTCAGATGTTTTGCCCATTTCTCTACTACTGATTTATAAAAGATATTTATATATTTTGGGTAGGAATCCTTTGTCACATATATGAAATGCAAATATCTTTTTTCTATTCTGTGTTTTGCCTGTTGATATTTGCATCTTTTGATAAAAAGTTCTTAATGATGTTTGATTAAATTGACCTTTTTTCATGATAAAAGCTTTTGTATCCATTTTTTAAAACGTTGCATAGCTCAGCCAGAATGGCTCAGGTGGTTGAATGTCATCCTGTACACCGACAGGTCGCTGGTTCATCTCCCAGTCAGGGCACAGACCTGAGTTGCAGGTTTGATCCCCAGTCAGAGAGAGTATGGAAGGCAGCTGATCAGTGTTTCTCTCTCTTCCCCTCTCTCTCCTCTCTCTCTCTCTCTCTCCTCCTTTTTTCCTCGAAGCATGTCCCCAAGTGAGGATTAAAAGAAAATGTCCCACATGCTAAGATTATACAATATTATTTTATATTTTATTATAGAAGGCTTTTTAATTTTAAAATATTGATACAATGTATTAACCTTTCCTATTAGGAATTTCTAATTTCCTTTGAAATCGACCTTTGTTTATGTTGTAAATTATGGATTAAGGGTTATTCTCCCCTCATGGATATTCAATTGATGAAGGCTCCCCCACTGAATTGCAATGATATTTGTTGGTATTTCTGAACTCCATATTCTGTTCCTCTGCTTATTGTCCAAAACCATGGTGACAAGTTGCTTCCATTGTCTATTTCCTGACCCTTTGAGACTGGCCAGATATATTGTAGTTAAGGGTCATTAACTTATATTTTAGATAATTGAGCATATCTAAAATATATGCTCAATTAGTAAACATTTTCTTTTTGACAATTTTTGTGAAATACCATGGAGTAATGGTTTTTATAGACTCAACTTGCTCTAATTTAGTATACTTACTTTTTCAGATACTTAGTCTATCAAAAATTAGAAATGAGAAGTACTTTAAGATGAATTATTTGTTCTTCTCAACACCAATGGAAAATGTATTAGGTAGCTTTAGTAATATATTGAAGTAGAATTTTCTAGGCATAGCTTTAATTTTTACAATTATTTATGGAATTAGTTACTCTCCAATTTGTTATATTAAAATTAATGTAAAATATCAAATTATGGACACTGGGATAAACCTTATGTTATTTACCATGAAGTTAAAGTAAGGACATTTGCCAATTTAATGGCAAAGTAGTGACATATAAATTATGATGAAATGCAGTGTTTTTTCTTTACTGGTGACTTTATTTTCTTCTTGTAATATAAATGTTTTTAAATATATTTTTTCCTGTTTGTGCTACATTTGTATCATACAGAATATGTTTTTTATTAGCTTTAATAAAATATGTCATACTATGTTATATACTAAGTTATGTGTTTAAGTTAAAATATTACTAAAAGATGCTTAAGACTTACCGAAAAGTTAAAAGAATAATATAAAGCACTTCAGTATTATATTGTATCCAGAGATTCCATTTTAGTTGTGTTCATTGTCTCAATAATCTATAATAATAAAAGCATAATATGCTAATTAGACCAGACAGCCAAACAACCTTCCTGATGTCATTCTGGACTACCTTTTGCATGAAGCCACTGCAGAGAAGGCCGAGGCAGAGGCAGTTAAGGGTAATCAGGCAGGCAGGCAGGCAGGCAGAGTGGTTAGGGGCGATAAGGCAAGCAGAGGAGGTTAGGGGCAATCAGGTAGGGGGGCAAACACTTGGGGTGATGAAGCAGGCAGGCAGGCAGAGGGGTTAGGACCAATGAGGCAGGCAGGCAGAATGGCTAGGGGCAATCAGGCAGGCAGGTAGGTGAGTGGTTAGGAGCCAGCGATCCTGGTTTGCGAGAGGGATGTCCGAGTCAGTTTAGGCCCGATCCCGCTGGCGGAAACAAGCCTAAACTGGCAGTTGGACATCCCACGAGGGGTCCTTGATTGCAAGAGGGTACAGGCTGGGCTGAGGACTCCCTCCAACCCCCTTGGGAATGACTTTCATGCTCTGGGCCTCTAATGTTCTATATAGTGGAAGGATTCATTGTAGGATCATGCATTGTATCCAGTTGTCAAGTTTTTCCTAGTTTCTTAAAAGGAAGTCAGAATACTGATAACATCTATATATATTAAAGACAGTATTTTGAAGATATGTGGGCCAAGTTTCTTACTATCTGAGAAACAATGTACAAATATGGAAAGAAGGAAAGCTATAAAGAACCCTTAGATGATAAATTGGATTCAGAGGTATTGTGAACACTTAGATTTCAGTTACATAATTACAAATATAAATTAAGATGTAAATATGTGTGTACATGTGGATTTGTGGATTATTTATATGCAGCTTAAGTATATTTTTAGCTCTGCTCACTAAGAGGTACTGGGACCCGTGACACCTCAAGTAGTGAGAAAGAAATGGTTTCTAAGTACTACTGCCTACTAAAAGGAACCAAGAGTCCCTGGAGAGAGATATGGCTGAGTCCAGAATCAAAGCAGGCAAAGAAGATGATGAGTTTAAAATTTCTTGTTTAACTAGAAAGTATGGAAATTCTCAAAACACAATATTTCACAAGGACACAAGAGGAAGCTTAAGAAGCTCCTATTGGCAAAATATCGGATTGACCAAATATGTGATATTTTAAGTTTTAAAATAATTATAGAAAGAGATTATAACCTATTGAATAAAATAGGAATCTTTGAGTCCACAATAGTAAAATTTAATGAACAAATGAAGAAGAAGAGAAGGGTCTTTCTTACAATAGTCTGTTAACTAATACATGTGAAAGATATGTCAGAATTAGAAAGTCATCATTTGGCAACTATCATAGTTATAATTAGTAGAGACAAGAAACATCAATAGAGGCTAATGCCAATGAGAATGAGTAGAATGAGGAATGGGATTTTATAGTCTCAAAGTATAAATCTACAAAATACTTATGAATTACAAAGGGGGACTTTCTTTATAATAGAGAAACCTGACTCTCAGATGATGAAGGCCAGCATCAACAATCATAAATTATGTTGATAGTACGCATGCTTGATATCATAGGATGAAAATGGCACTTTACCTCTGTGGTGTTCCCCTTAATAATTCAATCCTAGTCCTACAATGAGAAAAACATCAGATCAATTCCAATTGGAAGGAATCTGTAATGGTTATTTACATGTGTAAACTAGTCTGGGCCTATTCTGGATGTTTTTGTGAGGGAGTTTTTTAATGGGATTTACATTTAGATCCATGAACTTGGTGAAAACCAGATTACCTTCCATAATGTATGTGAGCCTCATGCTATCAGTTGAAGGCCTGACTAGAAGAAGCAAGATGTAATTCTCCAGCAGACTCTCTTTGAACTTCCTCTGCGACAGTAGCTCTTGGACTTGAGCTGCAGTGTTGGCTCCTTCCCTGTGTCTCTGGTCTGCCACCCACCCTGAAGATTTTGAACTTGCCAGTCTCCATAGTTGTAAAAGCCAATTCCTTAAAGTAAATCTCTTTCTATATATGAACGCATACGATTGGTTCTTTTCTCTGAAAAACCCTGGCTAATATAGAATCCTAAAAGGATACTTGACCAATACTCCTAAAAATTGTTAAGGTCATCAAAAACAAAATCTGACAGCTACCAGAGCCAACAGGAGCCTAAGAGACATGACAACTAAATGTAAATGCAGTATTCTGGGTGGGATTCTATAAGAGAAAAAAACATTAGGTAAAAACTTTAAAAAAAATTGAAATAATCTATAGACTATAGTTAATGATAATGTATCAGTCTTGGTTCATTATTTTAAAAGGTATATCATATTAACTAAGAGTTAATAGGGGCACTGAGTGTGGAGTATAGAGTATTCTGTTCTTAATGTTTTCATAAATCTGAAATTTTTCTAAAAATAAAATATATAAAAAATGAAAAATAAATGTTAAACACATTTTTAGAATATGCATAGCAGTCTGTCAACATTATTTATCTGGATATGGGGGAAGAGAGGAAGATAAACAGCTAAAAAATGTAGGGAAATTACATATGCTAAAATTGCATGTATAATAAATCATATTGATGTAAGATTATGTGTGTGTGTATGTGCTTATATGTAAAGGCAGATGTCTTAAAGAAATCCACAAGAATTTCAGAAATGATTAGCTTTTAGCATTGGAATTACAGATGGATCCTTCCTACCTCCCTTCCTTTCTTCCTTCACTCCTACCTATCTACCTCCATACCTATCTTCTCCCTATGATATATATATACATACATATATATCCAGGGTCTGTGACGACCAAACGACCAGTCACAATGAGGTGTATTGAGCACCTCTCGGTCCCTCCCTCGCCCCCCTATGGGCGTGGGACTGGAAACTGGCAAGCAGGCTGAACGTCTGAGCTCTTGGTTCCTGCCTCCAGCTCGCAGGTTCCAATGGATCAGCAATGGTGAACAGGGGAATCAGGATGGGTGGTGGGAGGACCGGGTTGGCTGTCAGGCCATTGGGATCACCAGCTCATCCCCAGCTGCTTGGGGGCTCAGGCCTGTGGGAAAGCAGGCACAGGCGACTTCACCTCAAGTGCATGTGCCAGGTCGGCCACTGATGGAACACATTGCCTGCTCGGGCCACTCACACCAGGGACGGGTAGGTTGCAGACGCACGCTGCAGCTTCTGTCAGCACCTCTAGCCTCAGAAGCAGCGGCAGCAGCAGTGCCACCAGTGGCCTGACTGGTGGTGGTGGCATTGGGCCTGGGGACTGGCAAATGGGCAGAAGATGGCCCTGATTGCAGGAGGGTAGGCCCTAGGGATCCTACCTGCACAATTTTGTGTGCTGGGCCTCTAGTTACAAATAAAAGTGTGATTCCAAATTAGATGTTCAAGGTTTCACTTTGATATTTCAAACTTACCGCTTACCTGGGTCTCTAAAGCTTTTGGATTCACCTTCAAAAATAAATAGAGGGGTTGGAGGGCTGAGTTATAAAAGTGAAGGGATTAAACAAACAAGTAAAAAATTCATAGACACAGAACAACAGTATGATGATTACCAGAGGAAAAAGATGGTAAAGGGGCAATAAATGGTGGAGTAAGGAGACAGGACTATGGGTGGTGAACACATAATATAATATATAGATGATGTATTGTAGAAGTGTACACCTGAAACCTGTATAATTTTATTAACCAGTAAATTCAATAAAAATTAAAAAAATAAGTAGAGAGCCATAGCATTGTAGGTTTTCACTGGAGAATAAGATACGGGATTACTGGTACTCTAATCCAAATCATGATAAGATAAATACATTTACAGACCATATCAAGGACATGTATATATTCTTTGTACTTATAGAGATAACAAGTAAATGACACTTGTGTTACTGTTTTACCTTCCTATGATTGTGGCAGACACGACTAATTGATTACAGTTCTTTCTTGGGTCATGCCAGACCATCAGAAAGTTGTATAAATAGTTTTCTAAGTTACTTTAGAATCACATGTTAATTTCCTTTTTTAAAATGATGAGACTTATGCTCATCCTTTGCATCCTCTACTAGTATGTGTGTACTGAAAATAAATGCAATGTTAGTGACCCTTTCTTTGAAGCGTGTTCATCATTTAATAATCTCCCCACAGAAAGGAGTCTCTGAATGTCTAGATATCTATATACATAAAAGGCTAATTTTCTAAGTATCCATCTAGGTAATGACATCACATAGCAATGCCCGGCTTCCTCTTCCTATTGACTAACTTGCTTGGAGTTTCTTCAGCCCAGGAACACAACTTGCTTTATAGCCAGGTGGGAACACTTTACTCTGTAACCAAATGTCTGTGAAGCATTTTCCCATGCCTCATCTTATTTGATCCTCACAGAAGTCCTGGTATAGGTAGATAGGAGTTTCTGTGGAATCCTATTTTCTTTTCATTAGCCAGAAAATGGAGATTTATTTTTTTTAAATATATTTTATTGATTTTTTACAGAGCAGAAGGGAGAGGGATAGAAAGTCAGAAACATCGATGAGAGACATCGATCAGCTGCCTCTTGCATGCCCCCTACTGGGGATGTGCCCACAGCCAAGGTACATGCCCTTGCCGGAATCGAACCTGGGACCCTTCAGTCCACAGTCCGATGCTCTATCCACTGAGCCAAACCGGTCTGGACCAGAAAATGGAGATTTAAGAAGCTTAGAAATTTGACCCAATTGAAAGAAGTAAGAAATGGTGGACCTTGAAAATTACTTCAGGTTTCCTCACTGCACAGAATATAGTTAAATACTGCTGTAGTTAAATATTTTACCCTTTGTTCTCCCTGCATGATCTATAATAATAATCTACTTCATATTGATATTTACTGCTGTGTTGCTGATAATTACCTGCAAGAGAAGTTGGGGTGCTTCACTTGGCTGGAAAAGTTTACCTAAATCAGAAAGCAGGTCTAATTAAGCAAGTTTATTCTATATCTATAAAAGGCTAAGTTGACTCTCACATGCACAATACATATAAAATTCTGGCTGATGCTAATTGCACATGTGTTTCCATCTGTCATTGTCGATTGTTAATTTGGTTGACACTTCTATTACAGAGAAAGGGTGAATAGTAACATTAAAATATTTCTTCTAATTAATTTCCTTTCAATGTGCATGAATTTGTGCACTGGGCCACTAGTAGATATACTGGTATATAAATGAATATGTTAAATTGAATCATAAAATTTCTAATATTAAACCTTTTTGACCTATAAACTGGCTATTTCTTATGAATAAATATATAACCTCTTATTTATATCAAAATATATTTGAAACATATTAACATGCCAACAGTTTGAACCACTTAGAATGAGTGAAAGTATGGGTGAGGGAGGATTAAGTGAAGATGCTGGGAATACTTTTAGAACAATCTAGAAGTGTAGATTGTTAAAGTCTAACAATTCACGTAAATTCTTACAGACCTCTAAGAACTTCAAATTATTTCTTGGGTCAAGCCAGATCATCAGAACTGTGTGTGAAATTCCATATATTATTTTTCTAAGGGAAGATTTCTGTATTAGGATATATATTTGAAATTTCTAGAGTTATTTCCCAATCAGAAGCTATCTGCACATTTCCCCTAAAAGATGACTGATTTCTTCTTTTACTCTCATAAGATCTAAAAAGTATGTTGACAAAACTTAAAAATTCCAACACCTTAGATAATTTTATTGATATCAATTTCTGTAGATCAAGCATGTCAAACTCAAAGCCCAAATAAGGTTTAAGTTTAAGTGAGCCACAAAAAAATAAATGCTTCAATTTTCATAGAAACATAGGTTTATTTTGATAGAAATATGCTAAATACAAAGGGATGAAATAAATGAGTAATCATTTACATAAAATAATAGAAAATTTTAATAAAATTAATAAACATTAATTGAACATTAATAAATGTTCACTGAATAACTGCACAAATTAATAAGTTTAATTCAAATCTATTTCCAAAAGCAAAATATTTCCTGTTGTACACACCAAACAAGTCAGTCCAAGACTAATGACGTGGCAAATCAGCTGCTAAAGTATTCACTGCTAGTATTAGTGGAGAGAAGTGGTGCACCTGGTATCTCTAGCTGCTGAGTTCATTGTTTTCTAAAAGGTCATATCTGTTAACAGGAAGAAAAGTCTGTATTCCATAATATCAGGTTCCCATCAGAGTTTCATCACACAGTTCCTTCTAGTCAAAGAAGAGATGATCATTCTTTGGAACTGAAATTTATAAAAAGATATTCCAACCTGGCTGCATTCTAGACTGAACTTATTGTTAAGATTAAACAACTAATTATACCCAGAAATAACAGGCATTAGGGGTGCCGGAAGAGATGGAGATTTTTTTTTAATCCTTTCCCCTTACTGGGGATCAAACCCACAACCCAGGCCCTTGACCACAATAGAACTTGGGACCCTTCAGTCCACAGGCTGACACTCTATCCACTGAGCCAACCCTGCTAGGGCAGACATTCTATTTAAAGTCATCAGATGTTTCCCATTTAATTTACTTTTGAAGATTTTTCCTCTCTGGAAGTCAGATAGGCCTGGGCAGGAGATAAGGACAATTTAGAGTTTCAGGTCTAGCTAACCCATGGAGTAACTTTAACTGAAAGCTAAAGTTATTCTATGGCTTCCATCTGCTATAATGACAGTTCAGTTGGCTTATCCATGGAACATTGATTTTAGTATCTCTGGGGAAGGCTGACAAACACAGATCCCTATTTAGAGTTATGTCCATGGCTGGTCATCTGGCATGGCAGAGCCATCCGGCTGCCTGTCCTCTGGGACTCTACACAACACTGATCTCCTGCTCTCACCCATAGTTTATATTACTTGCCTGCTCAGCTTGTGCCAACCCAAGCAAGACCTAGTCTTTCTCAGTGACTTTGCTAGCCCAAACTGAACAATCACATCAGGCAGCTAAGTTTGCTTTATGCTCCCTACTAATACAACAGTTATATGTATTTTCCCTTGTCTCAAAATTGCCAGAGATACCTGGGAAAACTTGAACAGCAGGAGATTGAAGGATGGAGGGAGGAGAAATGGGTGATCGGTGAGTACAGTCACTGTTAAAAATGTCGGTGCCCAGCTGGATTTGTATTTTCTGATCTTCCTCTTCCCTGTCACTTGTAGAATACTAACATATTTGTGATAGACCATTTAGAAGGGCTACCGCTGTTCTTTCCTCTCCTTTTCTTTTTTGGAGGAAGTCAAGAAGAAGAAGAATATAATACAAACTTGGCATTTAGTTTTCTTAGGGACATTCAACATGATCATAATCAAAATGCTAGAAATGTCCTAATTAGTACGTGGCTAATGATTTTGGAGTTGACTATTAAGGATGAGTTTAGAAAATAGAACAGTAGTGGTTGACCACACCCAGCAGTTATGGCTGTTGTGACTGGAATGAGATGATCATGAGCCACATAGCATCCCAGCTCTGATTAGAGCAAGTGCTTCCCTTCTTAATGCTCACATTGGAGAATCTTCTCTAACGTGACTGATGTTTACTCTCCCTTTCTTGTCCAGCAGCTTCTTCATTCTCTGGCAGAGCTTTTCATAGAGAAGTGATTCAGGATCAATTTTTGGTACTTATATCACTCTGCTTTTGGCAGTTTTATCGAGACATTTCAACTTCAATCACTTTCACAATTAATATGAACATTGACCAATTTTTGTAGCTCTAAATCTACACATCTAGAATTTCACTATGTTTTTTTTAATCTTCATTGTTCAGTTTATTAATTACATTGTTCCCCCTTTTCCCCCCCCTATAGCTCCCCTCCACCCGGTACCCATCCCAGCCTCCGCCCTCCCCTCCTCCCCACTCTCCTCTCCCATAGTTGCATGATTTTTATCCAGTCTCTTGCTGCACTTCCCACACCCCTTTTCTCCCCAAGAATTGTCAGTCCATTCCCTCTCTATGTCCATGATTCTGTTATATTCACCAGTTTATCCTGTTCATCAGATTATTAATTCACTTGCTTTTTAGATTCATTTATTGATAAATGTGTATTTGTTGTTCATAATTTTTATGTTTACCTTTTTCTTCTTCCTCTTCTTATTGAAATTTCACTTCTTTATCTCTTTAAAAGGATAAATAAGTACCAAGATTCTTCATAAAAAGTTCTCATTCAAATTTTGTACATGCTCTCCTTTTTGCATCCCCATAGGAAATGGCTATAAAGAGAATTATAAGAAAGACATACAGCCCTTACTGGTGGGGTACAGTGGATAGAGCGTTGGCCTGTAGATTGAAGGGTCCCAGGTTCAATTCCAGTCAAGGGCATGTACCTTGGTTGTGGGCACATCCCCAGTAGGGAGTGTGAAAGAGGCAGCTGATCGATGTTTCTCTCTCATCAATGTTTTTCTCTTGCTGCTTTTAAATTATTGTGAATATCAGGGAATCTAAAGACCTTGACAGAGTTATTGTGAATATCAGGGAATCTAAAGACCTTGACAGAGTAGTCACTAAATATATTATCGATATATAGTATGAACTCAATAGATAATTGTGAAATTACCATTAATATAGGATTTTTAAACTTACAATTCAGTGAATGCTACAGTTATATTCTATAATATAGATTTAAGATACAAAATTTTATATTTTAAACATGGTTTTAAGTAAATAAATGGTATATAGCTCATTACCAACATTTTAATACCTTTGTACTTTACATGCACTTTACATTTATATAGCATAGTAAATTTTTGATAAAGGGTGTTTTACCTGGTATGCTGACTACAAAACATATCTTGCTGGGAAATTCTAGGTATTTCTTGTAATTCCTGCTCTTTGAACTTTTTCTGTTTGATATAAACTTCTTCATTTAAGGCATCTGAATGTTACTTGACCTATTCTGCAGTAACAGTTCCTAGAATATCACAGAGTGAATGCTACTAATGAGTTCTGAATTATGTCTAACTCAGACCACACCAGCAAAAGAATGATGCCTCTGCTTGTTTCCATATGAAAGAGGCAGGTGAGGTTATCCATTTGCAAGTGTCTATGTGCCATAGATTTAAAATGAAAGAAAAAAAACTTGTAAAATTCAAAAGCTATAGCTTGTTTTGAATTCTCCTTTAAACTAAATAAATCATATGTTTTTCTTCAAAAACCATCTCTGAATAGATGGTAAAGATCTTAAACTTTTAATTATGCCCATCCAAAAATCCTCATTGATCATGGTAGAGATTTTATTCCTTGGTTTCTATTCAGTGGAAAGAGTAAAATTGGTAAGATCTTCATAAAGCTGTAGGTGTTACAAGGATCGTCAATTTAAATTTCATGTAGAGTATGAGTCAAGCGGGGAAAATGCACTTATGCAAGTGTGAAACTTGGTTAAAAAATAAGGAAAAAAAGTCTTGCCTTTAAAACTTTTGTGAAAAATGAACACTTCCAAATCATAGATGGAGCTCTTGAGGTCACTTGTCTTTTGTATGTCTCCTCCAGTGTTCTATTTTACTGAGCCCACCACTGTTATCTTTACTGAACTTCAGAAAATCATACTTAAAAGATCAAGTGTGGGAAAGAACTGAGTTGACAAAATATAGCAAATGTATAGTTCTCCATATCTTGGCAATGAAATAAGCTCTGAAATGTCTCTGTGTAAGAATGTATTGATGGGGAAAAAAACATGCAGGTAGTCTTACCATATTCAGGAATGTTGAAAACTTTTATTTTTCAGCACTCATTGTTAAGAATATCCATACTTTTTAGATAAACAATTTTTAAAAAATTCTTGAAGAGTTGGTAATTCCTTTATTTGAAATCCAGGTAAATCAACATACTTTTGGGTATGATTCAGATCTATAATTCATTCCTTCCCTTCCTGTGCAAAAGAGCGACTAGAATAAATTAGTACCGTGTCCATGCCCAAACAATATTAAGGCATTGATTTGTAAATGTCAGAATTTAGCATTTGCAGGGGATACCCAAATAAGTTCACCAAAGACCTTTAGTGTGAGATAGGACTAGAACAAGATAACACTATCATTTAAAATTTATTTGTACCTAGTGTATCTCATATACCAAAATAATTCTTCAGTAGATGAAAATGATGTTCAGCCACTTTCAAATGATGGGATGGTGGAGAAAGAGTTAATTCACCTTCTCATTACTCTAAATAACATTTAAAATTTTTATTTTGAAATAATTTTAGAGTTAAAGAAAAGTTGCAAAAATATTGCAGCATCCTATTATACCACTGTCTCAGCTTTCCTTAATGTCAATATGCTATATAACTGTACAATGATCAAGACTAATAAACTAACATTGGTGTAAACTATTGGCTAAAACACAAACTATTCATATTTCATTAGTGTTTTATTATAATGTTTTTCTTTTGTTTGTTCTATAATCCAATTCAGGATCCCACTGCTTAGGTATCTTATAATGTCTTTGTCTCCTCCAATATGTGACAGTTCCTGAGCATTTTCTTGTCTCTGTGATCTTGGCACTTTTGAAGAGTACTGATCAGTTATTTTATAAAATACCCCTCAATTTGTGGTTGATGTTTTGTCATAATTATATTAGGGTTAGGAATTTTTGACAAGAATGCTGATGACATGATGTATCCCTTCTCATTGTATCTTATCAGGAGAGACATGATTTTATAGTTTTTATGCAGTGACTTTATGTTACTACTAGAGCCCCAGTGCATGCAATTCATGCACAGGGTTGGGGGGTTGTCCCTCAGCCCAGCTTGTACCCTCTCCAATCAGGGACACCTTGAGAGATCAGGCCTAAATGGGCAGTCGGACATTCTTCTCACATCCAGGACTGCTGGCTCCCAATTGCTCGCATGCCTGCCTTCCTGATTGCCCCTAACTGCTTCTGCTTGCCAGCCTGATCACTCCTAACCACTTCCCTGCCAGCCTGATTGATGTCTAACTGCTCCCCTGCCAGCCTGTTCACCCCCAACTTCCCTCCTCTACCAGCCTAGTCACTCCTAACTGCCATCCCCTGCAGGCTTGATCGCCCCCAGCTGCCCTTCCTTGCAGGCCTGGAATGTCCCACTGTCCTCCCCTGTTGGCCATCTTGTGGTGGTCATCTTGTGTCCACATGGGGGCAATATCTCTGACCACATGAGGGCAGCCCTCTTGTGTGTTGGAGTGTTGGTCAATCTACGTATTACTCTTTTATTAGATAAGGTAAAGTTGCTGTTTTCCTGACATAATTAATACATATCTTGGGAGATATTCTTTGAGGCTATGCAGATATCCTGTTTCTTCTCAAGCTTTCACTCACTAATCTTAGTATCCATTAATAAAACCTGGCTTGCAACAATTAATATGATTTCCTAACAGTGATTTTACAGTTATTTTATAAGGAAGAACTGCTCCATGTTCCCCATTTATTTTTCTTTTCACCTATTTATTTATATCACTGTGGACTCATGGGTACTCATTTATTCTATGGGTGTTAACCTGATACTATAATTGTTTATTTTGTTGTTCAAATTGTCTGGGCTTTGGCCATGTAAAGTCATTCAGATTGGTGCTTGTAACCTGTTAACATGTTCCATCCGTTTTTTTAGATGTCCTTATTGTGTGGCACCAGGGTGCTCTAGTATAGACTCCTCTTTTATTTTCTCTATCCCAGACCCAGAATCAACCCCTTTACCAAGAAGTCATGGGTTCTTTTGTTGAAAAATTGTGTTTAGAAATTAAGATGTGGGTACAAGGTAAGCTTATTGCTACTGAGGTACAGACAGAGCTAGAAATTAGATATTTGTACAGTAACACACACACACACACACACACACACACACACACACACACACACATATATACACGTTTTTATTTCTTTATTTATCTATGTATCAATACATTTTAACAAATTATTTTATACTGATAGTTCCAATTCCAAACCAACATTATGAATTTGAGGCTAGCCTTCTATCTTCCATAATTGGAATTACTTTCTTGGACAGTGACAAATATGACTTTTATTAAATACTAGGAGCCCAGTGCATGAAATGCGTGCACTGGGGGTGGGTGGTCCCTCAACCCAACCTGCCCCCTCTTACATACTGGGAACCCTCAGGGGATGTCCAAGTGATGGCTCACCCCCAGCCTGCCCAAGGACCAAAGCCTGGGTGCTCGCCACCACCACTGGGGCCCGGTGCTCATGCCACTTGACCCTGCCCCCGCTCCTGATTGGCTGGAGTGAAGGTATGGTCAAATACCAATCAGGAGCGAAGGTATGGTCAAATTTGCATGTTTCTCTTTTATTATATAGTATAATCTATGCACTACTTAATATATACATTAAGTAGTTCCATATTGGTTTATCCATTCCCCGTAAGAAACATTTTTAATTAGAGCATAGTGTTTGTGTAGAGTATCTTTTGAATTCAGCCTTATAATATCAGCCAAAGTATTGTTTTCCAAAGTAATTTCAGTTCATTCTTTTCTTTTCCTCCACAATCCTTATGGATATGTTATTCATTTGTAACATAGTTTATTCATTTGTAACAGTTTTAATTTCATTTTGGGTTCCCTCCACATCCTGGTTGATTTTTTAAAATTTATATACTCTCTCTCTCTCTCTCTCTCTCTCTCTCTCTTTTTTTTTTTTTTTTTTGCCTGAGTCTATGGGTACTGAAAAGGTATAGAGCCAGTATTCCTCTAGGAACTTCAAACAAAACTGGAAGAAGTTCAAATAATTTGGCCTTCCTTTCCCTACCTCCTTTTAAAAAAATGCCTTTTTCTGGGATACTCTGGCCAAAGACTAACAAGCAGTGAAATGGCAAAAGGCAGGCAGCAGGCAGGAGAAGGAGAAGCAAATGGCTGAGATAAAACACAAACTGCATGATTAGGCTCTGAATAATCAGGAAATGCATTGTAGCTTGTTATACATATTCTATGGTCATAATTTGATATTTGCGACAAAAAAGAAAAGAAGGATCCTCAGGAAAAAAATCATTTTTGACTGGGAAGTCTACTGTCTTTTTCCACTCAAAATATTACCTATTTACCTTTCTCATCCTCCATATAAGCTAGCAAGTTGCACTTGGCACATTTGAGAGAAAAAGAGTGATTCACATTATCATTTTAATGGTGCATGGATTCTTTCATTATGTAGTTGATTCTCACACATCAACATTTTAAATTTTGGACATTCTAAAATACATTTGGCAAACTGCTGAGGAGAAAACCGTCTGTGAGCCAGTAGGAGCTAAAACCTGGTATATGTCTGAACAAATGCAAAAGCCCCGTTTGTGCTGTTCAGCTCTATGAGTTATGTTGCTGTGGGTGACCTTTTTAAAAATATTCAAGTGGTTTTGAAATATCATTAAAAGGTGATCAGTGGTAATTGTCTTAATGATAGTACTCACATGGAAAAAAAATATTGTTAAGTGGAGCCCTTTCCTAACCTCTGATATGATTTTTAAAGGCCTCTTTAAAAAATTAAGACATTTGAAAGTTATTTATTAAAGGCTAAATGAAAACACAAATTCCAGAGGGGCTTTTAATTTCATAATGATTCAGATTTTTGAGCATAAAATAAGACCCAAGACCAGCTCTAAATTATTTATAGCTTGATTCTACAGTTTGTGGTATCTAGTTCCCTTATTTTTTTTCCCCCTAGGAGAGTAGGAATAGGTGGAGAAGCTGAAATAAATCAACTTTTTATTTTATCATTAGTAGTAAAAAGTCTGATGTGATATATAACGTTTTAGGATTATCTATGCCATTTGACCCATTACTATGGATAATTGAAAGAATGTTATGATTGAGAAGAGAAAAAAATATCACTTATTGAATAACAACTGTACCAGATACTATGTTAGGCCATATATATATATATTAAAGGCCCAGTGCATGAAATACATGCACGGGGGCGGGGTGTATCTCTCAGTCCAGCCAGTACCCTCTCCAATCTGGGACCCCTCTCACAATCCAGGATTCCTGGCTCCCAGCTGCTCACTTGCCTATTTCTGATTGCCTCTAACCACTTCTGCCTGCCAGCCTGATCACCCCATAACCACTCCCCTACCAGCCTGATTGATGCCTAACTGCTCCCCTGCCAGCCTGTTTGCCCCTAACTGCCCTCCCCTGTAGGCCTGGTCACTCCCAAATCCCCTTCCCTGCAGGCCCAGTCACCTCCAACTTCCTCCTCTGGTGGCTTGGTCACAGCCTAAGGATGAGAGTTGGGAATCTAACTGCCCTCCCCTGCAGACCTGGTACCTCCCAAATGCCATCCTCTACTGGCCATCTTGTGGTGGCCATCTTGTCTCCATATGAGGGAAGTCATCTTTGAATACATGGGAGCAGCCACCTTATGTGTTGGAGTGATAGCAATTTGCATATTACGCTTTTATTAGATAGGACTAGAGGCCTAGTGAACAAAATTCATGCTGTGGCGGAGGTGTTCCTCAGGCCATCTTGCAACCTTTCCAATCTGGGACCCCTTGAGGGATGTCCGACTGCCCATTCAGGCCCAATCCTACCGGTGGGCAGTCGGACATCCTTCTCACAATCTAGGACTGCTGGTTCCAAACTGCTTCCTTGCCTGCCTCTCTGATTGCCCCTAACTGCTTCTGCCTGCCAGCCTGATCACCTCTTAATCATTACCCTGCCAGCCTGATTGATGTCTAACTGCTCTCTTGCCAGTCTGTTTGTCCCCAACTTCCCTCCTCTGCAGGCTTGATCACCCCTAACTGCCCTCCCTTGCAGGCTTGATCACCCCAACTGCCCTCCCTTGGAGCCCTGGTCCCTCCAAACTGCCCTCCCCTGCTGGCCTAATGGCCTACAACTGCCCTCCCATGCAGGCCTGAAACCTCCCAACTGTCCTCCCTTGTTGGCCATCTTGTAGTAGCCATCTTGTGTCCACATGGGGGCAGGATCTTTGACCACATGGGGGCAGCCCTCTTGTGTGTTGGAGTGATGCTCAATATATATGCATATTACTTTTTTATTAGATAGGATAGAGGCCTGGTGCATGGGTGGGGCCAGCTGGTTTGCCCTGAAGGGTGTCCTGGATCAGGGTGGGGATTCCCTTGGGGTGTGGGGTGGCCTGGGTGAGGGGCCTGTGGTGGTTTGAAGACAGCCACGCCCCCCAGTGACCCAAGCAAAAGGTCCTGGGATCTGGGATTAATGTATGTTCTACAAATGAAACTTTGTAGCCTAGAGCAGAGCCAAGCCTTCTGTTCACTGTGTGGTGGCAGCCATTTCTGTTTGAAACTTTGTAGCTTAGAGTGGAAGCCTAGGCACTAGGGCTGCAGAAGCTATGCTTCTTCCATCGCCCTGGCAAACCTAGCCTCTGCTCTCTCCAGTTCCGTGGCTGCTGCCATTTTTGTTCGGATTATGTATCTTTTATAATTGAAACTTTGTAACATAGAGTGGAGGCCCAGGCTGGCAATGGCAGGCAGAAAGCTTGGCCTCCTCCATTGCCAGGAAACCCAAGCCTCCCTCCTGCTCTCAGTGGTGGCAGCCATCTTGGTTGGGGTTTATTTACATAATTTGGTTCTGATTGACTGGTGGGCGTCACTGTGGGCGTGGTTTGATCAGAGCTACAGTCAATATGCATATTACTCTTTTATTAGATAGGATAGAGGCTTGGTGCATATTATTCTTTTATTAGGATAGAGGCCTGAGGCCCTGGTGGGGGTTGGCTGGTTTGCCCTGAAGGGTGTCCCTGATCAGGGTGGGATTCTTTTGGGGTATAGGGCAGCCTGGGTGTGGGTCCTTTGGTGGTTTGCAGGCTGCCCACACCCCCTAGTCACCCAAGTGGAGACCCTGGAATCTGGGATTCATTTATCTTCTATAATTGAAACTTTGTAGCCTTGAATGGAGGCCTAGGCCTGCCAGGGTGTGTGGAAAGCCTGGCTTCTTACATTACTGGGAAAACCCAAGCCTCCTACTCCCTCACAGCAATCTTGGTTGGGTTAATTTGCATACTTGCTCCTGATTGGCTGGTGGGAACGTCTTGTGGGTGTAGCAGAGTGATGGTTAATTTGCATATTACTCTTTTATTAGATAAGATATATATATCACTTAGTATTCACAGCAATCCTATGTACTATTAATGATTATCTTCTTTTACATAGGAGAAAATTAAGACTCAGATAGCTGAAATCACTTACCAGCTTCAATGGTTATCGAGTATAAGCTAGGATTAAAAATGGGTCCTTAGAGTTCATGTTCTTTTTACAGAATTAGTCACTTGTTCCATAATTGTTTCTTGGTACAAATTATATAAATTAAAATGTTTTTGCAGCCCAAAGATTAGAGTTGGGAACCTAGGCTAACTTTTATTTCACAGAATTAGGAACAGTTGCCACTCTTTCCTAGGATCCTTAGACATATCAAGGTTTTTAGAAAATGCATTTCATGCCATGAACATCACAATCTTGCAACTCTTGTGGAAAAACTACAGAAAGTCTATGGGACTGCAATTCAGTACACATTTTTGGTAAAACAATATGAAAAAAATATTCATATCCCTTAGGCCATTTTTATAAATTGTTACAAAGAGCAAAGATATTAATTTCAGTGGTATTTATAATAGGGTAAAATTGTAAAACAGGCAAATATAGTAGTTAAATAAGACTAAATATACTATAAAATTATAAGTATTTTGATACACTATACATCATTAAAATATGTTGCAAAGAATATTTAGTAATAAGGGGAAAATTCTAACCATATGATTTTCTGATGTTATATAAGTATGTATTGAATGACTACATCAAATAGTAAATTCAAAATAATGTACATCATAAGAATTATTTTCCAAATTAGAGGTCATAAAGAACCATTATCTTCTTTTGCTTAAGGTAAACATTTCCTGAAGTAGCACATACACTGTGCACAAATAATTAGTGGCTCAACAAATTCTGATAACGCTATGAATTCTTATATAAAAGTGAAAATCATGTGATCACTACATAGTCAGGAAGGAGCCACCCTAGCTGGTTTGGCTCAGTGGATAGAGTGTCAACCTGCAGACTGAAGGGTGCTAGGTTTGATCCTGGTCAAGAGCATATGCCCATGTTGTGGGCTTGATCCCTAGTGGGGGCGGGGGCGTGCAGGAGGCAGCCAATCAATGATTCTTTTTATTGATGTTTCTATCTTTCTCTTCCTCTTTCTTCCTCTCTGAAATCAATACAAATATATTTTTAAAAATTTAAAAAAAGTAGTAGCAACTCCTCCAAATGTAACTACTATCTGACTTTCAACATTACAGAGTATTATTATAACACACTAAATTATTACATTACTAGAGGCCTGATGTACAAAATTTGTGCAAGGGGCTCAGCCCTCACAGTATGGTAAATTGCCTTGGCCCTTGCAGCCCTGGCTTCATCTGGAACATCGTCTAGAAAGTCGTTTGGCTGTTCAGCCTAATTAGCATGTTATGCTTTTATTATTATAGATTTTAAACATCTAGATTATACCTATATTTGAATTTTTTCTGAATGATTCATTTGGTAGGTGTTTTATGTCTAGCTAATATTGCTCAACATTATATTTATGAAATTCATTAAAGTGGTTGTGTATAGCAATATTTTTTATTACCAAAAATGTTTATCATTCTCTTGTATATTTATAGTTCTATTAGAAATCTGGTGCACAAAATTCATGCACTGGAGGGATGTTCCTCAGCCCAGCCTGCATCCTCTGCAATCTGGGACCCCTCGGGGATGTCCGACTGCCCTGTGGGATAGGGCCTAAACCGGCAGTTGGACATCCCTCTTGCAATCCAGGACTGCTGGCTCCTATCCACTTGCCTGCCTGCCTGATCACTCCCTAACTGCTTCCCTGCCGACCTGATTTATGCCTAACTGCACCCCTGCCAGCCCAATCATTCCCAACTGCCCTCCCCTGCTGGTCTTTTTGCCCTCAACTGCTCTCTTTTGCTGGCCTGATCTTACCCTCAACTGCCCTCCTCTGATCTTGTGATGACATGGGGGTGGCCATCTTATGATGACATGAGGGTGAGATGCCACCTAGGCTTTTATTAGTATAGATATTTATCTGTTTCCAGATTTTAATAAACAGTGAGGCAATGAATACCATTATACATGCCTTTTGATGCACATATGTATGCATTTCTGAAATACCTGGAGGTGAGACTGTTGGGTCATGTGGTGATGGGTACACCAGTTTTAGTAGAAGCTACTAGCCTTCCAAAGTAGTCATGCCAATGGGCAGTGCCAATAGCAGAACATGAGAGCTCCCCATTTATCATTATCACTTTGAATTATCAGTGTTACGCAATTATAGTAATTCTGAAAGATGTGTAGTAATATCTCATTGTGTAAATTTACATTACTCATATGAATAATGAAGTTGTTTTCATGTTTATTGGTCATCTTGAAGTTTTCATTTGGGAAGTTCCTATTCTAGCTACTGGCCCATTTTTCAAATTTGTTTTCTTTTTTTTTTTTTTTTTGTCTATATAGGAATCACTTATAAATTCAATTCAGCTTATTTTTAACACAGTTCAGTGTATTCATCTTATCCTTTCTGATTAAGCTTTTTTGTGTCCTACGTAGAAAAGATCAGTAACGTATTATACTGTGTTTAGTCATAGAGGCTTTATTGTTTTATCTTTCACAATAAGGATAGGAATCAAGGTTCATATTTTTCATATTTTCATGTTTGATGCAGCAACAGTAATTGAAAACATCAGCCTTTTCTACTGCACAGTTTTATACAAGCTGTAATACCTTTTTTACAAATTGAGTGTACATATGTAGGTATGTTTATGGATTTATTCTATTTTTATATTTTGTTCTAGCCTGTATGTCTATCCTTAGGGTAACACCACAGTTTTCATTACTGAAGATTTATAATCAGTTTTATTCACAAGTGCAAGACTTTAATAATTATTCTTCTAAATTGTCTTATTATTTCTGGCTCTTTATAGCTCTATTAAAATGTTACTTCTCAAACATTTTTAGGCCTTCTAAAAATTACTCTCATCAGTAATTTGTAGAATGGTTTCTATGTGTTAGATGAATTTTAGTTATATTTTAATTTATATTATTATAATTTTACATTTTTAAATTTTTCATTACTGGTACATAGAAAAACTGAACTTTATATGTTGATACTATACTCAACATTCTGATAGAATCATTACTTTAATAATTAATACTAAGCGATATTAATAGTGATTGATATTAGCAAAAATTTATAATAATATCAATAACAAGTAATGTGCTCATTACTAAAATTATGAAAATTAATAAATTATATATTATTATATAAATTAATGAGTTTGATTTTTTATAAATATAACCATATTGTTAATGACTTAATGGTAGGTTTATGATTTTTTTTGTTATTTTTTTATCTTTATTGTTCAGTTTATTAATTACATTGTTTCCCCTTTTTATCCCCCTATAGCTCCCCTCCACCCTGTACCTATCCCACCCTCCACCCTCACCTCCCCCACCCCACTGTCCTCTCTCATTGTTGCAAGATTTTTGTCCAGTCTCTTGCTGCACTTCCCACAACCCTTTTCTCCCCAAGAATTGTCAGTCCATTCCCTCTCTATGTCCATGTCTCTGTTATATTCACCAGTCTATCCTGTTCAACAGCCTATCAATTCACTTGATTTTTATGTTCATTTGTTGATAGATGTGTATTTGTTGTTCATAATTTATATTTTTACCTTTTTCTTCTTCCTCTTCTTAAAGAATATCTTTCAGCATTTCATATAATGTTGGTTTGGTGGTGATGAACTCCTTTAGCTTTTTCTTATCTGTGAAGCACTTCATCTGACCTTCAATTCTGAATGATAGCTTTGCTGGATAGAGTAATCTTGGTTGTAGATTCTTGCTGTTCATCACTTTGAATATTTCTTGCCACTCCCGTCTGGCCTGCATCGTTTCTGTTGAGAAATACACTGACAATCATATGGGTGCTCCCTTATAGGTAACCAACTGTTTCTCTCTTGCTCCTTTTAATATTCTCTCTTTGTCTTTTGCTCTTGGCATTTTGATTATGATGTGCCTCGGTGTGGTCCTCTTAGGGTTCCTATATATTGGGGTTTGGTGCACTTCTTGGACTCCTAAGTCAATTTCTTTCACCAGGTGTGGGAAGTTTTCAGTCACTATTTCTTCAAATAGGTTTTCATTGTCTTGGCCTCTCGCTTTTTCTGGCACCCCTATAATTCGGATGTTGGTATGCTTGAGGTTGTCCCAGAGGCCCTTTACACTATCTTCAATTTTTTGGATTCTTGCTTTTTCAGCTGAGTGGATTTTACCTCTTTGTATTTCAAATCTTTAACTTGGTTCTTGGGGTGCTCCAGAGCACTTTTAGGTCTTTGTATAATATTTTTTGTTTCAGTCAGTGTATGCTTAATTTCTGGTTGGTCCTTTTTCATATCCTTGAGAGTCTCCTTTATATCCTTGAGGGTCTCTTTCATTTCCTTGTAGGACTCATTCATTTCCACGTTGGTCTTGATCATTTCCTTGCAGGTCTCATTTATATCCTTGAGGGTCTTGTTCATTTTCTTGTAGGACTCATTCATTTCCTTTGTGGTCTTGCTTATTTCCTTATAGGCCTCGATCTTTTGTTGGAGCCTCTTGAAAAACCCTATAACCGTGGTTCTGAATTCCATGTCCAGTCGTTTTTTTCCCTCCATTTCTTTCACATCTGATTTCTTTCCATGTTGCTGCATGGTGGCTGCTTCTCTGAGTTGGTCAATTAGCTTTGTGTGGTAGACTTCCTACTAGGGATAGTGGTTCAGCCTCCCCGGTTACCTGAGGTGGATATGGGCTGCACAGTCTTGCTGAAGTTAAGCTCAGTTAATCGTTGTTAGCACTTGGAGGGTTGACCTCCAGGCCAATTGTCTGTGAAGCTCAGCTGTGCTCAGGTTGGGTGGGCGGAGTCTCCGGGCCAAGCAGACAGTGTTAGCTCTGCCCTATGCGGCCCCGGGGACTCTGTGCAGGGGGCAATGGCTGCCAGCACCTCTGAGAGAGAGCCGCTGTGGAGCTCCACCGGCTGCCGGGGAATTCAGACTTTCCCAAAATGAGTCTGCATGCGCAATGTCTCACCCAGGGTCATAAAACAAAGCAGTCTGACGGTTTTCTGAATGAGAGACAAGTCGCAGTGCGCTCTCTGCGCTGTCATGCAGCCGAGCTGTTCGCGCGTAGGCTGCCTTCTCCACAAGCTGGGAGACCCGGCAGCACCCGAGCTTGCGTGCCCTCCCACTGTCCAGTTTTCACCCCGTGTGATAGTGGGTTTTCTGGACTTCGCCCAGAGCTGGAGAATCAGTCCAGTGGGACGCCTTTGTCTCCCCGTTCAAGAAAACTGGCTGGTTTTCAGCTGCCCGCCCTCTCCGCGGCGCGCACTCCAAACCTCTCTCCGCGCGAATCTTTCAATGCTGTTCACCCCCGCTCCTCCGAGTCACAGTGTCTTATTTTCACTTTTATTTGTGGAATTTTCACTCGGCGGGCTTTCTGGTGATTCTGGAAGGTGTTTGTTCTTTCGTTAAGTTGTAGTATTAAAATTGCTGATTATGACGGCAAGATAGGTGTTTTACCTTTGCCGCCATCTTAGTTCTCTCCTATGATTTTCTGAAATATATATTTTATCTGTTCTTATTTCCCTTATTGCACTGGCTAGTAACTTACACACTTTATTTATTAGTTTTAATAGTATTCATTTTTTTAATTTTACAGATGATTTTTGAATCTATTAAGATATAAATTTGATTTTTCATCTTTATATTGTTAATAAGGAGAATTTGCACTGTTGGACTTTTAAAGTGAACCATGCATTCTTGGGGGATGGAGGAACAACCTGTTTGTGATATACTATTGTTTTAAATAAATTGCTAGATTTCATTTGCTAATATTTTTTTAGGATTACTATGTCAATATTCATAATAATTAGGCTCTCTCTTTTTATTACAAATAAATTTAAATTTATTTCAGAGAGGAAGAGAGAGACAGAAACATCAATGGTGAGAGGGAATCATTGATCGGCTGCCTCCTGCACAAGTGGGGATCAAGCCTGCACCCCAGGCATTTGCCCTGACCTGGAATGGGACCATGTGTTCCAGGTTCATAGGTCAATGCTCAACCATTGAGTTTCATCAGATATCATCCAAGATCAAGCTAACTTCAAAATTTCTTTTCTTTTCTCTGAGAGGATTGGTGCTATTAAAAGTTTGAAAGACTTTAGCAATGAAGCTATCTAAACTGGAGATTTATCTGTAGAAAGAGGTTTGAAAATTCATTCAGTTCTCAGGCCCTCAGCAAATGTTTTCTGACAGAATTCCTAGAACTTGACCCTATGCATGTGAAGATTCAAAGCCTGCTGAGGACCTAAATGATTTTTTTTTAAGTTCCTGATCATTGGCTTTCTTCTTTCTAGTTTCCTGCTTCCCCAAATTCAGCTAGCTTAGCAGCTGTCTTTCCTCTGCCCTTGAGAGTGGTTGCACACCACTTCCATGAATAACTAAGATAATGTGCCCAGGAGGAAACCAGGGTTAATATGGGGCTTACTTGGATACTGCCCTTCTTTGAAGGATTGCAGTTATGTGGTTTTTGTTACCAGTGCCTGAAAACTTTGTTTTAAAATTTTATTTTTATAACTTTCTATGGCCAAAGCTTATTTTAAAGTGTCTTTTAGGTCTTAAATTCCTTTTTTATTCCTGATATCTCTTTATTATACTTTCTCTCTTTTTTCTTGATTATTTGTACCAGAGGATTATCACATTCTTATTATTGTCAAAGAAACACATTTGCCTTTGTTGATCCTCTCAATAGTTGCTCTTATGTTTGCTATTTTCTTTCTTCAACTTTCTTTTTATCTGTTGTTTCTTCTTATCTTCTTGAGATGAATTCAATCTTAATAATTTTTAGCATTTTTATTTTACTAATATGAGCATTCAAGATTATAAAGAGAACTCTAGGTATTGCTTTGGCTACATCCCTTAGAATTTTCTATGTAGTGTTTTATTATTCAGTTTAAATTATTTTCTAGTTTTCTTTGTGTTTTATTATTTGATCCATAGTTATTTAGAAATATATTTCTTGATATACAAACACATGTAATACTCCAATTACATCATTTTCCAGCACAACTACATTTTATTTAGAGGGAAAATACTCTCTGATTTCAAATACTGGAAAACATTCTGTGAGTTTCTAGAAATACTTAGAACATGTTTGATTTTTATAAATTTCTGTGTCCTTAATGAAAGGTATAATCTCCATTTCCTATCTATATATCCAGTAACTGAAATTTATTAATTTACTCTTTAAATCTTCATATATACTTACTGTTTTTGCCTGCTAATTCTCTTGTATGGCGGGAAACTATTTTTAAGATTCTCCCAGGCTGATTGGTGTTTGCTTATTTTTCCAATAAATATTTTCTATATATATTTTGAAGCAATGTTAAATAGTGATTTAAATTTTTTTATTTTTTTTATTGAATTTGAGTTTTTATTTATGATGTAACTTTCATCTATATAAATATATTTTGCTTTCAAGTCTACGTTTTTCCATATTAATATAGCTACAGCTTTTTTTCATACATTTTTCTTATTCTTTTACAACAGTTATAAATAGGTTTTTATATGTATTTAATTTAACAAGTTAATTCCATTTTATGTACTTAGTTGTAAATCCACTTTGATTTTTTTGATCTTTTAGCTAAATTATGCAACACATTTATATTTATTGGAGTAACTGATAGGTTTTTGTTTAAAATTATATGATTTTTAAATTTATCCTTACAGAGCTGTTTTATAGTTTTGCTTTTTCTTTCACTTATCTTTTATTGGACTAACAGATGGTTTCTTATCATTCTGTTTTTCCCTCTTTTGGTTTAGAAGATATAAAACATTTAAAATTTATTTTCTTAGTTACCCCACCATTATAGCAATCACTCCTTACTTATCAAAATATTATATTAACTAACAGCTTACCTTTCTCCCTGCAAATGTATGGCTTTTGGAAACCTTTGATTTTATTTGCCTGTCTCCATAATGATTTATTATTGTCTTATAACCTAAAAAATATACATACATGCAAACACAAACAATCATCATTATCATGCTGTTTTATGAACTCATTTAGGTTTATTCTTATACTTGCCATTTTCTTTCTTTCCTTCTAGAATCTCTGGTTTTCCATCTGGAATTATTTTTCTAATGACAGAAAACAATTTTCAGAATTTAAAAATTCCAGTTTTTTATCCATTCCTCCATTGATGGACACTTAGGTTGTTTCTATATCTTGACTATTGTGAATAATGCTGCAATAAACATGAGAGTGCAGATATATTTTTGATATCCTATTTTCATTTCCTTTAGATAAATACACAGAAATTGGATTGCTGGATCAAGTAATGGTTCTATTTTTAATTTTTTGAGGACCCTTCATAGTATCTTCATAGGACCCTTCATAGTATCTTCCATAGTGACTATACCAGTTTATATTCTGAGATCCACTATTGTCACTTGTGCTTTTTATTTTTTGGCATTTTTTTCTTCTTTATCTTCATAATTTAATCTTAAAATTTCCTTCTAATTTATCTTTCAGATTACTATCCTCTCTTTCAGCTTTATCTATACTTTTGATAAGCCCATTGAGTTCTTATTTTTAAGTTATTGTGTGTTTTAGCTCTATAATTTTCAGTTTGTTCTTTTTTCTTTTTGTAGTTGCAGGTTATCAGTTTTCTGCCAACTTTCTTAATGTTACCTTTTAATTCCTGAAATAGTTTAATTATAATTACTTAAATTCTGTGTCTATTACCACTATCTAGGTTTTCTATAAATATTTTATATGGTTTGTTTATTCTTTAAGTTTTCAGTTATGTCTTAATTTCTTCCATGCTTGGTTATGTTGATTATGTTAAACATTGCATATGATTATATAAACATATCTAGAGTCACTAGATGGCTTTCCCATTCTGCAAAATATATTTACCTCTACTTCTAAAGGCAATTAGGGTAGAGACATCAGCAACATAGAGTCACCTTAATTCAAAGTGATTTGAATCTAGGCTTCAGTACCTGTCAGGGCTGGTTTATTTCCAGTTTTTACTTATTTGTTTTTTTAGGATGCAACCTTTTGGAAATCAATCTATGTATCAGAGAAGTTTCTTTGTACCCTGAATTTTGTCTTTCCAACTTGTACATCTATTGACATATCTGCTCAACTTTTCAGTTTCTTACCCTTCAGGAAATTTGCCATTATCTTGATGTAAAAAGCAGTTTGATGTAAAAACCCTTAATGGGTTTTCTTTATCTTCTTAGAATCCTGATATCTCTCTAGTGTCTTCAAACAGATATTTAAAAAATACATTGTTCCAGATGGTGCATTGGTTTCAGTGAGAGAATTAGTCTGAAACAATATCAACTGCTATTGGTAAATGAACTCTGACTCATTGTTGTACATTTTATAGTTTACTCTCCCCTGCAGGTATTTCTAAGTATGTCTTTTACCTCTTAAAACATAGTAAGTGTAGTTGCTTCACAAACTATATCTGATAATTTCAATATCTGATGCATGTCTGTTTCTACTATCTGATTTTTCTGTTGATTATGGCCTATAGTGCCCTATCTCTTTCTGTGCTTTGTTACTTTTGCCTGCATACCGCAATTGAATTTGAAAAAGTTCATTTTTTGAGGCCAGGATGAAGACACCTTCCACCAGAGATTTACATGTGCTTCTCAGTAGTGCATATGGGTGAGACCAGTAAAAGGCATCCTAACATGAAACTTGAAGTTCTCAGAAATCTCTAGAGAGCAAATCTGCTGGAAGATTGGCCACGGGCAACATCTATTCAAAGAGCTTTTCTTTTTGTCTCCATCTTTCCTCTTGTACCTACAAAGGAGTGCTTATAAGTCGGTTTTACATTAGGTGCAAAACGCTTTGGTCCCAGATTGTGAGCAAGAGTCTCTCCCTCTGACTCCCTGCTTTGTGGAGGTCCTAGGCACAGACCACATTTTGGCAAAATGGGCACATAACCTCATGTACACAGCTTATAGTCCTGTGTTTTGTTCTTCCCTACCCTTAGGGTTTTATGTGTACTACTTTATTAACTTTCAAATACTTTTAAAGGGATTTTAAGATATTTTATCCAGCATTTTATCATTGGGGGATTTGGTTTAAATAAAGTCAACATTATTGGAAATAGAAGTTTCTTATCTTTTTGTTTTTAAAGTATTGGGAAAAGAAAATACAGTCTTGTGATATATACTTTAGGAAATGTATTGAATTTTTATGTTGTGGTCATAACGCATGGTAAATATAGGTAAATATTCACTTGAGACAACTGAGTGTTTTATTCTTTTTGGGTACAGTGTTGCTTGTGTATATCATTTTTAATTATTTATGTGCCCATAAAGCCAAATCAATAAACATTTATGGTTTCGCATGTACATGTAGTATTTAATAACCTCATCTTTTTTGAATATTATATATTTACTTCTTTGTTATGTTGCTTTATGTATCCATTTCCAATATATGAATTTTAATATATTTTACTATGATGGTGGATTTTTGAGTTATTTTAAAAGTTATTTTAACATTTTAAAATTTATATGTTCAGGTTGATAATGAAAAGAGAAAATAGTTGACTGTAGTTATGAGGGGAAAGCCAGGATCAGCAGTAGGATAGCAAGTGGCTAGTGTATAGTGAAAAGTCTGGTGGGTTAGGAACATCAGGATGTTTGGATTTTTGTGTCAAGATCAAGCAAAAATGTAAGCCATAAGCCAGCAGTAGGTTATGATTTTAACTTCATTTCTTTCATGTGCTTTTCTTGATGAAAAATTGTTAACAAATTGAGTTTTGTTAACTCTTGGTAAAACCTTACAAAATGTGTAACTGTCATTAAAATATTTTAAAATAAATTTGTGAGGAAATGTATTGTTGTTTGCGGATTTCGAGTGGAAATCTGCAGATGCTCAATCATTCTTCCTACTCTTTTGAATAAACATGTTGCAAGCCCAGTACATTTGCATACCCAAGAGAATCATTGTTTTAAAGATATGGGCTATGAGCACATGTGGTTGACTACCAGATTATGAACACGAGACTTGAGATATATATTTTCAGGTGTACAGCTTGAGGAAATTATTGACTACTCAACACAAATGCTATATCTTGGGGAAATTTTGGAGAACTGTTGGTACTACTGTATTTTGAATAAGTCCCTCCAGCTCTCACTGTGACTGATGGAAATTTTATTATTTTCCCTTGAAAAGGGAAAACAAAATTGTAGCTATCTTACTGTATAGTTTGTTAAGAAATCTCCATTTTTGTATTTGCATTTAACAGATGTTCTGAAATGGTTAAGCCCAAAAAGCCTGTTTCAACTCATGAGTAATTTATAACAAAATACATTCCCATCAGCTGGCTTAATATATATATATATATATATATATATATATATATATATATATATATATGTGTGTGTGTGTGTGTGTGTGTGTGTGTGTGTGTGTCTGTGTATATATATATAATATAAACTTAAAGACATATATAAATGTCTCACTGATAGCTGAAACACAAAAAAAGAAGTATCAGTTAGGACAGCGTAATTCTTGTTTTATGGGTAAGAAGTTATAAAGCCACATATTATATCTGAATGTTTATCTTTTGCAGTTTATTATGGTGGAGATGACAGATGTTGAAAAATGTTTAGATATTTAGAGCTCCCATAGATCTGTTAGGCTCAAGTCCTTACCTTCTACCTTCTGAATCTAATTTTTATTAAATTGGCTCCAGGTCCTATTTTTTCAGAGTAGCCTCCAAATAACTAATTTTTTTCAAAATATGCCCAGATGTATCCATACCTCCTCTTAGAAAGCAGCTACTTCACATTGTCCTCATATGAGACAATCATACAGCTGGGTTTGCCCAGGTCAGGAGTAATTGTAGCTAGTGCCCCCTTATGCCCTCAAAAGGTACAGTTTTGGATGATAAGTTATATGGCCACAGTAGATTTAAAAGGCTAAGATTCATAATAATCTGAAGGAAGAAAAATTGGTCTCATATTACATATTCATGAGCTGTACCCCCACCAATTAAAGCATTCCATTTTTTTATCAAACATTTCCCCCCTGCTCTCTGGTCTGAAGTATATTCTTTCTGTTTTATTTAGGAGTATATTGAAGCTTCTTTAGTTTGGTAATTTTGAAAAATATTACTTTCTTCTATAATTTAATTAATGAATTCAACCCCAATCCTTATCTCAGGACTTTTTTGAGTGAGAGTAAGGAAATCTCTCCATATTAATGGTTTATCCTGAAATGAGATATGGAAATCAGGGTCCTGTCTATCAGGTACATCAGAAAAGTGAGGCGTGTTCTATTATGGGAAATACATGAAGCAGTGAAAAGATTGTTGAGCACGAAGGCAAATTCAGATAAAATTCAGATACTTTTTACTCCTGAAATAGAATCTTGGCTAGATGTAATTATTGTATGTTTGAAATTGAGTTCTTTTCCACATCTTCAGGCAAATGATTTCTCTCATATATATGATTTGCCTTTATCGTTGTTGATATTGTATCGGTTGTAGCTCATATTAAGACATCTCTTTATTCTCAAATTTTGTTACATATTTTTTAAATTGCAGAGTATAGGAAACATAATCATAATCCCCAAAACAAGCAGGTATATTACAGAGACACAGTAATAACATGCATGCCAGTTAATGTAAATGAAGTAGATATGTCTTTCTTGACATGTAGTAGATTTTTCCTCAATAATATAAAAGCTACATGTTAATTTTTTTTACCAAGCCGCATATTTTGACCTTTCTTCACATTCATGGTGTGTGCCTACTCTAAGATGAAAATCACTTCACTTCCAAGGTTAAACACTTTAGAAACCATTTCGCTTTTACATACCCTTAAAACTTTTAAATATTTAAGAATTACATCCCTGTCAATTATTGTTCCCTTTCAAAATTTGTTTCAAGAGGGCAGATAATAGATTTTTACCTTCAACGGCACATTGAGATGGTTTTCTTTTTGAGTGCACCTTCTCCTCGATATTTTTCCCCCCACAGAAATTTGGAATTCTGTGCCTCTCGTGTTTTATTGAAAAGGCTCTCTGCCGTGATACCACGTCGTTTTCCGGTTTTGTCCCTTTGTCTGCAGGCCCACTGCAGCGTGCCTGTTAGAGCGCTCTCGACAGCGAGAGCAACGAGAGCCACGAGAGCGTCTCCAGTCCGGGTTGAAAGAAAGCACGTAGCTTTCTAAACCGAACGCCGTGGACGGGGACAGGTTATTGCCGAGACGATTCTAATTGTTGGGACTTGATTCTTACGACGGCCTGGATCCCGTTGAAGTCACCTGCACAGCGCACGGAGACGGGGCCCCTTTCATGTCTAAGGCAGGTGTTGGAGAACGTGCGTGAGCCAAGAATCATCATGTCTCTTTGTTGCAACAACAAAACACACGGTCAAGGGGGTGTCTTCAGTGGAATCGCATGTGATGGGCATGCAGAGATCGGTGCGGAGGAAGACACGCTCCCCCCCCAACCCCTGGGGGCTCTTGGCTGACAAAGGATGGGGCTACGTTTTCAATTACAGCGGTGCCAATTACTGTGAGATGATGGGGCCCGGGGAGCTCCCTCTACGGGCTAATTTACCGTCTGCAAATTACATGCCTCCTTTCTTCTTCTTCTTCTTCCCATTTTTTTTTTCTTCCCCCAACAAAGCCTCTGTGTGGCCTCCGGGCCGGGGCCGGCGGAGGGCCCTGAGGTTGTGCTCCGTGGAGCGGGTGCAAGATGGTACCCGAGACTGTTTGAAGCGGCGCGTTTGAAGCTGGCGCGCGTGTTTGAAGCCACGGCATTTGAAGCTGTCGGGCCTGGAGCTGGCGCGCGCGTTTGAAGCTGCGGCATTTGATGTGGCTGAGGACGTTTGTAAATTTGAGACAGACTTTAATATTGTTAGACGGTAGGGGAGTCCTTTTCAACCCCCTTTTCTTTTTTTTTTTTTTTTTTTTTGCTTGAACTTTTAAAAAAGTTTTATTCAACTTTCCCCCCTTCTCCCCCGCAACTATTTTAACTACTTATGTCAGCCGAGGAATGCTGTGATTCACAGCCATTATTGTAAGGGGGCTGTTCTGTATTTTCAGTGCTGCTGGGACCATAGGAATTCTTGAGTGGCTTTGACCGGATACAACAATGTGGAGAAATAAGCCCAACTGTGAAAAGTGCGACTGTGGCCACAGAACAGTACAGAATCATTTTTTTTTGGGGGGGGGGAAAAGAGCCATCTTCTTGTTGCTTTTAGAAGAAGGCCGAGGATGCCCGCCATTGCATTTGCAAGACTGAGGAGGGTAGGGGTAGGTAGAGCAAGGGTGTGTGAGTAGAAGGAGTTGAGGATGCATAGATGCAGGGATTAAATCTGCAGTTTTTCGGAGGCAAAGCATTTTCTAACTTCTTATTTCCCCTCTCATTTCCATAAGAGCTAGAGAGAAAGATGGATGTCATTGTGAAGCCATATTACCAACCCTTTGGACAACACTGTAAAAATAGATGGAGAGCATCTGCTTTGAAAACCTTAAGGGAATGAGTATCGCTGCTGTTGGTAAAGGAAAGAAAACACAGGGTTACCTTGCAGTCTGCAGATTGTTGTTTGGAGAACATCTTGTTTGGAGGAACCCTAGAAGTGTAAATGCAAAAGGTAGAGAAAAGTTTAGAAGTAACCATGAGTTGTCAAATAAAAAATGTACTGGATGAGAAACACTTTGGTTTGGATGAAAGTGAAATGTTCCTTAATTTCTAGCCTGGAGCCACATTGTGCCCTTGGATGCAGAGGTGATGAAATAAGGCGTGTTCTGCTGTTGTCTACGGCTGTCCTCTGAGAGACGGTTTCGGTTAGAAAGGTACTTTGATGGGCCTGCCATCAGTTCTTTTCTTTGTGAGTAGAATGTTGCATTCTACTAATGATCTAATGATTATTCTCTTGAAAATTAAGTAATTGTTTCGTGATGTTGGCTATTTCTCAGGACTTGAAACTCTTTTACTTACATGTCCACCGTTACTTTTTTTTATTAGGTAGAGCACAAATTCTATAAATATCTCAGACATATTTTGATTATCCAGGGTCGAGGTATTTGGTTCAGTATTTCATTCATTTTAGAAAGATCTATAATTCCTCTAGTTCACAGAAAAAACTATGCTGTGTTAAATCCATATCATTAAAATTGAATTAATGCCTTTTAATCTAGGCAGAACTGGGTTTTATTCTAATAAATAATTCTAAATGTGTGTATTACCTATTCTACCAAGAATAACGTATGCCTTGCACACCTTTTGAATGTTGCAGATATTTTCCATTTCTTCATAGAGCAGATGATCATGGACTCTGTTTTCTTCCAAATAACCATTTTTAAGGATTTTCCTTCCTTAATTCAACTTTTTTATTTAGTGGGAATAGAAATAAATTTGCTAAGCATTTTCTCTTGATCATACAGATGCATTTTTCTACTACAACTTTGCATTACTAGCTCCTTCTGTTGTATTCTTTTGAAATCATGTCTTTCCCATTCTATTAGCTAATCACTTATTTTGCATGTATTTTACCAAATTTGTATTTCAAACCTACATGAGCAATATTGACACTATTCATTAAGAACTGAATTCTTGCAGGCTATCAGTCTAATCTATATAATAAAAGCCTAACAGCTGTTATGATGGAACAACCAGAACGACCGGTCGCTATGATGTGAACTGACCACCAGGGGGCAGACACTCAACACAGGAGCTTCCCCCTGATGGTCAGTGCACTCCCACAGGAGGAGCGCTGCTCTGACAGAAGCTGGGCTCACAGCTGGTGAGTGCAGCTGTGATGGTGGTAGCCTCTGTCCTGCCTTTACAGCATTGCCAAGGAGCTGTGACATGAGCAGTAAGGAGCAGCTAGCGGGCGGGCAGTAAACAGCGAGGGGTCCTGGAATGTAAGAGGTCACAGGCCGGGCTGAAGCCCCCCTGCTGCCTCCAGTGCATGATTTTCATGCATCAGGCCTCTAGTGTATTAATAATCTATTATAACAGTCATTTTATAAGTCATAAAGACATTAAAAACTAAGTGAGATTGTCACTGGCGAAGGGGTTCTTGCCTCCCACCCTTTACCCAAGACAGAAAATCAAGAGAGGAGGCAAAACATATTCAAAAGAAGCGGTTTACTGAAAACAAGTGGAGGTAAAGGGAAGGATGGAGCTTGATGACTCAAGAAAGCACACACTAATGAAGACTATGGCTTCCAAAAAGCTCCCAAGGCTTGATAAATATATATATTTATATTCATATATATGCTGGGTGTTTCATCAGGCGCAGAGTAGATTTCTTGGCTTTCAGCATTCCACCGTGACTTAGTATTGATTTGAGTAATACTTTGGAATGGCTGAAGAGAAGTTGTAATCTGCAGAGGGATCCCTGAAGAGCCTCCCCCTCCATCTAAGAAAGGATACGCCTGTCTCAGCATGGGAATATACAAAACTAGTGGATCCGCATATTTAACTCATACACTGTTTTCAGCATTTTGTTAGAAAACTTTCCAAATTAAAAGAGAGAATACATTACATACATACACACAGGCTCAAGGCGCCCATGTCCTTGTATGTATTATGTATGTATGTATGTATATTTGTTTATATATAAAATCTTCCTGAGCATTTCAATTTTTTCTCATTACTCTATTTCTGCAATGCTCATGTGAACCATATTACAAATTTTTTAAGCTTAGGGAAAAATTTAAAAATTTTTCTATTCATCACCATAATATAGCCTGTACAGTTCAGTACATTCGATGGCAAATAGAATTGCTTGAGAATAATTGAACACATGCTTAAATGAGAACTACAGGCATTTATTACATGTTTGTGTGAGCATATTCAAGTGGAAGAAAATAAACGTTGGAAAGCGACATATCTTCAGTTTCAGTTAGAAACTTCTGGGAAAGTGTCTTCAGTCAGGCTGCAGTTCCACTTCACTATTGTTCTTTTCTAGTTTGTGCTGAGAGGTTGCTTCTAAATCTCCAGAATCTTCATTGTGATTTTTTTACATAGATTTTTATTTTTGTTTTTTTCCCCATTTTATTTAATTAAAATGAATTTCAGATAACTTTTTAATGAATTTCCACACATATGTGCTACTTTCAATAAGCTCCACGAAATAATAGACTGTTAACCAAAATAATGATTTTTTTTCTCTATATTTCTCTCTTTCTAACTTGAGTGTTCTGTCCTATGTCTACTTACTCTGCCTCTAATTGCATCCTCTCCCATCCTGCCATGATGAAGTTTTTAACTTGTTTCCTGTGGTAGGAAATCCAAGCTTGAAAACAATAATTTTCATTACACAGCATCATGACCCAATGTTTAAAATTCTTAATAACAATATCTCCATTATAAAGCTAGATCTGTGTTATTTAGCCATTCATCCACAATATCATACATGTTTGTTGATTTGATTTATTAATACGTATGAGATTTGTTACCTCACATTGTTGATTTTTCTTTTCTTTCTATAAATGTTTCATTAATTATCCTGTTTTTAAGGCAAATACACAATGGAAATTTTATACCAAAAGTTCTTTATTTTTCTTTTGTATACTTTAAAAAATCAGCTTTATTGAGGTATTATTCATATACTGTAGAATTTTCCATTTTTGATTACATAATTCAGTGAGTTTTGAAAGATGTATATAGCCATAACCACCACCACAATCATGATACTGAACATTTATAATCATGATGTTGAACCTTTCCATCACCCCCCAAAATATTTCCCTTCCCCTTTTGAAGTCAATATACCCCCTGGCATCTGGCCACTAATGATCTTCTTTATTTTACTATGGTTTTTGCCTTTTCCAGAATTTGGTATCAATAAAGTCTGTCTGGCTTCTTTCACTTAGCAAAGTGCTTTTAAATTTCATTCATGTTGCATGAACCAGTAGATTTTTTCATATTATTGCTGAGTAGTATTCTACCATATATACTACAGTTTGTTTCCATTTACCTTTTGATGACCTGTTTCCAGTTCTTGGTGATTACAAATAAAACTGATAGAACCATTTGCATGCGGTTTTTGTTTGTTTGTTTGTGGGTTTGTTTTGTGTGTGTGTGTGTGTGTACCTAACTTTTACTTTCTCAATATATAAATATCTAGGAGTGGGATTGCAAAGTTACATGGTACACATATGTTGCGTTTTATTAGAAAAACTATTAAACTGTTTTTTCCAGAGTGGCTGTAGTATTTTGCATCCCCACCAGCAATGTATGAGGTTTCAGTAATGCTTCATCCTCACCAACACTTGGTTGTTGATCTTTTTAGTTTTAGCCAATGTAGTAAGTGTAGATATATTTTTTACAATATTTTTACTCATTGCAATAATTCACTCCTGTTTTTAACACCTTTGTTATCACTAGTTTATCTACTGTATTGTATTCTGCTTTTAATTTTTCATGTTATATTTTTACAATATGTTCTTTTGAAAGCTGTAAACATGTTTTTATTTATAGTTCTTAGTGCTCAATAAAGGGAACTAAAATCTGAATATGAACATATAAGTAGACCAGAGTCTTGAATGAGCATATTAGTAGTTGATTTTTGTTGTTATTTTCTGAGAACTAGGAATATAATATTTTTAAAAGATTATATCTGACTTAGGACCCTGGGTTTTATCAGTGTCCATTTACTGTCATAGAAATTACAAGGAAAATTTAATATTTCAAAAATAATGGCAACCTGATTTTTAGCAACTAGATCATTATATAAATTTTCAATACCTTCAGCAATTGAAGGATCACAGTATAGCTCATCCCCGTCATTTCCTAGAATGGCTCTGTTTTTCTTTGCCTCATTAGGCAGCTTAGAGAACAGTGTACCATTGTCCATTAAAACCACTTTTATTTAATCCAGTACCTACTTATGTTTGTCAGAATTGGAGATTTTTTAACCTCTTTTTTTTTTTAATAGCACTAACTGTTCTCAGATCTCTGGCTTTGTTCTCTGGGTGTTGGAAAAGAAACATAGTGACTTTGCTAAATTCCTTCTTTAAAATCCAGTGTAAATGAGAATCATCATCATCTCTGTCACCCTATTTTTTTTTTCCATCTAAGAGTGTTCCATTTCAATGTATGCTATAACTGATTTTCTCACTAAGGCTCAGTTACTCATTCAGAAAAATTACTTGTTTAAGTAAGATATTTAACAATCAAAACTGAATGCTGTTTATTTCAGAAAAGGGTTTTAAGATGCTCTTTAAACTTTGGCTAATGTATATTCATTCCCTCTTGAGTCGTTTTGTTAAGTTCTGTGTTTTCAGATAAATCAGATGTCCTCAGAAACTTTTTAGTTTTCTCAGTTTATAATTAAACAATATGACATCACAAAGTGAAATATAGTTGTTTTTGAAATCATGAATTAATTCAACTTCTTGGGAATTCCCTTTTAGTTAATTGAAGGGTTTATGTTGAATGGGATGTACTTTTTCATGTTACATTTTCTAAAAAAAAACAACAAAAAACAAAAAAACCACACATATTTTGTACCTTTGATTTTAATTCTATTATTTTAGTGAATGTAGGCTTTGAGAGTTTTGCAAATAATAGATTGAATAATGACACTAGGGAATTGTGGATATTTTTGGTTATATTTTACAGTTTTACAATAAATCTCATTTTTTCTACTTTTATGTTCAGTTAATATTAATCCAGACTATTAAATTTTACTTTAGGAATAATGTCGAAGAATGAGAGACCAGAATTTTTTTTTTGTATTTAGAAGAAAAAAATTGAATGCAAAATAAGCTATCAGAAGCAATTAAAAAATAGATTTTATAAAAGTCACTGTAGTAATAACAGACATGCTTAATAGTCTACAATTATTAAGATTGAAGATAAAGGAACACACTTTACAAAGATTTTCTTTTAAAAGTTTTGGTATGAAAATGGAGTGGTCCTTTGAATTAATATTCCATATTCTGCAAACATCTGGGTTTTGTGGATCAATTAGTTGGCTTAAATACTAACTTAAACACTTCCTCAAATCTGAGATTCATTTATTCCCACACATCCTCTGTCTTTTGGGTTGAAGTTAATAGAGATTATTTCTATTACCTGTTCTTAGGTTATCATTAAATATATCTAGTAAATAATTAATGTGTACATCTTCATACTGGGTTTATTGTTTTCTAGGGAACATGTACTATGGAATTTTTTTAGTGTCAAAATCTCAGCAACCAGGATTAATTCTCTGTATCCGTTTGCCCCCAAATCTTCAAAGAATTCTTCTTCCTTACTATTATAAAGGATGTCATCTTAGTCTAACTTAAATCCCTCCCTGGCGGTTTGCATCATAGGGACCTTCACATCTGTTGTATAGTAAGGTTGAATCCAAGGGAATTAAGCTCTCCTCTTAACAGCTATTGCCCTCATTCATGCTACACAGAAGGAGGGCATTCCTGCTTTCTCCCTCCCCCAATCACATTGCCTGATCAAGAGAGTTATTCTTAATAGTGTGTGATCCAGAAAATTGGTTAACTATTTTAATACACTGCGCTTTTTAAAATGTGATTCTTGTAAACCAGAGCACTATGGTATCATCCAATTTAAATATAAATCTGTGGTAATTTTAACATATGCTCTGTTTGATGATTTTTGGAAAGAGGAATTTCAAATTTTATTTTGAGATTATTTCTTATTTTAAGGAAAATATATGAGCAAATCTAATTGACCTCTTTTAGTGAATACAGATATTTGTCATATTGTATTTTTGCTTATTACTTTACTTTTATCCTTGTGAAAAGTTTATAGCTTATTTATTGCTTTCTAATTGTGTCAGAATTGATGTTAAAATATGTTTTTAGAATAATTTATTTGAGTAATCTGCTTTTAAGCTATCTAAGAAGTTAGAAGAATACGGAACAAAATGTCTTCTTTAAGAAACAATGAAAATATGAACTGTCTTGATGTAATATTGTTGCCAGTGAAAATGGGTTTGGGCGGTGCTGCAAGAAAGGAATTTCAAGAGCTATGGGGATGGGAGAAGTTTAAAAGTAGTGGTAAGGTTTATTGGGGAGAAGGGAAATAGTATGCCTTCAGAATGTAGGTGGTGGGCAGTCTTTAGAAGCCACTACTATGATTCTTGATAATCCTTCATATATGTATTTTCTTGGTTTGGGGGAATGAGCACAATTGCTTTCAAATTATCCAGCTTACTTCCTGAGATTTTCCTGGGCTTGTGCTGTGCCCTACCCTGAACCATTCTCTTTCCTGGATCTTCCAGGGTTCCTTATCCTCATCCTATCTGATTCTTCCCCCAGATTTTCTTAGGCTAGACTCTGCCCCTTGATGTCTTTGGCTCCTACTGATCATGCCCCAAGGTTTTACTGTCATGTCTGCTTTCTACTGCACATGCTTTTACCTCCCCTAACTACATCTTGGCTTCTACTGCTGCATGTGCCTAGCAAAGGGATTTCCTCCCTGCATCCTGCTACACCATAATCCCAATATCAGGCTGGTTGTTCCCAGAGAGCTTCTGCCTGCCCACTGGGTGGTGCTGGGGGATTAAGTCCCTAAAGCAGAGGATCCAGCAGTCCCTTAAGAAGCCTATGAATGCTACAATGTCCTAGTGAAGTAGGCTTAATAAATCTGATTCATCTCCCTGGTTTATTAGGCTTAATGTCTGATTCCCTTTGTTCCCTTCATTTATTAATATTAACTAGGTTACCTTGTGACAATATTAGCAAGAATAAACATGGAACTATATAATGAAAATTGTAAAAGTTTGCTGAAACCTGAGATAATTTTTTTCAAATAAAGATGAACTGTGTTAAAAGACTAGGGGCCAAGTGCACAAATTCATGCACTTTGAAAGGAAATATAGGCCATGAGGTTGTGGTGGGCATAGGGCCGTGTCTCAGCCCATCCTCTGCACCCCTGCCCATCCTCTCCCTCTGTGGTCCCCAGTTCTCTGTCTGCCGGCAGCCCCACTCCCGCTGCCGCTGCCCCCGCGAACTGAAGGGCATCGGCCCTGCTCACACCCGCTGACAGGGCAGAGCGATTGGGACTGGCGCCAGCAGTGGGTGTGAGCGTCGCCTACTGCCCTGATCACCCCTCAGGAGTAGGCAGTCGCCATTCTCACTCACTGATGGCACCAAGCGTTTATTCAATTTTTTCATAAATTATAGTGTGTAGATAGATGTACCAGGGTTTATTCAGTCAACTCTTCTTACTTGGCATTTAGGTTGTTAAAAGTTTTTCAGGTGACATGCTGAACAATATTGCAGAGATCGGATTGTTTTCTAAAAGTTAATTTTGTAAGATTGGATTTTTTATATGCAAATATTTCAGGCTTCTTTTTTTTTTTTTTTTTACATGTTGCCAAACTGTTACTGAGATAGATTTTACCTTTTACCAGCAATGCATCAGATTGATTATTTCCCAAATGTTTGGATAATATAGTTAACATTTTATGTAAATTAAAAAGATTGGCACTATTTTATTATTATTGTGAGGGGGATTATAAGGGACAACCTGGTTTGGGGGGTGGGGGGAGACAGGGATTAGCAATCTGAATCTGTGCCAGGAACCAGTATCCTAATGCATATTCTTGTTAGCCTATAATTAAGTTACTGCCCCTTCCTTAGGCAATAATCTGTTTTCGTAATATTCTCAGTTTACAATGACCATAAACCAAGGATTTAACAACTTAGCCACAGGGGAGATCACTGGCAACACCCAGGCCAGGCCTTTGGGTGCAATCTCACTTCCCCATCCCAACCCACAGAGGGGTGTGAAAGCCCACCACAAAACCTCAAAAGTCAGGGAAAAATGATTTAGGGACATATATAAGGAGTAATCTCATTGTAGGAAGTACTCAGGCTTTGGAAACGGACTCTCCCGAGTCACCGTACTAGTACATCTGCAAAGGGTTTCTCCTGCATCTTCTGAGTACCTGGTGTATGTTTTTCGGTCTCCTGAAAATTCTGCAGCACTTGTACTTTGCTTTTTTTATTAATAAACTGATGAATATTTTTTCCTGGTTTTTATGACTTTTTGATTTGTATTAAATTTCTAATTATATCTTTTTTTCCATTTTTTAAATTCACATATTGTTACCAAACCCAAGTATTTGAGTCCATCTGCCTGTGTGCACTGGCTGAAAGAAATACACAAGCAGAAGTTTGCAGTGTAGAAATGAAATAGTTTAATATTGAATTGGCCAATCCAGAGTGTGGGAGCTCATTTTTAAAAAGATGACACCTATCAATGGTGTGTAGGTTATAGATTATATGGGACAAAAATCAAAGACACCATGGAATAGGAGTTCTGGGTTCTTTCAGGAGCTGATTGGTTGGAGGTGAGGTACCCATAATGAATCATTTTTTTAGGTCTTGAGGACAGCTCTGAGGTCTGTTCTTATATCCATCTGTCTGGTTTCATGGCAGAGTAGCTAGGGATTGTTCCATTTTAGGGCTCAGAGCCTGAAACATAACTTAGGTCAAAATGTTATCTTTCACCTGCCAGAGGTCCAGACCTTGTGATCATTAGTTTGGTCTGGGCTATAGTATTGTGCTTTCGAGGTGTTACTAATTATCCAGGGGAAAGGAGAGATCTATGAGGGATATAGACAAAGAGAGGAGAAAAATCATTTTTAAACCTACAGTCACAAATCAAACCAAATTGTAAGGACCCTCAGGTTTCATATTAATCTCAGTGTTCATTTTTTAAAAGTATGTTTGTATCCTATATAATAAAAGGCTAACATGCAAATTGACTGAACATGGGAGCCACTGGTCGCTATGATGCAAACTAACCACCAGGGGGCAAATGCCCAACGCAGGAGCTGCCCCCTGCTGGACAATGTGCTCCCATAGGGGGAGCTCCTCTCAGCCAGAAGCCTAGCTCATGGCTGTTGAGCACAGTCCCGGTGGTGGGAGCATCTTCCACCACTGTGGAGTGCTAAGGCTGTCCAACTGTTGTCTTAGGTCCACTACCCCCAGAGTTAGACATCCCCCGAGGGCTCCTGGGCTGCAAGAGGGCTCAGGCTAGACTAGGGAACCCCCCGACCTAGCACTGTGCCTCTATTTTAGAATAAATATGACCTTGAATTATGTAGGTTTTTTAGTATATATAAATTTTTTTTAATTAGCTAAATCTATCAACTTTTTTCTCACATAGTTTTCTACTTTCAGTGTCATAATTATGAACTTCTACCAGACACCAGGTTTGTATTAACTAAAATGAAAGAATATTTTGATTCATCTCTTCCATTTTCCTCCTCGTGTATAGTTGAATCATTATGGAAAGAAGATTAATTGGATTTTTTTTTTTTTAGCATAGAACCTTAGAGAAAAAATGCAGAACCACCTGGTTTTTAATTAAATTGAATTTTGTTGAAGGATTATATTGTTAATATGATTTCCCAGTGACCTCCTTCTTAGTACTAAAGATTAGGCTCTTTGGAAGGATTGAATTATATTAAGATCCTATGGAAGTTAGACATAATTATTAACATTAATGTTTTTGAATCTAGAGATTGGATTATTCTGGGTGTATGCATCAATATACTATCTTACCAACTCATCTGATTTTTTGTTTGGGGAGGACATGTGTTCTTGAGGATATTTAGAAGGTACTGTTTTGATTTTAGCAGAACAAAATGAATAAGTTATAAAATCTCAAGAGCTGAAGGAAGAAAGGGAAGCTATGCAGCAGTTACTAAAATAAGGAAATTAAAGACATATGTATGGTAAATGCTATGGACTAAAAGGTCTTATATGGGTTCCAAGACCCAATACTGTGATAGCCAGATTCAGAGGGGGGAGAAGGATAGAAGAGAAGGACATGGTTCGTCAAGCTCAGACCAGACAACACCACCGAAACCCCCTCTAGCTGTTTGTGACATTTACTCAGCCCTCCCTTGCCTGAGGACATCCTGCTGCCAGAACACCAAACAGCCAAATACCGGGTAAGCCTGGGAAGAACATTTAAAATCTCCCGATTCCCTGTACTGTAACTGACCTTACGCTACCTTTCTTTGTGTGAAACCGGCCAATCACAAATTGCCAAATCTCCCTGCGTTGGAGATAAAAAGTGCTCGCTACCCGAGGTTCGGGGCTCTCGTTGCTCGCTGCTGTGACAGTGGAGACGTGGGCCCGGGCTCGAGTTCGTAATAAAGGCTTCTTAAAATTTTGATCTGGCTCATTGGTGGTTGTCACTCTCTGTTGGTCCATAACAAATACTAATGTGTGGGGTCTTCCCACACAATTCTCAGACAGCAGAAGAGGGCCTAAAAATTCAACCCAGTCCAGACCCTATGTACCAGGATAGTGTCAGATTCCATAGGTTGAGGTATCACTCCTATAAGACTTCCCCTACCATCTTCCCACTTCAGATTCCAGTAGCAAGTCTAGACTGTTACCTATGTGTCTAACCAACCAACTACCAATTTTTGAGGTTCTAACAATTCTGACCAATTTAGGATGCCAATTGCAAGTCCAGGTTGTTATTGCCTTTACTTCTGACCAACTTGCTATAGATTTGAGGTTCCCAAAACATCTTTCTTGGTTAAAATGACTCACCAAACGCAGAGAAACATTATACCACCAGATCACCAGTTTATTAAAAAAGGATGTAACTCAGAAATAGCCAAATGGAAGAGATGCATATGCCGAGGTATGAGAAAGGGCTCAGAGATTCCATGCTATTTCCAGCTATGTCTCTCTCCGAAAATTGAAAATCTCCAAGTGTTCACCACTGGAAGCTCTCCAAACTGTGCTGTGGGAGGCTTCATTATATATGCATGATTGATTAAATCATTAGCCATTGGCAATTGATTCAACCTCAGCTCTCTCCCCTGCCTGGAGGTCAAGGCATGGGACTAAAAGTTCAAATCTTCTAATTACATTATTGTTTTGTCTGGTTGCTAGTTCCCATCTCTAAGTGATTATCAGCATTTTAAAAGTCTTCTCCTTAACATAACAATAGACACCTATCTTCACTCAAGAAATCCCAAGGGTTTTAGGAGCTCTGTGCCAGAAAAGAGAAGATCCTGCTGGCCTCATTGTCCCCTAACTGCTTGCTCCCCTACACCGACCTGATCTTGCCACTGACTGCTTGCTCCCCTGCTGGCCTGATCACCCTAACTGCTTATTCCCCATGCTGGCCTGATCACCCCTAAACTCCTCTGCCTTGGCCCCTGCCACTGTGGCTTTGTCCAGAAGGAAGTTGGATGTCCAGAAGATGTCCGGTTGAACTGGTTTAATTAACATATTGCCTTTTTAGTTGCATAGATATTAATCATGCTCTATTAACTGTGATTGTTTTTGTTTTGCTTAAGGAAGGCACATTCTAACCTGGCTGGGAATTGCACAGGGGACCTGGGAGCTCACCTGGAAATGCAGGCCATCCTCCCCATCAGGGATCTGCCTATTATCATGGAAAGATTAACAACCTGGTTGCAGACACCAGAGCTGCCAGCCTTTTGAATATCCCCAGCCTTTGCATGCCTGCAGGCCTTTGCAAATCTCCATCCTATATTACCTGTTAACTGCCCATTTGGCATACCCTTTTTCCTACTTCCCCATCCAATATAAGCATCTGGCTTATGGGGAGAGGCAGATCAGATTTTTGTGGGTGACCTGCTGCTCTCCCATACTGTCAGCAGTAAAGGAATAAACACTCATATATGTTTTAACCCTCTCTCTGCTTAATTGGCTCAAATAGTGACAGGCAGCACAGACCCATTGATTGTCTTATTACATTTAGATTTTAAAAGATCGTGATCATTTGTAGATATAGATCAGTTTATGGGAGCTGGTTCCTGGAGAAACAGGTAGGGCAGATATAATGCTACTGCTCTTCAGCCCAAACCTTGAATAATAAGGTCTTTTACCTTATTGTCTTTTACTTTCATTGAGACATAGTTCAATATGATGCACATAATCACTCTTGAATATTACATGGATGTAAATTCCCAGCGTCCAGTATTAAGAAATCGATAACCATCATTAATAAGTAGACATTCTGAGCCACTTTCAGCCATACAGAGTTAAATACTTTGTTTTTCTTTTTACTTACTTATCCCTTTTCCTCTGATTGCAGTTAGCAACAAATAGGACTACACATTTCTAAGAATACCTTTTGTATACTTCCCTTCAAAGAAAAAAAGGAACATAAAGTTAGCACTGAACTTTCCTAGTACGGTTGACTTAGGGTTGGTAAACATATCCAGAAGTACCTGGTGAGTCAGTCAGATCAAGAATTGGTAACAGGCAGTAAACAGAAAGATGCCAGGAGCCAGAACTAAGGTGAGGGTTATGGGGAAGACTGAATTACCCAACAGGTGGCCAAGGCCCACAAAGGTTAGCACATACACCAAAATTGCACTAGGTAATTTGAGTAAACTGAGGCAAAATTTGGACATATAACACTGACCTCATTCATTGTGTGTGCATCAGTGTTTTTTCTCTGCTTGTAACAATAAATATGCTCTTTATAGAAAATATGGAAGTGATAGACAAGTAAAAAAATAAAAGACTATGATTAATCCTATATAATAAAAGCTTAATATGTTAAGTGTCTGGTCATCCAGTCATCTGTTCAACCAATCAAAGCATAATATACTAATGATATGCTAAGGCCACTCAACCTCTCACTATGATGTGCACTGACCACCAGGAGGCAGAGAGTCAACTGGTTGATCAGTCGCTATGATATGCAGTAATCACCAGGGGGCAAACACTCCTACAGGTAGGTTAGCTTACTGCTAGTATCTGGCTGATGGGGGGACTGAGTGAGACAGGGCAGACATGCCCTGGAGCTCTCATGTGGGTCCTTCCCATCTGGCCAACCTCCCAGTTCCCTTCCTGGCCCCAGTCATGTACCCCTTGCCAGCTGGGTTGCCCCATGCAGCCTGCTGCTTGGTGGTCGTCCATCTGGTTGTTTCAGTCATGATGGTCCCTGGCTTTTTAATATATTAGTATAAAAAGGGGCCTGGCACATGAATTCGTGCACCAGTGGAGTCCCTCCAGCTGGCCTGCGGGATTGAGCCAAAATCATCTCTTCAACGTGCCCTGAGGGGTCCTGTATTGCAAGAGAGTGCAGGCCAGGCTGAGGGACCCCACCCTCCATGGACAAATTTTGTGCACCAGGCCTCTAGTATAATAATATAATATCACCTTTATTACTATGTCTATAGCTACATCTTAAAACTTACCTCTTTTTTGGGGGATGAGAACTAAGCTCTTAAATATTATGAAATGTAGGACCCTTCAAGAACTGGAAGTTAATGATATATATATATATATATATATATATATATATATATATATACACACACACACACACACACACACTAACTGGGGGAGTTATCCAGATCTAGGGAGTGAAGCATGGTGTCTCAGTTTTTTGTGTTTCATCTTTTGCTCTAGGCACTGCCAAGAGTGCTGTTTGGAAAGCTGGGCAACATCGTTTAGGGTAGTGTGTAGTTGCTAGCTCAGATTTCACCAAAAAGCTTGACCTCACTTCAGATACAGCTATATATTTGATATAAAATGTTGAACTATATTTAAATATTATTGCACTAGAGGCCTGTTGCATGAAGATTCATGCAATAGGCCTTCCTTCCCCTGGCTGCTGGCTCTGGTTTTCCTCTGGCACCTGGGACCCAGGACTTCACTCCAGTCACAGCAGAGAAACCAAGCCTCGAGTCTTTCTTGCTCCAGATAAGCCAAGCCTCTTCAGTCTTCAGACTTTGCTCAGGCTGTAGCCCTCAGTCTTCGCTTGTGCCTGCATGTGCAAATCAGCTTGCCATCTTTGTTGGGTTAATTTGCATACTCACTCCTGATTGGCTGGTGGGTGTCACAGAGGTATGGTCAATTCGCATCTTTCTCTTTTATTAGTGTAGATTAGAATAGTGGCTCAGCCTTGCTGACCTGGCTCAGTGATTGAGCATTTACCTGTGAACCAGGAGATCGTGGTTGGATTCCCAGTCAAGGCTCATGTCTGGGTTGCATGCTCAATCCCTATCTCTCTCCCTATCTCTTCCTCTCTGGAACCAAAAATAATATTTAATAAAAAAGAATAGTGGTTCATATTTTTCTTTCTTCAAACTAGCCAATATCACATGGAGTTAAGACAAAATATAGCCACCATGTCTAAAGAGAACAGATGTCCCTAATCAATACTTCAAACATTTGTTCTACTAGAATATTAGTTGCAAAGGTAACATAATCCTTCTGGAAATTTTTTTGAGGTTTGGATTTTTTGGCTATCCATGAAATTGAACTATTTCTATTATTTGTGATCTTTTATATTAAAGAAAAAATTATGTTTTAAACTTTGAACCTTTTCTTATACTTTATAATTTACAATTAAAATTTTGAAAGGCTCAAGCTAGGTTAAAGATTAAACTGTTAAAGCATGCTTCATGGAATGCCTTACCTCTTTCAAAGGTATTTAGTACTAAATTTATAAGATTCTCTTTTGTGGAGCACCAAAAGGGTAATTTTCAAGTAAGTAACCTTTTTAATCTCAATTTTGCCATCTGAGAATCACTTAAGTGTTTCCCAGTTCAAGGGCATACAATATAGTCAGTCCCAAGTAATATAATTCACACACTTTTTCTAAGACCACAGTATACGTTCCTTTCTTTGAAAAAAATTTATACAATATATCTGATGACATATAGGTCCCAGTGCAAACTTTACCACTGATGAGAGATTACTGGATAGTTTCTTGGAATTCGAGTTCTCAGAAGATTGATGTATCCTTTCAGTGCCTTTGGTTTGCTAGGCAGTTGCTGCACAGTGTGGAGATTCACCATGTCTGTCTCTATTTCAGAGAAGTGTTCGTAATATTTATTTTTCAAGACAGTACTCCATACAAAATTAAATGTGCCATTGGGAGTTTACCACTACTTACTTAGATGTTGCATAGATTTCTTCCTTTTTTTCTTTTTCCCTTTCTTTTTCTTTCCTTTCCTTATCCTCCCCTCTCTCCCTCCTTCCCTCCCTCCCTCCCTCCCTCCCTCCCTCCCTCCCTCCCCTTCCTTCCTTCCTTCCTTCCTTCCTTCCTTCCTTCCTTCCTTCCTTCCTTCCTTCCTTCCTTCAACACAGCCATGCTCATTCATTTAGCTATAATCTGTGACTGCTTTTGCATTAAAAAGTCAGAGTTTAGTAGTTGAGAGAGAGAACATGTGAATGCAAAGCCTAAATGTTTACTATCTGATCCTTTGCAGAAAAAGTTTGTCCTGGTGTAGAGGGATGGTATAGAGCAGAGAGCAGCTGGTTAATGGGACATTCACTCTTTCACCCATTCAACCAAGATTCATTCAGCCAATATTTGGAAATTTATTATGTAAGCCAATGGAAAGAAAAGAGGATCTTGATTGCACTTCTGATAATACAGGGGTGGGCAAAGGTGGGTTTGCAATTGTAATACAAATAAATAATACAATAAATAATAATACAAGAATAAACTCTGTGTTTAACATACACCTTTAAACCTACTTTTGCTCACCCAGTGTGTAGACTAGATACCTTGAACCACACTTCTAATGAAAACATATAAATTTAAAGGTAAAATAGAACTTTAAATTACATAGCAGAGCTAGCAAGAAATTTTTGTTTCCTCAAAATCCGAAGTTAATATGATTGTGGGAATCTGGATAGCTATCATAGCACTATACTGATTTTGCCTATGAGCAGTGATTAGTGGTTAATTTGCATAATTAGTGATCCTGATCCTGATCTCTGGATTGGATGTCTCTGCAAGGTGCATGAGACTTGGAACAGATCTGCCCACATAAGGCAAGAGGTCTTTTGGGAGTCTGCTGCCTGCCTCTCCTAATCCAAAGAGCTATACTTTCAGTTTAGGAGTGAATTAGAAGTAAAAGTCCCTAAAAATTGTATCAGTAGTTAATCCCCTCAGAAAACACCACTACCACGTTACTTTATTGGAATCTTTTACTGAAGTTTTAAGCAACTAAAAAATCCAATCTTATAAAATGCTTCTGATGAGAGACAAAAGGATCTACTATATATTTGAGACAAAGATAGTATTTTTTAAAAGGACAATTATAGACCAATTTCACTGAAATTGGATTTGAAAACAAAGGATTAGCCAAGAGGATCAAGCAATGCATAAACGTTATATGGTAACCAAATTTTAAAATAGGAATGCAAGGTTTGCACAGCATGAGAAAACAATAAGATCATCCTGTAGATCCCAAATCTGCTTGATACACTCAATAATAAATAACGATAAAATTTTAAGCAAAGTGGGTAAAAAGGAAATTTCTTAACCAGATAAAGAATTTCTCTCCCTGCCCTCAGCCATCCACATATACACACAAACTCAAAACCAGCTGGTGGTGAAATATTGAAAGCTTTCTCCATTGTGAGTGTGTGGGGAGGGAGGGGAGTAACGTGATTTTACATGTAAAGCAATGCTGGGAAGAGCTAAGTTATTTCTGCACAAGAACAAGGTTGGAGAATGTGCTCTACCAGGTATTAATTCTTTTATCATAAAGTTACAGTAATTAAGATATATGTGGTTTTTATATGTAGGCCTATGGAACGGAAGAGAGTATAGAAACATGCTTTCTTTAAGACAGCATTCTCATTGCAGATCAGTAGGGGAAAGCATTGTGCTGAGCCAACTCTTCGTCAATATGGGGGAAAAAGAAATTCCTTACCTCACTCCTTATGTCCTATTATATAGAAAAATCATTTCCATGCATTAAAAACCTTAAACAAAGAAGGCAATTTCTAATATTTTGAAGATAATATAGAATATATTTATACCCATGACTTAGAAAAGATTTTTAAAAATATTTTTTTATTGATTTCAGAGAAGAAGAGAAAGAAATATCAATAATGAGAGAGAATCATCTATCAGCTGCCTCCTACACACTCCCTACTGGGGATTGAGCCTGCAATTGGTACATGTCCTTTCCAGAATCGAACCTGGGACCCTTCAGTCAATAGGCTGACGGTCTATCCACTGAGCCAAACCAACTAAGGCAAGAAAAGATTTCTTAATGAAAACATAGAATTAGCAAACCAGCCCTGGACAGTGGCTCAGCTGGTTGGGTACCAAAGGATCACTGGTTTCATTCCTGGGTAGGGCACATACCCAAGATTGCAGGTTCAGTTCTTGGTCAAGGTGCATACTGGGAGTGGGGCTGCTGATCAATGTTCCTCTCTCTCCCTCTCCCTTCCTCTCTCTCTAAAATCAACAGAAAACATATTTTAAGAAAGAATTAGCAAAGCAGGATGGCAATTTGATTTCATAAAAATTATAAATATCTGTTTATCAATAGACATTATAAAGTGAAAATAGTTCATATTTAAAAGAATTATTTGCATTGGCAAATAGTTCAAATCTATAATATACAAAGATATTCTATAAATTTATATGTAAAAGCTAAATAATTCCAAAGAGAATATGGATAAATGCCTTGAGTGTGCATTTCACATTAAAAGATGCATGGCTGGCAAGTAGAAGCAACAAGCAGACTGTCAAACTCCAGCGGAAAGATAAGGGAGGGTTGGGGAGGGTTAGAGATCAACTGAAGGACTTGTATACATACATATAAGTACAACCAACAGACACAAGACACTGGTAGCAGGGGTGAGGGCAAATGCTGGGGGGTAGGGGAGACTTGGGGGGGGAGGTCAATGGCAAAAAAAAGGAGACATATGTACTACTATTTGTAATACCTTAAACAATAAAATAAAAATTTAAAAAATAAGACCAAAAAAAAAAAAGAAAAGATGTTTGACTTCATCAGCAATCGGGAAAATACAAATTGAAATGACGAAGATACCATTTACAGTCACCAGATTGATAGAAGTTAGATAAAAAACTACAATATCTTGTGTTGGTAGAAATGTGGAGCAGGGAATTCTCATACAGTGTATTTGAGAATGAAAATTAAAACCACTTTAGAAATCAATGTATATTACATAATAAAGTGAAACATGTAAATTCCCTACAATTGAGCAGTATGTACCCAAAGAAATGTTGTGTATGTGCAACTGGAGACATGTAAAAGAACATGCACAGCATCTTGTTTATAATAGCAAGAAAAGTGGAAAATATTCAAGATATACATTGCTAATAGAATAAGTGAATTTTGACATAGTCATGAAATGCAATATTATACAACAGTACAAATGAATATGCTACAACTACATGCATTGTCACAATTAAATAGAAAAAGCATAATATTGAATGAATAAACCAAGGCATAGATTATGTCCAATATAAATCTTATATAATAAAAGCCTAATACGCAAATAGACCAAAAGGTGGAACTACCGATCACTATGACACGCACTGTCCACCAGGGAGCAGATGCTCAATGCAGAAGTGGGGCTGGTGAGCAGGTAGTGACAGGCTGGCCAGGGTCATCCCAATTGCCCCATAGATCTGCCCTGATTGCCAACCAGGCCTACGGACTCTACTCATGCATGAATTTTGTGCACCAGGCCTCTAGTTCATTTATAAAACAAAACATAACATGCAAAAGCAAACAATGTAATATTTAGAATAAATTACAAATAATGCAATGATATGGATAAAATCAAGGGTAGTGGTTACTGATATGGATGTGATCAGCGTGGTGGCTTCAAAAATATCAATAATGTTTTGTGTGGCTATTTGTTTTATAGTTATTTTTATTCAGATGTTATTCATGTTACAAGTATTCTTCAGTGTAAACTTAACAAAAAAATCTACTTAGTTGATGTTAGAAGATTCAATAATAGTACTTACTATCTTGATATATATATGCTTCTTGTCATATTAATTAGCTCTTACACAATTTATACAAATGGGCATAATATCTTGCTTAGAATGGATGGAAATTACGTGGGTTCATGAGCAATTACTATTTTGTGCCAGCGTGTAACAACATTTAGACTCCAAGTACAGGTGCAGATATAAAACGTGGAGGAAAGGAGTCTGCACATGTCTGTTGGTGGGAGTTCTTTCCCTGGCTCATTTGACAAGTGCTCAGTCTGAGATAGCTAATTGAGCAATCTTCCTGTGTGCATTTTCACGGAATTCAGCAACCTGAACCTTTCCTTTACACTTCCTTCCATTAAGTTCCATATTCATCATAGTGTTTCTTTATTTATTAGGTATTTAATATGTCTTTTCAACTGTGCAAATATTTTTAAAAATTAGGATTCTTTTATTGCTGTTGTATTCTAGTTTGCATTTCATGGGTTATAATTATAGTGTCCAACATCCCTTTGATCTTAAATTCTGTCATTTTTATTGCCCAATTTTATAGGTCATGAGTGTGATTTTTTTTTCTAGACAGGCATACTTTGTTTCCACAGAAATCCCTGTAGCTGTTAGTTTTTATTAAATTTAGTCTTGTACAGGCTAAATTAATGTTAACACTTAATTAATAAAACTACATTTATTAATAAATTAATAAAAGTCATTTACATGCACATATATTTATCTACCACATGTACAATTTAATGCCTAATGCTAGGTACTGAAGGAAATCCAAATGGATAAATAACATAACATTTGATCTTAAGCGCTATAAAGCCTGCCTACAAAATAAAAGTTAAATTATTAGCAATCAAGGTTCTGCAGAATCTTGACCTAATCTACCTTTCCAGTCTCCTGTTCCTAATTCGTCTTCCAGTGGCCCTGCCTTCCAGCCATATTGACTTATTATCTGTTCTTCACATACACACCGCAGGGCTGAGAGGAGATAAGCAAAGGGCAGAGCTTTCCCTTGCCAATCCCTCCTTCTGCTGATAGTGTTCATTTCCTACACTATTAATCACAGAATACAAAATTCACTTCTCCCATTTAAAACCTTTAATGGTTCCACAAAGCCAATGAAATTAAGTATCTATTCACTGCATAGTGCCAATAGATCCTTCAGCGTACGGTCTCAGCTTGCATTTAACATATCTTCCTTTGCTGGCCCTATGCTTGAGTTGCTTTCAACAGTCATAATTCCCTAAATACACCAGATACTTTCATGGCTTCACTTCTTGTTTGGGTTTGCAGTGTTGTAATTGTGCTTTGCCTGCACAGGTGCCCTTTCTATATTTATTTGAATGTTTACTCAATCACCCAGCCCATATAAAGGGCCACATATACCATCTAGCCCACTAATAGAGAAGTAAATACTTGAAGAATACATGAACCTTGCTTGCTGATTTAAAATATATATATATATATTGATTGATTGATTGATTGATTTCAGGGGGAAGGGAGAGGAAGAGAGAGATGGAAACATCAGTGAGGGGAGAGAATATTGATTGGTTGCCCCATAGATGCCCCCCACTGGGGATCAAGCTCGCAACCCAGTTATGTGCCCTGACCAGGAATCTAAGCATGATCTCTCAGTTCATAGATTGACACTCAACCACTGAGCCATGCTGGCTGGACTGTTTGTTGATTTTTTTAATGGAATAATCTTGTGTGTGTAAGTTTACAGCTTGGTATTTTGTTTTATTTTCTATAATAGCTCAAAGTTTGAGCCCTAGATACACTACTGATTCAATGTTCTTAGGCAAATAACTCAATTTCTTTGAGGTACAGTTTCATTTGTAATACAGGGACAACAATGTGTTGTGAGGATGTTGTGAAAGAGAAAATAAGGGATGCTGTGAGGGACAAAGTAAATATTTGCTTAATTACCAAATGTTGTACACATGTTAGATATAACTATTATAATTAGTAAAATTTTCAGTAAGTATTGAATTAAAATCCTGCATAGATATTTTAAGTGATACATCAACTCCCTGACTTCTATAAAGAAATAACAAATGAAGTGCCCTTGCTTTTCCACTATTAATTTTAGCTTTTATTCCATGAAATTAGCATATAAACTCCATAAAAACGATTTCCTTCTTTGCCATATCATATCATCTAAAAGACATTGTCAAATGAGTGTGTGAATGGATATTAATATGAAACATATTAACTTGAACAGAGATTGGCAGGTGGGTAAGTATATTGAAGGTTTATTGAGTGAATGGCTCTTCAGTGAGAAAGAATCCAAGAAATCATTTTAAAATTATTTATATACAGTGTATATAAATATCAACTTGTGTGAAGTACCCAATTAAATGTTTAATTGGGCAATCTTTCTTTTTTGTATCAACTTCCCTATTATTAACATAACTATGAAATCTCACTGTCACCTGATTGCTTTTATATACTTACAGGTAGCAAAGCATTATAAAAAAATAAGTTAGTAATTATTTAAACCACCACTAGTCAGGAAAATGTGCCTATTGAACATAGACTTACCTATAAAATAAATGTGCCTCTCTTTTCCTATGGTATTTATGTTGCTGAATTCCAGAGTTCAAATATCCAAAAATCAGAGCTGGGGTAGTGAAGTCAGAATCCCCAAGTTCAATTCCAATATATTCTTCCTTCTACCTTTTCACTCTTATCTGCCTCAGTCCTCAGCTATTTTTTTCCTTATCCTCAGTCAAGGATATGTTTTTATTGATTTTGAGAGAGAGAGAAAAATTGATTTAAGAGGGAGAGAAACATTAATGTGAGAAACATTTGATTGGTCACCTCCCATAAGCACCCTCACTGGGGATTGAGCCTGAATCCTAGGTATGTGCCCTGACTGGGAATAGAATCTGCAACCTTTTGGTGTATGGGACTAAACTCACCCCAACTGAGTCATCTTGTCAGGCTGGTCCTCAACTATTAAATAAGGCTAAAATAGACCCTACCTCATTGGACTGTTTGAAAATTAGAGAAAAGGTGTATTTAAATATCAACTCTTGTGCAAGTGCCTCAATCATAGGAAAAGTTCAAATAGTGTTAGGTAATGTTTATATATATTTGATTTTTTACAGAAAGGGAAGGAGAGGAATAGAGAGTCAGAAACACCATCGATGGGAGAGAAACCTCAATCAGCTGCCTCTTGCATACCTCTATGGGGATGTGCCCCCAACCAAGGTGCATGCCCTTGACCAGAATCGAATCTGGGACTCTTCAGTCTGCAGGCAGATGCCCTATCCACTGAGCCAAACCGGTCAGGGTTGTAATGTTCTTGTGGTTGCTATCCTATTAATAAAACCCTAACATGCAAATCGACCAAATGGTGGAATGACTGGTCACTATGATGGGCACTTACCACCAGGACGCAGACGCTCAACACAGGAGCTGCTCCCTGGTGGTCAGTGCACTTCCACAGGGGGAGTGCTGCTCAGTCAGAAGCCGGGCTCACAGCTGGCCCAGCGATGGTGGTGGGAGCCTCTCCTGCCTCCAAGGCAGTAGTGCTGAGGAGCAGCAAACCTGGCTTTTGGCTGAGTGGTGCTCATGCTGGTCAGCCAGAAGCGCTGAGTTGGCTCATGGCTGGCAAGCACAGCAGCGTTGCCAGGAGCCTCTCCGGCCGCCATGGCAGTGTTAAAGACCCCTCAGGGGATGTCTACTGAGGTGCCCCAGGCTGTGAGAGAGTGCAGGCTGGGCTGAGGGACCCTCCCTACCCCTCCTCCCCCCTGGGCCTCTAGTTTGTATTATAATCATCTTCTGAGTCCTCAAAGAAACACTGATTTGTAAATGTCTATATGTAAAAATGAGGTATTTTTAAGACTATGCTTTGACACAGACCCCTGCTTTGACATTCCCCTCTTTGATTGCAACCTATAAAGATATGATCTGTGGAAGGCTGGGCAGCCGTGTCACCTTCAGCGTTTCGGTAGTGGCTGGAGACTGTGAAACCAGATATGACGGCGGGCAGAGAACAGGAAAGGAAGAAGCTGGTTTCTCACAAACTGATCTGTCACTAATTTCTAGGTAGATGAGATTGAATCGTGCATTAGAAGAAAAGGACAAGATTCTGCAAGCCACAGATTGAACTAGTATTCAATCTGGTGTTTTACTATATTTCATTTAATGTTGCTCTGTGACTAGTTCAGAGGCTTAAGAACTATTTTCTAAATAAGATGCTAATGTACCCAAGATCAGGGCAGCATATTTTTAATATATTTTACATTATGGGATATAATAATGACCTGTTAGATGTGATAAAAGGAATTATGGTTGTTCTACCTCTTTAACATCTCCAGTCTTTTTTGGTTTATATCTACTTTGATTAAATGTAGATAATTTTCAGATTCTTTTGAGAATATGTAGCTTTATATTATTATAAAGAGATCAAACTTATTTGTGGCAGGAAAAAAAGTTTTAAAATGCTTGTCTTAAAAGGTGACTTTAGTATCTAGTTCTGATTAGATACAATAGGTCAGTATAGTCACCTATAGTTAGAGTTGCTGTTATTTTATAAGCTTTACCCTATGAGACATGTAGTCCCTGAGTGGATGGTTTCTCTTACTTTTATGTGTCCCTTAGAAGCTTGAAAATGACCCCATTCCAGCCTTGTACCTGTAGGCAAATTGATCCATTTCTTTAAAAGTAAATGGGAAAAAGGGAACCTACTCCATAGATTAGTGAGAATTAATTGACACAAACTAGTTATGTTAAGCACATATTAAACACATAATAAATGGTGAGTGTTAGTTGCAAGTGAGGAGATTCATAACTATTCTTAACTGGATCTATCCTCAAAAATTTCAAACTAGAGCTACCATATGATCCATCAGTCCACTTCTGGGTATGTATTTGAAGGAAATGAAACCACTATATGGAAGAGATATCTACACCCGTATACTCATTGCAGAATTATTTACAATAGAAACAAATTAAGTGCCCATGTGAATGGGTGAATGGCTTATATAGGGTGCTCCCCCAAAATAAATGTATACACACTTCAACAGCTGATAACTCAATATTGAAAATGAAATGTATTTTAATAAGCACTGACTTTATAATTACTCAAAGTGTATAGATATACTAGTATATATATACTAGAGGCCTGGTGCACAAAATTCGTACATGGGTGGGGGATCCCTCAGCCCAGCCTGAACGCTCTTTAATTCAGGACATCTCTATCACAATCTGGGTCTGCTGGCTTCTAAGCACTCAACTGCCTGCTGGCGTGATGCCCTTAACTGCTCCCCTATTGGCCTGATCTCCCCTCACTGCTCCCCCACTACTGGCCTGATTGCCCCTAACCACCTCTGCCTTGGCCCCTGCCACCATGCCTTTGTCCAGAAGATGTCTGGTCTAATTAGCATATTACCCTTTTATTAGTGTACTAGAGGCCCAGTGTATGAAATTCATCCATGGAGGGGGGTGCAGGAGGATGTCCCTCAGCCCAGCCTTCACCATCTCCAGTCTGAGACCCCTCGAGGGATGTCTGACTGCCCATTTAGGCCTGATTCCGGTAGGATCAGGCCTAAATGGGCAGTTGACATCCTTCTCACAATCCAGGACTGCTGGCTCCAATCTGCTTGCCTGCCTGCCTCCCTGATTGCCCTTAACTGCTTCTGCCTGCCAGCCTGATCACCCCCTAACCACTACCTTGCCAGCCTAATTGATGTCTAACTGCTCCCCTGACAGCCTGTTTGCCCCCAACTTTCCTCCTCTGCCAACCTGGTCACCCCTAACTGCCCTTCCCTGTAGGCTTGATCACCCTAACTGCCCTCCCTTGCAGGCCTGGTCTCTTCCAACTGCCCTCCTCTGCTGGCATGATGGCCCACAACTGTCCTCCCTTGCTGGCCATCTTGTGGTGACCATCTTGTGTCCACATAGGAGAGGATCTTTGACCACATGGAGGCAGCCCTCTTGTGTGTTGGAGTGATGGTCAATCTGCATATTACTGTTTTATTAGATAGGATAGGGGTCTGGTACATGGGTGGGGGCCAGATGTTTTGCCCTGAAGGGTGTCCTGGATTAGGGTGGAGGTTCCTTTGGGGTGTGAGGCGGCCTGGGAGAGAGACCTGTGGTGGTTTACAGGACTGCCATGCCCCTCAGCTACCCAAGTAGAGGCCCTGGGATCTGGGATTAATTTATGTTCTACAATTGAAACTTTGTAGCCTGGAGCAGAGCCAAGTTTTCTGCTCACTTTCTGGCAACAGCCATTTCTGTTTGAAACTTTGTAGCCTAAAGTGGAGGCCTAGGCTAGGGCTGCAGAAATTTGGCTTCCTCCATCGCCCCGGCAACCATAGCCTCTTCTCTCTCCAGCTCTGTGGCTGCTGCCATTTCTGTTGGGATCATATATCTTCTATAATTGAAACTTTGTAGCATTGAGTGAAGGCCTAGGCCGGCAAGGGCAGGCAGAAAGCTTGCCAGGGAAACCCAAGCCTCCCTCCTGTGCTCAGTGGTGGCAGCCATCTTGGTTAGGGTTCATTTGCATAATTTGCTCCTGATTGGCTGGTGGGCGTGGCTGTGGCCATGTCTTGATCAGAGGTATGGTCAATTTGCATATTACTCTTTTATTAGATAGGATGTGTGTGTCTGTGTGTGTGTGTGTGTGTGTGTGTGTGTGTGTGTGTGTGTGTATTTCAGCCAATAAAATAAAATTCTGCCATTTTTGATATTATGAATGGACCTTAGGGCATTATGCTAAGTGAAATGAGCCAAATAGAGAAAGATAAATACTGTATAATCTCACTTATATGTGGAATCTAAAAAACTGAACTCACAGAAACAGAGTAGATTGGTGGTTGTCAGAAGTGGGAGGAGGTGGGGGAACTAGAAAGTGACTGAAGGGTACAAACTTCTAATTATAAGATGAGTAAGTTCTGATGCTCTGTTTTAAAGCATGGTGACAATAGTTAACAGTATTTTATTATATACTTGAAAGTTGCTAAGAAAGTAGATCTTAAAAGTCCTCGCCACACATAGAAATTGGTAACTATGTGAAGTGATAAATGTGTTAACTAACCTTGTGTTTATAATTTTTCATTATATACATATATCAAATCATCATGTTACACACCTTAAACTTACACTGTTGATTATATTTCAGTAAAGCTGGAAAAAATGAAAAAGAAAAAAAGGAAACTGATTGGCTAAGAATGAATATATCTCCTTAATACTAGAATGATATTTTTTCCTGTTAACTAGATAAACTTTTTAACTTGAACTCTTTTAATTTCTTATGTTAGATTTTGTGAAATGAGTGAGGTATCTAGCTTTTTGTTTTTAACCTGTTTGAGTGTTATCAGAGGATTTTTTAAAAATAGCAATTTATTCTAATTTTAATACTCCCTGGATAATATTGAAATAAACCAGTTGTGGGTAATTTTGCCTTAGATAAAAGCATCAGCATGTTTGGAACATAAATCTAATTCTATCTTTTGTTGAACATCCCCATTTAGTAAGAGTGTTTCGATTGTACTTAAATGTTGTATGACTTAGAATACTGGAAGCTGCCCAGAATGTATAAAAAAGGAGAATAATTTATATTTAATTGGTCTAAACCTATCCTTCCTAGGTCAATAAGAAGAGAAACCAGCAGCATTAATCAAGATAAAATTATCAGCTGATTAATCAGTGTTCCTAATTACTGCATAGTTCTTTACCTTTTCAGTTTTAATTACTAAACCTCATTGTCTTCTCCATATGGCTAACGTGTATTCACAGTGCATTCTTTCTCCTACTGAAACCATTAAGATAAAAATATACATTCTAGACATTAAAACGTCAAATATAAGAAATTGCTAGTGCTTCTTAAGAATTTCCCCGAAAGGTATAAATAAACTATGAGATTATGCAAGAAAAGAATGATAAATTCACGGATACGGGCATGCAGCTGTGATTATGAACCGAGCTTTGTGAGACAGCGTCTCATCAGTCCTATTTCACCAAGTGAATTTGGATAAGTTGTGTCTGAATCCAATTGCAGTTAAATATAAATTAGGAGAATACATTGGAGATTTAAAAATTGTTTTCATGAAGGCCTGAATATTACTTTTCGATGTGTGTATTAGAATACACTGACTTCACTGCATGGTCACTATTAATTTTTAGCCTCCACAGTTCTCTCTTTGGGGTATTGTCCTGGGCACTGTGGCAGGTTTGGCAGCATTCCTGGTCTATCCAATGGCTACCTGTAGCATAGCTCTGGGGAACCCACACACTGCTTTCTGACAAACACACATGTCTCCAGACATTGACAAATGTCCCCTGTGGGGAAGAATCAACCCCCCCCCCCCCCCCCCCCCCCGAAAATGACTGGTTTCACTACATGGCCACCATTAAAACACTTATTTTAAAAACAGATATACTGTATAATAAAGCACCCTTGCCAGGTAAGCTGAATTTTTCTATAGGTCACGTAGTTTTGTGAAACACTCTTTTGATGCAAAACTTTCCAGACACTTTTGATGATGTAATGGCGATGATCCTCATCACGGTGACAGCAACAACTAACATTCACTGAGCGAATCTGTCAGTCACTGTGTGGAGGCATTTGCACACATTACTTTATTTAATCTTTAAAGTAGCTCAATTAGGGAGGCCTGGTTGTTACCTGTTCTCTTCCTTACAGACTTTAACAAGCTTAAACAATGCCCAAGGTCATACAGTTAGATCCTTTTTACCTGATTGGATAGGATATGAGTCAAAATAGACATCCTTGAGGAAGATTTTGCATTTAAGGAAGTGAGAAATTTTTACTTTCTATTTAGAAGTAGTTTAGAATTTTGACCACATTTCCAATGGTGTCAATCTGTAATCTATTAAAGAAATTAATGTGAAATATTTGCCTTTACAAGAGGATTAACTGAAAATTCCAAGGTGGACTTATTTGGAGTTTAACTGAAAAGTTTAACAATTATGGGGCTGATTATAGTGAAATGAACATTGTAGTTATTTAATTATAATTGAAAGATTTTTTTTCTGAAATGAAAAATATTTTCTCTCTTCTTCCCCTACTTTTCCCCTCTATTCTTTCTTTCCCTTTTCTTTCTCCTTCCTATTCCATTCTTTATAAGATGCTACATTATCTTCATTGTTCACCATGTATCCTTATAATTGCAAAACCACTGAGGTTAGCCACCACTTGTAACTAAATGACTTGAACACTAATTAATTCTATTTGCATGGTGCTAATGGTGGAAATGTGAATAGTGATGTGGCAAAGACCTAATTGTATTTTTTAGCTACCTCATTCAATTCTAAGTATTTTCTCCTGCTATATAGGCTTCACATTCTACCACTCCTACCAAATATTATTACTGTTTTTTAATTTTAAATTTGGGCTTACATGACATTAAATTTAATGTATCATGCCCAGACTCAATTATTTGTAACTCCATTTCAGAGGACTGTTTGGACAGCTTTCAGACAAAATTGGACTGAACATTCATGACTGCTTCTATGGGCATTTATTCCAGCATTAGAGCCAGTTCTAAGGCATATGGAGGTTGAGGTACAGGGCTCTTAAATGACAATAGTCAACCTGCATATCTATAGTGATTCAGCTGAGATATCCTCTTTATCTTTTAAGTGCATCATAATAAAAATATTAATAGTTATTCATTCTTTGTGTGTATGTGGTGGAGAGAAGGGGACAGAGAGAATATTTGTAAAGCCAGCAGTTAAATGAATCTATAATTTTTATATGAGGGTACAAGACATTTTTTTAGAGCCTACTAATAATATAAAGTTCTGTGTTCCTTAAATATAATGCCATTGGATAATGAATTGGCATAATATTTAAATTCTAGGAGGAAAACAAACTAGAATGAAAATCACTTGCTGACCATTAAGGTAGACCAGTTCAGTTACCTTAATCCCTCATTGTAATAAAGCAAAGTATTGTTCCTAAATAGTGTGTTGATCCTGTTCAGCATGATTTGCAGATGTTTGCTCTGACACTTTTGATCAGGACTTTGGATAAACATTAGTTTGGGCAAGCACAGCATAGACAGCAATTGCATATTACAGGTATGTGATGTATTTGTATATTACAGTAGGGCTACTCAGTACATATTATATTTACATAACAATTAACTAAACGCTTTATCAAAGATACCAGGTGAAAAACTTAAAAAAAGGTTATATACCCAACAGAAAAATGATAGAAGGACAAGAGCTCACAATTCAAAAAAAAGAATACATATTTAAATTTAAGGAAAGCATGCTTAATCCTATTGGTAAGGAAAATATTTCAAAGTAAACCGCAATGAATTTCTCATTCTTGGCAAACAAGTGAACAGAAATGTTTAAAACAATAATAACCCAATATCGGGATGTAAGTTAGTGTAAATTTCCTGGAGGAAAGTTAGGCAATGTGTATGGAAATGTAAATTTCCAAATGTAAATTTGCTTTGATTCACATATTTAATTTTTCTTAAATATAAACATATACACACAGATGTGATGAAATATTTAGCTATTAGATTTTAGCTATTGTGTGCTATTTACATTAGCAAACTGTCATAATTAGAATATCTTTTAAAGGTAGAGTGAGGCCGAGACCGGTTTGGCTCAGTGGATAGAGCATCAGACTGCGGACTGAAGGGTCCCGGGTTTGATTCCGGCAAAAGGCATGTACCTTTGCTGCAGGCACATCCCCAGTAGGAGGTGTGCAAGAGGCAGCTGATTGATGTCTCTCTCTCATCGATGTTTCTGACTTTCTATCCCTCTCCCTTCTGCTCTGTAAAAAATCAATAAAATATATTTAAAAAAATAAATTAAAAAAATAAATAAAAATAAAGGTAGAGTGAGGAATGGGTTAGGGTATATGAAATACAATAGACCATCTACACTAATAAAATAATAAGATGCAAATTGACCATACATTCATGATGCAGCAGCCAATCAGGTGTGAGTATGAAAATTAACCCAATAAAAATGGCAGGTTGATTTGCATACACAGGTGTCAGGCGGCCAGGGGTGGGGCAGGATGCTTGTGTCATAGCCGTGGCAATGATGCAGGAGTTTGGCAACACCCCAGCCGTTCCAGGCCTCTAGGCAGTGTGGGAAGGCAGAAAGGCAGCTCAGGGCCAGAGTGAAGGCAGTGCCAGCAGTCAGGGGACAGAAGGCCCATTCTTGCACAAATCTTCATGCATCCAGCCTCTAGTGAATTAATAATTATTAAAGCTGAGTCAAGAGAGTACACAGTGGTTCAGTCTTGTTTAAACACAATAATAGCCTTAAATGTTTAACAATATGGCTTTAATTAAATAACTTGTGGTATATCCATGAGATAAAACAATACATGGCCATTCAGGTGATCTTTATATTGTACTAGTGGCCCAGTGCATGAAATTCATGCATGGGGGGAGGTGTCCCTTAGCCTGGCCTGCATCCTCTCTAATCTGGGACCCCTGTGGGATCAGGCCTAAACTGGCAGTTGGGCAACCCTGTCGATATCCAGGACTACTGGCTCCTAACTGCTCACCTGCCTGCCTGCTTGATCTCCCCTAACCACTCTGCCTGCTGGCTTGCTTGCCACCAACTGCATCCCCTGCCAGCCTAATCGCCCCCAACTGCCCTTCCCTCCTGGCCTGATCACCCGTAACTGCCTCTGTCTTGGCCCCGCACCATGGCTTTGTCCGGAAGGACATCTGAACATCCCATGGTTTAATTAGCATATTACATTTGTATTAATATAGACTAGTGGGCCAGTGCATGAAATCCGTGCACATTAAAAGGGAATTAATTAGAGGAAATATTTTAATATTACTATTTACATTCCCCAGCCCAGCACTGGGCCAGGAGGCAGCCTCACATTGCAGGCCAGCACAAGTCCCTGCACACCAATGTTGCAAGTCCCTGAGTCTCCCTGCCTGCCTCGCATGCATCCTCCTGCTGTTTGGTCCTTACAGTATCATGGCATGATGACCTATTTCATATTAGCTTTTCATTATTATGATGGTATCTGGCCCAACTTTTTTTTTTATCATTATGTTTGATAAATTCATGGAAATGTAATTATCCAGCCCAGGAGATTGAATATGTGCTACATCCTGTCAAACTGTCTTCTGAAATGCTGTCCCCTATACTCCAGAGCAGTGCTATCATCACACCCTCTCCAGTACTGAATATTGTGGTTTTTTTCCGTTGGTACATTCATTTCCTCGCTCTACAAGTATTTGTTGAGGAATTGTGATGTGCCAGGCTATCAGCAACGCCAGTGTCCCGCCCCGGCACTATAGGTACCGCCATCTTTGTTACGGAGCTATGGTTAATTCGCATATTACCCCTTTATCAGTTAGTATACATATATATTTAATTTTATGAAATAATATATTTTATTTTGGATGGTTTTGGAATACAGGAAGTATGTCACTTTATATCAATGTGTTTAGAGATAAAGAATCATAATATGCAGGAGAGTGTAATAGCATACTGGTAAGGGCCGTTAGTTTTGCTTTCAAAATACATTAAAGAAGATATTATTTTGACGCTTCACATCGATTACTCTTTAATTATAGTCTTTATTCCAATATAAGGATAATCTCTTGACCAGTCAATTTACTTATCCTTATTATAATAATTCTACAAAGATAATATGAAAGCAGCATCTTCTCACTTTATAGATTAAAAAAAAATCATGAGTATTCCTAATATTATGGAGAAATGTGCATCTCTTGTAATTCAAGATTTCCTTTTCAAAAAGTCAATTAGCAAATCTATTGTATATTTTTGCATTTTCTGAAAATTATGTGTTCTGTCCAATCTTAAGTTACTTTCCCTTTCTCTTTCTAATTACATCCATTATTCTATTTTTCTAATTACAGCAGCAATTGAGTTTTTTTTCTGTGTTCACATATAGAATATGTAAGATTAATGGATAATTAGAGCCACAGCTGTGTGTCCTTTACTGTCTCTACACTTTTGGCAGTTCTATGACCTTTGTGTTTTTGTTCCTTAGCATAACTACTAGGTCTTAGAAATAACTCCTTACAAAATCTGTATCAAAAGCCGAGAACAGATTTGAACTAGTTTGAGTAGGTTTTGAAACGTTTTGAGCTTTGATGAAATAGGTAGAAGCTTCTGCTGCTTCAGCATTAATGAGAATCCCATGCATTGTATTAGCCTTCCTTTGGAATTTCAGTGCAAGCTCTCCTCGTGTGTCACATTAATTATCAGCATATGCATTTCATCCACTGGGGAGAAATCGGAGCTGATGATTAGCGTGGTGCTTTTTTTTTTTCTCTGAGTTGCATTGAATTTTGGTCTTCCTTGACTTAGTATCATAATCCATTTTGCTAGCATGTATTAAATGTGTAGTGTTCTATTTATTGCCGTGGAGGATTTTGTTCTGTGGTCATCTTTTTGACCACTTAATAAGAAGCATGAGTACTTACAAGTGCTGCAAACACACTGGTCATTGAACATATCAATGAGTAAAAGGTGACAGGGTTGGTGATAAATGAGAGAGAAGTACCTTTGTTTTAATGTTTATTGAGGGATTTTTTTTTAAATGAAGTGTTTTGTCTAAAGTGGAAATAACCGCTCTTTTTCTCCCTCTTCATAATTTCTTTGGTGGGTCAAGTTGCTGTCTGTGGTTGTATCTTCATTATTTAGAGATCTTGGAAAAGGGCGAAAGCCTCACCCTCCATATGCATTAAGTCATGTATTGGTGTTTTCCTTGAGTGTGCCAAAGTAGAAATCCACTGATAGCCACAAAGAGAGGAAAGCCTGCTCATTGCACCTCTTCGGTGGGTTTGCAAAACCTTACCATAGCCGATAAAAATCTAGAGAACATACATCTCTGCTGGGTTTTGGGAAGTACAATTTGGCATCATAGACCATAATTTCCATGCTGGACAAATGAATAGTAAGGCATGCCAAATCTACAAATGCTCACTCTTTTCCTGCAGGACATCCTTCCTGCGTGGGGCCAGTTTTGGACATGCAGAGCCTCAGAAAGCCTTGTGTTGGCCATTCTAGTTTCTATAGATGATGCCAACTTAATGAAAACAAAAACTACCACATACTTAAAATCTCATCACCGAAAATATAATTTTAATAAAAGCTGTGCATTTGCATTATTTCAAATTGATTTTTCAAAGTGATTTTGCATCATTATCTCATGTTATGCTCCCAACAACTGAGATAGAAAACCTAGGTCTGACTTGTCGGCTTGTTTTAAAGTCTTAGAAAAGGGTCCAACTTTTGTTCTGGAGTGTTCTTATCTTATAGTCTTGACTATTCCTCTTCCATCTATCTCTGTATCCTCTTCTTTATACAGGATTTTCTTTTCTTTTTTTTTCTTTTCTTTTCCCTCCCTCCCTCCCTCTCTTCCTCCTTTCCTTCCTTTCCCTCATCCCCCTCCTTTCCCTCCTCCCCCTCCCTCCCTTCCTTTCCCTCTCCTGAAGGTATTTTCCATTGATTTTAAGAGAGAGTGGAAGAGAGAGAAATACAGAGAGAAATAGGGATGTGAGAGAAAAACATCAATTGGTTGCCTCCTTCACGCACCCTGACTGGGGCCTGGGCCAGGGAGGAGCTAGCAGCAGAGGTATGTGCCATTGACTGGAATCAAACCCAGGACTCTTGGATCGGTAGACCAATACTCTATCCACTGAGCCAAACCAGCAAGGGCCAGAATTTTCATGTCTGTGTATAAAAATGCTGACTCTTATTTAAGCAAGCGAATAAGACATCATCCAATCCTTCAAGAGTAGCCTTCCTTTTTGTCCATTATTCCCATTGACAGCCAAGTGTCAGGAAGTGGGGGCCTCACTCACTGCTTAAAATCCCCCCTTCCATTCCATTCTCCTTGAATTTCTCAGTCCTATTGTGAATCCTTTTCAGCATTTGTCACTGAGAACCATTCTGCACTTCCTCTTACCCTCTCAGGGAGCTCCTGGTCAGTCTAATTTGCAGGCTTACTCTTCACCCAATTCTGTACATTTCCATCCCAGTTGCTTTTCTACATATACAGATACATACATTTCAACATGCTCAAAATGGAACTGATATCCAATGTGTTCAAGTCTGTTTCTTTTTAAAATTTTATTTCTGACCTTGCATAACGATTTGATCAATTTCCTTGCTCAGGCTAGAATTCCAGGTCAAGTCAGGGACCCGTGTCTGCTTTCAACAACTTCACTCTCAACATACACTTTGTTAATCCTACCTACTCAAAACCCTGTCAATTATAATTTATTATTTTTAAAGAAAATTCAAGTTTATTTTCTTCTTTTATCCCTACTGGCACTGGTTTTTTTTTTTTGTTTGTTTTGTTTTTAAATAATCTCATCTTACATTACTGCAATAACACCCTACTGGTATATCTGCTTCAAATTTTGCTTCTTTCCAAATACCTACTCTCCTGCCACAGGTAGCATTTACCTACATAAAACCCACTTATATTTTTTACTACCTTCCAGTGCAATATCCAAACCTCTTCATATCTCTAATGAGAACCTTTTGACCTGCTTCAGCCTTCCTTTCTAAATCCAGCATCCTTCATTTCCCTTGCATCATACTCCATAACTGGAAGGAGCCACTGCTGATATTTGAATGCTCTCTGCCCTTTGGCTTCCTTGCATGAAATGCTCTCTGTGCTGGGTTGAATAGTGTCCCTCACAAATTTATGTTCACCAGGAACCACACAATGTCCCCATTCTGAGGAGGTAAGTCCTTTATAGGGGTAATTATTGGGCCCCTAAATTCAATATGACTGATATCCTTGTAAGAAAAGAAGAACACAGGGAAGAAGGCCTTATGAAGACAACAGCAGAGACTGGAGTGGTGCATCTGCAAGCCCGGGAATGACAAAGGCTGCCACAACACCAGAAGCTAGAGATTGTCATGGGCGGTGTCTCTCTCCTACAGAAAGAACCAACCCTCCAACACCAGGATTTCAGACAGCCTTCAGAACTGTGAGAGGATAAGTTTCTGCCATTTTAAACTAAACAGTTTGCGGTCATTTGTTAGGGCAGCCCTAGGAAACTAATTTACTTTCCCCCAACCCACTCACAATTGAAGTCGCCTACAGGACATCCGGAGCAGAGGGCCACCGCTGGCACCACGTGTTTCTCTGCTCTGTCTCTGTGCTGGAATCAACAGCCAGTGAGCTCTTTGAGGGAAACAAATGAGCTTTTGCTCTGGTTTCAACATCCAGCACAGCCCCTGGCATGGAACATGATAGGATTTTTGTTGGTTGATTAAAATTGCTGAAAGGACAGATTTCTAATATGGGTTCACACGTTCCTTTTGATCCCTGTCTTGTTTTGCTGCATTTTCTTTTTAATGAAGACATAACTAAGTTATCCAGGTGTGTATATGAAGAGGGATAAAGTTCTGCAGTCAATGGAAAAGCCATTCTGACCATTGGTTAACATTTCAATAGAGATGAGATTTTTCTGGCTGGATAATTGGCTTCTTCAGAAACAGAGCTCAGTGGATAGAGAGTCAGCCTGCCAACTGAAGGGTCCCAGGTTTGATTCCTGTCAAGGGCATGTACCTTGGCTGCAGGCACATCCCCAGTTGGGGGGCAGGGTGTGTGCAGGAGGCAGCTGGTTGATGTCTCTCTCTTATGGATGTTTCTGACTTTTCTATCCCTCTCCTTTCCTCTCTGTGAAAAATCAATAAAATATATGAAAGAAAGAAAGAAAGAAAGAAAGAAAGAAAGAAAGAAAGAAAGAAAGAAAGGAAGAAAGAGAAAGAAAGAAACAGAGATGGCTGGAAGTGGTAGTGGAATGGAAGATGTTTAAATCTGAGAGTGGGCTGGGCCCTTTGGTGAGGGAAGAGACCAGGAGCTAGAATGTTGAAATTAAACTTTACAGGGACATCTAGGGACACTGATTGAATGAGAATAGTGGCCATGATTACCTATAATAAATTCTTGGAAGTTGGGTCACTTCATACTTTTAGTAGTTTCATTTCTATGCCCACTTCCCACTCTCCAAACACTCCCTGCTCTTCTTCCCTCTGCAACCCCCCCGCCCATCCACATACAGAAAGTTGAATTGTACCAGTTTCTTATGAAAGTTCCTCAAGTATGCCACTTTTCTTTCCTATGATTGGCCAATCTTAGTCAATTCTTCTCTTATAGGTGACTACAAGTGAAAGATGAGAGATGAAAATTGTTTCTTTATAACCAAGTTCATTCCATTTTGAATCACCAGGAGAAAAAATGAATTCCAAAAATCTTAATGAATCTGAGAGCTCCATTGCACATCTAGAAAAATGTATGCTACAAAAAAAAAAAAAATACACATCAATTATTTGGCTAACTGATGGGAAAATAAAGGCAAGTTTGGAAATTGTCCATGGTTTCTATGAATATTCATAAATAATTAACTTGCATCTCAATTTAGAACCTAACAACAGTTCATTTCAATTTTTTTGGTTTGTTTTTAATATCTGAGTTAATTATATGCTCAGATCTAGTCGCTGGGTGTTCCTTCTTGGTGGTGATTGAATACCTGGCTGTAGTAAAAATAGCCCTGTGTTTCTGTGGCTTTCACCACGTTGTTGTGTAGCTGAAGGAAGACACACAGTTATTCAGTCTGAAGAACAACTGCCTTCCTTAGGGGAGTGCTCTCTTTCCTTCCCGACTCCCAATCTTTTCACTAAGAAGTTTCTACCTTTGAGTGCAAATTCTTTTCTTTCACACTTTTTACCAAGAAATGTCAAAAAAGAGTATGCAAGATAAAAAGGCAAGAAAAAATAAATCTGTCTCAAAGTAAATGGAGAAAAGCTACATTGCTACAACTTCTTGGGATTTAAGCCCTGAGGTAGCCACACTTTTAGTCCTGTGGGGGAAAGAGAGAGTGCAAACCCCTCATGGTATAAAACACCAGGAAGAAGTGGGCCTAGCCGAATAGAAAGGACCTCTGTACTTTGTGAAAGACACACACACACAAGGCTGCATAGAAGAATAATCAGAGTCCTGGGCTGTTAGCAGGAGGGAGGCCATTCGGGGACTGCCCCTTTTGTCTCTTTGCCTTGTACGGGCTGGAGGATGGAATAATTGTGGACAAAGGGTCTGAGGAGGGCGGAGGGTAGGGTATGAACTCTTCAGACAGCTGTTTTCAGCTTTATTTACCGCCCCATCTTTCAGCCCAGTCCTCCTGTCCAGTTCTGAGCCTCTTCCAGGGAGTTGACTGCGGGGGAACACTGCCATCTAGTGGCCGCCTCGCCCCCTGTGAGCCGGCTTTCTGTGCCCTCTGGCTGGCTCTCTGGCTCCACTCCCTCTCTCTGTCTCTCCTTTTCTCTCTTGCTCTCTCTCTCTCTCTCTCTCTCTCTCTCTCTCTCTCTCTCTCTCTTAAAAAAAGATTTTTATCCCGTCAAGGGGAAAAAAAACCTGGCTCTTGGAAAACAACCAACTCTGTTGGAACTCAGAGATAATAATCAGTTTCTCTGGGCTTGTGAAATTGGCTCATTAAGCGTGCTTTTTAACAGAAAATATTGGAAGCGATTAAGTCTGCTTTACTGAGTGGGCATGAAATGGCCAACCTTCGGCCACCCACAGCTCCTAGGTGCCTGGCGCCGTTTTATGCATGCAGTGTAATGTCTTTACTTGAAGTGCTGTTTATTCATCACCTGCTTATTTATCTCTTTGCATTTGGCAGGCACATCGATCAATGTTAAACTGTCACACAAGGTTATTTTTCTTTTACATAACAGTATAGGCCTAAGGTACTGGCATATTAAAAGTAATAACTTTCTAACTTGTAGCTCAAAATGACAGCCCCATTTTTACCCGAATATATTACATCGAGGAATTCCTCATTCCATTCTCCCTCGCCCTCCCTAGCTCCTCTAGTGCTCAGCTCTTCCAAGGTCAAAGGCTTCATTCCGCCTTTCTTCCCTCCCCGTTTGCATAACACCCACTTCCCCTTCACCTCCTGTTATCTCCGGCGTTTAGGCTGATAAGCCCACAGCAAACATTCTGTCCACCTCTTGTATACATCTTGCTAGTCCCTTTTTATGATGACATTTTCCCCTTTGCATAAAGATGTGGTGGCCTACCCAGCGCTGTAGAAGAAGCAAAAAAAGCTTTCTATATGGTGGCGGAGGTTGCCGTGGTCTGCTGTCTCCCTCTCCACAGCCATCTCGGTAAACATGATGGAATATTGCTGCCTTTTATTCTGTTTTAGAGTTATCACAGGCAACAACAACAGCAACCACAGGCCATGGAAAAACGGAGCTAAAACAACATCTGAAAGCAGCTAGTATTGCATTTTGAAGCAATTGGTACTGGTTTGGGGCTTTTGAGTTGAGTATTTTTCCCCTCTTTCCTTTGGTTTTAGCATGGTTGGTGTTGCTTTCCAACCTTACCCAGTTTGTGCCTCCTCCTTTCTTGGCAGTAGGCCAAGCAAGCTTCCTTTGTACAAACAGGTTTTCTTTTCCTGTCTTTGATGCCTTCCCCGAGCCACCCCTCCAGTCCAACCTAAAAATGCCGATAGGATAGATAGAATATCACATCTTTTTAGTATCATATTTCAAAGTGGCCCTTAGAATTCTTTCCTGCTCTTGATCTCTCTTCTTGGATTTGAAGCTCAGACTTGGACGCTGTTGCTAAATGTGCCTCGGACAGTGGCTTTCTGATACAATGCTTTGATAATCTTGTGTACACAAGAATTAAGCATTTCACATAGTGAGCATTATTGCACAACTATTCTTGTGACACAAGGTACCACACCCATTCAGATAATCTGCTTCTGCATGCACCAAAATAGCTCATCTCGGAAATGTGAGAAGGGAAGTGGAAGCAGTTAAGAAAATATGTTTAACCAGACGGCTGAAGCACCTGCTCTGGGGGCTCACAAGCTTAGCATGGAATGTGGCCCACCTTTTGGGTTTCCTTCTGCATTCCTGTGCATAGGAGATGGTGGAATTCTGATCTGTGATGATCTATTTTATCATGGGTAGCACAGCCCTAGAAAAAAAAGCATGTCCATTAAAAAAAAAAAAAAAAAAAAAAAAAGGGCAGCCCAGCCTGTGTCTGTGCTCCTACGATCAATATTTGCATTAAAGTGGTTTAAATGTATGTGGTTCTGAGGCTGTCCATTCTTTCAACTTGACCTGCTGCATTGATTAGGGCTGGTGATAGAGGGGGAAAGAGCAAATCAGGCGAGGAAAAGAATTAAAAGGAAAAATAGAAGAAAATGAATGCTGTTGCTATCAGTCCTATCAGAGATCTACTTGAAGCCATTCGTGGATGCCATATTTGCTGAGCAGCCCGTCCGTGGGACAACACACCCTTCTCACCTCCCTCATAGGGCCGTTTCATCTTTCAAAGACCAGCAGCAGGATTTTCGGTTGTCCCTAAGATGGGGCAGCTTAGTGGCTTGTGATTAACAGCCAAGTGTGTCCAGGCCAATGCTCGCATTTACTGATTGTCTCACATTCTTGTTTTCTGTGCCTCAACCGTTTGTATTCGTTAGCTGTAGTTTCTAAAATCTCATTAATAAGAATTACAACCACTACTTACTAAGTGCTTATTTTGTACCAGATATTGCTAAGTTCTTTGCGGACATCATCTAAATTGAGTCTTTAAAGCTGCATGTGTGGGGCTCATTCTGATCCCGTTTTCACATTTGGTGTCCACGGATGGATTGCGACTAGTCCAAAGTCAAACCACCAGTATAGGGCAGTAACTCTTTGAATCCATATCTCTGATTTTAACACCCATACTGTTAACCATTGTGCTAGGAATGCTGTGTCTGGGGACTGGTTTTTTTTTATGGTGGGATGTTTTATCAGAGTAAACATCTCATTTAACATGGGCTGTATGAAGAGATATAATGCACACTTTACAATATTGGAAGCTGTTGTTATATCATCAGAGACACTTTCAATTATTTGAAGCACAAAGTGTTTTCAGTAGAAACACGGATGCAAACTGACCTTCTAGAGAAGGCAAGGCAGTCGCAGGAGCAGAGCTATCACGTGTTAGTACTTTGTGCTTCCTTTGCTGTAACAAAAATGGCCATATATGTATATTTTAAATTTTATTTTTACTTTTTTTTTTTGCTGGGTGAAACAATCTCAAGGAAACCTACAAGTTTCAGGGAGCTCATTTGCAGGTTAACTGAACCAGAATATAAGGACTATAATATACCAATGGGCACTAGATTATAATGGGCACTAAATTAATACTTATTCATAAGATATGAAGGATTACATGGTGAGTAACTACTGTTGAGACCTGTGCCAGATAAGAAGTGCTTCTTAATATCTAAGAACCGAGTTAAGCATGAAAAGCAGGCTATGAAATAGTTAAATTCCTTTATAAGATGCAATGTGATCTTGTGCCATAATGAGCCATATAGGAAATAAATTTAGGAGGAGGGTAGACAATGGAGAGATCATTGGGAGGGGAGTGTTTGGGGTAGATCTTGTAGAGTTAGTCTTCTGAAGACCTTGCATATAGATAAATAGAACATAGATTGGAGGGGAAGACGGCATTAAAAGTGGAGAGATATCTGCATATAGTTTGAAATTTTGGAGGGAATATTCCTCCTCAAGCTAATGTTAGCATGTCATGGGCTGTTGAGTTAGGTCGGACTACATCACAAAGATCTTGAAGGTTGAGATTGGACAGTTGAAATTCTCTTGCATTAAGCCTTTACTTTTATTGTCTTGGGAAATCAGGCAAATTTGTCTGCTGAAATTACAGCTTGGAAATTTGACCTACTTAGGGCATTGCTTGGAGCATTGGAGTTTCAAACAAGTCCTTCACTCTAAAGGAAGAATCTCTTGACACTTTCATTTTCTCAAGGATGAAAAGAAATTAAAAGTAACACATGTGGAGGTTTTACTTATGAGGCTAACTTGAAGTAGGGAGAATTTCCTCAAGAGAGAAATAAAAAGGCAAAACCAATTTTCCAAATCTGAAATCTTTAAAGCAACGTGTTGACAAGTTTGCTTTTTACCAAAACTGGTGCATGAAAATCCAGCTTATCAGAGAGATAAATTTGTGTGCAGTAATAATTCACATTAGAAAATAATTTTCTGCAGTATTCCTTTAAAAAGAAGTTTCTTTGTACATTTCAAATGTGCTTCAATGTATTAACCTAAACACAGACCAAAACAAAAACAAAAACAAAACCCTTAGCAATAAAAAAACCCACAATAAACCCAAAGCTTGATTTATAAATAGCTTTTAAAGAAATAGTATCTTATTAACCAGATCATAAAGCAAGGTAAATACTTTCAGTTGCCTATATCACCCTTTAGCTTGATATAAAACAAGTAAATTTTTAATTTTAGGAAAGTTCTACATGTTTAGAAAAACAGGTTCCAGAGAAATTTAGTTTATATGTAAAATTTGGGGTTGTAAGAACAGTGAGACAAATAACTTACCCCTGAGTGCTTGAAGATGAGCCTCTGTGTAAGCAGGTCCATTGAGAAACCTTTGGCCTACGTGGTCTCATTTTCAGTGCGTCCCTTTGTTTATCTCTCTCCTTTTCTGATTCTTTGTTAAAGAATGACATCTTGTACCCTATGTCAGTGGTTCTCAAAGGGCAATTCTCAGAAAAGCACTATCAGCATGACATGAGAACTGGTTAGAAATGCAAATTCTTGGACCTCATCCCTGGACTACTGAATCAGAAGCTTGGGGTGGGCCCAGCAATCTGTGTTTTGATGAGCCCTCCAGGTGACTGGGATACAGGCTGAATTGAGAACCCCTGTCTTCGCTCCCTAAAATCCCTCTTCTTATGCTAGCACTTAAATACTGTTGATTCCAATCAAAGGCCATTTTATTTCTACATTTCAAAGTATTTTTGTTTTGTATAGTTCTGTCCGCTTTGCATAGCTCTTCTGTCTTTTTCTTTAATGGCGCCAGCAGTGGCTCCCTGCTCTCCCCACATTTTACCTTCCGGCTTTGTTTTATATCCAGCTATGTGGGGTGCTTTAGGCTACCTGAGCAGAGCATGAGTATAGGGATTTTCTTCTTCCTTTGATGGCAATTTGCCATTCAGAAAAAAATTTTAAATATTTAATTTCTGTACTTGAAATCTGACTACAAGTCAGATTGCTTGTAGTTTGATCATTAGATAAGTTAAATGATATTTATATTCCCTTGAAATAAAAATTCTTTTTTAGTTAGAGACTGGTAAGTCTCAAAATAATCCTCCTCAGTGATCATTTAATTTCAGCTGGCTTAAGATGCTATTTGTATTAAGTTAACAGGGTGCTAATTTAACATAGGTTTATAGTCATCTGAAGCCATTTTCATTCATTAAGAAAAATATCTCTCTAGATTAGATTATCATAAGCATTTGAATAGCAATAGGGCTTCCTCTGTGTCGGCCTGAGGATTTTCCAGATGAGTGCACATTCTATTTCATTGCCCTCCCCAAAAGGGTAGAATTAGTTTTTAACTGTACAGCAGGTCACTGACAATGGTACCCAGCTTTGTCTTGGAAGAAAAAAAAAACCACATTCATACATTTTATACTAGAGTCAAATATGGGATCTGTAATATATTATAAATCTATGTAATTCCAGCATATATTGTAATTTCAATATCCTGATTTTTCATTTTTAGAACATTTTGACATTATATCCAGTATCAAAATTCTCTTTTGCTATTGATTTTAGTGTTAAAGATATTATTAAATATAATGATATTAGACACCCAGTGCACAAAATTCGTGCACGAGGGGCGGGGGATGGATGTCCCTTAGCCCAGCTGCACCCTCTCCAATCTGGGATCCTTCGAGGGATGTCTGACTGCGTCTAGGCCTGATCCTAGTAGGATCCGGCCTAAACGGGCAATCGGACATCCTTCTTACAATCCAGGACTGCTGGCTTCAAATTGCTCACCTGCCTGCCTCCCTGATTGCCCCTAACTGCTTCTGCCTGCCAGCCTAATCACCTGCTAACCACTACCCTGCCAGCCTAATTGATGTTTAACTGCTCCCCTGCCAGCCTATTTGCCCTGAACTTCTCTCCTCTGCTGGCCTGGTCCCTCCCAACTGCCCTCCCCTTCTGGCCTGATCGCCCACAACTGCCCTCCCTTGCAGGGCCTAGAACCTCCCAACGGCCATCCCCTGCTGGCCATCTTGTGGTGGCCATCTTGTGTCCACATGGGGGCAGGATCTTTGACCACATGGAGGCAGCCCTCTTGTGTGTTGGAGTGATGGTCAATCTGCAAATTACTCTTTTATTAGATAGGATAGAGGCCTAGTGCATGGGTGGGGGCCAGCTGGTTTGCCTTGAAGAGTGTCCCAGATCAGGGAGGGGGTCCCCTTGGGGTGAAGGGCAGCCTGGCGAGGGGCCTATGGAGGTTTGCAGGCTGGCCACGCCCCCAGTGACCCAAGTGGAGGCCCTGGGATCTGGGATTAATTTGTGTCTACAATTGAAACTTTGTAGCCTGGAGCAGAGCCAAACCTTCTGCTTACTCCAGGGCAGTAGCCATTTCTGTTTTAAACATTGTAGACTAGAATAGAGGCCTAGGCCAGCAAAGGCAAGCTGAAAGTTTGGCTTCCTCTGTTGCCATGGAAACCCAAGCCTCTGTTCTCTCTAACTCAGTGGCTGCGCCATTTCTGTATCTTTTATAATTGAAACTTTGTAACATTGAGTGGAGGCCTAGGGAGGCAGAAAGCTTGGCTTCCTCTGTTGCCAGGGAAACCCAAGCCTTCCTCCTGCTCTCAGTGGCGGCAGCCATCTTGGTTGGCGTTTATTTGCATAATTTGCTCCTGATTGGCTGGTGGGCATGGCTGTAGGTGTGGCAAAGCTACCATCAAATTTGCATATTACTCTTTTATTAGATAGGATTTTTATAGCAAGATGGCATCCATACCAATAGTACATGAAGAGGGAAAAGTGTATCATTTAATTTTCCAAAAGTCATGAATTAGAGAAGATCTTAGAAAAGTATTTAATTTATTTTGAAAAAAAGAGACTTTCTGTATAGTCCATCAAACATGTATTTCCCAACTTGTTTTTAAACTCTCTCAACCAGAATGCACACCCACTCCTGAAGACACCTAAATGCAGTTGGAGACATGTGCTCTTGCTTTGTTCCTTCCTGTTTGTTCCCTTTCCCACCCACAGAGTCTCCTAGTTTCCTTGGTTCCTCTGACTTTGACTCTCAGGGCTACCTAAACACTTGTGGAGAAATTATCCTCAAGCCATGTAGAATTCATGTGTCCAAGTTTCGGCTTTGGAACTCTAGCCTTCACCGCTTCAATGGTAATATTGATAAACCCCTATTTAAAGTGATTCCAACCACTTCAACCTTTAGAACAAATGAGAAAATAAGCCCAAGAAAATGATAATGAATCCATTAAATCTGGGTTTCATGGACTGTTTCATTCATCTAGGGTCTCTGAATTTATAACAATATTTGTAAACGCTTCAGAATAAAGGATTGTAAGATTATAAAACTCATATTTGTATAATTTACTTTTTCTGATAGAAGATATATCTGTGATTAATTGCTGAACTTTATATAATAAATTGGGTCATAGATATATTTAAGCAGAATGAGTCTCATTCTGGCTTGCTTTACATATCAAAGTAAGAACTCCTAATCATATAGCGGAGTGCAAACACCGCTATCTGGGGCTGGTGGTGTCCAAGTATAGAACTATTGTTGACTTAACCAAGAGGTTCAGAGTTAGTACTTACAGAGTTAAGATCTACATGTGAGTATTACATTGCTGTTCGCTTCCTTGAAACACTCTAAGTTTTATATAATATAAATCTATTTCTGAAATTCAGCAAAGTGTCATTAATATATGATGCTTTTAGTAACTTTCCTGACAGTTGAAGGCAGAGCAATATATTCATTCCCTTAAGGAAATAAAAACTTTTCTAGGTAGGTTTCAGACTTCCATGAAATTGTATTGAAAGTTTCAGGAGTCTTCGGGGCCCAAATAATATATAAAGTTAGTCTGAATTGAGGGTTATGAAAGACAAGCAAATATTACAAATATTATAGTAAGGTATGCAAATTGCATTTAGAATTTTACTCTTCTGCAAACTTTTATTTTATCAGCTTAATTCCTAGAGTACCAATTTAATGCTTAACCAGGAGTTATCTACTGAATAATCTAGATTATGAGTCCCAAATTTCCTCTATTTTCTAGCAGAACAGTAATTAATTCACATCTTCAATTCTGAAAGCTATTATGAACAGAAAAATCTTGAGAAACCAGATAAGACATTGCACTAGTTTCCAAGAGAAATAAAGAATGGTTAAGAGCCCATACTTCTGACAGAATTGGGTTCAAATGTAGTATTTTTGAACTGTGTGATTGGGATTGGATTTAATATAATTTGAATATCTGTCTAATTTTTTTATTTCATTATTTTCACAGAACAGTGGCTGGGCAGCCATGGCTCATGAACAAAGTCAGATTTGCTGCTTGTTTTTACAAATAAAGTTTTATTGGAACTCAGTTATATTTATTTACACACATATTATCTATGACTGCTTTCACACTAAGCAGGCATAATTGATTAGCTGTTACAGAGACCATGTGACCTGAAAAACCTAAAATGTTTACTACTTGGCCTTTCGTAGAAAAAGTATTCCAACTCCTATCAAAGACTGTAGTTTCTTGATCTTAGAATCCCACTCTATGCTTTTCTTGAATGAGGTATATCTCTGGAAATTAGAGCAAATGAAATCTTATCTGGTAGGGGGGAAACCATATGTTGATAGTTGAACTTGAATCTCTGCATTTCTCTCAGTTCTCTGTGAACTTGGGAACATCACGTCACTGCTTTTCCTCTTGATGTGCTCATCTGAAAAGAAAAGAAGTGGGCCTGTGTGATTTCTAAGATTTCTTGCTTTCCCTTCTTCCCATTTGCTCCTTCTCCCTGTCTCCCTCCTTCTTTCATCCTCTTCCTTTTTCCGGTTTTTAACTTGCTATCAATTAAAATTGTTTCTTGTTATAATCACTGGGTACAGCCTTCCCTTATAACAAATCAGCTTCTTCCTCTGAACTCCATAGCATTTTTGGAATGCAATCATGTATTGTATTATGATGCCTATTTCATTTATATTATACTGTTCTTTGTTCTTTATTATTTTAAAATATAAGCTTTCTGAGAGTAAGAACTATATATTGTTCCCCTCCATATTCCTAACACAACTGGGTTTGAAGTAGACACTAAGTAATTGTTGTCCTTTTTGTTTTATTATGAACTTCCAGGACATATAAGCATTTGTCTCCCATGTTCTAAAGGGAGCTAGATTCAGCTTTTTTTTTTTTTTGCACTTATGTAAAAGTAGTTGTGCATTATTAGAGAAAGTCACTGTAATTGAGGCAGCTTTACACAGAAACATAAAAGTAGACTGACCTTGATATTTGTCCTAAGAGGTACTATTAGAAGATATAGTGATTTGGTTACCCTGCCTGGGTAGGAAGGAATTGTAAGAACAATTGTGGGAGGTAATAGATCTATATTAGAGACCTAAAATTTATATCCCTACTCCAGACTAAAATGTACAATTTTCATTTTATGGGTGAAAGTGAAAATACCAGAGAAAGCTTTGTACACTATAGTGTACAAAGGGGAGCCATTGGCTTATAATGGGACTGTTTGTTGTTGTTGTTAATATTTATTGATTCCCTACAATGTACTTTAGAATTTATTAGAAAAATACAGAAGATGCTGTCTTTTCTTTCATCCCATCTGATGGGGCCAAGATGGACAGTTATACCCACTCTCCTCCCTGGTTATTTAGTTTTTAGTGATTTAATCTCTGAAAGAATGTTTGAATTAGGTATATCCATGTAATGATTGCTATTACTTTCCTTTTCATTGATATATAAAACAAGTAAGATTTTCTCGCTATTGCAGTGCCTCTGTTCTCTAGTTTAGAGATTGTGACAGTGTATTAATTTTTAGAAGTCAGTATAACTTACTATGCAAAGACTGGCAAAAACATTGGAAAGGTGGTAATTATTTGAACTAGATCCAATAGCATGAGACAGACTCATTTAACAGGAAAGTTGGAAACAGTATCATGGGACTTTACTCCTCTTGGTTGGTCTTCAGTATGCCCATTAATGTAATGTGAACTATGAATTACACATGGGGGCTGCATACCGAAGTGCCATATGTTTTTCATTACATTTGGTTAAAAAAAAAGAAGAGACACCTTAGACCAATAAGTACTTTCTAAATAGAATTTTAACTTGTTTTGAAAATATACAAAACCATCTATTATTTTAAGAACATCAAGCATTGGCACAATTTGTATACTTCTCTGTTTCTCAGATTATAAAAATGTTTTAAGAAGAAAGGGAATTTGTTTTTAAAAAAAGAAACGGAATTAATGATCACAGCAGTTTCTGATTCAGCAATGACCTGAAATATCTACCAAAAGTAATAAAAGAAAACTACATTTTTACTTTCTTTTTTAATTGTTGTGTTGGTCTCACATATGGTTTTAGATATGTTATAGGGCACATAGAATAAATCATCCCAGGTAGCAAGGAAACTAGATTATTCTTTGGTCTGTGAAAATAACATTGCAAAAAAAAGTACCCACAATATTCACCACCATACTTACCCATCCTTGCCCAATATGGATATCATTCAAAAGACTGCTGTGTGTGTGTGTGTGTGTGTGTGTGTGTGTGTGTGTGTGTGTGTGTGTGTGTTTATTGCAGCAATATTTTTTATATTTCACTAAAATTATCTCTTCTAGTGGTAGGTTTTCTGAATGAATCTTTAAAACATTTCTAGAAAGTCTAAAGGAAGTTTCTATGTACAAATCTTGTGAGTATTAAAGGATGGTAGGGCTTTTTGGTTGAAAATGTTTAGGTTGAGTACAATGTGTTATTCCTTTTGGATCAGGAGATTGAGGACAATATGGGCTGAAATAAACTTGCTATTTCATTTACACACTGGTTAAAAAACAACAACTTTGTCTAGAATTTAAGGATGCTAGGGGTAATTGTCTAGAATTTAGGGACGCTAGGGGTAATTAAATTAATTGAACATTCAATTAAAAACCTCATGCCAATTAGAAAATGTCTTAGCAATTATTCAAATAAGAATCCAAAAAGAATCCAAACCAGTTAATGTGATATGACTGTGGTTGAATAGGACAAAGAAAAGTGTAGAGAAAACACCATCTATGGCATAATGGTTATATTTATACCAACACACATAATTAATTTTCCATTTGTCTCCTGAAGATGAGAATGGCAATTAGAATAGCAAAGTAAATAAATAAGTGCATCATGTATAAATGAGAGGACAGAAGTTGATAGGGTTTAGACATTTTAACAGCTCATGATATAGACAGAAAGAAATCCTGCCTTTGAGATGAAATGTGAAGAAATTTGGTGAACTCTTTTGGTCTGAATCACATTGATGATTACCCATTCATTGTAGGATCAAAGACCAAAATCTAGGCCATGGGAGAACAGATCGGAAGGATACACTTCCCTTGCCTTTTTCTTTTTTCTCTCTTCTATTCGATATTCTCTTCATTGTTCCTATCTCTGCCACACCCATGGAGACTGGGAGAAGCTGGAGGAAGAAATCTTGTTCTCCTGCTTCCTCTAGTCACTGCCATCCCACATATGAACACAGGGCTCTATTTTCCAGCCTTTGGAGGTACCACCTGGGCCCTGTCTATCATAGCAAGGAAAAACAGTTTTCCACCCTCTGTTCTTCAGGTTGATGGAAGAACAAAATTATCGAGTCATAAAACTCATCTGGATTTCAAATCCATCTTTGGGAAAAGATAAACTGTTGTTCTTGGATGAGCCCCAGGGACTGCTGCTTAATTTCTCATTTCATTTTCCCCTCCTAGCTTATGTAGGTATATGGGTTCCTCTATAGTTCCCTTATGAAAAATGTGCCTTTTTAATACCACAAAAAGCAGGAAAAAATCATTTTTTGAGCAAACATTCTTTCAGTAGAATTGCAATCAATGTAGTCAGAACTAACAAGCAGATGGATGTATTTGAATGCCATTATCTTGTGTACAATGATATTATATGTTTCATGAAAAATTCAGCAGTTTGGACTGCTTTAGAGAAGGGAAGATGGAAGTAAAAAAAATAGCAAGAAAAACATGATCTGACTCAGAATCCCTGAGGGGGTCCCATTGCATCATTTAGCAGGAGAATGAGCAATGCAGGAGAAGCAGTGATGGTGGAGATGCTGTCTGTGCTCCTTATGGCATTCTTGGCTGTGGGTCCCACTCAAGCCCCACAGCTGTAGGTGGGAGCTCCTGGGCATGCTAAAGCATCACACCGTGACATTTTTATCATCCGTCTAAGAGAAGAAAATAAATTTGCTAACAGAATAGAGCTGGCAGGCTCATACTACCTTGTCACATTCCAGACATCTCTTGGTCTGGCCTGAGCCAGAGGAAACCTAAGTGTGGGCCAGAAAGTGTGTGATGGACATGAAGTCGACTTAAATAGTCTGGGAGAAGAATGAGGGTTTTCTAAAGCTGGAATATGTTTTATTTTTATTTTTATTTTACTAGCGATTTGAGGAATGAAAACATGGGCTGCAGGAAGGAAGTGACCTCAGTTTTATTCTCTATAGACCCAAGATATGTTGATATGGGCAAAAAGGATTTGAAAATCGTGCTGACTTTTTTAAAGATAATATACATAGTGAGGGAAAAGAACTAGTATCTGCACAAATTTTTTTAAAGTTTTTTAATCACCTGATGATTGAAATACAAACTCCATAGGAACCTTATACAAGGTGACATCTACCTATGTCTTCAAACTGGCTTACTTATTTCTGAGTATATTCTATGCCTTAACATATGCCAAATTTTTTTCCATCTGGAATATTCTGTTCCAATATCCCAGACTCTGAGTTTTGTGAAGTTCTGTCCTATAAAAACATATTTCAATATTCATTATTTTAGTAAGAGCTTCCTGGATGACTCTTTTACTTCCTGGATGTTTATTGGGCATAGTTTGTGCCATGCATTTATCACAGAGCAGGTCTTGCTTTGTACTGTGGCTCATCACTTCTCGCATGTTCCCACTTGGGCTATGAGTCATTTGAGATTAATCTTAGTGACCCCAGCATCTAACAAGTTTCTCTAAACATGTTAGGCAGCCAGAAAGTGCAACATATTAGTAAAACTGATTAGTAAAAACTGAATGGCATAGTTAACATTTTTGTAATTAAATTGTGTGAATCAAGACATTGGATTATTATAGAAAATGCAACATATGAAGTTTTATATAAGTAGTGTCCATTAGCTTAAAAAAACAAATTTAAAAGTTTGCTTTTGTTTATCTATCTGGGTTATATTAGTAAAGAAAGATTGTTATGTGAATTAAGTTTTTCTCACATATGACCTGTGAGCACAAGTCACATATATGTCTAACACACATATTAAAAACACATGTAACTAACATAGCACATGATAATTAACATAGGAGTACTTAAATTTATTACATCTTTTAATAGCAGGGGCATTGTATGAGTAAAATTTCTTTTGGGGGAAACTTATTTCACATTGGATCTTGAACTACTGAAGGTGGATATTAGAGATAGGAGAATGGGCAGTGAAGTATTCATGACCTTTTCTAGTAGACAGATATTTTCAGTATGCATATTCCACAGTCTTAATTGTCTCCTTAACATCTTCTAGGTATTCCTTTTCCTGTGTCTTGTCTCTTTTCTTCCCAGTTTTGAGACTTTTCTCACTTTTATTGATCTCTATATATTCTTCTTCCTCTTCTTCTATTTCTCTCTTAGCCAGCAATGACCATAAAATTTCCTCGGACGTAATAATTTAATAGTTTTATTAAAATAATATGTAATTTTACAATTACTGCTGATATTACATCATTCTCTCTTTATCTGCTATGTTAAAATTATAGTGTCTTTATATCTACATATTTCATTAGCAATGAAATTAACATGAATTTCTCTCATTATAATATTAATAGTTTGAATAAAGTATATTTTAATTTTTTACTTCTAAATGATGCATCAGGAGAAGTGATGAAACAAAGGATTTTTATTCATGATGAAAAATGTGGCCATTTCTGTTTAAAAATCTCTCTGCTGTGGGGGAAAATGAGGCTGGTAGTTAGATATGTAATAGAGCTATGTTTTACAACTTGTAGGTGGGTAAGAGCTCCAAAATTAAACCCATGTAAAAATCCAATAGAAATGATCTGAAAAGTGAAATAGCAGAAAACAGGATTTTATTTTATTTTATTTTTTGATGCTGTGTATGGAATTTGTGTAAAATTCTAGCTAATAGAAAGAACTGGAAGAAAACAAGTCACTTTCAACTACATAAGGCAATGGGATCTTTTATAAAGAAAGTGTACATGTTACATTTATTGAGTACAGATAACTTTAATATGTGAGCAGATATGGAAAATAAGGTATTTAGTATTTCTTTTCTGACTTACTGACTTGTAAATATGTTAATGGCTATGTCTTTAAATTTGAGCTGGTGCATTGCTTAGGGTACAGACACAAACACTTGCAAAATATTCTTGACTGGGGGTTGGAAATCTTAAGATTTAATGAGATTTATATTTAGGACACTGGCCAGTTGTTGCAATAATAGATGACACCTTAAGTATAAGATCTACAAATATCATCACATTTGTTGATGCAGATTTTAAAGAAGTCTGTTCTTGAAGTTAGCATGACTGGTGGTGCGATGGAGACTGGCATTGCTTTGGCTGAAAAGACAATGTCTGTGTCACTCTTTTTGTTGTATCCAGGGATCCTAAAATAGGGGAGGGATTTATTAAGTACCGTTTTTAAGAAGACATGAAATTGAAAAATAAAGATGGGCTGCTTGCTCCCACTTTGTGAAATGTTACCGGTGTTCTAAAATAATGGAGAGTATCTTTAGACCTTGAATCAAGAACATTTTATATATTAAAACTATCTATTACTATATAATTCACCGAGAAGACTACATTGACACCAACTTGACATTCATTTAGCTCTCAGAAGATCAGGTTTTGCTCTAAAGACTTGTGAGCATTGTTATTCTGCCCATCCCTATTGTCTTGAATGAATTAAAATTCAAGATTGAAATACTGTTATTAGGTGAGAGGGCTGCCAGATCTTTAAGAAGAGCCTATGTTTCGTTATAAAGTCAGAATTCATTTTTTTTTTTGGAGTAGAAAATGGCAGCTAACCATTTATTCCTAATTTGGTCTGATTTCACTGTTTTCGAGAGGAAGGTTAGAATGGAAGTTATAGGATTAAAAATATATTTAATCTAAGTTGTAAAGGAGCTTGGAACCATACCACAAGCATCATAATTAACTTTAATAATTATAAATGTAAATGCAGACAAGCCACAAGGTTTTAATGGTGTGCCACATGCTTCTGCTAATTATTTTAGAGTTTGGACACATTCAGTGCCAGCTAATTATAAACCCTGCTATGGAAATCATCTGTTTATATTAGACTTATTGATCTCTAGTGTTTAAGCAATATGAAAAGGGAAATCTACAATGCTGGACCATCTGCTTTGTATTCCTAATTGCTTTTAAGGATCAAATATATAAATAGTCAGCTTTTTATATATTGGGCTTCAAACTCTTTCAAGAAACATATGTGCAAGCCCAAGTGAATTTTTAAAAAGCCTATTTGGAATGTTACTTCCCTGGTTCCTCTCAAGGAGTCTCCACCCCTTACCCACAGACCTTTTTTGCAAGACATCTTAAACTGCTAAAGGTATCGGATACTTTAGATGTTTACCCTTTGTTTATTTTATTATTTTTAGAAATTAATTTAAATATTTTATTTTTTCCATCATCATTTGCCTCCTATGCCCTCTTCTACCTCCACCCCCAACTCCCATTATCCCCACACTTTTCCCTGCCTATGAGTTCTCTCTCTCTTCCCCACCTCACTTTCTATGACCATGGATATTTATTCCCATTTCACACTATGGGAAGATGGCAGGGAAATAGACATCCAGGCAAACAGTTCCCTTTTGTGGGAGATATTTAACTTTATGGCATATGGGGCAGATGTCTGGTTAGAAGGATCAGAGCAGCATTACCTCTCATCACTAACAGGCTAGTGGGAAAATCTTCTCTTAGATAGGTGTTGTGATTCCATATTATGATTGGGTGTAAATGAAGAAAAAATTCACTTTTTGGATTGAAACTGTTTGCTTTATTCATTAATTGCCTAGGTGATTATTACTTTATAGTATTTAAATAACTGGCTAAACAGTTTTACACATTGGAAAAGATTTCTTTAAAAAATCTTTATTAATCTCTTTTAGACATCTGTATTAAATCATAGAATTATTGGCTTAAATTGGTTATTCCTGCTATTCCTATTATTTCTATTAGTTACTCCTATTAAAGTAGGAGTTTCTCTTCTTAGTGTCCTGCCACTCACATAGTTCACCAAACTATATGATAATTTCCCTAGGTTTAGGGTGCTTTATTCTATTTTGTGAGAAATATAAATTTGGAATTAGTTTGTAATCCTATATAATAAAAGGCTAATATGCACATTGTTCCTGTGGGCAGAAGTTCGACTGACTGGGAGTTATGTGCGCTGACCATCAGGGGTAGCACAGAACATGGCAGGCGTCAGTGATATGTTGCTGGCAGCAGGGGCAATGGAGGCACTGCTGGCCCCAATGGGCCCAATGAGATTGGGACTATGGTGGGATAGTGGAGCAGGTGAGCAGGAGGGGCCAGGCCAGTGCAGATGCTAAAGAGACTCCAGTTGGCAGCCAGCTGCCACTAGGGACCCTACTGTGCACAAATTTCATGCACTGGGCCTCTAGTTTCATATAAGCATCCTATCTAATAAAGAGTAATATGCAAATTGACTGTCACTCCAAAACAAAAGATAGCTGCCCCCATGTGGACACAAGACGGCCACCACAAGATCACCAGCAGAAGAGGACAGTTGGGAGGGACCAGGCCTGCAAGGGAGGACAGTTGGGGCAATCAAGCCTGCAGGGGAGGGCAGTTAGGGGCAATAAGGCTGGCAGGGGTACAGTTAGGCATCAATCAGGCTGGCAAGGGAGTGGTTAGAGGGTGATCAGGCTGGCAGACAGAAGTGGTTAGGGGCAATCAGGAAGGCAGGCAGGCAAGCAATTGGGAGCCAGCAATCCTGGATTATGAGTAGGATCAGGCCTAAACGGGCAGTTGGACATCCCTTGAGGGGTCCCAGATTGTAGAGGGTGCAGGCTGGGCTGAGGGACACACCCTCCTGTGCACGAATTTTGTGCACTGGGCCTCTAGTTACATTATAAAAGCACAATGTTTTTAGTTTTTAAAGTACTTTTTTAGATTGTGGTGATATGAAAGTTGTGAATTTTTTACTAAGAGATCAATAGATGAAAAGTCATCAGGCTGCCATTCTTTCATATTTATACACTTAAATACCAATACAGAAGGGTCAGTGGAGAAAAAGACCATGTCCAGATAGTTGACAGGAAAGGGTAGAGAGAAGTCAACCTAGGTATAAGATTCCAAACAAAGAAAAACAAGTGCCTTTCCTGGTATTTGGGAAGAAGCATCGATATGTCTCATCATGCTCTAAATAAAAGATTTCATTTAATCTAAAAATATCTGCTACCATTGGTAATGTGCCATCATATGTTTGGGTAAACATTTATATGGAATATACATATATACATATACAAATCCCAAGGTTTGTTAAAACAACTAGTTATGTTAGAACAGCTGTGGCTTTCCTGTGGTGAATTCTGTAACAGAAACCTGCTCCCTGGAAAAAGGCTGCACCCATTCTGTTTTTTTTTTTTTTTCAAGTTTCAAATGGAAATCCTATTACCTAACACTTAGGCCTTGTACTGTGGACTGCCAGCGTCTCTGAGTTTTAATCTTTGCACATGTATGATTGTAGGAAAGGCCTTCTGCATATTCCAAATTCATTCTAATTAGAGCTACAGGTTTCCTTCAGCTCTGCAGTGAAAAGGGAATACTTCAAGTCAGAAACAAATGAGGACCTTTCTTAAAAGGTGCTTTAAACAGCTCATGTTCCTTAACTCCTCAACGTTACAAATCAAGAGAGCACAATTGGCAGCTGCATTATCAAAGCCCTTATGATAATGCTGCTATTTAAAAGGAATAATATTGTTTAATGGGCTTTTTAAAAGCAGCCATCCTTTGGATCTGACACTCCAGCATGATTATCTTTCAGGCCAGTGATAATTATAACATTCATTTCTATCTGGAGTTCAAGGGATTCATGCATGTGACTATGGAGAGAGAGTGAGCATCTTCTATTTGTTGAGTTGACACTAATTTGACATCTGTGACTCATGCCCTTCCATGTTTGGTTCATATAGACTACATGACATATCTTCTCTCCAGGTCTTGTTGCTACCACCAACTTGTGGCAGTTTTCTCAGATTTGGTTTCATGCTAATACTTTCAGGAAAACTAAAAATATTGTTACCCAAATTGTATTCTCTATAGATTGAGATAATTTAATTTCAACTATTTTAGCCGTAAACTCACACATTTTCTAATTTCTCTCAATCTGTCCCAAAGTAACTAGTATTCTTATTGCTAATTGCTTAAAAACAAACAATCTAGGATTAAAGAGATTATTTGATACACAGTAGTGCTTCAAAATTTGTTAAGGTATTGTTGGACGGGTGACTAAAAAAGATTAAATGCTTGTTAGAGTTCTTACTTAAATCAGTTGTTAAAAAGTGAAGAACTATTAGGTTGAGCCATATGAAATTGCATTTTTGTAGGAGAAAAACAGTTTGGCTATCAACTATATCATATGGTCCAACTTAATACTTTCTATACAATAGCATCCTCACTTATGCATTTTCTTGGTAAAAAATGTTTTTGTTTTGTGTGTTTTTTAATAAATGGATTTAAGCAATTCTTTTAACCTTAACTATAGTTAATGCAATTAATCAAGTGAAAATGATGGGATAAAATTTTAGGAAAAAATATGACTTTTATTGATTAACTAGAGGCCTGGTGCATGAAATTCATGCACTGGGGGGTTGTCCCTCAGCTCAGCCTACACCATCTCCAATCTGGGACCCCTTGGGATTATACCTAACCGCACCCATGCCAGTTCGATTTTCCCCAACTGCCCTCCTCTGCTGACCTGATCTTACCCACAACTGCCCTCCCCTGCTGGCTTGATGGTCCCCAACTGCCCTCCCCTGCAAGCCTGATCCCCCACAACTGCTCTCCCCTGCCAGCCAGATGACCCCCAATTGCCCTTCCATGCAGGTCTGATCTCACCCCCAACTGCCCTCCCCTGCTGGCCAATTTGGTCTGATTGGTTCATTTCTGTGCCAGTCAGCATCAAAAGCTCCACCTTCTAGGCAGCCATTGGCTCTTCACACCACCAAGATTTGGTTCTGATTGGCCAGTTTCTATGCCAGTCAGTGTTTCTGTGCCTATCAATGAGGCCTGATGAGAAAGGCAGGGCAGATCAGCAGTCCCAGTGGAAGCCTGGAGAAAAATGGAGGCGTGGCTGCTGACCAGATCCAGAGAGAATGAGAAAGGCAAGTGCTGACCAATAGCTGCCAAAGAGGCTATGGATCAGATACTGCTTCTCTCTTCAGGCCTCTCTCTGGACCTGATTTGTAGCCCCCTCAGCAGTCAGTGGTAGGTCACTGTGCCTGTTGTTATAGCAGTCAGTGCTGGGTTGCCACAGCAGCCCAGCACTGACTGCAGGACTGCCTTCTGGTTGGTTGAGCCTCTGGTCGTGATGTACCCAGGGTTTTTATATATTAGGATTGTGTCTATTGCCTATACAGTGAGAAATTTGACATGTTCTCACACAAAGTTACAAAGTTCTTATTTGACAATTATGATCTAAATACTTTACAGACTCTTTCTAAATGCTGCACATGTAGATTTGATATCAAAGTCACTTTTCTTTTGTTACAGGTCACATGGCATTTCCTTTCACTGGGAAAAACTATTTCAGGATTTGGGCTGGGCAGGGTATTTATTATGTCTGTCAACCTAAATCTTACAAAATTACTTACCTGTTCATCCTTTTGATTGTTGGCAGTCATCCATGCATGAAATTCGTGCAAAGGCCTTGGCCCCAGCCCCCGCCTGCTGCCGCCACTGTGGTCAGGCACCTCTGCTGCCTCGGCCTGGGCCCCCACTTACTGAGGCTTTGTCCGAAAGGAAGGACATCTGGAAGGATGTCCAGTCTAATTAGCATATTATGCTTTTATTATTATAGATTAGCACATTAATGGTGAAATCTATAACCTTTCATAGATACCAGACATTTAGAAGAGAGAAATACACTGTGAAAGTGATCTGCATTAATGGTTTAATCATGTGTCATGCTCCTCAAATTTCATAGCTATCAAGAGATGTACCCATTCATAAAAGGTATTTTCAAAGCATGTCTTAAATTTTATTACATATCTCTGTCCTACCCTAGCTTTAAGATGGGTTGGTCATGCCTAGGAATTCTCGGAGATTAAGATTTATTAGCTTTTTATCGTATACCTCTCCATCAACTTACACTTTGAAATGAGTGTGGTGATTGATTCCCACATATTCTAGATATTAGATAAGAATTATCTGCATATTAAAAAAAGAATTATCTGCATATTAATCACCTAAAAGTGGTTAAATATTATCAAAATTTTAAATTTATTTTATGCTAATTTATGTTTTTTCTTTGTAAATTACACATACTGATTGTCTTTCATTCTTTATTTTGGTTTCACTTCTGGGAATCTATTCAAAGAAATCCGAAATACTGATCTAAGAGAATTTATGCACCCCTATGTTTATTGCAGCATTATTTACAATAGCCAAGATTTGGAAGCAGCTCAAGTGCCCACCAGTAAATGGGGATAAAAAAGCTGTGATACATTTACACAGTGAAATACTACTCAACTATAAAAAAGGAGATTTTGCCTTTTGCAACAGCATACATGGACCTGAAAAATATTATGCTAAGTGAAATAAACCAGTCAGAGAAAGATAAATACCATGTGATTTCACTTATATGTGGAATCCAGTGAACAAAATAAACAAACAAAATAGAAACAGACTCAAAGATACAGGAAACAGATTGGCAGTTGTTAGAGAGGAGAAGGTTGGGTGCTTGGTGAAAAAGTGAAGGGATTAATAAAAAAACAAAAAACACAAAAACAAACAAACAAACTCATATACACAAACAACAGTATGGTGATCACCAGAGGAAAAGAGGGGTAAGGGCAGGAAGAGTAGGGTAAAGGGGAGATAAATGTTGACGGAAGGAGACTTGAATTTGGGTTATGAACATACAATTTACCACTGATATATTAGAAAATTGTACACCAGAAACTTATATAATTTTTTAACCAATGTCATCCCAAAACATTCAATAAAAATATAGATAATGAAATAATTTACACTTTTAACTGATTAGCTTAATAATGTTTCTGACTTCAGTTTTGGGAATGAAAACCATTAGGGGAGAAATGGAAACATAGTGAATTTCCTTCAATGAGGACAGAATCTCCTTAGTGTGAGAATCCAATCAGCCCCTAGTGAGGTTGTGATGTCCTCTAAGTATACAAAACATAGGATGAGATAATTGAATTTGGCCTCTGGGGTTCCAAGAATACTACAACCTGGGTGCATGGCTTCCTCAGAGAATCGGGACAAAATTGCAGTCATATATTTCATAGAATCCTTGTTTTTCAAACCCTCTCCAAACATTTATACAAGAATTCAAGAAACAGTACCCTTCAGGGGTAAAAACACACATTCATTCTTTATTTATATTTTTAACACAATATGTTTTAGGTACAATAAAGAGATGGCTTTGCAATTTTACATTATTTCTTTTATATTACAACTAGAGGTCCAATGCACAAAATTTGTGCAAGTGGTTCGGCCCAAGTAGGTGTGGCAGCTTGGCTCAGCCCTCGCAGCCCCGGCTTCATCTGGAAGGTTGTTCGGCTGTCTGGTCTAGTTAGCATATTGTACTTTTATTATTATAGATGTGAGCTCCCAAACTAAATTTTGAGTTTCTGGCAAACATTGTGAAATGGCCAAAAATATTAACCTCCCCCAGGTTACAAGGAGCTTGGACTGAAACCCGAACTGTAGTGGGGCTTTTGAGGAGCTATAATTAGGGTTCATGCGATGAAACCAAGCAATGTCTGTCAACATTTGTTTCAGTGCAGATGTCTTTTAGAGGAAAATAAATAATACTGTGTTAGAGTTGTAAAGTGAATGCTAGAAACTAAACTTTTATCTTCTTTGATGGCATGACAGAAAGGGTTAAATTTCCCTATGTAGATCATTGAAGTTTTATTATATAAGATGACCTTAGGAACTGTCATCTCCCTTGAATTTATACAAAGAATTCAAAGTAAAGGTTTTCTAGGTTACACTTCTTTTTTCAACCCTTTGTCCTGTCAGCTCAGTCCTTGATATCTTCATCTGCCGACATGCCCAGATGTGCTGTGAATGTTGATTTGAGCTAGCCCCTCAACCCCTCCCTGCTGGTGTCATTAAAACCAGGGAGGCAGCGGCTCCCCTGGCATCTTTGGCACGGCTTGGCTTTACACTGCGGACTAAATTATTGATGAAGAGCACTTCTGTCGCAGTGTGTTTTACCCACCTTTAAATGAAACAGTGCGGATTGAGCTGTCACTGCCTCCTCACTCCCTGCAACTTCTACATGACATTTATGATGTGGTTCAGATTGCACCGAAGCAATTAATTTCCAGTGGAGTCTGCACTCAGAATGAAGATCCCTGACAATTACCAAGGGCTGGTTTCTCAATGAGCACATGACACACTCATCAATACTGTACACAAAAGGAAAACATCAAAATATATGTAAAAGGGTCTCTGGGATTTCTGATCCTTTCCTCCTCTTCAAATCGAGTTCTGGTTTCCAGGACTTCTTTCCATATTGTACATTTGGTTCTCCTCTGTATATATCTGAAAAATCAAGTGGACGTACCTTCCCAGCACATATTTTACAGATGTCCGCTAAATTTTTTATGAAATTTTGTTGGCTCCAAATTACATTAATTTTAGAAGAGGGTTTTTTGTCTGCTTGTTTTTGTTAGTAAAATATCCTTTCATATTTACATTTAGTTCCTCAAGTGATTCTGACCCTGACATATTTTTTCAGTTCCTCCAGTGAATGAAATATGCAGCACAGGTATGCATATATATACATATGCATATGTATATGTGTACTTAAGTATATGTATGCAACTGCATATATATTGTGTGTATATATTTCTATTTATGCATATTTTTCAAAGGATATAATAACTGTTTCCAAGTATGTGGAAGTAAACATTTGAGCAATTATAAAAGATTATTCTTGCCTGTTAAAAATTATAAAAACATAATTCAGATGAACTTGGGGAAAAAGTCATCATTATATAATATTTTAAAAGAGATGCTGTTTTAGTATTCTTGAGAATATTGGATAACAATTAGGACATGCATACATTTAAAAATTTTTAAAGGATTTTAATGAATAGATTTAAAAATATTTGTAATTAACCTACCTATTCTTTTGCAGGCTTGAATATAAATTGTCTTAAATACATATATCCCCTGGCTCCCTGTTTGCAATATTAATTTCTGTAGATATTTATTTTTCCTCATACTCAGCAAGAATGTATTGTGAATTAATGAGTTTTTAATTTTCCATTTAGTTTTCATTTAAATACCAGTGCTTCAGAGCCAGTGGTTAAAATGTAAGAGGCAAATAGAAGTCATTCCTTGCTGAGGTACTTCTGTTATGAAGCTGCATCAATCGTTCTTACAAAAGAATCATTTTAGCAAGGCATTAAGAAGTGGGGATGCCCGGCCGGCAAGACTCAGGGGTTGAGTGTCCAGCTCTGAACCAGGAGGTCAATGGTTTGATTCTCTGTCAGGGCACATGTTCGTGTTGCAGCCTCAGTCCTCAGTAGGGGGCATGCAAGAAACAGCCAATCACTGATTCTGATCATTGATGTTTCTCTCTCTCCCTTCCTCTCTGAAATCAATAAAAATATATTAAAAAAATAAGTGGGGACTTCAGGTGGTAAACTTCAGATAGGATCTAAAAAATAGCTTGTGTGCTAGGAGATCATAGTTTGACAGTATGTCTAATGTGTCAATCAGGTAATTGAGGTGTCTGGATGACTCTAAGAAACATTACCACAAACTTAATGAAAATCCAACTGTTGAGTCAAAAGGCATTTTATATGCCACTAAAGGCCCAGTGCATGAAATTTATGCACGGGGTTGGGGGTTCTTAGTAAGGCCTGCAACCTCTCCAATCCAGGACCCTTCTGGGGATGTCTGACTGCATCTCACAATCTGGGACCACTGGCTCCTAACTGCTTGCCTGCCTGCCTAATCACCCCTAACCTCTTTCTTGCCTGCCTGATTGCCCCTAACTACCTCTGCCTGCCTGTCTAATCACCTCTAACTGCTTCCCTGCTGGCCTGATTACCACTAACAGCTTCTGCCTTGCCCTGCTCCTGGGACCCAGGATTCCCTCCCTGTGGCTGGCTTCAGACATCCAGGAACTGGGTCGGCTTTGCACAGGCTGACTGCAGCTTCAGGGGATCATGGGTGGGTGGCTTCACCCAGGCCTCAGCCACAGGCGCTGGTGCCCAGAACCGCAGGGTGGGCAGCTTGTTCCTAACCCGAGCTACAGCCTGATTGGTCCCCATTCCTCTCTAGCAAGTTCATTTGTCCCTGGCTTGTTCTCATTCGTCTCTCCCCAGTGTTGAGTGCCTGAGCCATTATGGTGTCATGGCATGAGGGTGTGATGACCATTTGCATATTAGCTATTTATTATATAGGTCTAGTGGCCCATGCACAAAATCTGTGCATGGGGTGAGGGGGAGTGTTCCTCAACCCGGCATGCACCTTCTCCAATCTGGGATCCCTTGAAGGATCTCCTACTGCCAGTTTACAGGGATCAGGCCTAAACCAGCAATTGGACATCCCTCTTACAATCCAGGACTGCTGGCTCCAGCCACTCACCTGCCTGCCTGCCTGATTGCCCCTAACCACTCTACCTGCTGGCCTGCCTGCCTCCAACTGCCTCTGCTGCTGGGCTGCTTGCCCCCAACTGCCCCCCTGCTGGCCTACGTACCCCCACTTTCCCTCCTTACTGGCCTGCTCACCCCCTCAACTGCCCCCTGATAGCCTGCTCACTCCAAATTGCCCCTCTGCTGTTCTAATCACCTCTAACTGATGCTTCATTGATGGCCTGCTCACTCCAAACTGGACCCCCTGCTGGTCTGCTTGCCCCCAGTGGCCCCTGCCATCTCATCCTGGCCTGATCACTCCCTGGTGACCAAAGGAACCATCCCCTCCTTTTTTTTTTTCTTTCAGTGCCTCCTTTAGTGGAGGCCAGGGCTGGCTGGAAGCAAGCAAGTATCTAGGATTTATTTATCTTCTATAATTTAAACTTTGTAGCCTTGAGCAGAGGCCAGAGCTGGTGGGAAGCTTGGCTTCCTCCATTGCCAGTGCAACCTAAGCCTCCTGTTTGCTTCAGCTCTGTGGCCTGCCGCTCTCTTGGTTGGGTTAATCTGCATACTCACTCCTGGTTGGCTGGTGGGTGTGGCTTGGCATAGTGGGGTGATGGTTAATTTGCATGTTTCTCTTTTATTAGTGTAGATTATTTACCCTCATATACCCTTGTCTTTAGTACATACATACTTTCAACTTTTGTCTGGTGAGGTAGGTGGAAGGATGGAAGAATACTTACTGTATTTGTCAAACTCAAATCTGAAGTTTTCCAGTTCTGTTGAAATGAAAATAAAAAGAAGATGAAATATCTCTTCTTAGAATTCATAATTTGATCTTTGTCTATATGATTTTTAATTCTTGAAAATAATTTTGCTTATAGAAAAAAATTGGTCAAGCTAGTTCAGTCACCAGTCCTATTTTTGTCTTTTAGTTTGAATCTGGGGTCCATTCTTTAATTTTCTCTTATAGGTTACAGACATTGGTAACCATTTGCCTATTAACAATAGGTAGATGAAAACATGATTTGTTGTCATTTGTAAAACTGCACAGTTCATGCTTCAATGTTTTAGAGGTTTTTTTGTGTAGAGAAAAAGGAAAGCAAAAATTAGTAAACTTAGATTATGTGATTAGTTATACTTTAACTGTTGTAATTCTTATTGGCTCATAAGCATTAAGTTGTGATTGGATTAATATGAAGACTAAGTACATAATTACTTGTTACAGCATGAATATCTGGCTATATATTTTATTTATTTATTTGTTTTAATTTATCTTATTATTGAAAGTATCGCAGATGCCCCCCTCTTTCCCCAAGTTGACCTCCTCCTCCCTGCTTCTGTGATCTCCCCAGGCCTTCACTGCACTATGGCTATATATTTTAAGAAATGTAATATTATCTGGAAAAACATTATCTGCTCTTAGACAAAACAGTATGGCATAGTGGAAAGAGGTGAAATCTGAATTTAAAAACCTGAAACCTGAGTCCACATCAAAGATGTTCAACTTACTTGCTTCATATTCTCAAGCAAATCAGTTAGCCTCTGAAATTATTTAACCATCTGTAGAATGGGGATAATTTTACCTGACATTATCAATTCTAATTCCCCAAATGTAAAAAAAATCAATATATTACTACTTAAAGCTATAATCACATGACATGTAGAGTGTAACTCTTTGTAGGATGCATCATGGCTATCACCATGTTTTTGCTTGCCTAACATGTGAAGCTCCAACCTAAATTGGTTGAATTATTCTGTCCTGTGAGTTTTGGCAGGTAGAATCACACTTCATACTAAAGATACTATATATGGTCCAGTGAGTGAAGGTGTGGATACGTGTCTGAAGTGCCATCTTTGGGATGCTCCAGCCTAGTATTTGATTCTGGGTGATGATATAGAGATGTTGGGCCTATTAGGGGCCTGCCAATGATACTGGACTGGAATGATGTCAAGTCCAAACTCCTCTAGTGGTGTGATGTGATGGTGTTCACTGCAGTAGACCCATCCACCTTATGATTTTTACATACGTTCCTAGGTAATTTTCCAGTTTTCCCATCAATTTCATGAGCCTCCCCTATATCTGATAAATGAATTTTCTGTTTACATTAGCCAAGGCCGATTTCTGTTACTTGCAACCAAGAACATTGACTAGCTCAACATGAATCAAACAATTGAGGGGAAAAAAACTAAAAATATATGAAACATGAGAAATGAGAGCTACTTTTTAAGTGGATATTATAGTTCAATGAAATGTAGAAATATTAGAAGTAATAACACTGGATTTTTAAAAAATGTATTATCACATTTTTAGAAAATGTGAATGGCACCCATAGTTAGAAAGTTCCTTTTCACTGAATTTTTTTTGTAGACTAGAAGATATGGTTCTGGTTATTCAAACAAATTCAAAGGCATCATACCTATTTGTTTTGTAAGTATTAGGGTAAAAAAATAACAAATAAACATTTCCTCTCAATTTTACTGGTAGTGGGGTGAATGTTCATAATATAATTGTTTGTTTTCCCATGAGAAAGAGAAACCTGAATATTGAACCTTCTTTTAATTATGAATATTTCTGGTCAGAAAGGAGGCAAGTGCTTTCTTTGTCACCCTGGCTGATTTTTCACTTTTGCTGGCTTTCCACAGGACAGCCAGGAGAGACTGCTGTAGAACTAATTGGTGTCTGACAGATTGGACCGCATAAACTGAAGAGTTCAGAGAATTGTTATTTGCTATTAGAAAACATAACCCACATCTAGACACATGTACTAGTATACCAACAAATACATAAAGAAATTTTCTTGCTTCTTTGAGCCAAATTAGTCTATTTAAATCAATTAGAATTAAACTCCTAGACTATATCTTGGTTACCTTGATGTGTTGGTAGATAAAAGAGGTATGTGTGAAATATTGCTTGTGAAGGACGTGCTGTGCTTTCCTAGACCTATTTTGTCTCCAAGTATGCAGTGACATGGGTCATGTGTCATATATGCATAGCCAAAGTATAGAAGATTTATGACTTAGTGAATATGTAGATATAGTAGTGTTCTTGACCAGCCTGGCAAGCTGTCCTTGAGTATGTCTGAGATTTCACACTTTAAAAAAATACTTGAAAGAGAGAGACAAACAATTATATACATGCTGTCTCTGAACAATAGAGTAGCCATTCTCTGAATTCACAAACATAATGACTGTTCATCTTATTCTGTTGGGAGAGTGAGGTGGAAATTTCCATATTTTGCTTCTGAGGCACCTTCAAAGCCATTTACCTCTGTTATTCATGTACGATTGGATTAAGAGACATATGTCTCTGATATCAGTAAAAGCCTATGTAGTGGATTTGCTGATTTAAGCAAAAGAAGAATATATAGTTAAAAAAGAAATAACTTAAGGTCTCATTTGGGATGAGTCTTTGTACGTCAAAGTGCAGAATAATAGGATAGAGCATCTATCTATGTGCTGCATCTTTTACCAGGGAGGTAATAATATCTCTCACACTGACTGGCTGACTGGTGCTTATTATAATTTCAAGTTCCTTTGCAGCTTTAAGCTGTTCTCAGACCTCCCTAATTAGGAATAAGGGAAAAATATTTAGCACTTCTCATAAAGGCACTTGGTCCTGAAGAGTTAATAGTTGATGGCTAGAGTAATAATTTGTTGAGGAATAAATGCTACAAAAGGTTCTGGCAAAGTGTCCTTTTTATTTTCTATGTAGAATCTGACCACACTTTGCCACCACTACTTAATATGAAATAGTTTTATTTCCTAGGACTAACATTCTGCTAGTTGTGGTATCTGTAGTATGATAACCACTAGTGATATTTCCTCCCTCTCTTGCTTTTCATGATCTTTTTATAGAGTTCACCTTCCAAATAGTTCTGGTGATTTTACCCTTTATGGATTTTTAAAACCCTGTAGTTTACTCCTCCCACTTAGCCATTATCTAATTTCTGGGTTCAGAAATTAAATTTTCTGAAGTATGCATAGATTTTCAAACTGCTCTGTGCTGCCTTTAAATTGCTATTCTTGGAGACTGTCCATTTTTCCAATCTCGAAGAATTCGTGGCAACATAGGCAACAGAACTGAAAACTTTTGGAGCCATTTCTGGCTTTCCCTCATCACTGTTAGGTCCAGTCATTTGTTTTAGCCTTTTCATTTTTACCGAGCAGTGTCTCACACATCTTTCTTATGCTTTCAATTTAGACACTGTTTCTATTTTTGTTCCCATTACTTGTCCAGAATACTGCAAGATGATCCTAACTAATTTTTACATATCCTTTTCTACTGACTCCAAAACATATTACCACGATGTTGAGCTTCTTCAGGCATGCATATGCATGTTGACTCATTGATTAAAGTACTACTTATTATAGCCCCAGATGTTCCAGGCTTATCAACGATTCTTTCTCTCATGCCCCACCCTTAAGCATAATCGCAATAGTTGATTTTCTCTGAACATTGTCTATAACCTCCCACTCCCATGTCTTTTTCCATGTTATTGCCTCACACGAGAGTATTCTTTCTCTTTATTGCCCCTCTTAAAAGTCATATACAGCTGCCAATCACATATAAATTGTAACCACTTTCTTAAGACTTCCTGGTGACCATATCTAGAGACCACCCTTATCTTCTTCTTAGAATCCCCATAGATTTGTTACTAACAGTCCTATGGCCTCTAATTTCAGAGAAAGTTGTGTGCTTTTCAGCCTCCTTTCTCTACTGTAAGTTCCCCAAAGATAAGATCTCGTTTTTCCTTGTATTTGTCTCTCCTACATTTTCTAACTTGATGCATGTCATATTACAGAAACTTAGATATTTATTAAATAGAATTCTTGGTGATCTAGGGGGGAAAAAAGAACATTCTTTTTAAGTCACTTGACCTAACATTAACATAAAACTCTATATTGCTTTGTCATTTTATTAGAATACATTTTCTATGAGGTCCCATTAAGCAAAGGTATATGAAAGAAACAAGAATATTAGACAAAGGAGACTATTGAGGATTCAGTTTATTTTACTTTGCATATACCTATCTATACCCTTAGATTATCAGCATTTGTGACCCATTACCAGACTATGTAATGGTTCTTATGATGATTTGATGTTATGGACCTGTATAAATTAAAAGTGATTTCTCATATATCACACACATATTCCTCATGTTTTGGAGCAAGAGTTGTTCTTGTGTCTTTCCAGGATTAACGCCACCATCTGTGCCGTTTTTTCACACCTCATTCCTTTCTGTCTGTTCTGAAACTTAGCACCATAAAATATTTCTTCTTCTACAAGTCTTTAAATTCTTCCCCTTTCCACCAACTACTTCCTTTCAATGAAAAAATGTGCTCAAGTCTTCACTTACTTGAAACCATAGTTTCCCATTGCTATTATCATACTTTCTTTTCTCCGGCACAACCAAACCTCCTGAAAACAATGTCTATCCTGGCTACCTCCATTACTATTCTCTGCATTTGTTTACTGTGGTTGGGTTCTACATTACCTCCCCACTGCTACTGCTTTTGGAAAGGTCTCTCATTTTTATATCTAAGCATCTATTTTCAGTTTCACCTGAAGTGCTTTGTATTAATTTGAGAAAATCAACCACATTTTTTTCTTGAAACATTTCTCTCTTCTGGAATACTACTTTTTCATGATCCTTCCCCCTCTCTTTTTCTTAACCAATATTTATGCAGCTCTAACTAAATGCCCTGTGTTAGACACAATGGGGATATAAAGGCATATCCCCTATCATTGTCTTAAAATTTAATCTCAATAGGAAAGTTGTATATTGTGCATAAAATGTTCTATAATAAAATTTTATAGTTGGAAGTAATTCTTGTTTTAAGTAGATTTAATATGTGGGCTATTATCTAGGTCCTTTAACTGGTTTTCCTTTATCCAGAAGTTTCTACCTCAAATTCATGCTTCATATTATGAGTTGCGTTTTCTAAAAAATTACTCTGATCATAATGTTTTTGTTAATTCAGTAGCTTCATAAAATCAGACTTTTCAGCAATGTCAGAGCTCTCCACATTTCTGTGACATATGTAGCCACCTGGACTATTTCCTATATCCCACATGCTCATGAAAGGCCCATTACCCTTTCACTATATTATCTCCACTGCTGTGGAAGGAAGTCTCTAAAATGGCCCAGTGATCCCTACCTCCTGGTATTCTCACCCTGTGTAATCCACTCACTTTGAGTGTGGTCTGGATTACAGTGTCTTGATTATAATGACTAGAATGTTGTAGAAGTACTATGATGTCAATCCTGGGGCTAGGTTATACAGAGTGGCTTCCTGCCTTGGGTATACTTGCTCTCTGTCTTGTCTGTTTCTCTGAGATCTCTCATCCCGAGGAAGCCAGATGCCTTGTCATAAGAGATCCTACGGAAATAGCCACAAAATAAAGGGCTGAGGCTAGCCAACAGCCATGTGAGTGATCTTGGAAGTGAGAGCCTTCAGATCATACTCTAGCTCTAGCTAACTGCTTCCTTATAATCTTATGAGATACCTTGAGCCTGGAAAATCTAACTAAACTGCATCCAGATTCCTAATCTACAGAAACTGTAATATAATAAATGAAATGCTTGTTGTGTTAAGCTGTTAAATTTTGGGATAATTTGTTGCATAATAAGAGGTAATTAATACATTTGCTTAAAACAATCTTCTACCCTTTCTACCCATCAGTAACATACTCAGTTCTAACACTGTCTACTTATTACCTGGTCACTAACCTGCTGAAAATATTTCCTTCTTCCTTTTTAATGTTTAGTTAGTGGTCTTCATTGTCACTTATCATCTATTCCTTATTTAAGACCATGAGAAGATAAATATTTTTAGTGGTAGCCATTGTTCCATACACTTTCACAGCTCTTACAAAGAGTAGCACAATTTTCTGAAAATGGTACAAATTTAGAGTATATCTGTTGAGTAAAATAATGAGACTATTTAATTAATTAATTAATTAACTTATTTATTTTTATTGAGACTGTTCTTGACTAATCATCAAAATAAGCATACAGCAATAATTATCATAAGATGAGGGATAATCACTTCAAAATTTTTGGTAGATCTTTCCTAGATTTTTATTTATTTACTAGAGGCCCGGTGCATGAAATTCATGCATGGCACAGGGGAGCGGGGTGTCCCTCAGCCCAGCCTGCACCCTCTCAAATCTGGGATCCCTCTCACAATCCAGGACTACTGGTTCCCAACTGCTCACTTGCCTGCCAGTCTGATCACCTCCTAACCACTCCCCTGCCAGCCTAATTGATGCCTAACTGCTCCCCTGCCGATCCGATTGCCCACAACTACCTTTCCCTGCTGGCATGGGTCTCCCCCAACTCCCTTCCCTGCAGGCCTGGTCCCTCCCAACTGCCCTCTCCTGCTGGCCATAGTGTGATGGCCATCTTATGTCCACATAGGGGCAGTTGTCTTTTGTGTTGGAGTGATGGTTAATTTGCATATTACTCTTTTATTATATAGGATTTAATGACAGGCAGAGAGGAGTAGCAGGGTCATATTGGACAAATGAAATTACAGAGAGCCTAGAAAGTATAGAGGATGTTGTGAGACTAGTTAATAATTAGTTGGTAGAAAAGGAGGGTTTAGATTAATGTATAACAGAGCAGAGGGCCCATGCTAAGTACAGTTAGATTGAGCATGTCAAACTCAAAGGCTAACATGGGCCAAATATGGCATGTGACCTGTGGGCTGTGAGTTTGACATGCTTGAACTAGATGTTTTGGTTTTTGATATATTGGCTTACACTTCCTTATGATCTCATGAGGTAGATCCACATGGGAAATGTAGCCCAATTCCAAATAATATAATGCATGATACATGTTTACTAAATATTTGATTTGACTGGAAAATGTAAGATGAAGGATTATTTTGTGGGTCCAAACTGGTAAACTTTGAACTTTATAAGCAGTTGGAAAGCCCCAAAGGCTTTTGAGCAAGAATACAGCAGTGTTTAAGTGATTTCGTTAGATTATTCAGATGACGATGTGTACCAACTAGACATAAGGACTCTGATGAGTGAGTATAATTAGGAAGCAACTAGTTGAGTCATGAACTTATAAACTGAACAGGTCTTCAAATTAGCCATCCTATTTCTAAAATATGAGTAAATTTCTTAAACAGTAGAATCTCTTGAACTGTATCATTAAAAAATAGAACTTAAAATTGCTTGATCCTTACAACTACAACTTAACTCTTTGTATAAGCATAAAAGGACAGGTGTATTATTTCCATACTTTTGCTTTCATAAAGGGAATGATAAATTGAGAAATTTCAGTCATTTATTGTTGGCCAGTAAGCCTTTAGAAGTTTCACATACAATGGGAGGTATATATGTGAGACCAACTGAAACCTGACATAGTACTTACACTCTACAATAAGCTTTTTGAAAATTCATAGTCTCATTAAAACACTAGAAGCTCAAAGGTTGTCAGGATATAATGGAGTGGAGAGATTCATTAAAAACGATATTTTATTGAGATTTTCCAGATGGTCACAGTCTATGATTTTATAGAGTTTGTTATCTAGTAGGAAAGAATTGGGGACAACATATTGGCTTTATCTATTTGGTCTCAATAGCTCATGCATAGGGATAACATTTAATTAAAAACTGTCAGTTCTAATGTTTTACTGATGTTTTTAAAAACTGAGTAAAGTTAAAAAGATAAATATACAGACAAAAGAGAGTGAGGAGTAGATAAAGAAAAACTGGAAAGAAGAAATGAAAATGAGAAAGAAGTGCCTAAAACACTGGAGGGGAAAAGAGCTTATGACAAAGTTGAAGTGTAAGAGTGATAAGAATCAATGTGGAATCAAGGGCAAGAACAGAAAAAAAGAGTAGAAACTACAACCAGTGAAAAAACTAGCCAGACACAAGGAAAAATAAATTGATCTATGATAAAAGAGAGAAATGAAAGTAAAGTGTGAAAGGAAAAAAGAAAAATATATACTTAAATAGTATATTTAAATAATACTTTTCATCTTTAGAAGGCTTTATAAATACTAATTAACCCTATCTAGCCTTGGGCATAAGTGTTATTATCGTAGTTATTAATAACTGAATATAAAAGGGGTTAGAAAGGGTTAGACACACAAAGCTTTACATTTTATACTTGTATTTTATTTCTCTGACATGAAAGCAGTAGCTGGAAGGAAATTTTTATTTCAAATTCTTGCAAATCCATCATTGGTAGATGAAAAACTGCATTTATTTTTCTTCTTTCACCTTCATGACCTTAGGCCATAGGATCTGAAGCTGTCATCTCTGCATCTGGCTATCAATAATTCTCCTGCACTCATCCTCCATGGTTGGACCTAGCAAAGAGCTTTCAGTTCAGCTTCAGGACTTTTGATGAACAGGATAATTATTAATATTATTAAAAACATATTTTTTATTGATTTTAGAGAGGAAGGGAGAGAGAAAGAGAGATAGAAACATCAATGATGAGAGAGAATCATGAATCAGCTGCCTTCAGCATGCCCCCCACTGAGGATTGAGCCTGCAACCCAGTCATGTGCCCTGACTCAGAATCAAACCCTCACTTCCTGGTTCATGGGTTGATGCTCAATTGCTGAGCCACACCGACCGGGCAATATGTTATTTCTAAAAACAATGTATAATTTCTCCTGAATACAATTTAATTGCCAGACGACGGTAGAGAACAGTTTCATCATCTGTGGTGGCCATACAACAGTCACATGTTTGCCTTGGAGCCTTTCTTTCTCCTTCCTTTGATCCCATGGAGATAGGGACAGCAACTCTTCACTCAGGGACTGTGTTTTGTGTTCCAGCTTGCCGATCACATTCTTGTTTTTCTGAAGGCAAAATATTATAAGATAGATTGAGGAATCTTTGAAGAGACAGAGTGGAATTCACTTTTTATTCAAGTCAGAATGAGCAAGCAATCACATGCCAGTAATAATGTAAATTTTGCTTTCATTATGGTCTTGCTTGCAGAAGTTCATCTTATTGCAGACACAAAATCTGTTGACTCTCTCTAGAGTGACAAAGTAGACTGTTGAGTAAAAGAGCAACAGTCATGTGTTATTTCTGGAAACACTGGACCTATTGCAAAATGGTCTGTGTTTTAAAAGTAAATTTTAACATGAGTATCTGTAGTGGGGTAAACGAAAAAAGTTGATAATGATTATGTGTTGGGGGTATGAGTGTGTGGATAAGTTATATGTGGAAGTTGAAAACTGTTTCACTGTGCGGATTTGTTTAACCCCCTCCTTTTTTTCTTCAAACAATTTCATACAGATTGATTATTTTATTTTATTTTATTCTATTTTATTTTATTTTATTTTTTTGCTTTGGTGCATGGTACTTGCTACTCAGATCCTAAAATAGAATTCCTTAATCTTCATAGAGTATTCCTCAAACACAGTTATAATTTTATATTACTTTTTGTAGGTTTTTAAAATATTTTTTTCATTGATTTCAGAGAAAAAGGTACAGGGACAGAGAGATGGAAACATCAATGATGAGAGAGAAACATTGAAACATCAACAATGAGAGACAATCATTGATTGGCTGCCATTGAGAGTGTATCTTGACCAGGAATCGAACCTTGTCCATGGTTCATAGGTTGACTTTCAACCACTAATCCATGCTGGCTAGGAGAAAAACAGTTGTAATTTTAAAATCACATTTTAAAAATGTTATTGTGTCAAGGTTAAAAAGACCATAATTTAAAAATATTTTATGTGCCCATCCGCCAATTTAATGAAACTATTCTGGAGATAATTATTACTTGAAATGATATACTGAAGCCTGCAAATTCACAAAGGAATTATACTAATTTCAAGTTTTATTTCTCTCTGATTTTTAATGCACACATCTCAGTTATTTTGGTTTCAAGATTATCACCTAGTTTGACAAACTTCTTCAGAGCTACCTTTGAAAATTTACAAATTACGGTATACTGAAAATTATAATTTTTGAATTTTTAAAACTATGTGTTACTGATTTTATATGCAAGTCAGATGACCCTAAGCCCTTTTCCTTACTTACTATGTGGGAGCAGATGCTGAAAGAAGAGAATGAAATTATGGTTAAAGGGCTGTAATCTGCAAAGAACTTTTCCTGATTCCTTAATAATACAGATCACTGTGATTTCAGAAAGTCTTGTTTGTATTCAAAAATTTTCTCTAAGATGATTTATTATGGTGAGAAAAAAAAAAGGATTTTTGGAGGTTTTTTTTCTATGCCTGTCACTTTTAAAAAAATATATTTTATTGATTTTTTACAGAGCAGAAGGGAGAGGGATAGAAAGTCAGAAACATCAATGAGAGAGAAACATCGATCACCTGCCTCTTGCATGCCCCCTACTGGGGACATGCTGGCAGCCAAGGCACATGCCCTCGACCGGAATTGAACCCGGGACCCTTCAGTCTGCAGTCCAACGCTCTATCCACTGAGCCAAACTGGTCTTGGCTGCCTGTCACTTTTTAAGAAAATATGTAGATATATAAAATTTTGTGTGTTTGTGTCCACAAAGAACATATAATTTTTATAAAGTATAAATCAATGTATATGAAATACAAAGAAGTTTGAAATGCTACATTATATGCTACTCTACTATAGAAACTGAAAGAAGAGAAGGATGAAGGTATTTTGACATAATCTCCAAAGGTATCACAGAGGAACTATACCTAAAATTATAATTGTATGACACTCTAGTAAGTTAAGGAAATAGTGCTTTTTAGAATAGCACATGCATCTAGAACCAGTAGACAGGACTATTTCTTGTGTCTGAGCAGTATTCATTCGCTTTAAGCATTCCTAGCTGAGAGAGCAGGGCATTTTCTTAGAGGTCTGGTACAGTAGGTGTAATGAGTGTCTTTCCAAATGGACTGATTATATTTTACTCATGAAGCTGCTAAAAAAAGAAGAAGAAAATCTCTCAGGTTTTACACGTTTCAGTACTTTGTATAAAATACCTCTGTCTTTTCTTTTAAACTCATATTTAATGAAATGTGAATCAGAATTTTTATTTTGATTGAAAATCACTGAATTTGAGAATCTTTGCAAAAAAATGGATGGCACATATGAGATATTTGTACCATGATCAGTTAATTAGAATTTGTTGCTTTAAAAACCTACTCCAAAATATTTTATGGAAATTTAAAGAATAACTTTAGGATTTATATTTGAATAAAAGCTTAAAATACATTTTTCTTCCAAGAGAGGAAAATAACAAATATATTATTCATAACACTTCAAACAATATGGATGAAATAAAAATAATGAAAATCAGTGGACCTCTATTTAAAATATATATATAAACATGGCCAAGGAGTCTAATTTGCTTTTAATGTGTTTAGGAGGCAATAAGCATATCATTACCTATTATGGAAAACTAGGTGGTACATTCTCTTTGTTATCATTTTTCCTAATTCAAAAATAGAACATTTCAGACAAAATAACAGGGATATGTATACTATGGGACACATCATTTCCCTGAAATGGGGAGGTGAATTTATAACTTTTCCTTTAGTCTTGAGTTGCCATCCCCAGAAAAGAAGCAACTATCAACATGACATTTCTAGAATTAGGTCTTCTAAACTAGTATGATAGATGGAAATATTTTTTTTTTCTCCTGAAAGAATGCATAAGGTGCTTTTTCCCCTGGCAAAAATAGGGAAACTTGAAATGCACTATTTTTTCCTCAGCAAGCAACCAGGCTCAACACAGAATTATTCCGTGTCAAACTAAAAAGTCTTATTCTGAATATCAATTCTTATAAACTGTGAAGCTCTCAATTATGAAACCTGAAATTGCTGGTTCCTTGATGATAAAGGAACATGCCGTTTGAAAAAAAGATCACAATTTGACTGCAAGTAATCAATATACTATTTGGACAGAAACCTGGATGTGAGAGCGATTTAGAAATGCTGAGAGGATTGCACCAAAGCCCTCTGCACACATCTTGTTCGGTTTCATCGTTCTTCCTTAGGCCTGTGTGTTCACTGTCAGAGACACCAGAACATTTCCTGGATCGAAGCCTCTTCCGGAGGTTTCAGGAAAAAGGGCAATGTTTTGTAGCTTACAACTATTTATCCTTCCCCTCCACCCCCACGAAGTTTGCTTACATACATTGCATATCCTGAAACAGAGAGAGTGAAAGGAAGAATTTGAGCTTCTCCTAGTTCTGTAACATGAGAGCACTTCGCATGCAGGTAACATTTGTCAATCCAAGCTTTAGAACATTTGCATAACTTATAATTCACTTTGATAAAAAGGAGAATGTTATGTTTACTGAGCATCCAGCATTATTGTTGAAAGATAAATAAACAAAAATCCTTTCACAACCCTACACTGTTCTTAGGTTTTTTTTGTTTGTTTGTTTGTTTGTTTTTATAGTTGAGACTGTGGAAACCATGAGAAGTTAAGTGCAATACTCTAGGCCAGTGGTCAGGAAACTCATTAGTCAACAGAGCCAAAATATCAACAGTACAATGATTGACATTTCTTTTGAGAGCCGAAAACCGACTTTTGAGTACGGGCCACGAAGTTTCAGTCACACTGTATGTGCGCACCTGCACGTGGTATTTTGTGGAAAAGCCACACTCAAGGGGCTAAAGAGCCACATGTGGCTCTCGAGCCCCAGTTTGCAGACCACTGCTCTAGGCAACACAAGGAGAAAGTACCAGAATCAGGATTTGAATCTGAGTCTTGTCCATGTTAAGGCCTATTGGAGGATGTACCACTTGCTATCAATATGCATAAATAAGGCAACAATGCCTAACAATCTAGTACATGTTCCATATAGCCCCCCATTTTCTAAAATTTGTAAAACTGTCTGAAGAGGGGCATTATAGTAACTTTCTTTCTATATAAATTCCACCAGAGTTCTGCCAGCACCATGGAAGCAAGGTGACCTTATTAGCTAATGTAGATTCAAACCTGAATGTTTTGAGCTACTTGGCTGATCTGGAAAGAATGAATATCATGTTGACTAAGGGAGACTGGGTGAAAAAAATGGAATAAGGAAAATGGGATGGACCAGGGAGAACAGAAGACAGAGGGGAAAGGAAGGTCTCACCACCTGGCCTCATAGAGAATTATCTAGACTCATGCAGTTTTGAATGGGATAGAGAATCTGATGAAAAGCATTTTATCTGGGATTTTCAAAGATTTAAATTACATTAGGGGTATTTGAATAGCCAACTAACTAATGGTGCCAGGGGGAAAGAGTAGCAACCTTATGAAAACTTTACTCTTTAGGTTGTTTTACAATTTTTTCAGTGCACCACTTTGGAAGGGAGCAAAGTTTCTTTGCATGGTGAGAGTCAGCCTCAGAAATTTCTACACACATGCACATTGGAAGAAAGATGACCTCACTTTGGTCAAGGACAGGTCAATGTCTAAGCTTGTCCTGACCATGGGCCGTGAACTCTCCCATTCTTCACCTGTGTGACTTCTATTGGGAACGGTGGGAATGCCCAGCCAGGGTGTCGCTTCCATGTTATTTGCCTGTAACTTAATATTCCTAAGCGAAACTTGCTTTGTGGTTATGCGCTGTGGGAGGTATTATTAGTTGCCCCTTCACAATTTCTGCCACTGACATTTTCAACTCTCCTACGAATAAAAGAGGTGTGAAAGGAGGTGGTGAGACCCGAGGCAGCCTGCTGTGTGGTGGCCCACACAAGTTCCCTTCATCAGAGCGCCTTTTACTCTCGAATGTGCTGATAATTCTCAGGGAATGGGAATATGTTTTCAGTGGAATTCAACTGTGGAAACGGAGGGATTTTGGTCTGGAGTTCACGTCCGTCTTCAGTGAGGGAGGCCAGTAAGGGAAAGCAAGCTAAGGGCTGAGAGCCTCTGTCTATCGTGGAGTTGGATTGCCCTCTGCTGCCCAGGACAAGAAGGTGCATGCAGGAGTGGCCCTCCCTGCCAGCACTCTGGGTGCAGGAAAACCTCCAAAGTACTGTCTTTCAAACCAGATGCCCTCAGTTGATCGATGAGCATCTGGTTTTACTCAACTGTGGGGGCTTTGGCTCTTTCAAGGAATTCCCATTGTAGCTGAGTAGGCCATGAGACCAGGGCCGAGGTGGAAGGTCGCTGTTCCTTGCTCATGAGGTGTGTTTTAAGCAAGCATTTCCAAATAATAATACTGTAATAATTTGCCTTCGTTTTCATGAGTATGAAATGCCATTATGAAAAATATGTGTTTATTTGTGTGTGTGTGTGTGTGTGTGTGTGTGTGTATGTGTGTGATCAATTTTTTCCTGTATGTCTGAGAAGCCTGAATATTGTAATTCCAGACTTGGAGGTTTCTGTATATTTTTCTTTTGAAATGTGTTTTCACATTTAAAATCAACATTGAAAAATGTTCTTTCATGGCAAATGTAAGTATTCCTTAAAACCCATTTCTTAATTTACTTTCTACTATTTTGTATTTTACTTTTTTTGTATCTTATCTTTATGTATCTAAGTATCTTATTTTTATATAATCTTAGTAGAGGCCCAATGCACAAAATTCATGCACTTGCTGGGGGTAGTTCTTCAGCCCAGCCTGCACCCTCTCACAGTCTGGAAGCCCTCAGGGAATGTCCAACTGCCGCAGACCAGCCATGAGCCCAGTTCCTGGGTGAGCGGTGCTCCCTCTGTGGGATTAGGCTGAAACCCACTCTCTAACCTCCCCTGAGCGGTCCCACATTGTGAGAGGGGACAGGCCAGGCCAAGGGACCCGACCCGTACGTGATCAGAGCTGGGGAGAGACAAAAAGAGGCTGGCCAGCAGTGAGAGACTTTGGGACGGTTTCAGGGCATGTCCAGCCCATCTTGCTCAGTCCTGATTGGCTGGACCCCAGCAACAAGATAACCTACTGGTCAGAGTGTCTCCCCCCGGTGGTCAGTGCATGTCATAGCAAGTGATTAAGTGACTGTAGCATGTCATTAGCATATCATGCTATGATTGGTTGAACAGCTGACCAGTTGACCCGACACTTATTAAGCTTTTATTATAGAGATTAGTTAACAAGCACTTTTTCATAATCCCCTAAATCAGTGATCGGCAAACTCATTAGTCAACAGAGCCAAACATGAACAGTACAACGATTGGCTTTTCTTTTTAGAGCCAAAAACCGACTTCTGAGCACGGACCACAAAGTTCCAATTGCTCTGTACGTGTGCGCCAAAATGTAATATTTTGTAGAAGAGCCACACTCAAGGGGCCAAAGAGCCACATGTGGCTCACGAGCCCCAGTTTGCCGACCACTGCCCTAAATCATCATGGGAACTTTGCAATGTAGGCTACATAGTTCCCATTTTATAGACAAAAAATCAAGGTGAAAGTCATACCCATTCATACGGGTGGTATCAGAGATGAGAACTGTGTCTGTATTTGTGGTAGAATAAGAATAATAGCAAACAGGTATATAATACTTATTCATTAGCACCATAACTAAAATTTTTTATGTATTGCTCATTTCTTCTTCATGTCCACTCACACAGTAGATACTATTAAAACTGTCATTTTGTAGATATGGCAACAGAGGCCTTGAGATGTTACTAATTACTAGTCAAATAGAGAGTTTGAAAAAAAACTTTGTTTCATAATCTACTCCATTTGATGCCGGAGGCCCTGGTGAGTAGACAACATTTTATGTATAAAGAAATAAGACATGATTCCTCACCTCAAGCAATTTAAAATATTTTTTCTTGTGACAAAATATGCATAAATTTTTATCATTTTAACCATTTTCAGGTGTAAAAGTTGGTGGCATTAGTATATTCAAATTGTTGAACAGCCATCATTACCATTCATTCCCAGAGCTTTTTTTACCTACCCCAGCTGGAACTCTGTACCCATTAAGCAATAACACCAATTTTCCCCGCCTCCAGTCCTTGGGAACCACATTCTATTTTCTGTCTCTGTGAATTTGACTATTCTAGGTACCCCAGTTGAGTGAAATTATATAATATTTGTCCTTTTGTGTCTGGATTATTACACAACATCATGTCTTCAAAGCTCATTCATATTGTAGCATGTGTCAAAATTTCATTCATTTTTAAGGCTGAATAATATTCAGTTGTATGGAATTTTGCTTATCTCTTCATCCATTGATGGACATTTGGAAGTTTTCTACCTTTTAGCTATTATGAATAGTGCTGTTATGAACATTGGCGTACATATGTGTTTGAATTTCTGCTTTCGATTATTTTGGCTGTATACACAGAAGTGTGACTGTTGAATCATAAGGTATTCTATGTTTAATTTTTTGAGGAAATGCCCCACTGGTTTTCAGAGTGGCTTCACCGTTTAACATTCCTTCCAGTGAAACACAGGGGTTCTAATTTCAGTCCTTGTCAAAACTTGCTATTTTTTTTTTATTTTAAATAAAAACTATTCCAAATACAGTTTAACTCAGAAATTTAAGAATGTGATCCTTGAGCATACGAAAAGATTATGTAAGCCACCTGACAGATACTGGAAATGTACTTATAAATGCAACATAAATTCATGAATCAAAACATACTTCCAGTAGAGACAAGGTGCCTCTTTTACACAATAAAGATGTTTCTTTTTCATTATTTCATTTTTATATTTAAATCTTTACTGTTGGAGGCAAGATGGCGGGCTCGCAGTGAGCAGACGTCAAGGGATGAAAATAGGTATTCCTAGAAGCAAATTTTAAGGGCATTTTCTCTCCAAATCTTGAAAAGCATCTTAATTCACCATGGCCGTATCAGCAGTGAAATGGGTGATATCAAACCGAACTATTTTGAAACGTTTACTTCCAATCCAAAATGGAGCTTTATACTGTGTTTGTCATAAATCCACATACTCTTCTCTTCTAGATGACTGTAATTGCAAAGTAGAACTTGCTTTGACATCTGACGGCCGGACAGTAGTTTGCTACCATCCTTCTGTGGATATTCCATATGAGCACACCAAGGTATCATACATGTCGTAGAAAACTGAATCCTCCAAAAGACAGATGATACTGAGGTTATCAGTAAAATGCTGTCCTGTTCTCATTTGCCATTTGAGAAAATGCAATCAGATATATTCACTACTGTGTTATATAGTAAAATAATAATAAAATGTCTTTTCATCTAAAAAAAAATAAATCTTTATTGTTGACAATATTACACCCCCTGCCCTGCCCCAGGCCTTAACCACCCTATTGTTTATGACCTATAATCAATATTACTCTACCCAGCAAAGCTATCATTAAGAATTGAAGGTCGTATAAAGAGCTTCATAGACAAGACAAACTAAAGGAGTTCATCACCAACAAATAAGTATTACATACAATGTTGAATGGTATTTTTAAGAAGAAGAAAGAGGGGGAGGAGGAAAAAGAGGAGAGTAAGAGGAAAAAGAGGAGGGGGAAGAGAAGGAGGAGGAGGAGGAGGAGAAAAAACACGAACAGTAAAATGGCAATAAAAACATAGCTATCAACAATTGCATCTAAAAATCAAAATAGCCCGGCCAGTATGACTTGGTGATTGAGTGTCAACCTATGAACCAGGAGGTCACGGTTCCATTCCCAGTCAGGGCACATGCCCAGATTTCGGGCTCAATCCCCAGGGGCAGCCAATCAATGATTCTCATCACTGATGTTTCTATCTCTCCCCCTCCTTTCTTCTCTGAAATCAATAAAAATACATTAAAAATAAATGAAGAAGGAATCTAATGAACAAGAAAACCTGATGAGCAAAAGAAAATTGGAGGCATGGAAACATAGCACAGTCTGACCAATCTTAGAGATAAATGAGGGTGTGGGTTGGGGGTGGGAAGAGATTAACCAAAGAACATACGCATATATGCATTACCTAAAAAAACATGTGTTTAAAACATACCACTAATGCCTAGTAGAAAAATGGGAAGGATGCTCCCCATCACCCCCATTATCCATCATAATTCTGGAAGTTCTAATACATGAATAATACTAAAACCAATACTAATACTACTAGTAACTGTATTTAAATATAAAAAAATAACCATAACATGTGTAAGATACACTTTTGTTGAACTGGAAACCAAAAGTTAATCAATTGAAAAAGACAATTAGAAAATAATAGTGAATTAAATAACATGGACAGTCACCAATTTGATGTAAAGAATATAAACATTTTCTATATATAATGAGTAACAATTAGAAATGGATAAACATTTCAATCACAATAGTAATTCCTAGCTTCATCATTTTCTCGCTGATTCTTTTATGAACATAAATTGATTTTGTGCTTTCTATTTTATTTCATTGTATGATTCTATATTTTGAGCCAGAGTGTCAATGCCTTCACTTTTGTCACTCTATCACACGTCTAAATATTTGACAGGGGAAGGTCTCCATGCTTTCATGAACACTACTAAACTATTCAAGGATGGTTCTGTTACTTTAGCCAGTGATATCTGATTTGTTCTTCAAATTGCATTTTAGAATCACACAAAGTTGAGCTTTTTAAAAAACATCCTATCAAGGTTTTTGGAACTGATTATAGAATCTCAGCAATTTTTGAAGTAGAAGGACTGTAGAACTCAGCACAGTTTCTCTCATCACAAGTAAAAGTAAGAAGGACTTTGGGGCTCTGTATACAGAATCCTTCGATGGCATACAGAGATATTCACTCTACGCACATATTATGGGACTCTGCCAGACACAGATGTGAAATGGAGCTTGTCTTTTGGAAGCAAAATAGAACTAGTTCTGATGTTCAGAAAGGCTGGATTTAAGAAAGGCTGTCACAATGGCGTGCTCGAAAGAGAGCCCCCTCAGTGTTTTATAACACTATTCAAATCAGCTGAGCCTTTGCATTATATTTGAGTGCAAAGGCATGGTAATTAAAGGAGTAGAGACATTGAAATTGCTTAGGTTATAGGGACTTGGCTTGTAGGAATACTGTATTTTGGGGCTGCTCTGAGGTCCTCTTAGACCTTTTTAAAAAATAAGACAAAGGAAGTATGACATTTAAAAAAATCATTTTTTACACTTGTCACTTTTGGTCCCAAGAAGATCGTTAACAAGTGACAAGGGTATTGTAGCACCCCAGTGAAGTAGCAGTAGTAGTGACAACCACAGTAACCATCATGATGTCTTAATTTTACATTTTACCTGTCTTACGAAAAGGACTCCTAGGAACTCACGTATTTAATTACATTTCACTCAGATCATTCTTCTGGGGTGGTCAGAGGCAAGTGTTGGGAAGACAGGCATTAGTGAGAAATGAGAAAATCTTCCGAGGTCTCGGGGCCACCTGGAGCAGCTTCCAGGATGGCTTTTCTCAGGGAGTCTTACCCTTATAGAAATGGCGATTGCTAGTGGCGATGTCCTCCTGTGCTCCTTTCAACTCAGTAAAAGCTTGAGAGATGAAATGAAATGTATTCCCTGACTGGTATTTGTGCTAATGAAGGAAGGAAGACTTGTGTAGGCAAAAGGTAAAATGTTTGCCAATGTTTTTCTTGCATCTGTTTTTAGAGTAATGTCAGGGCAGTGGGGTAGCGAAACGCCATGTGTACCGTTTACATTTTGGACTTCGGAAATAACACTCCTGGGATACAACTCTCACAGTCAAAGGTCCTGGTTTAATTGTCAGGGGAGGGACCCTGGTCATTTAAAACATGACTTATTAGGCTATCAGAGTTGAGACTCACTGCCTCACTGCATTAAGGGTTGTTTGATGGTGATTCTATTCCAGGTCCTAAATGCTTCAATTACACTCAGTGTCCAGATTATTATGATCTCTGAATGCATAATAATCTGGCCACTCAGTGTATAGCCTGTATAATAAAAGGCTAATATGCAAATTGTCCCCTCGACCAGGAGTTCAACCAGGAGGCAGGGCAGCCAACTGCCCATATTCCCTCCCCTGGCCAGGCTGGCTGGACCCCACCCATGCACAAATTCATGCACCAGGCTTCTAAAATATTTCAATTTCTCTACTCCTTTAATTATCATGCCTTTCCATTCAAATATAATGCAAAGCCTCAGCTGATTTGAATAGTGTTATAAAACACTGAGGAGGCTCTCTTTCAAGCATGCCATTGTGTCAGCCTTTCTTAAACACACACACACTACATACACCTGATTGGCCAGATTAATATGCATTCAGAGATCATAATAATCTGGCCACTAAGTGTATGTAATAAATAGCATAAGTATATATTGTCTGTTGCTTTCTTCATTGATATGAATAGGCATTTTGGCTTGGAAAGCCTATACACATACCTATAAGATATTCTGATTCCAAATATAAGTTATAATGTCATTCATGAACTGCTTATTCAAGTTTATGATTTTTATATCTTACCAGTTTACTCTGTATACCACTCCACTGCACAGTCAATCAAATTAGGCATGGAATTTTATCTAGGGCATTTTATCAGAGATGGGAGACGTGGGGATATAGTTCTAGGCACCAAGAAGTGGTTGTGTCTTCTCTGGGATGAGAAAAACCATAGGAAAACTGTTCTCCATAAATCCAGTCTGAGTATTCATATGTTCATTGTGGAGTCATCCCATAGCCCAAGGTCTGAGTTAAAGAAGAGACTGCATTATGAGGCAGAACTCAGGTCAGCAAGCCCAAGTGCTTGCTTTTATCACACTGGGAGGTGCAGAGGAGACTCTTCCCATTACACTCCCTGTACTCCATTCTATTAAGTCTCTATTAAAATGCCTGGGACCCTGAATCCATAAAACAGTAAAGATAGAGGATTGGGTGTGCAGCAGTCCAAACCCTCTAGAAGTACAGGTGAGTAAAGGGAACCTCAGAGTAAAGTGACTTGGATAAAGGGATCCACAACATGAGAAGTATGTTTGGGATTAGACCTGGACTCTTTGTTCCTAGTTTCATGCGTTAGACTACTATGTGTTGTTATACACAGTTTCATGAATTTATGTTCTGTCATACAAGCCTTGATAAGTATCTTGAGTGAATACAGAATATCTTCCACACCTTTGCTCTTTCTGCCTTCCACTCCCTCCTTGTTTCCTACCCAAACTTTCCTGTCCTTAAACTTTTAGCTATAGAGGATGCCTATAGTTAGATCTTTATTGGGTCAGGCTGGCAGTTGACTAGCTTCAGAACTGCAATGACTCCTAATGTTTAGACCAAAAGATGGGGCTCATATACCCTATTGGAAGCCATGTGTGGTAAGAATATTTCTTCAAATAATAAAAAAATAGATTTTTAGTTATAATAAGTTGCATGTATTTTTGGGGAGTTATAGAACTAAAAAAAAATGATGTAAGTGGAATAGCTCTAAAAACACTGTTGGATTAAAGCAAACACATCAATAGACTCTAGGAATGTTTCTTATGGCAAGTTACTGTGATCAGCACAACAACAAAAAATAGGCAACCAAAAATCATTGTGTAGCAATGCGTTTCTTTCTTTTACTACTTCACAGTGTCCTTGTAGAACACTTCTCAAAAAAGAGAGTCAGACCATGGTTGAACTTGACTTTATAAAAGCAAATGGTTGTGATTCTGTGAGGATCCAGAAGCATTAGAGGATTTTTATCAGCCCAACCCTGGGAAATTTCCTACATACTTTGCTGGAGTGAGTCATTTGTGAATCTAGCACCAGCTGGTATTGTGTCCCAAACTGAGAGGCACAGTGACAGGGGATCTTTCAAGTATTAAAGGGCTGCTTATTCTTCAACCTGCTATAATTTTAGTAGATAATTTTTTTAAAAAAAATTAGGATTTCATCCCAACACCCCATCATTGAATATAAATGCAATTTATTACTTTTTTACAATATGTTTACAAGTGTGCTTGTCAAGACTCTGAAATATAATCTGGAAGCCCTGGGTAGAGTAAAACCAACTGGCAAATGGACACATGGGATTTGTATGTTTGCTTATCACAACCTATCACACAATCTATTGATCACAACTTACCTGAGGTGACCATTCATTTATCCCTATATTTTATTGATATGTTGACCTAGCTCACATTTGTTTAGGCCTTTGTAATAAAGTATATTTAGGCAAATTTTCTCTTTTGATCTTGATAAGATTTCTGTTGAGTTAAATATGACTCTGAAAGAGAAGGAAAATGAGAGCCATTATCATCCTGGGGCCATTATCATCCTGACTTGCCCAAGTACACATACATGGCTGGTGAAGGAGACTGCCATGGAGCAAATTCAGAACTCTCAATTCCAAGCCCAGCATTTTTCTTGTTAGAAGCCTGGTAGCAGATGATATTCCTTGTGTGGTTCTGGAGGAATAAAGATTCCGAGGTGACAGCTTACTCAGGGGTTCTATGTTAACATCCAGTTTGCAAGCAAGGTTTGCAGGACAGCACTGTGAGAGTGACACTGAGGATCAGGAGACTCAGCCTCAGAAGATCCGGATTTTAGACCTGTTTGATGACTTCCTTCATTACTTTAGACCTTTCCTCAAATTTAGAGTGAGAAGCTGGATTGGGAATATTTTAGATCAGTGGTCAATAAACTATAGCTCTCTGGGTGAAGTTTGGCTTATTTTTATACATAAGATTTTGTTGGGACATAGCTATGCCCATTTGCTCACCCTCTGATGGCAGAATTGAGTAGTGGAGACAGAGACCATGTGCCCTGCAAAGCCCTTTACTGAGAATGTTTGTCAACTTTTGTTTTAGATCTTTCTCTATATTATTTTAGTGTTTTTTTTTTATTGACATTGTCTTATTTTATTTGTCAATGGAAGAATAAGCATTTCTTAAAGAACTTCTGAAATAGATCTTTGGCCAATGGGGGCATTTGTTGTAGCCTATAATGATTTGGCTGTCATTGCAGAGGGTCTCTGGAGAAGCCCTCTTCCTCACTGCAGGAACTAAGAAAGGTGCTTTCTAGGTCTGTATCCCATTTCCACAAATACAGATTCAATTAAAGCACCTTTCCTTTTAATTTTCCCATTCTTTATTGTCATTCAGCTTTGGGTTGAGGCAGTGAGGTTGGTGCCCCCTGGGGACCTCCTGCAAATGCTGTTCCACAAAGTAGTGGTTTCCCGATGTGTGTCTCATACAAAACCAAACAATACAAATAATGCTTCTATTGAACCTTTCCTATGGCTGATCTCAAGGGGGAGAGACTGTTGTCATAAAACACCACAAAGCTGCTATAGAAATGGGCAGGCAGAGGAGACAGTCCTCTGATGGCCTCAGAAACTTCCCGTGAACCGACAGCTGAAAGCTGCAGGGTTTTTCGTTGGTTATTCACTGAAATGTGAAGATTCCTTATCTCAATGAGGAATTGTGGAACATGCATACTATTATCTACATGTAAATTATTGAACAGATGATCAAGATATTATACTTATAATCTATAAAATATTAATGGAGAGGCTGGAGTTATTTTTTAAAATAAAAGTCCAAGGTTGTTGGATAACTGTGGCAACATCAGGTTATTTCTTCCATTGTCTTCTAATGTCTAACATGGATAAAATGCCCAAGTGAGATAAATAAATGTGGAGTCAGAGCTATGGGAATTCATCCTGGCACAGGCTCTTAAATTGCGTATGCTATCCTGTTTTAAGCAAATAATTACTTATTTTTATTTATTTAGGAACATTCCTTTGCTTAATCATTTCACACACCTCCCTTTCTCCTCCCAGTGATGTTTAAATTTAGTTTCTCAACGTTTACAGCAAAGATGTATTTACATAACTTGTTTGATCTGTAGCATTCCTGTTTCCAGAATGTAGAAGACATATCATGTAGATAGAAGCCAGACTGCAAGGGAAATTCTTTCTATAGGGCTTACTGAGGGGCCATGAAAGAAGAAAATTCTATTCAGGTTCCTGCCTTCAACCCCTTATCTCTTGGTGTCCTTAGAACTCATATTTTGTGGTCTAGAAAAAAATTAAGTACCAGCTAATTCAGCTTTTTGTTGGTTAAAGTACTATTCATGTTAGGTCTCAAGGGTAGCTAATTATTGATTGTTAGATCTAAAAGATGAATAAGATGTCTTCAGAAGGACTGTATAGCATTGCAGAGATTTGGAAATATTTCTTTGCATTTGGTATAGATGATGAAGAAGAGTGGTTTGGGTTGGAAGAAAGATCTAGGTTTGGTAAGGCTGTTCAGAAATGATTATAATATTAATTTAAGAATGTTCTTAAAAGGGGAAAAATGTTTTTCTTTCAATTGGGTACCAACCCATCGGCCAAACAGAAGAAAATTTTCCCTTCCTAAAAACACCAAGTCCCACAACTGAATGTGTAGACCATGTCTGATCACCTGGCCAATTAGTCACGTGCAAACAAAGCTGTCAGATGTCAGTGCTTTGGTTTGCTGCCCTCACAAATGTATTTCTTGTTCACTGACACCGTGCCAGCTAGTGAGCCCTGAGTGGTGCTCTCTGTCAGGGCTTTGGGAGAGGAAAGCATGCTGGGGCAGAAATCCTGCACTCAGTCCAGAACCGGAGGGTCTCAGGAATAATCAGCTAAAGTTGCTCATTTGAGAATACATTTTTATGCATTTATTCCACAACCCCAAGAACGGAGTTGCTACCCCCCAAAATACGATTAGTCCCCATTGCAGTATAGCCCAAAAAAACTCACAGAACTCAGACTATAGCAGCTGACAATAGGACCTAAGGCTGAATGAAACTCCTCCACTATTGAAATAACAATCTTAAAAAATCCACAGGATAATTTCCCATAAATCTAATGCATGAGTTCTTTTTGAAGGCAGAGGTGGGTGGGTGGGATGAGATCAACCAAAGAACTTGTATGCATATATGCAGAACCCAAGGACACAGACAATAGGGTGGTAAAGGCCTGGGGTGAGGAATAGGGGTGGGCTAGAAGGGGCAAATGGGGCGAAAAAAGGGGACATATGTAATACTTTAAACAATAAAGATTTTATTTAAAAAAGAGAAAATAAATAAAAATAATTTATAGTATAACTTTCCATAAATCTAATGCATAAGTTCTTTATTTTATTGAAAAGTCACATCAGAAATTAAACCTTTTAAGTATCCAAAAGCAACTACAAAAATGAGATGATTATGGTGGCAATATTGTAAATGGGACCTCACTAAAATGCCAGAGCACTTGTTATATTCACATTTTAGGCAATAATGATGCTAAATATAATACACTGAGTTTTCAAATATTAATTCCTTTATTTCTTTCTATTAGACATGATGAGGTTCAAACAGCCATCGCCACATTGATTGTGGAAGTAATAATATCATCACCATCCTCTGCTGGTGAAACATGAGTGGTTCTGCCATTCTGTCCCACAGGCACTTATAAACAGAGCAGGAATCAGATGGAAATCCCTGGAAGTGAGACGACAGGATGTTACAAGACTCAGAGCCCCCAGCGTAATTTTTTAAAAAATATATTTTATTGATTTTTTACAGAGAGGAAGGGAGAGAGATAGAAAGTCAGAAACATCGATGAGAGAGAAACATCGATCTGCTGCCTCTTGCACGCCCCACTACTGGGGATGTGCCCGCAGCCAAGGTACATGCCCTTGACCGGAATCGAACCCGGGACCTTTCAGTCCACAGTCCGATGCTCTATCCACTGAGCCAAACCAGTCTCGGCTCCAAGTGTAATTGTAAACCTGCATGCTAATCAGCCTGACTTTGAAAGATACTGATCACAGCAAAAGTGGTCATAAACAGAGAATTAATTTTCCAGGTGGCCTGTGACTATTTTGAGTTATAAAATGTTGCCAGTTCTGGAATTGACTGGTTGATCCAAAGCAATGTAATTTATTGAGAATCAGCTATGTGCCTGCCCCTGCTCTCCATCCTTCATGAGTACTAATTAAGTGCCTCCTCTGGGCAGGCATCATGCTAAGCAGTAATGGAAATATTAAGGAAGCATGTGGCATGGCTTGGTCCTGGAGCAATTTACAGTGTGGTGGGTGGTGGGGGTGGGAAAAATATATACACCAATTAGAAAGGTTCAAAAGAAAAAAAAATCAGGGAAATTTAGATGCTTCTATTGGATTTATCAAAGTCCATTTCAGATGGGAAGAAAGCTACAGAAAAGGAATAAGTGAGCTAAGCACAGATGCTGCTCAGCCAGGTGAGAAAAAAAGAGTTATTGAAGAGTCCATTCATGTCTAACCTTGGACTAGGTCCCTGTACTTGTGTGTTATATAAAATAACTCTCTTGAAGCAGCTATAGGAGGAACCCATGCCTCTCATTTGATGGATGGTGAAAGTGTAGATTTTAAGGCTTCTACTCACTTTTCACATCTCAGCTTGTGCTAACCATGTCTTCTCTTCTCCAGGAAGACTCTTCCAGGGGCTGTATTGCATTCCTATGGCTTTGCCTGAATGTCTTTATGTTAACAATCAACAGAGTGAATAGCACCTCAGTGCCTGTCCGCCTCTCCTAAAGGTAGGAATTGCCTTTGCATCTTCTCATCTCGGTGCTTACCATAATATCTTCAGTGTAGCTGTGCTAACCATGTGTTTGCTGAATGAATGAACCATGGCAAACTGCCTGTAGGGCAGAGCTGAGATTAATATTCAGTTTAAAACATCCTGTACCAATACTCTTCCCACCATTCTATGTTACCTATGCACGGGAGAACTTTTTATGAGAAACAAACAAAAACTTCACTTTTGTCCTGCCATTCTGCTTTGTCATGAGGTGAGTACATATTTTAGAAAAACAACTGGGTACCTGAATGAGCCCACCAATGAGGTAGTCTCTCAGGTGGTATGCAGAAAGTGAAGAGTATTCTTAGGTCATTTTCACGAATTGTTTTCACCAATGTCTTGGAATAAAAACCTTTCTTACTTTTGCCTGAAACACCTCCATTAGAAGGCTAAGTTTTCTGGATAATTACTCTGGTATTTGCTTCATTTTAATTTTATTCAAGTGGCTATATAATCAATCTTAAATTTATAGGAGAAAACCTAAGCAAAGGAATGCAGGACTGAATTGAATGGTTTTTATCACAATGTGCTCAAGAGTATTGTGCTGAGGGGTTAAGGCTGCTTGGTACATATTTGTGGTTGTTCACGAATCTCAAAGTTTTAATATTTGAGTTTCAAAATGGTTCCAAGAGCTGGTCATTTCATTGTAAGACACAGATACTACCAAAGGAAACAAAGCATTATAAATCTTTATTTTGAATGGGAAAGAGCAATATCAGTCTGCTGAGAAACCTGATACCAGGAGCATTAATAGTTAAGGCGGATCCTGGGAAGAATGAAGACTGCAAGGAGCTAGGAGCTGCTTTTCCTTTGAGTAGGCACATTGTTTACACTTTTGTGTGGGAAACTTACAGGAAGCAATGAAGGAAACTTACCTTATTGGTACCTTATAAACTGAAAGATCAAAAATAGACTTTGAATTGCAATCAAGTAACATTGTTTGTTGTAATGTCATACTGAATATCAATGAGTGGGAAACATAAAAGAAGGATTAGTGCACTGAAAAATTAGATATTTTCACATATCAGAAAACAAGTATGCAAATTATGTGCTTTCTTATAAGCCCCATTGTCATCTCTGAGTTAGCAAATCTAATTTGCCACCTACTTCACAAAGAAAACTGGTCTTTATTTCTTTTCTATTGTTTTCCTTCCTTCCTTTTATTCTATCACTCCTCCTCTTTCCTCTTTCTCCTCCTCCTCCTCCTCCTCCTCCTCCTCCTCCTCCTCCTCCTCCTCCTCCTCCCCCCTCCCCCTCCCCCTCCCTCTCCTCCTCCTCCTCCTTCTCTTCCTCCTCCCCCTCCCTCTCCTCCTCCTCCTCCTTCTCTTCCTCCTCCCCTCCTCCTCTTCCTCCTCTTCCTCCTCTTCCTCCTCCTCCTCCCCCTCCTGCTCCTCCTCCCCCTCCTCCTCCTGCTCCTCCTTCCCTCCTGCTCCTGCTCCTCCTCCTCCTCCTCCTCCTCCTCCTCCTCTTCCTCCTCCCCCTCCCCCTCCCTCCCTTCCTTCTTTCCTTCCTTCCTTCCTTCCTTCCTTCCTTCCTTCCTTCCTTCCTTCCTTCCTTCCTTCCTTCCTTCCTTCCTTCCTTCCTTCTTTCCTTCTGAGGGCTTGGAAGTTATTGAAGCAAGTGGTGAGTAGTGGTACTTCTCTGACTATGGTTGCCAAAGTTTTAATAATTTGTTGGTTTGTTGAAAGGGCCATCCTGTTTGGTGACTTAGTGGTCACGTCACATTTTCAGATTGAACAACAGATTCTGTGATGGTACAGAAAAGATGGACAGCTTTCCTTTGTGCATAGTGAAGTAGGAGACACTTCCCTTCTTCCACATCTCCTCTCTCCCCTCCTTTTTGTCTTTCTCTTTGTTCTTTTCTGGTTTTCCTTTACCAGCCACACAGCTCTTTCATTTCACTTTTCTAGTCTGAAAGGAAAATCAGGCAGTTCTACCTGCAGGTTTTCCTAGAATTTTAAACCAATAGAGTGAAAAGAAATAATCTTCTCTAATCCATCTACATTATTTCTGTGAACAATATCAACTTCCATTACAAAGTCCATTCTTCTAGCCTCATCTCTTTCCCAAACTCCTCTGGTCCAGGCACTAGTGACTCCACCATTCATTTGCCACCTGTGCCTTTCTTTTCTTCCCTCCCTCCGAGTTGTGGGGCTATTTATGTCATCTCTGAACTACTGCAATAGCCTTTGTTATGTTTTCTCTAACCAGTCCTTACTATCAAATGCATCTGATTATTGATTCCCATATTTATATTTTTGAAACTCATCTCTGGACATATTATTTTGAAGCCCTGAAACGTTAATTGTCAACCCGATGTCTTCAGAAGAGAATTCAGACTTTAGGTTAGCATTCTAGTTTGTGCTGAGGATTTGGGAAACCCGCATTAGTGAGTGTGAAGCATAAAGGAGTGCAAATAATAATATCTTCATTTCAGGTTGTTTGGAAGATTAAGATCATTTGTAGCACAGGGCATAGTGACACTCAACTAAATGGAATAAATACATGTTAGTTTTTATTGCCTTCCTCTTTTTAGGGATTTTTGGAGGAAGAGGGAAAAGAGATTCTTTCTTTTGCTCTGGCTAGATTGTATAGAATAGTCTTTGAAATATAATAATTTTTAAATAATTCAATCAGCACCTAGAATTAAAACCTTAAACTGGAATTTGTTTATTAATATTTTCTTTTGTAATGTATTTCAGAAGCATTGTAAAAACAAAAATTAAAGAAATATTGGCAGCAAAATTCCACATTAGAGCCTCACAAATGGTACTGTATTCTGTAATTTAAACAGGGTATTTTTAATACAGTTAAAAATTACATGGCTGTATTATTCAAATGAGAAAAGTAGTTGATGTGCATTCAGATTAGTTCCTTTAATAATCCTTTATAAAACTCTATGGCTATTACTGACTCAGTAGTACAATGATAATTTGCAATGCCCCATTGGTTTCAATAAAAGGGCAGAGAAAATGGTTCAAGTTATCTTAGAAAAGCTAATATGAGGCAGTATAAAAAGTAAGGGATTTTTTTTATACTCAGAAAATAAAAGGTACAAAGAGAAATATATGCATTCTACCCACTTATGTTCCCTAAAGAGGTTCCCGCTTCTAGAATTTGAACATAAGCTGAATTTATAATAGGAGTGTTTAAGGCACTATTTACTCTTCAACCTGAATAGGATAAGAATGGAGAGTGAAAGTTTTGAAGCTCCAGGAAAAGGCATGCAGCAAGAAAACCTAAGCCCTGGAGACAATTAGAAAAAAGAGAATTTCTACTTCAGAAGGGCATGTTAAAGGGTTATTTAATCTAGGGGTTCTTTGAGAAAGGAGAAGGTCCTGAGTGTTTGGACCCAGTTACTTGTTCAAAAAATAATAAGTCATCAGAAATCAAAATTGCTAATTTAAAGATGACTAAGATTAGGCTTCTTCTAAATCAGTATGATCTGGTTCTAATGTTGCCACTAAAGCTGGTATCACTACTGCTGGCCTCCCTCAGCTGCCCCAAGTCACCTCCCTCTGCAGGATGTAGCTCTAGAACAATCCTATCTAATAAAAGAGTAATATGCAAATTTGACCATACCTTTGCCACACCCACAAGCCATGCCCAACAGCCAATCAGGAGCAAATTCTGCAAATAAACCCCAACCAAGATGGCTGCTGCCACTTAGAGCAGGAGGAAGGCTTGGGTTGCCCCGGCAACAGAGAAAGCCAAGCTTTCCGCCTGCGTAGGCCTCCACTCAATGTTACAAAGTTTCAATTATTAAAGATACAGAAATGGCGGCAGCCACTGAGCTGGAGAGAACAGAGGCTTGGGTTTCCCTGGCAACAGAGCAAGCCAAGCTTTCAGTCTGCCATTGCTGGCCTAGGCCTCCACTCTAGGCTACAATGTTTCAAACAGAAATGGCTACCACCCAGAGCGAGCAGAAGGGTTGGCTCTGCTCCAGGCTACAAAGTTTCAATTGTAGACATAGATTAATCCCAGATCCCATATCCCAGGGCCTCCACTTGGCTGGCTGGCCTGCAAACATCCACAGGCCCCTCACCCAGGCTGCCCCTCACCCCAAGGGAATGCCCACCCTGATCTGGGACACTCTTCAGGGCAAACCAGCTGGCCCCCACCCGTGCACTAGGCCTCTATCCTATCTAATAAAAGAGTAATTTGCAGATTGACCATCACTCCAACACACAAGAGGGCTGCCTCCATGTGGTGAAAGATCTTGCCCCCATGTGGACACAAGATGGCCACCACAATATGGCCAGCAGGGGAGTGCCATTGGGAGTTTCCAAGCCCTGCAAGGGAGGGCAGTTGGGGGTGATCAAGTCTTCAGGGGAGAGCAGTTAGGGATGATCAGGCCAGCAGAGGAAGGAAGTTGGGGGCAAACAGGATGGCAGGGGAGCAATTAGACATCAATTAGGCTGGCAGGGTAGTGGTTAGGGGGTGATCAGGCTGGCAGGCAGAAGCGGTTAGGGGTAATCAGGGTGGCAAGCAAGCGAGCAGTTTGGAGCCAGCAGCCCTGGATTGTGAGAAGGATGTCTGACTTCCCTCGAGGGGTCCCAGATTGGAGAGGGTGCAGGCTGGGCTAAGGGACATCCGCTGCCCCCCTGTACGCGAATTTTGTGCACCAGGCCTCTAGTCAATTATAAGAGCCTTTGGACTTTAGGAAAATGGCATGCTTGCAAATGACAATAGGCAACATGATAGTAGAGAACCATCTTGCTTTTCTCAAAACCCCCAAATCTGAGAATTACTTGTTCACCCTCACAGGTTTTCATGCCCCATGTTTACTCCTGTGGTTGGTTTCCCATTCAGTCTTTGGCAGAATGTCTCTTCTGACGTGGTTTTCCTGATTTTCATCCTTTGTTGTAACTCTCCTTGTATCTTCTCAGAAGGGAAAATGAAATATACTTTAGTACCTTACTCAAAGGCTCTCTCTTATACTGAGAGTCATGTAACCTGGCCCATACCCTTTTATCTATAACTGAATTTTATTGAATTTTTTAATAAAAACAATCTATTTATTAGTTGCCCTTCTCTTGAAATGAAAAAAAAAATAAAAGTTTGCAAGTGAATAGAATAAAATTATGCTTTGGTTTCACTATTTGAAGACTTACTTTCACCCACCCAGTAAGCCTGGAAACATAGATGCTATTAAATAGGATGAGTAGTATACCCAGGTTTTAAATTTTTCAATGACACATTCATAGCTGAAGCACATGCCAACAGAGGAAAGAAGGCAGATATATGGCAACATAGATCACCACAGAGCCGGCCAAGTGTGTGTGAAGAATAACACTGGAGTGTACTTGCTTAGGTGGTGAGTCTGTGGTAACTGTAACAATGGCATTTTCTTTTTTTTAATTAAATGCTGGTTCATTTAGTGGGAACCATTCCCAAAGGAACAATCATTATTCCTAAAATCTCTGACTAGTATATTCTAACTCCACCAACCCTCATTGCCTTCTGTAAAACATCAAAAAATCTCAAGGTTAGAATTTATTGTAGAGAAAGAACATTTTGTTTTGTTGTGTTTGCCTAAAAGAAGAGGAAAAAGTAAATGCACATAGTCTTGAACAGTGTTCAGCTGTTTAAAACTCTAACCTGCAAGTAGTGAAGAAACATAATTTTCTATAACCATAAGCTTCTACTCACAGGTGGTTCTATTTTTAAGTGTTCCTCCAGAGAACCCTCTCCTTCTGTTTTTGACTGATAGTGAAGAATGGTCTTTTATTTCGATTCTCCATCTCATTACAATTGTTTTTTTCTAACACAGACACTATCACTTTCTTAAATAGGCCTCATTTGATAATTCTGGACTTGCATTAAATATTTATATTAACATTCTTTTGAGATTCCAGGTGTCTTGACCACACTAAGGAGTTTCCCAATCAGGACTGAGATGTATTTAAGTGTTTTTTACCTTCTTTCCTAAACAAGAAAGAGAGAAAAGAAGGATTTTCTGCTCTGAAAACTGAATCCTTTGCTGGATTCACAAGCACTTGTCATCACTCATTTATCAGCCTGTCCCTAAATGATTCATTATTTCATCATCCATCCATCCATCCATCCACCCATTAATCTAATCTACATAATTATTATTTTTTGAGCAATTAGTAAATTAGACATCCTGGTAAATGTTGAGAACACTAAATAGACTAAGGTTGATTCTCTCCTTCAGGGAGCAAAGATTAAAGTTGTCAAATTCGCTTGAAATAAACATTGAGTCTTTTAATTAATTAACCAACTTTGCCTATGGTATACTACATGTCTTTCATTCATGAGTTTCTATAGAGATTTAAGGAAGAACTATATTACCTTTGGCTTTCCAGACCACTGTTTTGGCAGAGAAAGGTAAGGCAGGTAAAAAAAAAAGACTGAAATAATATAATGCATTATCAAATATGAACTCAATGGGAAAAGTGTTCACATTTCATCTAAATGTGACCAATGGTTAAGATAGAATGGGCTTCTTAAAAATGAGTAAAAATCTAAGACTATATATTGGCATGTGCTTTTAAAATGCATTTTCATGTTGCATTATGGAAAGATTTGCATAGCTTAATATAGACACAATGAAATACTAATTTAAGTATCCAGTGAACCCTTCAACCTGTGGAGATTTTCTTCTTGCAAATGAAAGGCTAAAACTGTTACTCACCCTGCTCTCAGAATAGAACCAAGGGAGACTCCCAATGGAACTGAAAAAGCATACAAATGCAAAATGGATAAAAAAATAAATCATTTCTTTCTTCTTTTCTTCCTTTCCTTCTTTTTATTTTTTATTTTTTCAGACATAATCTATAATCAACCCAGTCGATTTTATTTCTGGTGAAAGAAAATCACGGAAGCAAACATTGTAGGGCTTTAGAAATAGGCAGTTATATAAATAAGAATAACATTTTCCAGTTCTTCTAGTGGGATCAAAAATACTGTAGGGAAGACAACACTAGACAGCCTCATGTTTCTGGGTATGATGTGATAGTCTACAGCAGCGGTCTCTAACATTTTGGACCTGATGATCCACCAATGGTGCCAGGTCACCAGTTGGCGACCACTGGTCTACAGAGCTCAGGGAGCAATACCTCTATACTGCAGCTGTAGAAACTGCAAGGATCCTTGGCTCTCACGCATTGCTCCACATAGGCATCTTAATGATTCTGTTGGGGGTGCATTAAGTACAGATTCCACTCAAGGATTCCTCTTTTTGAAAGCTGCGCCTTTCTTGTATACTGAAGACAAGTCCATCTTCCTTAACTCTTAGACTCCTCACCCATTTGTTCCATAACAAAGTAAGAGGTACTAGACACACTGTCTCTTTGGGTTAGGTTTTCTTCACCTGGAATTTGGGTGATCTCTAAGACATTGCCCAGCCAGCCCCTCTCCTGACCACTGACTTGTGCCATGAGAACTATGAGCATTGCCCCTTCTTTTCCTGAGATGGCTGTCTGGCATCTTCTATAGCCCAAGAACATGTGTATGTGGGGGAAGACAGCTGTTAGTCCAAGAGGCACAGAGACAGTAAGTGTCCCAACTGATAGAATACTGGGAATCAGATGACTTGACATTCCAGATAAAGTAATGTAGGAATGCTTTTCTAGTTTTATGCCCCTTCGTTGAGTGATGGTTTCATTATGGAAAATTTGTATACTGGGCCATAGTGTCCACATAAAGAGCAAGGGATTATTGAATTAAATGACAATGTAGAACAGTGATTTATTTTCCTTAGGAAATATGGATGTAGTAAAACCATTCTTTTCTCCAATTCTGCTCTTTAAAATAATAACTTTTCATTTTATCTTATTTAACAATACTAATAATAATGCATAGAGGAAAAATGTAAATAAAAATTAACAACCATTAACATTTTGGAACATATCCATTCACTCTTTTGCTATTTATACACACACACACACACACACACACACACACACACACACACACACAATTTTCTCCTCTCTTTACAACTGTTCTATCTTTCACCCATCCATCCATTTATCTAGCTAAGGGTGTACCAGATTACAGAACCTTAGCACTCTCTTCCAAAAACTACTCAGTGTTAAAAAGCCACAAGGATAGTTCCTAAAACTGTATCTGCCATATTTTTCTCTCTTAGTTGGTTTTGCTTTGATGTCTGGATTTCAAAAGTTCATTTTAGGGAGAGTTAGAGTGGCTACTGCTGATGGCACCCTTCATGAAAATGTCTGTTGTCTAGGTCTGTTTCATTTCTTCTGGTAGCACAAGCCAAAACTTGGATTGCCATCACTGATGTTTCCTTTCTTTCATAATACAAATTCTATCTGTGAGTAAATACTGACCACTCTATTGTAATATAGCATTACCTCTAGACTTTAACATTAGCTCCATAGCCAGACTCCCTGCTTCCTGTTCACCACAAAACAGCAAAAATGATGTTGCCGAAGCCGGTTTTGCTCAGTGGATAGAGCATCAGCCTGTGTTCTGAGAGGTCCCAGGATCAATTACAATCAAGGGCATGTACTTGGTTGCAGGCACATCCCCAGCTGGAGTTGTGCAGGAGGCAGCTGATCGATGTCTCTCTCTCATCGATGTTTCTAACTCTTTATCTCTCTCCCTTTCTTTCTGTAAAAAGTCAATAAAATATATATTTTTAAAAAGAATGCTGTTTTGTCAGTAGTTTTTACTAGGAATAGAATAGTCTGATAGCCATAACCCTGAATGAGGCCAACCCCTTTGCCCATACCTGCTTTTGCTGGTGCTCTGTTCTCTTTACATGGGCCTCTTACAGTTCCCAAAGGGCATGTGGATCCAATTTTCTCAGCCTTGAATAGCTCCAAAGATTTTCATTTTCTTCTTATTAGTTGGTCAGATTAGTTTAGCTATGACTTAATTACCATCTAACATCAAGTATTTTTGTTCGAAGGGCCAATTATGTTCTGAGAAGACTATGAATTTATTGGCCAATATGGCAGGACACTGGGTTATCCTCTTGCCTCTGAAGAGCCATTTCTGCTTGGACTCTGATACTTAGGATGGGATATTTAAATCAATACCTTTGACAATATTAAAAACCCATGTTATATGAATTCCTGGGATCTGTAGAAGTGTCTGACTCCTTCCTGTTAAATGCCTCAACTTCAACTTGCTTAAATAAAATGCAGAGAACTCTGTCTTACAGGGCAAAATGGACCTTCTCTCCTCAAGGATTTACCTTTACTGCTCTCTTTTTATGCAAAGACAGTGTGGCTATTTCAAGAAAAGAATGAGTTGACAATATGGCGTGAAATAAAAAGTATTATTCTTCATAAGGAATCCAGTTTTCTTATTACTTAAAAAAAATGAAGGTATCTTTATCTTTGCCTCTCTGGTTTCACATTTACTACTGGGAAAATTTGTAAAAAGATAGGGATGTACTTGCAAATCAGTAGCTACCCCAACTAAAAAAAAAAATACCTATGTAGATATCCTTGTGGGTAAAACTTTATTTAAGAATAAAGTTTTCCTAGGATCGTTACTCTACCCGCTGTATGATCTTTTTTTGTTGTTGTTTAAGGGTGGCATATACTTTGTGTCAATCCAAGACTTTGCTGACCTGCATGACTTTCTAATTTCATTTACCACTAGCCCTTAACCCAGATTCTGATACATCCAAACCGATTAGTAGGCAGATGCTGCCCACACTTGATGTTAATTCCAGCGCCAGTGGCATTTCAACTGCCCTTACTCTTATCCACAAGCATCCCTTCCTTCAGGAACCAACTCCCAAATTCTTTCCTTCCTAGATCAAGGCTTGCTTTCACTTTACCTTTGTGAACTTCCTACATATTTAGGTTTTCCTTTTCTTCTTGCTCATATTATTCTATCCCAATTAAACTCAAGGAGCATTATATTGCATTTCTTTTTATCCACTTAAACTACTCATTCATACCGTGGTGATTTGATACATACTGACTGTTTACTATACATTAATTTCTAAAGATTTATTTTTGCCTTGAGCTGAGATGGAGTGAAGGCAAAAGAAAATAATTGCAAATTTTAACTTCTTGAATAGTCATGAACAAAGATGACTGTTCATGATTACTTCCATGGTTCTACTCTCTCATATATCATTTATGTTTCTCCAAAATCTTCCTTTGTCAACAGTTATGTCTGACTCGTGTCTGTGCTTAAGGTTCAGACTTGAAAGAATAGTCATCAAATAGTGTTGCTACTGTGTTTCTTTAAATTGAAATGGTTGTTGATTGTAGGGCAGGGGATGAACAAATTATAAAATGAAAGAGTAATAATCTAGATGGAGTTGAGGTAAGGAGGCAAGTGTCCACTGTGGCTCATGCAAATCAATTCATTGGATGCTCAGTCTCTTAGAAAAACTGGAGGCGATGATCTGGTGAGAGTTGTGTTCACTGTGGCCAGTTATGTGTGGGATGCAGTCCTGGAACTTCAAAGGCACATTCCTGGAACATCGGACATGCTTAGACACATTGTGAAATAAACAATTGAATGAAAGGAATGAATAAATAGTATTTGTTTCTCAGAGCATCAACCATGTCAGAGAAGAAGGGGTAAACATTTCTGTAACATTTCTGTAATAAGGCAGGTTTAATGTTGACAACCACCACTCATAACATTAGCAAGGCCGCAGCTGTTAATTGCCTAGGAAGCTTACAGAAATGGATTTATTTCTGTCGCATTGGAAACCTATGTGTGATATATACATATTACCATCTGCCCTCTTTTGACAGAAAAAAAAACACCAGTTTTTTAAAAATATGTTTTTATTGATTTTTAGAGAGAGAAGAAGCGAGAGGGATAGAGAGAGAAAGATCAATGGGAAAGAAACATTATTGATTGATTGCATCCTGCATGCTCCCTACCAGACAGGGAATCGAACTAGGGACACTTAACTAATGAGCCTTACTAACTAGGCGAGGGAAAAACTATTAACTGGTAATGTTCTTGTGTAGGAATCAGTTTTTGCTCTGCCCTTTTCTGCTATCTTCTCTTCCACATTCCAAAAGTTTCACAGAAAGATTATCGATATGCTGGCAACAGGCTTTAAATCAAAGCACGCGCTAAGTGGGTCTTTATTTGAAACCTTTCTTTAGTATACAGCCAAACAATGGCGTGTTTTGTAAGAAGTTTATATAGAAGTGGAAACAAGTGTTTTAGGTCACAAAATGAAACACGGTTTGCTAACTTATAACAAATGTTTCCAGACATTACGTATTTCTTAAGCACTTATCAGTAAAGTTCTGTCAGATGCTATGGGTTAACTTGAAAAGGAGCATATTTAAGCACCTGTTCTTAAAGAGAATGCCATCTAAATTGGAAAGCACAAAACACTTGCAATAAAGACAAAACGTGTGTATGATAAAAATTATAATAAAATACAGTATATAAGTTTCACATAAATAATGCAAATGATAGAAAAGCACAAATGCTGCCGGGCTGTGAGAAAGATGACGTTTTGTAAGCAATTCAGAGAAGGTTTGTGCCTTCACAGTAAAAATAGCTCCCTGAAAACAAGAACTGTAAGTCAGCCTTTTTAAATCACCATTTTGGCATGTGAATGATAACAGTATCATTCTCTGAATAAAAACAGAAGGGTTAGATGTGATGCATATAGAGGCAATGGTATGATGGCAAAAATAATCATTCCACTGACTTGGCCAAAAGCACAAGTGTCAGTGTAACTTCTGTATTGAACAAGCGAAACTCAGCGGATGTAATCATAAAACACCGTCATGATTGTTACACTCTCTCTCTCTTCATCTCTCTCTCTTCATCTCTCTCTCTCTCTCTCTCTCTCTCTCTCTCTCTCTCTCTCTCTCTCTCTCTCTCTCTCTCGTTCCTGGCGGGCCCCATAATATTTTTCTTTATTCTTTTGTTGTTTGTTTAATCCTCACACAAGGATATTTTTTCATTGATTTTTAGAGAGACTGTGGAGACTCAGAGAAACATCAATGTGAGAGACACATCAATTGGTTGCCTCCCACACACACCCCGCCCAGGGATGGAGAACGAGCCTGCAACCGGGGTATATCCCCTTGACCACAATTGAACCCATGACTGTTCAGTCCTCTAGCCGATGCTCTAACCACTAAGAAAACCAGCTATGGCTCCCCTTATTCTTAAATAATAAAATGTCACATATACTATTTAAATAACAAAACACAAGCCAGTTCAGTAATAAGCATGGTCAATACCATTAAAAAAACAGTTAATATTTAAAACCCTCAATTTATTGAAAAGCTGAACTCCTCTTCCCCCTCCCCCATCACCCTGCAGCATGTGGAAAGTCTCCTATCAGGGTAAGGGAGCTGGCTTCTCCTTTCTGACTCCACCTGAGACTTGTCTGCTCCCTCCACCAGCTTGCTCACCACAATAGTTCCTGACCGTGTGGGATTGGTGCCTGGAAAGGTGGAGACAAAGCTGTTAAGAAATATTTTACTGTGCCGATACAGTCATGAACTGATGGGATTTGCTGGACTTCGGAGGTGTTTAAAGCTAGTTTGTTCTCTCTCTCTCTCTCTCTCTCTCTCTCTCTCTCTCTCTCTCTCTCTCGTCTCTTTCCTTATCTCTATCTCTATCTCTTATCTCTATCTCTATCTCTATCTCTATCCTACCCTACCCCTACCCCTACCCCTACCCCTACCCCTACCCCTACCCCTACCCCTACCCCTACCCCTACCCCTATCCCTATCCCTATCCCTATCCCTATCCCTATCCCTATCCCTATCCCTATCCCTATCCCTATCCCTACCTATCCCTATCCCTATCCATCTCTCTCTCTCTCTTGAGCTTTTCATGGCTTCTTTGGAGAGTTCCCTTATTTCTGAGAATTTTTACCTAAGAGTTCCTCTGGAAGGTCAAATTACTATTCTTTCTTAATAGTTTCTTTCCTCTGCTTTTAGGAACTCAGTCATACCTCTAGCTTCTCTAGGTTTTCTTTTCAGGTTGTCTTCTTGGACAGACATATGAGGCCTATCCCATAGAAGACCTATATGGTCCAAGAAAGTCTTTTACCCATATATGTATGCAAGGTTGTTAAGCACTACATGGTGAACACCTCTTTTGAAAAAAATTTCACTTGATCTAATAATATTTGCAAAAGGGTTGTCTTTGAGCCACAGCTGAAAGGTACCATCTTAACATCTGTTTGTGTGATTATAGTATATTGATTAAGAGAACAGGCTATATAATTTTGACCAAGTAAACTCTTCTAAGCTCTAGATTATTAGTTTTTCAAAAGTGAATTGATAGTGTATTTGTATAGTATTTAGCAGTCTGTCACATGGTAAGAGTGGCCAGTATGTAGGAGCTATCATTATTTATTAAATCGTTGTGCTTGAGAATAAAAACAAAGTACATTTAAGTATACTCTCTGAAGATGTGTCAATCTTATAATTATCACTGCACCCTGAGATTTCAAAATAAATATGTCTAGTTTCTTGAGTGTTGGCTGAAATGTTTACACTGTACAAAGTTTGGATATCTTCAATATATTATTCACTCTCTTAGTTATACATTTTCTCTTCCTCTTACTTTATTCGAAGGATAAAGGGAAAGGGGTTATTAACATGCTCTGATGTGTATGTCCTTCCCTAACATTGCTTTTTACAGGAAAAATGCCTTTTGGTGATAGAAACAGAGTGGTGTGAATAGGGCAACAGTAAATCTGTCCTAAAGCCACTTTCTGACTGTAAATCATCATTATGGAGGATTGGCTTTCTGCTCATGGTGACACTTTACCCAGTGAAGTGACCGGAAGGATTGGAAGTGATTTCTACTCTACTGGCTCCTTTGCCATGATTCATTTCTGTCCCCATCTCAGCCTGAGCAGGTGGAAACGTAGTTTCTGGTCCTGGGGATCAAAAGATGGCAGTCCCATCACCATGAAATCTCCAGACATTATTCTACCTCCCACATTGTCAGCTTCCAGTAGATGAAAAATTTTGAAGCAGTTGCTTGGATTTGTCAGTGTTGCTTTAAATTGAATCTGCTTTGCATTTCAAGCTTGTAGGTGTGAGTGCCACAAAATAAGAACAGGTTAATTCTTTAAATTACTAATATTTCACAAAGAGTAACCTTAAGTAATTGTAAGCTTCATGCAATTATATTTTATAGGGAAATGAAATATTTTAAATTAAAATTGATATAAAATATTGGTTGCTACTATGCTCAATTGATAATTGACAAAGAAGGTAAGAACATACAATGGAGTCAACATTATCTCTTCAATAAATGGTGTTGGGAAAATTGGGCAGATACATGCAAAAAATGAAATTAGACCACCAACTTACACCATACACAAAAATAAACTAAAAATGGATAAGGGATTTAATAGTAAACATAAGATGGAAAACCATAAAAATATTAGAGGAATCCACAGACAGCAAAATCTCAGACATATGTTGAAGCATTATCTTTACTGATACCACTGCTAGGGCAATGGAAACTAAAGATAACATAAACAAATGGGACTACATCAAAATAAAAAGCTTCTGCACAGCAAAAGAAACCATCAACAAAACAATAAGAAAGCCCACTGCATGAGAGAACATATTTGCCAATGTTATCACCCATAAGAGTTTAATCTCCAACATTTATAGGGAACTCATATATCTTAACAAAAGGAAGATAAACAACCCAATCAAAAAATGGGCAATGGACATAAATAGATACTTTTCTTTTTTTAAAGTATATTTTATTGATTTTTTACAGAGAGGAAGGGAGAAGGATAGAGAGATAGAAACATTGATGAGGGAGAAACATCGATCAGCTGCCTCCTGCACACCCCCTACTGGGGATGTACCCACAACCAAGGTACATGCCCTTGACCAGAAATGAATCTGGGACTCTTCAGTCTACAGGCTGACTTTCTATCCACTGAGCCAAACTGGTTAGGACTAAATACTTTTTCAAAAGAGGACATAAGAAAGGCCAAGAAACATATGAAAACATGCTCAAAGTCACTAATTATCTGAGAGATGAAAATCAAAACGACAATGCGATACCATCTTACACCTGTCAGAATGGCTATCATCAACAAATCAACAAATGACAAGTGCTGAAGAGGATTCGGAGAAAAAGGAACCATTGTGCACTGCTAGTGGAATGAGGACTGGTGCAGCCACTGTGAAGAACAGTATGGAGTTTCCTCAAGAAATTAAAAATGGAACTCCCCTTTGACATAGTAATCCCACTTCTAGGAATATATCTCAGGAAACTAGAAACACCAATCAGCAAGGATATATGCACTCCTAGGTTCATAGCAACACAATTTAACCATAGCTAAGATTCAGAAACAGCCTAAGTGTCCATCAGCAGATGAGTAGATTAAAAAACAGTGGTACATTTATACAATGGAATATTACATTTTGGTAAAAAAAAAAAAGAAGGAATACTAACCATTTGCAATAGTATGGATGCAACTGGAGTGCATTATGCTAAGCAAAATGAGCCAGCCAGAGACAGATAAATATCATATGATCTCACTGATTGTGGAATATAATGAACAACATAAACTGATGAACAAAAACAGATCCAATGACAGAGAAGCAATGACCAGAACGTCAAACCTCAGAGGGAAGGTGGTGGTGGGGAATGAGGGAGAGATCAATCAAAGGACTTGTATGCTTGCAAGTGTCTATAACCAGTGGATATAGACACCAGGGAGGTGAGAGCATGAGTGCGGAGGGGGTGGAGGAGCAAAAGGGGGATAAGGACACATCTAATACCTTAATAAAGAAAAAAATGAGATATTGGTTGTATATTGATACATTGTTATATTAATTTAAACTTTCATTATAAAATAAAACAGCTCTAGGAAACCATGCCAACCAAACAAATGTGTGCCTTACTGACTTATTTCAGTTGAAAACCTTGTAACCCCCACTCAGGTCAAGAAGTACAATTTTTCTAGCCACCCTCACTGGATGTGACCTATCTTTATTTTACAACTCTTTTCCCCAGAAGTAATAAGTGTCTTAACTTTTGTAGAAATAAATTCTTTGAATTTCTTTGAAGTTTTATCACATAGTGTATGTGCCTGGAAGCTATAGTTTAACCTTATCCAGTTTTTTATTTGTTGATTTAAAAGTTTTCTGTTAATCTAGAATGTTCCCTTTTGTGGCTTTCTTTTCTTATTTATTTGGAGAAAGAAAGAAACTTTTGCTCTGTGGGGTTTCAAAGCATGAATATTGGTGATTGTATACTCTAGGTATAGTTCAAATAGTTTCCTCTTCTTTTATAGTTTCTAAAATTGGGCAGCTAGCTGAATCCACAGGATTTATCAGAATCAGGTACAATTGCTTTGGTGAGATTTTAGCTGTGTTTTTAGAAGGGCAAAATGTCCAGTTGTTTTCTTTCTGTAATTTGAATAGGTGTTGCTGCTCCATTCCTAGATTTATTAACTTAGATAGTTTTTAATTTGGTGGCATTATAGTTCCATATATTTTTTTATTATTAGATTCAACACTTTTAAAAAGGGACACCTTTCCTCAGATATAATTCAGCTTTCCAGTGCTTCTATTTTTATAGGAAAAGTAAGATCATTGCTTGATATTTTACATCATTTCTTAAGAAAATTAGATTCTTATCCTCCCAATGTAGCACATCACCATTTACCTTTTCTTTTTAAAATATATATTTTTTAGCAATTTGTAGTTTAACATATTTTGAGTGGGTTTCACAAGTTATAATTAGTATCATGATTGAAGCTCAAATTGCTCAACTTTGGCCAGTAGGAGTCACTTCAAGTTGACTACTAGGTTCTTTTGACACAACCCTAGTGTATTTTGTAAAGCCCCTTGCTGTTTAGGATAGCAGGATGCCACAGTTGCATCTTATTTATTTTCTGCCATAGACTTGGAACTGCCATTCTTTCAAGGAGCTCTGGGTTCATTGAGTGGAAATGGAATTTCAAGACCACCATATGCATCCACTAGGGAGTATTATTGATCTTAGTTTCTGGTCATTGTTCCTAGGCCTTTCGAGGGGTAGAGCTACAATATGTGCGAGCATGTGCATATGTGTCTGTGCCTCATAGGTGCATAAAGATACATCTAATTCATATGGAGTCTTTTTATATAACCTCTCTGGTATGTATTTATTTTCTTCCATAGAAAACCCTGGTTCTCAAGGAGATAGGGGATAATAGAATTAAAATATTCTATTCTACACATACACAACAGTATAAAAATAACAGGTATATTATCATCACTGATATGTGAGGGAAAATATTTTTAGAAATTGATTGCATATGCTGTTAGCCACCACCCTATTTTTAAAAATGATTGTACTGTTTTCAAAAACTCAGAATACACAGCCATATGTGGGCATACATATAGACCATCTTCTCCCTTTAACCTTCATTTATAGCTCTACGTTTAATGCTGTCTGCCAGTGCTTATGTCAGAGTTTCTCCAATGTGATTTTGAGTATTTTGAATGTCTTTGAAGATTGTCTTCTGTGTTTCAGGAAGAACTCCTGGAAATAATATTTTCTGTCTCTCTGCACGTGATAACAGTTAGTCTTTGATCATGTTTGAAAGTTAGTTTTGCTGGGTAAACACATTTCACTCATGTTTTCTTTTCTTGAGTATTATTATGTATTACTGTCAGCAAGTCTAATGATCTAATTTTATTCCTCTTTTAAGATGCTTAATTTTTTTTTGTCTAGTAGCACAAAATATAACTTTTATTTTCTTACTTTTGTCACTTAATTTCTGAGTTTTTCTATGTATGACTTATGTTATTCCTTCATATCTTTGATCAATTCTACTGCTTTTAATTTGTTTTGAAATAGGAGGGTGCAGTTTGAACTGTTTTGTGGGCATGCTTGTTTTCTGGAATGCTTGTTTTGATCCTTATTTTCTTTTATAATAACTTTGAAAAGAAATAGACCTTTTCTTTTCCTGTTGCTGAGTTTTAGGTGAAATTAATTCTGGACTTTTAGATAGCTTCCAAATGCACACATTTCCTTGTTTGTTGTTTTGTTTAGCCTTCACCAATATGCTAATTCCTTCACAGAGACGTTTTGGTTCTGTTCTGCCTCCCCATACCTCCCCCTGCTTTTATCTGAAATTCTTCCTTCTTTTGTTTAAATTGCCAGTATCCTGCTTAATTGGATTCTTTCCTCAGCAGTTTCCCCTCAGAGTGGGTCCCAGTTCACAGGAATTAGTCTGCTCATCATACTGTAGTGACAGTGCGTTGGACTTCCCCTCCGCTCCTGATTTAGCTGCTGTTTTCAAGTTTGACCACCAAACGTCCAATGAACAGCTGGTGGAAATGTTGGGGTTCTCTTGTTGTGTGATCTGCTAAATATCTGTGCTTCCTTTTGCTTTCTTCTTTACTGGCAATGACACCAGGAATGCCCAGTGGTGGTCTGTCCTCACATGCTTTTTAATGAGGATAATGAGACAACTTACCTAGTTTTGTTATAAATATCATCCCTTGGACTTTTAGTTTTACTGTCTAGTTCCATCATCATTTTGATATGGGTATCTCAAGAAATTCAAAAGCTATTCCACTCTTACCACCTTTATTATTTTCTTTTTAAACATAAAATTTATTAGAATTTTTCTAACACAAAGATATAAAATACACACATACCAGTATGCCACAAAATCTATATTCCAGTTATTTTAAAAATAATATAAATGTAAATAGTATTTAGAGCACAGACTATAATTTACTTTTAATCTCAATAAAACTTTAAAATTCACTCAGATACTATTCTTTACCTAAAGTTCTCATGGTGAGTTCACAGATGGAGATATGGTTTCATTCATGTTGAAAACCTCAACAAAAAGGTACCATGTGGGCATTTTTTATTGACTTTTCCACTCTTCATATTAGATATATACAGACAACATGTCTTTGATGTCAGTTTTTGAGTAACAATATATATATATTTGTGAGAAAAGATAAACAGTGGGTTGTCTGAGTACTTTAACATTTGTATTTGTAACAGAAAGGACAGATAATAAACATTGCCTTGTGCATCTTTTCCTTTGAATTTTGAGCCCAGTATATTTGTAAAGTAGAAGCGGTCACCATTTGACATACTATAATTCTTCAGAAAAGCCATCAGTTACTCCTGTGAGTTACAGAATGCCCGTAATGATTGCATATCTGAGCCAATTGCCTTATTTTAAAAAGTATATCAGTTGTAAATGAATTCTGATGATTTCATCTAGTGAATATTGTCTTGTAGTTGTACCTGTAATAGAAAACAAAATTAGATTTTTGATACTCCTCTTTATCCTAAGGTATCCCCAAGAATGTAACATGATATCATATATCAAAAAGTTTCCCTGGCAACTTTATGTTACCCAGTTTTATATGATTTTTTTCCACTCAAAATAAAAGACTCCTACTTAAAAGAAACATTCCACTTCTGTGTCACCTATAATATGTTGTCATGTTTACAAATTATAGCCAAAATAGACTATAACACATTTATGGAAAATAGTTCCACTTTGATAGCAACAGTTGATAATCAAATAGATCTCTTCCCTATCTAATGAAAAAGTAAAATCTTTCCTTGGAGCAGTTTGAGCCATTAGTAAGATAAGAATAACCAACTTTATACTCAATATGTTGTTGAAATCAAAATGAGCAAAAAGTGAGGAACCAAAACTTTAAAACTACCTATTTAAATTGACAGTGCCTGAAGAGTCCTAGAGTCTCATAAATAAGATTATAATCTTTTCCTACATCCTTTTCAACAGGGTAATTTTGGTGCCAGGCAAACTTTAGAGGGCAATCTGTAAATGAAATCATTTCCTCAAATGTGAGCACTGAGTTTTACAAAGGAAAACACCTGAGTTTTGGAGTCACCAAGCCCTTTGAGCCAGTTCAGTCCTGGCCCAGAGTCTCCTTATGTGATCCAGGATAAGTTCCCTTTCTTCTTGGTTCTGTTTCTTCACCTATAAAACAGGCCTAGGAATTTTTTTATTTAGAGTTTGGTATCTAGATTTCAATTTTGGCATATTGCATATTATAGTCATTTAAAAATATACCCATTCCCTTGTCACATGCAAAATAATATATTTTCCAAAGTGAATACAGGAAATATATATGACTTGAAAATCTCCCTAGATGACTTTCTATGCCCCCATTGCTTCTGAAATCTTGGCATCTTAACTTTTTTTGTTTTTTCATCTAAGAAAGCAAGGCTTCCAGGTATGCAGGTCCAAGCAACAAAACAAGCCAATCTTTTGGATACCAGTCACTAAATTATTTAATTAAAATCGACTGTAATTAATCCTTGGCATCCTATTTGTTTAAATTAATTAAGTATTTGTTTCCTATTTACACCCATTATATTTGTAAAACATCTGATTATGATTCAGTTAAATGTCACCAATGCTTACAAGAGAAAAGCTGTGTGAGGTTTTTGGTGTGTGTTTTTTTTGTGGACTAATAAGTAATGAATACAGTTACTATTTATGCAAAGAATTGGTTTATTGCTTTTACGTTAAGGGCCTTAGCATAGGAAAATGTAAATTTACAGAAAGTAGGATTTGTAAAAGTGGAGATTCAGTGGACAGGAGAGCCTACGTTGACATTATGCTAATGAGAGACTTGAATCACTGACACCTGCATGGCTTTGTGGGACACAGTGCTGCATCAAGGTCTCTGTCCTTTTGTTGATTTAAAATGTTATCCTTGAAATATCAGTGTTATAAATATTAATCAAAATACTAAGAGCTTGGCAAGTGAATTCTAGGAAGACTAATGACTTCCAGTTAAATATCCAGTTATTATTCTGATGGATCTTCTACTAGGCAGCAAAGATGGAACAACACACTGCAAACCCTTCATAAAGGTCTTAATAGCCATTCAGTTGAGACAGAAATTCCATCAACTAGTTGTTTGACCTAAATAGACTGATTGTTTCTGGGTGAATTAATCAGCCTTTGGTTATCACCATTCAATACCAAAAGCTCATCAGCCTGATTTTTTACTCCTTTAATCGGTTGTCTTTCCAGTTGGGGTGCATGTACATATACACAAACACACATATAAACGTACACAATTATTTCCATGAGCTAATAACCCATGCCATTTTGCTCCTAGGGCAGTGGTTGGCAAACTGCAGTTCTGTTGACTGAGTTTGATGACCACTGTCCTAGGTAGTTTGGTGTACGACAATATAGATACATCTAAAGAAAATAGCATTGAGCAATAAAAGTAAGTGCATTCAGAATATGTAAAACTTCCCCCACCTGGTGAAAGAAACTGACTTAGAAGCCCAAGAAGTACACAGAACCCCAAAATATAGGACTCTAAAGAGGACCACACCAGGACATATCATAATTAAAATGCCAAGAGCAAAAGATAAAGAGAGAATATTAAAAGCAGCAAGAGAAAAACAGTTGGTTACCTACAGGGGAGCACCCATACGATTGTCAGCGGATTTCTCAACAGAAACGATGCAGGCCAGATGCGAGTGGCAATAAATATTCAAAATAATGAATAGCAAGAATCTACAACCAAGATTGTTCTATCCAGCAAAGAATATGTAAAGTAAAAATCGTGTTACTGTCTATTCATCAAAACTATTCTATATACATGGATAAAAATTTGTGTCAATAAAAATATGAAAGGTGTACAGAAAGGATACACATCAAGTGTGCAAGACTTGTGCCAAAGAAATAGTTGGAGGGAGGGATGGATGATAAGAGATCGAAAAGAAAAACAAAACCAACACCAAAGAGTTATATTGTGACCATTAATTAGAGTATACCATAAAATGTGTAGTATGGTTAATCACAGTAATACTATACTAGAATATAAAATTAGGATGTTTTTATTTATGTTTGTAATATGGCCATTTTTCAAACTGATTTTAATGTATATAACATTTAAAATGACACAGTATCACCATTCATCTTGTTAAAATGGTGGGCATCTTGAAGAAAGCATCACCCTTCCAGTTGTTCCTAAAAAATTATATTCATGTGAATGGCACTATACACCTAGGCTAATCTGCTTGTCTATGCTGGTGAGGAATGTTTTCTTGTTTTATTAAAATTTGTACTGTAAATGCCATCTACCACTAATAGATGTTGTGTAAAATTTCACAGGATGTCAACAATTTAGCTTTATTAAGAAAACAATAGTTAATGAAATATTTTGCCTGGCAAACACAAAATAACAGAGAACATTATAATGGTAATATTTTAGGAAAATATAAGAGTATTAGATGCATATAGCACTCTCAGTGTGATAGACTGTGAAATGTTATTGTTGTTAGAATGTCCCAGGATGAATGAGAATCCATTTATCATTACCCATATCCTAATTTGTTGCACAGTTAGGAGATCTCAACAGTGCAAGTTGATGTTTCTTATTTTGTCCATACTCACATGCTAAACCCGAGTTTATATGATTATATTAAACTCCTTTTGCCTGTGATGTACATGTTTCTCTGTAGCTGTTTGTATGAAATAGTAACTTTCAAGGTCCATGAGCCACCTCTTAAGACTGGTATGTTGAATATATTACAAAAAAAGTAAAATGAATTTGTAGCCTATTCATAAAGATGCATTCATTTCCCATAGAGGTCTTCCTTTGAGAGCAAATCAAGAAGAGAAAATTCTCTGTCATCAATAAAATATACAATGCATGTCTCTGTTTCTTGTCAAGTATCTCAGATCTGCATGTGAGGATGGATTAAAGCCCAGGTGATAGGCTTCAGGAAGGAAACACACACACACACACACACACACACACACACACACACACACACACACACAAACATACACACACACAGTGTGAGTAAAATATTATAAACTACTGTTTCCCCAAAAATAAGACAGTGTCTTATATTAATTTTTGCTCCCAAAGATGTGCTAAGTCTTATTTTCAGGGGATGTCTTATTTTTCCATGAAGAAGAATATGGTACACATTTATTGTTGAACAACAAAAAAAGAAAATTTATTACCTGTATACGGTATGGTAGTAGTTGTCATCACAAACCAACATAACCAGGCAAACTGTGAATCCTACGGTATCAAGAATTTCTTGTTACTACCATTATTTCCATGTACAACAATCTATGGTACATTTATTGATACTGATATTTACCGGTATGAACACAAAGTAAGATTTATTCAATGACAGTCATGTCAACATCTTCTGGAACATCATCATAACAATCCAAACCCTGAATTTCCTGGTGAATTTCTTGTGACTCCATTTCTTTCAGAATTAGTGGACCAAATCTCTCATGTTTAGCAATAGCACTGTCCTTAAATGAGTACTTCTTGTCAAGGTAGCCTGCTCATAGTGCATTTACTATGCAACTGTCAGTGATTTTCTCCCATGAATTCTTCACCCAAGTCACAACCTCTTGCAGTTTAGGTTTCACAAAGTTTCCACGCTGATTTCTCTCCATTCTATTTTCAATGTAGTCATTAATTTCCATGCGCAAGTTGTCCTTGAATGGCATATTTATTGCAATATCAAGAGTCTGGAGATAGGCTGTCATTCCTGCGGGAATCATTATTTGATCTATTTTTCTTTCGTAAAGAAATTTCTTCATGTCTTTAGCTGGTTGCATCCTAGACTAGCAGACCTCTTTGGCTTCCTTGCATAACAAGCAGCAACATTAAGTGGACCCACTTCCTTATAACTGCTTGTGTGGCCCAGGCTTTTTCAGTTTCAAGAATAAAAATATTATCGGGGAGATCTTATTTTCGGAGGTATGCTTTATATTACAATGAGAGGCAAAACTGTAAGTAGGTCTTATTTTCAGGGGAAGTCTTACTTTTGGGGTAACAGGGTAGAGGTCCAGTGCACGAATTCATGCATGGGTGGGATTCAACAAGCCCTCCCTGATGGGGGCTGATTTGGGCCAGGCTTGCCAGGGAGAGGGCCAGTGGGAGGTTTGCTGGCCCCACCCCTGATTAGGGTGTGGGGCTTATCGGGGTGGGGCCAGCCGGGAGAGGGGTCATGGGCACTTGGCCCACTGGCCCCACTCCTGATCAAAAGGAGGAGGCTATTGGAGGTGGGGCCAGAAGGGGAATGGGGATTCAAGCAGTTGTGGGGGGCAATCGGGGCCCCAATTGGTGATTGGCTGCTGCAGTGCGCATCATAGAGACTGGTCATTGGTCATTCTGGTTGTTTTGGTTGTTCTGCCATTCCAGTTGCTGGACTTTTATATATATAGATAAGTGTTCATTGCTATAACAAAGTTCAAACTTCTCTTTTAAAATGGTGAACCAGCTCAAATACCAACATTCGGGAACATTCCTGTTTAGAGATAACTGATGGCCTTGTACTTTTCTCCCTGTTTATTATGTACAGTCAGATAGGACAGGAAAATGTTGAAAGCTCAAAGTCTGAAGCTAAAGTGAAATATATACAGCAAATTTATATGTGTTTTCATTTTGAGATGGTGCTGATTTTAATTTCAAATGTTATTTCTATAATGGAGAACAAAGAAAAATATACTTGCTACTCACGCAAGAGCTGTAGGCATTTTTTTTAAAGGAAAAGCTTTAAGTTGTGTCAAATGTTCTGAGGCATCTTCTACTTAATATACTCAATGACTGAGTTAATTTTACATTTCAAATTTTAAGGTGGGTAGGTTTTAAAAGAATGTTTACACTAATGACCCAATAACAGCATAAACACACAAATACATAGTTATACTCAGGAACTCTAAAATGTTTTAATATTGACAGAGTGCTAGAAAATATTGTACAATATAGGGAAAAGATTAACTTTATTTTACTTCAGAGGTTGATGATAGCAATTGACTAGTGAAATGGCTTGCATAAAACTGTTTTCCTGAATGCAATTTCAGGAATATAGAACTGTATATTCTGAGAAATATAGGAAAATGTAGGAAATTATTGCATAAATTGCTTTGACTAAAGTGGACATTGTGATGAAGTATAATCTCTTCAAATAAACAGTGATTATGTTAAGAATGGAGATGCAATCAGACAATTTATGTATTTTGCCTTGGCAGCCCTACTCTTATTTTTCACTCTGCCTTTCCGTATGATATGCATTCCTGTTAATCTGCTGCTTACAAAAGTAGGCAACAGGCTAATACCTACAGGAATTAAATCTGCTTAGAAAAATACTACTTTTTAGAAAGCATCTAAATATACTTAGGCCTAATTTCTTTACCTTGACCTAAAAACTATTTATGGACACACATGAGACATCTCAGTTGACTGAGATGTGACATAAATCACATTGTGCAGCAGATATCGGCCAGGAATCGCCTTTTGAAACAAGCAAGAAGAGAAAATTACAACAGAACCCACTTGTTAAATTTGTAAATAACCTTCTGGACAACTGTGTAGCAGGCTAAACATCCTTCCCCAACACCTATGCTAAGTTCTTTTCCTCAAGCTCTCACTTTTTCCTCAATTTTTCAGCTCAAACATTTCCTCACACCAAGGTAGTCAAGACTAGACTATAAAAAAAGTTTATTATTTAAAAATATCATCCGATATCTTATGCATTAAAACACAAGGCCTCATCTGCTTCTTGGCCCAGCCATAAATAGTTTTTCTTTCACTTCAGTAGTCAGTGATTTTCCTTAAAATATTTTGGGAATTCTAGGGTTTGGCATATATTCTTTTGGTTATCTTTACTAATGGTGAAACATAGTATAAACTTGTTTTCCAGAAGAGAATTTGATTTAGAGAAAATTCTTTTCTTTCCTTTAAATCCTCACCCAAGGATATTTTTCTATTGATTTTTAGAGAAGAATGGAGCCTGCAAGGGAGGTACATGCCGCCCTTGGCCAGGAATCAAACCCTTGACCCTTCGGTTCGCAGTCCAACACTCTAATCACTGAGGCAAACAGGCCAGGGCTAGAGTCAATTCCTATAGATAAGATGGATATTGCAGCTTTTTAATATTCTTCTGATTTAAGAGATGCAAAATAATAGAGATGATTTATTTTGCAACTTAGAAAGTATTTCTAAAGATGGTTCCCAAAGAGATTTCCAAAACATTTTGAGTCATTGGAACATTTTGGAACAAATCTGTGGCCTTAAGTACTTTGAGAAACAAGATGGCATGCTTGTCTTTAGGACTGCTTGGTGCTTTGACATCTCTAATAGAAAGTTCCATTACCTGGGTGCTGAAGATATGTGGATTCTCTACTTGTTAAACTGTCATTCACACACACTAGATGATCTAGCTTTTGAGGAAACTGTTGAAGTCTGTCACAGCTGCCGCTGCTGGGAAAGAAATAATACACTTAGATAATCAGTATTTTTTAAATCTTATTTTTAGCATAAAGTCACATATCTTGAGACCTAATTTCAACATTACATTTGCTAACTATGTGAATTCTAGGCAATATACTCAATGTTCTTGGCTTTATTTTTCTTCACCTTTAGCATGGGGATAATAATTATCCCTGCTTTGTGGGACTGTGGTAGGAAACAAATTAATTAATTCATATAAAGAATTCAATCTTGGCACATAAGAAACAATTAATAGATATTTGATAAGCTTGTTTATTTTATGTTGAGACTTTGTAAATATTATTATTTAAAGCATTATTCCTCCTGTTTTGCTTTTCATCTTTATAAGGTAATGTTTTTAATTAAAAATAAATTATTAAATTAAGACTCAATAAAGGATTGAAAAGTATTTTGAAGTAGAATACCCATTTCTGCCAAGCTTATTATTTTATGTACATAAGCCTAGTGTTTAGTGAAACTATGTGTTGTCCTCTACTGCTTAGCTGTTCTCAATAACTGAGGGTCATTCTTATAAATCAATATGAAAGAACTCAATTTTGAAGCATATTTTGAAGCATAATTTGTTCATATTTTCTTCAGGGCTAGAAAGAAAAAGCAACATGTCTTAAATTAGAATTTAAAAAATGTATTGTTCTATAACAAATACTTTTGTTATTTATTTTCTGATTTCAATCCAGTGAATTCAAAATGTACCATATAAATATATATTTTTGAAAGATAAATTATATATTCATTGAATGTGATGAGTGCTACACACTTTTAAGTTGTCACATAGATCTCACAATGCAATTGGTAAAGTGAAGAAAGGGTAGATAATCATCTAATTTTACAAGCTAGCAAAATAAATTTTGTAACCATTTAGACTTGTAGGCTTGATGCTACCTAAGATGTATCTTGGCTTTTCAAATGAAAATACAACACAAATATTTTCCAAAGGACTGTAAACGAGCTAGATAGTTTTAAAAAATGTATTCTCTGGTTCAGAATGTGCAGGGAACTTGTGTTTGTTTTCTGTTTGTTTGTTGTTGTTTTCTGGATAACCATCATTGGTTCACAGGATAGGAAAAGATTTTTGAAATTTAAAATAAACAGATTGTGAAAGCTAATGGCAAATGATATTTTTCTGATAATTACTTGACTTGCGAGGTCTATGAATGATTACAAACCCCAGAGTACAGAAATGTATTGTCTTAGCCTGGGTTTCCCAGAAGTGGAGGCTGAAGCAGCGGGATTATGTGCTGCTGTTTTATTGGCTCATGTAATCCTATGGAGCAACAGTGAGGGATAAGACAGTAAAAGAGGAAAGGGCAAGAGCCAAAGCGATGGTGTGTTATTTAGTTGGTCATTCCCAAATGCAGGAGATCACCGAATCCCATAGCAGTGTATTCCTAGAAGCCATAGATGCTGTACCTCAAGACAGTCTGGTGTGTGTGTGTGTGTGTGTGTGTGTGTGTGTCGGGTGTGTGTGTGTGGGGGGCGGGGGGAGAGGGGGGGACGGGACTTGCATGCCTGGTTCCCAGGACAGAGTGAAACACACATGATGGTCTGCAGCAAAGCATTGGGATGTGCATGAATGGAATGGCTGGGCCAAGAGACAGGTGAGGTTCTGTGTTTCTGGTTTATAATGAATTCAGAGGCAAAATCATCATCCCCATTTTTGCAAGTCAGAGATAACTACCTGTTAACTTTTAAATATATTTTGTCATCATTACTCCACTGTTTTGCTTTTATGGACAATATAGCAAAGGTTGTAACTTTTGTGGAGGTCAGATGAATAGCATCCTACTTCCTTGCCAGAAATTGAAAATAAAAGGATGACCAACAGAGATAAGGATGTCAATTTTATTATTGGCAAGTGATAATTTGAAAGACAGCTTAGTTTGAGGGCCAAAGGAACCTGCTAACCAAGTTCCAAATGAGGTAGACTTCACCAACACATGACAAGCAGCACTGGACGTGGGCAGGCCCTCAGTGATGGAAGATAAAGAGCTGCTCTGGGAGAACAGTGGCCAATAAATCGCTGCTTCAGTGGTGCGTTCAGCATTAAAAGGAAGGGAGGTATTCACGACACAGGTCTTGCTTACTTTTTTAAAAATTACATCCTCAACCCAGGCAAAGTGAATAAAAGGGTAGAGAGAGGCCAAAGTTAATTTCCACTCAAGAATGAGGGTGTGTGTGTGGAAAAAGTTACTCTCAGGACGTTTGCTTTGTAAAGTAATATTATTGGCAGTGTTTTCTATTTAACTGCTTTGGTGGGGGGGCACGCAAATAATTGATGGTAATATTTCTAGAAGTAATTGGAATTCTTAGAAACTGTTATAAAACATCTTTTTATATATATTTGCATATGCAAAAGGAATGAAATGAAATATTTGTGTGTGTTTCTATTTGGGAGGTCTTAGGGAGTTAAGAGAGGGAGATTGGCAGTGGAATGAAGCGCATGGCCTGGGCTTGATAATGATGAGGAGTATAAAAGGAACTGGTGGAGGAAAGACAGCATTAAAAGTTTCCTGAATCACCGTGGTGGGCATGTGAGGTCAGAACAATGGTGCTGTTGTCCAAAGTGAAAGGTTAGTAGAGGAGGAAGAGGGAGGACAGTGAAGGAGGGTGGGAAGTAGAGAGGGAGGTAGAGAAAGGGATTGAGGAGAGAGACACATGCAATGTTCATACACTGGGTGTTCTCAGTGTAGAGTGATTTGGGCATGGAATGAACATAACTTACCTGCACACCATTTCCTTTCCTTCACTACAACACACATCAGTATGAGGAATTTACTGGTATGATTTGACCCTAAATAATTATATATGTAAATGAATTCTAGTGTATCCCGAACAGGAAAATAGCAATCCTGTCTAATTTTTGCCCTAGGCACACTTTGACCCATCCTTTCACTGTCCACTTAATTACTCTAGGCAGGCAGCTGCTCTTCCAAGCGGCCCCCTGAATGGCAGTCACTCTGGATGGGCATCCCTAATGCACAAAATGCAGGATTGGGAGCATATAAAAATTATTTTTTTAATAATTTCACTTAAATGGAAATTTAAGAGCACACATGCCCTCCCTCTGGATATGTTAACTATCTTTTAATGATGCTACCTGATGTTTAAACAATGTATGTAGTGCCCCAGAGCCTTGAGTGTGTTGTTTAAATATCTTTGATGCTGTGTCATAACAAATTAGTTTCTAAATGTTGCCAATTTGGCAGAAAAAGCTGATTATTTCCTGCAATCACATTGCATATGTGCCCAAGATTATAATTAATGATCAGGGATGCCAGCCCTACTTTCATGATGATCCTTAGGTGTTTAAGAGCTGCTTAGAGCACTGGGTATTTGTGCCCTCTGTTGGGGCAGAGTGGGGAGAAAGGAGGCCGTGACCGAAAAGATCTATCAGCATCTGAGAATTAATAGTTGCTGTTTCCCTTTAGAAGATTCTGAAGGAGTTACAGACAAACCTGCTGCTGAGAATATTAACAGAGTATTTATGTAGCCTTCACTGAAGCAGAGAAAGTCCTAATTAGACTGGAATTGGTCTTTTGGCAACTTTGCAGTATTTGCTTCCTCAATATACCAGTATGCCACATGAGGACTCTGAGGAGATTAGTTAAGTATTTCAAAAGAATTTTGTGAGTACAAAATGCCAAAATGTCAAAGGTGCTTCATCACAATTAAATAAGTTTTATTAACTCCCACTGCCCAAGATTTTTACCTTTTAAAAGATCGTGTTGCCCTGACTGGTTTGCATGAGTGGATAGAGCATCGGCCTGCTGACTGAGGGGTGCTGGGTTCAGTTCTGGTCAAGGGCATGTACCCTGGTTGTGGGGACATCCCCGGTGGGGGTGTGCAGTAGGCAGCTGATTGATGTCTCTCTCTCATCCAATGTTTCTAACTCTCTATCCCTCTCCCTTCCTCTCTGTAAAAAAATCAATAAAATAATTTTTTAAATGATCATGTTATCTTTCTGTTTCTTGGCAAAAATGTGGGCAACAAGTGAATGGTGTTAAGTGAAGAGAATAGCATTGAAGATAAAAATAAGATGGAGAGAGTGATTTAAGGGATAGATAGAAAAAAAATACAAATCTTTATAGATGGAGCCTATGTCAAAAGAGAGTAATCTGAGCCCTGAAATTCAAAAGCAATTCAAGTTCAAATTGACTCTTTGATTAACCAAAAGATTCTTCCCAGGGAAATTTTAAATTGTTTAACATTAAAAATAGTTTGATTTGAGAGAAACCAAGATGGCGGCATAGGTAAACAACTAGGCTTTTGCCCCACACAACAATTTCGGGAATAAAACTAAAGGACAAAACGGACATTATTCAGAACCATGGGAAGGCTGGCTGACTGGAAGTTCTGAAACTAGAGGGACTCAGAAGTGCCCATGGATAATCAGAGCCTCTGCAAAGCCTAAGTAAGGTAGGAGACTCTCGTGCCTGCAGAGCCAGAGAGGACGGGGTGTCTGAACGCCTGGCAGGGGTGCTCTAGCGGAAAGTAGATAAAAACTTCAGGCTGTGCTGAACTCAGTTTGGTTTGCACTCAAAACCCGAAGGACCCAGGCCCTTACGGGGAGAATCTGGACTGTGTGCGGAATCCCAGGGGAAGAGCCAAAGGCAAAGCTCCAGAGGTGTGTGCGCAAGTGTGCACAGAGAGGACGAACTGGGTTGCTGGCGGTGTTTGGCAGGAGAAAGGAGCTCAGGACAGCGCTGTGAGGCAGAATCTTGGGGGAACAGCCAGAGGCAGAGCTTCTGGGGTGGGCATGAGTGCTCAAGGTGAGGGTAATCTGTTGACGGTGTTGTTGGCATCTGGTGGAAGGGAGAAAGGTGTTCCAACTGCACGGAACCCAGGTGCCAGGTGAAAATCTGAGATTCTGGATTCAATGGGGACTGGATGGTCTGGTGGCAGGTGAAACTCGAGGGTGCCTTTCTCACAGAGGTACTCACAGCGATTACCTGCAGACACTAGGACCCGGTGACCTCGAGGAGCTGGACTGACTGGAAGCCAAGGCTGTTGGCTCCACCCTGAAACTCCGCCCCACCCAGAAACTCTGCCCCATCCAAGCTGAGCACAGAAACTTTGGCAAACTTGCAAGTCTTGGTGCATAAGGCTGTCTCCCAGCGTAGACACAGCTGATCCTCACAGACAGTTGGCCTGGAGGTCAGTTCCTCCCAATGATACCAACAGGAATCAATACTTATCTGCAACAAGGCTGTACACACAGTCCACAAAGGGGTGCACCAAGAGTGTCCACCTCAGGTAACAGGGGAGGCCGACATACCCAGCACACAAAGCCACCCTACCAACTCAGGGAAGCAGTGAAAATGTGGAGAGAAAGAAACAGGTCACAAATAAAAGAAATGGAGGAAAACAAATGACTGGATATAGAGTTCAAAACCACAGTTATAAGGTTTTTCAACAGGCTCCTAGAAAAGGCCAATAAGTTTAGTGAGACTCTCGAGGATATGAGTGAGACCCTCAAGGATATGAAAAAGGACCAACTAGAAATTAAACATACACTGACTGAAATAAAAAATATTTTACAGAAACCCAACAGCAAACTAGAGAAATGCAAGAATCAAGTCAAAGATTTGAAATACCACACTCAACTGGAAAAGAAAAAAGAAAAAAAGAATCCAAAAATTTGAGGATAGTGTAAGAAGCCTTCAAGCATACCAACATCAGAATTATGGGGGTGCCAGAAGAAGAGAGAAAGCAAGATACTGAAAACATATTTGAAGAAATAATGACTGAAAACTTCCCCCACCTGATGAAAGAAATAGAATTACAAGTCGAGCAAGCGCACAGAACCCCAAACAAAAGGAATCCAAAGAGGACCACACCAAGACACATCATAATTAAAATGCCAAGAGCAAAAGACAAAGAGAGACTATTAGAAGCAGCAAGAGAAAAAACACTTAATTACCTACAAGGGAGCACCCATAGGATTGTCAGCTGATTTCTCAACAGAAACTATGCAGGCCAGATGGGAGTGGCAAGAAATTTTCAAAGTGATGAATAGCAAGAACCTACAACCAAGATTACTCTACCGAGCAAAGCTATCATTCAGAATTGAAGGTCAGATAAAGAGCTTCACAGATAAGAAGTTAAAGGAGTCCATCAACACCAAACTAACTATTATATGAAATGCTGAAGGGTATTTTTTAAGAAGAGGAAACAGGAGAAAAAGGTGGCAGCTTCAAACTAGATCATGGATGAAACTGGAGAGCATTATCCTAAATGAAATAAGTCAGTCAAAGAAAGATAAGTATCACATGATCTCACTCATTTATGGAATATAATGAACAAAATAAACTGATGAACAAAAACAGATCCAGAGACAGAGAAGCATTGACTGTCTAACCTCAGAGGGATGGTAGGGGAGGTTGGGGGTAAGGAGGAGAGATCAACCAAAGGACTTGTATGCATGCATATAAGCTAATCAATGGACATGGACACCAGGCGAGTCAGGGCACAAGTGGTGATGGGGGGGGGGATTGGAAGGGGTAATGGGGGATGAGGACACATATGTAATACCTTAATCAATAAAGAAATTTTAAAATATAGTTTGATTTTCTTACCATTTAGTAATATCTCCTATACAAATTGAGGTAAATCTATAGTTCCAAAGACCTTTTGAAATGCTACTTACTATGATTCCAACAATCTTTGGATGAGGCTAATTCCTTTTCTACCACATCTTCCTATTCTATCTAATAAAAGAGTAATATGCAAATTAACTGTCACTCCAAGACACAAGATGGCCACCCCCATGTGGTCAAAGATTGCTGCCCTCATATGGACATAAGATGACTTCCACAAGATGGCCTGCAGGGGAGAGCAGTTGTGGGCAGTTAGGGGTGACCAGGCCAGTAAGAGAGGGCAGTTGCGGGGGGGAGCCCAGGCCTGCAGGGGAGGGCAGTTGGGGGAGACCAGACCTTTAGGGGAGAGCAGTTGGAGAGGACCAGGCCTTCAGGGGAGAACAGCTGGGGGGACCAGGCCAGCAGGGAAGGGCAGTTGAGGGTACCAGCTATGCAGGGGAGGGTAGTGGGGAAAGGACCAGGCCTGCAGGGGAACACAGTTGAGGGGACCCAGGCCTGCAGTGGAGGGCAGTTGGAGGGGACCAGGCCTGCAAGGGAGAACAGTTGGGGGGACCAGGGTAGCAGGGTAGGGCAGTTGGGAAGGACCAGCTCTGCAAGGGAGAGCAGTTGGAAGGGACCCAGGCTTGCAGGGGAGGGCAGTTGTGGGGGGGGGGGAGGTCTGCAGGGAAAGACAGTTAGGGATAACCAGGCCGGCCAAGGAACAGTTTGGCATTGATCAAGCTGGCAGGGGAGTGGTTAGGAGGTGATCAGGCTGGCAGGCACAAGTGGTTAGGGGCAATCAGGTAGAGGCAGGTGAGCAGTTGGGAGCCAGCAGCCCTAGATTGTGAGAGGGCCAAAATGGGTGGTCGGACATTCCTCAAGGGGCCCTAGATTGGAGAGGCTGCAGGCTGGGCTGAGGGACAACTTCCTCCTCTCCCATGTGCACGAATTTCGTGCACTGGGCCTCTACTAATACCATAATACATCATTCCAAGGCACACCTATTCTACTTTTAATTAAAGCACTCTGTGATGATTAAACTCAGGGGTATCTGCAGGTAGTAACTTCAAACAGTACTCAGTAAGACCTATTGTATCAGCACAAATAATGCAAGGCACTGACAGCTAATGTTATGGCACCGATTTTAGAGCATAGCAAGAAAATCACAGAACCTGCTTTCTTAACCTTGATTTAGATGGCTCTTTCCTTGGATAATTATATTATTTATTTATTTATTTATTTTGTTAATTCTCACTTGAGGGTATTTTTCTCCATTGAATTTTAGCAAGAGCGGAAAGGAGGAATGGAAAGGATGGAGAGAAACATTGTTGTGAGGGAGACACATGGATTGGTTGGCTCCTGCATGCACCACCCAGACCAGGGCCACAGGGATCAAACATGCAACCCAGGTATGTGCCCTTGACTTGGAATTGAACCCACGGCCTTTGGGTGAGCAAGCTGACACTCTAATCATTGAGAAACACTGGTCAGGTCTTTTTGGATTATTTTAAAGCAGATTCTTAAATTAGAGGACTTATTTTTTCCATCTAATTTATCTTTTTTTTTTTAGCAGTGAGAAGGAAGTATGTGGGGGCGTTGGATATTCCAGTTTGGTTAGGAAGTCAAATTTTTAAAAATCATAACAAATTGTTTACTCATAGTCATAGTTTAATTGAATTAGCTTATAAGAATAGATATGGAGACGAAATTATTTGAGGATTCCAAGCTAACTCTAACAATCCCTTGGGGTCTCTGCTGGCTCCTCCTGCAGGCTAAGTAGTCCTTCTAAAACTCAGCAATCACTCTTTCCAATTTTTCACTCTTGAGAAAGAAATATGAGGTAGAACCATGTGACATCATGGGATCAATGGACAGGACTTTTGTGAAAAAGCTAAAACTTTAAAAAATGTATTATTAGTTTTAACTATTTATTTAAGGAATAATTTATGTGCTACAAATTGCATTCCTTTAAAGCAGTGGTTGGCAAACGGCAGCTCACATGTGGCTCTTTGGACCCTTAAGTGTGGCTCTTCCAAAAAATACCATGGCCTGGGTGAGTCTATTTTGAAGAAGTGGCGTTAGAAGAAGTTTAAGTTTAAAACATTTGGCTGTCAAAAGAAATTTCAATTGTTGTACTGTTGACATTTGGCTCTGTTGACTAATGAGTTTGCTGACCACTGCTTTAAAGCATGCAGTGTAATGACTTTTGATAAATTCTCTATAATAAAAAGCTACTATACAAATTGTCCCCTCAACTGGGAGTTTTACTGAGAGTTCAACCAGGAGTATGACCAGAGGGTGGGGCTGGCTGGCCAACTGTCCACAGCTCCTCCCCACAGCTAGCCCTGACCATGAACCTTCTCCTTGGCCAACCCTGCCTCCAATCATCACCCCCCAATCGGAGGCGTGGCAGGCCAGCCAACTGCCTAAGGCCTTTCCTGTGGACCAGCCTGGTTCCTATTGGCCCCGTTTGGGGCAGGCTGGCCAACCCCACCTGTGCACAAATTCCTGCACTGGGCCTTTAGTGTATAATAAAATTCTAGAAAATGCAAATTAATATATAGAAACCTAAAAGAGATTTACAGTTGCCTGGGACAATGACAGAATGAAGAATCCTATATAATAAAAGGTAAAAGGGTCATCTGCAAATTGTCCCCTCAACTGGGAGTTTGACCAGGAGGCAGGGCCAGCATGCCAACCCGCAAGGCCCCTTCTCCCAGCTGGTCCTGCCCCCAATCATCCCCCTACACTCAGATTGGGGGTGGGGATGGCCCACCAACTGCCTGCGGCCCTTCCCCCCGCCAGCCTAACCTGACCAGCCCCAATCAGGGCAGGCAACCAGACCCCACCTGTGCACGAATTTGTGCACCAGGCCTCTCGTCTATATAATAAAAGCCTAAGCAACTGTTAAGACAGAATGACCAGAATGACTGCTCACTATGATCCATATTGACCACCAAGATGGCAGATGCTCAATGCAAGAGCTGCCTCCTGGTGGTCAGTGCACTCCCACAGAGGGAGTGCTGCTCAGCCAGAAGCTGGGGTCATGGCTGGCAAGTGCAACAGTGGTGGTGGTAGCCTCTCCAGCCTCCATGGCAGCACTAAGGATCAGAGAACTGAGCAGTAAGGAGCAGCAAGCAGGCAGGTGGTAAGTAATGAGGGGTCCTGGACTGCGAGAGGAATGTCTAATTGCTGGCTTAGGCCCAATCCCTCAGGACATCCCCTGAGGGGTCCCTGACTGTGAGAGGGTGCAGACCAGGCTGAGGGACCACCCCCCGCACCCTACCAGGGCAAAAATTTTACGCACCAGGCCTCTAGTTGACTATAATAGAGAAAAATGGAAATTGAAATGTACTCTATGTAGGTTATAGTTGTGGTTTCACACCACCACTGTGGCAGGTTTTTGATAACAAACTTTCTGAAACTCTTTTGTTTGTGTTTATTATTAATTGTGTGAGTTATTGAATTATATTCTGTTGGTGTGCATATGTATTTTCTAGGTTTTTCAACCCTTTTAAAGTTTTAGATATTGTCAATAGAAAAGTTCAAAAAGGATAATAGAGCTGAGACCAATCTAGAAATTGCTTAAATGTGGGTGGAATGTACCAGCTTTATCAAATAGATCTTTGCCAAAGGTTTAATGTAAAATGCTTTGCCTAATTAAAAATTAGACCATGCATAATGAAAGCTAGAGCACATAGAGAGAAATACTATATATTACACACTTCATAAATGTGACAGGACTCTGGAATGCTTCAATGGTATCAGGGGTCATGGCACTTCTGCTTTGAAAATGAAGAAGAACAGCATTATTTTAACTTCATAAAAGAAAAATAACTAATGACTTTACATTTATAACATACCTTATCCAGTAATTGCCTAGTGTGGAAAAATTCATTCCTTCTCTTTCTATCATTTTTACCTCCTAATCAAGTAACTTTTCCTTGGAGAACCTTTTTAAATTTATTATAATTATTCTATAGAGCTGTTTATATATTGAGCACTAATCTCCTTCTAAATATGTGAACAAAATAATTTTGCTTCACTCTGAGCTGATGTTTGAATGGAAGCTGTAACTAACCTGCTAAGAGTCAATTTGGGGAACATTAGGTCTCTGGAACTGCCATGTACAGAATTATACTACTTGTTCTTTCTTTTGTATTCCTGCACTTACCAAACTGGATCTCACATTCTTCATTTATACTTACAGATTACTAATAATACATTTTAAGTGTTTCCCATAAAGCTATATTTACATTTTCCAAAGGTTGTAGTGCAGGAGCTAAAGGCATGAAGCTTAATAAAGACAATGTAATATCTCAGTTAATTGAAGAGAGAGGATTTCAAGATCCATAAATACTTTATGATGCCATCATTTTGAGTCATGCTGCTGGTATAGGATGTGTTTTATATAGGTATCCTGTATATAAGAGATCTTGAAGAAAAATTCAGTAGACAACTGGTACCATGAAATCCTAATTTTGTAAAAAGTGGAGCATAGTATTTCAATCACATACAAGCTGTATAAGTAAAACAGCAGCACATGTAAACCATTCATTTTTCTTACAACCAAACTTCTTAGGCAAACTGCATCCCAGCATCTGTAAAATACCAGAGGGATGTTTCAATATTGTTTAATTAGCAAGGATTTATTTAGTATTATATGTTCTTTACCTTTCTTAGGAGAAACATTAGATATAGACCTTGCCTTTATATACTTTCTAATGACAAAAATTAAAAACAACTTAATATTGAGCTACATGGAATTTGGAAGAAGTTCAAAGAAAGGGCTGGCGAAGTCAAACTCATGATGGTGGTGTTTCCTGAACTGTGTTTGAAGAATAGACATGTCTCCAAATAACCTGAAAGTTGGCAGAAAACAGATGGGCTTTGGAGAGGAATCATCTGACAGAGGAAGAGAGAGTACTGTGGGAGAAAGTCTTGTTGTAAGGCCAGTCACAAATGTACTTTGAGATACTATACGGTTTATGGTGTTCTTTTTCACTTCTGTTGGTATCCTTCACAATGTACGAGCAGCTTGAGAGTCATCTAGAACCTTGTTAGAAATGTGGATTATCAGGCCCCAGGCCAGCCCTATTATATCAGAACCTGCATTGCAAAAAAAAAAATAATAATAATCCCAGGTGATTCATATGTACAGTAGAGTTTAAGAACTACAATCTAGACAAATGTTGCTGCATCTCAGAAATCGCTTGGGGAGCTATAAAAACCCTGATGCTGAAGCCACACTTCATATCCATTCAGGCAAAGTCTGATGAATGGTTAGAATCGGGCACTAGAATTGGTTTTTAAAGCTGCCCAGGTGGTTCTATTGTATATCCAGGTTGAGCATCAGAGTTTAAGATTCTGCCATCAGGGCACTTTGAGTAGCAGTAGGTAAAATTTAAGAGTATCTCTCAATACATACATTGTGATTGCCTAAATTGCTTTACAAATCCTCACTGAGTATACACAAAGTATTAGCATATCCTTTTAATCTGTGTGAAAATTTAATTAGGCATCACTTGAGCAGCTGCTCTTGAGACTGGCTTTTTCTTTCTCAAGATTTCTTTACAGATCCGTTTGGCTGTGTTAAATACAAAACAGTGAAATTTTTGGGTTCCCTTAAGGAATATTCAGTAACCACATTTGATCAAAGATAAATATGGTGAAGTAAAATAGGATGTGCTGTAAAAAGTATCATATTCTTTCTATATGAGAATTCATCTGAAATTCCCTTTTGTTTGGGCAACTTCCCTAATGTATAGGATATTTTTATCTTTTTAAATAATTGTTCTTTTTTGTAATCCTTGAACTAAAAACTAGGAAAGTATTATTTAATTGGTTATAGTGGTAAAAATAACAATTTTTAAAAGAAAATGATAACTATTCAAGATAGTAACATGTAATGCATGAAATTTGGGGAAACAAAAAATCAATGAACAGGAAAATAAATTTAATATACCATTTGTCCTTTCCTATGAAACTTACAGAAAAGGTTTATGAATCCAAATTTGAATTATTAGTTGTCAGAATAAGGTCTCTGTTTTTCCACATTTTGTTGAGACAAACAATTTTGTGGGTTTTGTCAGTTTCACTTACATGCATGCATTATACTTTAGTAAATTAAATACGCTTATATATTCTTAAGGCCAAAATGAAAAACAAGATGAAACCTTATGATAAAATGCCATAGTCTCCCAAAATTATGTTTGGAGATAAAGCCAATAGATATAATTTTTTTCAAAAATTAGATTTTGTTTAAAAATTATGTTTGGAGATAAAGCCAATAGATATAATTTTTTTCAAAAATTAGATTTTTAATCAAATCTATTATTTATGTTTGTATATTTTAACTTATTACTTTGAAATAATTTTAGACATAGAATAATTGGTAAAATAGTATGGAAGTGTCAAAACTTTCATAATGGTAGAATAAGGACTTCTAAAAATATGCAATAATAAAATTGGCAAGGCTACCATATTATTATTTTATAATTAGTACATTTTGGGGATATATTTTGAGATGGTTTAAAAGTCCCACATTTTTCATCATGACCTCACCTACTTAGTTTTATATTTATATGTAAGTATATAGTTTTGTATTAATATACATGTATTAAAAACACCATAAGAAGATAGACCAAGGCATGTGTGTATATGTGTATGTTTGTAGGGATAGTTGGGTATAGTTATGAAAGCATAAGATATTAAAAGTAAGTGTCCAAACATAAATTTTCTTGTACTGATTAATTTAAGCCCATATTGAATTGGATATCAGATGACTTTCACATCTAAAAAAATTTAATACAATAACTTTGCACAATGATTTGAACACTAAAAAAAAAAGAAAGAAATATATAACACTGAATAATTGGTACCATGGAATTAAAAAATCTAAACTAATATCTTATTTAACTGGGTTCTTTTAAAATATATTTTATTGATTTTTTACAGAGATAAAAGGAGAGGGATAGAGAGTTAGAAACATCAATGAAAGAGAAACATTGATCAGCTGCTTCCTACACACACCCCACTGGGGATGTGTCCACAACCAAGGTACATACCCTTGAGCAGAATCAAACCTGGGACCCTTCTGTCCACAAGCCGACACTCTATCCACTGAGCCAAACCAGTTAGGGCTTTAACTGAGTTCTTTAGGTTTTATTTTATTAAACTCAATATTAAATATCATGTGTTGCATCTTAGCTTTCTACACACACATGCACTCACACATACACACACTCTGAGTATTTAGCTAAGATTATGTCACATAATGTTTAATATACACTATACATGTATTTGCTAAAAGCTAACATTTAATCACCTCAAAGAACATTAATCTGTTCCTCTGATATTTTAAATGGTTAATAACTAAGTAGTCAGCAAACCACTTGTATCAAAGCTGGATCTTAAGGGACCTCAACATTTTCATAACAGTTTACATGTGGAATGGACAGGGACAGGAAGCATCCTGAAAGGTACTTTTATCCTCACTCTGACTTGTTCAACCATAAAGAAGTCTGGTCTCATGAGGACCCAATTTTTAAGGATTTCCAGGGGAAAAAATGTCCAGATGGTTTCATGTTATCTGTGTAATAAGTAGGTTAACATTACAGAAGTTTTGCTGTGTATGAGATGAAGCTCTTCCAGCAGGAAGAATCATGTTTCATTCAGAGCTTAATTCAGAGAGAAGAAAACTCCTCCAAGTGGGAACTCCTTAAAGTTATTTCTTCAAGCTGAACTATCTCTAAATACTTTAAATATCCCTAACCTACCACATGAAAAGCTCATTTTGAAGTGATCTTCCCACCAAGTAGCTAATTGCTTTTGGTTCAAGTTTAGTGTTTCTAAGTACTCATCTTAATGCTTCCTGAGGCTGCTCAGGTCCATACCTAACAATCCTGCACCTGGATATGTCTATTTTTATGATAATGAGAATCCCAATTTATATTTATATGGGTCTATATCTGAATTTTTATCTCCTGTTGTATCTCCATCTGTATGTCCTTCACAGTGACCGTGAAGGGTAAGGTTCATTATTCACATCTTACCTTATTTATACCTATTTTAGAAATTTGGAAATTGTGACTCAGTGAAAGCATTTCTAATTATGCTGGAAGAGAAATCCGGGACTTGTGAATTTGATTCCTATGTTCTTTCTGTTACACAATACTGCTGTTTCACCTCTTACTGACATTTACTAAGATGTTTACTGTATTTTTATCTATGCTGTCTTTTACATAAAATGTGGTAGTAGAGATGGAAAGTCAGTATTAAAAAGCAAGTAATTCCTATGAACCATAACTTTGGAGAAATGACAGCTAGATAAATGAGGTTATAAATAAATATCATTAGTTAGGATTTCAGTGTGATTGAATTATCATAAATAGGCTAAGCCTTGGTACTATTCTGTGGATTGGTCCTTAATATTTAATAATTTATATTCAACCTATCAAAACCAATGAGTCCCTGATTCTCTACACTTTCAAGTGTTTAACAGATTTGAAGGAAATTGCAGTCACTCTGCTTCACCTTGCTGATGATATTATTGCTATTTCGTCTCTGTGATGTTTGGTTTATACTTTTTATTCAGACTACCTCATGTTTTTCAGCCAATAGTAAAGGTTTATTATTTTTGTTATGGACATGTAGAGACGATTGCATAATTCTTTTTTTATACTCATCTGAGGATATGCTTTTGCTCATTTGAGAGAGAGAGAAAAGGGGAGAGAGAGAAAAAGAAACATCAGTGTGAGAGAGAACATTGATAGGCTACATCCCTTTTCTGAATTATCAATGTAATAGCTTTTTTCTTTTTTTGTTTGTTTATAAGCCCCTTTTATTTTTTAAGTTTTTATTTCAGAGAGAGGAAGGGAGAGGGAGAGAGGGATAGCAACATCAATGATGAGAATCATCAATCAGCTGCCTCCCACCCCTCTACCCCCCTTACTGGGGATCAAACTAGCAACCTGGGTATGTGTCCTTACCAGAAATTGAACCTATGATGGGAGGATGTTCCTACCAACTGAACCACACCGGCCAGGACCACGTAATTCTTAATAGTTGAAATGGCACCCTAAATTTGAAAAACAAAACCAGTAGGGGTATCCTTTGGTCTCACACTCTGTGCTATTTAAAACGTCAGGAAGGGCGGGAGGAAAACATATGTACTACTATTAAATATAAGTTATATTGTAAATAAAATTTAAAAAAAATTAAAAAAAAAAAAACGTCAGGAAGACATTTCGACTTCAACTCATTTGGTTTGGTTGAAAATCATCCTTCTGCCCATTCTTTTGTGGAATAATTAGAACTATACTTTCCTCCTGAAAGTATGTGAAATATTTGTGTTCAAATAAAAATGAAGCAGAATATTCTGGATGTCCTACATGGAAGTTCCAGGAGGGCAGGCAGTGGATGTGTTCGTCTCATATATCCCCAGTTCCCGCCTGACATACAAGAAGTATTCAATACTGACTTTCTAGATAAATGAATGCTCAAGTGAAAAAACTTTTCATGATGTTTTATCCAAACCACTTTTGGGAGTGAGAATTGGATATTGAACACAGTGGGAGTGTGGATCATTGAAAGTCATTTTTTATTAATTCTATTAGCTTCCATGTAACTAGGCAAATCTGTAGATTTTACTTGATTTTAAGCCATTGAATTATTTCTGAACTTCTTACCACCTGTAGTGTACAAATGACATGAGTTAATTTATTTCTGTCACTAGTTTCCTTAGGATAGTTCATAGCTATACTCATAATTTTTCTATAATATAATAGAGTATCACAGTATCGTTTGACAAACTGGTAATTAACCTAGGTCTTTGTTAAACAGAGAGGAAGATATATGAGTTTAAAGCATTTTTAATAATGAGATGATGTATTCCTAATCAAATTGGGATATAATATATTAGTGATGAGTGTTATAGGACCTGCCAATTCCATTTACACTCTTTCATCCAACAAACATCATTCACAATTCCAGTCACCTTATTATGTGCTAAATAATGCTTATTGAAGTATTCTTGTGACCTTTAGATATATTCCTATCAGCTTGACATAAATATATCTATGCTAGCTGTCAACCTGTTAAGGGCAGGCATTTGGAATTCTTAAATGTCTACCTTCATTAGATAATAAGTAGGTAACTTTAACCAATAAATTGCTTTTAATTGGTAGGTTAATAGATGCCTTCTACCTGAAATTTTAATAAATTTTATTCAAAAGGATAAGCTACGTATATGGGAAAAATTAAGTAGCTTAAAGTAAGGTGGGAGGTTATATTATTATTTCCAATTATTTGCTTTCCTCCCTGTCAAAGGATTATACTTCCCTCTGGTCCTATGTGACTTGCCTACTTCACTGACTTGAGACAAGTCTATTTGTCTTGCTTTTGCCAGTGGATTATGAATGGGTATGATGTATACCACCATCAAATAGATACTTTAGTAGCCATTGTATGGTTTCACTCTGTCTCTTTTCTCCTTAGCATTAGTTCAAGACAGGGTCTGCTTTCTAAGTCTGCAGTCTGGGATGGAGAATATGTGTAGAATAGAGATTCAGAGCAGTGTCTGATCCGTAGCCATCATAATAACATGAGAGAGAAATAAGCACTTGTTATTGTAAACCACTACAATTTTTGCCAGGGTTCTTATTCCAACCTTACAAAGGGTTCAACATTATGCAGAAAGGGGCTGCACGGAGATAATTAAGAAAGAGTCCAAAGGTGAAAGATAATTTTGAAAGGCTTTGGGGGTCAGAGGAGTGTCAGCTGAAGGGAGCTAAAGACTCTACCTTGACCAAGGACCTGTGCTTTTATTAAACACAGTTTGTCCCAAGGCAAGGTGGAAATATACATTTCAAAGGGTAAGGTATCAAAGAGTACAGAAGCATTATCAGTTTAGGAAATAGTCTACAGCTGTTCAGATGTTTGGCCAACAGGAGGCAATAAAATGCCCTGAGCTGTCCGGCAGTTAACAGTCCTATTCAGGTTTGGGGGAAGTGCCTCTTAGCCATTTCCAACAGGTAAATTACATATGTGTGGCTCACCCTTGTTGAGCCGCCCAAGCTTCACCAACCTTTTGGTAAATCTCTTGTAATTATTACATGCTGGAATTGGTTCTCGCCAAATTTTGGGTTTTCTTTTCTTGCAGTCTTATCTGGCAAAATCTGACCAATACAAATAACAAAGTTATTTCTCACTTATTCTACATGTCCACCTATGTGTCCATTCTACTACACGCTCTGTGTGTTCTCCCCTCATGGCTCCTTAGGGCATCTTGTTTCAGTGTGAAGAAAGGTTTCAGGGGCCCAAAAGACTTCTCAGACTCTGCATAGTGAGTGCTCACCAGGCCTTGTAAAGTGGCTCAAGGCAAAGACCCTCCATGCACTTGAATAAACTGGGTTCCCCAACATCTTGTTCCATTGACCTAGCTCCTTCTATCTTATCTTGTTTACCCATTTCTCTTCCCTGACACCTGTTTCAGAGTAATGACTCTGAGGCTAGGCTTAACACTATAGGTCCAAGCTTTTCTGTTAGGCACCTTCCCCTTAATGTCTCTCTATCTGCATTTGCTACATATGCTGTTCACTTTATAATTCAGAAGTTTCAGTTTTGCAATGCTCATATTCATACTGTTTACAAAGAAATTTGCCTGGGCATCTTTTTAGTGTATTATATTTGCTGGACTGTTGAACTACACCAGAGAAGCTCTGTTCTCACAGAGATAAGACTGGAGAGGATAAATGCTATTAAATGAAAGGCTTATCTTATTTAATGCTCAACATTTTAGGTATTTCGTACTTCTCAGAAGAGAAAACAAAATATCCAAGGAACAAAAATATTTTTCTCATTTTACTATGGTAATATGTCATGAAGTTTGGGTTCAACATGAGTTTAATGTTATTGCAAATTCACTCATTTTTTTCCTGCTACATCATTGATATAAAACATATATTTTGGAAACAAATTCTAAAATGCAAAAAAAAATGTTAAAAATAAAATGAGACTCCAAATGGTTTTAAACATATGATAGAGAATGAAATCTGGTACAAAGCCTTAAAATTAAATTCTGCTTTCAGTGTTCCAGGAACGAGCCTTTGGCATTACATCACTATCCTTTCTAAATTTAACTAATATAAAGGTGACATGAATAAAATATTCATTAAAACTACAGTAGCCATTTATCTATGACCTTTAACAAAGCTGCTATTAACTTTCAATTGACTCACAGTTGTAGATTGAACCTTACCTAATAAAGTATCCATTCCTTTCTAAACCTTCCTGGTAGAGTTTTGATTTACATCCAAAAACTGTCTGTAAATACTATACCTTAGCCAGCTTCATGCTTCCTACTTCTTATTTAAGTCACTGTAATGCTTCAAGCCAATATTATTTCTAGTATTTCAGTAAAAAAAAAAACATTTCTATTAAGGACATCTGAAGCTCTCTATTTTAATTACTGGTTTCTTTAATTTAGTTTTCCTTATAGGGAATAGCAATGCCAAGTGGTTTTTAAAGAATTCAAAAATGTTCCCAGATGAACTAATTATGCCCTTTTATTTCCATAACTGTTGTAGTAAAACCTTCTGAGGAATCATTCTGATGAATCTGTATCCTTTGCCTCTCTCCAAAACTCATTCCAGATCTCTTACATGAGCAAAATATACATTTATACTTACTGTAGAGTTAAATATTCATCATCTCTCTGAATCTAATCCATCTACATATACAAAGTCTAATTGATTTGAAATTATATTTTGGCACATAATAATTAAACCGGCAGAATAGCCAAGATGGTAAAGGTGTGATAGCAAAGTTAAAATTTCAGTTCTCTATTGTTTTAGATATTTCCCACTATCTGCCCTTTCTACCTTGCTTTATTTCATATCCAGAGAGAGATTGATCTGTACAGACTCCATCAGTGGCTTCCCTGGCCATCTGACTTCTGGTGGGTTTAGGCATTGGGGGCTTGCAGGGGAGAGAGAAGAGGATTTGGTCAGGGAATTCTGGCTATTTATTTCCCTGTAGGAGAAATGCTCACCCCAGGGTTTCCTTGGGGTGGTTATGACCCTCAAACTAAGTTCGCTGTTGCTCTTAAAATGGCATTCTCTATCTGCCTCTCTTCTGGTTTTGGGAATGGTTTTCCTTTGTGTCTTTAGGTTAAAGGAATTACAGTAAGCTTAACTGCTACCAATCTCAGGTTACTGCGGCATTCTTTTGGAGCGTCTTTGTAAATAACTTGTCCTCATTTATTGTCATTTAAGTATACCACTTATTTCCTATTGGGGCCCTAACTGTTACATACACTTTGAAGACAAGAAGTACTTTTTACCTGTGTGTAATTATAGTGTCCTGGATATAAGAACCATGGTTTGGTCACTTTGAACAGTACTAAACTTGCTCCAGATTTGATAACATCAAGTAACTTCAGAGTACATCTTTAGTAGATTCTATACTTTCAATTTCATATTTCTTATGTGACTATGATGCTTCAAGTCTGCCTCATTTCTGAAATATGCTTATAGATTTAACAAAAAAACTACCTCTTCATTATTTTAAAACTCTTAACTTTATTTAACAACTTTTAAAATTAGTCTCTACTTTTGGGATTCCTGAAGAAAATAAGTAATGAACTAAGGTGCTTTATTCATTTAACTTTTTAAACAAGTCTTACTTAATTTAAAAAAATGTATTTTATTGAATTTTATAGAGGAAGGGAAAGGGACAGAGATTTAGAAACACTGATGAGAGAGAAACATCAATTAGCTGCCTCCTGCACACCCCTGACTGGGCATGTGCCCGCAACCAAGGTACATGCTCTTGACCAGAGCAAACCTGGGACCCTTGAGTCTTCAGGCTGATGCTCTATCCACTGAGCCAAACTGGACAGGGCTTGACTTTATTTTTAATAAATGGAAATTATACATCCTATCTAATAAAAGAGCAACATTCAAATTGACCATACCTCAGCTACTTCCACAAGTCACGCCCACCAGCCAATCAGGAGCAAGAATGCAAATTAATCCAACCAAGATGGCTGCAGCCACGGAGTGAGTGGGAGGCTTGGGTTTCCCTAGTAATGAAGGAAGCCAAGCTTTCCACATACCCTGGCTGGCCTAGACCTTCACTCAAAGGTACAAAGTTTCAGTTGTAGAAGATAAATAAATCCCATATACCAGTGCCTCCACTTGGATCATCGGGGACATGGCTGGCCTGAAAACCACCACAGGACCCTCACCCAGGCTTCCCCCACCCAAGGGAACCCCCACCCTGATCCAGGACACCTTTAGGGCAGACCAGCTGGCCCCCACCCATGCACCAGGCCTCTATTATATCTAATAAAATAGTAATATGCAAATTGACCATCACTTCAACACACAAGATGGCTGCCTCCATGTGGTTAAAGATGGATGCCCCTATGTGGACACAAGATGGCTGCCACAATATGGCCAGCAGAGGAGGGCAGTTGGGAGGGACCAGGCCTGTAAGGGAGAGCAGTTGGGGGTGATCAAGCCTTCAGGGGAGGGCAGTTAGGGGTGACCAGGCTGGTAGAGGAGGGAAGTGGGGAAAAACTGGGATTGCAGGGAAGGGCAGTTGGGGAGGATCCAGTCCTGCAGGGAAGAGCAGTTAGGGTAGGATCAGGCCTAAATGGGAAGTTGGACATCCCTCGAGGGGTCTCAGATTGGAGAGGGTGCAGGCTGGGCTGAGGCACCCCCGCTACCCTGTGCTTGAAGTTTGTCCACTGGGCTTCTAGTTAGTTATAATACAATACAATGAATTAGAAGTAAAATGGGGGTTCAGTTTGTATCCTCTCTGAGTTGTCATATGTGAATTTTCTGGCTATCAATGTACTACTTTTAAGTTCCTCAAGAACTCTGCTTTTAAAATAAGTGAATGGTGATAATGGGAACTTCTGCTTTAGGCACACTCATGCTGTGGCAGACAGTGCTTCTGTTGTAAAGAGGTAGAGGAGTTGAGTGTTATATGACAATCATTTATTTGGAAATGGTGGGAAGCTATTCAGGTTAAGATGCTGAAGAAAAAAAAATCACAGAGAGAAACACTGGAAGCCAGGAGATAAGCAATTAGCACAGTTTCTGCCAGAAACAGACTCATGCAAATATGCTGATTGATTTATGATAAAGGGGATATGGCTGGCAGTAGGGAAAAGAGTGACCTTTCAGTGGCCCTAGATAATTATATAGGAAAAAAACCAACCTTGACTTATACTTCACACCATAGGCAAGTATTTGTTCTAGTTTGATCACCAATCTAAATGTGAAATATACACCAATTAACCTCTTATTAAAGAACCTAATAAAACATCTTCATGACCTTGAGGTATACAAGATTTTCAGAAATGGGACACAAAAAATACTAGCTGTGAAGAAAAAAAATGATTAATTGTACTTGGTTAAAAATGAAAACCTGTTTATAAATATCATTGAAAAAGTGAAAATGTATGTTACATAGAACAAAGGACTCTATTTAGAAAAAATGAAGAAACTGAACAATTCAAAAAAATCACACAAAAAATGGTCAAGACTTTAACATGAACTTCTCAAAAGAAGATACATAGCTAATAAGTGGATGAACAATTGCTTATTTCCATTAATCATCAGTGAAATGAAAATCTAAATAGAAAAAAAGTACCATTTCATATTGGTACTGTCTTTAACCAATTGATAATGCCAAATATTAGTTAGGATATAGAGCAACTGGAATTTTCTTACCTCACTGTTGGTGTGTAAACTACAAAAACACTCTTGAATTCTGTTCGACAATATATACTAAAGTTGATCATTATATACTTTGACATATCAATTCCACTTCTAGATATATGCCCAAATAAATATGTATATTTGTTCATCAAAAGACATTTAAAAGAATGTTCACACCACTTTTATTCCTAATATGTGAATAGAGGAATTGACCCAAATGTCAATCAACAGTATAATCCTATATAATAATCCTATATAATAAAAGGCTAATATGCAAATCGACTGAATGGCAAAACAACCTGTAACTGTGACCTGCACTGACCACCAGGGGGCAGATGCTCAATGCAGGAACTGCCCCCTGGTGGTCAATGGGCTCCCCCAGAGAGAGCTCTGCTCAGTCAGAAGCGGGGGTTCATGGCTGACAAGTGTAGCGGCAGTGGCGGGAGCCTCTCCTGCCTCTGTGGCAGCACTAAGGATGTCTGTCTGCTGACTTGGGCCTGTTCTCCTCAGGGAGCAGGCCTAAGCCATCAGTCAATATCCCCCGAGGGCTCCCTGACTTCGTAAGAGCACAGGCTGGGCTGAGGAATCCTCCCCCCTCCTCCAAGTGCATGAATTTCATACACCAGGCCTCTAGGGGATTAAATACATTTGTGTATTCTTAAAGCAATGAGAATGAAGAATATATTGCTACAGAACAACATGAAAGTGCTATAAGGAAGGACAGTAACTGGTTTTAGAAGGAGTAGTGTTAAGGAGATCATAAAGGGGGACCTCCTGAGATGCTGATAATATTTTTTTTTGAATTTAATGCTAGTTACAATGGGTGATTATTGAGATGTGTGTAAGATACATTTCAGCCAAAAAGTTTATCTAAAAAAATAATTAGGTACTTTTTTCCTAGAAAAATATCACTACCGTAACTGACCCCTCTGTTTTATAGAAAAGCAAAACAAATACCACGACAGTACATTGCATATTCTCTGTTACCAGCCATCACAGATAATTTTGATATTCAGCATCCAGTAGTTAAAAGACCAATACATTAAACAGAAAGTTTTTTAGTCAAACACCTCTGTTACCTGAGGTAGTAGTGTGCAGAGGAAGAATTTCTTTGGTTCTTTGTATGGCTCTAATCCCCAGAGGCTCTGGAGTTTTTTGGAAAACAGTTACGTTAGATTTCAACTTTCTGTTCTCAATATCTCTTTACCAGAAGGGGCAGTTCAAGAAGAAGAATGTGAGAATCCTGGAGGTAACTTCAGATATTAGTCTCCATCCTTGTTTTACTTCTACCTTCTCTCCATTTTATGAAAGTTTCATTGTTTCCTTTGGAAGTTTTGGAACAACACATAGCATTGGTGTACTTTACATTTTTATCAGGAGTAAATATACATTTTAAACAATTATTTTGTGACCCAAAGTGGGCTAATATCCAGAAACAGTTAGCAAATGAACCATAATAATACCTTGAAAAGAGAAGTGAACATTTCTCAGTCATCCTCGGCCATGGGTTTCTTGGAGTCATGCCATTGTTACCAAAGGTCCATTTTAAGGTAACTCTGCCTGAATATAGAAATCTGCTGAAGATGCCCCTTTTATGAATAATTGGAAGAAACCGAAAGATCCTGATTCCATACAGGTGGGGAATTTTCAATAACAACTGCAGAAAGTTTTCTAAAGGGTTTTTATGTTTCCACTCTTGCCCATCATGGTCTACTTAAATCAGTAACCAGAATTTCTTTGATGAGTCCCAATTTCCAATAAAAATGAGAGGGCTGGAATTATTCTAAAATACTTAATTGTATCCAATAGACTATATTTTAATGTTAAAAGAGTAAAATACTATAAAATAATATTATAAAAATAATACTGCTGGTAATAGATAATAAAACTGATAATACAAATTCTCTAAGAGAATTGGCAACGTATATCATAACTTGAAAACATTTATTTTTTTTCAACCTGCTTGGGCATTCATCCATCCTACTGGGACAATTAGATTTGCTTGTCTAAATTATGTATAGAGGCCCTGTGCACAAATTCATGCATGGATGGGTACCCGAGAGAGTTGCGGATGGAGGGGCTGGGATTCTATCATCCCTTCTGGGAGGCAGTGGGATGCCCTTACTGGCTGGGATCCGGATTCGCCCTGCTGACATTTGTGCCAGTTGTTAGGAGTCAACTGGTGGCTACTTTTATGTTGTTTCTTCCTTACAGAGTGTCTAAAGAGGGAAATCAGCTGTAGTGCCGGAGGCAGATTTCCAGGGGCCAGTGGTGCTGTTCGGTTGTGCCAATGGCGCTGGTTCATTGGTACCTGGCCCATTCTCTAGAGACTGGACCTGTAGGACTACTGAGGGATTGAGTGCCTGCCAGCAGGCTGGTGGGCCACTGATAGGTTTCAGGTGAGCCATGCTTGTGCTCTGGGAATGTGCTGACCACCAGGGGGCGTCTCCTGCATTGAGCATCTGCCCCCTGGTGGTCAGTGCATGTCATAGCTACCTGTTGTTCGGCTCATTCTGGTCATTCTGCTCCTTCAGACGCTTAGATTTATATATATATACTGGAAGCCCGATGCACGAAATTTGTGCATGGGGGGCAGGGGATGTCCCTTAGTCTGCACTCTCTCCAATCTGGGACCCCTTGAGGGATGTCCGACTGCCACCTAGGTCCAATCCTAATAGGATTGGGCCTAAACGGGCAGTCGGACATCCTTCTCACAATCCAAGACTGCTAGCTCCAAACTGCTCACCTGCCTGCCTCCCTGATTGCCCCTAACTGCTTCTGCCTGCCAGCCTAATTGCAAGATTATTTGCCTCCAACTTCCCTCCGCTGCCAGCCTGGTCACCCCTAACTGCTCTCCCCTGCAGGCTTGATCACCCCCAACTGCCTTCCCTTGCAGGCCTGGTCCCTCCTATCTGCCCTCCCCTGCTGGTCTGATCGCCCACTACTGCCCTCCCTTGCAGGGCCTGGAACCTCCAATGGCCCTCCCCTGCTGGGCATTTTATGGTGGCCATCTTGTGTCTACATGGGGGCACAAACTTTGACCACATGGAGGCAGCCCTGCAAATTACTCTTTTATTAGATAGGATAGAGGTCTGGTGCATGGGTGGAGGCTACCTGGTTTGCCCTGAAGAGTGTCCCAGATCAGGATAGTGGTTCCCTTAGGGTGAGAAACAGCCTGGGCGAGGGGCCTGTGGAGGTTTGCAGGCCAGCCATGCTCCCCAGCGACCCAAGTGGAGGCCCTGGGATCTGGGTTTAACTTATGTTCTACAATTAAAACTTTGTAGCCTGGAGCGGGGCCAAGCCTTCTGCTCACTTCAGGTGGCAGCCATTTCTGTTTGAAACATTGTAGCCTAGAGTGGAGGCCTAGGCCAGCAATGGCAGACTGAAAGCTTTGCTCCCTCCATTACCATGGAAACCCAAGCCTCTGTTCTCTCCAGCTCAGTGGCTGCCGCCATTTCTGTATCTTTTATAATTGAAACTTTGTAACATTGAGTTGAGGCCTAGGGAGGCAGAAAGCTTGGCTTCCTCTGTTGCCGGGGCAACCCAAGCCTTCCTCCTGCTCTCAATGGCAGCAGCCATCTTGGTTGGGGTTTACTTGAATATTTTGCTCCTGATTGGCTGGTGGGCATGGCTGTGGGCGTGGCTTGTGGGTGTGGGTAAGGTACGGTCAAATTTGCATATTACTCTTTTATTAGATAGGACTAGAGGCAAAGTGCATGAAATTCATGCACTCAGGGGCAGGGGATGTCCTTCAACTGGACTGTGCCCTCTTGCAGTCCAGGAACCCTTGGGGGATGTCCAACTGATGGCTTAGGCCCACTACCCTGGGGAGCAGGTCTAAGGCAGCAGTCGGACATCCTGAGCACTGCCACAGTGTCAGAAGAGGCTCCCACTGCTGCTGCGCTCACCAGCCATGAGCCCGTCTCAGGGCTTTGGCCGAGTGGCACACCCCTGTGGGAGTGCACTGACCACCAGGGGGCAGTTCCTGCATTGAACGTCTACTCCTGGTGGTCGGTGCACATCATAGTGACCAGTCATTCCACCATTTGGTCAATTTGCATATTAACCTTTTATTAGATAGGATATAGATATACACCATTGACAGTTTTGTTTTAAATTATAAACAAAATGAAACAAGTGCTTTAGTATAAAAATATTACAGAGCTGATACAATATATTTGCAAAAAAATGTTAATGGTATGAGAGATATGATTGTTTATGAACAACATAGAGCATGAATCAATATGAATATATGATCTATATTCAGTTAGGGCCACTCTCTCCTCAGAGATCCAGTTAAACTTGAAATAAGCCTCACATCCTTGGCCCGGTGGGAGTGCACAAGCCATCTGCTTGATTTTTGTGGCTTCCACACCTGTCTTCATCATGCTCTCTTTAACTCCATTCCCTGAACCACCTGGAGTTAGACCGCAGTACTTTATTGTTACCCACAAAGAACATATTCACAGCAAATATTTGTGTTTCCTGATAGTCTATGTTACAGACTTAGGGTGGGCAAATTGCTGGAGAGAATTACAAAATATGGCATGATGTTTTGCCATCTCTTGGCTCCGCCTTCTCCTTCTTTTTGTGTCTGCCTCCCATCCCCTTAAGAAAAGAAAAAGAAAAGAAAGGAAAAGAAAATTCTTCATTAATCTTATGCAGGGTTAATCTGACTTTGTCCAGGGATTTGTATTAGGTATGTATGATCTACCTTCTCAATAAATATAGTCTGTCCCTTAAAACTTTTCTGATCTAAAAACTTTTCTCCTTTGTATTACTTATAGATTGATCCCTAGTTAATCAAAATGACTGATGTATATTATCTCTGTTTAGCTCTCTGTCTCTTCCTCCTTTTCTGAGCTCCTCATGCTCTAATTGGTGAGTACATTTGTAGTTGATCTAACTGCTGGACAAATGCTCTGTTTCACTCCCTGAAGAAGGATGATGATGTTCATATAAAATAAGACTGTTCTTCAATTAAGGGTATAGAGGTTGCTGTGAACCCATGTTTGAGTATCCCAAATGTTTTAAAATTCATTTGTAGGGAGAAAAGGTAATATGTACTTAAACCAAGGACTGTAATGAAACACATCAAGATAGTAACAGTGAATATTGGTGATTAATGTAATCATTAGTAATATTTGCTTTATTATATATTTCAAATATATTTGTGTGTATGGGTATACATCTGTATATACCCACACAATTTGAGAGGATAAAACTATTAACTATATAAAATGAAGTATATTTAGTCATAGTGCCATATGCAATGTAAATATTAATACACGATTAATATATTGATATTCTGATGGTTATTTGGAGAAATTGAGCATTCCCTTTTAGATTTGGAAGTATGCTCACTTGTAAATAAGCATTTTTTCTCCTGAAACCTAAGAATCTCCAATAAACAGAGAATAACAAATTTAAGCTGCAAACACCTTAGCATGTTCCAAGATGGAATGCAAATAGCAAAGGAGGTTCCGAAGTAATTTTCACATTCTCAAGTAAATGTATTATTTTCTTGATCTTTTTTAGATATGAATTCTTTCTGTTGCTGAATATTTTACAGAGTTATGCTACGCTTTCAGCTGCTCTACTCTGGTGGCATAATGTTTGCAAGTCTTTTTTAAACCAAATCACCTATATTATACTGTATCACTACACATTAGGTATCATTAAATATCTATTTCACTTATCAAAAATTTTGACATGTCTGCTGTAAATTGAAGACCTGGTTTAAAATTGCTCAATGCGGGCTGTCACTTAGTATTAGACCAGGGAGAAGGCAATATGTTGGCATGTAAAGACCTTAAAAACAATTTTCATCTGTTGTTAAGAAAACAAAAATTGGCTTTCATGTTGTGAATTTTAATGAAAAAAAAAGAAATTGTGTGGATTTTGTTTCAAAAAGATATTCATGTACTACCGAGTTCATTCCCTCATTTTTCTATGTGCTGGCATTTGTCAACTCTCAGTGTTAATCTAAAAATAATGTTGTAAGGGATATAAATGGTAAGTAAATGAAGTCCGAATAACCTAGTTGAATGTCTTACACAGGATCCTTGCAGGAAATAAGGAGGGTATGTGGCAGGAGAAGATGATTAGATACTTCTTGTTTAAATTCTATCTGTGCATCATGACTTCATGACAGAGGTCAGAAATGTTTCAAAAGTTTTATCTAAACTTTTTTTACAGGTATTTCAGTTATCAGGTTGAAAACTAGAGGAACACTAACAATTGAAATGTACCTATTGAATTAATATTTTTCCTCAGATTACCCCATATTAATTTCTGCCAGTTATTCAATTACACAGTAAAAGAAAAGAATGTTCATTATGACCTCTATACATAAAGCTAGGAGTTTCCTCTGCATGAAACATTCCCTCATTCAACTTTATTTAAGAAAACCTCATTATCACTCAAGACCCAAAAGAAGCCCCATTATTTTCAGAGCATCTTCCCTATCTCCAGGTGATGCCCTGGATTTCTATTGCTTTTTGTTTGTGTATCAACATGTGAAGGAATATAGGTGATATATATATATATATATACACACACACACATATATATATACACACACACACACACACACACACTTATATGTATGTATGTACATATGTATGTGTGCATGTGTTTTGTGCATGCAGATATTTTTAAATTTTAAAAAAAAGTTAGTGTTTTTGAGAGTAGAGATTATGCTACATATACATTTTATTTATTTATTTATTTTTCTGTACTTCCCTTTAGAAGAGGAAAGGGTTTCACCGTGGCCAGATTGGCCATTGGTTGGAGAGTCTTTCCACACATCAAAGGTTGCAGGTTTGATTCCAGTCAGGGCGCTTACCTGGGTTGCGGGTTCAATCACTGGTTGGAGTACATATGGGAAGCAGCCAATCCATGTTTATCTCTCTTTTTCAAATTGATAAGCATATCTGTGGGCGAGGATTAAAATAAAAATAGGAAAGGGTTTCAAAATTCCTAGTTAACTGATTTAGCGTAAGCCCAGACCTGTCATCACAGATGCTGGCTGCCAGCACCTGCTAAATCCATGTTGTGTGACCAAGTTATCAGCTCTGCTATAAGGTACTTATAAGTCCATATTATTTGGTTTCACAACATAATAATAAAAGGAACAAAACAGTAAGGAAATGTCTAGTGACACCATTAATGTCACCAGTTTATGCCTGCTAAAGTTTAAAGACACAGATCACATGGCCACTTTCTAATATAAAATACATGGTCAGGTGTCATGGGAGGCAAACTATACAGTTATCTGAAAGCTGAGTTGGCATCACTGGTGTCAATATAAATAACAGGCAGGCAATATTTGTTTGATTCATCAACAACAGCAACAAAACAAACAATAAATATTTACTATATATCTACTTTTTGCTAGGGGCATTGCTAAGGGCTAGGAGGGTTATGCTATATATAATCTGATTCAGGGTGTTGTGGAAATTCCTACAAGCCGTACTGTGTAGGTTGAAGCAAGACAGCCAAAAAGAAAATCTAAACCAATAGATACCGTTCAGCAAAAAATACGCCACGGGGAATTATAGCAGCAAACAAAATCACAGCACAACTTGTTTTGGGATCTTTTGTGTCTCAACTCATTCTTTCTCACATAAAAGTACACAGTGAAAACTTTGTTGTTAGTTTTTTCTTTCAACTTTGCAGCAGTGACAATTTATGGATTCAATAATTTCTCACATTCTACTTGGAAAATGTTTCTTTATCCAAAATTTAACTCCTTTAGGAATACAAACTTTTAAATTTTCTCTGTTGCTGTATTAGTACAACTGGATTCACTAGACTAATAAATCTTTCAAATTTCTAGTCTTTAAGAGTGTTACCCCAGAAATCATATAGATAGAAATGGAATTGCTAATTTTCAATAAATCTACAGAAACAGGTAATAGTGTCATGGGTCCCCAGTTCTAATCATTTTGGCTATAATGAATGATATCCCATGGACTCGTTTTGGGGCATAAAATGTGCTGATCAGAATACAATTTTAACCCTCAAATTATTTTATAATTTTACCTATTTTTTCCACTTTATGAATTCTAAAAATGATTTTTCACTTCAACTTATTGTAGATAGGAGAGAGAAAAAAAAGAAAACCAAGAGTTTTTCCTTGTATTTGTTATTAAAATGAGATAACAGTTAAGTGACATTCAAGAAGTTATTTATAATATGTACACTAGTACATTTATTTAATGGCTGCTTAAAATTTAACACTTGTAAAAAAACATGAAATTACTATTTTATATTCTTGAATTTTACAGGAACGCACATTTCACAACAGAAATTCACTTTTATAATGAATGATAAATATGTACTTTTGAAACAAATTATCTAAATACTAGAGGCTCAATGCATGAAATTTGTGCAAGAGTTGGCCTTTCTTTTCCTGGCTGCCAGCAGCGGCTTCCCTCTGGCGCCCAGGACTCAGGCTTCCCTCCGGCCACTGGCACCCAGGTCCTGCGCTTCCCTCACAGCCCTCATTTCATCCGGAAGGTCATCTGGAAGGGCGTCTAGTCTAATTAGCATATTATGCTTTTATTATTATAGTTACAATGAAAGATTTTAATTTCTTTAAATAATTATAAAATATTTTCCTATTCTTTAAAAGCAGAGTAATGTACTTTAACTTAATGTTCTTATTCTTTTTTTCTTAAAAAGTTATCAATGTTTAAAATATCTATCATTTGTCCATGATAACTAGCATTGATTCATATATTAAGATGAATTAAAGGTATTGGTTTCAATATATCACTAAGTATTTTTCCTGTCTCTGCAATTGTATATTAAATCACCTCTGAAATAATATGACTATAATTACCTTTTAAATAAACTTAAGGGATCGATTTAGAAATGGAATTATCAAGAGTACCCTAAATGTAACATTTTCATAAAATAATTGTGAAAGGTCTGAGTTGAAATTAAATCTTAATGAATGCTTACCCTGTCGTATTGAAATCTTTAAAGCCTTTGAGTTTCACAGGATGAACTTTGGGATTTCCTGGGCTAACCTCAGAGTAAATGTGTGAGGTTTTAGCTGTGTTCTTTGTTATATTTTTACAATTAAAGACAGAATGAATAGAGCAGTTGACATATTAAATCAGTAATCCTTCATATACTTACTCTTATTAGAAATTCACACACAAATCAGGTACTGGTCAGCAAAATACAGATCTGGTAACATTTCTGATGCTTTTGTGGACAATTTATAGTAATATTTATACAGTTTCTATACTTTTATAATCTAAATGTTCCTCCTTTCTATGTGACCAAGTTGAGTTGGTAATAGATGCTTCTAGTAAATAAGCGCCATAAAAGAAGTACAATAGACAGTTACTTGGGAATCGGTCTTCCAGGACTGGTCCTACTACAAATAAACAGCATGAGAGACAGCTCTATAATAGTTGGGATTCTCAAAGAGAAATCTTTTTTAAAAATAAGCATTTATTATTTTCAGAAAAAGGTTCTAGTAATCTTGACAAGAAGATTGGTTTTACTAGTCAGGTAAAAATTAAAAATTATGAAAATTAAATGCTGTGTTGTTCAAGAGAATCTATGCTGAAACTACAAGATGGATCACAACATGTTTGGAAACTCGTGAATATACTCTTACACTTCCCATAAATATTTATTAACATCACACATGCTTTTGAGAAATCTTTGCTGAACAGCATCTCAAATATATCATATTCAAGACATTGAAGAGAGGGATATACCTTCCTCTGATTAACTCACTGAAAATAGGACTGAAATTTCTAGGGCCAAAATCATTACTACCATCTCTGACTTTGCCACTAATGACTGGGCTATAGCTATGAGAATTTGGCAGACTCAGTAATATCTTATTGACCTTTGGAGAAATACAATGTTATTCAATCACTACTTTTGGTACTGACACTATATTTGGATACAAGAATTTCTTTTTCACTTAGCAGGACCAGATGTGTGAATATCACTGCCGGAACCTTTCATTCAGTCACTTATCTATTTTTGTATTCCCATAACCTGCTCCACAAGACAGTTGAATGGTAGCATATAGGGAGGGCAGCTTGAATTCTAAGTTGAAGCTTGGTAAAGTGATTCCACTATGGCATGCTTTTTGGAAGTCCTGCCAAACTACACAATGGAGAAGTGAGCAATGTTATGCAGCTGTGTTGTGGCGGTGGTGCCAAATGCCCACTAGGAAGCTAAAACATCTGGTGGCTTGAATTAAAATCTTTTCTTTTCAACAGAGTCCTGTTGCTTGGACAGACATTGTATCAATGGAAAGCCTTTGCTTATTTGTTTAATCTCCTGGGAATATATGAATGTAGATATGTGAGGCTAAATTGACAGGCATCTGATTTAATTCAGTGTCCCTGCCCTGACCCTTTTAAAACATGATCAAATCCTTCCTCCAAAAATCATAGAAAATATATTCAATTGGATGGACCAAATCAAAACAATCATTCTAAATGACCTAATTCTCAAGTTTCTCTTTTCCAGACAGGTTATTTTTTTAAATTACCATTTTAATTCAGAGATTAGTGACAAAAGGAATGTAATATATGAAAAGAGAGTCTGGTAATTATAATCTTCCCTACAGACTGAAACAGTGTACCACATTGTACACATAAAAATGTGAAAATGCTTGCGATATTATTATTTTATATTGAGAAACAATTTAATTATTTAGAATGTGGTTTTATTTTTTCATATGCAGCCAATCATACTCTATTATTAAAGCTGTTGCCATGGTTTCCAGTTTGTAAAATTATATTTATTATATTATGACAGTATATTGGACATTTTGTTTTCACATAAAAAAGTAAAATTAGTGTTCCAATAAATTAAATTGTGCCACACAACCGTATTTATAATTAGAGCTTATTAAAAATATCCATATTAGTTCAGTTTGCATTTTGAAAATTCTCAAGTCAGAAAAAGAATCATCCACTTTTTCTCCATGTTTCCTTGAATTGAGTCAGTTTCATTTTTCACATTGAAATGCCCAGGGATAATCTGGAAAAATATTTCAGGTTGGATCGAAGTGTAGGGTTTGTAGGAAGAAAGGGGCTAAACCTCTGCTCAGAATAAAGAGATGAACACATAAAAGACTGGAAAAAAATGGACTCTAGAAAGCAATACCTGTTCAATAAGCTGAGGCACTTTAATTTTCTTCAAAATTTGTTTTCCATGGCCCATCAGGCCTATTGTTTTCCTATGCACCTCCTCTTGGTTCCTTCTCCCACCCCCACCCCCCCCATCAAATATATAATACTGTATAATAAAGAGGTAATATGCAAATGGACCATCACACCCTGGCACAAGATTACCGCCCCCATGTGGTCAGAAGATGGATGCCTCCATGTAGTCACAAGATCATCGTCCCCATGTGGTCACAAGATGGCCACCACAAGATGGCCAGCAGGGAAGGGCAGTTTTGGGTGATCAGGCCAGCAGGGGAGGGCAGTTAGGGGTGACTGGGCCAGCAGGGGAGGGCAGTTGGGGGGAACTAGGCTGGCAGGGGAGGGGATTTAGAGGCAACTCAGCTGGCAGGAAAGAGCAGTTGGGGGTGACCAGGACAGCAGGGGAGGGAAGTTGGGGGTGATGGGGCTGGCAGGGGAGCAATTAGGCTGGCAGGAGAGTGGTTAGGGGGTGATCAGGCTGGCAGGCAGGTGAGTGGTTGGGAGCCCGCAGTCCTGGATTGTGAGAGGGATGTTTGACTGCCAGTTTAGGCCCAATCCCAAAGGGCCTAAACTGGCAGTCAGACATCCCTTGAGGAGTCCCAAATTGGAGAGGGTGCAGGCTGGGCTGAGGGACCCTTCCCTCTCAGTGCATGAATTTCATGCACTGGACCTATAGTAGTATATAATTTAATTCCTCTTAAATTGCTACCTAGTTCACAGTTGATTTTCAGAATAACCCTGTGAGGCAAATTTTATGAACCTATTTCAGAGCCTGGGAAAGCCCCTCTAAAAGAGACTGAAGCAACTTGCTCAAGTCAGGTTAGCAGCTGTGGACCAGGACTGGACCTCAGCTACTGCAGGCTCCTCCCCCAGCATGCTGGCCCTCTGGCCCAATGCTTGTCCTTCTACCATATCCAGTCCATATGTTTATGAATCTGCAACTTAACAAAATATAGAAGTGTTTTTCCTACAATGAGTGTGTGTGTGTTAGTATCTTTTGGATTTACACTTTTTGTATGCAATATTTCATCTCTCTTTGGCCTATTTCAGAAGGTAATCATTCACAGCGCAGATGCATTAGGGTCCCAGGTCAGAAGCCAAGTGTCTGATGAGATGGGTGTGAAGTAGGGTCTTGAAGAGCGAGCGATCCTGCAGTTAAGATTATCTTCCATTTAAAACCATGGTTGATACTCCTCGTCTGAACAGTAAAAGGATATGACTTATATAGTGGTTGGAAATGTGTTTTTTTCTCATAATTCCCTATTTACATAGACCTTGATGGATTTGGGGTGTGAATTTTCATTGTCAAACTCCTAATTTGTGTCTTAAGAGCAAAAAAATGTCGATTGCAGTAACCAAAAAGAAATCCCTAGTCTCAAATAGTCTAAATCTCTTTTGAGTTACATGTGGTTTGAATTTCAGGATGAAGTAGTTAAGTTCAATATTAAAATATACTTTTTAGTGCCTATCTTTTATCTGTCAGGAGGAAATTATTTAAGCACTGATATTGGGAGAGAGGATTATAAAGCAAATGCACAGAGCATTTCAGCACTGAAATAAAGGTGCAGCCATTCAAAATTGTCAAAGGAAAATGCCTTTTCTAATTTTTCATCTTCACCATTTGCTGCTGTTTTAAAATACTTTACACATTGAGTTTCACTTCCTCAACCGTTGTTCTATCTCCTCGATCCTTTTCCCAGCATGGAACATGACTCAATCTCAAAGATATTATCTTTCAGATGGAAATAGAATTTCTCTCACTGATATAAAATAGATTTCCATTATGAAATCAACACCCCAAATATTCTTTAAAGAAGGACAAAACTGTACTAGCATATCCAAAAAGCATTGGCACAGGTGTGTGACATTATAAAAAGACTAAAGTAAATAAGCCAGAAGTTTCCTTAGATGCTTGTGCATTATTTTCATTGGAGCAAGCATGTTAAATATTAGGAAGAAGAAAATAACGCCTTCGACAACTGTGAATTTTAGCTGCTATTTTTTTTTCTGTAAACCCCCTGTGGGGAAAGAGTAACCTCAAAGCTCTCTAGGGTGATGAGGTTTGAACAAATTCTACATTGAGATAAATTAGAATAAAGAACATTTACAAAAATAAAGTGACTCAAACACCTTAAAAAATCTCAATATAATCCGTAATGGTACATTTGAGAAAAAGGCAGCTTGCAAATGTGGCATAAAATAAACATATCACTTAGAAACATAACACTCACTAACCCTGGAGACTCAATTGAAGTTCATCCCAAGTACAGGGCCTGGGATTTTGGCCAAGAATATTATCTCATGGGGTCTAGGGCTTGATTTGTATTTCACATAATATGAAGTGGCATTCATTACCTTGTAATCGATATGCAGATAAGAAGAAATTATTTATGGCACAATTAACTGGGAAGGGAAGAATACCATATATGTACATATGGGAGAGCTGAGGTGTCAGACAGGACCATAAACCATAAAGAGACTTTGACAGCGATCAGACTCTGAGATAACCTGCTGCCTTGGAAACCCATCCAGCTTTATGTGCTCCAACATATTTGTAATCATCTTTTAATGTCATGCTTCAAGTGTAAACTGGATGTTTATGAAATTTTCCTCCCCTATTAAAAATAGCTAAAGATGTTTTGGTTTTTTGAATCATTAGAAAAGTGTTTCCAAAGTGAATATAAGTTCTATAAGATGTTCATAATCAGTTTGGGAGATGCTGGGTTGAAAAAGGAAATAGGACTCCTCAGAGCCTTTCATATTCTAATATATATATGTATATTATGACTCTCCAAGAAGAGAATAAATTATATAGTATCTTCTATCATATTTAATTACAAAAGCCTCTTCTTTGGCATACCTCTTGAAGGAAAAAAAACATGAAAAAAAGAAAAGAAAGATGGAGTGACTATTTTTCATAACTTCACTAACACACTGGAATGTGTCTACCTTCTGTCCCAAGCCAACTAACTGCTTTTCCTACAAGGTCTTCCCTAATTTATTTTCTCTTTCTTAGCAACATCTGTGAAAAAGGATTCTCAGTGCTCAGCCAGAGCCCTTCCTGTTTGGTGGGGTGGCCTGTTTGATGGCTCAGTGAGATGCCGTTCAGTAGGCTGGATGAGCCCTGACCCTGCATGCAATTGATAAGAAGTCCAGGTAACCTAATAAGCCTCAGATCACCAAGGTCTGCCCGGGCTTCCAGGTCTCCCAGGGCTGCTTCTTCCTGTACAGCCAGTTCAGGGCATTATGTTCTGAGCCGTGACCAGGAAAGACATAGTTCATGGAAATACTTCCAGTACGGAGGATTGCTATAATTTACAGATGTTGACAACATCTCATTAATTTGACATGCTCCTTCTTACTCTTGTGGTTTTCGAACCTGCGAGGTCAAACCTTTCTATTTTTTTGTTTTTTGAAACATTTTTAAAAAATAGTAATAATAGAAATTTCTAAAAGTTATGAAATGTGCATTATATATTAAGCACAGTGCAAAATACTTTAAGGCCATGTCTTATATTGAATTAAATCCTAAAAATTGATTAAAATTTTATTTTGAGAATTCTAAAAAGATTAGAAACACAAACATTAGTATATATATATTATCCAGAATTTACAGATGTATAAAATAATATCATGTTTCTTTTGCTTTTAAATAAAAATTAAAATATTATAGTTAAATATTATCTTTTTTAAATTTAACTTCTGACATCCTATTCACCTCCCCCATTCCTAGAGGCAAAATTTATTATTAACTTATTGTATCTCTTTACAGTTATATTTATAGATTTTTATGCATGAATATGATTTCATGAAAAATATATGCTATTATTTTGTGTGTTTTTCATAAAAATCATACCATATTGTACATACATCATTTTGACACTAGCTATTTTTTTCTCACCATTATTCATACCATCCTATTTATATCAAAATAGTACAGTGATTCTTAACCTCTGTTATTCCATACATACTTTTGGAAGCCTGCTAAAGCTAATGGACTCCTTTATGGGGTAAATTTGAAAATTTTCTTAATAAAATACATAGAATTACAAAAGAACACAGTTACATTAAAGCATAGCTACAAAATCTGAAAAAAACACACAAATTATAATATAGTAACCCTTGATTTTTATTAATTCCTTAAATGGTATCTAGTAGTGAATTTATACTATAATTTGGAGGACATGATAAAAGTAAACAGTATCTCTAGATGTTTGCAACAACTATAATGTTACATGAAAAACATTGATAAACTGTAATCTTGACAGTCTCAGATATCACTCATGCCACTCTGGTTTATAGCCCACATTAATTATAGAATAAAATGCTTAAATTTTACTTAGAGCCTGGTGATTATAAAGATATAATCTCACTTCCATTCAACCCCCAGAGCCTCTTGAATTATTTACATATTCTTAACTTTATTTTTTCTTACTTTAATTATTTGTCATTGTCTTCCCCTAATCTGTTTGACTTTTAAACAGTATTTGTAGATCTTTTGATTAACAAATTTAGCATTTTTGATTTAGCAAAGTGTGTTACTTTTACTTCGGTAAAAGTACTTTTGCCTTTTAATTTAAAATAATTTCACCTTTAGGCTTTTCATATACCTAAAATTTTTTAAATGTATCTTGTAAGGAAAATATTTAATTTTAATTTCTGCAGAATCTTATTTAACTCTTACAGTAAAGCCAACATGTTGGTAATATAGAAAACTATTCTTTTTTCAAACACTTTTTAACATTTTTTTGAAATATTTTTTAAAACTTACAGATAATTTGTAAAAGTAATCCAGAGAGTTCCTGCATAACCTTTACCCAGATAGCACAAGGATCAAAACTAAGAAAGTAGCATTGTATTATTAATTTACTAAAGATTCTATTCATATTCACTAGTTTTCCACTATGTCCTTTTTCTGTCCCAGGATACATTGCATGCATTTTCATGTCTCCTTAGTATCCTCCAATCTGTAAGAGTTCATCTCTCTTTTTCTATCATTACCTTGACATTTTAAAAGAGTACTTGTTACTTATTTTAGAGATTATCACTCATTCTGGATTTGCCTGGTATTTTCTTATTTTTAGATTGAGGTTGCATTTTTTAAAGAAAAAAATACCACAGAGATGGCATGCCTTTCTCCATGCATCTTATCAATGAAGTTATTTATGTCCATATGTCTTTATAATGGTGATCTTAACCTCGATCACTTGGGTAAGGTGAAGTCTGGTTGGTTTCTGTACTTTTATGATTTTTTCCATTTTATATTAATAAATAGGGGAGGTACTTTGACACTCTGCAAATATGCTGTTTCTCCTTAAAATTTTCATTCATTAATGTCAGCATTCACTGGTCCATCTTTGTTACAACAGTTATGATTGTGGTGTTCTAATGATGGCTTTCTATTTCTCCTATTTCTTCTATATTTAATTATTTATATTAGTATGGATTCATTCATGACTTGAACTTTTTTTATTCTATGCATTATAACCAATACTGTTAGTACTTATTTTGTGACTCAAATTGTTCGAGCTTTGACCACGCAGAGCTCCTTCCAGTTGGCTCCTGTGCTCTCTGGCCTGGCCCTATCCTTTTTGGAGCACTTCCTCCTTTATGGCCTCCACAGGATGCCCCAGGCTCACCTTGTATTTTCTTGCCACAGCCCTAGAATCAACCACTCCTCCAAGGATCCCTGATTTGTTTTGTTTTTTTTTTTTCATTAGTGAATGATATTAGATGCCAAAAATTAGGCATTTAAAGACTAAAATATGTAGTGGTTTCTACTGTGTTTTAGAAAAGGAGACAGCAAATTGTATAAATGGCCAGATCACATATAGAGTTTGCAGTCCGTACAGATTCTGTTGCAACTACTTCATGCTACTGTTGTAACACAAAATCAGCCATAGATCATTGGAAAATGAGTAGGCGCAGGTGTGTTTTAATAAAACTTTATTTACAAAAGTAGGTGATGGGCTGGATTTGATTTATGCAGCTGTAGATTGCCAACCCCTGCTCTAGAATGACAAGCTATGTGCTGATTTTTACACTTAAAGAATAAAGACAAGGATTAAAAACCCAGTATCTCCCTTCCTTCCTTCCTTCCTTCCTTGCTTGCTTCCTTCCTTCCTTCCTTCCTTCCTTCCTTCCTTCCTTCCTTTCTTCCTTCCTCCCTTCCTTCCTCCCTCCCTTCCTCTCTCTCTCTCTCTCTCTCTCTCTCTCTCTCTCTCTCTCTCTCTCTCTCTCTCTCTCTTTCTTTTTTTCCAGGTGAGGAACCTTCCTAAGGATCAATCCTCTCCCTTATTCTTATAATCTCTCTGCCCTTGTAAGCACAGGTTTCTGCCTACTTGAATATATTCTACTTCATGTTCTGTGCTGGGCACAATGTACTGCAGCTCCTTCAGAATCCGCTTCCATCTTTCCAACCCATAAATGCAGGTGACATCCCTCCTTTTTAAGAATATTTGAAGCACCTCAGAAGGTATATAATTTTTAAATAGATGTTTTGAAGTCCCCAAAACCTTGTCCTATGAACCATCTCAAGGATCACTAAGTCTTCACCAGTCCTTGAATATGGCTGGTAGCTTCCATTCTTCTGTTTACCTCTGATCTCCTTGACATGGCTACCTTTCTTATCAACGCTCTGTCAAAGCCCTACATTACTTTAAGACTAGCATTGAATTTGAGTCACTCTCTGAGACCTTTGTGGATCCCAGCTCCATCATTGTTCTCATTTTCCTGTGGATTCCTGCATGTCTTGTTGGATCCCTCACAAATGCTGTTCATCATTGTCATCTCCCTTTGCATGCATTCCCATCTCCCACAGCAGGTTATAAATCCCACCCAGAAAAGAACCTGTCCTGGGCCTTCCCACACAGTTTGCAGACTGGAGATGTGTGCAGCCAAAGTAGACCTTCATACATGTATGTGGGGAGGAAAAATGGCATTCCTTAAGTCCTTACTTTAATCAAAGAGGGATATTTAAAAAGATTCTCTCCTCTACTTAATTACCTGGAACAATTTTGGTATTCCCAAATCACTTCAGAGTTCTACATATTCAAACAAGTTTGGTTGTAGCAAATCAGTACTCATTTTTTAAACAATGAAATATTCTGTGATATGGGAAACAAAGATAAGGAAACAGTATCTCTCTTTAGTTTAGGGTGTCTGCTGAGAAAGGGAGCATTCATTAACAGGTGAGATGTCTATAATTTTAAGCTTACTGGAAGCCACATAAACTGAAGTTTATTATTTTCCAAATGTTTAGGGACCATAACATATTTCTGCATATGATTTTTTTTTTTACTGAGTTCTGTAGAGTTTACCCAATCCAACAGCATTAGTGTTAAGCATTTGGGACCTACAATGGCTAGTCTGTGCTGTTAAAGGGAAAAGTGATATATAACCCTATACAGTGTAGACAGGCACACATGACCCCTGGGATTCAGTGCTGAGTTTCACCTTTAGAGCAAAGGTGTTACATAACTTAAAGACATATGGATTATATTATCACCTTTAAAAGGTGACATATTTTCCCCGTGACTCTTTTCCGGATGTTTCAGCTATTAGCATGATCTTGCAAGGCAACTCATTGGGATCAAGCCAGCTTCTGTAAGATTGCTAATCTAGGTCCAAATTTATGAGTGTAAATACAGTTTCTATCAGAATCTTACATATGTGTCTGGCATTTCTTTTGTAAAACATTAGAGGCACTTCATATAAACCAATTTGTGATTTAAACAATTTATATAGATCATCATAAAGCCAAAAGACTTTTCTCTCTTTGTGAACTTGTTTCTTTATGATACAAATATTTTTATAACATTAGCCTATTGGTGACCTCTTAATAATCAATAGATAACTCGAAATACCAAAGGTCTTGGGTTTTATGCTTAACACTTCACCTGTCTATGTTTTTACCTAAAATTTTTAGACCTTTGTGAAAAGGAAAGAAGCCCCATTTTGATTCTTGGTTCATACAATAGGAATAGATCAGAAAATAAGATACTTATATCAAATTAGTGACATTCCTATTAAATACAATGTCCAGAACCCATGAGTCATTTTTCTAATAAAATTATCTTTAAAAATATCCAACTATATATTATTATCACCTTGCCCATACCTGTTAAATAAACTTGACATTTTTACAGCCAATTCAGGAAAGGAGTTCCTGCTCCTCTCCTGGGAGACCAACACATAACCCGCCTGGTCTCTGGGGTCGACCCCTATCTCCTCTGAAAGGCTGACTGCATGATTTGATGGGCACAGCTGTCATTATCATCCCGCTTGGCACATGCCTCTAGGGTTTTCCCATTGAGCAAGGCTCTGAACTGTGCAGCCCATGCCTCCTCAAACCAATTATAACTTCTGTGCAGTTATCTGAAATGGGGGGGTGGGGTGGCGGGGAAAGATGATCAACATCATTCCCAGCCTGGTAATGAGGAAGCGATTTTCCCTTATTATAACTAAATATTTGCAGGCTGACCCTCAGGGCTCTCATCACCCTCTTCCTGTCCCTCTGAAAATCATGCTCAAGACTCACTTCTCATTTCAGATTTCCTTGACTCCTTACTTATTTCATTTATTTCTCTTAATCCCACCCCTATTCCAGCTTACCTTGGCTGTGCTGAATGTCCTTTTTCACTCTGTGCCCCCATCCCACCTTGTGCTGACGTGCTGCTCATTTGGACATGATTTCTGTTTCTCGTGCTTTGCCATTGGACTCCCTTGACACAGATGTACTGCTTGGACACCAAAGGAAGAGGATCTTTGAGCAGTAACAATGTCCCAGTAGATTCAATTCTTGCTTTTTTTTTTTTTTTATCATTTCTAAGGCCCTTGAGTGCACTACGCTTCCTTTTTGTTCAAAGAATTTATACTGTTGTCTGGTGTTCATATTTTTTAAAATTTGCTCTCTCTAATGGAATATTTATGTCCTTGACATGCCTTATATCTCTGTTTTAATCCAAAACAGTGACATCTGTTGGGTGTAAGCAGTTGAAGCATTAGTTACACTGATGATTCTGAATTTTTAAGCACTTTTGTACCTTTCTTCCCCTATGTAGAAGTATAGCAGTCCCACCTTATCTATGATTTTGCTTTCCTGCTGTTTAAGTTACCTCCCATCAAACATGGTTTGAAAACATTAAATGGAAAATCCCACAAATAAACAATTCATAAGTTTTAAACTGTGTGCCCTTCTAGGTAGCATTATGAAATCTTGCATCATCCCACTCTGTCCCACCCATCATGTGAATAATCTATTTGTCCAGCATATTCATTTCACATATGCTACCCACCCATGAGTCACTTGAGTGACTATCTGGGTAATTGAATTGACTGCCGCAGTGTTGCAGGGCTTGGGTTCAAGTAACACTTCTTTTACTTGACGATGGTGCTCAAGTGCAAGAATAGTAATGCTGGCAATTCAGATAATGTCAAAGAGAAGCTGTAAAGTGTATGTATGTGTAGGGGAAAAACAGTATAGGGTTTGGTACTATCCATGGTTGCAGGCATTCACTGGGGCTTGGGTCCTGGAACCTATTCCCCAGGGATCAGAAGGCACTGTAACAATTCAAAAACAATGCACGAACAAGTCAGTGTCCTTCATCTGTGGAGATTTGATGAGAAATTAAGAAAGACATTACAGCAAAACTCTTTTGGACACTTATCCACCAGTGGCTCCTTCTTTCTGAAATTTAACCCATTGGAGAATTCCCAAACTAATAAAACGCCCTAGTCTATCTAGTGCTTCACTCTGATGAAAGCTTACGCACTCAGATTTTGGTCTGAACACACGGAAGAGTTGAACCTAATACTGTGTAAATTAATATCTGCTCTTCCTTTTTCCCCTTTAGACTACAACCTTCACTTTTTAGCTAGACATATGCCACGCTGACTGAAAACTACATTTCTGTCTTCTATAAAATTAGCCATGTGCATGTTCTAAAAATGTTAGCATATTGAATTTGGTCCTATCCATGTGAGCTAATTTTAACACAGTTACCTCTTTAAAACTCCTGTTTCTAAAATACAGTCACATTCTGAAATACAGGGGGTTAGGATTTTAACAGATGGACTTTTTAGGGAGGCACAGCACCACCAAAGCGTAGAGAGAATGGCAACAAGAAAACAAAGCAAAAACAAACTAAATGGGAGAGGTGGTGACAAGGGACCACTTCTGGGTCACCCATTTAAAAGTTTAAATTGTGTCAACATTTCCAATCTCACCTCACCAGGACCATTTGAAAATAGTTACCAGAACATAACTACTTAGCCCAATATACAACTAACATTACCAGATGTTTTCCAGTTCCTATTTTACATAGATTCTAATGGCTTAATAAATGAATTTGAGTAGCTGGGATAATAGAATCATGTGTAATTGTAGTTATTCACACATTAAACTGTAAGGAAATGGCAAATCCAATAATATTAAATCCAAGCACATCTCTCTAGGACCGATGGATGACATTTAAGCAAAGAGACATGCCACGTTCATAGTCCAATTTGCTTGTACCTGTCTACTTAAATTTATTATGATTTGTCCTTGGTTTGCATGTGTTTATTTACAGATAACAATCAGTGGCAGATGCAACAGACAACAGTGTAATCTTGAAATATTTTTTGTTAATTAACTTAGGTTCAAGTCCTAATAACATGTGTGAATTATTATTAGGGTACTAATGGAGTGTGGAAAATATATGCTGTTGCTCTTATCTGGTTTATTCTATTATTTTATGTTGCGCATAGAGTCTTCGAGGCTGTTAAAAACAAAACAAACACAGATAATGACTATAGTTTATGTGAGTCATAGAGAAAGGTAGGGAAGGATTCAATCCAAGCAAATGTAAATTGGTATTGCTTTTACGTAATTTATAATTATTTGAGAGTCAATTATTATTAAATATGTCTCATTCACTGACATAGTAATTATAGGTTTTGAAATAGTAAAGCTACAGATTAGGTTTCAAGCTTATAGAATTAAATGTATTTTTAAAAAATGAATATGGCATAAATATGGGCTCCATAGAATTTGGGGTGGGGAAAGTTTATTGCTGCAGATTGATGATATTTTTAGCTCAGATTTACACCTGGCTTCCTAAATTCCATATGTTTGAGTCTTATTAGCTCAGGCCCATTGGAAAATTTCTCCAGAATCATGTTGTTTCCCCCCAAACTGCCTGATTTTGGTTCATTAATAAGTGGAAAAATTATTTAGATCAATATAAGTGTTGGATTGTCTCAAATTTCCTTTAACAAAGAGAAGGAAAGGCGATCATGTATATGAAGGTTATGCCAAATGTTTTCTAAAAATAATAACTTGCCAAAGTTAGTAAATAAGATGTAGATTATTCAAAGTTCAGTAACTTCCAGAGTGAGTTACTAAAATATGTGCCTAATTGCTGTTTATTAGCAATATGCTTTCCTCTTTTGCAAAGGCCACAATAAATCAACTATCAGGATTTCCCAATTGTTATTTCACAGACCAGATCCAGGATTTGAATATCAGCTGTAGAAACCTAGTTTCATTGATGAAAATCACATAGGTAAATAATAAAGACATGCTTGCTTATATATTTTGGAATGGGTGGAGGTGGAAGCTGACCCTGCTGACTTTTGCATCCTCCACTCATTGGCCTCTGGTTCCCTTTACTCTTTTGCTACATTTCTATTCCCTGATTGCTTTTACTCCAAGCAGCCAGCTTCCTTCTGCATCTCCTGGTGAAGGTTGCCCTTAGTCTAGTAGAGATGCTTACAATTTGGATGCCTGAGATGTATAACCCTCTGGAGTACAAATGCTGAATCAAGGTCTGGTGAGTTTGGGGCCAAGGAGTGTGAATATCCCATGCCCCTTGTCTCTCTGATTAAGACTCTGTCTCCAGTGCTCATGTATGGAATTGAGCCAACGTTACCATACCCTGTGGGGCTATATTTAGTTCTATACTCTTCCTTGGATTCCATTTATACCTTTCTCATGCCACTTTTTTATACTAGTTTTCTAATAAGTCACTTTTTTATGAATCCTTGATTTAAAATGTGTATCTGGAGAACTTTATTTTAGATATCTAACTTCACACCAGAGGCTTTTAAATGCTTTTCATGTCCTTAGTACATAATATTGACCTAGTTGTCAGTCAAATCCTAAATTATTTCTTGTTTAAACACACACAGATAGAGAATGTGCTGGAAAGGCCTTAGTGAACCACTTGTCCAATGGCCTTGTTTTATTGATGAGGACTGAGCAGCAGAGGGCGTGTGTCTGATCAAGGTCACAGCCTTCATGAGTAACCAGGATTAGAATCCTGATATTCTTGATACCTATATACCTTCTTTACATCAAGAAGTTTTCATAAATTTAAATTGGGTGATTTAAAAGGGATGAAAAGAAATCAAACACTATCAAAGTAAAACAAATTGGCCTGCAGATGAACATAATTGATAGGGGTATTAAAAACCATTAAAATACAACTTTAGGAGAAAATGAACTGATGGCAACTTAGCTATGTTTTATTCTGCAGTTTTGCATAAATGTCATTTGCCATAATGCCTCTTTTAGAGAAAACTCCAAGTAAGTATATTGGTGTAGGATATGTATCTGTGTGTATATATGTATATATCACATGCATTGAGTTAAATTAATTTTCTTTAAAAAATATGAAATATTTACAAAATTACCATTAAAGGCTACAATACATCTGCTTCACAGACTGTGCTGAGTAATAGCTTCATATGTTTTACTTGAGATGCCTCAAAGTGCTTTAAGTATATTGTACTTGTGACTTTTGAGATTCTAAGATAAGACATAAACCCATAGTTATCTGTAGTCACTGTTATTCAAAATGATGGTCTCAAAACCTGGAGTGGAATGATTTATTAGATTTTTAAAAATTCAGGTGATGAAGCTAACATATAACTCTAAATTTCCTGATTAATGAAAGTTTTTAAAACCATAGCTAGCACATCATCATGATTTGGTCTCTAAAACTAATTTAAGCAAAGTTGTAAGAACCACTCAAAAAACACCTATTTCTCTCTGTGTGTGCTCATATGCACATGAGTATGTGCTAATGCATACAGTCATAGGCCCATGAAATTTTATAGAAGGTGAAGGGGTCTCTTCTCATGACATCAATTTCATCATGGAGACTATTATGACAGTTTTTTTTTTTTAGAAAAAGAGGTAGGAAATTTAAATGTATTGCCTTAAAGCCCATTCCAATAGCTTAGCATTATTTCAACTGAGATAAAAACATCTTTTCTAAAAAAGTTGTTTTTATTCACTTGAGAGAGAGCAGGAGAGAGAGAAAAACATTGATGTAAGAGAGAAACATGGATTAGCTGCTTCCTGTACAACTAGGGATTGAGCCTGCAACATGGACATGTGCCTTAACCATCTTGACTGCCCTGACTGCCCTTCAACTGGCAACCGTTGGTGCTTGGGGCAACACTCAGCCAACTGAGCCACACCAGTCAAGGCCATTATTTTAAGCTTCCTTGGTATAAAAATTCAATAGGCTATAGCATCTAGCTGTCTAATCTGTAGTTTGTAGAATCAGCATCTATTTATCTGCAGAATATGATAGTATTCAGTTTGGTAGGACTCCTGCCATTTCCCATGATTCTTAAACATCACTGGCAACATTTGGGCAACCACAACTGCATGTTGTTTCTTGATGCTTAGGATGCAAGCCATCTTGGTCTAGTGAATATCCACAGGTTAGCATGCTGAAAGGCTGCTCAATTATAAATAAAATTTTAGTTAATTTTGTAAAAGTATCGGCCATTTTCAAACAGACCTAGTTGGAAATATTTTCTATGTCCACCTATTTGATGATAAGTGGTCAACATTTAAACTACCAGCATACACAAATGAATAAGCAAAATTACCAATAACTGGTCCAATATGTTCAAATTAAACCTATTCAAAAATGTTCTTAAGATACACAATTTCAAAGCCCATTGAAGTTCTATAAGGCAGAAGCCAGGGCATGGTCCTTGGGTACTTACTGGAGAAAGAAGAAAATACAGTACCTTTTTATTCTTCAGAATATAGTTGTAAAGCACCTTACTGTGAGTCTCGAAGGCATTTGAGTCAGAAAGGGAGAAGAAGAATATTAATTAGTTTTTTTGCTTCTTTATTGGAACTGTTATTATGACTGAAAATGTGTTAAGAATCATACACACACATTCTCATTTGATATTAGAATAACTTGCGGAGACATGCATTATCATTCCCATTTTACAGGTCAGAAAACAATTGTCTGGTGATATTAAATGCTTTCTGGAAATGAACAGTTGGTCAGAAGGGCCAGAGTCAAGCCTGTGCCTCTCTGGCTACAAACAATGGGCTGTTTCCTCTACAGCGTGTCAGTTGTAGAATGTGGAACGGGACATTTCACTGCTACAGGCCTATTTCCTCATCTGTACAGGTGGATAGAAATACAAATCTGATATAGTTGTTGAGAGACATATTTTGGAGTGACCCAGGAAAGTACTTAGGGCAGGATTGCCACAAAGCTTGATATTTGAAAGGTTGAACCCGGGAGCCCAGTAGAAGATTGTGGTGAAGCCCGAGACAGGTGCTTTGTCAAAAGTCCCCTCCCCGCCCCTCTCTCAGGACCATAGACAATAACCTAATTCTATGTTTGGAATTGCTCACATGGGGAAGAGTACAAGATGGAATCCTGGAAAATCCATGCTCACCTCTCAGAACACAGGTCAAACTCCTTTCCTGACTTGGCTCAGTGCCATTACTCTACAGAAAGTACAGGATGTCCCCTTAAAAATGTGTGCACACTTTAACAGTTAATAGCTGTTTTGAAAATGAAATGTATTTCAATAAGCACTACCTTTATCATTATTCAAAGTGTTTGTATTCATTTTTGGGGAGACACCCTATATGTTATTAGAGCACAGCAATGTTCTAAAACTACATTAGTTACTGCTATTATCCAGCACCACCTACTGGTAAACCGTCAGAATATGGAACACGAATAGCAGTGATAACACTGAACAGACTGTGGTTTTTTGTTTTTTTTTTAAGTCCATTTGTGTTAGGGGAATGGTTCAAGAAGACACTGCGCATCCACAGAATAAAACATTACATAGACCTGTTGTAATAGGGAGAATGTGCAAAATCAGATTTTGGAACAGTGAGCAAAAAATTAGATTACAGTATTATAAACAAATATACAACCATGTCTTCAGGGGATTAAGAAGTGGGATAAAGAGGAAATGCACCTGATTTGGTAATTTAAAATTTTTCCTTTCCACTTTGTTATTCTGTGCATTAGCCACAAACATATCCTTCAAATGTAATCTTTAATAGATTTATAATTGGACAAAATATGTATTAAATGGGTTATCACGTGAGGGAAAGAAACAAATGTGGTCATGTCCTTTTGGGTGCATTTTTTCTTTTTCTTAAAAAATAAAAGGTTTCTATAACCTTATTTTTTTAAATTAGAGCCTTCTTTAAATTAAAAGCTAAAATAAGCATCTAAAGAAACCCCCCTTGAATCTCAGGATCATAGTTCTTCTTTCAGATCAGGTTTATGAATTCTTGTTTATCTTTCTAAGATTTTTTCCAAGCATATACAGAAAGTGTATACACTCATGCCATGTGTTGGTCAGGAGCCTTTGGGACATTTCCTGTGTTATTGAATTATTTCAGCCTCAGCTACAAAGTTTGCTGGTACACAAATGACAATGAAAAAATTTGAATTTAGGCAACAGAGGTATGCTTAATATAGCTTTTTAGGATTTATGTCAAAAGGATTGATGAATTCTTTAAATTCAGTTTTACTTTTTACCAAAGACATACTTTCATGGAGTGTAACAGATTAAGTAGTTCTACAAGGCTCATAGCCGGGATCAGCAGTTCTTTTCATAGTCCTTTGCAACGCATGCAAATTACCATTCCTCAGAGGAGACCACTTTTAACATTGTAAAGCATGCCTATCTTTCTTATCTCCTTATTTCTACAAGACATGCCTGTGAACATGTTTTAGTCAATGCTAAATACTGTCTATTTCTTTTCTACGGTACAAGATGAGAATTTTGCTTCAATTCTTTTCCCAAACACAGCCACACATTCCCTCTCCACCCAATGGAGTTATTTCACACATGGCTTAATAAATTGCAGTGTGTGCAGCATTACAATTATTTAATTATTTGCATATGATACATATTTATGGCTCTGGAAGACATGGATGGTGTATTATTTTATTTCTTGCACAAATTTTGCTTATCATTGACTTAAAAATGATCTTCTTTTAAACTTTACTTAAGTTTCTATATACTTATCAGTAAATCGTCGCTAAGCTCTCAGACATCTGAAATCTCTTCTCTGTACAAACAAAAGAGGTTATCTATTTTATTCATTTCTTTTTCTTTTGAAACAACCCCTGTTCTCCCACTCACATTTGGGAAGATTGCCCAGCTATCTTTCTGGAAATTTTCTACACTCTTTCCATTGTTCTATTGCCTGAATTCTGTGTGCTGTATTTTTGGGGGGTTAAGCCTTTATTTGGAGAATAAATTGTTTTGAATCCTCCAAAAAAAAAAAAAAAAGGTGTTTGGGTATTTTTGTTTGATTGAGAGGTGATAACCTGGCTGAAAAAAAACTTCTAGTTTGAAAAATAATTTTCCCTCAAAATTTGAAAGCAATATTCTGTTGTTTTCTAGTTTCCAGTGTCAAAGCTTGCTTGTTTGTTTCTGTTTCCTTTGGAGAATTCTGACACAATTCTAACTCCTGATATTTTATATATGACCTACTATTTTCTCTTAAACTGTATAGGTTCATCTCTTTGTATCCGGGGTTCTGAAGTTATATGTTTCTATATCTCAATATGGTTAATTTTTAATTAATTTTGCAAAAAACATGGTATATATATTTAAAAAGTTTTCTTCAACAATTGTATTCCCTAAATTTTGTCTGATGTTTTTCCCCTCTATCTTTCTAGAGCTTCTTTTATATGTAAACTAGAGGCCCTTTGCACGAAGATTCCTGCAATAGGCCTTCCTTTTCCTGGCTGCCGGCACCAGTTTTCTTCCAACACCCTGGACACAGGCCTTCGCTCTGGCTGCCACCTTCTGTCTTCGCTCCAGCTGGAGCCTTTAGTCTTCACTCAGGCTGGCGCTCTACTACCATAGCTCCATGTACCCCTCCTCCACCCTCCCCCTCATAGCAGGCATCCCACCCCACTGGGCTGCTCTATGCCTGCATGCATGCTGCCCAGAGGCTGGAGTGGCTGGGGGGTGGGGCCACCACCATCTTAGTTGGGTTAATTTGTACACTCACTCCTGATTGGCTGGTGGGGGTCATGAAGTGATGGTCAATTTGCATGTTTCTCTTTTATTAGTGTAGATTAGACCATCTGTGTCTACTTTCAAATTCTGTTTTTATTTTTTTGTATTGCTCTTTACTCAGTTTTATTTTCTAAGACTTCTGAATTTTTCCTTTACTTTGTCATATTTATTATTTTTTTCCAAGAGCACTTGTTCTCTAAATGATCCACTTTTTTGTAGCTATGTTCCTTCATGGAAACAGTACCTTCGCTTACCTCTCTAAGCGTAACATAGCTTTTCTCCCTAATTCTATTCAGCCTTCCATACTGTGTCTCTTTTCCAACATAAAAGAGTTTTCTCTCTTTTATAATTTTGATCTTTGTATGTTATCTTAGGGACTTTCCTCAACTGACTGGTGATCTATAACACCCATAGCATATGTGTGCATACACACAAAAGGATGAGAGAGGGGAGAGAGAGGCAGGGAGACAGAATGGAGGCTGTTTGGTAGGATTCAGTATGAGGAGTTGTGACTATACAGTTCAGTTAGGAACTCTCCTGTCAGTATCTGAAAGTCTCTCCTGTTATGATTGTTTTCTCAAAGAAGAATCCTCTAGTATTCTTCGCAGTCAGTATAAAGCTGGGGTCAGGGTTCTGGGCCCAATAAGAATGGGACTGCAGGTCCCCCTGATTATATACTGTATAGACTATTATTGTGCCTCTATCCCCATCCTCTGCTATATCTGATGTCTTTAAACACAGACTTCCTCTGTTCTACCTCCTCAATAATTAAACCCATTTTCCTAGCACATTATAGAGGTCTAGTTGTTTTTCGGCAGACTTGACTTTATTTATCTATTTCTTTAATAAATACCAATTGCCTGCTAGATGCCAAACACTGTTTTGTGTAGCGTGGAAACGTCCAGAATTCCCTGCCCCTTTGTCGGGTTTTCAACCTCAATGAAGCCTTCACTTTTAGGACTCATTGGTGTCTCCAGATTCTACACGTTGGTATTATGTAATGTGAATTGACTTGTTTTGGGTTTAGCTCTTTGCATGCTCTTATTATTATTTTCTATTTGGTCTGTTGAGTCAAGATATTTTATATATGACCTATTATATCTCCAGTTTCAAAAATGGGTATCTTTCACCACCTCTTTATTTCTTTTTGTATTTGGGGGATTGATTTCACATCCTTTGTGTCATTTCACAGCATTTAGGAGTGACACAGAAATAAACATATGTGTCCAATCTATAACTTTTTCTAGAAGTACCTGTTAGTAATATTCCCCAATGAGCCCAGCTAACCTGTGGTGTGCTTGGGTGAGCCAAAGTCTCAATGCAACTGGGATCTGGGCTCTCTTCTATGGAGCCATTGCTCTTATGAGCTGGTCTTGCCTGAAAAGGTAGGTTTTGAAGCACCAGAACAGTAGTTGGCAAACTGCGGCTCGTGAGCCACATGCAGCTTGAGAGCCACGGTTTGCCACTCTGTTGACGAATGAGTAGGCTGATCACTAGACTAGACTAAATGTTACTGTGTAGTTGGAAGCTGTGAAGATTAGGCAATTGTGACATATTGTGTGCAAAGAGGTAAGGGATAGTATATACAGTGGTTGGCAAGCTCATTAGTCAACTGAGTGGCAAACCGTGGCTCGTGAGCCACATGTAGCTCAAGAGCTGCAGTTTGCTGACCACTGCACCAGAACATGGCCCTAGTTTGCGCTATGCTTGCAATTGCTGTACCTCTGACAGAACTGCTGCTCCTTTTCCGGGCAGGAAGGGCCAGGTTTATGAGGACATGTGGCCATCAGAGCAATACCTATGCCCCAACCCTACCCTACCTTATATATTGCCTGGAACTGAGAGAATCCAAACAGCTCCTGTATGTTTGTTTTTTTCTTAGTAAGTCTTCTCATATTTTTTTCCCTTCTTGGTCTTTATAAGCTTTAAAAAGAGACAACATAGCAATTTGTGTTTTTATCACTATTCTGTGCATCTTGTGGTCTTTGGAGAGGAAATAGACATGTCTAAAAGAGGAAGGGCTTGTTTTTTCTCACTTGGAACAAAAATATTTCTCTTGGGCATTTTGCAATTTACCAAGTAACAGAAGGTAAACACATTCTGCCGCTCTTCATGGTAGCTGACTGTGGAGTTGAGGGAGGTTGGCTTTCTTCCCCCTAGGGCTGTCAAACTCAAGGCAATGTCTCCTAAAACCCAGTCAATTCTGCTGTAAGTGACATGCCTTACCCCAGGGTCAATTTTGTTCCAAGAGATCAAAACCGTGCATTCTTATGTGAAACCTTTGCCTTCAGAGTGTTGTCTGATGTCTTCTCATATTATAAGAAACTTTGATTTTCCATGATTTTCAAAATAGAGCCTGGTTCCAGAGATTACAGCTGATATCTCCTAGTATTTCAACTCGAAGTGCATTTTTCATTTGAGCATTAAACCTGTAAAATGCTTTTCAGGCTGTCTTGAGGGGATTTATAGGAAGGGAGAAGGAATCACTCCTTTATGAAACTATGAAACTGGATTGTAAGTTGTATACTTATGATGGGGAAGGAATGAAGAAACCTAGCGCTTCTGACCTCCTTATTCCTAAAAATAACTCTTGTGTGTGAATAAGGATGTTACAGCTCTGAAAGGAAATCTTTCAAAAGGAACTAAAGAAAATATCAAGAGATTTTCCAACTATGAAAGTTGGTTAGGCAGCAAACTGCAACTAGAGCTCTGAACATTGACAAAGCACAATTTTACCTGTAACAACTCTTTGGCATCTTTTATATTTCTTTCCAATGCTTTGAGAATTCACTGATCCTTTAGAGATTATTTTTATGAAGAAACAAACCCTCACCTTGAAAACATTCATATCACCTGGAACAATATCATTGGAAACACTAGTAAATATTTTCAAATACTTTTGAAAGCTTTTAGTTATTTACACCCATTATAAATATTAAGGACATAGGCTTTAAACGGCACATAGAAATGCAAAAACTAGCTAGTCACCTATATAAGATGCACTTGTTGAATGTCTGCCAGGTGTCAGGTCTTACAATAAGCTTTAGGAATAAATAAGAGAGGTGTGGAATTGTGTTCACCAGGTTACAATAGAGTAAACAGTAATTAAACAAATAAGAACCATGGAACCAGTGATATAGTGGTAGAATTACAAAGCATTTAGGTGGCATTGTAGCTAGTGGCTCTATCCTATTCCAGAGGTGGGGAAAGGAGTCCCAGCTAAAGCTGCTATTTTGCATAATGAATAGGAGCTATCAAGAAAAAGAAGGAACATTAGTTTCCCAAGAGGAGTAACTAGCATGTGTAAAGATCTATAAATGAAAGAGGAATAAATTTTAGGAAAACTAGAACAAAGACATTTGTAAGACAGAATGGTGAGAATTAAGATAGACATGTAGGCAGAGATCATATGATTCAGGGAATTTAAAGGCACATAACAGATATAAATTTCACAACAAAGATAATAGGGAGCCATTTAATAACTTTAGAATGGCAACGATATGATTGGGTTTGCATATTGGGCAGATTCTTTGACTACATATGAAAAAGAGATTAAAAAACCTAAAATGTTGGAGGTAGGACTTTTGTTGCAGTTTTGTCAGAGAAGCTAGCATTACACTTAACTTGTTACCTAAACAACTATAAAACTGGGCCAGTTATGTGAAGCAAATAGGTTTAGGTATTGGTCAGAAGTCAGCGTAAGGCTGAGATCCCTGAGGAGAAAAGAACGCATAATTTATTCACCCTGGCTTTTTGCCATAGGCAATGTCCAGTGCAGGATACATGGAAGCAGAAAGGGGAATTCATCTGGGTGAGTAAAACAGAATCTGATATTTGGGGACTGCTACCATGGCTGGACTTTGTGGAATATGTTGACAAAAGGAGGGAACCATAGTGAAAGAGCTATGGAATCTCTGAAGGGGTCTGTCTCCACTGATGCTGGGGCTGCAGGGTGAAGTTCCGCAGGCGTAATACACGCAACTGATGAGGAGGGCTGACAATGGAGTAGAGGTGTCTGATCACACAAAGATCATAGAATGTAAAGAAGATGGATTTCTGACCCAACTACAATCCATGCACCTTAATAATTAAACCAGGCTTTCAGTTGGGACCCCCAAATAGTAATAAGTACTTTGTACAACAACTAAGTGCAAATGTGAAATAAATCACACTTGGAAAGCCAGAAAACAAGTCTGAACTAGATAAAATGATCCAGCTGTAATTTAACTGCCTCCAAACAGGGCAGCAGTATAATCCATAGTCTCCACAATGTATTATCTACAGTGTCCAGCACTTAATAGTAGAGAGCACTAGTCAGGCAAACAAACAAAACAGGAAAGCAACACTCACTGCAATTTTCAAAATACAAAAGAGTTTAAAGAAGCACATTTACAGGTAAACCAGATATTAAAATAATTAGTTAATGATTTTAAAATACCTATTAAAAATATGTTACGGAATGTTGGTAGATGTTCCTAAAAAATTCTAAATATTTAAGTAAGAAAATGCCAATCTTATATAATATTAGATGCCTGATACACAGATTTGTGCACCAATGGGCTCCCTCAGCCTGGTCTGCGCCTTCTCGCAATCCGGGAACCTTCAGGGGATGTCAGAGAGCTGGTTTTGGTCTGATCCTTGCAGGCCATGCCAAGGAACCCCCACCTGTGCACGAATCTGTGCACCAGGCCTCTAGTACGCATATAAGATCTTTGATTAATCTCTCCCCCTCCTCCTCCCTCCCTACTTCCCTCTGAGATTCATCTGTCTGTTCCATGTTTCTATGCCTGTGTGTTGAGCAGCTGCCCCCCTGGTGGTCATTGCACATCATAGCTACTGGCTGGTCAGCCAGTTGCTTAGGCTTTTGTATACATACATAGATATTTCAGAAAACAGAGGGAAAAAAGACACACCCACATTTGTTTTATGAGACTGGTGTAATCTTGACAAAGACATAAAAAGAACATTTCAAACTAATATCCTTCATTCCAAAGGTTGTTAAAACAAATATTAGTAAATTAAATCTAGCAATATATTTTAAAAGATTAATGAGTCTTTAAGACTCGTGATTAATGAGTCTTATCCTAGAGAAGCAGGGTTAGGTTAACATTCATAAATTGATCATCATAATTTACTACAATAACATAATAAAAGGGAAATCATGATTATATCAATAGATTAAGAAAAGAACTTTAGTTAAAATTCAAAACTAGTTTCAACAAACTAGGATAGAAATAAGTTTTCTCAAACTGACAAAAGATACTTACAGAAAACTTACAGGTAATATTATATTTACTAACAAAATAGTAAATCATTTCCCTCTAATATGTGGAAAAGTAAAAGTACACTTTCAACATAATATTGTCTTGCAGATCCCAGTTAGGAGGAAAACAGGAAAGGGAAGGGGAGGGGAGGGGAGGGGAGGGGAGGGGAGGGGAGGGAAGGGAAGGGAAGGGAAGGGAAGGGAAGGGAAGGGAAGGGAAAGGAAGGAAAGAGAGATAAATTTAAATAGAAAAGGAGCCCTAACTGGTTTAGCTCAGTGGAAAGAGTGTTAGCCTGCAGACTGAAAGGTCCAATGTTTGATTCTGGTCAAGGGCATGTACCTTGGTTGTGGGCACATCCCCAGTGGGAGGTGTGCAGGAGGCAGCTGATTGATGTTTCTAACTCTCTACCCCTCTCCCTTCCTTTCTGTAAAAAATATATTTTTTTAAAAAGAAAAGGAATACACAAATAAGAAGCATAATAAAATTATATTTATACTAGAAGCCCAATGAACAAATATTCATGCCAGAATGGGCCTTCCTTTCCCTGGCTGCCGGCACCACCTTTGCTCTGGCCGGAAACTACTTTCTGGTCTGGCCTGAAGCCATCTTTCTGCCTTCCCATGGTGCCCATCTTTGTTGGGTTAATTTGCATACTCACTCCTGATTGGCTGGTAGGCATCAGGAAGGTATGGTCAATTAGCATGCTACTCTTTTATTAGGTACACTGAGTGGCCAGATTATTATGATCTCTGAACACATAATCTGGCCACTCAGTATATATATTTATATTAGAGGCCCAGTGCATGAATTTGTGCATGGGTGGGGTCCGGCCAACCTGGCCAGGGGGAGGCAACATGGCTGGCCTGCCTGATTGATCGAGGGGACAATTTGCATATTAGCCTTTTATTATATAGGTTATACACTGAGTGGCCAGATTATTATGCAATCAGAAGTTACAATAATCTGGCTGTTCAGTATAGATTTAGAATGATAATTGTGTGTATTAAAAATTTAGGCAAAGCCATCTATGAAGAAATTACTATAAATAGTTCAACAACTTTGCTGGATTAAAACATCAATGTATAAACATCAACAGCATTGTAGTAGAATAGCAAATAAAATAAACTTTAAGAACCAAGTTTTAAAATTATCACTTATAAAATAGTTTTAAAATTAGAAATGTAGGAATAAATTTAATAAATGTGTAAAAACTCCACACTGAAAACTATAGAACATTGCTGAGGGGATTGAAGTCCAAAATAAATGAAGAAATATGCTAATTAATGGATTGGAAAACTCAACTTATTAAGTTTTTAATAAATTTATTAAGTTATTAAGATGTTATTTCTCCTAAATTAGTAATTATCTAGGATGCAGTGGTAATAAAATGTCATGATTAATTTGATGCTAATGGTTAAAAGGGCACATTCAGGGGTTATTTCCATAACCAAAGGAGGCACAAATGAAATTTTTCATTAGAGCTAAGTGCTGGGTGTGAGGAGCCCACAGAGAAGGTGCCGGGGCTGAGCAGCAGACACTGGGTGACAGATGAATGGGTTATTCTGACTCAAGTTTGCTGTGAAACAGAACCAGACAGCCTTGATTGCCTACCTCATTAGGCTTTTATTGTACCAGCAGTTTGAGATAAAGTTTATCTTTATATACTGTCAGCAGGGTAAGTAATACTGGGAGGACATGTGTTTGTATTGTCCTTTGAGCAAGGACACCCAAGGATTAAGCATAAGGATCCCAGAAAACACCTGGGGGTCTGCACATGCACAGATTTGTTTGGAAAAGTCAAGGAATAATTAGGGGCGGTGCCTTTGGCACTACCCTAAATAGGAATTCTGATAAACAGGGTGGGCAGCCTTCTGCACACATCCCTTTTCTTGGAATGTCCTCCTTACAAACTTCCCAATCAAGTCTCATGCTTCCCTACAAGCAGGGTCTCTCTCTAACCAGAGTAAGAAATAAACCAACCATTTCTCCGTTCTATATAGGCTTCATAAAGTTCCCAACTGAGAGGGATAGAGATGAGGTTGAAGGGAGCCAGCAACTGATTTTCTCCATTGATTTCTTGTTTTCAATGCCAATCTAGCAATGTGAAGTCACTGTAAGTGGGGTTACATAATCCCAAACTGCAAGAGCCTGCATAATCCCAAACTGCATAATCCCAAACTGTCAAGAGCCTGCTCCAGTACACCACTGGGAAGGTGGGAGGGATGTTTACCACCCTGCAGGATCAGCTCTTCACCTTCCCCCAAGTTGCCCTAAGGCTGACCTGTGTGAATGACATCAGCAGATTACCTTGCCCAATCACATTCTTGGTTGATGGTGTGTCTGGCCAGTGGGGAGCAATGTCAGGGATCAGAAGAAATATAGAGGTTGAGATTGGGTTAATATCCCCAGTTTCTTCCCTAGGAAATCATCTGTCTGGTGAGGTCCTACCAAATAGGTGGCACTAATTTCTAAGTCTCTCTCTCTGTGTCTCTGTCCCTTTCTGTCCCATTTTCTCCAGGTTCCAGTTGCTGTTCCCTCCACCTACTCTTTCAGGCTAAAGACCAAAAAGTTCCCCTATTTTTTCTAGTTGCACTATTCCTTACAGTTTCCATGTTCTGTCAATTAAAAAAAAAATGCATGTTACTGAACTTGAATGTGCTTCCTTTTCTTATTTGTGACATCCTTCCTGATATAGAAGTAATGAAGAAAAGATCAATACAAACCTTAAGATGGATATTTAGTAATATTCACTAAGTACAAGGTATATAAGCCCTTTGTCTTCAATAATTGCAAATTTATTGATATTTGATACTTTGTTCCATACCTCTTTTGTACCACAGTATACCTATAATGCTTTAGATATTGTACTACCCAATATGTACAAATGAATTTAATATCTCTGGTTTAAGTCAAATAAACCAATGTACTTAAATAAAAAGTGACATTTTTCTCTACTTAGGAAGAAATTAGGCAAATGAAAAAGTATGCCTGTGTATTCATGTGCACACACGTGCATGTGTGTGTGTGTGTTTCTTAAGGAACTGGTCAGATAAGCAAGAAATTGAGCTTATTGGGTACAGTAGTGACTTTAATAAGTCATTTATTACTGTTGATGTTTTCTATAAAATATTGGCTTTAAAGCAGTTATAGAGTTGAGTTCTGTTTTTTTAATATATTCTATTGATTTTTCACAGAGAGGAAGGGAGAGGGATAGAAAGTTAGAAACATCCATGAGAGAGAAACATCAATCAGTTGCCTCTTGCACATCCCCTACTGTACATGCCCTTGACTGGAATCAAACTTTGTGACCTTTCAGTCTGTAGGCCAACACTCTATCCACTGAGCCAAACCAGTTTTGACTAGAGTTGAATTCTTTTGGGAAATAATGTAAATTCCTTAAAAGGGATAGGCGATAAGTTATATTGTCTATTTTCTACCAGCCTGTTCTGACCCATAGATATAAATATAAATAATATAAATATAAATATAAATATTTCTCTATGCCAAACTTTTTGAATTCCAGGAATTTCTCTCCCTTAAATTTTTTTTCTTTTCTTTAGGATTCTATGACAACAATTTCTTAGATTAGTGTTTGCTAAATATAGAAAGTACTCCATAAAAGGTAGTGAGGGCTCTGTCACTATTATAATTCCCACTAAATCTGGATTCCTTATAAATGTGGACTTTTTATTCAGGGAGCCAGCATTATACCATTTGTTCTTTGTCCTGAAATTTCAATGGGGAAGGATAATGGGGAACCAAGATGGCCTGTCTTGTCCTCCTGGTTGTATTGGTTCTCTTATTGAGAATGCTTTTGGTGGCTTAGTGAATTTCTGAAGTGTTTTAAGATTTATTCTACTTAGCTATAAAATGGGAATACTATTAATATGTACCAATGAGAATTCAATAATAGTATACATAAAAACTGCTTTGTAAAAGTGCAAAGTGTCAAGCATCTATCATTTGTCCATATGGTAGGTTTGATGAATAAATGTAATGGGAGTTAGTCATGGTTCATTTAAAGGTTTATACCATTACTTTGATTAATCCATAATCAGAATGTGTATAGTAGATAAATACATTGGGAATTAGATGAAAAACAAATACATGAAAAAAACAAAAACAAATACCAATAACTTGTGGTTGGCTAATATTGCACTATGGATACAGGTAGAAGGTTGAAAGTGATCTGGTCTTTTTCTAATTAGCCTCAGAATCTGTACCCTTGTTTAACCTTCCTGAAGGCTAAACTGATAACGTTTTTCCTCTTCCCCAAGTTTAAGCTTTTCAAGTGAAAAAAGGCCCTTTCTTTGTGGAATTATATTATCAGATGAACAGATATCTGAAAGTGGGTCAGTGAATTTCAATTACTATAAAACCTTCTTGATTTTCTGTGTCTGTATAATTATGTGTTGTTGTTGGGTTTTTTTTTGTTTATTGCTTTTTACAATCATAGTGATTTCTGACACCATGACACCTTTGATATTAACCCTTATAGACACTAGGTGGCACTATTGTCAAAGCAATAAAATAGAGTTTTACCGTAATGTAATGGAGATCTGTCTTCACTTTGCTCCTCTCTTCAGCCCCTTCTCTATCTCATTCTTTCCCCTTCTCATTATGTGACTTTTGCTCTATAAAGAAATAAAATTAGGTTCCTAAAAACCATTTGGAAAATAAAGCAGGTTGGTATGTCCAAATCTATATATCATTCTTTGATTTTATAGGTTATGGACCTGAAATTTTGTGTTGGAAGGGAAAAAAATATAGAATTAGGGAAAAAGAAATGGGGTCTTGCTAATAGTTCCTCGGCTTCTCTAAATGAATTTGTGTACAAAAGGAGTGTGAGACAAAAACGTTTTATTAGCATGAAAAAAGATTTTCTGTTGCTTTTCTCATGTTTGATAATTTAGAGAAAATTTATACTCTGCATTTGTATAAATAACAGAATTCACAGAAAAGATTCCATTCAGAGAGACTGAGTAAACAGGCCAATTAATATTATATCAGAACTCATAAAATTCTACTTTGGGGAAAAGGGGAGGTGGAAATTGTCTGTAGCTATTTATTGGCTAGAAAAATAACAGTTTTAAATAATATTTTTCAAAGAAAGAAACTCAGAAAGATATATATTTAAAGTGGTTAGTATCTAAGGAAAGATATATTTTATGGAATTTATATATTTTTAGTTCTGATTCTCTATATTTTACAAAGAGCAAGCATCACTTTCTTATGTGAAAAAAAATGTATATAAACTGCACAAAATGCTGTTGTAAAAAATCAGTAACATCTCCAGCATCTCTCTGGAATATAAACAGCAAACAATGCCACATACTTCAGAACTGAGCACTGGACGGAACTCAGAAACTTACCAACCATTAACCTGTTAAAATAATGTTGGAAGAAACATCAAACAAATTTTACTGACCACACTTTCTCTGAACCCTGCTTGTTCCAACTTCAAGCCCTGGAGTTATCTGGACAACAGTATTCTGTTATCCTGAAAGAAAGGTCACATATGAACAAACTTCAGTGATTTTGTAAGATCCTACTTTTTACTAAGAAACAGAAATAGACATGAAGCGGTGTTAACTCACAGCAATAAGGAACTAGGGGATGTCCGCTGGGTACATTAACAGAACCACCGAATTGGGTGTGGCTTATCAAGTATGGCTGTATTCCTTCACCAGGAGTCACATAGTTACTGGATTCCTGGTAAATTGCTTGCCTGTGATAAACTTCACAGAGCTAGTGAAGAAAACTACCTAACTGGTTTGCTAATTTCATTCTACCTCCTACTCTCCACTCAAAGGAAAATAAAAAGCATGTACTAGTTGGAAAAAATGAGGTTTTATAATTGTAATGTCATGGCAAAATTTAATTTTTGCTGAATAGGTTAGATCTAAGGTTGCTTTATATTTTTCATGATTTATTGAAGAATTACAAATAGTGATTCTCTTCAAGTGGGTTAACCAAACAAATCTATTTAAATAATTATTTTTCATTCACTATTCTATGTCCTTGAAGTACAGCAGTAAATGAAAGAAGACAATAATCCATGCCTTCATGGAGCCTATGTTGTAGTAGAGGAAACTACAGGAAAACATATACTTGTCATTAATATTTTTAATTAAACCTAAATTTAGTTATGGTGTTTTAATGAAAACTTCCAATAACACTCGTTTATTCTTTATTTTAATATCTTATAACTAGCAGTTCTGTAAAAATATCACTAGATTAACATGAAAATATAACATTTTATAGGTTTTTATATTAATAGTTTTTTCCCATCCAACAACATTTATTTTTATTTTAAGAGTAAAAGTCATCAAAAGAGGATTTATCTATTTACATGAAAACAGACACAAATAAAATAAAAAATATTTGACTACTTGGTGTTTTTGTCAGTTAAATTATTTAGAAGCTATTTCCTGTATCTAGCTATTTTGATATCTAAAAGGGGGATTTTATATCGTCATTGTGCTTTCAAAATAAGACAATAGCAGTATTTTCTTTTCTGAAGAGTGTACTCAACCTGCTATCTCAAAAAGATTTCTGTTGTAGCTACTGACATCAGGATTTGTTCTAAATAACAAATTTAGTGGTCTTTCCTCAAGTATTTTTGTTGTTGTGTATTTTTTTGTTATTGTTTTACAATAAGATAATGAAAATATGTCAGACTGGCTGTGTTGATTTAGATGGGAACACTTAAAACTATTGTTGACTCAGCTAAGGAGAACACTGATTCTGGAAACAAGAACACTCAGTGTATCACTTCTGGTTGTGGAGGTTATGATAACCAGGCTTTACCTCTGATCAGGCACTGGAGAGAACATCAGTCACCCTCCCCCCACACCAGGATCAAAAGAAGGGGAAGGACATGATAATTGTTCAGGGTTTAGAGTTATTTTGTGGGAAGGTGTTAGATTTGTACTGTGTTGGTATCTAGCTGAAATTAAGAGCCAGCTGTCCATCTACTGGTTTTTCAAATTCTAAATTAATAGAATCCTGGGCCGGTAGAAAAATGAAAGGAGTCTTCACATTGTGGGATTTCTTCAGCAGGGCGGCTATTGTTCTTGGACATGCTAACAGGGTAGCAGCTCTCAAAGCTGAGTTTGGGTCAGAATTGCCTGGAGGGCTTTTAAATCTAGATTCCTGGGGCCCTCACTCCAGAGTTTCTGGTTTAGGAGGTCTGGGAATTGATCTTTGCATTTCTAAGACATTGACAGGTGACACTGCTGCTGCTGCTGATCATCCAGGGATTATTCTTTGAACCATTATATTAAACAACGACACTTAATCTCACACTTAGTCTTTAGTAATAATATTCAGATGACTAATATGTGTAGGGCAGAACAAATTTTCTGCCCCAAAATGTGTCTCTCTGGCATAAGGATTATTTTATTTTTATGGAAAACAAAGACTTATAGGAAGAACCTTTGACCTTCCCTCAAACTGCCTGAAAGAATTTGAAATAGAAAGCCTGCTCCTGGGAGAACTATTGCCATAGGCAATCATAGCATAACCTGAAGTAGGTTGGCAGGTAGGGAGGAATCTTGCAAAGCCAGTTTGATTAAAGTGCTATTGGTGACCCATTTTTTCTAGATGTCCAGACAAACATTTATTTACAAAATATTAATTCTTTTTATCTTCCTGTGAACTGCCTTACTTGCCTTTGAAATCCCAGACTCCTATCTTCTCCTTAGTCTACAATGACATAATAACATATAGCTCATTTTGCTTTAATATCTTTTGAATTTTCATACCTATGTGGATTCCCTGTGCACATACATATTAAAACTTTATTTTCTTATGCTAATCTGCTTTCTGTAATTTTCATTATTTGACCAGACATAAGAACCAAGAGAGAAAGGAAAGGAGTTTTCTCCTCCCCCATACTATATTCAGTATTTTTGCTGCATCAGGTAGGAAACATGGAGATCAATTTACTTTACCCTTATAGAAGAGACAAGGCCAGCACCTCATTTTTTTAGAGATACATTGATTATGTCCCTTCCTCATCTAAGATCTCACTTGTCCTCTGTCTATACTTCTGATGTCTCATATGGTTTATTTAACAGGCAGATTCAAACTGATGTATAGGAGTTACCTGACGTGCAGTGTTAAGGAAGATTCTGAGGTAGGGTTGCAGGATAAAATATAGGATGCCTAGCCCTACCCAGTCTGGCTCAGTAGTTGGAATGTTGGCCCATGAACTGAAGGGCCCTGGGTTCAATTCTGGTCAAGGGAGGCACATACCTCTGTTGCAGGCTCGATTCCCAGCCATGGTCAGGGCACCTGCAGGAGGCAACCAATTAATGTTTTTCTCTCTTCGTCTTCTCCATTCCACTCTTCCACTATCTCTCAAAACAAATCAATGGAAAAATATCCTTAGGTGAGGATTAACTATATATATAAAATGCCTAGTTAAATTTGGATTTCTCAATAAACATATACTTTTTTGTATAATTTTGTCTCATGCTATATTTGGAATATATTTACACTAAAATTTTGTGGTATTCATTTGAAATTCAAATTTAACTGGTGTTCTACATTTTCATTTGTTAAATCTGGCCATCCTATTGATGGTATACCCATGCTTATAGGGAATGTGAGGTGATTGACTTGCTGTGTGCCTTAGAATGGGAGAGGAAATTAATGGCTGCATAAACAAAAGAGTTGAACAATCTTTGCATTAAAACTGTAATTCTCCATCAACCATTCACTTATATTATATGTGGGGGAGGCTTCTTATCCATGGAGAACAAGGTGATATGTTTTTGGTCAGAATGTGTCTATCAACGGCCTCTTACTGCAACAATCTGATATTTGTTACCTGGAATTCACAGAGCATAGGATGGAAGAGAAGGAGAATGTTGGCAGTAGCTGCTGTGATAAGTGGTATAGTATTTTGTAATAATGGCACTTGACAGTGGATGCCATCAACTTCTTTAAAATTGCGAAACCTACAACTCTACCATCAAATGGATGTTTGTCACTAAACCAGCCTCAGCCTCACCAACAGCTGATCTCAGGAAGATTGCATGATGCACTATTCTTTAATCCATGAGTTTGACCAAACGATCTGGTACTTTACAGTCAGAATACCCTTCATAATCTTGGAGTCAGTGTTTGCATTGGTGCCCTATAATTTTCTCCATCCTAAGAATTTTGTAAATGAAATTCTTTGTTCTCTCATGGTGTGAACAGAAAGTATAAGTTCAGGTAACACACTTCTAATAAATGCAGTCTATCATTTGAAAAACATCTGGTTAGGATCATCAATATAAATCTAGGGGACCTGAATGCAGATCTCCGATGAAGAAGATATTGCTTCTACTTTAATGTAGGAGAAGGCACTCTGCTCTCAAGAATTTTATTCTAAAGAAAATTTTTAATTAAATTTTTGAGAATTGATACAATTTGGACTGCTGCTTTCAATAAAATGAAGGAGACATTCCCTATGAACAAGGAAAAATCCTGGATATTATAAACAAAACAAACACAAGAAAATTCTGAAAGAGAGAAGGAGGACAGAGTATGGGTACTGAGACCAAAGTAACAACTTAGTGTGAGTGCCTTTGGTTTAGTTTTTGTCTCAAATATCCCAGGCCTGACACAAAGGGAGCAGTAAGGTTAATTTGAAAATACCATTGCATGTCCCAAAAAGAAAGCCAACTAAAGCTTGCTGTCTCCAGTTAAAGGGTTGGTGGAAAAGAGGCATCCTCACTCTCCCAACTGGGGTGCTGTCAGAGAAGACCTGGTGGAGATTCAGGATTCTCAGCAGTGTCCAGCTAAACAAAATCATCTTTCCCCACCACTGTGGTGGGGGTGGTGTGGGGAGCAGTAACCACAACGGAGGCACTACTCTATAGATCTGACACAGATCTCTAAGGAAAAAGGAACTATAGAGTTAAGGAGTCACGCTTTGGACTCGATGAGTTCCAATCCAATCAGTGCCATTTGCTACCTACCTATGTGGGCTTGGGAAAATCATTTAATTTCTCTGAGCATCAACGGGAGCCTAGTAAACAGGAAGAAATCCAACAATACATTTAACTAAACAAAAATGAAGATGCCACATATTATAATTTGTGTTACACACTAAAGCAGTCCTCAGAAGGATATTACAACATTAAATTCAGACATTAGAAAAGAAAAAAAAATGATGCAAATCAGTAATATAAGCTCTTACCTCAAAAACCTAGCAAAAGAAGAGCAAAACAATTCTAAAGCAATTATAAAGAAAAAAATAATAAAGATAAAACCAGAACCTAATACAATTGAAAACAGAAAAACATAGAAATGTCAATATCATAAAAAGTTGGTTGTTTGAAAAGATCAATGAAATTGACAAATCCATGACAAGATTGACAAAGAGAAAAGACATAAATTATCATTAGCGGAAATGAAGCAGGAAATCACAACAGCTCTTTCCACTTAAAAAAACAATAATAAAGGAATACTATATACAACACCACACACATACATTTGACAATTTAGATGAAATTAAAAACAGAAAATACCATTATCACAAAATATAATTAGATAATTTGAGTAACTTTATAACTATTAAGGGAATTGGATTTTTAGTTTGAAAGCTCCTCCAATGAATTCTTCAGACCCCAATGGTTTCAGCAGAGAATTCTGGCAAACATTTAAAGAAAAAAATAACACTGATTTCACACAATTTCTTCTGGAAAATTGGAAAGGAAGTAGCATTTCCCCATTCGTTATATGATACAGTCAAAGCCAGTTATATACAAAACAAACAACAGACCAGTATCTGTCATGCATATGGATGCAAAATCCCTTAACAAAATATTAGCAAATACAACTCAGCAAAATATGTGAATAGAATTATGTGCCACCACCAACTGAGGCTTCTTCCAGGATGCAAGGCTGGTTCAAGTTAATCCCTAGACCAAAGGGGTAAGGAAAAATCATTTGGTTGTATCTGTTTACACAGAGAAAGCATTTGGGAAAATTCAACACCCATTCCGCTATGAGAACAACAGGAAGAAAAGAGAACTTGTGCGACTAATGGACTATCAGTCATCATCTCATTTAACTCTCCTAAGAGCAAGTAGGTAATACAAATTCTACTTTTCGTGATGATAACATTGGTGCTCTGTAAATGAAATAGTTTTTCTACGGTCATGTTTTTGTTATAAAAAGTACTTAAGATTTTTTTTAAAAGATAAATAAATACAAGTCACAAACAAAATTAAATTAGGATCTTCTGGTGTCAAATGTAATGCCCTTTCTATACCACATCCCCTTCTCAGGGAGCTCTGTTATATTTACTTCTTGAAGTGGTTAGTAGAGAGACATTATGGTAGAAGGTAGAAGATTTTATGCTTGTGCAGTGTTTCATCCTTGTAGAGCTCTGAATTAAGAAGGGCAGTTAACATTATCCCTATTAGAAAGCTGAGGGAACTGAGGCAGCTGCTTCTGGTATCTTGGATTCTGCACTGTGCCCTTTGGTTGTAACATCAGCAGGGAAGGCAGAAGTGGCCAACCACTCCCAAGGCCACTGGCGACCATTTCTACTTAGCTGATTCTTGTATTTGGGTTTAAATTCACTTCTTTCTCCTCTTGTGTGAGTGAAACAGTAAATATCATTCTGTCTGTTGTATTGCCAAAGTCTATCCTGCATCTGCCCAGCTTAATTCTTTTCTCAGCTACCACCTCAGGTAAAATCTCCCTTTTCTTTACTTTCAATCCTATAACAAACTCCTAGTTGATTTCCCCACTTCTCAATTTAGTGTCCTTTAAATTCCTCTCCATTGTGAAGTTACTAATCTTTTTTTAAATTAATTTTTTATTATTTTTTGCAGTGTAACTTATATTTAATAGTAGTACATGTTTTCCTTTTTTTCTCCCCATTATCCTCTTCCCAGCCTCCCTTACCTCCAGCACATGTCCCCACTTGCCCCCCTTCCCCGCCCCAGTGACTTTCATTCATTGGTTATGCTCATATGTATGCAGACAAGTCCTTCGGTTGATCTCTCCCAGCATCCGCTTCCCATTCACCCAGGCCTTCCCCCTGTAGCTTGACAGTCTGTTCAATGTCTCCCTGCCTCTATATCAATAACTCTCCCCTGTTTCTTTTCTTCAAAAATATCTTGCCTCTGCATACTACAAATAAATGTATAAGAACAAAAAATGTTTGAGTCTCAGTTGAAGTTACTAATCTTTTAAAAACAGAAGCTGAATCTTCATATTCCTCTGCTCTGTGGTCTATTTTATTATTGTCCAGAAGTCATTTCTCCCCTTTCTACTAGGGCCTTCTTGCGGGAGGACTTCATTTTTTACTCCATGTGGTCAGGCTTATCCATGTGAATTGTTTAGATGATGCAAGTAGAAGTGGTATGTGCTACTTCTGAAGAAATTTTTAAGAGTTTTTGAGGGGCTTTGTCATTACTCTGTTTTCCTAGCCCTCTGGCTAGTGTGGCTTCTCCTTCAGCTATAGTCCTGGAAGGAAAGAGTTATAGAGCAGAGGCTCAGTGGAGCTGTAATAGATACTTAATGTGGAGGAAATATATAATTGGTTTGATAGACACTAGCACTTTGGTATTTGTTTATTACAGTAGAACTCTGCTTAGACTGCCTGACACATGTGCTACATTCTCTGATAACTTCCCTGTGCACTTAGGATAGAATTAATAAAAACCTTCCAGAGGAGCCTAGCCAGTATGGCTCAGTGGTGGAATGTGGACCCATGAACCAGGAGGTCACTGGTTCAGATCCCAGTAAGGGCAGATGCCTGGGTTATGGCTCCATCCCCAGTAGGGTGTGCAGTTGGATGTTTCTCCCTCATCCATGTTTCTATCTCTCTATCCCTCTCCTTTCCTCTCTCTCCAAAATCAATAAACGTTAAAAAAATAAAAATAAAAAAGAAAGAAACCTTCCAGACACTACTCAGTCTGGCCTTCACTGCCTATATGGACCTGATCTTCAACCTCATTTCTTACTCCTAAAGATTCTCAAAATGCATACAACGTACTTTAAAAAAAACAAATCTATGGTGTTTCTGTTGTGAGAAATATGTCTTCCTTCACTCTGAGTCGAAATTATTAATTCTTTAGGGTCCAGGCTAAACGCCATCCTCTCAGAAAGTGCTACATGATTATCTGCAATCTAAATTATGTCTCTCTTTCGCACAATCACAATTCTCTGTCGTGAGATTATTCTTCAAATCACTTCCCTTCTACAAAATAAGTGTATTCAAGAAATTGGGAGGCAGTCAGATTGCTATTGTTACTAAAGGGAAAACCAAGGAACAGAATGTGATGAGGACTTGATTGAGACTGAATTTCTCACATTTATCGGACTCTATTTCTGAGAAAATGTAGGCATTGGCTTAACAATTTATATGTTATATACCTGAAATCTAATTAATAAGCATTAAACACAATCCATTGAAGCACTAATAATTCATTGAGTTTGAAAAATTGAACATTGGATTTCTAAGAAGTTACATAGAAATAGTTTAATCTTAGTAGACTAGAAATGTGAAGGGTTCCCTGCACCAAACCCACATTGCTACAAAAAAGAGCTGGGGCCAAGTCTCAGAATTTTGGATATCCACAGGTGCTAAGGAGTCAGAATCACAGAAACACACACTATATAATTATTGTGTTTATGTTTGTTTATTTGCTATCAAATCTGTCTTCCCATTTGACTGTAAACTCAGCAAGGTCAGAGACCATAATTGTATAATTATATCCACAGTGCCAGCACTGTACCAGCATAATTTAGAAGCTTAAAAAAATGAGATCATGAAGATCTTTTTTTTTTTTTTTTGGTAGAAACACACTGTCCATCTGTATTAGCATGTGTAATTGATTAGCAGTGACATTTTCAAAGATAAAGTGAATACACAATAATATTTCTTTCTGTGAATACCTAAAACCATAGGGTGCTTGATATTTGTTTACAGAGATATATTTATTCTCCATTATTTTTATGAAGGTTAGTCTCTGTGTTAACATTTGCTTTGAGCCAATAACAGCTACTATTTATTGCACATTTTACATGTCAGGCACTGTTAAAAAGAATATACTTTATATTATTTAACTAGTGGCCCAGTGCACGAAATTCATGCACATGGGGGGTAGGGTTGGGGGTTGTCTCTCAGACTGGACTGCATTCTCTCCAATCTGAGATCCCTGTGGGATCGGGCCTAAACTGGCACTTGGACAACCCCCTTGTAATCCGCTCCTAACCACTCACCTGCCTGACTGCTTGATCACCCCTAACCACTCTGCTTGCTAACCACTCTGCAACTGGTCCCCTCTGCCAGCCTGCTCGGCCCCAACTGCCCCCCACCATCAGCCTGATCACCCTCAACTGCCCACCCCTCCTGGCCTGATCACTGCCAACTGCCTTCCCCTCCTGGCCTGATCACCCCTAACAGCCTCTGCCTTAGCCCCTCCACCACGGTGATCTGGGACCCCCGTGTGCACACGTCCTTCACAATCTGGGACCGCCAGCACCTGCAGCAAAGCGTGGCAGTAGCCAGTCTTCCCCCAGGCCTCCCACGGCCCTGCCCTTCGGTGCTTTGGGACCCCCATGTGCACACACCCTTTACGATCTGGGACCCTTGGTGCCTGCAGCAAAGCATGGCAGTAGCCGGTCCTACACCCCCCCCCCCCCCCCCCCCCCCCCCGCCTCCCATGGCCCCGCCGTTCTCACCCGCAGCAGTGATCTGGGACCCCTGCACTCGCGCCCTTCGTGATCTCAGACCCCAGGCACCCACAGCAAAGCACAGAGGTGGCCGGCCTTCCCGTGGCCTGGGGAACTGGCACCACGGGCTTGCCGGCACCACCAGCACAGCGTCCACTCCCCAGGCCCATGGTGCTTGTTCCCCAGGCCGTGTGGAGGCGGCAGGAGAGGCAGGATCAAGCACTGCCTGCCCCCACCCCCTGCTCCTGATTGGCTGGTAGCATAGCCAATCGGGAGCCAAGGTACAGTCACATTTGCATGTTACTCTTTTATTAGATAGGATATTTACAAAATCCATGCAAATAATTTTTTTTCATTTGAATGGACCAAAACAAAAAAAATCTGTTCAGAGATTTAAACGATTCACCCAAAGCTGCATAGGTAGCAAGTGGTGCAGCTTGAAAAGGGGCTCGGTTCTGTACAAATCCAGTGTCCTTGACTCTACACTGCCTGCTTCCCCACAGCCCCTTGGCCAAGCTCTTTGTCTCTGACATAGATCTCTAACTGTTCACTTTGAAAAGTTACAGATTGCTTATAGTTACTCTCCTTCAATACTAAAGCAAAGTAAGAAATTATATCTATGTTGTGTGTGTGTTTTTTTTTTAATTTCAATATAAAAAAGAAATTTAATAATCTCCAAAGTGGTAATTTTTCATGATAAGGAGTCTATACGGACATGGTAGTGGATAACTTCATTGATACTTTTATCTTGTGTGAATATGAAATAGCAACATTCATTACATAAACTACCTTCTTTTGAGTAACTTGACAGGATTAGTATTCTCTGGGATTACAGGTTTTAAAGAGAACTAAACAATGGAAAGTTGGAAAGTGAAGGGCGCTATTATCATTGAGAAACTAATATGTTATTAGTTCTTCCCAATGGGAAAAGGTAGCACAGGTGCCTTAGGATCAGTCAATAGATGGAAAATAGACTACATGGAGGGAATAGGGACCCTAAACACCCATTTGTACTCTCTACCTCTCTTCTAGGAATTCTAATTTCTGAGACATTTTCAAGTAATCATGTCAACATTCTTAGGAAATACTTTAATTTGTGATTTATTTTATAGCATCCAAATAGCATTGCTAGACTATTCATGTTTTAATCCCATTGTCCACACAAGGATAGACAAGAGCCTTCTGGGAATGTCACTGTAGCAATGAACACTCTACAGAGCAGCATGTCATTGATGAGAGTACTAATAGGGGTGGGCAAGTGGCAGGACTAGTTATTGATGCCACGGACTCTTCCACATGCCATTTAATGAAGATATGATATCCATTTCAACTGTGTTTATGGAAAATGATGTCACCTTTATAAAGGGCTAACATTTATCAATCATATACTGTATCTCATCATTGTGTTTTGCACTTTAATTTTGGTTTCATTTAATCTGCTATAAAATAGGCAGAATTAGCTCCATTGCATAGTTGACAAAGCCAATTATTTAAAAAATATCAGTGTCCAAAATCACCCTCCTGTCAAGTAGTAGAGCTGCAGTTGAAGTAAGAGGTTATAACTACAAACTAAATTGCTTCCTACCTAGCACTTATTATGGGCAGAAGCTTTTACCAGTCATACAAGCGATTACTCAAAGTCTGATTACTCAAACCCAGGGCCTTTGGGGTGCTTGTTAGGCATACGAATTTCTGATACAAAAGATCTGGTGTAGTGTCTTGGAACAAAGTGTCATTAGCAATCGTCTTAGGAGTTTCTGATCAGCCAATTCAGAGTAACTTTCTGAATGTAAAGGGAAATTTAATAGGATTCTGCCCTTTGATTTGATTATTGCAAAGAATATTAGTCACTGACAATGGGTTCATACATTGTGATTGTATTTTGCCTCTGTAATCCCATACCCAGTAGTCTTTAATGAATTCTTTTTTTAAAATATATTTTATTGATTTTTCACAGAGAGGAAGAGAGAGGAATAGAAAATCAGAAACATTGATGAGAGAGAAACATCTATCAGCTGCCTCTTGCACACCCCTTGCTGGGGATGTGCCCGCAGCCATGGTACATGCCCTTGACCAGAATCGAACCTGGGATCTTTCAGTCCGCAGGCCGACGCTCTATCCACTGAGCCAAACTGGCTTCGACTTTAATGAATTCTTGATCAATGAGAACAAATGCTTTTTTCCTGATAATTTTTGTTTGTGTTTTTTAAGACAAGAGGAAAGCAAATTTGCTTTAAATGAGCGTTCAAATAATCTTTGCACACATTTTAAACTCCAGATTTTCTAAATTCTCTATGTAAATCTTTTATATTTAAACATATGTTAAATGGCCACACCTAATATCTTTGTAAATGTCATATAATTCCAATAGCAAATGCTCAAGTTGAATGGAAAGGATCTGGTTTTCTTTTACATTTTTAGGTATTCATTTAAAATTTTTTTTATTTTACTTGAGGTCTGTATATCTATCTGCTCTGGATTTCCTCAGGCAGTTTTTCTATCTCCATTAGAATGTTTATTATGAAAATAACAGTGAATAGCTATTTAAATTCCCAATAGACCAGTCACTTGTTTTCAGCACTTTAATTATGTTAGCTTACTTAATCCTCAAATATTTCTGTGGAGTAGCTATTGATATTATGATCCCCATTTACATGTAAGGAAACTGAGGCATACCAGTGAACTCTTGCTGCATTTTAAAAATTGCGGTATCCACATATGCTGCAAGAATAATACAATTTTATATTTCATCTTGGGAACATTAATTTTCTAGGTTCTCTGGCACAGGATTCCAGCTGCAAAGTTATTTACTTACTGAGCTGCAATGCAACTTCCTGGAACTTAGCTCCCATAAAGCAGTGGCTCAGTGTATAGGTTATTTACTTATTAATGGGGGCACTTTGTAAGAGTTTGTTTTCACATGGAAGAAGCAATGTTTAGTCTCTACAACAAATTAACCCAAATTAGCAACATTTAAAAAATCAAGAAATTCTCTTCTCATCAAGGAATTTACTAAGATTCACATTGTTTTCACCATAGAATTTGAACTGAAGTATGCATATAGATATAGGGTGTGTGGATGATAGTTATTGCATCAGCTAACATTCATAGAGCAGTTACCATGTGCCAGGCACTGGGTAAATGTGTGTGTGTGTGTGTGTGTGTGTGTGTGTGTGTGTGTGTGTTATTCCAATTAATCCTTGCAACTATCTTGATAGATAAATTCTTGATTCCAAATTTATAGATTAATTTGGAATGAAAACAAAACAGTTCTAAAGGAGTAAGTAATATGCCTCAGATCTAATAAAAGATAGTGTTGGTGTTCGAATACAGACATCTAATTTCAGAGATTGTCTTCTAACCACCATGTTCAGATTGAAACCCAGGTATACAGATGAACCCCAACTTGAAATATGGGCAAATGTTCAGTGACCATCTTCCCAAAGCCCTGCCAACAAATCACCCACATGACAACAGGAAAGGGAGATTTGACTTTATACTCCTTTAGGTGAAAACATAATAGGGGACAGGTTTAGTCGGCCACAAGTATAATTGCAGCATTTTCAAAAGCTCATATAATTTTAAGCTGTGCTGATTTTTAAATTTAATTCACAAAACATTTTTAAGCACCCACTAATGTCGAGCATTATGCTTGGTATTGGTTTTACAACATTTTATAAGGTGGGTCCCAGAAGGCTGAAAGGATTTGTGGGAAACCTGGACACAAGATATCTTCTGAGCACAGAGTCAACAAATACTGATTTCAGAGCTGAGAATCACTAGTTCTGGGGCACATCGGAGAGAAACAGGGGCGTTTCAAAGTGGAAATGTTATTCAGCTTGGAGTTTTCCAGCTGAGTAGATGGAATTTCATCCTATGGAAGGACAGATATAGGGGAGAAGAAACATATAGTATAATGGGAGCTGGATTCTGTGATGATGTGGTGAGGAGGGCTGCGAAGCTGGGAGGGTGGATTACGATCTCCAGGTTTCAAAAGCCCCAGAGTGCCTTGCATTTGGATTTTATCCTGTAGCCAGTGAAAATTTATTTAAACAAGGGATTATTACTCTAGGGCAGTGGTCTGTCTGCAAACTGCGGCTCTCGAGCCACATGTGGCTCTTGAGCTGCGGTTTGCCGCTCTATTGGCTAATGACTTTGCAGACCACTGCTCTAGGGTGTGATAAAGAATCAGATATGATAAAGAAGGTAGTGACAGAGCAAAAGGGTGAACAGCTGTGGAGTCAAAGCAACAGACCTTCATTCAAAGCACTGAATGCAGAAGGAGGAGGCGCATGTTTGGGGCAATTCATTTGGTTTTATCATATGGAATTTGAGGTTCATGCAGGCTACCCAGGTGAGAGTTGTGTGCTCCTCTGTGCGAAGTGCCTGTGAGAAGCTGGGACACAGGCTTGGCGGACAGAAGAGAGCTCCTGAGCCAGGCCCGCGTGTGGGCTGCAAGTCCAGATGCCTGGGAAGCAGCATCCCAGTGCCGCTCTGCACTGTTTAGACCGAAGCTGGATGAAATATGCAGCTATGCCTGTCACCTTGTAGGAAGGAACATTGAAAAATAGCTTCAGGCAGCCAGATGTTGTGGCATCTGGATGCTACCTTTCCCGAGATAACCTTTGTTTGGAAAAGATAATGCAAAGAAGGAATGATAAATGCCGTCAACCATTGGCAGGGCTTGAGGAGACAGAAATCTAGGCAGAAAAATGCAGCTTGAAGTCAGAGGTTCTCTCTAACTGGAAGGTCGCACAGGGAGCCGCAGTCTAAGAAAGAAACAAGACACGAACTAGTCAGACCCCTTGGCTCTGCAGGGGAACTGAAATGAAAAGAAATAAAAGGATTGCATTTGGGTGTGGGGAAAGCAGCCACCACCAGGGGGCAGTCAAGCTTTGAGATCTCCCTGAGGCCAAACAAAGCCACTGCACCTGAAGGTTTGAATGGAATTCATGAACATCAGGGAAATGAACAATGTGATCCCACATCACCAGCACATGTGGAGGTAGGAGGGAGAGTTAGAATTTGAAGCTGCAGGTCCCAGGCAGGCAGAAAATTTGATCTATTGACCTAGTCATTCAGAATGAACCAGTTAATTTCTCTACATGGAAAATTGGCTTTTTTCTTCTTTTAAATGTCCCTTTTTCTAGTAAGAGAAGCCTACCTCTCTTTCCAGAACAGGAGGCACTTGATGGGCCAGACTTAAGGAGCAGCTTCCTCTGTATTTTAAGAGACCTTTGTGATCTCAGTCACAAACAAGTTATGAGTTTAAGAACATACTAAGATAATATAAAGGCAGAACCTGAAGGAATGATGTAGACTCTTAACAGTACAGAAATGTCCTTGGGTTTTAGTGATAGCTACTCTCTCTGGAGTGTGCAGGCAGACAATAGAGGTTTTCTCTTTCAATCACCCTGCAGCAATACTCCAAACCATACCATGCTACTTTATTTAATTGGTGGGCAGACCAACGGTTGACTATATCCAAGGTGTTGCAACCAGAAATGGCAGGACTGAGCATTGAGCCCGGGTATGTTTTGTTTTACAGTCCCTGCTTTCCCCACAAGCTCTCTATCCTGCACTCAAAACTTCTTCCAAGGAGAAGGCAGGAAGAAGGCATGAAAATGCATCCAGGAAAGCATTTGGGATTCTCCAGTGTCCTCCAGCTTTGATCCAGGAGCACCTGAAACCCCCTCGCAGGGCCACAGCTGGAGCCCTCTCTTTCGGCTGAAGGAATCTATGCCATGACCGACACTAAAGGGTAGTATGAGTGCTGCCATTGCTCATCTTAATCTCATTGGTGATGAAACATGTACTTTTGCAGCTATTTTGCAGATCTCAGCATCTGATATTTAATAACCCTAGTCATCTCCAGTGAGGGGAAGAAGGAGATATCTGGAAATCTGCACTAAACAGCATGCTGTGGAGGAGAAAATAAATATCATCCTCATCTCAGGTCGCCGGAGGAGAAAATATGGAACACAAGCTATTCTCTGTGCTAAACTGGCTTGAAGACTTGTGTCCCATACCCTCAAGGGAATTCAACAGTTAGGAAATAGACAAAGCTCGTGTCCCCTCGGAGTACTTGGGGAGGGGGGGAGGCTGAATGCACTGGAGCCAGGATATGGAAGCTAGAGACCCTTATTTTCTAACTGGGGGGGCTACTCTTGAGCTTCAGTCTTCAATGACCATGATCTCAATGGTTGGTTATAGATACCATCTCAAAGTTCAACCTAAAGAATCTATCCTTCCCACAATACTGAACTCATGTTAAAGGCACAATACTCTCAATTAAAAACAACAATTGCATCCTGCAATGAAAACAAGGGGATAAGTGTGTTTTGAAATGTCCCCTTGCCTCCCAGTTGGGGGCACTGTCAGTGCTGTTCTGGTACATGGAGCACCACTGCTGATGCAGCGCTCCACTCTGGTACCCATGTTTTGGAGGCTGGCATTGCTAAGCTAGAGTTGATTCAAATGCAAAAAAATATACACCTCCTGGAAAACGTGCTTGTTCCAACCTTCATGCCACCTTCAACTATTTGTGTAGTTTCTAAGTGGAATATGTTCAGTTTATGCAAAGCTAAAGGAAAATGAAGTGAATACCCAGAAGTATGTTGTTTTCCTTCTCTCCCTACCTTCAATCATGCATTTACTTACAGGAGGGGCTGAACAAGGTCATCAGATCTCCAGACACTGATCCATGTCCTTTGAGCGTCTAAGGTGACATATGCATAGGCATTAGGGTTTGTGCCTGTGTGTGTGTGTGTGTGTGTGTGTGTGTGTGTGTGTGTGTGTGTGTGTGTGTGTTGGGGGGAGGGTCAGTTATTTCATCTGCCACACTCAAATAATTGAAATACTTGTTAAACATTTATTTGCTTACCCTGTTTTGTGTGCCCCTGAAGTGTCATTTAAAATTGAAATATTATAGAAGCATTTTCCAAAAAAAATGACATGCAGAAGTTTACACCGTTTGGGTCTATGCACCAAATTCAGTCCAATCCTCTGGCTACTGGAGCAGATCTGCTTGGAGGGAGACTCTTTCCTGAGTCCAGATTTTCTCAGCGCAGCAACTCAAAAAGTTCATTTTCTCCAGATAAAGGTAAAGGTTCTCTGAATTCTGCTAGATGGTACTCTGGGGAATATTGGCTTTGTGTGTTTAATACAATTAAAATTGTAATTCTGCCATTGCACATATGCATATTAAAATAGAAATCCAAATAATATTTTGAATCTTAATAAGTTTTCCCCGAAAGGAGATCATTACTCACAGGTCACACAGTATGAAAGCCAGGAATGTGTGCCTTTGGCAGATGGAGGCGTACTGTGACCCTATCCACACAGGGAATACAAATTCATTTTCAGATGTATCAATTCTCTTATTCCTCATGTGCTTGGTTTTGTGAATGAATAAATGGGGGTTTAGAAACTCTGAGGATATTGAGACAGGGTCATATAAACTTGTACCTCCCAGAGGGATCCTTTGTTGGTAAGAGAGGTCTGTCAACCCCTCCCATGTTTCCTAAGTTGAGGGAGAAGCCAGAGGGCCACAGTCTGAGACTTGAAGTCTTGAGGATTTACTTTCTTCAGCTCCCCAAAATACATGCTTTCTGATACTGCTTTCACTTAGGCCACCAGCCAAAGAGAAAGGGAGAGTGGTGCCCAGCCTGAGCGGAAAGGAGCAATGGATGGGAAGACATGGCCAAGGGATTCAGGCCCATGATTTCTATGGCTCCACAAGTGCACCCCAGTTTCTTTCGAAGGAGACACTGTAGTATGGATAGTTGAAGACTTTATTTCCCATTGAAAATATTTTCTGCCAGGTTTGGGATGAATTATGAACTAGTTGGAAGAAACCACATACATCTGCCTGATACACACAGGCATGCACACACATATACAAAACAGACACACATATATTTAGATTAAGTTCATGTTTTATTTCACCAATAATAAAGTGCCTTATTATGAATAATATGGCCATGGAAGATGGAAGAAGATGGGAGGGGTTTGCTGTTATACTATTGTCTGTACAAGAAAGCTCAATTTTTAAATATATTTTTATTGTTGACAGTATTACAGATATCATCCATTATCCCCCTTTACTCCCTCCTCCCAGCCCTGCCCCCTCCCAGGTCTTCACTACCCTACTGTCCATGTTCATTGGCAGTGCATATCCTATATAATAAAAGGGTAATATGCAAATTAACCCTAATGGCCGAACAACCAGAACAATGCTTCCAGTCACTATGAGGCACAATGGCCACTCAGTCCCTTTCCCAGGCCAGCAGGCTCTGATAACCCAATGGCGAATGGGGAACTGGGGGTGGGTGCAGGGGATGTGGATGACGCCAGGCCAAAGTCCCTGCCCCAAAGTGACCCCACACATAGATTGGGCGGGTCAGTGAGCTGGCAAATGGCTGATATCTTGGTTCCTCCCCTGAGCTGGCAGGCTCTGATAACCAGATGGTGAAAGGAGAACTGGGGGTGGGTGGCGGCAGGGGGCAGGGCAGCTGCAGACAGCTGGGGAAGATGGCCCTGATCGCAGGCCAGGCCTAGGGACCCTACTGGCACATGAATTTCATGTGTGGGCTTCTGGTATGTGTATAAGTTCTTTGGCATATCTCTTCTCATTCCCAAACCCCTCATCAAGGTATGTCAGTCTGTTCCATGCTTCTATGCTTTGGGTCTTATTTTGTTGGTCAATTCATTTTGTTAATTAGGTACCACAAATAAGTGAGATCATGTGATATTTGTCGTTCTCAGATTGGCTTATTTTACTTAGCATGGCATTTTCCAGGTCCATCCATGCTGTCCCAATGGATAAGAGATCCCATTTGACATCTACATAGTATTCCATTGTGTAAATGTCCCACAGTTTTGTTTTTATCCACTCATCTGCTGATGGCTCCTGGGCTGTTTGCAGATCTTAACTATTGTAAATAATGCTGCTATGTATATAAGTGTGCATATGTCCTTTCTGATTGGTGTTTTGGGGGTTTTTTAGGCTATGTTCCCAGGAGTGGGATCACTGGGTTGAAGGAAAGTTCCAGTTTGAATTTTTGAGGAAACTCCATACTGTCTTTTATTTTGCTGCTTCTTTCAGATTAGCAAGGTTTGTTCTGGACACTAGTGGCTTCCAGTGCAGGCTTTGGGGACATGCCTCCAGCTGTGGTCACTCATGCCTCTAGCTCTGAGGGCAAAGCTGTTATCACACTACTCCTTCCCCACATACCTGGTACAACCCACTTATTATAAAGTTCTTCAAAGTGATGGACAGCCTCTCAGGGCAGGCCTTTCATTTTCTCCTTTTCCACTCTCTACCCCACTAATATTAACAATTCACTAAATTTGCCAATTTAGCATATTTTTCCTAAATGACCTGATGGTAACACCCCTCCAGTAGAATAGATTTCCCTTCTGTTTAACTCTAAAATGACCCAAAGGTCACAGGGGAAAGGATTTCTAAGCTGTGTAGCCTTGGAAAAATCAGGCACATTACCAGCCACCTACTCACTTGAACTTACTCTCCTTCAATCTCATAAGGTGTTTTTTTTTCTTCCTTAAATAAAATCCTGTACAAAACACAATAGTTATTTAACACTTTCAGATTACTGTTGAAACGATAAAGTTTGTGCTTATTCACACATTCAGCCAAATACTCTTGACCAAGTTCCTACCCACATATTTGCCTGAAGCAGACATCTAAAAGAGATGTGCACAAAGCTTTGTCAATGAAAATATTTAAGCAAACTCTGGAATGTCTGGCCACCATTTTAGTTACAAATACATTTGTACAAACCACAAAGGAGCAAGGCCAGAATTTTATTCCAGGGGAAAGCTTAGGCCTATATTCATTGATAGAGTGTAATTTATAGTTAAACATTTTGTACAGGGAAGTCTTCCAGGTCACTCTTCAAGGAAAGATAAATAGAAATTATTTTCCTTAATTATATTTGTTAGATGAAACATACTTCAACTTAATCCACATAAGTTTTGGAGATAGAATCACATTATTCATTTAGCCTCTTATGATTGTGTAGTTTACCTGATTTGTTTCACTGATGACTAAAAGAAGAGCACTGAAAAGAGCTTCTATTTAAATTTAAATTTATTTTTAAGGAAAGAAATGCAGAAAAACAGATAAATGGAGGCAAAGTGAATAGTTGCACAGAGCCATATCCATAGAGGGCAGATGATCTGGTGACAACAGAAAAATTAGTGAGCTGTAGAAACATGAAACTCACATGAATTCTACAAAGGAAGAAAAAAAGATAGAGAAACTATGAAATACAATAGCAGCATCACGGGGAAGAAAAATGATCATGTCAGAAACAAAGAGAGCCAAAATGAACAGTTAATGAAAGAATTTCAAAGGGAAGGCCTGGGACATCATGCAAGGGAAGATAAATAGCACCAGAGTGGGTCCTACCCATGGTTGATCAGACTCACATGGCTGGATCCCTCAGGTGGCATTTTATGTTTGAGCACTGGCAAGGGGCTGGGTATTAGCCCTCGTATTATTATATTATTTTTAAAAAATCTTTATTGTTGAAAGTATTACATAAGTCCTCTTTTTCCCCCTATTAACCTCTTCCAGCCCACTTTCTCTCCCCTAGCCCCTACTCCCTACCTCTACCCCCAGGTCCTCACCATTCCATTGTCTGTGTCCATGGGTTATGAACATATGCATGCAAGTTCATTAATTGCTCTCTTCCCACCCATCCTCTTAGCATTTCCTCTGAGTAGTCCTCATTTCAGACCTCATTAAAGTCTATTAGAATTGGCTTATTGCAGGGGTGTGGGGAAATTCTGGCCCGAAGGCCATATAAGGCCCACGAAATCATCTGATCTGGCTCTGCCAAGACATTAGGGGTGAGTTAATTAAATGTTTGACCAATTATAGCAGGCTAATTTTTAAGCTGATAATTTTCTATGGCCTGTGAATGATGCCATAAATATCCAAATGGCCCTTAGCGGAAAAAAGATTTCCCCACCCCTGGCTTATAGCATTAGGGATAGTATAAAGACATAATGTTAGATTTTCCTATTTTTTTCTTAAACTACAGTGTAAGGCCTAGAGAACATTTTTCAATGATATGTACATATATTTTTATATCAAATATTGACCCAAAAAGAAATATAAATATCCACAGTGTAAAATGCAATTTAATTATTTTTCATAAAATGATGGAATTTTCTACCTGTATACCTTTTAAATTAGGTATTCTACCTATGTATTCATTTTCATAAAAAAGCATGTCATGCATATGCAAATTGTAGTACACACACACACACACACACACACACACACACACACATCCTTTCTTTTTTGACCCTAGTGAAGAAAAATGGGATAAAGAAGAGATGGGAGAGAAATAGGCAAAGGTGAGGAAGATAGAATTGGAACAGATACACATGGCCTGAAAGGAGATCGGCAGCCTCGGGTTCTGTAGTGTTTCCAATGAAACATATAAATAAGCTGGTTTATTTCCTGGTTCTAGTTTTATATCCTCCAAGACACAGCCATACTGTACTAGTTTTATATCCTCCAAGACACAGCCATACTGTTAGGATAATCTTTGCACAAATCTGGTTATACAATTTTCTTGCTTCATTACTTTCATTGACTCCTTATATTCTCTTGAATGAAATCAAAATTCCTTTGCTTGAAAACCTACTTTTCTTTCTGAAAATCTACTTTTTTTTTTAACCGTCACTATACACATTCTACACTCTAGCTACAGTAAAAGCAGTAAATGGCTACTTGCCATTTCTTTCAAGTATGCTATTACCTCTGTGTGTACCTTCTTTCCTTCTTCTTCTTCTTTTTTCTGACAGAGTTATACCTGAACATAAAGAGCAAAGTCTGGCTCTTAATCTGGAGACAGCTGCTTTCATCTCTATTGATTATTTTGGTATTGATCTTGATTTCTAAATAATGCTTATATTGTAGCATTTTGATTTTCAGCCCTATAACATTTTTAGCTGACCTCTCTCCTTATATAAGAAGTTATATTTTGTAGTTTTCCTATTGCTATCCCCACCAATCATGTATGCCTCCTATCCCCTATCCAAAATTGTTATAAAGAAAATTTTAGAACATACTATTTGATATTTGCATTATTATTCTTTTTCAAATATAATAGGAATAACATTTTAGTATGTTCTATGTCTTCTCCTTATTAAAATATAAGCTCCATGAGCCTATGATTTTTCATGTTTCTCACAAATGAATTCCAAACCCATACAACAATGCCTGGTACATAGTTGAGGGTCAATACATATTTTTTATTTAGTAAATGAATTTATTCTCCATTTCCTTAAATTTTCCAGTGTTCCTGCTAAATCAAAGGCCATTCTAGTTCTCAGTGGAAGAAAAGATGGATATTGGAAATGACAGAATGATCAATTCCTGGCTCAAGCGATGAAGGGGTACATTGTTTATATTTAAAACCAGTAATATAACCAGCTATAAGTCAGCTTTAAAAAATCACTACAGAAAGACAATTCTAAGCAATACTTGTGAAAAGAATTTCCTTTCTTTCAGTGTGGTCCACTTTCTCACTTTCTCTGCTCCTCCTCCCATCCTTGGTACACCCTAATGTTCCTGATTATTTTTATACCCTGGTTTGTGTTTGTTGTTTTTAGCTCTACATGCTAGTAGGGCTCTCTAAAATGTCATGATGATCTTTCCACTGTGAATATATTTTCAATAATTGGGTGAGGTTTGGTACTTAAGATTTTAAATTTTATGACCTTCAGTTCTAGAGATTTTCTTGAATTATCTCCTCTGTGGTTTCCTTTCCTCCATATTACTTGTTCTCTCTTTCTTTGTCTATTATTTTTCAAATAGTGAAACTCTTGGTTTACTTCTAATATTTTATCTTTCCTCCATTTTCTTTCATTTTCACTTTTGCTCTGATTTCTGTGAGAGTTTTTAAAGTTTACCTACTAATCCTGCTATTATCTTAAATGATATTTTAAGTGATATTTTCAGGGAGGTTTTATTGCCCTTACACTATCCCATTTCAAGTTTGTGATAGCAATTAAGTCTTTCATCTCTATGGTGATACTAAAGATACAATTCAAATTTTAATTTTTAGTGATTATTTTCCTCCAAGTATTCTTTGTTAATAGATTGTTTAACAAGTTGAATATATATATATATATATGTGTGTGTGTGTGTGTATATACATACATATATATGTGTGTGTGTGTGTATATATATATACATATATATCCTATCTAATAAAAGAGTAATATGCAAATTGACCATGCCTCAAATCAAGCCACACCCACAACACCACCCACCAGCCAATCAGGAGCAAATTATGCAAATAAATCCCAACCAAGATGGCTGCAGTTACTGAGAGCAGGAGGGAGGCTTGGGTTTCCCTGGCAATAGAGGAAGCCAAGCTTTCTGCCTGCCCTTGCCAGCCTAGGCCTCCATTCAATGCTACAAAGTTTCAATTATAGAAGATATATCTCAGCATAAATAGTGGAGCTAGGGGGAGCAAAGGCTAGGGTTGCCCAAGCGATGGAGGAAGCCAACCTTCTGAAGCCCTAGGGCCTAGGCCTCTACTCTAGGCTACAATGTTTCAATTATAGAAAGTAAATGTCCCAACAGAAGTGTCTGCCGCTGCGGAGCAAGCAGAAGGCTTAGTTCCACTCTACAAAGTTTCAATTGTAGAACATAAATTAATCCCAGATCCCAGGGCCTCCTCTTGGGTCACTGGGGGGCATGGCCAGCTTGCAAACAACCACAGGCCACCCCACGCCACAAGGGAACCCCCACCCTGATCTAGGACACCCTTCAGGGCAAACCAGCTGCCCCCACCCATGCATCAGGCCTCTATCCTATCTAATAAAAGAGTAATTTGCAGATTGACCATCACTCCAACACACAAGAGAGCTGCCCCCATGTGATCAAAGATCCTGCCCCCATGTGGACACAAGATGGCCAGCAGGGGAAGACTGTGGGATGTTCCAGGCCTGCAACGGAGGGCAGTTGGGGGTGACCAGGCTGGCAGAGGAGGAAAGTTGGGGGCAAACAGGCTGGCAGGGGAGCAGTTAGGGGGTGATCAGGCTGGCAGGTAGAGCAGTTAGGGGCAATCAGGGAGGCAGGCAAGTGAGCAGTTTGGAGCCAGCAGTCCTGGATTGTGAGAAGATGTCCAACTGCCCATTTAGATTGTGAGAAGATGTCCAACTGCCCAGGCAGTCAGACATCCCTCAAGGGCTCCCAGATTGGAGAGTGGGCAGGCTGGGCTGAGGGACACCCCCTCTCCCCATGCATGAATTTTGTGCAGTGGGCCTCTACTGTGTGCAGGTGTTTTAGGTTTGTGGGGATAAACATTGATTAGCAGTTCTGAGCATGTACCAATATCACTCAAGAATAATGTTTTCCATTTAGTGGGGGAATCTCAAGTTCCTCTATCTTGAGGTCTTTGAACTGAACCAATAATTTTCTCTAAGAATCTAAATCTCCATTATGATTGTCACTGCTCTTGTTGCAAAGAGGAAGAACAAAGCTGAGAACCTCAGCATCCACTATGAACAGGTTTTTTTTTTTTAATCTATTAAGTATATACACTGCTACTCTCAACTTGGTCTATTCACCTCCCCATCCCACGAACCTCTGCTTAATCTGCTTCTGCAAATAAAACATTTTTGCAACATTTGGGGAATAGCAATTGGCCAGCAATACAGAGATCTAAAAAATTCTTTATTAAACAGACTTAAAACAAAGCACCATTATTTCAGCCTCTCCTTTTTGTTGTTTTGTCCTTCAGGCAGCACAGAGAAATTAAAACATTCCAAATATGGTCTTCTTTGTTCTGTCTGATTTGAGGGAGGGAACTGGGCATCGGGCTGCCACCTGTTCCAGACCAAAACATCAGCACACTGGTCAGAGGATGGGGCAAGAGCAAGAACCCCTCCCCCCCAAATACCTTCCTCTTTGATGGTGGGCTTTCCTTGATTTGCCATTTTCTTTGTCATTGTAAACCTTTAATTATTTTACAGGGCTTCTATAAGATTAATTCATCCAGTTTCTAGATAGTTTTGATATTTATGTCGTAGAACAAGAGCTTGGAGATTCCTAATTTACCATTTTGCTGATGTTATACAGAACCAGCTCTTAATTTCTTTATAATAGTTTGCAAATTTCTAACCAAAATATATTATATATATTTTATATTTATATATACATTTTACAAATATATAAAATATTTTATATATATTTATATATTATATATATTTCTAACACACACACACACATATATATATATATAATTATTTTAATGACTGAATCTAGTAAGTCATTATTTATAGCTCTTGTGGTATTTATCTCATTTATCTCTTTATTTTTATAAAACTTTAGCACCCTAAGAGTCTGTAGTTTTTAAAAATTGAATTCTAGATAGGCATATAAAAATCTGTCAATATAATTAGAATCCTCAGATTTTACTTTTATTCATTAATAATTTACTTTGTTCCTTTTGCTTATGAGAGGCAACTAAACTTGGGACAGATCAAGACAATTCAAATTGAGGCTTTGTAAGGTCTAATCTGTTTCTGGTTCTTCTTTGTACATAGAAGGAAGCCTCATGGTCACACTCAAAGCCCAAATTATTTACCAGTATTCTGTTTTTCTTTGTTAGCAGGCCTGGAAGTCTAATTTTTAAGTATATTTTCATAGATTTCAGATAGGAAGGGGGAGGAAGAGAGAGATAGAAACATCAATGATAAGAGAAAATCATCGATTGGCTGCCTCCTGCAAGCCGGCTACTGGGGATGGAACTGAAATCCGAGCATGTTCCCTGATCAGGAATCTAATCCAGACCTCCTAGTTTAAATGTTGATGTTCAATCACAGAGCCATGGCAGCCAGGTGCTTTTTTTGTTTATTATATAGTATGGATCTATTCATCTTTCAACATTTTTATAGCTACTCTCAGTTGTTAGGAAAACTGATAAATGTAAGGTTTCATAGCCCCTTTAAACAAAATATAAGTAATATTATATGCTTATATTGTATATAATAATAAGTAGGTTATATTTTCAGGTGTGTTTTGTACAAAGCAAAAGTTGGGGGAAAGTCTCACAAATGAATCATGTTACAATATGACTTTACTGAATTATTTTTTTATTTTAGTGGCATATAATTTATCCTGAATTACATTTTATTAGAATTTGACCATTCCTTAAAATAAAACTAAAAGCATATAAAGATAAATTCTATAAATGGCTCTATACATGAAGAGGGATCCTATTCCCAAAGAACATAAATACCTCATAAACCAAATTGGGTGATATTTTTGGCAGGATAAAATGATTCATTTCAATTTTACTAATGCACTTGAGAAAAGCCAATTGGGCTCCAATTCAGTGACTCTCAATCCTGGTTTTACATCAGAAATCTGTGCAGATCTGTGTCTCTCTTGTGTATATGTGTGTTTATGTGTACATATATATCTGTGTGTGTATAATATGTTATTTCATCAGACTTAGGTTTTTTACTGAGGTATGCTTAGTTGTCTACAGTTTGCAGTTTTTCCTGATATTCAGCCAAAGATAGATGCCTCTATCAGAAAGTGACCACAGATGAGAAGCTATAGCTGGATCCTATGTACCAACTTTTCTGAACACAGAGGTATTCCCATAGCTATAGTGAATCATGCAATGCCTATATCAGGCACCCAGGAGAAGTAATCTAATTTGAGAATTCCCAATAACAGAAATCTCTTCTTTAGGACATTTTAAGGTAAACTTACAAAAATGAGTACCACCCCCCCACACACGCACACACACACAAACACACAGAAGTAGAAAATTGAATCTAGAGCAATTAATAAAGGAAGGCAGTGGGTGGGGGATAACAAGGGGAAAAGAAAGAAGAGAAGAGAAGAGAAGAGAAGAGAAGAGAAGAGAAGAGAAGAGAAGAGAAGAGTGATATGAATAATTTAGAAAATATCAAATGGCCACATGTTTTTGGATGACATGATAACGTTGTCTTTAGATCTGTACTAGGGTCAGGATAATTTTGGTTATAGGAAGGAAAGAAGTACTTGTTATTTCAGGTTTTTATAGGGACTCTGGGCAGCTGCTTGACCAGGTTGGGACTTTAAAAAATATATATATCCTTGTGTATTTTTATGTGGCCTAAAGTAACCCGAGTACATCTCTATTTTTTGCAATTTGGATGGCATTAATTAGTAGAGTTATGAATTAATATGTCTTTAAATTTAGAAAAGAGTGTTATGTGGGAAGAGTAAGAGGCAACAGATGTGAAAATACCAAAAGGAAGTAATATTTAAATGAGATATTTTATATTTTAAAGAGAATCTGTCTCAAGTTAGCTTACATAAAATTTATATTGCTTTGTAACAAATCACTGGGCCACATTTTAATAGATAAAATAGGACACTATTACTTCGAAACTGTATCCTTAATATGACTATTATTTTTCACTTACACTTTGCCCTCCTGGTAACGATCACATGAACTATTGAAGTAGACTTTGAATCAGTCTTAGGCTTCCTTGCTTGCCCCCAGAGTCTATTTATTAAACATATCAGAATGAGAGTGATGCTTTGAATTTACTTATCAGATTATGTCACTCCCAGATGTAATACCCTCCAATTGCTTGACATTCACTTTGTCTTTTTCTTTTTTACTAGGAGTATTTTTTCAATTTAAATTCTGTATTGTTCAAAGTATTACATAAATCTCCTTTCCCCCACATTGATCTCTCCCAAGCTACTTCTATCCCCCACCCCATGCCCTCACCCTCCTTCTATCTGTATCCATTGGTTACACTCATATGCATGCATATCAGTCCTTTGGTTGATCTCTTATCCCACCTGCTCCCCTACCTTCCCTCTTAGGTTGGGTATCTGTTCGATGCTTCTATGAATCTGGCTCTATTTCTGTTCATCAGTTTATGCTGTTCATTATATTCCACAAATGAATGAGATCATGTGATATTTATCTTTCTCCAACTGGCTTATTTTGCTTAGCATTATACTTTCCAGGTCAACCCATGCTGTTGAAAATGGTAAGAGGTCCTTCTTTTTTATGGCGGCATAGTATTTCATTGAGTAGAATCTAATCCCCTCATCTGTTGAGGGGCACTTAGGCTGTTTCCAAATCTTAGCTATGGTAAATTGTGCTGCTATGAACATAGGGGTGCATATATCCTTTCTGATTGGTGTTTCTGTTTTTTTGGAATGTATTCCTAGAAATGGGACTACTGGATCAAATGTGAGTTCCATTTTTAATTTTTTTGAGGAAGCTCCATACTGGCTGCACCAGTTAACATTCACTTTGGAACAACCTACAGACCTACAGACTTCTGGCCATAGCCTGACATATGCTCCCTAATCCAATACCTGTCTTCCTTTGTGACCTAAACTCATGTAATGCTCCCTTTATTCCTTACATTCCAGCTTCACTGATTGTTCTTTCTGTTCTTAACACACACCCACCCATCATTGCCTTAAAGCCTCTGCTCCAGGTTTTCTGTCCTCCCGTATTACTCCTTCTTTAGCTTAGCAAGGCTGCTTTCTTCTCATTCAATCCTCCCAGAAAAATCTTTTGACCACCTCATCTAAGGTGTGATCTAAACACTAAATAAAAAATAAAAAACAGGTAAGCAAGCTATTTATGATAATACATAACCCACTGTGACAGATTTGTATTACTTGTCAGAAAATTTCAGTCCCATCTCTTGAAATGTGTTTGTGTTAGGGAGGACTTTTTCATGATCACTTTGAAAATATGCTCAATGCTCTCGTTATATTTTCATAAGATCGTTCAACCCTCTAAATATTCTATCTCATTGCACTTTTAGTGTATTCATAGCATTTATTACTATTTGAATTTATTGCATGTATTTTTGTGTAATTAATATATATTTTATGTTTCCAGAATATAAACTACAATAGGGTAGGAAACTTACCTACCTTCTACATGATATAGTCCCCTATCTAGAATTACAATTGTGCAATCAAAGCTTAATAAATTTTTCTTAAATGAAAAGCTTGTTAGATTTTGGTTTGCCTATATTTGTACCTGAATTTCTCTTATAGTTTTGCTACCCCCTCCCCATCCTGTTTTTCTAATTACACACTTTTTCCGTTCATTATAGATGCAGCATTTGTCTTCTTCATGACACCAGTGTATTCTAGTATATTGAAAATGTGATTTATTGTGCACAACCCTTTCCTTCGGTGTATTCCCCATAGAGCATTTTATTACAAATTGGATTTATTGCTTTCTAGGTTGATGTAAACTTGGGACATCTTTTCATTATTGTCATGGGTTCAAGTCACTGCTTTGTAATATTGCAAACATTTAATTTCTTAATTACTACTCTTTTTTTAAATAGAAAGTGGTAAATCTTATAAAACTTTATATCTTCACATGATTGAAAAGTTTAACTGAAATAAAAAAACAGGTAAGCAAGCTATTTATGATAATACATAAACAATGTGACAGATTTGTATTGCCTGTCAGAAAATTTCAGTCCCATCTCTTGAAATGTATTTGTATTAGGGAGAACTTTTTCATGATCACTTTGAAAATATGCTCAATGCTTTCCTTATATTTTCACTAAATGCTATGGCAGTGTTCCTCATAATCAAATACATGTTTGTTGTCAAGGCCCCAAGGAGACCCACACATACTGACTCTTGTGGTAGTTAGTCTGAATTCCTCAAATTTGTTAAATGTAAATCAAGCTCTGCAACTCTAACAATGTAGCTCTATTTGGTTTTTAATCTACAGACAATCTCCATGCTCTAGGCTTCCATTGCTTTCTGTACCGCACCACCACCCACTGATTGAGTTGCTTTTACTGTAATTACTTGCTTGGCATCACTGTCTAAAAAATTCTTTCAAAAACTTCAATTCTGGGAAGGCAGGTACCAGGCTAGATGTGCTTAATATCTTCAGCACTAAACATAGACTTGAGGGGCATAGTAAATGTACACACAAAATATCTACTAATGGTTAAATGGAGAAACAACGGGTAGAGAGACAAACCACTTCTACTGTTTATCTATTTTGGGCTTTATGACTTTACCCAGTATCTCAGAGACATCCTGCTGGTGAGATATTTTACAGTTTAAAGAAAATGTTAACTGTGGACAAAGTGTAAATCAAAAAGCATGAGTGCAGTAATTATTGATAGGCAGCATCAAGCCCATCACTACTAAAGCTGAAAATGATCTTCTCATAACCTTGACATGACTAATATGAAAATGTGGAGAAAAATTCAGAAAACTATAATTTACTAGTAATCCTGTTACTATATTATATGAGAACTTGTATTATAAACGGATTTAGCTCAAAGAACATATATTCAGCCAGAGTTCACTTAGCAACAAGCAAGGGAGCCCAATACCTCCTGTATAGCACACTTTAGCAGATGGCATTAATGGGGGTGCTCTTCTCTTCCACTTCTCATTCCTCCATATGGAAGATACCTTACAGAGAGCATTTGGGAAGCTAGTCTCAGGTCTCCAATGAATATTCATCATAGCAGACACTTTTAAGAGGATTATTGCATCTTTAGCTGCTCATCGGAGGCCCCTGATGAGTTAGCTGACTCAAAGAACTGGGAAAACAAACTTACCTTGCCAGTAAATGGGACCAGATTCGTCAACAAAACCAAACTGCTCCACATGCTGTGACACCTGCTACCATAAAAGAAGATATAATTGCTATTGGGAGGAGATGCTCAACCAGGGACCACAGCAAGAACTTCAACAGCTGTTGGTAATGGAAATCTGTCATCTTTTATCTGTGCTCAGTGCTTTGAGATCATCATGCAAATGACATTCTCTTAGGCCATCTCACAGAATTAGCAATGCTTGCCTTTGGGAATTTTACCAACATGTACTTATAAGGAGACATATTAAGGAGCTTCAATAAAACTGTTGTAAAGCTCCCAACTCACTAAGTAGTTTTATTTATTCAGTAATTAATCAGGATTTTTTCAGTGCTATTGAGTCTACTCACTTGTAATTTAACTTTTCATGTTTTTATGTCAAGTCTTCATCATTAGATCATATACAATTTCAAGATTAACTTTTGTCTGATTCACATATGTATCATCCACAGCATCTGGATTTTCAACTAGTATAGGCTCAATAGTTATACAATCATTAAGTTCTTGGTAGAAATGGACTGTGCTCTGTGACATTATTTAAGGCATGTGATCTCATTATTCCTATATCTGACACAAAGGCTTATGTAAAATTGACCCCATTGTCCTTGGAATGCAATAGTATATTTGAAAAGAGGAACCACGTGAATTGACAAGCTCAAGATTTGGGCTAATATCTAAAATCAGGACACTTATTTTGAGGGATATTTTAATAATTGCCATGGCTGCAGCCCAGTAGACTGAGAACATAGTTATAATACATCACTGATAGAAAGATTTAATTATGCAGAATCTGTAATATGTTTCATTTTTTATTTCCTGCATAGCAGGTGAGTTTTAAGATAAAATACAAAGTCATTAAAAGTCAGATGGTGGAAATAGGTTGCAGTTATCCCCTTTGATAGATTTCTTTGCTGTACTTTCCTCACCTGCTTTATGGTAGGTCTGTCACTATACATCTAGTTTTTGAACCTAATGCTGTTAGCAAATGATATTTTCTCTAGGAGAGAATAAATCATGTTTTTAGCTACAGTATGCTGGGAGACATTTGTATCTGAAGTATCCACTATAGCAGAGAGGTCACATACTACAAGTACAACCAAACTCTCCTGTTAACATAAAAAACAATATAATAAATATCACACTTTCAGAAGGCAGGACACTTGCTCACTCTGAATTAATGACAAGACCTCTGACATGTAGAAAAGTTTAGTTGGAGGAAATGCCTGGATTACAGTTCTCATCTTTCCTTGAAGTGTATTATCTATCAATAGGTCTTTGAATTTTCTCTGAATCCAAGTATCAACATTATGTCAACCTGCTCAGGAGATCACCACTGCCTCAATCTCAGATATAGGAAGTTTAGGCACTCAGAACAGCAACCACAATTAAAGTTCATGAAGTCTTCAAAATAAATTAGTTTTTTTCATTTTCCCTTGCAATGTGATTTTGGCCTCTTGCCCACTATTGTCCCTAGTGCTCCAGTGCCATGGGTATCTTCCCTGTCCTAGTCACCACAATAGGTGCTTTTACTCACATAAATTTTAACACACACACACACACACACACTAGATGCCCGGTTAACAAAATTCATGCATGGGTAGGGTCCCTAGGCCTGGCTAGTGATCAGGGCTGACTGGAAGGGCGATTGGGGCATTGGGGCTGTCACTCACACCCACCTTGGCCTGGTGCTGCCCTCCCACTGGTCCCGCCCCCCACTGCTGCTGCCAGTCGCCATCTGTGGTGCAATTGATGGGATGATCAGGGCCCCTGCTCACACCTGCCTTGGCCTGATGTTTCCCCCTCATCTGCTCCGCCATCCCACCACAATCCCACTCTCATTAGGGCCCATCAGGTCCGGCAGCGCCTCCACAGCTGCCTGCTGCCAGAACTGCATCATCAGCATCTGCCATGTTCTGTGCCGCCCCCTGGTGGTTAGCACACATCTAACTCCTGGTCTGTTGAATTCTGCCCATGGAGACAATTTACATATTAGCCTTTTATTGTATAGGATATACATGATTTTAAGTATCAAAGAGCCTTACTCTAAGATGCAAATATTTTAGGTTGGGGTTTGTTTTGTTCATCAGTATCATCTCTAGCTTTTCAAATGGTTCCTGATATGTAATGGGTACTCAAAAATAATTATTAAATAAATGATTGAATGACTTTTGCTGATTTGGAGTGAAGATAGTTGTGGTACTGTGGGTGTTTGGAGAAAGGATATAGCTTATGAATATAAATATCAGTTCAGGCAATTAAACATGTTGTCTTGGGTTATCTGCAGGAAATCTTTACTCTGTCACAAAGAGATATTAAGAACAGAAGAAAAAAAATTTTGTCCTTAGAAAAGAAAACCTGATTTGTGTGCCTGTGTCTGTGTGTGCACATGTATTCCTCCAAGGATTTCAAGCTTCTAAAAGACATAACGATTGGAATGTGTGCAGTGAGCCAATTAGGTAAAATATTCAGCCTAGAGTTATAGAAGGAAATGCTATTATTTTATTAATATTTAAATTTGTGAGCTCCACAGACGACTCTGGATGTATATTTCAAATGAATATATTTCAAATTGTAGTAACAGAACTTACAGAATCCTGTTTTTAAAAAGAGCACGAATAATTGGGATAAGTTTTTAGGGGAGATATCTGAGTTGTTCAGGCACTCATTCCATTAATGCACAAAATACAAGCTGCCAATCAATGAAAAGATTCCATTGCTTGACATCAAACCAACAGACTGACTAATTCTGTTAAAGCAGAGTCAGTAAATGCTCTGACTCTTTTGTGATGTGGCTCATCCCATCTAACTTCCTATAAAATTCTTTGTCCTAAACTTTTGGCTTCTTTGATGAGGTGACATTTAGTACTACTTACTGAGAGAGGTTGCTGAGGTTTTCATTAAATTTCTGCAATACTAAATATAAAGCAGTAGTTAAAACTTCACATTTATAAGCATTTTAAGTAAATTGAACATGCTATTGATTCGATCTGTGATCTAAGTACACTTACCAGCTCTTGCTTTTCTATTTCTTTTTAATCCTTAACAGATGGTACAGAATTCATTATGGCTCAGACAGAATTACAGCAAATTTTTCCTTGTCACCAAAACAACATTCTGAATTCCTTAGGGAGTGAGTTAACTTTTAAACTCTCTTAGAAAAGTCTTAACTTTTGAGAAGGCTGTCGTCAAAAGATGCACCTAAGTTTTTAACATTTCTTTTTTATTCTGTCTTTCCAGAAGCAATGAATAAATAAACTAAAAGATCTATTATTCAACAATAATATATTGAGTGGATATGATGCACATGGCACTTCACTAATATACAGAAAAAGAACTTTTTATCTTGAAGAAACATAATTTACTTTGAGATGCAAATATAATAAAGTATACTCAAAAATATATTGTACTATTAGATGGGATAAAAATAGGAAAAAAAAATTTGGAATAGTGACTAATTCCTGCCCTGGCCAGTGTGACTCAGTTGGTTGGAGTATTGTCCTATGCACTGAAGGGTCATATTTCTTTTTCACGTCGATGTTCCTCTCTCTCTCTCTCTCTCTCTCTCTGTCTCTGTCTCTCTCTCTCTCTCTGTGAGTGTGTGTGTGTGTATATATATATTCCTCTCCCTGTAAAATCAGTAAAAAATATCCTATGGTGAGGATTAAAAAAATGAATAAAAAGAGTGACTAATTCTGTTAAAGCAGGGATGAAGTAGAAAGAAACCTGGCTGATTATTAATATTTTTCAGTAAGATTTGCCCAAAATAAAAGCGTCCTGTTACAAAGTTGCTTGATTGCAATCTATCTCTTTAGTGCAAGAAAACAGGGTAATGCTTTATGAAAAGTCATTTAATGATTTAAAATAGTATTATTTATATTCCCACTTAAAGGATAACTTATTTGACCAATAGGTGACTCATTAAAAAAGTAAAATGTCTAAACACATGCATGCAATATGAAGCAGCAGCTCAGCATTAAAAATAGAAAGGAAATTTTTAATATGGGAAAGGCATTTGATAAAATTCAACAAAAATTTCTATTAAGGAGAAACCAAGATGGCGGCATAGGTAAACACCTAAATTGCTGCCTCGCAGAACAATTTCAAAAATGCAACTAAAAGACAAAATGGACATCATCCAGAACCTCAGGAAATTTTACAACTGGAAGGAAAGAGAAATGCACACGGAGAATCAGAGGAGCTGCAAGGCCTGAGGTACAGAGACATGCGTGCATGGAGACGATGGGCCGAAGAGGACTGGATGTCTGAGAGTCTGGATGGTGTGCTCTAGCGAGAAGAAGACAAAAGCTCCAGACTGTGCTGAACCACAGTTCCTACTGCACTGAACCCTAGTTCTGGGCGAGACCCAGAGGACCCATGCTCATATAGGGGGAATCTGGACTGTAAGGCGAAATCTCAGGGGAATAGGAGAAGGCAGAGGTCCAGAGGCGTGCTCATGAGTGCATGCAGAGAGAACAGATTCTTGACTGTGCCACTGGCTTGATCTGATGGGAGGGAGACAGGAGCTGCAGACAGTGCTGAAACCCAGTTCTGACTGTGCGGAACCCCAGTGCTGAGTGAAAATCTGGGAGTCTGGATTCATTGGGGGAGAGACTGAACTGTTTGACAGCAAGCAAAACTAGAGGGCGCCTTTCTCTCAGAGGTGCTTGCAGCAATTGCCTGACGACACTGAGACCCAGGAAACTCATGAGGCAAGGCTGACTGGAAACCAAGGCTGTTGGATCCACCCTGAAACTCCTCACCATCCAAGCTGAGCACAGAGGCTTTTGCAATTTTGGAAGTCTTGTCGCATAAGGCTGTCTCCCAGCATAGGCACAGCTGATCCTCAGAGCCAGTTGGCCTGGAGGTCAATTCCTCCTAGTGATACCAACAACAATAAAGACTTACCTGCAACAAGGCTGTAAAAAAGTCCACAAAGGGGTGCACCAAGAGTGTCCACCTCAGGTAACTGGGGAGGCCAAGACACCTCGCACACAAAGCTACACTACCAACTCAGGGAAGCAGCAAAAATACAGAGACAAAGAAACAGATCACAAACAAAAGAATGGAGGAAAACAGATGACTGGATATAGAATTCAAAACCATGGTTATAAGGTTTTTTTTAAGAGGTTCTTAGAAAAGGCCGATAAATTCAGCGAGACTCTCAGGGATATGAAATTAAACATACACTGACTGAAATAAAAAATATTTTATAGAGACCCAACAGCAAACTCGAGGAATGCAAGAATCAAGCCAAAGATTTGAAATACCAAGAGGCCAAAAACACTCAATCAGAAAAGCAAAAAGAAAAAAGAATCCAAAAATTTGAGGATAGTGTAAGAAGCCTTGGGACAACTTTAAGCATAATAACATCAGAATTATGGAGGTGCCAGAAGAAGAGAGAGAACAAGATACTGAAAACATATTTGAAGAAATAATGACTGTAAACTTCCCCCTCCTGGTGAAAGAAATAGACTTACAAGTATAGGAAGTGCACAGAACTCCAAACAAAAGGAATCCAAAGAGGACCACACCAAGACACATCATAATTAAAATGCCAAGAGCAAAAGACAAAGAGAGAATATTAAAAGCAGCAAGAGAAAAACACTTAATTACCTACAAGGGATCACCCATAGGATTGTCAGCTGATTTCTCAACAGAAAATATTCAGGCCAGATGGGAGTGGCAAGAAATTTTCAAAGTGATGAATAGCAAGAACCTACAACCAAGATTACTCTACCCAGCAAAGCTATCATTCAGAATTGAAGGTCAGATAAAGAGCTTCACAGATAAGAAGAAGCTAAAGGAGTTCATCACCATCAAACCAGTATTGTATGAAATGCTGAAAGGTATACTTTATGAAGAGGAAGAAGAAGAAAAAGGAGAAAAAGGTGGCTGCTTCAAACTAGAGCATGGTTGGAACTGGAGAGCATTATGCTAAGTGAAATAAGACAGTCAAAGGAGGATAAGAATCACATAATCTCACGCATTTATGGAATATAATGAACAACATAATCTGATGAACAATAACAGATCCAGAGACAATTGTCTGTGACGTTCAGCTGTGCTCAGGTTGGATGGGCGGAGTCTCCGGGTCAAGCAGGCAGCGTCAGCTCTGCCCTATGCAGCCTCAGGGTCTCTGTGCTGGGTGGTAATGGCAGCCAGCACCTCTTAGAGAGAACCGCTGCTGAGCTCCACCAGCTGCCGGAGAATTCAGCCTCTCTCCAAATGAGTCTGCACACCCAACGTCTCACCCAGGGTCGCAAAACAATGCTGCCTGATGGTTTCTCGAACGAGAGAGCAAGTCACGAGTGCACTCTGCGCAGTCACGCAGCTGAGCTGTTCCCAAGTTCACACACACTCCGCACAAGCTCGCCCTCTCCACAAGCCCATGGACCCCTGCAGCACCCGAGCTTCGGCGTGTTCTCCCACTGTCCAGTCTTTACCCTGTATTATTGTGGGTTCCCTGGACTTCACCCAGAGCTGGGGGATCAGTGCAGTGGGATGTCTTTGTCTCCCCTGTTCGAGAAAACTGGCCGGGTTTTCAGCCGCCCGCCCTATCCACTGGCACGCGCACTGCTCCAAACCTCTCTCCGTGAGTATCTTCAACGCTGTCCTCTGAGTCACACTGTCCTATCTTCACTTTTATTTGTGGAATTTTCACTCAGCTAGCTTTCCAGTGATTCTGGATGGTGTTTGTTCTTTTGTTAAGTTGTAGTTTTGAAATTGCTGCATATGGCAGCAAGATAGGTGTTTACCTATGCCGCCATCTTGGTTCCCTCCTAAATGATCAATTTTTGATAGGAAACATATAGGAAGAAAAAGGTGACTATGCATAAAAAATGAAACTAGATATTAGAATCTATACTAATAAAAGATTAATATGCTAATTAGACTGGGAGACCTTCCAGATGTCCTTCCAGACAAAGCCATCCTGGGGGGCCCAAAACATAGGTGGTTAGGGGCTATCAGGCCATGAGGAGAGGGCAGTTGGAGGTGATCAGGCCATTGGGGGGGCAGTTGGTGGTGAACAGGCCAGCAGAGGGTGAGAGGGAAGTTGGGGCTGGGCAGTTGGGGGCAAATAGGCCTGCAAGCAGAGTGTTTATGGGTGATCAGGCAGGTAGGTGAGCAATTAGGAGCCAGCAGTCCCGGATTGCGAGAGGGATCTCAGATTGGATAGAATGCAGGCCAGGCTGAGGGATACCACCCATCCCCCATGCACAAGTTTTGTGCACCAGGCCACTAGTATAATATAAAGCTACATTAAAAATTATATAGTGTTGATATAAATGCACAATAGATACATTACTCATTGGAACCACCACTGTTCAAAAATAGATCGCAGTATATATGTGATAATTTATAGCAATTTTGATATTTTTCTTCCAGTGAAGGATTTATGGTTTGTTTAATAAAATGTATTAACTTGGGAGAAGGTGCATTTCTTGGGAAGAAATTATCCTTACCATACTAATATAGGTTGTTTTTTGTTTTTTGTTTTTGTAAAAGTGAAAATCCTCCTTTTTTTGTTAGTCAGCAGATAGTAATGCATGTTTTTCCTAAAAGCAAAGAGACTTAGCCGGAACTTTCCGAAAGAGGAGGGTATGCTTTGCATTATGTCATTTTGGCTTTTGAAAGGTTTCCAAGATTCTCTACTTTTGGACAGTGGAGGAAACCTGTATTCAAAACCTAATCTCAGTATCATTATATAATGTAATGTACTAAAATAATTTATAAAAACCCAGTAGAAAAATGGGAGCAGGGAAGGGAAGACAACATGGAAGGAAGCAAGTGACCAAAATAGAAAACATTCTCTCTCTAGCCAATTGTCTATACAATGCAAATGATTGTATCCTTATGCACCACCTTGTATCAATTAACAATCATATTGGTGAAAATAAAGAAAAACCAGTATTGTTAGTAGTAATTCCTCTTGGGGTATGTGGAGAAATGTTTGTTTTTAGATTTGACTGAATCTAAAAACCAGGAAAGATGTATTCAAATTGGAAATACCTATACCTCTTAATCTATTAATAACTCTCTTGAGGGCCATGACAACTAGTGATACTTAAGGTCATAGAGTCAAAGATGACTTTTTCAACATTATTTCCAATGACAATTGTGAAAACAAAATGTTGTCCATAAGATATAGATATTCTTGAATGCACAATGTTATATCCTCATGAAGGGATAAGAAATAAATGGCATCTATGGTTATTTCCTGGAGGAATTTTCTAAAACTATTTATGTGTGAAAATTAAGATACAGAAAAATACCCAGTGTGATATTTGATACCATTTTTTATAAACAAAGAATAACACTAAAGTCTGTGTGTGTATGGTTGAGCATGTGAGAGAAGTATTTTTGGAGAATGTATATAGTCATCCTTTTGGTATCCTAAGAAGATTGATTCCAGCACCCTGCCCACCTCCACTCCATACCAGAATCCATGGTGTTCAAATTTCATATGAAATGGTGTAGTATCTGTAATAATAAAAGCATAATATGCTAATTAGACCAGATGTCCTTGCAGACGTCCTTCTAAATGACCTTCAGGATGAAGCTAGGGAAGGAAGCCTGGGCCCTGGTGCCAGAGAAAAACTGGTGCTGGCAGTCAGGGAAGGAAGGCCTACTGTTGCAGGAATTTCATGCATCAGGCCTGTAGTTTGTATATAACCTAGTCACATTTCTCATATAATTTAAGTCATCTCTAGATTATTTACAATACTTAACACATCATAAGTACTATGTAAATCATTGTTGTACTGTACTGGTTAGGGAGTGATGATAAGAAAAATATCTGTACAAGTTCAGTACATAGGCCTAACTACATAGAACCTGTCAGCAAAAACATAATATTTTCTGATTTAAGATTGATTTAATCCTTAGATGTGCAACCTATGTACGGGCTGACTGTGTACATGTATGTTTGTATATATAAAGTGATACACACACACACACACACACACACACACACACACACACACACACACTAGAGGCCTGGTGCATGAAATTCATGCATAGGTTGGATTCCTAGGCCTGGCCAGTTATCAGGATCTAGGAACCCCCACTTGCACCCACCTTGGTTGGCTGGGCACTGCCCGCTCACTGGACCTGTTCCTCACCACCGCCACCAGCCACCTCCCTCTACAGGGTGACTGGCAGGGCGATTGGGAGGCCCCCACTTGCACCCACCTTGGCTGGCCTGGGGCCTGCAGGCTTGGGGAAGCTCCTGCATTGAACATCTGCCCCCCGGTGGTCAGTGCGCATCATAGTGACCTGTTTGTTCACTGTTCAGTTGATTTGCATATTAGGCTTTTATTATATAGGATTAGGGGCCCAGTGCACAAAATGCATGCATGGAGGGTCGGGGGGTGTCCCTCAGCCTAGCCTGTACCTTCTTCAATCTGGGAGCCCTTCAGGGATGTCTGACTTCCCCTTTAGGCCCGATCCCGGTAGGATCAGGCCTAAACAGAAAGTTGGACACCCTTCTCACAATCCAGGACTGCTGGCTCCAATCTTCTTGCGTGCCTGCCTCCCTGATTGTCCCTAACCATTTCTGCTAGCCTGATCACCCCCTAACTACCCTGCCAGCCTAATTGATGTCTAACTGCTCCCCTGTAAGCCTGTTTGCCCCCAAGTTCCTTCCTCTTCTGGCCTGGTCACCCCTAACTGCCGTCCCCTGCAGGCTTGATTGCCCTCAACTGCCCTCCCTTGCAGGCCTGGTCCCTCCTAACTTCCCTCTCCTCCTGGCCTGATTGCCCACAACTGCCCTCCCTTGCAGGCCTGGAACCTCCCAATGGCCCTCCCCTGCTGCCCAACTTGTGGTGGCCATCTTGTGTCCACATAGGGACAGGATCTTTGACCACGTGGGGGCAGCCCTCTTGTGTGTTAGAGTGATGGTCAATCTGCATATCACTCTTTTATTAGATAGGATAGAGGCCGGTGCATGAGTGGCGACCAGCTGGTTTGCCCTGAAGGGTGTCCTGGATTAGGGTGGGGATTGCAGCCTGGGAGAGGGGCCTATGGTGGTTTGTTGGCTGGCCACACTTCCCAGTAACCCAAGTGGAGGCCCTTGGATCTGGGATTAATTTATGTTCTACAATTGAAACTTTGTAGCCTGGAGCAGAGCCAAGCCTTCTGCTCGCTCCAGGGGGTGGGGGTAGGGGGCAGCCATTTCTGTTTGGGTTTATTTAAATTTTATAATAGAAACTTTGTAGCCTAGAGTGGAGGCCAAAGACACTAGGGCTGCAGAAGCTTGGCTTCCTCCATCGCCCAGGCAATCCTAGCCTCTGCTCTCTTCAGCTCCATGGCTGCCACCATTTTTGTTGGATTTATGTATCTTTTATAATAGAAACTTTGGAGCATTGAGTGGAGGCCTAGGCCAGCAAGGGCAGACAGAAAGCTTGGCTTCCTCCATTGCCTCCCTCCTGCTCTCAGTGGCTGTAGCCATCTTGGTTGGGGTTTATTTACTCCTGATTGACTGGTGGCATAGCTTGTGGGTGTGGCTTGATTGGAGGTCAATTTGCATATTACTCTTTTATTAGATAGGATTATGGAAAGATAGGATATATGGGTTAGTGGTATTGGAAGTTGAGGTGAGGTAGTGAGCTGATATAGGATGAGGAAAGAGAAAAAGTGTAGCCAAGTAGAAAATGAAAAATAAAGTATGATGAAATATAAAATATCAAAGATATGTTATTTCTTTACATTTATAAAATATGTGTATATGTAAAACTATTTTTTAAATAAATTCTTAAAATGATTACAGATTAGAAAATAGCTAAATTGAATTGCTTTGCAATTAAATTCTCTCCATGAATGAAACAGTATAATGAAACATATATTGGTAGGATATGAGGACCATAATTTGTATAATCACTGGGGGGGTATTTCAGTTTGCAAGTTGTGGTAAGTGTAGGCCCCCCAATAAGTGAAGCTCATATATTAATGAAATAGTCTGTTAAGTTGCTATGCCAATGCCTGACGGTTTATAGGAACTAAATAATACTTTCTCAGGAACCAAATCTCTGAGCATGGACTTTGGCATCTGATATAGATCTATTCACATCCCAATTTAGCCTCTTAAAAACTGCTGTTTCTTTGTAAAATGAGTATAATTATGCTTAACTCTTCTGCCTATTGTGATAACATACGTAACACATGACATTCCTAGCAGAGGGCTTGGCATACAGTAAGTGCTTATAAATGCTACCATAGAAGGGTCTTGCACTGTAGATTGGTGAGACAGTGTTATATTGGTGAAAAGTGCTTTCCAATGTCTGATGAAATACATCAAGCCAAAGGAAAATGACATTTGCTATAGAGGAATGAGTTTCAGGGTCTGGCTTTTGTTGCATAGAAAATAGTGAAACAGAGCTTTGAAATCCTCTTATCACCAAGGAACACCATATTTTAGGTCTGCAACAGAATCAAGTCTAAGAGGTGTTTTCTCTAACAGGATATCACAGTTATTACTAGGTCAGAACACTTACTCATCTGGAATAAGTGAATTAAAGAAAAAGAAGATAAAGGTCTCTTAGATTTTTCTTTTTTTGGCTTTCATTTATTTTCTTACCACCCAATCCTGGTATGTTGAAATATGATGTACTGTGGTAATGTATCTTATGATATGGAGAGAGGGGGGGGGAAGGGGGAGAGATATTAGTATACTCACAGTCTTCTTCAGACAAAAGGAATGTCTATGGCGTTAGCATTGGCACCAATGTCTCAGCTTATTTTTATAGGCACTGAAAAGTCTCTCTTTCATTTATTACTCTGTATAGCCTGTGTAAATGATAATTTAAGAGCTCTACATGTATCTCTGTTTACCAATAGATTGTAAGTTCCTCATACAGGGTGAACATCAGCAACACAAGGAAAGGATATTGAACTGGAAGTGAGGAATTTGTTTTCTCACATCTGAAACTAACCAGCTCTATGATCTTAAGTTTGAGGATATGTTTACATATTTAATCATCACAAGTATACTTCAAAGGAGATGTTCTTATCCCCATTTTACAGATAAGGAAATTGAGGCTCAGGCGAGCTAGGTTCTTTGTCCCAGGCCACATCACCTCTGAGTGGCAGTGATGGTATTTTTACCTATGACTGTCTAAGGCCATAGCCCCGGGTCTTTTCATGACAGACTTGATCTCCTCTCCCTTAAACTCTATTTCCTCTTAATCAAATAAAGGACTAGGCCAAATGAATTCTTAAGTATCTATTTTTTTTTTTGCACTGCACTTCTATGATTCATATCCATACAATCTGGTTGCATCAGATTGTCTGAGAGTCTTAGAATAAGGAATTGTATAAAACAATGGAGGGATAGATGAGAACATTTTGAACATTTAAAATTCACTACTACTTCCTAAATGATTTTTCAGAATAGATGTTTCTCTTTCATTTTGGGGGCAGCTGGGCAATGCAACAAATCACCCTTTGAAGATTTCCTTCTACTTTTGGTAAGTTACGTAAAGCAGTTGTTCTTATGTGAAGGAAGATACTAGAATAATGCTCAGTTTGGTAAAATTTTATATGAAAATTCACATCTTAAGACACTGTACCAAATAGTGTTCTTGCAAAAGTTAAAGGAAATATAGAAGCTGGGAAAAATTAATAAAAATATCATTTCTTTAGTGAAAAGTACATGAAAATGGCTATTTTAGGATTGAAGCCAAGGCACACAATTCAGTTTCTAAGCTTGATTAGATTTCCTACACAGCAAGAAAGAAGGAGCCTGAAATCTAGGCAATTACAGACTACAGAATAAAATGATTTTTTAAAAGTGTCTTTTATGTAAGAAAAGGTCCTAAAGGGGCACATCAAATTATAAAATACTTCGTTGCATAGCATAATCCTACGTGAAATAGAGCTTGAATTGGGATTTTAAAAAAGAAAAGAAAAATGGCATCATTTTACTAAAAATATCCTGTGCAATAAGGGAACATGTTATAAAAGGAATAACAGAATCATAAGTTACATAAGATGCTTCATTTCTTTGTTCTGTCATAGACCTACAAAACAGTTGCTGTAAGTAGTGGTGTTTATCTTGCAGTCTCAAAGAAAAAAAATATTGCCTTATCACTCTTTCCCATTCCTCCTGTCTATTTTAGGGAAAAATATACTTATGATTATATGTAAACTTTCAGATGATAGAGTGGTATATGTTGTCCTCTGTTTCTCTGTCAAATCAACATTCAGCATCCCTGTCTTCGTGTTAGGAAACATAAAGAATAAGCTGAGCAGATTTGGGAAATTGAATTATTCTTCATGCTTTTCTGTGTCCAAGCCCCAATTCTTCATCCCTTCTCTATCCAAATTCTTTACTCTATACTTTGCCGCTCTTCCCATAAAAGAGGTGTTTATTTTCCTTTTCCATGAATTTTTAATCCAACCCTAAAACTTTATTTTCAATAAAATGAGGTAGAGGTGGCAGTGTGTCCCTTCTGAGCTTATGTCTCAGTAATCCTTGTGGACCTCTGTTTGTGTGATTCACTTCTGCCTTTGCCACGAGAAGAACACGCTACGCTGTTGGTTCCAGGATGAGAAAGAGAAATATGAGTTATAGAGTACACCAGACAAGTCCAGCTTAGATCAACACCCAGAAGATCCAAGATTACCGAGAATTAATGAGTGCTATTTCAAGACACTCAGCTTTGGAGTAGTTTGTTATATAGCAGTGTTTGCCAGTAGATAAATTATATAGGAGATATGTGTGAAATAGATACATGAGATGACTATACACACATATGCACACACTCGGCAACTACTATGTTTTCATGATAGTAGGGTAATTATTTGAGATCTCAGATGTTTCTTTAACTCAGTTACTTAATGTGCTTTGGCAGGATAAACCTGAATATGAAATGAACTCAAGTTTTCTCTTACTTCTAAATAGCAGGAGTGCTTGTTATATAATAATGAACATGCCAATCTGTTGTATATTCTCAAATATCCTGTAATTCTCCTTCTTGACACATATCACAGTTGTGATACATTATTAATTTTATATAATGTTATGCTTTCACAGTAGGATGAATAGCATGACAGTCTTTCATATTCACATAATGCTATGAAGAACTATTAATATCACCATTTGACAAATGAAGAAACTGTCAGAGATGCTAAGTAAATTTCCCACTGCCACCAAGCTGGGATGTAGAATAGCTGAAGGTCAAATGCAAGCAGCTTGGCTGCAGCTCCGTTGATGGGAAGCACGGTCTGGGAAGTCGTTGATCTCTGCCTGAAACCTGGCATGTGGACATGGAACAGTTGTTGAAAGGTTTGTGCATACCTGAGCAAAGGAAGCATATGTACTGTGGAGAAAGGAATGCTAACATCATCTTGAAGACAATAACTTTATTTAATTGACATTTACTGAGTACAACCATGAAGCAGCCACTGTGGCATGTGCTGACGATTTACAGGCATGGTCCCTGCAGTCCTAATACAGACATTCTAGTGTTGGAAATAGAAATAAATAAACAAGAAGTGATCATTACAATGTGTGAACGTGCTGAAAAGAAAGCAATGCGATGAAAGACAATAATGGGTGTGAGTGAGGAACATTTTATTTTCTTAGTGGTCAGGGAAGACTTCCTTTTAAAGGGGAACATTTAATGTGAGATCTGATGGATAGAGAGAGTTCCAGGCAGCATATGTGTGGGTACTGAAGTAGGAGGGAGCTACCACCCCACTTTGTCTAGATCATTGCTAAAATCTTCCAGTGCTCTGTCCACTTTCCTCTGTTTGCTTCTCCATATATTCTCTGCAATGTAGCCACAGTAATCTTTCCCAACTTGTTCTGCTATTTTAAGGGAGAGAAACATTACTGCTTAATATGGCTTACAAGTTTGGCTCATGTCTTTTCCTCAAAACTCATCTTGTTTTCTTTTGCTTTCTGTCCTAGTCATCTGTCCTTGCATATGTGAACGCTTCTCAGGCCTGATCATACCTGAAATCTGCACATTTAAGTACATGTTTTTCTGCCTGGGTCCCTCTTTTTCAGATAATTTGTGCTAAGGAATCAGTATCTGAAGTATCCTTGTTTTGTTTCCTAACCGTATAAAATTCCCATGAAGATATTTATAGTGGTGTTCATTACTTCTTGTACATTTGATAAAGTTAACATTTTGTATAGGTGTGCGTATATGTGTGTGCATGTGTATGTGTGTGTCAATATTGAATGAGTATAAATTTAATGAAGTTAGGAACCAAGTCTTCTTGTAATTATCATTATACTAGAGACTTGGTGCACAAAATTTGTGCACGAGGGGGTAGTTTCTCAGCCCGGCTGCATCCTCTCACAATCTGGGACCTTTTGGGGGATGTCCAATACCGGTTTAGGTTCAATCCCAGGGAGATCTGGCCTAAACTGGCAGTAGGACATCCTTTTTGCAATCCAGTATTGGTGGCTTTTAACTGCTCTTCTGCTTGCCTGATCGCCCTTACCCACTTGCCTGACTGCCTCATCACCCCTAACTACCTCTGCCTGCCTGCCTCATCTCTAACCATTTGCCTGCCTGCCTGATGGCCCCTAACCACTTGCAGGTAGAGGGAGCATTCTGATCTCTGGTCGTTCTGCCATTTCAGTCATTGGGCTTTTATTGTATAGGATTCCTGGTGCTTTGAACAATGCTTGACACATAATAGATGCTTAATATATATTTAGTGCATTGAGTAAAAGTTACTAAAGAGTTTTTGGCAGGGGAGTTACATAACACAATTGTATTTTTAAATGTTCAACTTTGCTACTTTGAGAGGAGTAATTGGAGAGGGGCAAAAGAGAAAAAGAGAGCACAGATAAGAGTCTGCTGTAGTAGTCCAGGTAAGAGGCCATTGCAGATGGGTACTGAAGTTATAGCAGAGCAAATCTTAAGATATGTTTTGGTTTCAGGTAATTTTGCAGAAAGAGTTCACAAGATTTATTGGTATTGGCTGAGGAAGGTGAAAGAAAGAAACGATGTAAGCATAATTTCTAGATTTTTTGAAGCATAGTAATAGTATTTAAAAAGATGAGGAAAACTCAAAAAGATGGACATTTCTATAAGTGGGGAAATTAAGTTTTATATTGGCTGTGTTAAATTTAAGATGTCTGAAGTATTCAATGGACAGTATCAAATTAACAATTGAATTGATTTATCTGGAGATCCATTGAAGAGTATGTAAATGCACACATACATTTAAGTATTATCAGAATTTAAATTTTATTGAAAGTCATAGTAAAGTCAAAGGCATGTAAGCGCAGAGTGTAATAAAAGAGGGCAGTTGCTAATTACTAAAGAATATACATATTTAGAAATAAGAAATAAGTTTCAAGAAAGAGTAGAAAATATTCATTTTTTAATTTATTGTTGACACTATTAAGGATATCCCTCATTCTCTCACCTTTACCCCAACTGTATTTCCATGTTGCAAAAAATAAATAAAAGGAACTTTGATCTATACCTTTCACCATATAAAAATTAATTTAAGCTTAGATGAAAGAAAAAAGCTAAATCTCTAAACAACATAGAAGAAAACACAAGAATGCATATTTACAGCTTTGAGTTAGGTATATGTTTTTATCTTTAGCCAAGATAAAAAGATAGTACTCCTAAAAAGAAAAGAAACTGATAAATTAGACTTGATTAACATTAATAGCATTTCTTCTTCAAAAGATCCCATTAAAGAACTGAACAAGTAAATCACAGATGGTAAAAAAATCTACATAATTTGTATACTTGACAAATATAGAAAGAATCTGTACAACTCAATAATAAAAAGGCAACAAAAATTAAATACTTAAAAGAAGCTCTGGCCAGGAAGCTCAGTTGGTTGGAGTGTCATCCTAACACTGCAAGGCTGTGAGTTCAATACCTGGCCAGGGCACATAAAAGAATCAGAATCAATCAACAAATGCATAAATACACAAATCTCTTTCTAAAATTTCTTTCTCACTCTTTTTCTCCTTCTCGCTCTTTCCCTCTCTTTCTCTCTCTAAAAATCAATCAATCAATAAAAATGTTTAAAATATTGGCAAATGGCTTGAAAAATACTGGACAAAAAATGTAAATGGCCAACAAGCATAAAAGAAGATGCTCAACATCACTACTTATTAGGGAAAACATATTAAAACTGCCATAAGAAACCAATTTGTACTCATTAGAAAGGCAAATATTTGTGATTGACAATACCAAGTCCTGATGAAACTATGGAACAACTAGAACTCTCATACATTGCTAGAGGAACTATAAAGTCATTCTGTTCCTTTGGGGAATTGTTAGAAAGATTATTTTAAAGTTAAACATATGCTTATCTATCACACAGCAGTTGTACTCCTCGATATTTACCCAAGAGAAATGAAACATATGCCCACACAATCTTATTCTCAGATGTTCATAATAGCCCCAAAATTGAAGTTGAGCCATCCACCAACAAGACAATGGGAAAATAAATTGTGGTATACAATGAAATTCTAAGATGATCGCCAAGATTCCCATCTGCAGCTATAAATGCCATGAATAATCTCCTCCCCTCTGGTGTGGGCAGAACTAGTGAATATGATGGGATGTTACTCTTGTGATTAGGCCGTATTATGTGGCTTGGTGAAGGAATTTTTATAGATGTAATTGAAGTTCCAAATCAATTGATTTTGAGTTAAATGGGAGATTATCCTTGATACCCCTGAAGTAATAAGATGAAAGCACTTAAAAGTAGGACTGGGTTTTCTCTAATACTAGAAAGACACACTCCTGCTGGCTTTGAAGAAGTAAGCGTTCATATTGTGAGGTTTGCTAGAGGGCCATGTGGCAAGTAATTGCAAGGTCCTCTAAGACCCCATAGGAGCCCTGGATCACAGTCAACAAGAATATGCGGACCTCATTCCCGCATCAATAAGGAGCAGAATTCAGCTTCCATGCATCGGAAATGAATGTAGCCCAGCTGATGTGCAGCTTTCAGCCTTGTGAAACTCAGAAGAGAAAACTCAGTTAAGCCAGGCCCTGCCTGCTTATCCATGGAAACTGTGAGATAATAAATGTATTGTTGTCTTATTCCATTACATTTGTGGTAATTTGTTATGCAACAATATAAAAAGAATACACTTAGCAATGAAAATATATAAAAACAAGTGAAAACAACATAGCTAAATCTCAACAACATTAGTGAAATAAATTAAGAACAGGCCTTAAATTAGGCACCATAGATTATCTATTACATAATCTCATTTATATAAATTTCAAGGACAAGCAAATCAGATTTACAATGATAGAAATTAGTATAGTGGTTGTTTTGGGGGTGTGTGGTAATAGTTCTATGTTGTTTTTTTTAATTACATGGTTGTCTATATTAGTTAAAACTCATGGGACTATACAAATAAGATTTTTACATCTGATTCTATGTAACTTATACCTCAATTTAACAAATAGGAAAGATAGCGTTACAAGTCATTAAGACAAAGATGGAAAAGAGCTCATTGAATTTGGCAATTTTCAGATATTGGTGAACTTAGGGAGAGTACCTTCTTCCCAGGGTGCTGATAAAACCAGATAAGGATACACTGCAATGGGAATAGGTAGAGAAGAAATTGAGCCATTGTGTACAGACAACGCTTTCAAGATGTTTAGTTATCAAAGAACAATAGAAAATGGAAAAGTCTTTTGAGGATAATGTGAAATGTAGGGAATGTATGCATCTTTTCATGATGGTAGATCTACATTTGGAACTGATCAAATGTAGAAGAATTTATCATGCAAGGTTTAGAAGGGATATATGAATGGATGGATTACTTGAGAAGAATACATTGTTCTAGAATTTCAAATAAATAGAATAATTTGAACAAGGCTTCTTTTACCAAGCATAGGTTTTGAGTTTTATTCATATTTTTGCCTATATCAATTGTTCACTTTTATTGCTATTTCATTTTATAACTATAACACTTTATTTTTTATTTATTCCCCAGTTGATTGAAATATATGTTTCCTCCAGTTTTGTGCTACTTAAAATAAAGCTGCTTTAAATGTTTGTGTACAATTTTTTTGCTATACATGTATTTTTGTTCTCTTAGTCAACATGTAAATTTAGAAGTTCTAGGTATAGTTTTAGTTTTATAAGGAAACTAGAGGCCTGGTGCATGACATTCATGCACTGGGGAGGAGTCCCTTAGCCTTGCCTGTACCCTCTTGCAGTCTGTGACCCCTCGGGGGATGTCTGCATTTTGGTGGGGAGCTGGCCTAAGCCAGCAGGCGAACATCCCCTGAGGGGTCCTAAGCACTGCAGAGGAGGTGGGAGAGGCTCCCGTTACTACCACTGCACTTGCCTGCCATGAGTCTGGCTTCTGGCTAAGTGGTATATCCCTATGGGAGTGCACTGACCACCGAGGGGCAGCTCCTGCATTGAGCGTCTGCCCCCTGGTGGTCAGTGTGTGTCATAGTGACCAGTCATTCTGCCATTGGGTCTATTTGCATATTAGGGTTTTATTATATAGGATAAAAGACTTTGGCCAAAGTGATTATAACACCCATGTTCCCAGGATGTATATGAATGCCAGTTTTCACACCATCTCAAGGACTTTGCACTTAGGGTACCCTCTGTCAGGTACACTCTTCCCTCAGATATCTATGTGGCTTCTTTATTCACATATTTTAGGTCTTTTTCAAAATTTATTTTCTCAGTGCAGCCTTCTTTTCCATCATATTTAAAATTTCCTTCAGAGCATCCACTCTGCCACCCACCAATACTATCTCCCTTACTTCTTTAATTTTCCCAGAGAATGTATGCACTCCTCAGTTGTCCGTTCCCCTTAGTGCATTGTGAACTCCAGGAGAGCAGGGGATGGGTGCTGTTTCTTCCATATGCATTTAAAAAGAAGGCGTGTTCTGATATCATTGGGTAGATTGTTCTATAATATTAAAGTGTTACTCCTGCATTCTTTGTCTCTGTAAACATCCCTGGCTCACAGTAAGCACTTAATAAATATCTGTGGTAAAAGTGAATGCCTGGAAATACTTGGAATGGATAAAAACATAACAAGAATCCCCCTATTTCCATAAACACATTTTAATTTGTAGTCAAAAGTCATCTAGGGACACTTTTGAAGCTCTTGGGTTAAGTCTGATTCCCTAATTGTCCAATTAGAGTCTGTCCCTCTTTCCCTTTGTTTGAACCTATAAAGGGACAGCAGATGTGCTAGTAATTCAACATGACTGATGGCATATGCTTCAAGGCCTACCAGTGAAGGAATATCTTTTTCAAAGTCAACAGCTAAAACTTTTAAGAGAAGTAGATATTTTTTTTCCCCAAACTAATTTTAACATGTCTTAAAATGTCTGGAAGACTTTCATGGTAAAAATAAAAGAGTTTGTAAAATGTTTGCAGCCCTTACCTCATTATGCATTGTGTATCACTCATACAGAGCAAACACATATGGTAGCTTAATTGTATATTGTTTCTTGAAATTGCTTTAAGATCCACTTATTTTCCCAGAATTCTTTGCCTTGTTAATGAGATTCTGCCAGATTATACTGAGAAAAGTTTCGGAATCAGTACAGCTGTTCAGTGAAACACTATTAAACTTTTCCCTCAATCTTTTTCCTTTCTGAGTGTTTTACTTTCTTTTGGGTAGATTTTAACTTTGACTCTTATTCAGAATAAGCTCAAAAGTTCTCATGGTAGCCTTAATACTGGTATATAATATATGTTGGGTTTGCTTTAAAAATTGTTTACATTATTGAATACAGAAATTCATTTATTAGCAAAGCAGTTAAGCTCTAAAAGGCAGTCTGCAAATACATTTATTTCTAAGTCCACAGATTGATCAAGGCAGGGAAGATGGAAGTAAGGTGTGTCTGAAACTTGCAGTCCAGGGATATATACTATTGAAGGAAGTCTGTTGTTATTTTAAAGTTTTAAAATGTTCTTTTTTTCCTCTATGATATAACAGCAGTAACATTTAAAAATCACATTGATGTGATTTTTTTCTTTGCCTCTGTGAATTTATAGCATTGGGTCTTTTCTACCAGAGACATCCATTCCATTTGGAAAAAAATTAAGACTTATAAAAAAAGAAATGTGACTTATTATGAAAAGAATGTATAGAAAAGTATAGTGGTGTTAGAAATATAAGTAATGGATAAAATTGATCCGTGGATAAATTTCCAAATTCTTTTCCTTTTTCCTTTTTCTTTTTAGGATATCTAAGATCAAGTAATAAAGCCTATCTCATAGTTGGAACCACAGTGTAGCCAATATACCCATTGCCTGTGATAGCAAGATCATCTCTTTTGTAGAATGAAATCATGACTTGGGAGAATTAAAAAACGAAAGCCAGTTTCCATTCCCAAGAATTATGAGCTGGTAGAAGGAGAGAGAAGCAGGAGATGACATAGGTGTTCTTTGCTTATCCTAAGAAAATATTTTTAATTTAAAAAATTAGGTCTAAGTTCTGTGATTATACTGGCATTTCATGTACTAGGTATAAGAATTGGATCAGGTTTCAAACGCCATTTAATATAAAAAGGCCTAAGAACAAAAGGAGGCACCTTGTGTGTTGGGAGAGATGGGTGCTGTGGGTTCATTGATGGAGCAGTCATTTTAAGTGCATCTGAACGAATTCAGTTTTCTAAAATTGATGTGGTGTAAGGCTTTGTAGCTATCACATGCCCTGCAGTTAAGATTACATTTTGGAAGATTAAATAATATCTTGATATTAAACTGCTAAGTGACTTGAAGGGACTTTTGCCCTTTTCTTTTGGAATGAAAGCGTATCTAAAGAACTATAATCACAATAAAAAGAAATAAAGCATGTTTAGCTTTCATTTTCAATGAAGTCTTCCTTCAGCAGTACCCTTTGTCGTTTGTACTTCTGGGATCGATCACCAGAAACTGTAAAACTCTGCTATAACTGCCATGGCAGTAACATAGGTTAGGATAGATTATCTTGTTCCAGTCCTCTGCCAGCTCCTGAGCATAGGGGTAGAAGCAGGGTAATGCTCTTATTATTTTTTTTAATGGGGGGCAGAGGAGGTTAGGAGATGAGGAGTAAGCCAGGCAACTCTCTTGTCAAAGCCCTGGTATTGTCCAGGTTTAATTTTCTTGACAGAGATAATGGGTGGGACTTGCCAGATTTAGCACTTAAAACACAGAATAACCTGTTAAATGTGATTTTCAGTTAAATCACAAATAATTACTTAGTATAGGTATGTCCATGCAATATTTAGAATATGCTATTAATACAAAATTGATTCATCACTTATCTGAAATTCAGATGTCACTGGGCATCCCATATTTTATCTGGAAACCCTAATTGTGTTTTAACTGACTAAAAGTTTCCTAGGAATAGTATCCCTGCCTTGCATATTACAATCAGCCACAAGACTTGCTACAACACGCTGATTCACTGCAAGACTATGGGCATGGAGCAGGCAGTCCATGGCAAGATGTCTGGGTGGTCATGAAGTAGATGATCTGACCAGCCAAGTCGGCCACCTTCTACATGTGTACCACCATCAACAAGAACACCTGGGCCAACCTCAGCAGCAGCTGGCACGTGATGTGCCCTTGGCTGCCATCCACAGAGCTAGAGCAACCAGAAGTCTGATTGTGAAAAGGACGCCAATCTGCTCCATCAAAAGCTCTTGGTCCCACTCCCAACCCCCATTTCAAGGCTACACCTCTGAGGGTTTGAAAAAAGATTAACCTTGATTGACAAGAGTAACTGACAGGGCTTGCTTAAGGCAAAGACAAGCCTTTAACTAAAAAATTTGCATACCTCGACCTAGCCAGTTTGAAATTTATGTTCAGATTACCCTGTGAGGTTACTTTCTGTGACTGAACTTGTCAGCTTTGTTACACAACTCCTTTTTTTTGGCCACAATTTATTATCTTATTTTATTTTATGAGACCAAACTTTATTTCATGTTTTCCTTTCATATGAATGCTATGTTTTTTTGTAAAGATTTTCTGTGGATCCTCATTTGTATTAATTTGTAAATATTCAAACTCTTCAAAATTTAGAATCTTCTAATTTATTTATTCATTGAACATTTATGGCACCTCATATTTTCTTTTGACAATAGATAGATGAAGGTAACAAGTATGGCCTTATACTAGGAAGAGCCATAGAAAAGCACAATTAGAAGAATACATAAATGAGTTCTATTTGCAATGTGAGTTATGACAGTGCAGAGGTAGTTAATCCTGGGGATAGGCAGATAAGGTGCTTTTGTGAATGAGGTTGAAGTTGATACAGGATATATACAGAGTGAGGAGGAAGAGCATTAGTGGAAGAGAACAGCTTGTAGAGTCCTAAGGCTACATATGTTTGAAGATCTGAAAGGTTGCCCTGGCCAGAATATAATGGGCAAGGAAAACAACCATACAGGATGAGCTAGGATAGATAAGGCAGTGCTTACTAGTAAGTCTTTGGTAAGGACTTTGAATTTTTCTTTTTTTTGGGGGGGCGGGAGGGTGCATTGTGCAGCCATTAATATTGTAGTCATCCCTGGAACATATTTGTAATTTGCCTGAGAAATAGTTAAAATCACCTCTTATTTATCTCAAAAGTCAATAACCATATAATCTTCCATTGTGAAATAATTTTATTTGATTTTTTAAAATATAAAGCCAACAGGGAAAATTAGAGGTGCACCATTGAGTCAGTGATTTAGTCAGATTATGTTCTAAACACACATTTGGGATTTTTTCTTAATTTGTAAGCAGAAGAGGATGGCTAATCAAGAATTGGAGTTGAGCCAGGACCTAACTGGATCCTTCCACTGAGCGATGGCTCTTGCCTAAGGGAAGTTATCACCAGATGTAAAGACAATTAATTTCTTTTGGGGCAGGAAGCTAGATTTTGAGAACTGTATTGGAAATTAGGAAACCAATTTTTAAAAATCCAAGCTGACCAACTCTTACATAAATACTTAAGAATATTTTGATCAGGCGTGATTTTTTTTTTCTGAACTGAATCATACTTTTTTTTTTTAACTCTTCCTACAGTGGCTTTGATCAGAGAATTATATAATTATATTCCTAAAATAGAATTGCAGAGCTCTATGTCTATCAAAAACAAATACTTCTAGAACCAAGGATTAAAACTCTATGACAACTTCTATTATAATTTTTTATAAATTCTATTCAAGTAATTGGTACTTTATTAGGCACAGTGTTTTATACTTATCATGTGTTAGCTTTATTACACATATCAACTCTGAAAGATATGAATTGATATTTTCATTTTATATGTGAGAAGACAGGTTCAGAGAGGTGGTATTACTTTCTCGAAGTCACAGTATTACTAGTATATGTGCAGAGTTAAGATTCATACTGCTTATGTTTTTTTTTTATGCCAAAAAATGTAGTAGCCTTTCTGTTGCACTATTTCCTTGGAAGGAAATTCCTATAACATCATGCCTTATAACCAGGGACTCTACTAACCCATATGGCATCATTTTATGCAAATTCAAGAGAGCACCTCATGAATGTATTCTGGGAAGTCTGGTATGTATCTTGGCAAATAGCAAAGGCTGAACTTGAGTCCCCACTCACTCTTTCAACCAGGATTCTAGAGCTGTGAACAAATGTGAGGACCTTGGACATTATGGAGAGTACATGATTTCAACAAGTGGTCTAAATTAAAATCTCTACTTGATGTTTGAAATTAATAAGTTGAACTGCAATAACAGAAAAACAGTTTTTAGTTAGTTTTTTTAGAGAATTTTATTATTCTGAATATTAAATTTCATCCCCAGGTACAATTCAGAGTACAGCTTTCTGTTATATCCTGACAAATTGTAGATGACTTTGTTAATTGTGTGCTTCCCTGCACTTCATAATGGTATTCAACTCTGATTTTTCAACTTTTCTTTTTCAATTATTAAAGCTAAGTAGAGTATACTACCCAATTAAATTTTATTTTTAATACATCTTTGTTAATTAAAAAGTTAACTGTAGGAAATTATAGACATTGATAGAGTAACATAAGCCTTAGGCAACTGTTATTAACAGGAATCAAAACATTGGCTTCATTATCTATTAAAAACATTATTATTATTTTTTTTGCTCAAATCCTTTCGATAGATATGGAGTGGGTATGAGGAGTATAGGGCAGAAAGATGATGTTAAAATGTCATTCTAAAATGAGATCTAGGTGTGTGACATTTGAGAGTAATTTATATATGTAACAAGACTTCAATCTGCTTTTCTGCCTCATGAAACATTCACTCTCAAAATCCAGCTGCCATGCTATGAGGAGTCTAAGTCACGTGAAGAAATCCCAGGCATTGTTCCAGCTGAGAACACCTATTGAGATCCTAGCTCATAGCTTCCAGATACTTAACTGGGGTGACCTTTTAGATAACTTCAGCTCAGGTGCTATCAGATTGCATCTGCTTAAAAGATCCCAAAAGTCAGTTGCCTAACTGAAGTCAGTAACTCCAGAAGAATGAGAGATAAAATAATAAAAATTTGCTGCTGCTTTTTTCCCAGTAAGTTGTGACCTGTTTCTTAAAACTAGATAATCAAAGCCTTTTTACCTGAAAGAATAATACATATACACAAAAATATCTGAGAACAGTAACAGATAGTATTCCATAAGAAACAAAATATGTCAGACAAAGATATTATATTTAGAAAAAATTTTGAGGAGAAAGTGGAATATTAGCTGGCTATTAAAGAGAGGTTAAGTATAAAGTCCATTTAAAAAGGCAAAAGAAAAGGAGATTTATGTACTACTACATGTAATACTTTAAACAATAAAAAATAAAAGGCATATATCTATAATAATAAAACTGTAATATGCTAATTAGACCAGATGTTCTTCCAGATGACCTTCAGGACGAAGTTGGGCCTGTAGCCACGGGATTGAGGAAGCTGCCTTGGCTGTGAGGGAGGGATCCAGGCAGCCTCCACAGGTGCGAAGGCCCATTCTTGCACAAATTTTGTGCATCGGGCCTCTAGCGGATTAATAAAATCAAGTAGCAAGATATAGAAGGTGGATTAATATTCTACCAAGTAGAAAGCAATAATTTAATTACTTGTTTCAAAGAGGGTAATTTAAATAGTTATTAATTAAAAAATTAGTAAATAACATTAACATTACGTCATTCTATATTTGGAGTCATAAATTTACCTTAAGTAATATTAGAGCACATTGTCCTTACATTTTCTTATAGACAAACGTTTGCATCCATCTAGTAATACTACATGGAAACCAATTCCTAGATGAGCAATAATATTCATAACTTGTTTGTATATTCACATTCTGAAAAGTAAATGGAGAGGAGGAAGTTAGAAGAAAGATGTCTATAAAAGTTAAAAATAAAGAAGCAATTGGAATTAAATAAATTATGAGTGGAGAAAGATAGTATAAACATTTTATGTAGGTTTTTTGTCTTTGTTTTTTTTTTTTTTCAATACATTTCCTTAACTGCTCTTCAGAAAATGGAGGGGTCAATTTAAGCTCCCTACTTGAAAGTATCAGAGAATTTTTGCTCGGTTCCTTCACCAACTTTATTTTAAAAATACTTATGACGTTTTTGAGATTCATCAAATATGTGTTTATCAGACACTGAAGGCTCATAGTTAAAAATGGCCTACCTTGATTATATTATAGATAGTTACTGCTGATGCTTTTTTACTATCCATGTTACTGATTCAAGATTTCAATATACAAATCTGTCCTTTAGGATTTGAATGTTATATTACTCTGGAATGGATGGAGCATTGCCGGTTATTTACTAAGTTTGAGCAAGAATAAAGAATTAGTGACCTGGACTATATCTTTAATTGATTATGGACATTGATTATGAAGGAAGACAGGGAGACAGAGGAGAAGGAGGAGTAGGGTGGGAGTGGGGGGACTGATCCCTAGCCTGGAATTCATCATAGTGTTCATGAAGTTAGGGCGTTAGAGCTGCTCATTTCTGAAAAGACAAGTAAATGGAGAGAAGGGGGAAGTTACAAGGAAGATATCTATAAAAGTTAAAAATAAAGAAGCAATTAGAATTATATAAACCATGAGTGGGGAAAGCTAGTATAAACATTTTATGTAGATATTTACTAGGTATATAAGATCAAAGAGAAAGGTTAAAGCCAGGTTGTAAGGCATCTAAGTAATTTGAATTTTATCCTGAACAGACAAGAAGGGTATTTAAAAGGGTTTTCGAGTGAGAGGTGACTATATATTTGCCTTAATAAAGAAAATATATATCCTTCAATACAATTATATCTTATAAAATATTATCCTCAAATAAGAAAAGGCTATAGACATCAGGAAACATCAACAAATTTTCCTAGAGAAAATGCTGCAACAGAACTCTATTTCAGACAGGCTTGTAGGAGCTAAGCCACGCATTGCCAGTATCAACTACTCTATTCTAGCAGTGCTTTTCGAAGTAGTTGGTTGTTAGAAAGAGATAAGGATATAAAGCGGAGATAAGAGCATACTATTACTAACCATGTATTCTTTTGGAATTCCTTTCAAGAAAGAGCAAATAAATACAATTTATGTTTATACCAGATTCTTTGAGATATTTGTGACCCTAGCTTTTTTAAAAGGTTTTCATATATATTTTACTTAGAAAACTGCATATGTGAAAAATGTATCCAAATGTATTCGGCAAATGATAAAATGTAGCCCAAGACTAATGTGACATGGAGACATAAATATAGTTTTGTTTGCATCTCTCTTTTGGGAAACACTTTACATCCAAAGATATCCAGGGACTTCCTGTTGGCACTCAGCAGGGAGTAACAGATGCGCTGCCAAGGCTCTGCTGGGCGGTCTGAGAGTGTCCCCCGAGTCTTGGGAGACTCAGAGGAAGTTCAGCCTGAATCAGGGAGCTACAGAGGATAATAATCCAAAGGTTGGTTTCCAAAGACGATTGAACAATCTTAGTACAGAATTCGGAAACAGAGCACAATTAATAAAGTTTATGACTTTTTTCCTCTATTAAAGGGTTCTCCTCATATTACTTAACAGAAAAGTTGTCAACATGGTGAAGAGAATCCTCATATGTTCTTCACTCAGTTCTTACTCATGTTAAGATCTTAAAAACCAATGTAAAACTATCAAGAGAAAATTAACCTTGATACAATACTATGCAATAATCTACTGATCTTATTTGAATTTTTCCAGATTTCCCACTATTGCCCTTCTTCTGATTCAGGACCCAATCCTGGATCTGACACTCCATTTCGTTGTCATGCTCTCTTACGTGCCTTTAACCGGGGACAGTTGCTCATTTCCTCAGTCTGTCTTTCATGGCCTTGACGCTTTTGAAGACTCCAGGCCAGTTATTTGCAGAATGCCCCTCAATCTGGGTTTGTGCAATGTTTTCTCATTGCTAGAGATTATGCATTTTTGGCAGGAATACCGCAGAAATTATATGCCCCACTCAATGTGTCATATAAGCAAGTGCATGAGGTCAGTATGTCTATTGCTAATAATCCTATCTAATAAAAGAGTAATATGCAAATTTGACCATACCTTTGCCACACCTGCAAGCCGTGCCCACAAGCCACGCCAACCAGCCAAAAAGGACCAGATTATGCAAATAAACCCCAACCAAGATGGCTGCTGCCACCAAAAGTAGGAAGAAGGCTTGGGTTTCCCCGGCAACAGAGGAAGCCAAGCCACCTGCCATTGCCTGCCTAAGCCTCCACTCAATGTTACACAATTTCAGTTATAAAAGATACAGAAATGGCAGCAGCCACTGAGCTGGAGAGAACAGAGGCTTGGATTTCCCTGGCAATGGAAGAAGCCAAGGTTTCAGCTTGCCGTTAATGGCCTACGCCTCCACTCTAGGCTACAAAGTTTCAAACAGAAATGGCTGCAGCCACGGAGTGAGCAGAAGGCTTGGCTCCACTCCAGGCTACAACGTTTCAATTGTAGACATAGATTAATCCCAGATACCAAGGCCTCTGCTTGGGTCACTGGGGGACATGGCCAGCCTGCAAACCTCTACAGGCTCCTCACCCAGGCTGCCCCTCACCCCAAGGGAATCCCCACCCTGATCTGGGACACTCTTCAGGACAAACCAGCTGGCCCCCACCCATGCACCAGGCCTCTATCCTACCTAATAAAAGAGAATATGCAGATTGACGATCACTCCAACATACAAGAGGACTGTCCCCATGTGGTCAAAGATCCTGCCCCCATGTGGACACAAGACAGCCACCACAAGATGGCCAGCAGGGGAGGGCCATTGAGAGGTTCCAGGCCCTGCAACAGAGGGCAGTTGTGGGTGATCAGGCCAGCAGGTGAGGGCAGTTGGGAGGGACCAGGCCTGCAAGGGAGGGCAGTTAGAGGTGATCAAGCCTGCAGGGGAGGGCAGTTAGGCATGACCAGGCCAGCAGAGGAGGGAAGTTGGGGGCAAACAGGCTGGCAGGGGAGCAGTTAGACATCAATTAGGCTGGCAGGGTAGTGGCTAGCAGGTGATCAGGCTGGCAGGTAGAAGTGGTTAGGAGCAATCAGGGAGGCAGGCAGGTGAGCAATTTGGAGTCAGCAGACCTGGATTGTGAGAAGTATGTCCCATTGCCCGTTTAGGCCCGATCCCAATATGATCAGGCCTAATCGGGCAGTCAGACATCCCTCAAGTAGTCCCTGATTGGAGAGGGTGCAGGCTGGGCTAAGGGAGATCCCCTCCCCCTCTGTGCACGATTTCGTGCACTGGTCCTCTAGTATTAAATATTAACTGTGATCACATGGCTAATGTGATGTCAGCCAGTTTTCTTAACTTTAATGTTATAATTTTTCTTCCAGTAATTCACAATTCTCTTATGAGGAGATACTTTAAAACCTTCCAAATGTCCTGTTTCTCATCAAAGTCTTACCTTTACACTAATTTTAGTATCCATAGATTGTTCTTGCCTGTCACAACTAGTAATGGTAAATTTCTATTTTGTTTTTTCCTCCTACATTTGTTAATTGCATTTTTGCTATAAATGAAGAGCCATTTCTTCTCCTGCATTTATGTAACTATCTATTTATTCATTCATTTGTGTATTGGTATGGATTTAGCTATATTTATTTTATTCAGTTTTTAATAACCCAACATTGTCACTGCTTATTTTATTGCTAAACTTGTGCTAGCTTTACCACTTGGAAGCTCCTTTGAGTTGGAATTTGTATTCTTTTGCTATGCCCTCATTTTTTTCATATGTTCTTATTAGCGACTCAAGATGTTCCAGGATTATGTTGTTCATTTCTACGCCCCAGCTCTGACAGCAGCCATTTTCCAGAGAGACTTAATTCATTTTATTGGAGAATAGTTTTGAGAAGCTAAGACCTGGGCTAATAAACCCTTTTAGAGATTTTATTGCTAAGAGTTCAAGTTGGAGACATATGGTACTTGATATATCTTTAGAGCAATACTTTCTAGAATTTAAATCTCAGAATAGTTGCAGAAACACTAAATGAGTGTGTAAATGTGGTTGAGGGTGAGAAATTTGCAGCAGAAAATTTTTACACTGAAAAATGTGGTAGAAATTGTTATGGGAATTATTTAACTTCATTTGTAGAAGGAAAAACAATATTCACTGAACTTTTGACCTATCAGAGGATAAGAGATGAGGTAAGACCAAAAGGAGGGCTGATTCTTACATTAGAAATTAATGTACTAATAAGGTTGCTGAGTTAAAGTAAGGGACTCAATTGGCTACTAAAAGTTTAGGGTTCTAATCTTTTCAGTGAGAACTTTATATAATTGTGAATATGATGCTAGTACCAAAGATTTTTAACATCTGAGTTTCTAACACTAAAATCCTGGTTGATGACTTAAAATGATGGTTGTTACACCAATAGGAGAGAAAAATTACATCTCAGTGTCAAAAGTATAATCATGGATCATGGCTCTTTGAATTGATGACAGGTTTTCATATTTGCATTTTTATTTGCTTCTAATACATCAATTATGACTTTAAAAACTTTCATTTGTTTTACAAATGGAAGCAAGAACTATTTAACCTGTGAAACTGTCTTAACCCTTATTCATTAAGTGTCCAGTTTTAGCACTCAGTGTATAAACAGTATCTTTAGATTTTCTGAAAGTGCTTTATTGAAGGGTATTCTTTTTCACATGTGCCATCAAAGTAGAATTAACAAAATACATTAAAATATAAAAAAAAGTTGCCCAGCCAGTGTCGCTCAGTGGTTAAGCATCGATCTATGGACCAGTTGATCACAGTTTGATTTCCAGTCAGGGCACATGCCTGGGTTGCAGGCTCCATCGCTCATCATTGATGTTTCTAACTCACATTTTCTTCCTTCCTCTCTGAAATCAATCAAAGCATATTTTTAAAAAACAATATTAATAGCAGAAACAAGAAAAAGTAGTAAGTTTCCACATGGATTCTTATCAGTACTTTTAGACTCAAGTTGTTGGGTATCTGTTTCCAAGACTTAGAAGATTGGTTAGCACCAGAACTACTCCTAAGGGTTAATGATATGGTATAGATTGAGTTATGCTGGGAAGACTTGTCTGCTTCCACATATTGCCACTGCTTAATTGCCCCTTACCTCATCTCCAGCATTAGTGTTTTGGAGATAATGCATAAATATCATGACAGGAAGGGAGCTTACCTGAGAGCCTTGGGTCTAGGTTATAGAGTATTCCACCAATAATTATTTCTGTTGTCTTAGACATGGCACTTTATACCCCCTATTCTCAATTTCATTCTGGAAGTTTCCTCAGATTTTATCATTCTGCCCCTACTACTAAGGAAGATGCTGCTGAACTTCACAGAATCACTGTACCTAGACCTTACATGAGGCTCCTCAATGATGGTGTTACCTTTCATCTTCTCTGCCATGGATGTAATTCATATGCCATATTTGAAACCAGTTTTAAATATTTGTATGGCTTCTTAAGTTCAGTGAATGAGGAATGAGGTTCAGTAGCCAAACTCTCTTATCAAAAACATGTTTGTCAGAAATAGTAAATATTATCTCCATTATACATGCTTTGTAATGTATAAGACACTTTCCATGTATTATCTAAACAAAACTAAGGAACAAATATGATGATGATTTTGTGAAAGTTGAATCTGAAAATCAGAGAATGGGTCATTGGATTATCCATTAATCAGTGAGAGTTGGAGTGCACCCAGCTACTCTCCATTGTACTCCATCATACTGTCTTATGGACATTCTATTGGCATAAGTTATTTGAAAGACAGTAATCTCTGGACCTACATTATTAGCTCATAGGTCTTCTTCAATGTCTGTGTTTAATAATCAGTGGCTGAAAGTAGCAGATAGAGACAAATATAACTTAACATTTTATTTTTAGCTTGTGTAAATGGTGTTTCCTTTGTTTGTTTTATCTATTATCTCTTCACTGTAATCACATGAGGTTAACAGTGGTAGGTTGGGAAATTCTTTTTTAAAATATATTTTTATTGATTTAAGAGAGGGAGAGAGAGATAGAAACATCAATGATGAGAGGAAACATTGATTGGCTGCCTCCTGAAGGCCCCACTCTGGGGATCTATCCCACAACCCTGGTGTGTGCCCCGACTGCTAATCTGAACCTTGGCCTCCTGGTTTATAGGTCGATGCTCAACCACTGAGCTATGCCAGGCGGGCCTCGGAAATTCTTTCATCAACATATCTCTCTGGACTTTGAGGTACAGAAAAAGAATGGCTTTGAATAACACAATTGAAAATTAATACTGCATTATATGAGACTAGAAATCCATTAAATCTAAAGTGCCTTACTTCTGATCCTGTTCATGAAAGGGCCTGAGAAGGCTGAATGGGTCATGTATATTATCTAAATTGAACCCCCCCAAAAATGCCCCAAAATAATCATCCATTGCCACATTTCTAAAAGTCAGAAAAAGTGAAAAATGTGATTATACAAAGCGTCTCCTCTTGAGATACTAGAAAATGATAATTCTTAGGAGGTCTAGGGAACACACAGGGAAGGAAGATAGGCATGGGGAACAATGAAAATTAAAGTAAAAATTCTTAGAGCTTAAAATATTAATTTTAGGTAAAAGAATAAATCAAATCTTTACTTAAGAACTCAGCATTAATAAAGCTGATTAGTCAAATTAAAACTTCTGGGCTTTGTAGTCACAATCATATGGAAATGGGATGAATCCTAGCTCATGGTTCTGGGCAGCTCCTTATCACCATATCAATTTCTTTATCTACACATTGGGAATATGAGTGTATTAGGTATAATAATTTGAAGGTTAGAGGAAAGCATATAAAGGAAATACTACATTACTCTGGTAGGTCTTTTATTTTTGAGTGAAAATATGTTACCAAAATTCTTACTAATAAAACTAGATTATATAGGTGATAGATAGATAATAGATAGGTAGGTAGGTAGATAGATAAATAGATAGATAGATAGATAGATAGATAGATAGACGATAGTTAGAACCTTAAGTTTGACATCTGTGATACAAAAAAAATTGTTCAGGAAAAGCTGTGATATAAACACCATATACTTTTATTACTTCTCATCCCACACCACTGTTTTCCCTTTTTATGGTCTGTTTTAACCTCCACATACATAGCACAGAGTTTGGGTGATGACTGCCTAGACCCTATCCTGATACCCACTTATGAACCTACTGACCTTGAGCAAGTTTTTTACTACGGTTCTCCAGGTCCCTGACCATGAGTACTAAGGCCAAAATCTATTCTGATTGGTTATTGTCTGCACATTACTGATTATTAAATATGATTCATACATCTCCAGAATCAAGCACTCCCATTCATTATTTATAAACATGTGTAACATTTATGTAAACATATATAAAACATTGATAACAGTGGTTACTCCTAGGGGTAAAACTTGAAAGAAGGGAGTAGGAGACATTTATTTTTACCTATATAATTAAGTTTGAAATTTGAAATATATGTATGTTTTATCTAATCAAAACAGTATTTTTTCTTAAATTGAGCAAGCTTATTATAAACATATATATGGAATCTAACTGCAAATTTTTGCTTTGCATTTATGTCTGAGCCAAAAGCCTTTGATTCAATTCAGTACAAATCACTATTTGAAAGCATTTTGTAAAATATTGATTGATTGATTAAGGTATTACATATGCGTCCTTTTCCCCCCTCACCCCCACTCATGCCCTCACCACCCTAGTGTCTGTGTCCATTGACACAGTGTCCACTGCCTATCATAAAGCTTATGCATATATGTATGCATACAAGTCCTTTGGTTGATCTCAACCCTGCCTTGCCTTCCCTCTGAAGTTTGACGGTCTGATTGATGCTTCCCTGTATCTGGATCTGTTTTTGTTTTTTCAGTTTATGTTATTCATCATATTTCACAAATGAGTGAGATCGTGTGACATTTATCTTTCTCTAACTGAATTATTTTGCTTAGCATAATGCTCTCCAGGTCCATCTATGCTGTTGCAAATAGTAGGAGTTCCTTCCCGTTTACAGAAGTATAGATTCCATTGTATAGATGTACCACTGTTTTCTAAACCACTCATCTACTGATGGGCACTTAGACTGTTTTCAAATATTGGCCATTGTAAATTGTGCTGCTATGAACATAGGGGTACATATACACTTTATAACTGGTGTTTCTAGTTTCTTGGGATATATTCTTAGAAGTGGGATCACTGGGTCAAATGGGAGTTCCATTTTTAGTTTTTGGTGAAACTCCATATTGCTCTCCACAGTGGCTGCACCAGTCTGCATTCCCACCAGCACTGCTGCATCTTCATCAGCACTTGTCATTTGTTGGTTTGTTGATAGATAGCTGTTCTGATAGGTGTGTGATGGTACCTCATTGTCATTTTGATTTGCATCTGTCAGATGATTACTGACTTTAATATGTTTTCATATGTCTCAGCCTTCTATATGTCCTCTTTTGAAAAGTGTCTATTTAGGTCATTTGCCCATTTTTTGATTGGGTTGTTTATCTTCCTTTTGTTAAGTTGTATGACCCTGTAAATGTTGGAGATTAAACCCTTTTCAGAGATGACATTGGCAAATATGTTCTCCCATGCAGTGGCCTTTCTTGTTGTTTGTTGATGGTTTCTTTTGCTGTGCAGAAGCTTTTTATTTTGATGTAGTCCCATTTGTTGATTTTCTCTTTAGTTTCTATTGCCCTATGAGCTGTTTTGTATCTTTTTCTCATTTTCCAAAGTTATAATGTAAAATTATTTGTTAACTATAAAATAAATAAACTAATCTTCTGGAGGTAATTTTTTCAAACTTTTGCAGTCCTGAAGGCAACTGCCTGTCATAAAGCTTGAATTTCTGAATTTAATTTAATGTTATTAATCATTAATCTTATGCCCTTTTATTTTAAAGACTTTTCATATGAACTCAGACACTTTTACAATGAAGAAAAACGCAATGTGGTATAACTAGATAAACATATTAGCATATGATGAGAATACCTGTGGGGTGGGAGGAAAAATCTGGAGAAATTAGCCAAATCAAGTGGGAGCTAGAAAAAGAAGAATAATAAAAGTGGACAAATTAAAAGGACACATAAGGAAGATGAATCGAATTAGGTTGATTTTTGAAGGTGAAGGCAAGAATCATATTTCTTGTGATTCTCAGTAGAATATGCATTCTAGTTTTTATAATGCAAAAAATTCTTCTGTTTCTCTAGTAATGAAGATCAGCGATCAGCCCCCCCCTCTCTCTCTTTCTCTCTCATATATATATATCCTATCTAATAAAAGAATAATATGCAAATAGACCATACCTCCAATCAAGCCACACCCACCAGACAATTGGGAGCAGATAAACCCCAACCAAGATGGCAGGCCGGGCCCACCACCGCCTGAAGCCCGGCCAAGGCAGCCACTTCGGGTGGCGGCAGGAGTCCAGGTCGCAGCCCTTGACCCAGCAGGGGAACCGAACCCCTGCTGCCTCCAGAAGCCTGGCCATGGCAAACCTGGGGCTGGGGGGTGGGGGGTTTGAAGACAAAAACCTGCAGGCCTGGCACCCAGGGGCCCCAAGGCCTGAGGCGGAGGCATTTGGGTTGCTGAGGGGCATGGGTTGGGACAGCAGAAATACAAACCTGCAAGAAACCTGTGGAAAAGGAAATAAACTATCAAAACCTTATCTCCATTTCCACAAGATGAGAAAACTGCCTCTGGATTATTTAGTGCTGTGGCCAACACCTTTCTACAAACACAGGGTAATGTTATGATCACTCCCAGGAAGGTCTGGTCAGAATACAGTCCCCAGGGAATAATGCTACTGTGGCAAATTATCTAAGAGAGGAAACAAGCTTTTGCTGGGTTCATTCTGAAGGTCAGAGAACATGCCACCCCAACATATGCTGTGTTGTTATATTGATGATCTTGACCTCAAGATGCTTGAAAAACAGCAAATGAACATGGAGGATTTCACTGAAGTCCCCTGATCTCCCTAAAATCAGACCCTTTCTAAAGGAGCTTAAATGTCATAGGTCCCCATGATGGGACAAGTGTCATCAGGCAGAGAAGACTGACTCTTGTCACAGAACAGGAGAGTAGAAGTTGACATCACACCCAAACTTTGTTACAAACTATTTCCTCCCACCCCATTCATCTTTCCTAAATATCATTTACTCACCTCTAAGGGGACTATATCTCCCATTCCCTTTCCATAGGAAGAAGATATTTAAATCTGCATTCTAAGCCACGTTGGAGAGTTACTCATTTTTCCCTGGGATCTCCCACATATACACAAGGTACACATGTTAATGAACTTTTGTTTTTCTTTTGGTCATCTGTCTTTCATTATAAGGGCCTCCACTAAGAACTCAGAAAGGTAGAGGAAAGCTATTTTTCCTCTTCCATAATTCTATCTCGGGAAATCAAGTCCCCAGGTGAACAATGAGGTTGACTCAAGTACCAAGCAGTCCCAGCTGACAGGAGGGAAGCTTCTAGGGAGAAATCAATGATATTGGCATCAAAGTGGGACGGAGGCCACATGCATGGTTGCCGGTGGGAGTTTAAAGTGGTTCAACATTTTTGGAGGATGATTTGGCAAATTTGATAGAAATGTTCAAGCTACATCCAAGTGTCCTCATCTAGGAATCACATCTGCTGAGATAAAGCACAAGCGCATAAGCCTTGCTCAGAACCCAGGATGCTACTGTGGGCTCCCCTTCCACGATAGGAAAACCTGGGAACAACCTTCATTTTTAGGACAAGGTGACATCTATACTAATAAAAGGGTAATATGCTGATTAGACTGAACATCTTCTGCAAGACCTTCTGGCTGTCCTTCCGGATGTCCTTCCCGACAAAGCCATGATGGCGGGGCCAAGGCAGAGGAGGTTAGAGGCAATCAGGCAGGCAGGGGAGAGCAGTTAGGGGAACCAGACCAGCAGGGGAGAGCAGTTAGGGCAAATAGACTGTCAGGGGAGAGCAGTTAGGGGGATCAGGCTGGCAGGCAGGTGAGTGGTTAGGAGCCAGAGGTCCCAGATTGGAGAAAGTGTAGGCCAAGCTGAGGTGATCCCCTTCCCATACACAAATTTTTGCACCAGCCCTCTAGTGTGTGTGTGTGTGTGTGTGTGTGTGTGTGTGTGTGTATATATATATATATATATTAGTATAAATTTATATTTGTATTATTTACAACTTCTTTACCATCATATTGTTACATGCAAATCCATGTTATTTTATAAATTCTTACACTTCTGGAATGTGCTATATGCTTGTATTTCTATTTCTATTTTATTTTTAATTTTAGGCCCTAAACCAAATAAAGAGAAATAGAAACAAAATTATAGTTAAGGATTAAGTTATAAGTTTGCTAATATCAGATGGTTCTGATATAATTCTTAAATACTTAAGTGTATGAAAAATAAAATATAATACACACAGACCAAGGTAAGGAAGCTGGATATACTTAGTAGTTACCTCTCCATTGAAGGCTAATTTCATTGTTTGTTAATATTTACCAGTAAATACAAAAGCACAATTTGCACGTATGCATTTTTAAAATATTTTTATAAATTTCATTACATTTTCCTTAGAAAACAAAATTTTTATAAGGAAATATGATAAAAATGGATTATTGTTAATTAAATTTAGCTACTTCCTTAAAAATGTTTTGAATATAGTTACTGACCTTCTTCCTACATGAGCAATGATTATGCTGGAGAAGATATGAAAAATATCACCTTTGAAATTATTCTATTGTCTTGATATGTCCTTAGTGTGAACAAAATAATTAAAAGAAGAATTTCAATTGCAAAATTTTCAAATCATATAATTATTTACAGAGACACTTAAGGTGACCTTTTGTTATTGGACTGGACTATTCTGTTATATTAATAAAAATAAGTAATTTAACCTGCCAAATAAACTTGATGAAATAACTTCAGAATCTGTAGCATTCTCAGTCCTTCAAGGTTTATTCATTCCTCTGTCCTGGCAGAGCAACCAGCTAATAGCTATAATGGATTACCTTCCAGTGAGGAAGGTAGTTAAAGGCCAGACAGCTACAAAATGCTGTGGTAAGAAAATGAGAATTTTTTTTAGAGTACAATATCTCACAAATGTAATCCAAATGTTGCTCATCAGTTTTAGCCCTATAGCTAAATTTGGAACCCAATAAGTCAGATTATGAAGTTAGTGCTGATTTAAATAGAATGCCAGAACAAAGGACTCTCAATTTTTGGAAATAGCGTTTATCTTGATGCAGTACCAATGTGAAGGAAGAACTTTGGGGTAGGAAAGGGAAGATAAGAATAAGACATTTAAATCTTTTTTTTTCTGGTTAAATTTTAATCATATTTAGATTATGTAAATCAAGACACTCTTTAGATGGAAGAATAAGTAACTGTTGCATTAAGGAAGAAAACTAATTGCAAACACATCAGTAGGAAAATGAACCCTCTATACTTACGAAAGGATATCTGTGCTTCAAATGGTTTCAGAGCTACCCCAGGTAGGCACCCTTCAAAGAAAGTTGCACCATGTTCCAGTTTTCAGTATAGTTGTATAGAAGTTGCAGACAATCTGAAGAGGATGATATGATGCAGTAGATATTTGTTAGGAAAGGATTTAACCTATCTCCTTATTGGGTGTAAAGATTCCAAGGGGCTGAAATGTCAGACTCACATATTAGCCTCCTCTATCTCTTTTGAAAGCCTTCCCCAAATATCAGACATTGAGGATTTTTTTTTCATTTTCTGACCCCAGTTTTTATCATCATCAAAAACTAAACTTGTTTACAATAGACACAGAGGAATGAGTGAGGTCAGAATGGTACTAGGACTACCACTTAAATTTTTAAGAAAAGAGTAATTAATAATTATACCAATGACAAAATCATGAGCTAGGTAACAATTTTAGCACTTTATATATATTAACTTATTTCATCCTCTCAGTAACTCTTTATTTTTCTTATTTTATTTATTTTTTTTGTTACATGTATTGGGTTGAAATTGGTTAGTAAGATTACATTTTTCTGTACATAATCTATATATTGCATTGTGTGTTCACCAACCAAAGTCAAGTCTCCTTCAGTCACCATATATTTGACTCCCTTTACATTTTTTTTGTGTGTGTATTCAAGTTGACCCCTTTACCTTTTACTAACACTTACTCCCCTTCTCTCTGGTAACACCATACTGTTGTCTGTGTTTATGAGTTTTATTTGTTTTTCTTATTTGTTCATTTGTTGCTTTAGGTTTTATAGCCCACTTATGAATTAAATCATATGTTTCTTCACTTTTTCTGTCTTGACTTATTCCTCTTAGCATGATATTCTCAAGGTCTAGCTATGTTGTTTCAAATAGCAGTTATTTTCATATTTTCTTATGGCTGAGTAGTATTCCATTGTGCATATGTACCATGTCTTCTTTATCTACTTTCAGTAGAAGAGGACACTAAGGCATGGGGTGATTAATAACATGTTTAAAGCCAAAAAGCAGCAAATCCAGCAATTTAAACCTTGCAGTCTTATTCCATGTCCCTCGCCTTTAGTCACTGTTCTACACTATCATGGAAGAACATTCTATCTTTCACCATACTCTAGTTCAGAAATTCAAAAATGTAACTCTTTGGAACTTTCTCAGACTGGGCATTCTATATATCTTCATTGCAGTGGAATATAGGCATGCATTTAAGGCTTTAAGATGGTTTCTAATGAAGAGCAAGTATATCAGCTCAATTATTATTCTTTTAACACTTAATTTCATGGAATGAACTAGAAAATATTTAGGAACATTTTCAGGTCATATCCTCCTATATATCAAAGTTCATGAAAGTAGTATAAGAAAGAAACTTACACAATACTATGTAGCCCACTTGCTCATATTTCTTTTGAAAAGAAACTACTCCCCTTTCTTTGAGGAACACTTCATAAGCTCTGGAGAAACTGACTTTCTTAGAAACATTAGTTGAGAAATAAATACTGGTCTCTGGAAATAGATCAAATACTTAGTGGCTTACCATAGCCTACTCTGCAGTCAGAGTACCAGGAAAGAATTTTCCCCAATTTGTCTGAGTCATACCCTAAGCATTGATACCATCTACACTAATAAAAGAGAAATATGCAAAATGACCATAACTCCATGACACCCACTGGCCAATTAGGAGTGAGTATGCAAATTAACCCAACACAGCTGGAGGGTTAATTTGCATATGCAGGCATGGAGCGAAGACTGAAGGCTCTTGCCCAAGTGAAGACTGAAGGCTATACTGAAGATGACTGAAGACTGAATAGGCTTGGCTTTTCCACTGCAGCCAGAGAGAAGGCCTGGGTCCAGGTGCTGGAGGAAAACTGGTTCTGGCAGCCAGGGGAATGAAGGCCTACTGCACGAATCTTCATGCAATAGGCCTCTAGTGTTAAATATTTTCCCTTAACCATTTTATTTGCCCATGCACCTTGCTTTTATTGGAAATGTTCACATGCTTGCTTTTTAGTACTTGCTGCATTTTATTCTGTCTGCAGAGTGAAAGCCACTAGAGAGCCAGGGAACATCTTGCTTTAACATACCATCTGCAGCTACATCTGGACATTTGTGTTCCTTTGATCTGTAACAATACCAACTATGGAATGGGACCAAGAAATATAATATAAAAAGGCATTTGGCTCTGGATCTTTTTCTCCAACTCTCAATGTAGAGCATGAGTTGATTGAAGGGTTTGAATAAGTATTTGCAGTTTTATTTTACCATAATATACCACCCCAACTTATCTAAGGTGAGGGAACTTTTCTGAATATTTTCCTTCTTATTTTTGCCTAGACAATTTTGCTTTCCACAAGCAATGTTTCAGAAAATTGGCAATTAGTTGCTGCATTGGAAGTCTAAACCTCACCGATTAGTGGATGAAATTACTGCATTTGGTTTGTGAAAATAAACAAAACCCACCCAAATGAGAACAGAGACTGTTTATTCAGAAGTTGCTCTAGCAAGGGACTCAGCTTCCATCACTTGTGTGTGGCAGGGAATCAAAGTCAGGCAGGGAAGTGGGAACACTTTATAGTAAAAAAAGGGAACATTTATGTGTGCTCTCATTGGAGGCTGTTGGCTTGGGAAGCTGGACGTTGGCGAACTGGAAGTGGACTATCCTATGAAATTGGTTTGCGGAGCACATTTGGCTCTACTGGTTGGTCCTCAGTTAGCTACAGATGGGAATGTAGAGAATAAGGAATCTGGCAGGCAGTGACCATGTCCTAATCATCGTGAAAAATGGCTTCAGAGGCTGTGGGTCTGACTTCTATCAGCATATAGTATCTAGCCATTTTTGTTTGTGTAATCAGTGTCTCAGGAATCACACAAACCTAGATTTGCATCTTGACTGTTATTTTTTTTAAATTGTGTAATCATGGGCAAGGTATTGCTCTTTTAGCCTTAGTTTCATCACCTATAAAATGAAAATAATAGTTTGGAAGGTCATTTCAAGGGCAAAATGAAAGCTGAAAAGGAATCAATGCATGTTCAAACATATTAATGAATTAATTATAGCTCTTGTTGTTGACATCATGGTAAAATGTCCTCCTAAAAGTTCATTTTGAAAGTTTATTTGAGTGGCTTCAATAATATTCTCCTTCTAAAGTTGCTGTGTGTGAAAGCAAGAGGTCACTATCCCGGAAGCATTAACAAAATGTCTGGATATTGACAATGCTGTCTTAACCATGCCACCATCAGCCCCTTCCCCAAACCTTTCCATACCTTTTCTCTGAACCACTCAGATGTTAGAAATGAAAAAAAAAATCACTTCTTTCTTTGAGGAATTTGAATGAAATTCCTGTGTTGTTGTTGTTGCTGTTGGTGGCGGTGGAGGTGGTGGTGGTGGTGGTGGTGGTATGTGTGTGTGTGTGTTTCATAAAGAGAGCCACTTTATTTTGATGTCTGAATTGTAAAACATACATGCATACATGTTTGGCCCTACTGAACTAAAAATTAGCTTAAATTTATTTAAACTAATTTAAAAGATAGAATGTCCATGTCCCAAAGGTTAGCTCACAGTGCAAACCTTCTTGAGGAGTGTTCATAGGCAAACAGAAGCAGAGAGTAGGCCAGATTTAACCCATCGGCTATAGCTTGCCAACCCCCACATTAAACTTTTATTTTCTTCCTGATAGTTAAAATTTGTTTGTTAGGTTCTGGAGGAAATTTTTGTATTTATTTGTCCTTTATTCAACTTGTAATTCCCATTGAAATTACATTTCCGAGATTATTTTATTACTCTGTGTATATTTTTAATGTCATCTTGTTTGGGATTTATGAATTACCTATCTTCATAAATCTTTTGTAATCCTTTGATCTGTAACAATACCAGCTATGGAATGGAACCAAGAAAGATAATGTGAAAGGGCATTAGGCCTTGGATCTTTTTCTCCAACTCTCAATGAAGAACATATGTTGATTGAAGGGTTTAAACAAGGATTTTCAGTTTTATTTTACTGCTAGAGGGCTAGTGTGCAAAATTCATGAATGGGGGTATGTGTCCCTTAGCCCAGCCTGCACCCTCTCCAATCTGGGACCCCTCGAGGGATGTGCGGCAGTCAGACATCCCTCTCACAATCCAGGTCTATTTGCTCCCAACTGCTTACCTGCCTGCCTTCCTGATTGCCCCTAACCGCTGTTGCTTGCCAGCCTAATCACCCCCTAGCTCCTCTGCCAGCCTGATTGATGCCTAATTGCTCACCTGCCAGCCTGTTTGTCCCTAACTTCCCTCTCCTTCAGGCCCAGGCACCCCCAACTTCCTGCCTCTGCCAGCCTGATCATCTCTAACTGCCCTTCCCTGCAGGTTTGAGTGCCCCCAACTGCCCTCCCTTGCAGGCCTTGTCCCTCCCAACTTCCCTCCCCTGATGGCCATCTTGTGGTGTTAGAGTGATGGTCAATTTGCATATTATCCTTTTATTAGATAGGATAGAGACCTGGTACATGGGTGGGGGCCAACTGGTTTGCCCTGTTGGATGTCCCTGAACAGGGTGGGAACTCCCTTGAGGCATGGGACAGCCTGGGCAAGGGACCTGTGGTAGTTTGCAGGCCAGCCATGCCCCCCAGCAACCCAAGTGGAGGCCCTAGTATCTGAGATTTATTTATCTTCTATAATTGAAGTTTTGTAGCTTTGAGTGGAAGCCAAGGCAGACCAGAGCTGCCAGAGCTTGGCTTCTTCCATTGCCAGGGGCAACTCAGGTGACCTGCTTTCTAGCTTTGTGGCTGCTGCTATTTTTGTTGAGATTTATTTATCTTCTATAATTGAAACTTTGTAGCCTTGAGTGGAGGCATGAACCAGCCAGGGTGTGAAAAAAGCTTGGCTTCTTCCATTACAAGAGAAACCCAAGCCTCCTGCTCATTCCATGGCCACAGCCAATTTGTTTGGGTTACTATATTTTCCAGCGTATAAGATGACTGGGCATATAAGACAACCCCTAACTTTTCCAGTTAAAATACAGAGTTTGGGATACACTTGCCCTATAAGAGGGCACCCAGCATATAAGACGACCCCCGACTTTTGAGAAGATTTTCCTGGGTTAAAAAGTCGTCTTATATGCCGGAAAATATGGTAATTTCCATACTCACTCTTGATTGGCTGGTGGGTGTGGCTAGTGGAGTGATGTTTAATTTGCATATTATTCTGTTATTAGATAGGATAATAAACCAACCCACCTTAGCTAAGGTGAGGGTACTTTTCTGAATATTTTCCTTTTTATTTTTGCCTAGACAATTTTGCTTTCCGCAAGCAACTTTTAAGAAAATTAGCAATTAGTTGTTGCATTGGAAGTCTAAACCTCACTGTGTAGTGGATGAAATTACTACATTTGGTCTGTTATCTTTTAAAAGTTGTTGTTGGTGTGTGTGTTTCATAAAGAGAGCCACTTTATTTTGATGTCTGAATTGTAAAACACATGCATACATGCTTGGCCCTACTGAACTAGAAATTAGTTTAAATTTTCAATCTGTTAAAACTCAGGATCTTTCTTAGACCATAAGCTACTTGACTGTAGACCAGACTACTAAATAGCATTAGAAAGACATCTAATTCCAATACACTGCTTCAGTGATACCTGATCCCTCAGGCGAGACCAGCTCTCTCAACTTGGGCAGCTGGCTGGAGATGAAATTTGCTGAGTCTCTGAGTCTCTAACTGAGATTCCACTCTTTGGTGCCTGGTAATTGCTAACTGTAGGCAGTGAATGAAACTGATTAGAGTGGATTCCCGCCCCACTCCTCACTTGCCCCATCTATAAAACTGCTCTCTATCTCTGGATGGTAGCTCTTTGTTTTCCATCCAAAAAGTATCTCAGGTAACTACCAGCTGGGTACAAAGCATACCTGCCTCTCCATAGGGATGATCAATCCATAGCTTGAGCAGCTGTATGCCTGCCAGTTGGGGAGGCAGGCAGGACCTGGGAGTGGAGCAGGCAGAGGAGCAGAGGGAGATTCCCTGGCTTGGTTTCTGCAGCTCACTGTGCTAACCTTCTTTAAAAAAAAATTATGTCTCCCCCAACCCCCATTGACCTCCCAATTGGTCTCCCCTACCCCCTAGCACATGCCCTCACCTGCCTTCCCTCAGTGTCTTGTATTCATTGATTATACTTTTATGCATACATACAAGTCTTTCGGTTGATCTCCTGCAGCCCCCTTCCTCCCATCCTCCCCTGCTTCCTGCTGTAGTTTGACAGCCTGTTCCATGCTTCTTTGCCTCTGCATCCATCCCCCCCCCCTATTTCTTTTCTTTAAAAAAATCTTGCCTCTGCAGACTAGAAATAAAATATGAGAACAAGAAATGTTTGAGTCCCGATTTCAATGTGCTAACCTTCTTGAGGAGTGTTCATAGGCAGACAGAAGCTGGCAGTAGGCCAGATTTAGTCCACGGGCCATTGTTTGCCAACCCCGGCATTAAACTTTCATTTTCTTCCTGATAGTTAAAATTTATTTGTTAGGTTCTGGAGGAAATTGTTGTATTTATTTGCCCTTTATTCAACTTCATAATTCCCATTAAAATTACATTTCCAAGATTATTTTCTTACTCTGTGTATGTTTTTAATGCCATCTTGTTTGCCATATGAATTACATGTCTTCACAAATCTTTCTAATAAAAAATAGCTATTCTGTGGTTAGGAGTATTTGGTTAACAAACAATAAAGATAAATAAATGAATACTATTTAGACAATGCAGAATAATCAATATTATATAGAAAATACTTATACTAAAAAACCTTGTTGTTTATCTGAAATTAATTTAACAGGGCATCTTGCATTTTATTTAGCCATCCTTCTGACTCCTGAAATATTTTAGTTTCCTTTCTTCAATTTATTTTCTATCTTTAAAGAAACTTATTGAAATATATTGACCACTGAAAGGTCTCTTCAGATTCACTTATTTTTATAAGTCTATATTTTAATTTTATTTTTTTAATATATTTTATTGATTTTTTACAGAGAGGAAAGGGAGAGGGATAGAAAGTCAGAAACATTGATGAGAGAGAAACATTGATTAGCTGCCTCCTGCATACCCCTTATTGGGGATGTGCCCACAACCAAGGTACAAGCCCCTGACAGAATCGAACCCAGGACCCTCCAGTCCTCAGGCTAAAACTCTATCCACTTAGCCAAACCGGTTTCGGCTCTTTGTTATCTTTTAAATGAATTTTCAGGAGTAAAGAAAATAAATGTGTGTGGGCTGACTTTAATGCTGAAATAGAAATACTGTCAAACAAACTCCAAGAATACAGAGTGTGACTATACATACACACTACAAATAGTTTTCAAATGTTTAAAACTTTTGTATTTAATTTTTTAAAAATCTGTCCTTGTGATTTGGACATCACTATGTACCCAACATCTAAAACAACTATTTAATTTATTTAAAAGTATAAATTCCATTTTGTTTTAGTATTTTTTCATACTTATTTAGAAAGAAAGCTTATATGGATTTCATCATAATAGTGAGACCATAAGGACAAGCAGGCCAAGTCTCAGGTATCTTTCCAGTACCAAACAGTAATTCTTATGGAGAGTACCAGCGATGATATTCCCAATGACTTAACAAAATCAACTACATGATTATGTCATCATGCAGATCTGGATTGTCTATAAAAACAGATAATTATTTATTTTATAATATAAACATGATAGTTTGTTTGGAATTTAGACATCTCATTATTAATATCAATAGGGAAAAATTGCCTCTTTTGAAAAGATAAACTTTAATACAGTTATCTTTATTTGTATATATGCACACATAAGCCATGTGTAAAATATTTTTATCCTATAGAACCACAGTTGGGTTATTTTCTTTTTAAAAAAATATATTTTATTTTTTTTTTTTACAGAGAGAAAGGGTGAGGGATAGAGAGTTAGGAACATCGATGGGAGAGAAACATCTGTCAGCTGCCTCCTGCACACCCACCACTGGGGATGTGCCCACAACCAAGGCACTTGCCTTTGACTGGAATCAAACCCAGGACCCTTCAGTCCGCAGGCCAATGCTCTATTCCCTGTGCCAAACTGACTAGAGCCAGGTTATTTTCTTGATGATACTTCACAAAATGGCAGCTCAAATTTGAATTTGTATTTTTAAGCTGAAAAAGAAAAAGGGAATTCTATGACATTTGAAAACTGTTCTTGCTCTCACAGTTAGAATAATTAATGTTATTCTGTTAGATATAAATAATTTCATAGAATTCTAATCTTAAAGTTACTCTGAGACTAAGATAAATGAGACAAAGCAAGACCACTTTATAATTTTGTTCAAGTGCAGACAGAAACAAAATCACTATGCCACTCACAAAATAGCAAATGCTTTCATCTTGGCCAAACTGAATAACTTCTACTTATTTCCAATTACAACTTTATCTTCTTTCTAATCTGCTCTCCCTGTAGATAAGAATTATTGAAATAACTCATCATATAATTTTCTGTGCTTTCTGAAAGCATCTGATCTAGAGCCAATCCTACTTCTCTAGACTCTCCCACAAATCACAAACCAAAGCCTAAATTCTATAATCATTTTTTGTTTTTCTGACACCTTCTTACTGGGACACCACAGTTACCTATGTACGTTCTTCCTCCCTAACTTGCATAATTGTATGGGTGTGCCTGGTGCTGTTTGTCTAAAACACTGTGACAATTGTTACTTGAAATGTCTTTCTATATTACACTATTGTCACATGGGGTTCAGGGAGTGCATTCTCCCCTTTGTGGGTTATTGCCTCACAAAGTTTGAAGAATAAACTCACAGAATAAGATATTTTAAATAAAAATGTGGAAGTTGTAAGCCTATACAAACTCTCTCTGGGTGGGGTTCTCAAAGGGGTCCTCCGGGGGAAGGGTTCCTGAATGGGAAAGCTTGCTCTCTCTAATGGGAAAAAAAAGCAACCTAAAAATATGTTCCGATTCTCTTTGTCTTCAGGCTTATAAAGGCTGCAACTCTTTGAACATGACCCTTTCTAATTGGACCCTTCCTCAACTTAGGACCCCTGTGCTTTCCATCAGTTTCAAAGTCCAAAGCCCACATGATATCCCGTTTCTCTCCCTGTTATCTTGCAGCATTCCTCTGCCCTCTGTGAATATGTGCCTTCTTCTTATAACATTTCTCTATCTCTGTGACAGATAAACATTCTGGAGTCTTGGAGCTATCTTCTTCCCTTCACGTGTGCATTCCTTTCCCATTGATGCCCTTTTTCCTAACACTGCCTGCTCTGTCTCTAAAATTACTTTCATTATGATGCAATATTCAAATAAAATTATAATATTCATTGACCACCTGTCAACTTTTTTGTGTGTATGAATAAAGGCAATAGGAATCACCAAATAGTTTAGATAAATTTCTAAAACTAGTAGTGTTTGGAGCCAGGATAGGCTGAAAAAACAAAGAAAGTCCAAAATCTCAGTAACTTATAAAGTTTACCATTCTCATCATCTCTGTACTCTGAATCAGCAAGGGCTTTTATTCAGGGTAGTCATTTAGAGGCATGGGATGATGGAGACACATGTTCTGATGGTTACTAAGGTCAGTAAAACAGGACTTTGTGAAATGTGCACTGACTCCTAAATCTTCTTCCAAAGGTGATGTTCCTCGCCAATCAAGATTATATGTCACAGTAGCTCACTTAGTCTTTCCTTCCTAAACAATTTTGTCAGACTCAAAAGACTAACTTGGAAACATCTTCATACACTGAGAGGATTTTACTTATAATGGGTGACTAGATGTGACATTTAAAAATTTTATCTACTTCTGCTACGAGGCTGAATTTTTATTATACTTATTTTACTATTATTTGCATGTTGTTTGAACTATTGCATAAGGACCTTTTCTCTTCTAATTGCAAATGACTACATCTGGGGATTTTCTTCTATTCCCTTTTAATACCACTTGAACTAACCATTTATTTTTCTAAATGTATGTGTATCTGCTATTATCTTGTCAAAAGAATCCTACAGTCACCACGTTATAACGTTAGCATGCTGTTTTAAACTCTCTTCATCTAAAGTTAGAAGCTCATTGTTACGTTTATGTGCCTCTCAAGTAATTGCAGGTAGGAACTTTACCAAGACAATTGTAACTGCCGATCACTGATTATCATCCTCGCATTCTCTAAAAACTGTTGTTTCACCACCTGCCACTCAGTGTGATGAAAACACTCCACCTCCACAACCATTTCATGTATCGATCAAGATAGGGACTGTAATGTTTCTGGGAATTAATTGCCCCCAAATCTCAGCGGTTTAAACAAGCTAGTTTATTTCTCACTCCTTCTCTTTACATATCAGCAAGGGGACTCTGATCCTCACAGCCATTTGAGTGCTCCCAAAAGTGAAAAAAAAGTAAACCTATATATATTGCATTTTTGCCTAGAAAAATAAGTCCTCTTTGTGTTTATATTTTCTTGGCTAACCAAACTTACATTACTATACCTTATTTCAAGTCAGTGGAGAAATGGAATTCTACCATGTGTAAGAGGAGAAAGAATCAGAATATTTGGTGAATAGCTGAAACGAATACTATAAGACAATTTATTTATCAGTTTTTTTAATCTAAGAGGCAAAATCTCATTAATTTTAAGAAGGGCAGTTCATATATAGATGTACATAATTAATTTTTAAATATATTTTTATTAATTTCAGAGAGAAAGGGAGAAGGAGAGATAAAAACATCAATGAGAGAGAACCATTGATCGGCTGTCTTCTGTACATCTCCTACTGGGAATCGAGCCTGTAACCCAGGCATGTGCTTTTGACTGGAATTAAACCTGGGGCCCTTCAGTCAGCAGGAAAATGCTCTATCCACTGAGCCAAACCAGTTAGGGCAATAATTAATTTTTTAATGAAAGGAAGCAATAAGCTTAAGAAGGAAATTTGGACATGCTTTTGTGTGTGTTTTTTTTAAAATTATTATTGTTATCTCACTGTTCTTAGAAATTATACTGTCAATCCTAGTGCAAGCATCAAACAGTTTTCTATAAAGGACCATATATAATTATTTTACGCTTTATAGGGCATATGGCTTTATTATTAACTCTCAACTCTGCATTAATATGCAAACCAGCAGAATATCTTATGTTCATGAATGGTCGTGTCTGTTTACAAAAACAGATGGCTTTTCAACTTTGCCCACAAACAACATTTTGCTGACCTCTGTAATAAGAATCCAAATGCATCCACATGCATTGACAAATGAGGTGTCCAGTAATGGGCAAACATTCAACAATAGATCCTTTAGATTCTGAATTCCAGCAGGACTTATACTGGAGATTTAATTGCATTACCATAGAAAAAAGTAATATGTAATTTTATGGCTAAAAATATGAAATTCTGAGGTAGTGAATATGTATGTACATCATTTTTGTATTCCCTCTTAAAAATGCCATTAGTCTAATTCTGAGCCTTCAAATTAAATGACTTTGTGATGAAGAAAGTTTGGTATGAATATGCTATACAGATAATATTAAGGCGGACATATTTTGACATGTAATATAATAAGAAAAAAGCAAAATGTCAGGTTTCTAGATCTATTGGATCTCTGAAGATAACTTGCTTTTCTTCATAATCCCTTTCTGCAAATGATAGACATCTAGATGAAACATCTCTTTGCTTATGAAGCTCTTCCTTCAGTGTGAAAATCCATAAGCTAAATTATGGTTTCCTACATATGTAAAAAAATCATTCTGCTCTGCTTATAGAGATCAGATGTCTCCATGTCTATGAAAGAGAAATGAGACTGAAGTATTTAGACATTTGGGGAAATCTGATTTAGGTGTCTGTTATTGGAATCAATTGCTATAGCTCGGCAAATGGGGCAGTGAAGCATATTTGTTATAAAGAATGCCAAAATAATCAAATTAGCCAGACAGTGGTTTTTAGAATCATGTCTAATTGTGCAGCACTTCTCCCTGATAGAACTTTGATTTAGAGATATTGTAAGTAATAAAGAGTGGTGCCAGCTTTACTTATTTATTTGGGCCATTGTAAACTAGGAATAAAATGAGGTGGCTTGGGAAATCAGAAATTAATACAGAAAATCATAAAATAATTGTTTCAATGTTGGCACTTTCTAATTAATACAGTAGAACTTGTAGGTAGCTTATGACCAGGAGCTCTCCTGGAGGTTGGGGGGTGGGGGATGTGTTTATATAGAAGGTATACAGAGGAATATTTGCAGTAGTAGTTCATCTTAATTCATCATTTATTTTTAGCTATTATCATTCATTACATGATTTCTTAGTGCAATATGTTATAATATTAATTTTAAAATTATATTTTTTATTGATTTCAGAGGAAAAGGGAGAGGGAGAGACCTAGAAACATCAATGATGAGAGAAACATTGACCAGCTGCCTCCTACATGCCCTCTACTGGGGATCCAGCCCACAACCTGGGCATATGCCCTTGACTGGAACTGTACCTGGGACCCTTCAGTCCACAGGCCAAAACTCTATCCACTGAGCCAAACTTCTAGAGCTACAATATTAATTCTTAACTTATAACAGACTTCTTAGAGTTTATATTGTACCAGATTATATAAAACTAGAGGCCCAGTGCATTTATTTGTGCACCAGTGGAGTCCATCTGATGCACAATCGAGGCTAAGAAGGACTGTGGGAGGGATCCAGGGCATTTTGGCCCATTTCACCCAGTCCCGATTGGCCAGACCCCAGCAGCAAGCTAACCTACTGGACAGAACGTCTGTCTCCTGGTGGTTAGTGCACATCATAGTGACTGGTCAAATGGTTGAACACATGGTCAGACACTTAGCATATTAGGCTATATTACACAGAATTATATAGGCTATATAAATATTAAATCATTATAATTTGTTCTCCATTTTTTGTGCTGTTTTGATACATATTTTGCATCAGAAAGCTAATTGTCTTTTAAAAAATTTTAGATGACACTTTTTATGCTTACCCACATATTTACCATTTTCGGTGCTTCTCTGTCAATCCTCAGGATCATATTTCTCATTTGATGTCATTTTTCTCCTTGCTGACAATCTTCATATATCATTTTCTAGAGTGCAAATCTACCAGTATCAGGGTTTTATCTTTCATTTATCTGAAAATGTCTTTATCAGGCTTTACTTTTGAAAAATATTTTCACTACATATAAGTTATTTTTTTTGACAGGTTTTCATCCCTTCTTTCATCCCTTTTAAAGATACCATTCCATTGTCTTCCAGCCTCCACTGTCAGTGATGAGAAGACAACTATCATTTTTACCCTTTTCTTTTGTATGTAACGTGACTTTTTACTCTAGATATTTTCAAGGGACATCTTTCCCTCATTCTATCCCCTCCTTCAGCAATTTGCCTATGGTATGTTTAAGTGTTATGTTCTCTGCATTCATAGTGCTTAGGGTTTACTGAATACCTTGGATTTTACCTAATTTTAGAAAGTTTCAGACATTGTTTTGTTTCTTTAAATATTTCCATGGACTCACTTTTTCTCCTCTTCCTTCATAGATTCCAGTTATAGATATGTTTACTCATAGATGTTGTCCCATGAGTTACAGAGGATCTTTATCTTCCCCCTCTTTATATATATTTTCAGATAGTGCATTTTTGTCTTCTGCCTTTAAGTTCACTGACCTTTTGTTTTTTCCATTTTGTTAACTTTATTTAAGTAAGTGTACTTTTCAGTTCTGCCTTTTCTATTTGGCTGTCTTTTACAATGTCCTTATCATTCTCTTTTGACATTCTAAAAACCCTTTACCGTTGAAGTCTTTCATTTTTTTTTAACTCCAGGAAATTTACCATGCGTTGCCTAAAATATTTCTGCCTGTGCATTAAAAAATACAAAGTTTTTCACTTTCTGAGAATATTATTATCTTTTCTTTTTCTTCCTTGTTTTCTTCTGGAACAGTTCTTCAATCTCATAGAATACTACTCATTTAGTTTTATTTGTTCCCCTATTTTACTCTTAAAATTTTACTTTAATATTTTTACTTGGCCCTTTTATTGTTTCATCTTATCAATATTTTTCTATATCTCTTAATATAATTATATATATATATATATATATATATATTCCTCCCTTTTAATAAAGAAAACACACACACACACACACACACACAAACACACACACACACACAACAATTATAATGAGTAAAAGACTTGTGGCCCCAAACCATGTGAAAAGGTGTTTAAGCCCACTGGGCATGGTTGAGTGATTGAGTGTCAACCTTTGAACCTGGAAATTATGGTTCAATTCCCAGTTATGTGGGTCAGGGCACATGTCTGGGTTGCGGGCTCCATCCCCAGTAGGGGGTGTGCAGGAGGCAGCTGATCAATGATTTTCTCTCATCATTGATGTTTCTATCTCTCTCTCCCTCTCTTTTCCTCTCTGTAATCAATAAAATATGTGTTAAAATAAACAAAAAGGTACTTAAATTTTTTAGTCTTCAGTATTCATACAAATTAAATTTAAAAGTGAGAACTTATTTCACATGACAAGATTAGTTAAAATGTAAAAACTTGCATCATAAAATGTTGGCAAAGGCATGGATTAATTGGAACTCTCAGTATATACTGGTAGGAATATAAATTATTACAGCTACTTTTCCAACCATTTTGTCTATTTTTTATAGTATTAAATGTATAACTACTCTACGACCCAATTCTGAGAGAAAACATATGTCTGAAAAAAAAACAAAGATTTTTGCAAAAATTTCATAGAAACTTTTTATTTTGTTTTCAACAATAACCCCAAACTGGAAACTATCCATAAATCAGAAATGTATGAACAAATTGTGATTTGAAATACTAATAAATCTGACAGTATGTATGAGTCTCAGAAGCCCAGTGCTGAATGAAAATGGGCAAACACAGAATGGATACTGTATGATTCCATATATATGAGATTTTGGAACATGCTGTACTAATCGAAGGGGATAGAATTAAGAACTATGCGTAAAGTAAGATTGCTTTTAAGGGAACTTAATAATACATTTATGGAAATAATGCATGTATATATTGATTGAGATGATAGTTACATGGGTGTATACACATATCAAAACTTATCAAATTATTCACTTAACTCCAAACACACACACATGCACACACTCCTAGTTTATTAGATGAGTCTCTGAGAACAAATCCTGATACGTTATTTCCATTTCGTCTCTCAACAGTATTTTTTATGAAAGCTAAAATAAATTGAAATGCAGATCTGTTTCCAAGTGTTCCACATTAGTGGATCTTATCCTTTTTCTGGTCTAATTGAAGTTTCACAGAGTTCATACCCTTTTGGAGTGACTGATCCATAATTATGCCCCAAACTTCATGCATTTCAATTGAATGGCATTACTTATTTCTTAATCATTTAGGCACAATGTGTAGAGCTCTTCACAGTTTCCTATTATGTTCCGTTTACCACATCCCCACTTAGCTACAGGGCATATTGAACCCCTTCTGTGTTTGGTTGTAGCTTCCTCTACTGCTAGCCTCCCCTGCAATTTTGGCTTATTAGTAATTCCATCTAGTTCACAGTCACTTCCTTTCATAGACCATTTATGAAAATTAAAATCAGCAGAAGCCCAAGTACTAATTTCAGCAGGATACCCCATAAGTATGTTCTCAATATATGCTTGTCTATTAAACAAGGAAGTGATGTAAAGGAAAATATCTACTTGAGTAAGTGTTGATGGGAAGTAGAGGATTAAGTTCAAGAGTTGACAAAATGGTATATATCGAGAATGCATAATAACTAAGAAACCCAGCTGTTGGAAGCCCAAGTTTAAAAGGGAGTTATTTGGGGAAGATAATTATTAGGCTGGAACATTCAGGCACTTTCATCCAACACAGGCAGTGTGATCAGATCACCCTGTGGGCAAGCATTTTATTAAAGAGGTGGGGAGCCAGGATGACAGAGAGGAAAAGCTGTTAATGAGGTTGTTAGGTGGATTTGAAGATGCTGTTGAAGAGCTAACAGAGCAGGTGCAATAGACAGCAGGGGTTATATGATGCTGGATGTTTTCCTTGCAGCTTAGCACAGAGATACTTAATGTCTGTAATACTTTAAGAAAGCGGGAAAAGGCTGTGCATTCGAAACCACCACTCATATGGCTTTCATCTCAAGTTATACAGGAATTCATGTTTCAGAGAATGGCATGATTTATTACACCATATTGATATTTGTGAAATATAGTTAATCATCCAAGATAGATGGTAAAACCCTTCCACATTTTATAACAATTTTCAATCAGCCAAAAGTTGATTCTTCCCTTACTTTTCAGATCATTCTCTCCTCACTAACTTCACCATCTCTACTTTTGTTTAAAACCTATTCATATCTCATATGATCTGTTAAAAAAAGTCAGAATTTGTCTTTTACAGTTATTTAATCCACAGAACTCTCAATGATTGCAGAGAAATTGATGGTATACTACAGTTTCTTCTACATTTACTGCTTACTGCTACTTATTTCACAGTAACAACAGGCAAAATGATTCATGTACATTTCCTCAATTTTCCTGGAATACACCTTGAATCATATTCTTATCTTGTATTATAATTGGGGAAATAGAAAGTTGAGTGATCTACCAAAGATCACACATATCTAGTACATGGGATCATATAGTCTATTAGCTTCTTAGTGCTAATATAACAAATTAGCATGTGCTCTGCGACATAAAACTATACCACAAGTATTATCTTAGAGTTTTGGATGTTAGAAGTCCAAAATGGGTCTCAATGGGCTGAAGTCAAGATGTTGGCTGTACTTTTCTGGAAGTTATGAAGGAGGATATATTTTATAGCCTTTTCAAACCTGTAGAAACAGCTCTTATCCCTTGGTTCATGGCCTCCTTTGATTTTCAAATCAGCAATGGCCAATCAAGCCTTATATTGCATTTATTCTGATATAAACTCTTCTGATTCCCTCTTCTACATTTAAAGAACCTTAGTAATTACACCGGGCCCATTCTGTAATACAGAATAATCTCTTTATTGTAAGGTCAGCTAATTAGCAGCCTTAATTACCTCTTGTAATGTAATCTAATATATTCACAGGTTCCCAGGATTATTAGAACATATGCATCTTTGGAGATCAATTATCCTGCCTCCTGCAGACATAAACTGAGGTCTCTTAGAGTTTGTATTACTAACACTGCCTGATTTTAGCAGCACCATTCCAACATAGAAATATGATTGTGCTGTACCCCTGCTTCAAAAACATTAATGACTCCACATAATATAAAGTGTTAACTCAGCAATGTAGCATGTGAGGTCCTTCAGCATTTGGACTCAACATATTTTCCTAGACTAGGTTTTCCACACTCCCCATTACGTTATTGCAAATAGCCATGCAGATATACTCTTCACTAAATTCACTGTTGTTGTTATTTCATACCTCCATAAATGTACACAATCTAATCTGTGTCATGTTCTCTGTTCTTTTTTTCATCTAAAAACTCGTGTTAATTCTTTAAGGGTGGAACTCAAGCACCAATCCTTTTGTGCAGCCATCTTTGACACTGTGGGGACAGATTAAGTCTCCCCTCATTGTGCTCTTTACTAGTAGAATTGTTGATATTCTCCTTTTACATACTGTAAAGTTCACACTGCTGGATTTTTATTACATACACTAAATGCCTGATGCACAAAATTCGTGCCAGAGTAGGCCTTTGCAGCCTTGGCTGCCCAGCTTCATCTGGAAGGTCATCTGGAAGGTCATCGGAGGTTGTTCTGCTGTTCAGCCATCAGGTCGATTTGCATATTACTCTTTCATTCTTATAGGTAGGTTTCCCACAAGGTGCTAGGGGTACCAAGTTCAAGGCCATAATTTTTTGTCTTTCTATTAAAAACAAAAACAGAAGAAGAGATTCTTAGAACAAGGTGGAAAATAGACTAAATGAATAAGCAAACCCAAGAAAGTAATTATGCCTCCAAACTTTTTATTTTTAAAGTTGTAAATCTTGTTTCTAAATTGTAATTTTTGTAATCTTTACCCCTTGTAGGAGTAGCTGGAAGAGCTAACTAAACTTTGAAAAAGCAGTTCATGAACAAATCCAGTGATTTTTACCAGATGGTAATTTAATACACAGAGATATGTATGTACATGTATATGAGAGAGTGTGTGTGTGTGCACATGCATGTGCATGCTTTAAGAAAAAAACAAACTAATAATTGAAAAATAAATTAACTTGGAAAAATAAATTTCATATTAACCTCAGAATCCTGGTAACAAGAATCTACTATATTATATTTATACAAATATATAAGACTTATGGATAATTTTGCCATCCTAACATAAAATACTATAAATTTTATACAAGAAATTTATCTAAGAATCCATTCAACGGTTTCCTTCTATTTTTTGTATCTTTTCCCTGGCTATTATTACAGGTTTATAATAGCCATAAACAATTTTTATCCAGTTTAAAATTTAAAATTTTGGGTAAAGTTATTATGTAAATAAATGAAGGTCACTCAAATGAGGACAAGCTGAGGCTATTTGTTCAGGGCTTGTCTAGCAGAGGATCCACTATCACTGTGTCTGACAGAGGCTCAAAGGTAGGACAGAGAGTGGGAAAAGTTTAGAGTGAAACAAGGGAAAGATGACAACTTTGTTTTTGGAATAAATGAATTATAAGGACTTCTCCAACCAATAACAGCACCCCAGTACTGGGGGTGGGTGAAAGGGCTCACGAGAGTGTTTGCAGAACACCCTTGGTAGCACATAAGAGAAGTGCAGTGTTTTAATGTAAAATCTCCAATGGCTGAGATTTGTGATAAGCCTCTACAACACAAAATTTTAAGTGCTAGTCCCATTTTTTTTCTCTTCCACTCATTTATTTGTTCTGGATGAGGGCTTTTTTTTAAAAAAAAAATGTATCTTTATTGTTGAAAGTATTACAGATGTCCCATTTGTTTTATTATGATCCCGCCCCCCCTCATTGAACTCTTCCACATCATACCCGCCCCTCCCAAGCCTTCACCCCTCTATTGTCTGTGTTCATGGATTATGCATCATAGCTGTAAGTTCCCAGGTTAGTCACTCTCCTCCCAGACCCCTACACTGCCTTTCTTTGGAAATTCATCAGTCTGTTCCATGGTTTTATGTCTCTGGGTCTATTTTAGATGAGAACTTTGACCAGAAAGCACGATCTTCTCAGTAGACTAAATGAGATTTTGCAGAACCTGTGTTCTGTATTTCATTATCTTCCATTCAGGCTTTGAAGAGTTTGTTTTCTTTTGACTATCTTTGACAGAGAGAAATCAAGGTGTAACACATAGAACTCGTTATGGCTCTTCAAGAGGATTTCAGAGGTATTAGTTGGCTAAGGGTTTGGTGTATGTTTGGGAAGGAGGACTAAAAGTGACAATTTTGGCCTAAGGACTGAAAGGTGTTGGGTTTGTTTCCAGTCAAGTCCACCTGCCTTGGTTGTAGGTTCCCTGGAGGCAACCAATTGATGTGTCTCTCACACATTGATGTTTCTCTCTATTTCTCTTTCTCTCTTCCACTCTCTCTAAAAATCAATGGAAAAAGATCCTCCAGTGAGGATTAACAAAAAAAAAAAAAAAAGGAGAGAGAGAGAGATGCAATTTTGAACACCTAGCTGCTGGCATCATTGCCTATGAAGCAGGAGGTTAAAGTTCAAGTCCCCAGGCTCCACCCCCAGTGTGGGGCATGCAGGAGACCCCCAATCAATGATTGTCTCTCATCATTGATGTTTTTACCTCTCTCTTCCTCTCCATTTCTTTCTGAAATAAATTAAAAACTTATTTTAAAAAGTAAATAAAATAACAATATATTACTTACAATTGGAAATTTAAATAGTACTATAATTATGGAATAAATTTACTTGAATATTATCCAAGGGCAGGTATTTAGAAACATATTACTTAAAATTGGGTATTCAAAAATGGTATATTTATGGGATAAATCTATTCTTGGGTACTAGTATCTTTCTTAATAAATGGAAAATAATAATGCAATACTAACTCTGTTTCAAAAAAATGCCATTATTGGTACACTAGATTTACAGTTTTACTATTTACTTTATAGTACAAGCTTGAAGGTTCAGTGGCTTCCAGAAATAAAATTGCTGCAGCAAAAGGTATATGCCTTGAGAATATGAATATATGTCATTAAATTTCCTTTAAAACCTTGCACCACTTTCTGGTTCTATCAGCAGTATATGGAAATACCTCTTTTCTAAACACTCTTTGGAGCTTACTATTGCCAAATTTTATTTTGCCAATCTAACAGAAAAAAGAACCTAAATTTTAACATGTATTTTGAAATTATTGAGTTTGAGGAATAAGCATGTGATTTTCCATTGCAATTTATTTTTCTCTTGCGAACATATTTGTGTCTTCTTTCTCCTTTTTTAAAAATCATTTCGTTATCTGTGTGAAAGGACTTTGAATGTTGAGAAATTTAATTCCTGATCTCTCATATGCTACAAATATTTTTCTTATTTTATAATATATATTCTGATCTTCATGTGGGATGTTTTTATCATACAGATTATAATTTATTAATCATAAAGACAGTTAATTCAGAAAATCAAATTGCATATTATACAAAAAAAAAACTTTTGATTTAAGATCAAGCATTTTAAGTTGTTTTAAATTTTCTAACATAGCCTTGGTACCTGCATTTGGGATAAAATTTAATATGTAACTCAAATATATTTTGTATTTTGCTTTCTTTAACATTAAACTTATCTAAATGGAATACTTGAAGATTTATGAAATAGTAGACTTGTTTGTTGTCTTCTTTTATATAATGTTTATAGAAACTTATTCCTTAGAGAATTATAGAAAATTAAAAATAATCTAGAAAATTAAAAAATCAAGTACAGCTTTATTAAACTTGTATTGAAGTTTTTTTGGGTGACATTCATGTAAATTTTCTCAGTAGCTGATATTCAGGATCTAGAAGTATGCATGTACGCATGTGTTCAATTTTATCTTTATACATAATTTTTAAAAAGTTTTTAATGTGGATTTGAATTTTCTGTTACAAATTCTGAGGCCCAGTGTTATTCTCACCATACTATTTTTGGTGCTTCATCACATATCATTTTCTATGTCCATAAAAGTCTTTCATCCTCTCACGTTCTCTCTTAGCTTTAGCAACTTGGAAAGTACATTCCATCAGGTATCATGTTTTCCATGAAAACACATACAGTACTTTGTACCTCTGTAATGCCTTCTTCATGGCAAAAATGCTATTTTTATATTTTATGTTTACATAAGATATTCTAGTTGACTATTGGTTACTTGAAGAAAGGAAAGGATACTATTTAAATATATTTTTATATTTTTTCAAACTAGCCATACCCTTCCATATATTAGGAGCTTATGGCAAAGATAGCTAGTAACCTACCAACTATCTATCCTCTTTACCAGACTCCAAATTTTATCCTGGTCCATTGCTATAAGAAACAGATGTTACATTTACATTTCCAATCTCTATTGAAACTAGATATGGTCAAGTAAACATAAATGTGGGAGGGAATTCTGGGAAGGTTATTTCAAAGGATATGGCTCAATTGGGAGAGACATCATTTTTAATCCCTATTCTTTCTTTTTCATTAGATTGGCAGCTCAGATGTGAGAACCAGAGTTTCAGCCGTCATCTTGACCTGAGAACAGATGCCACATGGTAAGAGGGTAAAGTAGACTGTTATGTGGAAGAACCAGATCCAGAATACTATAAAACTAATATAATAGACCAGGGAGGGTTACATTTATTTTTTTAAATATGAGAAAGTAAATCCTGGATTGTTTAAACCATGATATTTTGGGATTCTGTTACTCTCAGTCAAATGCAATCTATAATTGACACAGCTAAATTGGAAACATAAATCCCAAAAATGTTGTGACATGCAACATTCATTTATTGTGCACATGTGAAAGATGGAAGAAGAATAAAGGCATGACTGTAATAATTTTTTTATTTAATACATAATTGTCACCTGGTGGTTTGACAAACTAAGACATGAAAATTAACAAAACATCCCTGAAAGTAGTAATATAGCACTATTGTGGTACATGGGCTGTCATTTGACAGAGCTGAGTGTGAATTTTTGGAAATGCTCTCTTTGGCTTTTAGAATAATATCATTACAAGTGACAATTTCTAATATGTAACTTTTTCTTAGCTTTCCTATTTGAATCCTCTTCCTCCACATGCCTTCAACTGCTATGTCTTCTTAGAGCTTCATTCTTGACCTTTCCTCATTTAGTGTACTTTTCAAAGGATGACCTCTTCGGCTGACAGAATATCAACTATGGAATTTGGGGGTTTATGGGACAAGATCTAAACTTGTATGTCTAACTTGTTAATGAGTGTCCTTTAGGAATTTCAAAATCACCCTGGGTACAAAGATCTCATTTATTTCTACTTTTGTTCTCTGTCCCAGCCTCTTCAAACTTCTTCTATAATATCCCCTTGTTTGTTATTTGTACCACTGTCCTTATCAAACTAGAATCTTAACCTTTAACTTTTTTATCTTCCATTTTTGACTAATTAGTCAGTAATTGCTACTCTTTAACTTTTCTCTCCCACTTATGACTAATTAAATAGTGATTGGAAGCTGGATTCTTTACTTCCTACCTCTATAACAGACTTTTGAATTTGATTATTCATTACTGAAGCAGCCTCATTACCAACTTTCTGACACCTATTTCTCCTCAGAGCTCATTCTTCAACCGTGATTCATGGCACCACTGTTAGTTATATTTTCAAAAGTCAAAACAGGTGAGCCCTGGCTGGATGCTCAGCTGGCTGGACTGTCATTCTGTACACCGAAAGGTTGCAAGTTCTATTCCTAGCCGGGTGTACAAGATGGATGATTCCCTTTCACATCAATGTTTCTCTTTCCCTTCCTCATTCTCTAAAAATTAATAAAAACATATCCTCAGGTGAGAATTTAAAAATAAAATGTTTGTGGGTATAGCTAAAAGGTTAGAGCATCGGCCCTTGCACCAAAGTGTCACCAGTTTGATTCCTGGTCAAGGACTTATTCCTAGGTTGCAGGTTTGATCCCCAGCCCGGTCAGTCCATACGGAAGGCAACCAAACAATGTTTCTCTCTCACATCTCTCTCTCTCTCCGCTCTCTTTAAGAAAATTTTAAAAAGTAAATTCAAAATATAGTCAATATATTCATGCTGGTTGGCTGCTCATTGCCAGAAGGCAGTATTCAGATTCTTGGCTGTGTCATGAACACAGAAACATATTTTCAGTGATAGGTTCTATGCCTCAGCCAAACTGAGCTTCCTCAAACACATTGAGTCCTTTCATGCTTTTTGGTCCATTCTCTTTCATCCACATAAAGGTTTCTGTTTTTCCACTTTCTTTGTCTATTATATTATTCTTCATAATTCCAAATTCAACATTAAAGGTTACTTTCCCTGCAATGTCCTGATTCTCCTAGAAAGTTATTTTCCCCCTATGTTTGTAATATAAAACTTTACAACCTACAATGCTGCTGTATATACTGTATAGTTTATTAACTATGATTTTATGATTGTCATCCATAGTGAACTTGATATATTTGAGGAAATGGATATTTTTAAAGTATTATATTCCATATTTCTCTGAGACTTAAAGAAAGATACCCAACATGTTAATTAAAATATCTCTTTTTTCTTTTTTCTATACTGGATAAAATAGATAACTAGTAAGTTATTAGATTTATAAGACAGGCATTCAGGAATGGTGGTGCACAGGGATATAAATTCTTCTTTAAAAGATTTTTACTCCATGTATTCATGAAGATGCGCTACAACTTTTGAATGGACCTGTAGAAACTATCTATAGTTTTCATTAAAGCAAAATTTATTCAAGTTATCTCAGTTTAATGACTGCATGAATAAGCCCACTGCACTTAAAGAGCAAATATGTAAAAGAAGATTGTACCTACAGGTCAAATTGTCATGGTTATTATGACATTTCACTGTCTATGGAATTTAAAATGGGTCCTTTTATCTTAGTTTCAAAGTTTGAAGAGGCTGATCTGCAAGCTTCCCTTTTGTCTGCACTGATTGTATTGCTCCTGAAAAGGGCTGTTTTTAGCTTTGAAGTCTAAAGAAGAGGATAAGAGGAACAGCTTCAGTTGGGATTTCATTTACAGAACAACCTGACCTGATTTTGAAGCTGAATGAGTGGAAGAAATACAATTTTAAATCCCTGTTAATATCATTTGGATGACGAAGGCACTGTTCCTCTAAAAACAAAACTAATAACTACAACAACAGCAATAAAAATAGACTTTCACAAAAGCCTAATTACAATCATCCATAGTTATGTTTTTTTAATCATACCAAGCATCTTACAGTCTTAAGAAAAATGCCGGAGAATTCTTCACAGTAAATCCCCATGCCCCTTCTCAATAAGTCAGCTCCTGTATAACACATAATGATTTTCTCAGTAACAACCCCTTCCATTTCTTTTCTAAGAAAAGTTTGCCACATAAAAATTAATTCAAGTAAGAAATCAAAATAGGCTTTAGTGTTGTACCATATATGAGGTTATACTTGTGTTTCAGCTTGATAATATGACTTCTTCAAGGAAACACCCATTTTAAAAATAGATGGATTTAGACCCTAAAAATAGCTTTTATTTACACTATAATTTTCTGTTTCTTTTACAAGGTAGTACCATATATCAACACCCATTTTTTACTAGCTTAGGGGTAAAAATGATAACTTGTTTAAAGCTATTCATAATATTTAATTCTGCTTCAGAAATTTAAATATTTAAAAGAGAAATATAATATTTTATGTGCATTGTCCAGCCCCATTTACAATGCTTAGTTATGAAAAGATACCTTAATAAAATTTTATTTTAAATCATATAATAGTGTCAAAAGCATCTTTAGCTGTATGTTTTAAGAATCCGCTTTTTGGAAACATAGATGTAACTAGTTAAAGAATTTTGCTTACATGTGAGCATATGAGATAACAAATGCAAAAAAAAAACAATCCACCAAAATATGCATGGTTATACCTTAATTTTAGATTTTATTTTATTAATATAAATTATACTTCTTGTTACTTTAAGTATTTTTTCATTGAATTATGTTTTGTATTATATGAATAGTATGAATCTTTTTAAAAAATATATTTTATTGATTTTTCACAGAGAGGAAGGGAGAAGGATAAAGAGCTAGGAACATCAATGAGAGAGAAACATCAATCAGCTGCCTCCTGCACACTCCCCACTGGTGATGTGCCCGCAACCAAGGTACATGCCTTTGACCTGAATCAAACCTGGGACCTTTCAGTGTGCAGGCTGACACTCAATCCACTGAGCCAAACTGGTTTTGGCAGTATGAGTCTTTCTTAATAAGTAAAACTTTACAAATTGGTAGACTGACTAGGCAAATGGACAGTGGATAGACCATATAAAAATAGAACTCTTACCCACAACTTTCAGCAACCAATCCACAAAGCCAAATAACTACCTGTAATGACCAATCTAGAAAGTCAAACAATAATTACTGTGACAAACGGACCCTAAATGTCCAGGAGTTGATAAAAAAAAATGACAACTTTTCTAATTTTTGCCTTCATATCCAACTTAGACCAACTGGAAAAAGCCAAATGTGCTCCCCTAACATGTCCTGGTTTTAGTTAGCCTGCCTCCAACTCCTCCTTGCCAAAAGCTTCCAGTCAGATATAGCTGAATCCTTGTCTCTTTTTCTACTATAAACATTCCCATCCCTCTGTCTTCCTTTGAGTCTCTGAATTGACATAGTTAAAGGAATCTACTAGCATTTTCAAAAAATGAAAGGTATTTTCCTAGGTAGGCTCGCTCATTCTTGTGGAAATGGCAATTGAAACAGATACTAGTAATTGTTCTCAATAAGGGTGAAAGAAAATCAGTTTTCTTGAGGAATTCAAGGTCATGCTATATAATCTAGTAAAGTATTTTTTAAATGGTAGGAACATTTTTATTCAGTTATAATAATATCAACACATTTTGCCAGTAAAATGGCAAAATATGAAGAAAGAACAGATCAAAACCATGATAAAGAGAATAGTTAAAACACAGGTTATCTTTATCTATTTACATAAACTCATTGAAATCTATTACTTCCCACTTTACTTCCCCAAGGTTAAATAGCTACTCTAATAAATACATTGGTTGTAATTTTCATAAATGCTTTTTATAGTTTTACATCATAGTATATATCTGTGAATATTATTTAGTATTGCTTAGCAGGTTTTTAAAATTGATATATTTGTTATCTAATTTTTAAAATTGTTATTGCTTTATAGACTTCATATTATTAATATAGCTGATTTTAACTACAGTATAATATTCAACCCTATCAATATATGAAATCCATTATTCTAATAATGGAAGTTTTTATTTCCCCAAATTTTTTGTCTGTTATTAACAATGCTTCAATAAATCTTGCACATTTCTTTGGGTTGACATTTCTCATGGGAGAGAATTTCTCTAGTGGTCATACTGACAAGTGAAATTTCTGGGCCTTCAATATTAGTGTACTATTGTAATATTATTTTTAAAGTAATTGTATTAATTCCCCTAAAATCAACTGTATATACTTTTAAATTTTTATTAATCTTATGGTTGTTAAATATATGCCACTGTCATTTTGATTTGCATTTTCCTAGTTATTTTTTTTAATCTTTATTGTTCAGTTTATTAATTACATTGTTTCCCCTTTTTATCCCCCTATAGCTCCCCTCCACCCTGTACCTATCCCACCGTCCATCCTCCCCTCCCCACTGTCCTCTCCCATTGTTGCAAGATTTTTGTCCAGTCTCTTGCTGCACTTCCCACAACCCTTTTCTCCCCAAGAATTGTCAGTCCATTCCCTCTCTATGTCCATGTCTGTTATATTCACCAGTCTATCCTGATCAACAGCCTATCAATTCACTTGATTTTTATGTTCATTTGTTGATAGGTGTGTATTTGTTGTTCATAATTTTCATCTTTACCTTTTTCTTCTTCCTCTTCTTAAAGAATATCTTTCAGCATTTCATATAATGTTGGTTTGGTGGTGATGAACTCCTTTAGCTTTTTCTTATCTGCGAAGCACTTCATCTGACCTTCAATTCTGAATGATAGCTTTGCTGGATAGAGTAATCTTGGTTGTAGATTCTTGCTGTTGATCACTTTGAATATTTCTTGCCACTCCCGTCTGGCCTGCATCGTTTCTGTTGAGAAATCCGCTGACAATCGTATGGGTGCTCCCTTATAGGTAACCAACTGTTTCTCTCTTGCTGCTTTTAATATTCTCTCTTTGTCTTTTGCTCTTGGCATTTTCATTATGATGTGCCTTGGTGTGGTCCTCTTAGGGTTCCTATATATTGGGGTTCGGTGCACTTCTTGGACTCCTAAGTCAATTTCTTTCACCAGGTGTGGGAAGTTTTCAGTCACTCTTTCTTCAAATAGGTTTTCATTGTCTTGGCCTCTCTCTTTTTCTGGCACCCCTATAATTCGGATGTTGGTAGGCTTGAGGTTGTCCCAGAGGCCCCTTATACTATCTTCAATTTTTTGGATTCTTTTGGTTTCTTGCTTTTTCAGCTGAGTGGATTTTACCTCTTTGTATTTCAAACCTTTAACTTGGTTCTTGGGGTGCTCCAGAGCACTTTTAGGTCTTTGTATAATATTTTTTGTTTCAGTCAGTGTATGCTTAATTTCTGGTTGGTCCTTTTTCATATCTTTGAGAGTCTCTTTTATATCCTTGAGAGTCTCCTTCATTTCCTTGTAGGACTCATTCATTTCCATGTTGGTCTTGATTATTTCCTTGCAGGTCTCGTTTATATCCTTGAGGGTCTTGTTCATTTCCTTGTAGGACTCATTCATTTCCTTTGTGGTCTTGCTTATTTCCTTATAAGCCTCGACCTTTTGTTGGAGCCTCTTGAAAAACCCTATAACCGTGGTTTTGAATTCCATGTCCAGTCGTTTTTTTTTTTTCTCCATTTCTTTCACATCTGATTTCTTTCCATGTCGCTGCATGGTGGCTGCTTCCCTGAGTTGGTCAATTAGCTTTGTGTGGTAGACTTCCTACTAGGGACAGTGGCTCAGCCTCCCTGGTTACCTGAGGTGGATATGGGCTGCACAGTCTTGCTGAAGTTAAGCTCAGTTAATCGTTGTTAGCACTTGGAGGGTTGGCCTCCAGGCCAATTGTCTGTGAAGCTCAGCTGTGCTCAGGTTGGATGGGCGGAGTCTCCGGGTCAAGCAGACAGTGTTAGCTCCGCCCTATGCGGCCCCAGGGACTCTGTGCTGGGGGCAATGGCTGCCAGCACCTCTGAGAGAGAGCCGCTGCTGAGCTCCACCGTCTGCCGGGGAATTCAGACTCTCCCCAAATGACTTTGCATGTGCAATGTCTCACCCAGGGTCGTAAAACAAAGCAGTCTGACGGTTTTCCGAATGAGAGACAAGTCGCAGAGAGCTCTCTGCGCCGTCATGAAGCTGAGCTGTTCGCGCAAGCTGCCTTCTCCACAAGCCGGGAGACCCGGCAGCACCCGGGCTTCGGCGTGCCCTCCCACTGTCCAGTTTTCACCCCATGTGCTAGTGGGTTCTCTGGACTTCGCCCAGAGCTGGAGAATCAGTCCAGTGGGACGCCTTTGTCTCCCCGTTGGAGAAAACTGGCCGGTTTTCAGCCACCCGCCCTCTCCGCGGCGCGCACTCCATACCTCTCTCCGTGAGAATCTTTCAACGCTGTTCGCCGCTGCTCCTCCGAGTCACAGTGTCTTATCTTTACTTTTATTTGTGGAATTTTCACTCGGCGAGCTTTCTGGTGATTCTGGAAGGTGTTTGTTCTTTCGTTAAGTTGTAGTATTAAAATTGCTGATTATAACGGCAAGATAGGTGTTTTACCTTTGCCGCCATCTTAGTTCTCTTCATTTTCCTAGTTAAATGATATTATTTTATATGTCTATTAGCAATTCACAGTCTCTGGAAAAAGTCATTTGACTATTTCCTTTTGCACATTTATCTTTTTAATAAACTTGGTTTGTAAAAGAAAAAAAGCTCACTGGACAAAGTTAAACATCTAACGAAGACTTTGTTCAAGTCTATTGCAATAGAGGAGCGATTGAACTCAACTCATCAGAAACATTATAGGAAAGATATTTTAAATGAGCTACTGGAAAAATGCTAGAGGATGTTATGAATGAGATTTTAAGAAAAGGGAGGTTAGGAACGTCTAGTGAGGAAGAAATTGGTCTAAAGCTTAGTTAAGCAGAATAGAGGGTGAATGGATTTAAATAGGGGGTGAGTTTAGAATACCCATACTTTCCCAGATGCAAGACCAATCTAATTTTTGTCCTTTGAGCTACTGTGCTTATGTGTTTGGTTGCTTATTTTCTCTCATGTAGATGTTAATATTTAAATTTATAATCATAATGTCAAAAAAAATCCACCCATTTACATAATTCCCCAAAACCACTTTTTTCTGCTCTCTATTCTCCAAGTCTATGATGTATTTGCTCAATGTTAGAGTACTTTCTAAAAACAAAACTAGCAATTGAGCAGATATGTCCTGGTGTCTTCCAGCAAACTGAAATCTTATAAAAATTTATCTCAAATACATTCTTGACAAATAAGTGCCTGGCTGCCATCACCCGATTGCATCGCCACCCCCGCTATCTTGCTGCTTTGCAGTTGTCAGGCGGTAGTGACTGTCATCCAGTTTCAGTAGGCCTTCACTCGACGATCTAAAGGCAGGGAAGAACATGTCAATGACAATAGCTTAAAAGAGCTCAGTTTATATGGTGCCAAGCAATGCTTTCCAAAGCAGGGGTTTGGGGTAGAATTTGAGCGGTCTTTGTATCTAATTTTTCTTAAAGACAATAGTATTGACATGTGAAACACTCTCCATATCCCATTTTATCCACTGAGTAGAACTTCCTTATGAAAAAACTTATTTGTAGTATTCCATCCAGTGAAAGATTTTAAGGGCTCATCCTCAGCCATACTTGAGTGGGGCAGTTATTCCTTGGAGCCTCTGCAAAAGGCATTTTGATTAAATACCATCCTTCATTCCCTTTGCCAAAGAAGCAGAGAGAAGGGGAAAGTAGTATATAAGACATTGATGTTGACCAAAGTTTCCATTATTGAAATGTTGAAAATTATATTAAAATCTTAGAAGTAAGTTTCAATGTCATTACATGTAAAAAAACTAATTATCATTTATGTGTTAGAAATGTGTATTATATACCTTCCTTGGAGTATTATATTTACTATTCAATTTTGTCTTCACCTTTGGTATAACAGTATTATTCTTCATTTTAATTTATTGATTTTTCATTTTATATTGAAATATATTTGGCATATTATAAATGTAAGGTATGCTTTTAGTGATTTTTCTAATGCTTACAATATGTTGTTATTTTTGCCTTAAACAATTAATCTTTTAAGAAAATCAGGTAAAGAGAAAATTGTTTTGTTTTTTTATGTACAAACCATTTCTGGAACTTGTCACTCCTTGTATACAATTCTTTCTGTCTGCTATCATTTGCTTTCCATTTGAAGATCTTCACAGCATTTCTTGTAGTACAAGTCTGCTATTTTGCCTTCAAAAGATTTTCAAAAGATTAATGGACCCTTTGAAGAAGGTTTGCTGAATTTCTGTTGGCATCATTTTTATCACCTTAAGAATATTGTTTCATTGGCTTCTGGCTTGTTTTGTTTCCAACAATACTTTTCATTCATTACATATTTTTCCATATAAGTCATGTGTCTTTTTTTTTATGCCTGTGTTTTAAGTGTTCTTTTTTATTATGGTTTTGATCTGTTCTTTCTTTATATTTTGCCATTTTACTGATAAAATGTGTTGATATCCTATGTAATAAAGAGCTAATATGCTAATTAGACCAAACAGCAGAAGGACTATCCAAATGACCTTCTGGACAAAGCCGAGGCTGGAAGGTCCAAGCCCCTTGTACAAATTTTGTGCATCGGGCTTCTAGTTATTATCATAACTGAATAATAGTGTTCTTACCATTAAAAAAAACATTTCACAATATTATATAGCATGACCTTGAATTACTCAAAGAAAATTGATCTCCTTTTACCCTTCCAGAGAATAATTACCTGTTACCATGGCCATTTCCACAGAATAAGAGAGCCTAGCTAGAAAATACCTATTTTTTTTTTTTGGAAGTATTTTTTTAACTGCGTCAATTCAGATTAATGACACTCACCAGGTGGATAAACTGTGTTTTTTCATTGATTTCAGATTTATTGAGATTATTGAAAATGTATGATATTTTTACTTTTAGGTTGGAAAAGAGAATAAACACTTATTATTTCAATAGATATATTTCAAATGGCTGAGAGAATTTTATAAATAGTTGCTTATACATCTTATAAGTAGAATGGTTTAAAAAAAAACTCACAAAACTCCTCCTTTTAAATGACACTTTTAATAGTAGAGGCTTGTCACTATATATTGAGTATTTCAGTGACACCATATTTCTTTTTTATGGTGCTCCTGGTAATTCTTGACACACATGCTATGTATCTACCTGATTTCCTTTGGGCTAAATAGGTGAAAAATTACCTTCTTCACAGCAGAGGAGAAAGGAAAAGCTGCCCTATCTGTTAATGAATCCTTCATTCTTAAGTAATCCAGTGGGCTAAAGAGAATTGGAGTCAATCCCCTAAAGGTTGCCTATACATATTGCACTAGAGGAGAAGGAATGACATAGGAAGAAAAGAGAATCCCAGTTTACGGAGAAGTGTATGAGAACTGATATATGTATTATTTTCTTCCTGCTATTGTAACTTTTAGTGGCTTAAAACAATACGAATTTATACTTTTAGAGTTTTGGAGGTCAGAAATCTAAACTCAGTCCATGGACTGCAGTCCATAGGCTGTTTTTTTCTGGTTGTTCTGAGGGGATAAATAGCTTCTCTGCTTTTTCTAGCTTCTGGAGATTCCTGTGTTCCTAGGTTTGTTGTTTCTTCCTCCTATTAAACCAATCTCTTGCTTAGTTATTACATCTCTTTCACCTCCTCTATAGTCAAATCTCTCTCTTCATTCCTTTTAAAAAAAATACTGTGATTTTATTTATAGGCCCAGCCAGAGAGTCCATGATGATCTTCTCATTTCAATATTCATAATTTAATCATCTCTGCAGAATCCCTGTTGCTTTTTAAGGTAACAGTCACAAGTTCAAAGGTTTATAACTTGGATGTCTTTAGAGGCAATTATTTGGCCTATCACTACATAGTCCTCTTTGTCTAAATATAGTGGGATTTTTTTGTCAACAAAACAATTTTTATATTATATGACTTGCTATTATTTAGTAATTAAAATAAGCATGATTCCCAAAACACTTTTTTAAATTTGTGCTATCTATATATATATATAAGCCTAAGTGACCATTATGGCAGGTCGACTGAATGGCCAGTCAGCCAGTCGCTATGACGTGCACTGACCACCAGGAGGCAGGCACTAAAGCAGGAGGTTCCCCCTGGTGGTCAATGTGCTCCCACAGTCAACCCCCTGAGGTTCCTCCCCACAGCCAGCCAGCCCCAATTAGCCCCAATCGGGACTGGGCGAGACTTCCCCCATTTGCCCCTATTCCCTGCCAGGCCGAGGGGACCCCATCTGTGCATGAATTGATGCACCGGGCCTCTAGTCTATAATGAAAGAGTAATTCATGCTTTTCACAAAACATGATCTCAACCTCTCAAAAGTGAACTGGCATTTTGTTGAAATGTTTCTTTTTCTTAAGGAACGGATTATCCCATACTTCTGTGCCTTTCCAAATTGATGCTAATTATATTGGATTAAGGGCCCCACCCTATTCCAGTGTGATCTTATCCTAATTTAACTATTATACTGTTTCCAAATAATAAGATCACATTCTGAGGTAGTAGGAGTTGGGACTTCAATATGTAAATTTAACAGACTGTGAGGTAAAAGAAAACACAATGACTTAAACCAGCCTCTGTCTTTCCTAAATGAGATAGTGGAGCCCAGACAGATTTGGGTTCCTAGCAAAGATTACTCAGTAAATGATAAAGGTTTACCTGATATGATAACTCCTAAGTCCCACTCCAGGGCTCCTTCTAAATTATGTGAGTTCATTTTATTTAGGATAATTAGGAATAGAAATCTGATATGTCTTGGCTGATTTCAACTAGGTGTGTGTATACTCTAGAATATGCTTATTTTATACAAGTAGCAGAGCCTGAGTTTAACATCTTCTGACAAGAATTTCAACCCAAGAGAACACTTGTGAGATTGCTTCATAAAAAGAATCTTGGCAGCTCATCCCATCTCAATTACAATTCCAAAGAAATTGCTCATCAATTTTATATATGCCCTCATTTGTGCCAAACAACTTTATCATGTCAGAGGCGGCAACAATGATTAATTTACTTACAGAGCACTCAATAAGTCATCTGGGGAGGATCTTCCTTTTTTTTTTTTTTTTTATCTACAGTAGTTTTAGAAAGTGCCAACCTCACTCACTCATACTTTCCTGGGTTTAACACAATTTCTATTATACAATAATTTAGCAGCTTAAGAATATAGACGGTCCTCGGGTTACATTGGACGCAACATACATCATTTAGTGGTTATATCACCATCTCCCGTTTATTTATAAAAAACTAGTTCCGTCATTTCGACGTATGTACATATGTGCTTTATGTTTTTTATTATTTATTTACCACAAGTAAAGGTCAGGAATCGTTACCTTTCTTTCAATTGTTTTTTCGTTTTGTTTTGTTTTGTTTATTGTTTCACTTCATTACTGCTGTGTATGTGCTCCATGTGAGTGACAGATGGGTTCTGACTTACAGCGAAAATCATGTTATGTTGTGCAGTAGGAATGGATCTTCCACGTAACTGGAGGACCTACTGTATAATCCTCAGAGCTATATTCAGAAATCATTAGGAAACTCAGCACAAAATTTAGACAGATAATATAGATTTAAAGTAATTTTCATGTGACCCGCTACTAATTTGAAATAACAAGTGACGCCACCATTATTTAGGTTCCTTCCATCATCACTTTTCTTTCAATGACAGTCAGAAAAAAATAAGAGATCAAAGTCTGTTGATTTGTAATATTCTATGTTCAGAATGAAACTAGTTAGTACTATTCAGAACAATTGGGTTTGTGTTGCCTGGAACTATTAAGTACTTTCCATAGAAACCACGTAGGCCTCAAAGTCAGAAAATTTCAGTTGGTGGTGATACCAAAAAAGTGTCTCCTGGCCCTCTGAGTAGTGCTTTCCCCACTCTATTTCTACAAGCTAAATGGGGAGCATGGAGAGGGGACAATACCTGTCATGTTGAGCCCCACAGGAAACTAAGGATGCAATACAATTCAGGTTACTTAAAGTGTTTGTTTGTTTTTTCCCTCTAATCACAAGGAACAACAACAGCCTGTAATTATTGGAATCGAGAGTGTAGGTCAGTGGTCGGCAAACTTATTAGTAGTCAACAGAGCGGCAAACTGGCTCGCCAGACGCATCTGGCTCGCAAGCCGTAGTTTGCCAACCACTACTTTTAGGAGAGTCAGAGTTTTCTTACTAAACTGTGAAATTTGATTTAATTCCTTATCATACGTTAGAAACTGGAGAATGTTAAATCTAGAACAACTGCAGAACTTTTCATCATTATAGGTTTAAATTTAGGATAACCCCAGGATAAACCATCTAAATCCACATACACCAGTTATTGCAAATGCACTGCATTGAGTAATGTTACTTTCAGTTGTCAGTAGATAAAATTATAAACACAGGCTAGCCTGCTCATTAAAAAGTAAATACAGATATTAGTTTCCACATGAGAAAAATAAAAATTATTTTATAGTTAAATACAAATGTTCTCTTGATATCTTCAAGTGTTTAAAAGACAAATATATTACATCAAATCTTCATGAGTTTTAGCTAGTGTTTTAATATAGAAAATTGGCATTCTTTATGAAAAAGATATATAAGTAGTATTTGCTGCATAGAAATAATAATTTGACAACCAAAACTTTTCAATCAAAGAAGACAATGTTTCCACACAAAAACTCTTAAGTCTTTTAAATATCATACAAAAGTAGCATCTATGTAAAATAACATTTTTCATTTTTGGAATATCTGAGATTAAATTGATATGTAAAAAGGCAGACTTTTCTCACCCTAAAGTTTGTTAGTTTCTTATTCTCTTTGTCTACAAGTAGAATTTTTCATTTTCTCTTTTCTTTTAAAAAACTTTCATGGAAAACCAATTGGATGAGAATTTCAAGGTGCCAATACTTGCCAATTACTAACATTTGCAAAATATGTCTGGGGTGTTCAGTGTCCTTCGAATGTTCTTGGACTACTCTGTATTCCTTTAGGAAACTTTTTTTCTAATCTCCTCCAAATAGGAAATAGACAAGAAACCTGTGGAATTATTTCCTAAGGTAGCTTCTTTGTATATGTAACTTGTAGAAGCAACATTGTATAGGCTGTAAAGAAGTGAAAATTTCCCTCAAACTAAAAGATTTAAAACTGCAAAGAGACATGACACTCACCCAGAATCAGACTTTTAGGAATATATGTGGGAGCCAAATTTCTTTCCAAAACTCATAAATCCAGTTTCCTCTGAGAGTTTTTGAGAAATACAAATATAGCAGGTTCTCAAATATCATTGTTTTGTTCAGTGTCATTTTGCTATAACTTTGATGACCTAACGTAAAAACTTATGCTTGTTTATATAAATAAGCCTATGCTAAAATTATTATTATAAAAATATGTCTTTATTGATTTCAGAGAGCGTGATAGAAACATAAATGATGAGAAAGAATCATGGATTAGCTGCCTCCTGCACACCTCCTCCTGGGGACCCAGCCCAAAACCAGGGCGTGTGCCCTGACTGGGAATGGAACTGTGACCTCCTGTTTCATGTGGCTCAGTGTGACCCATTAAACAGGAGGTCACAGTTCCATGGTTGGGCTAAAATTTGTTTCTTTATACATCATTTTGCTGAAAGTCACAGAAACTATCAAAAGTGTTCAGTGAGGATTTACTATACTACACTAAAGAGGCAGAATAGATTTGTGGAGTGGGAAAATTTAGGAAATTTATTTTAAAAACTTGTCCTAAGTGTGGTCTTGACTGAATGTAGTCATATGAAAGGAGTTAAATTACCTTAAGAACTGTCTAGTTGGTTTTCCTCTACCAACATTGCATGTTATGTAACTGAAGATGTTTTTAGCCTAGAGATTTGAACTGCATCATTAATAATTCATTAGACATCAAAGGATCAGGGATAAATTACCTCTAGGGCCTTATAATCACCTCTCCTATCTGACCCTTGTTTCCTACCTAGAGGTGGTAGACCCAGTGTCAATGTAAGCCATCATTGCCCTGAGTATTTTGAGATAGAATTATAATTCCAAAAATATTTAATTTTTCATCAGCAAAGTGTAGTTCATTTTTCAAAAGTAATAAAAGTGCACATCTTTTCCCAATATAAGTTTAGGAAGGCTTATATTTGAGGAAATTTTTATATTTGTTTATTAGTAATTTTGTCTTTTAGCTATTTCAACATGATTATATAGATGGGCTTGCTAGAGAGCACAGAAGTTTATTAACTTGGCTCTCATCACTTGAAACTCTGACATTTATGTAAATGTTCGCATTTGGCAAGGTGGTCATAGAGTACACAAAGGAAGTGACAAGGAAAATAACAGAAAATGGGGTTAAGAAAGAAGAAAATTGAGTCCTTCAACACAAAATTCCCATGAGAGTTTTATTGCTGTATCAGACTGAATCAGTGATTTCTTAAAGTTCTGTGTTTTTGGTTTTTGGAGGTGGGGCCTTTGGGAAATCTGTGTCCTCATGAATAGGATAGTTCTCTTTAAGAGGCCAGAGCACCAGCTCCTCTCTCTGCCCTGTGAAAATTCCAAAAGAAGTCAGTGGTCTGCAAATTGGAAGAAGGCTCTTACCAGAACTCAGCCACGCTGGCACTCGTTCTCTTTCGAGCCTCCAGAAACTGTGCTAAATAAATGTCTGTTGTTTATAAGCCACTCAGTAATTTGTTATAACAGCCCAAACTGACCGAAGACACTTGTGGTTCTTTTAATTCACAAAATAGACAAACACAAAACAATCTCAATTTGTTTATTAGAATACTTAATTCTAGGTCATATGGTAGTACTCTAATTTCAAACTTGATTTCCTATTAGATCTTCTCTCTTAGGCGGGTGAGTGCAGGAAATAATGATTCACAATTTAATTCTTTTGGGTACCTCTGCCTTGTGTGTCTTCTTCACTCTTTCCAAATCCCTGCCCACTCAGCTTCAGGTCTCTCTAAGGTCAGAGCAGAAGAAGAGAGTAGAGGTAAAGAGCATGAGACATCATCCTGCATTCTTTGTACTTGGACTTTACCTTCTCTAGGCCAACAGATGTTAAAACTGACCCTTCCTGGGCGGTTTTGGTTATATTACTCTTAAATATAAATGTGTGCTCAAATTTTCTGCAGCAGTTAACTATTTGTAATTAATATATAGTTAATTAGTACTAGTATATATAGTTAATTAATAGAGAGATAGCATTGTATGAAGAAGAGAAAGTACCAGTGATGAATAGGAAAGCAGAACTTTCAGAAGCCAAATTTGCAAGTTTGCACTTTGACCCAGAGCAGTTCTAAAGCACACTTTTCTCTGAGGCACAGAATATGAAAACCTGCAAGAGAATACCAACTTAAAATTCAGATTTTGAATATATTGAAATAGTAATATTTGACATTATCTACAGGACCAGATATTTTTCATATTTAGACATAGAACTTATTCATGTGTCAACACTTAATTTACATATAGCACACTCATGAGTATATGGTAACAATTTAATGGTTTCACTCAGTGGTCGGCAAACTCATTAGTCAACAGAGCTAAATATCAACAGTACAATGATTGATATTTCCTTAGAGAGCCAAATTTTTTTATTTTTTAATATATTTATATTTTTTTATTGTTTAAAGTGTTGCAAATAGTAGTACATATTTCCCCCCCCTTGACTTTCCCCTGGCCTCCCCTACCCCCCAGCACATGCCCTCACCTGCCCGCCACCCCACCCCCGTGTCTTGTATCAATTGGTTATGCTTATATGCATGCACACAAGTCCTTCTGTCGACCTCTTACAGCCCCAGCCCCTCACTCTCCCCTGCCTTCCCACTGTAGTCTGACAGTCTGTTTAATGCTTCTTTGGCAAATTTTTTAAACTTAAGCTTCTTCTAATGCTACTTCTTCAAAATAGACTCTCCCAGGTCGTGGTATTTTGTGGAAGAGCCACACTCAAGGGGCCAAAGAGCTGCAAGTGGCTCGAGAGCTGTAGTTTGCTGACCACTGATTGTACCGTGTTAGATGAAAACAAACACAAATAAAACTCATCCCCTGTTTCTTAGGCATGTACACTCATTTGGTCATTGTCTTAAAATGCAACTCATATTCTCTCCCATCACCCAATTCACTCTGAGCTAAACTAAGATTGCTTTCAATTCAAAAGCTCTGAAAATGTATAGAGTAATAAATAGTAAAAAGCTTTTCAAAGAAATAATTAGCATTCTGTATCTATGACGGGAGTAATTATTTAAATAACATGGGGTTCATTGTAACATTGTATTTCATGTAGGATGAAAAATGTCTATAAACAAGATTATTCTGGAGGGGTGAAATACACAAAAAGTAACTCACTTTTCCAAAATAATAATTTATTTTTATATATTTTCCCCTCCGCACTCCTAAAACCCCCTCCACTGCCAGCACCATTTCTGATAGGAGGATGAATTGCTAACAGGCTAATTCTTGAGGTGAACTGTATAGTTTAAAATTATTGCACTTTGCCTGGCTTCATATTTCCATTTTATTAAATATTTATTGTTCTTTCTTCTTTCAAAAGCATTGTTTAGATGACATAATTTGCATATATTTCCATTTTCTTCTAGATTACATATATAAAATCTTTTTCTTGAAAATAAATACACTCAATCATGTGAGAATATTAAGCTTCAAAGTTCCTGAAGCATGCTTTTCTGAGATTTTATGTCTTTAAATACATATAATTCAATTCCATATTTATGATGAGAAGACATTATAATTATATGCACAAGTCCATACATAATAGGAACAAACAATATACTTAGTTTCTGAATTCTGCCTTTAATTTAGCAAAAATCTATAAAAATAGAAGTGTTTTTGATTTAAGTGCTGAACAACCAAAAAACATGTTCTTTTATTCTCACACTGCAGAGATTGAGGAAGAAATATCAGTTTAGTAAAATGGTGCTTAGCCCAGACTGTTTTCTGTTTGTTTGCTTTTAAATATATTTATATTGACTTCAGAGAGGAATAAAGAGGGAAAGAGAGAAACATCAATGATGAGAGAGAATCTTTGATCTGCTGCCTTCTGCAGGCCCCACACTGGATATCAAGCCTGCAGCCTGGGCATGTGCCTAACTGGGAATCGAACCATGTCCTCCCGGTTCATAGTTCAATGCTTAACAACTGAGTGCACTGGCTGGGCAACACAGACTGTTTTTAATAAGTGTCTTGGAATAGATTTTTCAAATTTTGAAGTTCTGAATTGGTTTGTCTAGAAGCATGGAACAGACTGATGAAAGGGGAGTGTGGGAGAGAATAACCAAAGAACTTATATGTAAAATAGAGGCCGGCTGCATGAAATTCATGCCTTTTTGTGGGGGAGTTCCCTCAGCCCAGATTGCGAGAAGGCATAGTCCAGGCCAAGGGACCCCACCAGTGCCAGGATCAGGGCTGGGGAGAGACACGGGAGAGCTCCAGGGCATGTCTTGCCCCATCTCACTCAGTCCTGATCTGCCAGACCCCAGCAGGAAGCTAACCTACCAGTCAGAGCATCTGCCCCCTGGTGGTCAGTGGATGTCTTAGCAACAGGTTGGTGGGTCGACTGCACCCTGGTGGTAAGTGCACTGGTGGAATCCCTTGGCCTGGCCTGCACCCTCTCACAATCCGGGACCTTTCAGGAAATGTTGGAGAGTTGGTTTTGGCCCAATCCCGTAGGCCAGGCCAAGAGATCCCACTGGTACATGAATTCGTGCACCAGGTCTCTAGTAGATAAATAAAAAGGGACATCTGTAATATTTTCAACAATAAAGTTACATTTTTAAAAATTAGGCAGGTTAGCTTCAGAATAAAATAAGGTCTGATAAAATAACACATAAAATTAACGAGCAAACAATACATACTTTTCTGTGAGTGACCAGCGGTAGCTCTCCCATTTGATGATAAACTAGATTCTGAGGATAGTTTTACATTTGGATTTAAAACATTTACTTGGGGGAAAAAATTGGTTTAGATCACTAAGCCGTCAGTAGGACATCCCCCTGAGGGCTTCTGGATTGCAAAGGGTGCAGGTCAGGCTGAGGGACCTCCTTCCGCCCGCTTCATGCACAGATTTTGTGCACCAGGCCTCTAGTAAGGATCTAAGGATCTAAGGAATCTGCCTGGGTAACTGTGAGTCAAACATGTGCCATTTTTTCACGATTAGGCTTTTGTCCCCATAAAGGGCTCGGTTGACTTAATATATGTTTAAACAATGGAGATTTTTTTCACCAATGATAACCAATAATGAAAAATGCTATGTCAATCTGTACTCTTTTGTCAGAATTTTTGTTACTCTAGTGTGTAATATAAAGCAAAAAGATTAGAGGTACTCTTGAAAAACACTATGAATACTTATCATGCAGTTTGGAGAAATTATTGGTGGAAATAAACTTCTTAATGTATTTTTTTTTTATGGATGGACCACAAAATAATACTTTTTTGACTCATCCTCAAATTTTTTTCTTTGGCCAATTTGAACATATTTCTAGGAAATTGTTTTGAAGATTAAAATAATCTGCCTCATTAAAACAACATTTATTCAGACACACTGATTCCAATTCCTTGATTTATAAAGTAATGCCATCACACTTTATAGGGTTAGAAGAGTTAACGAGACAAAGTCCATGTTTAATTGACCTATGTATGTGCTCACATATAAACAGGAGTAGTGTATTTGCAGTGTCAAATAAATAAAATTATAGATAATCAAAATATAAACAAAAAGTCAAATCTTCACATATCCCTTGTAGATCACCATAGTTAACACTTGAGCTTAGTGCATAAGAGGTTCTGGAACTGTTTCCATTATCTCTAAGACCTAATTATGCACATGAGCTAATTTTGGTCAATATTTTCTACCATTTCTATTTCAATAAAATATCAACTCATCAACCATCTAAATATTTTTAATTGACATAAAATATCTTCTTACAGCTAGCTGATTTGACCTAAAAACCATATGTAGTGTGAGACTTTTTAAACTCCTGAGAAAGGTTTTGGATTTAAAACATTTTAAAATGTCAGATATTAGAATCATTTCTATCTCAGCACAACCAGACTTGGCCTCATAGTTCTCTTACAGACATTTTGGACTCCTGATATAAATTAAGGTGTTTTTTTTTTTATATCAGCCAGTGAAGGGTACTGGTTAGTGTCTGAAGACCTTGAAGTTAAACTCAGCTAGGCCCCTTACTAGCTCTGTGATATTAGGCAAGTTACATAACTCTGCTTTTCCTCTTACAGGTACTTCATGTGTAAAATATAAATGATAAATACCCATCACTAATTGATTATGAAATATACATTTTCACTTTCTAATATCTGTTGTATATTAAAATTAATGTAATAGTTTATCAGCTTTGTTTTCTTTCTTCAGTCTTGCAATCAATGGTAAAATGGTATTTTAGATCAAATAAGTTATAATAAAGTTATATACATTTAAAAATTTTATTATGTTTATATAAGCATACAAATATATATGTATGTACAAACCAAGAACATAGTAAACTGTTATTAGCTTGAACTATAATATTACTAATAATACTGATGTGGGTAAAAATAAAGATGTTCTTTTTAGTAGACATTTTCTCAATAAATTAATCATTAAAGTCTATTGTCTTTTAAAACTCAAAATTTTAACAGAGAGTTGAATCTACATTAAGTAACCATTTTAAAGGAATAATAATTTCTCTGTGGATTTTTAAAAATTGTAGGAATGGATCAGCAAAGAAAAATATCTTATTAAAAGAACATGCCTCCAGGCTTTCTTTCAATGTTGCTAAGGACTTCTGTCTCTAATAGAACCACTAATAAAGATTTAAAGTTTTAAACTGGGCTATGTTACTGTCCAATCGCAGAGGGAAGACAGGGTTGTGGGTGGGAAGAGATCAATTGAAGAACTTATATTCATATACATATAACCTATGGACACTGACAATAGTGTAGTGAAGTCCTGAGGTGGGAGGTAGGAATGGGCTAGAAAGGGTCAATTGTGAACAAAAGGGTACATATTTAATACTTTCAACAATAAAGATTTAAAAAAAAATCCTAAACTTAACAGTTACTCGGATGCCCAAAGTTCACCCAGTACACTTCCATCTTTTTTTGTTCTATAGAATCTCAATGTCATACTCTAGTGATTAAAGATAACCAATGCAAAAAATAAAATAATAAATTAGGCACTGTTAATGAAGACACTTACTAAATGTAGCTATAGACATATAAAATGAAATATAATTTTAAACTTTTAATGCTGACTCAATAATGAAATATCTTTATGGCCATAAGTTTAAGGGTGGTTTATTGACCTTTCATCACAGTTAATGATGCAATTATTTTATCTTTTTATTTTTAAATTGTAAAAAGTGTGCTGAGACTTGGAAGTTTAATAAACCTTTAAAACATACAACCAATTTCAAGAAACCCTGAAAAGAGTATATAGAAAGTTAAGACAGATTATTTTCCAAATTGAAAAATAAATGTGAATTTGCTTTATAATATAGAAAAAGTTGATCTTGGTACATTTTATTCATTCAGAACAGTATATATGCTTAAAATTATGGTTAATCAAATTAAGCAGCTGACTTAAGTAAAAAAAAATAGTATAGTCAAAATAGTACTTTGGAATTATGTTAAGAAAAATAGAAAAATGATAAGATCTACTTAGAGTATAGTTGATTTGTTTCAAGTTTTTGGCATCCTCTGGACATGCCTCCCTTTATTGGAATTATTATTTTTGACATGAAATAGAATTTTCCAAAATTATTTTAATTACAATTAAAAATAATTGCATCTGAAGACTAAGATGTATAAATGAATCTAAGACAATGAGTTTTACAGAGATGATTCAAAGTAATAAATAAAGAAATTGTCAAGTGAGTAGCAATAAAACCTATGTCTTTTCTGAAGTTTGGGGACACACTGACTCTCCTGAGCAGCTCCTAGTGTCACAGACAGTGGACTTCCACATATTTGCCAGAAAAGGTCACTGAAAATGGAAAAGCATGTTCAATTGTACATGTCCTGCTAATTTATGACTTCAGTGGATTTCTCTGTAGGAAAACCAAAAAAAGAGAAACATATCAGAGGTCAAATATCTAATAGGAAAATGAAAAATGGACTCATAATTACTTTTCTAGATTAACATCTGAGTGGATGCATTGAAAGAAAGGCAATCATGAAGAAAATTTACTTTTCTTTGATTAGTCAGAAATGTTACTTGAACAAAGAATGATTACAATACAGTTTGTGTTTATTCCATCACTATAAATGTTATTTCTTCTTCATTGATCTTTTATTAATTTGCAGTTGCATCACAGAATGCATTAAAAAACATGTAGTTGAAAGTTCTTCTGGGGCAATGCTTTTATTTTACACATGATGTGATAAAGTACATGAGATGAAATTACCATCACAGGGTCACAATAATTCTAATCTATAAAGGCAAAATAGGTACATGGCTTTTCTGAATTCAAGTTCACTGTTATTTTTGTTATTAATTTTACCAGCTGTGGATACAAATCGTACTTACCAGCTTGGTGATATTTCCATTTAGTCATAAAACTTCCAAATATCTTAGAAGAGATATTAGAAAAATATTTTTTAAACCAAGGCCAGAAAGAATTATTTCAATAAACATGATGGCTGTTTTCTTTTATCACAATTTAACCATGCTGAGACCCAGACTTCCACTCTAACTAAAAGAGGTTTTATTAAAGACCCTATTAAAGTATAAAATTTTAGGATTCATATCATCTTCTGGGATCTACTGAAAGAGGTCATGGATGCTTGTGAATGTGACCTCATAGTTAATGTTCTTTCTATATGCCCTTTGGCAAGCCAACTTCAATCCTTCCTGCAAGTACTCTCAGACAAAGAATTTTCTTTATGATGGTCTGCAAAGCAATACTATTATATAATTTGTTAACTCAAGAAATTATAACTTCAGAAGAGAAAGCTACAGTTATAGATGATTACATTAATTTGTATCACATTGAAAGACTATAAATTTTCAAGAAAATATCAATATTTGGTTCAATAAAGAATCATAGCTTTAATAGACACACTGAACTGCTTTTTATATAAAATTCGTATTGGATTTCTGTCAAATAATTGAAAAATATAGATCCTTAGCCAGTTTGGATCCGTGGATAGAGTGTCAGCCTGGGGACTGAAGTGTCCCAGGTTTGACTCCTGTCAAGGGCATGTACCTTGGTTGCAGGCACATCCCCAGTAGGGGGTGTACAGGAGGCAGCTGTTTGATGATTCTCTCTCATCGATGTCTCTCACTCTCTATCCCTCTCCCAACCTCTTTGTAAAAAAATTAATAAAATATATTTTAAAAAGAAAAATATAGAGACTATGTAAGTTAATTTGATTCTGTTCCCATGAACTATCCATAGTACTGTTAAGTAAATGTATAGATTTAATTCTCCTTCAAGATATTTAACCAGCCTGGCATGTGGCTTGGTGCCAGCTGTGGACCTTCACAGCTTAGGCCAGTCTTGTGGGTTCCCCTGCTGGGGTATTCAGCCTACAATAGGGGCATGTGCCCTGACCTGGAATCGAACCAGCAACCTTTTGGTAGACAGGAAGACCCCAACCAACTGAGCCAAACTGGCCAAGGCAAGGGCTATAACCTCTTAATTAATGGATCCTTTTATAATTTTATGAAATGTCTTTATCTGTAGCAATTATTTTCCCTTAAAATTATTTTTTGGTATTATTGTAGCCTTCCCAGTTGTTCACCACACTAATGTTTGCTCATGGGCTATGCATATATGCATGTAAGTTCTTTGTTTAATCTCTTCCCATCCTCTCCCCTTCTGAAATATGTCATTCCATTGCATGTTTCAATGTCTCTAGATCTATTTTCTTCATTTCATTCGATATATGAGTGAGATCATGGGATATTCATCTTTCTTTGACTGGCTTATTTTGATTGGTATAATACTCTCTAGATCCCTCCATGCTGCCTCAAAAGGTAAGAGATCCTTCTTTTTTTTTAAGCTGCATAGTGTCTCATTGTGTAAATGAACCCCAGCTTTTTTTATCCATTCATCTACTGATGGGCACTTGGGCTGTTTCCAGATCTTAGCTATTGTGAGTACCGTTGCTATGAACTTAAGGGTACATATACTCTTTCTGATCACTGTTTCCGGCCTCAGGATATATTCCTAGCAGTGGGATCACTGGGTCAAATGGCAGTTACATTTTTAGTTTTTTGAGGAAAGTCCATGCTGTTTTCCATAGTGGTTGTACTAGTCTGCCTTCCTACTAGCAGTGAATTTGGATTCTCTTTTCTCCACATCCTCGCCAGCAATTGTCATTTGTTGATTTATTGATGGTAGCCATTCTTGCAGCTATAAGATGGCACCTCTTACCTCATTGTCATTTTAATTTGTATCTCTCTGATAATTCGTGATGTTGAGCATCTTTTCATGTCTCTTGGTCTTTTGTAAGCCCTCTTTGGAGAAGTGTCTATTTGATTCTCTGCCCATTTTTTATTTGGGTTATTTGTCTTCCATTTGTTGAGTTGTATGAGTACTATATATATTGTGGAGATTAACCCCTTATCAGATGTATCATTGGCAAAAATGTTCTCACATGCAGTGTATTTTTTTCAATTTGATGCTGGTTTCTTGTGCTATGCCGAAGCATTTTAGTTTGATGTAGTCTCATTTGTTTATTTTTTCCTTTGTTTCTTTTGCCCTCGGACAGTGGTCGGCAAACTCATTAGTCAACTGAGCCAAATATCATCAGTACAATGATTGAAATTTCTTTTCAGAGCCAAGTTTTTAAACTTAAACTTCTTCTAATGCCACTTCTTCAAAATAGACTCACCCAGGCCATTGTATTTTGTGGAAGAGCAACACTCAAGGGGCCAAAGAGCCGCATGTGGCTCGCAAGCCACAGTTTGCCGACCTTGGCAAGGGATGTAGCCGTGAAAATTCTACTACATGTGATGCCTGATATTTTGCTGCCTATGTTTTCTTCTAGGAATTTTTATCTTCACAACTTTAAGTCTTTTATCCATTTTTAGTTTATTCTTGTGTATGATGTAAGTAGGTGGTCTAGTTTCATTCTTTTTAATGTACCTGTCCACTTATCCCAGTGCCTTTATTGAATATTTTATAATATTAAGAGTATATATGTAATTTAGTTCATACTATTAGGAACATATATAAACACACACACACACACACACACACACACACACACACACACACACTAAACTAAGCCAAATAAAACTAAAAGACAGAGGGCAAATGAAGGGTAAAGACAGACCAATAGAAGCATGAATTATAAGAAGGATCTTGTAATGTCTCTAATTTTATTAACAGGACATAGATGCAGCTTCATATTATTGAAGGCCTGTAAAATATGATAGTTCTATAAAATAATGGGCCAAGGATTGAGTCTATCTTGGGGAACAGAATAAGGAAAAAGACCTCAGCCATTTGAACTGACTTTCATATTTTTGCCAAGTTAGAAATACTTAAAAGCTTCTACATTATAATACACATTTTCTGGGCTGTATCAAAGCAGAAAGTATAATACTAAAAGATAAAAGTTTCTTTCTGAACACAAAAGTATGTAATAAATTAAGTGAAAAAAATGTATATTCATTTCCTGAGTGCTTCTAGTTTGTTATTATTTAACATAATTTCACAGTTTCCTTAGTAACATTTACTCATTTAGCAAATTCTTGTTGGTACTATCATAGGAGTTATTGATTATTCTTTAATATTATATTCAGTAATGGATGTGACTACAAAATTAAGTTTTAGAGTAAAAGATGATAAAGCATATGATTGATTTTAAAAAAAGATTCTAATTAGGTTCATGGGCAATTTTAGAGAGATGTCAGGTAGCTACCAGTTATTTAGCTTCTTAACAATCTTGTAGATATTTTTTCTGAAAAACAAAGAAACTGTGGGGAAAAATAGCTTTCAAGGAAACTGAGTTTGACTGGTATATGTGGAGAGGTGCATTTGTATGCAATTTATATCAAATGGATATGAGCGAAGGAAAAATGTGTTAAATTTGTCACCACAAACACATTTTTCATACTTAATACTTGAATAAATCTATCTACTAAAATCCATTAGAGTATAATTATTTTATATGCAGGCATATTCTCTTATTTGACACTTTATAGAAAATAGTGTTTCAATTCATTTTTAATGTACACAGATATGAAGAAATTGAAAAAGCAATTTGCCTCAATAGCATTCTATTCTAATAACATATTAGACAGTACTTGTTACAAATGACAATTAAGTTTGTTTTATTTTTGTTATTTTATACTTGTGTTTCTTAGAAATAAGAAGTCAATGATAATATAGATATCTCTGAACTTTTAAGAAACTCTGCTTATTTATTCATTGATGATTTCAAATTAAAAATAATTTCCTATATGAATATATCTATATCTATCTATCTTGATATATCTATCACCTGGCAGTGTTTGAGAGTTCTAGTTCTCTCAAATCCTTACCAATATTTAAAGCCTTTATTTGTTTTAAATTCTAATATATAGTAGTATTTTATTGTGGTTTTGCATTTGATAATTTTTGAAGCTATTAAAATGATATCATTTAGTATTTCATTTGCAGATGTTTTATTTCTAATTGATAGTTAATACAGTTGATATATTTTTGTATATTGGCATTTTATCCCACAACTTTGCTATCTTCTTACTTATCACAATATATCCATAGTTGTTTCTGGATTTTTAATGTACAGTATCATCACATCATCTGCAGAAAATGATGGGTTTACATTTCACTTCTACTTCTTATACATTTTATTAAACAAGATTTCTCCCATGAAAGACTGCATTTAAAATACCATCTAGAAAAAAAATGCTTTACAATTTATTTTCCCCTTTTATTATTTCTGTATCAGCATGACAGCATTTCTCAAAGCAAAAACATTGAAAATGAAAATAAGAAGAATAGTTGCTAATGAAGAAATCTATATTAGGAAAGCCTGCGGGGAGCATCTAGGGCAGACTTCTCTGAGTCTTTAGAAGAAGACAAGATGACTGATGACAGAAGAAGCTGAAGTCTTCTTTCTGAAACCTGGGCTCCAGGAAATCCAAGAGTTTCCACCCAAACATCTCATAAAGACTGACAGTGATCAAGAGAAGCATGAGGTTTATGAGGATTATAGGGCAACAATTTGAATACCTGAAAACTATCCTCAGAGGCCATGAGCTGTCTGTGCTTCTTGAAGGAAACCTACCTACCTCATGCGTTCCCTGAATCAGAGCTTGTCTGAGAAACCTCTCACAGTTTTTGTTGGGAGAGACTGAACCATTCAAAGATAGGGGTTATATCTCTGAGATTTTGTAACTCCAGAGAAATTACTAAGTCAAGAAGGCAAATTGGACTGACCCTGTTTTTGTTGTGACAGTCAAGAGCAACATCTCTGAATATTTTATTTGAGGTTATTGTGGAGGTAAAATTAAATAACAATTTTTAAATCAGGCCCAGTTCTTGCCACTTAGGATAATTAAAAAAACATTAGCTTTTTTTTTCAACTTTTTTTTTCATTGCAGAAATTTGAATTAATGCTGCCTGTAGGCTCAGAAGTTGCTGTTCGTTCATTTATTTATTTTATTTTTTGGAGAGACTGATACAATGTGACATGACTCTTGTGGGTCATTTGAATATTTCATCCAAGACTTCTATTGAGCATGTGAAAAACTGAAGACACACTTGCTGTGGCATGGCATATGGTAGTTCCAAGATCTGCATTTCCAAATTGGAGGAATAGGTGGATTAGAAAGGATTGCTTACACTGCAGATCCATTCTTCACATTCCAATCCTACAATTTTAGGGCTTCACATGGACAAAAGGTCACTGTGAGCTCCTCTAAAGGCATTCTTTGACAGAATCAGTTTTGACATCCATAAAGATTCAAACCTAGGCCCCAGGCCATGGGAATAAGTTAGTGCAGGTAACTAGCATAAATGGAACAGCTTCTCTTATCAGTTCGGCCCATAGCAGAAAAGCAAGAGAAATCTTAATATAAGATCATTAGGACTAAAGAAAAGAGTATTTCAGTATATCTTCATAGTGGAGGCCGATGCATGAAATTCATAAAAAGGGCTCAGCCCCTGCAGCTGTCGGACACCCTTAGTGCTGCCCCGGAAGCAGGAGAGGCTCCGCCACTGTGTTTGCCAACCGTGAGTCCGGCTTCTGGCCGAGCAGCGCTCACCCTGTGGGAGCACACTGACCACCAGGGGGCAGCTCCTGTCTTGAGTGTCTGTTCTCTGGAGGTCCATGTGCATCTTAGTGACAGGTCATTCTGTCATTTAGTTGATTTGCATATTAGCCTTTTATTAAATAGGACTAGAGGCCTGATGCATGAAAGTCACGCAGGGGCTCAGCCCTCACAGGCATGGCAGCTTGCCTCAGCCCTTGCAGCCACAGCTTCAGCCAGAAGGCCCTTCAGAAGGATGTCCAGAAGGACATCCGAAAGGTAATTCAGCTGTCTGGTCTAATTAGCATATTATGCTTTTATTATTATAGATGAGAAAGTATTTATGTTTCTGCATAACATTCATAATGTAAGTTTAACAATTTAATTAAGCATTATTTCTTGTTGGACATTTTGATTATTTTCACTATTAAAAATCACTACAACAGATGCCTTTATTCATGAGGTTTTATTTTAGAGTTTATTTCCTCAAGTTGGATGTAAAATTACAGTGGCAGAGATAATGACTCATTCTCAGGTCTTTGATTGTCAAATTGCCGTTCAGAAAGGTTACAGCAATTTACCCTCTTTTAAGAAGTGTATCAAAGAGCCCATTTCCGCCCACTTTTGCTCTGATTGCTAATTTGTAGGTAAAAGAGGGCATCACATTATGCTTTATTTATTTACTTACTTTTGGTTTCTAATGACGTTGAGCATTTTTTACATATGGTATCCATCATGTATTTTTTGTTGTTGTTCTTAAAGACTTCTTGTTAAATTGTTTCCTTATTTTAGCTTTAGCTTTTGTTTATTTCTTTATTAATCTGATCTTTTCTTTGAATTTTTACAATAAGTTCAAGAAAAACCAATTTAAGAATTTGTAAAATCCTGGGATTTCTTTATTCTATCTGTGCACACTATGCTACTTATAATTTTTGGATTTGGGGCTTCTGGTTTGTATTGTATTTAGCTTTATCTAAGTAAGAGTCTAGCCATCTAAATTATCATATGGTTGAATGGTGGTTTTCTTTCCAATGAAAAATAATGCAATCAGAATAATTGTCCCAATTTTATGAATGAATCCAACTTTGTTAACTTGTATACTTTTCTGTTGACCCATGTTGATGTTCTAAAAGTAACATGATACTTGATAGATGACCCTTTGTACATTTGCTATTTTCAAATTTTAGACTTCATCCTCTCCAATTCAGGGGTCAAGTAGAGAACAAGTTTTCATTCCTATAATAGTCATAGCTATCTAATGTTTAATAAACTGGTTCAGTAGTTTGTGAGATATATTGATATATTATTATACCCAAATATTATGATGGTTTATTAACTATATGTGTTGTGCTTGTCCTTGTGTTTGTATATATGTATGTGGTAGCCTATAAAACGTGTGCCTGTTTATATGTAATATATGTGAATATATGTGTGTATCAACATTTTTCATTAGAAGTTAACTGTAATTTTCTTGTTGTCTCAGAATTTTTTATTCCCTGAATGTTTGGACTTGGGATGCTAAACTATCTAGTCTGGCATTTCAAAACCAGTTTTGTAGCATGTGGTTTATATCATCATTTTGGATGTTTCCAGTATCATGGAGATGGGTGAGGAGAGGGTTAGAAAGGATTTATATCATGAGAGTTATTAGGAGTCTGAATCATTTCTCTCTTTCAGTCAAACTAAGTGAAGGGGGCTTCAGAATCTGAAAAGTTTGACAAGTGTCACCAGAGTTTAGGACCCACAGGGAATAATATAACTGCCTCACATCTTTAAAAATCTAAATGCAAGTTGTAAAGATGTGAGTTAATTTTATTTTTACTAACAGAAGAGGTCAAGGGCCTATCTCTCATGGGCTAGATGTGGCTTCCCCTTCCCACTTCCCTTTCCCCTAGACCCCTCCCTGCCCTTTCTTGCCCTCCCCTCTTTTTTTCTTCCCTCCCCTTCCCTTCCCTACTTCCCTACTTTGGCTCTCTTGCTCTCTTGCTCTCTTTTCACTCAAGCCTCTTCTCATTTACACATAATTGAGTTAAAAATACTCTGTGCAGGCCATATCATGACCTTCAATTTCTACCAGGCTATTCTCTATTCATTTTCAAACATTGGGTCATTGGGGTCTTTCTAGATTTTTGTTGGCCTTATTGATTTCTAGCTTAAATTTCTATGAGGTCAGAAACATATTCTGTATGAAATCAGCACTTTGAAATGTGTTAGCACTGCTTTATAGCCAGCAACATATGACTAATCTTTGTAAATTTAAATTATCTTTGTGAGTATGAAATAAAGATATATAGTGTAAAAGAGTTAGAGATGCAGCATTCTATATAAATCCTAGGTTTGTTAATAGACTGTCCTTGATTTTTGCCTAATTTTTCTATCAATTACTAAAAAATGTGTGTTAATATTTCCAGAATAATTGTTATATTTCTTCTAATAATTTTTAATTTGTATATTAAGATCATATAACTAGAGATATGTAAATTCAAAATAGTTTGTTTCTTCATAATATAAACTTATTTTGATAGAATAGTCTTACATATCTCTGTAAATGTTTTCTGTCTGAAGGTCATTTTATAATTATTAATATAGATATATGCGTGTGGAATCTTTATCATTTCTTTTACTTTGGATTTTTAGATAAATTTATTATTAAAAGTTAGATTTAATAATAGTCTGATGATCTTTGTCTTTTGATCAGATCATTTAGAACATTCAATGGAATTATAAAAGCATTTGATTTCTAGCTCTACAATATATCCTGCAATTTCTAGTTGCCCTCATCAATTCTGTGATTTCTTTTTTTAATTTCTTGCCTTATTTTAGACTAGTTATTTCAGTAATTAAATTTTAAGCCTTTATTTGGACAGAAATTATACATTTTTATTTTATTACCTTATGGCTATATATAAAATTATAACATACATAATTGTCATGTGAATTTATTTGAAAAATTTGTGCTATTTTTATATCAAACTAAGCTTTCTTTCAAAAAGGAAGGGTATGAGATGCTAATTTTGAACATCAAATACTAAGTAATATTGTACTAATGAGCCCTTCTTTAATAATTTTATGGACATTAAACTTCATTGATTCTGGAGATGAATGGGAAAACTCTGGCAAAAGGCTATAAAGCACTGGATAAATTGGATAGCTATAAATGTAAGAAGAGTGCATACATGTAGAAGCTCTGACAAAGTGAAAATAAAACAACTTAAAAAGTGGGAGGGGACAGAAAAGTGAGAGTAAAAATAGAATTACATTGTTGATTATCATACAAATAAGAAAGGAAATTAATGCCTAAGATTTTAAGTGAACAAACCATTAGTAAAATTCTAAGTAAGGCAGACTGGGACTTAGAAATTATATATATACCACACACAAAGGCCTTAGGTATTTTTAAGCAGTTTGATCAGTAGGAGATTTAAAAAAAAATACAAAGCAGGTACATAAGTCCCCACTCTCTTCCTTTTTTCTGAGGGTATATTCCAAACAAAACCTCACATGGGGGCCCAGAGAGTGCAACTACCGAACTCAGCCCTTTCATAGCTTATGTGGTACGGTGGCCAGGGCAGAGACACACCATCTGTGTTTGCTTCACATTCTTACCCACCTTATCTCTTTTCCTTCATTCTTGCTGCATTGGGATTGCACTCCCTGTTAACATGCTAGAGTATAAGCCTTGCATCAAGCTCTGTTTTCTTGGAAACCTGGGCTAAGACAATTAGAACTGTTCATAAACAAACAAACAAACACTGAATCTCAGGCTAAGATTTTGAGACCAATTAGCTATGCCTGTGAAAGAATAGGGACCCTGATGATTAGCAGCATAGCTTCCCAAGCCAGGCTGCATCAGCAATTCCATTCAGGACCATTCTGTGGCTCCTGGAAATAAGTAGGGGCCCCAGTAACTTAGTAACTGGTATTGTCTGACACTCAGTAACATCACAATTTCTTAACCTTTCACAAGTGATTATTAAAATGAGGCATAGATGAAAGAGCCAAAATCCAGAACCCTGATAATACCAAGTTCTCACAAGGATGTGGAACCACAGGTACTCTTATTTATTGCTGATGAGAATGCAAACTGGTACAGCCACTTTGGAAGATACTTTGTGCAATGTTTTTAGCATTGTCATGAAAACATATATATCTATAATAATAAAATTGTAATATGCAAATTAGACGGGACATCTTTCCAGATGACCTTCCTGACAGGAGCGGGGCTATGAGGGCTGAGCTTCTTGCACTTGAAAAACAAATTGTGTAATTTTAGTAATTCCACAAAGGAGTTAAATGGTCTTATATTTGCATTTAAAACTGTGGTTGTATAATACAAAGATGAAATAAAAATTAATCCAAAATTTATTTTTTTTTTACTTTGAATGACATTAAATAGCAATAAATACAAATAAAGAGCTAGACTTCCAATAAAAAGAAAAAGTCACATATTTTAGTATATCTAGTGGCACTTTTCTCTGGCTTTTTAATATGATTGTCTGCATTTTAATTTCACACAGAGCATTGCAATTTGTGCAGCTGGCCCTAACCATATGAGTATCTAGGTTGTTTTTTTTTTTTACATACACCGTATTTAAGTGTAAGAATTTTTTGCTACCCTTTTTCTTCTACCACCAATAAAACAATTTTTGGCCTCTTAGGGGTGCTATCACAACCATTGAAAATACAGGCTGTAATATTTCCACCAATGCCTGCAGTCAGTTGACAGGCCCTGAAAATTTTTTGAGAATGTTTGATTTGGGGTGTGAGTTGGCACTGACATCAGAGGCACAAAATGCCATTTTTGTCTTCTTAGTCGAGCTGTCGCTTTTGGAGGGTATGCAGTCATGACCAGCATGGCAATGCACCCCCCTGCATTTGCTTCCTGCACTTTCCTGCCTCACTTCCAGTTCCCATCACTTACATTGCACTGGGATTGTACATTACAGTGGTATTTGAACATAAATTTTGCCCCAAGCTCTGTTTTCTAGGGAACTCTGTTATATGTAGGTACTTGTCTCCCATAGAGCTTGAAATTTCACTAGTGACACATTATTTTCCATTTTAACCTCATATTTCCTTGCAATTTCCAGCCTTCGTGACCAGTAGTGTTTCCTCTGGGAATGTGCTGAACCCTATGACCTAGCTTCTGTACTTGGTGTTTAGGAAAAGCGGTAACAGGAAAGCTTCGAGCAATGATACATGCTGCATTTTTATTTAAACTGTGGAAGATGAAAAGGCAAGTCAGATTCTCAGGTATGGGGCAGCTCACCTACACTTGTTACAGGGCTGCTGGGGTTGCACTGCTGCTTTCTAAGCTTTTTGTTAGGCAATGATACAAGCACGGTAGTGCAAAACAAGGGAACATTTTACATCCCCATTTCCATCAGTTACAGCTTCTTTTCTAAGCTACCACTTAGACTGAGTGGGCAGATTATTATGCGTTCAGAGATCATAATAATCTGGCCTCTCAGTGTATCTTTCACACATTCTGCTTCCAAAGGGGATTTCTTGTTGTTAGATTCTGAGATACCAGAGACTCCCCCTTACTTCTATAGCATCACCAGGATTGGCTTATGTAGGAGATTTCAAACTAGTTTTTTTCAAAATGAAAAGTCATTGATATTTAATTTTGTAAATATTAAAGCAAGGGGCAAGATAATTTCCAATGCCATGCTCAATTTGTTTTCTATTTAAGTCTTGCTTTAAAAAAAGGATTAATATTAAAATGAGCTTACTTTTTACTTAGTTTCTTAATTATATGCTTCATGGTTAATCACTGACATATTTTTGCTATCATAATATTATAAGACAATTTAATATCAACTAAATGAAGGAGCATTGTTTGATGAATGCTTATAAAATTAATACTTTTCTATATAATAGCAGATAGCTAAATAACAGAGATTAAGTACAATTCCATTTTAATGCAAAATAGCTAATTAAAGAGTGATGGTAACTATATAATAAAAAAAGATGAGAGCAGAATACCAAGACACATCTATCGCTTTCAATAATGCCCCATATTCCAGCATTGTTGGTTATAAACTCATGTATATAGAGAAGCTATAATAAATCAAAAAAATCTTCATTTATCATAATAGTATTTAAACTTTAAAAACCATATTTTGAAGAAAAGTTTGTATAACAAATAAGGAAACATGCAACTGTGAAATATTTGAAACACCTCATTTAGAAAGCTCTTCATTATGAATTATTTTATTTCTAAGTATAAAGCATATATTATATTATCCTATCAAAAATTAACTTTCTTGCAGAATTTTAGTATGATTCCTATTAATCAAAATATTTTATTAGATATTATGTTAGATCTATAAACATACATAGACTTAATATGATAATAAAAATATTATAATTGTTATATTAATTATAAAACTTCCTATCCTAATTCTTCTCTTCTATGTAGGCAAGTATTCCTTGTATGCTTCTAGTAAACATCCAACTATCATATTATGCTGTATCAATTAGAAGTTAAAATATCATTGTAATACTACTTTACATAAGCAAAATGAAAAAGCAAGTAAGTTTTGAAAAGTCATTTCAATGACAAATACAAATAGATTTTGGGTTATTCTTGATTTTATGTTACCTGTTCATTGTTCTTTAGAATTAACCATCATAATATATAGCTAATAAGATACCATTTCTGTTTAATCAATGATTGTTTAAATTATTTTCATCAATTTGTGCTGTCTTTAAGCCAGGAAGCAGAGGTTTCCTAAATGGCCATCAGTGTTAAGTCATTTGTGAAAAGTATTCAATCTGTTAGAAGATAATATGAATACAAAAATAAGAGCTACGTAAAAATTATACTTAACTGCTATGATTTGATCTATGTTTTATGCCTTTTTCAAATTGTGATTCCAGTTCTTCAAAATATTAAGAAATGGAAATCTAAAGCTACATGCATCTACATGTTCATGAAAGATTAATGGGCTTTTGATAGTTTCAGGGGACTTGAAGCTCCTGACTTACCTCTGCCAATCTTAAGGCCATCAATCCTCTTGTACTATGTCTCTGTTGCTTCTTCATTAATTTCACATCAACTAATTACACCATTCATTTGATGCAATCCTGAATGATGTCACATCAATTCAGAAGTTTCAGATAAAGGAGAATTCAGGATATTACAATACACTACAGGCCCATTGCATGAAGAGATTGCAATAGGCCTTTCCTTGGCTTCCAGCACCTGTTTTCCTCTGGCACCCGGGACCCAGGCCTTCACTCTGGCCAGAGACTGACTTCTTTGTCTTTGCTACAGACTCAGGCCAGAATCTCCCTTCTTCGTCTTCACTGCAAACTCCAGCCTGTTCATCTTTGCTGCTTCCCTGCAGACTCTGGCTCGAGTCTGCCATCTTTGCTACAGACTACCATCTTCATCTTTGCTGTAGACTCCAGAGTCTACAGTCTTGTCTTCCCTGTGGCACTCTGCTCCTGTAGATCCCTTTGCCCCCCGCCCACCCTCTCATAGCAGGTGTCCTGGCCCACCTGGCCACTCTGGGCCTGGTGCAGCTGGGCGGCCGCCATCTTTGGCCTTCTAATTTGCATACTTACTCTGACTGGCTGTGGGTGTAGGGAATTACAGTAATTTACATGTTAATTACTAGGTAAGATGGCTCATCTATTAAAGACATACAAAAAGAATTTTTTTCTTTTATTTCCAATGAATATAAATAAACTGTTTAGTTTAATGTAAATCAAATATAAGGAAAACTGGTGACTTTAAGCTATTTCAGTTTATGTTTGGAAAGTTATTAGCATTCACAAGCATGTCTGTGATTCTTTATAATTACACTAGAGGGCTGGTGTATGGAAATTCATGCATGACTGGGAGGGGTGTCCAGCCTGCACCCTCTCCAATCTGGGACCCTTCCAGGGATGTCCGACTGCCCGTTTAGGCCTGATCCCAAATAGGATCAGGCCTAAATGGGCAGTCGGACATCCCTCTCCCAATCCAGGACTGCTGGCTCCCACCTGCTCACCTGCCTGCCTTCCTGATTGCCCTTAACCACTTCTGCCTCCCAGCCTGATCACCCCTAACCACTCCCCTGCCAGCCTGATTGCCCCTAACTGTCCTCTCCTGCAAACTTGCTCACCCCTAATTGCACTCCCCTGTAGGCATGGTCACCCCCTAACTTCCCTCCCATGCAGGCCTGACCCCCCTGCCAACTGCCCTTCTCTGCAGGCCCAGTTGCCCCCAACTTCCCTCCTAGCTGTCCTGGTCACTCCTAACTGCCCTCTCCTGCAAGCTTGATCACCCCCAACTACCCTTCCTTACAGGCCTGGTTCCTCTCAACTGTCCTCCCCTGCTGGCCTGATCACCCACAACTGCCCTCCCTCACCGGCCTGGTCCTTCCCAACTACCCATCTCTCCTGGCCATCTTGTGGCATCCATCTTGTGTCCACGTGGGGGAAGCCATCTTTGACCACATGGGGGCAGCCATCTTGTGTGTTGGGGTGATGGTCAATTTGCATATTGCTCTTTTATTAGATAGGATAGAGGAATGGTGCACAGGTGAGGGCCAGCTAGTTTGCCCTGAAGGGTGTCCCAGATCAGGGTAGAGGTTTCCTTGGTGTGTGGGGCAGCCTAGGTAAGGGTCCTATGGTGGTTTGCAGGCTGGCCACACAACCCGGTGACCCAAGTTCAGGCCCTGGTGTCTGGTATTTATTTATCTTCTATAATTGAAACTTTGTAGCCTTGAACAGAGGCCAGGGCAGTCCAAGGAAGGCAGAAAGCTTGGCTTCCTCCATCACCAGGGGTGACTCAAGCCTCTGGCTGGCTCCAGCTCCATGGAAGCCACCATTTTTGTTAGGATTTATTTATCTTCTGTAATTGAAACTTTGTAGAATTGAGCATAGGCCAGGGCAGAACAGGATGAGCGGAAAGCTTGGCTTCCTATATTGCTGGGGGCAACCCAAGCCTCCTGCTCTCTCCAGCTCTGTGGCCACTGCCATATTTGTTGGGTTAATTTGCATACTAGCTCCTGATTGGCTGGTGGGTGTGGCTTGTGTGTGTAGAGGGGGTATGGTCAATTTGCATGTTTCTCTCTTCCTATATAATAAAAGAGAAACATGCAAATGTGACCGTACCTTTGCTCCTGATTGGCTATGCTACCAGCCAATCACGAGTGTGGGCGGGCCCAAGTGGCCCAAGTGCCGGGCCCCAGGGGTGGAGATGAAATGGTGGTGGCGGCGAACACCCAGCCCCTGGGTGCTGTGAGGGGAAGTGGCGGCAGCAGCAGCGATGGTGGCGGTTTCAGGGAACACTCGGCCCCCGGGGCACTGTGAACAGAAGTGGTAGCAAGTGCCCAGCCCCTGAGGCCGGGTGGTTGCAGGCAGCTGGGGCTGAGGTGAGCAGGGCAATGGGGGTGAGCCATCAGTTGGACACCCCCTGAGGGCTCCCAGTATGTGAGAGGGGGCAGGTTGGGTTGAGGGACCACCCACCCCCAGTGCACGAATTTCATGCACCAGGCCCCTAGTATTAGATAGGATAGTTACATGACTTTACCAAGTTCCTTCTATATGAAGTCTTTCCTGACAGGCTTTTGCCCACTTTGAATACATGTATTGTTTGATGTCTCTCAGGATATTTCCTAAATATCAGCTTGCAAAATAAATCACCCAGTGTTCTTATAATGATACAGATTCTATTTGTTGGAATGGGACTGTGTGTCTGCATTTCACACAACTTCCCAGGTTATGTTGATACTGCTGGTCCACACACTGCAATTTAAATAGCAAGATCCTTCAGCACACAGACCCTGAATGACATAATTTTTTTAATGGTTTTCACCCCTGTATTCCTTACAAATACATTCCAAGTAGATGGAAAGTTATTTATCTTCAAATTATAAAAATTGCTATAAAATATTCCTACATCAGTTATGGTAATTTCTGATTATATGACATTTGTTTAGAAAAGTTTTTGGACATTTTGAAAAATATCTACAACATTTATTTATTTCTTCATTTAACCAATTATACATCCAAGGTTGTTTGAGGTGCTAGAGGTAGAGTGTTAGAGACAGATGGGGACTTTGTCCTCAAGCTTACAGGTTTTAGTATAAACTCAAGGAAGCAAAAGGGTTACCAAATGGGTTTTGATTGTACTAGTAACTCAAAAATTACCGACAACGCCGATAAGACTATGCTTCTGATCTTCCTCAGGTTATGATTAACTTTCTCATTAATACTCTACCAGATCAAGAAGCAGAGTGATTTCAGGATTAGAAGGGAAATAAGTTCATTTTGGTCAAAATAAAGAGCATAGAGTGAGGAAAAAAATAATTAGAAAATATGGTAAAATGGTGAAAAATCTACATGAGGTCACTCAAAAGATTATGCACATTAGACTATACAACCAAAAAGAACAAATAGAACAAACTTTCTAGAGGCTAGGAAGAGAACAAATTTATAGGAAAATTATTTTTAAATTTCTCTTTTGAAATGGATTTTAAGCCATAGTACTGTTAAAAACTGCAATATCAGAGAGAACATGCAAATGAAATGAGCAAAATCACCTTTGAAGAGGTTTTATTATTATAATATATACAATCAGGATTATATTTTACATATTATTCTGAAGCTTGTCTTTTTTCATTAACAAGAACTTTCCACATATTCCACTTTTTTCCTATTTATGTCAACAACATAATGCATCTCTTTAATCTCCAAATAAAGCATATTTGGAATAGTTTCTATTTTTAAAATAGTACCCTTGGAACTCAATTGGCAATCATTAACATATATGTCTTCTTCCAGTTTTGTATTTCTGTATAATAAATTGCTTTAAGGAGAATGTTGGTATTTGTTTTCAAGGACAGCCATAACAGGGAACCACCTTTTGGTAGCTGAACAAAAGAAATGTATTTCTCACAATTCTAGAGGCCAGAGATTTAAGACCAAGACGTTACCCGGGTTGGTTTCTTCTCTCTGTGTATGTCTATATCCTCATCTCCTCATCTTATTAAAATAGCATTCAATACAGTGGAAAGTAAATTTGGGATGTATGTGAAATGTGATTGAAGCATATCAAACAAAAGTGATAAACCTGTTGAGAATGGGGAAATATTGGGAAGATGTTTTATAGTATTCATCTCAGAGTGACGTTATATCTTTTTAAAAAGCATGAATATTATCAGGAATAGTAAGAAACTGTATAACAAAGAGTGGAGAAACCAGAAGATCTAGCTTCTAATGACAGTGCCCCTAGTGAATTATACTACATTTGATCCAGAATCTGAAGTGTAATAGTTGTGTGATTGTAGGTAGCTTATTTTCATCTTTCTGCATTCCAGTTTTCTCAGGTACAAAATGAAAATTATAATACGTATCTAAGGATGGTATTCCATTTAAAAATATTCTTTATAAAGTATTTAGAATTTTTTACATAAACAATTATTATTATTAATATTATTGATATTGGCACTGCCTTTTTCCTCACAATTGTGATATATACAACTATTTTCTCAGTCATTAAAACTCCTTCTGAGAAGACTACTCACCTTAAATCAGAGTACACTGTAGCCCCAATCACAACGTTTTATGCATGCTTGTTTTGGAAATGATTATCTTGGAGCTACTACATTTAGGCTAAATGTGCACACATTGTGTGTTAAGAATACCGGAGAATGTATAAGAAAGCCCTACAAGTAAGAAACCAGCACAAATGGGAAAATTATTTTTAACAAGTAACTTTCAACTTTGAAATGACTTGTAAGCTATGGTAGCATTGGCACCTTTAATGACTACTCACATACTTTAGTAATCTCTACTTGCTGCTACTGAAACATTTTTCCTCAGGGTTCATCTCTTTGAATGTTGGACCTCCTTTAAATTATATCACTCCCTGATAATTGACAGTCATAGTTATACCAGGTGTTACTGAAGATACCAAATATTTTAATACTTGGATATTAATGTTAATATAAATGTTCAGGGATGTTCCTACATCAAAGAAACTAACCCCAAAAGCTCATCTATTTAATTCCAAGGAATTCTGAAAATAGTATGGTGACTTTTTCCCAATTCTTTGCCTTTGGAACATTTCCATAAATGTGATGAGAAAGGAAGCTAGAGGGAGAGAAAGAGAGAAACATCAATGAGAGAATGAAATATTGATTGGCTGACCCCTGCTTGCCCCAGGTAGTTGCAAACCAGGCATGTACCTTGACTAGGTATTAAACCAGTAACCTTTCAGCTCACTGGACAGTGCCAACTGTCCATACAGTAAGACAACTGAGCATACTACCAGATCATCACCATATATTTGACCCCCTTTACCTTTTACTACCCCTCTTCCTTTTCCTCTGGTAACCACCATATTGTCTGTGTCTATGAGTTTTTCTTTATTTGTTCTTCTTGTTTGTTTATTTGCTGACTTCAGTTTTATCTTCCACATATGAGTGAAATCATATGGTTTTTAACTTTTTCCGGTCTGATTCATTTCGCTTAGCATGATATTTTCAGTATCTATCTATGTTGTAGTAAATGGCAATATTTCATCTATTCTTATGGCTGAATAGTATTCCATTGTATATATGTACCACATTTTCTTGACCCAATCATCTATCAAAGGACACTTCGGTTCTTCCCATATCTTGGCTTCCATGAATAATGCTGCATTGAACATAGGGATGCATATATCTTTCCAAAGGTTTTCACATTTTTGGGGTAGAGGGGTTGCTGTGTCATATTTTAATTATATTTTTAATTTTTTTAGGAGCCTCCATACCATTTTTCATAGTGGCTGTACCAGTTTATATTCCCGTCAGCAGTGAATAAGAGTTCCTTTTTCTCCCCAACCTCTCCACCAGTTGTTATTACTTTTCTTGTTGATAATAGCCATCCCAAGGGGTGTGAAGTGGTATCTCATTGTTTTTATTTGCCTTTCACAGTTTAGTGAAATTAAGTATCTTTTCAAGAGTGTGTGAATTTTGAGCCTGCTCAGTCTCTCTTTCATGTCGGTGAGATGGAAAATCCAACTCCAGATTGGTGCAGCTAAGAACATAGGCCTGTTTAGCACCTACAGCTCACAGTCAGAGCACTATATTCCCAGGACGGGCTGCACATCAGAATTTCTCACACTTACCCCCACTACTTGTTTTTGAGGTTATGTTCTGGAAATGTGTTCCAGCAAGATTGGGAGTGAATTTTCCAAGCTAGCCCTTAGTCATGAGAAGGAAGGTTTCTATCTTGGCCATGGCAGTACTGAGGAAACTGGGTTCCTGTTCATTCTTACCTTGGTTTGTAAAGCAGGAATTCCATAGCAGAAGTAGGAAGCCAAGAAGATCTGGGACATTTCTCTTCCACTCCAACATAATGTTCTATTCCTAAATTGAGGATTTCATTCAGAGAGAAGTACACCATTATCCCACCCCCAGCACCAGAGTAATGGCTTAGAGAGTTTCCCCGGGGGGAGGGAGGGGACGGGGAGAAACAGGCCAGTAGCACAGAAAGCTCCATATCTTTTTTTCAAAGGAATTGACTTAATTTGCAAAAAAAAATTGGAGCAAAACAGTGGTAACTGTGGTGAAATACAAGTTGGATGTGATACATTCATTGAAGATATAGGCTAAACTGTAGGCAGGCTAATTTGTAAGAGCAAAAGGAGGAAAGAGACACCTGGGAGAAGAAGCTGTGTGAGTGAAGACAAATATCAAACACTAACCATATGTGGAGGAGTGACTGTTCCATGGTGTGACTGCTGCCTGGCCTGCGAGCTGGACTCAGGCCAGAACAGAGATTGCTTAAGGCAAGTCCCCCTCAGCGACAGTCTGATTGTAATCGGTGTTCATCCTGACATAAATCAACACCACTTCCCGCCTCCTTCTATGTACTGGTTCCTGGAAAAGCCACTGTCCTGTGAAGCATGTAAAGTAATTTCCATTCCTGGTAGCATTCATGTACTAGTACCCAAGAATATTTTTCCTTTTTATCCGAAATAATTCGTTGTTGCCTGTCAAATGGCATGGAGTATATCTACTTTTGTCTTGCAGTCACCCATATGTAAGCGTTTTTTCAATAAATTCTGCTAACTGCCAGGCTGGAGTGGCCTGCCCCTTTCTCCAGTTTCCCATACTCTCCACTTACAGAAGCAGCATTTTAGTATTGAAGATGTTCCCTGGGTCTGTGTCTGCTAACCTCTGAGAACTATCTCTGCAAAGAAGTCTGGATTAGATTGCGTCAATCTGTGGACAAGTTATTTCCCAGAACTTTGCGATAAACAGAAGAAAACCAGACAATAATTAATGGAGCTTAAAAGGTGAGTGCAGACAAGGAAGCATAAGCCTGCCAAAAGCAATGTGACTGTGCTTACACTGTGACTATGAGTATATACCTAAGGCTGTGTCCCCTGAGAAACAACATCAAAGACTTCCTACTTCCGGCAGAAGTAGACTTCACTGAAATAATACAACCAGTCAATTGGATTCTTAAATGAAATTGATCGTGTGGTTTTCAGATTCGTATGGACTCACAAGAGACCCAGCATAGCAAAAATTTTTTTGATAAAGAACAAAATAGGGAAATCACATTTTCTGATTTTAAAATTTACAATGAAGAAATATTAATCAAGACAGTGATGTTTGTCCAAGTGGTGCTGGCATAAGAATAGTCCTAAAGATCAATAAAATGGAATTGAGAGTTCAAAAGTAAATTTTTTGTATCTATGAGTCCTAAAGAAATTCAGTGGGATAAGAATAATCTTTTCACAAAATGGTAGTGAGACAACTGGCTAGCCACATGCATATACAAAAATGGATAAAGCATTCCTAAAGCATTTTGCCTAGAGCACATCAAAGTGTAATAAATACCCAAATTGAAAGGTACAATTATACAACACTTAGAAGAAAATATTGGTATAAATCTTTTTGAGCTTGTATATAACAATTAGTTCTTTAAAAAAAAAACCAGATAAATTGGACTTTATGAAAGTTAAAACTTCGGCTCCAATGAACACCATTCATAGACTACACCCAGACTAACAGAACATATTTGCAACTCATATATCTAACAAAGACCTCTTACAACAGATTTTGAATGCACATTACTCAAAGACAATGAGCATATGAAGAGATGCTTGACATCATAGAAGTGTAAATCAAATCCAAAATGAGCTACTACTTCACACCCACTAGGATGGCTAAAACAAAAAAGTTGAAAATAACAAATGTTGGTGATGATGTGGAGAAATTGGAACCCCCAGGCTGGTTGGAATATAAAATAGTGCATCTTCTTTGTAAAATATTATGGCAAATGGTTAAACATAAATTACCATATGACCCAACAGTTCCAAACTTTTGTATATGCTCAAGAGAAATGAAAATATGTCCACCAAAAATGAGTACATAAATGTTTATAGCAGCATTATTCCTAATAGCTAAAAGTTACAAACAATCCATTAATTGATAGGTATATGAAAAATGTAGAATCATACAATGGAATATTATTTGGCCACAAAAAAGCAATGGATTACTTATACACAATATAGCAATGTTTATACCTTGAAAACATTATACACAGTGAAAGAGGTCAGTCATGGAAATTCATACATTATATGATACCATTTATATGAAATTCTGAGAAAAGTCAAATTGTAGAGACAGAAAGATTACTGGTTGCTTATAATTGAGATAATTTGGGAAGAAATAATAGCTACATAGTATGGATTTTTTTCTTACCTGGTTGGGATATTCTAAAATCCACTGTGATAATATTTGTACATCTCTGTGAATATACTAGCAATTACTGAATTATTTTATTTAAATGAATAAAGTATATGGCATGTTAATTTTATACCAATAAAGCTGTTATAATGGACTCAAAATCTTAGCTTGATATCCAGTTTAATATATGGTATCATATACTAGAATAATAGTGGGCATATTGTTGGCTGCAGAGAAAACATAGAATACATTCTTTAAATACAGAATACATAGAAAACATTCTTTTAAAGTTAAACAAGTATAAATGAGTGATTAATGTGCATTTAATCATGCTCACTTTTATATATTTTACTTGTAGATGAAAACAGACTCCTTTAGAGAAACAACATCTATATTTGGCAATGCTTTATTGGATCAAGTCCACCTAATTTCATAAAGCATTTGCCTAGAGCACATCAGTAAATTTCCACTTTGATTTCACTAAGAACACAGAAAAGAAGAAAGAGTAATTTTGCAACTAATATTTGAAGCTAGACTCACAAATATATTTAATTTTTTAGTCAGTCAACTTCCTTATTATTTCCAAAAAAAAGCTATTTAGAATTTTGACATTTTTTTTAGCATAACAACTTTAATAATAGCAGGTGAACATTTCTGAGTGACTAGTGGTTACTGTTAAAATATAAACAGAGGCACAATAAAATTTTAAGGAGTTTATTTATGCAAACATAGATTACGATTGGGAAGAGCCAAACTGGAAGTAGTTAAGAGCTCCCCACTGGTAGGAGCCAGCCATAGGTTTATCTAAAGAAGATGCAGAAGCAAAGCAAATAAATTATTTGGTTCCCAACAGGTCAATTGGTTGCCTTATTTGGGAAAGTTTAGCTGGCTGCCTGTGATTGGTTGTTCTTGTTTCATTTTCTCAGATTCTAGTGCATTGAAGGAGATAGCCACTTTAATTTACTAAGAGCTAATGCAATAAAGGAGTTGATTTAGCAAAACCTATTGTGTAAAATATGTTGAGACTTAAATGACATCATTGCCTTATTACTGCCGATACACAAATTCATACTTGAACTGCCTTACTTTGCCCACTCTATAGTTCACGTCTGGCTTTAAATACGGATGCCACAATCTCCAGTCCCTAATTTCTTTTTCTAGACCCTCAGTATGTTACTGTCTGCGCCTAGGATTATGAACTGAGCTGAAAGTGTTTCTGTGGTAATTTATATATCCCTTTCACAGAAGACTTGTGATAATACTTAGTCCTAACTTGATCTGTAGGAAGTTATTCCTCCTCTCTCCTCCTTACCCCTAATTGGGTCGTCTGTCAATTAGGGAAGTAGAAATGAAGAATAGCATCATAGCCCACAATTTACATATGTTGGAAAGAAGAATTTTGAACTGAATCACCTGATGTAAGCTCCTTCTTAAAGTGGAGGCAAATGAGAAAATATAGAAGTGGGAATGTGCCTCTGGATCATATTTTTATTTACCTAAATTTTTTTTTGTCTAATATCAATAATACTTATTGGGCACTTATGTGCTCTGTGCCATTCAAAGCACTTTACACATACTAGTGTTAACACATATTCAGCCTCATGAAAGCTATGAAAGAGACACTACTATCCCAATTTTATATTGAGAAGTTAAGCAACTTGCCTAAGGCCACCCAACTAGTGAATAGCAAAACCAGCAGATTGAATACAGAGACCTTAAATGGTAGTAATCAGTCTGTGCCATTTCCAGAGGTGGAGATGGCATCATTTGCTATTTCTGAAGTGCAAAAGAACATTCGGAGCAACATTGTTTCCTGTTTGAAGCTCATCAATAATATTTGAAGGAAAGTACCCATTGTGGAAAGAAAATAGGCTATTTCTAGTGGATTGAAAAGTGTTGCTCAAATCAATATTAGGTTGTTTCAGTGAATGACTCAGAATTCAAAAACTAGTAGGGGTCGCAATCATCATGTATCATAAACATTTATATGGAAATTAACAAATACTACTGCTTTTACATTGACTGTCCATGATATGAGTTTGCATGCATTTAAACTATTCATAAATGATAGCTATGTACTTGTTTCCTTTTAAACAAAAATTATTTTTTCAAATATGGGGCTATTAATCAAAATATGAAATAAGCTAAAATTAAGAAATGATTATTTTAGGGGAATATCATCTCTGAGATTTGGAAGATGAATTTTGTATAACATGCTTAAAATTGTTTATTACTTGTTATATAAAATTCTGAACATGTCTAATATATGCTCCTTAGAAGTGAAAGTCTCTGTAAAGCTCTCATCTAAAATTCCCTTAGAAGAGAAAAATCTGTAAATAATACCTGTGATAAATGTATGTAAAATCAAGTATATGGTAATGATTAGGACACCCCTTAATATAACTGACTTCCTTATTTAAATTCCATATTCTTATTTCTAACACATGGATAATATTAGATTTTCTAAAATTATTGTTGTTATTCACTAGAAATATGTGATGACATAAAGTTCAGAGTATTTGTAAAATGACATTATTATTATAATCACTTGGATAGAAGGTTCAAATACATAAAAACATAAACAGGTATTTTAAAATGCCATTTCTTTAAAAATTGCTTACTGTGATAGGCAATACCTTGTAGTTCATTTAGAGTTGGGGATAGTTCTTTCTACTAACCAAAGATGGAAATATAGGAAAGGAAGGAGATATTCATGAGGAAAGTTTCGAATATGTTTTTAAGATGTCCATGAAACATAAAGTGGGAGTGTTCAGTAGATAAATGAAATTATAGACCTGAAACTCATGGGTATAATATGACCAAGGCTAGGTTTGACATCTTAAAGTATGAAAATTAAAAGGTAGACTGTTTATCTGTTTCAAGTTTGGGAATTGCAAAGTGAGTCCTGCATAAAATCCAAGAGAAAATAAAGCATAGCATACTGAGTTGAATGATTACCAATGAAAACTGGATGGACAGGTCAGTAGGTAAAGCCAGTAGGAAGAAAATGGGCTGATGAAAAAGAGATGGACATTCTGTGTTTCAAAAGTTATAAAATATGTATAGAAAGAAGAATGAGGAGAGACTGTGGTACAGAGTGAGGCTAGTCTCTCTAGATGACCCTAATGGTTAAGTTGTATTATTCCACTCCATATATATTCATGGAGTCAAGGCTCATAGACTGTAAGATGTTGGAACTACCATCAGATCAGGATATATATGACAAAAGGAGGCAGATGTTAGAAGACTGAATTAGCAACCACAGGCTGAGTGAATTAAAGACAGTATATGAAAAAGAGCTTTCTTATTTGCAAATTTTGCAAGTATACTGATCTAATCTTTCCTAGCTGATGAATTTGCCAATACTACTTTTATGTTTTGATAATGATATGATTATTTTTCAGTCACATAAGTGCAAAGTTTTGGAATGTTCTGTTCACTTTCCAATAGCTTTCTCTAAAACTCCTTTATAATCTAAGCCCATTATAGTAAAAAAAAAAAAGGGGGTGGGGAGATTTGCCATGCAAAACTGCTATATTTAGCAGAGGGATACTTGAAATAAACTCCCCTAATACATACAAGACCTCCCTTCAGGATTGGTTTCTAATTTTACTGAATATTTGGATTGAAATGAAAGTTCTATACATCACAGTGTTTCTGAAGTTTACTGATAAACCATGTCATGCCAATTAAAGGTAATTTTTTTTTTAACTTTGAGAAATTATAAAATTTTTTGAAAATTTTTCATTAACACCAGGTGCAACATACTAACTTAAAGTGAAAATGCCTTTATTTCAAAGCATGTGGAACAGAAAGCAAAATAGAGCCAAATAAGGGAAAAGATTACTTGGGATAGTATACTTCATTTTAGCCATTATTTATTTTTTTCATCAATTAAACATAATTGTAATCAGAGCAGAACTCACCAGAAGGAAGTGCCAGTTTATTTCAGCAAAGAGGTTTACCACCTTATATTCTTCAGAGAACTGCTCACAACTCACCTGTCCAGTTCATATGGATATTGAAGTGACCTTGACTTCAGAAATACATTGGGAATTGCTGCACTTCTCAAATATTAGATATGTGAGTGAGGTTGATAGATAAGAAAAGGAGGGAAAAGAGAAGTTCCAATGTATTTTGCAACTGCTCAATATAAAGAAGAGGATTTGAATCCATCAAAAGAGGAAATGAATTACCATTTATTTTTAATTTATCCCATTGACAAACATTCACTTCAATTGCCCAAGTATAAGGGCTGTCTGTCAGTCATCGTCAAGGATCACCAACATTGTTACATTGTTTTGTTACTTTGTATCAATGAGAAAAATTCTTCATATAGTTTCCTATTTGAATTAATTTTTGTGGCGTGGGAGGCCAGATATGGTGGGAATTTCCCTTTTCTGCGTCTAGCACGGAAAGAGAGTGGAGGTGGCTGTGGATTGAGAAATAAATATGAATAGAAGCAGAGCTGGGAGCTGGGTGGGACACTGTCTTCTCTGATGGAGGACAGGGACCCAGAGCTGAGGCGAGTTTATTTTATACCCCCAGATACCAGGTGGTTTCACCAAAATTTAGGATCAAAGGAGATTATTTGCATTCTTGGGTAGGACCAAGCAGTCCTGGTGCTTGACTAGATTTACATCTCAAAGCCCGCTCCTGGACACCTGGGCAACAGGTGAAGGCCAAGCTGATAACACATCCATGTTTTTGGTGAAACATGTTTCCAGGGCGTGGCTCTGTCTGTCACCTTGAGTTCAGCTGACAATAATTAAAGAAATGCCCATGTGCCTTCCCAGGGGGCCCACTACAAATTTTCAATAGAACAAAAAATTTCAACACCATCTTAAATCTGGCCAGTCTTGGAAAAATTTATTATAAGAGATAAATCCTCAAAAATATAATATTAAAACAATAGCTGGAAAAAGGTATCATTTCTAGAGTATATAATAAATTAAATTCCTGAACTTGTGTTGAAAAGGCTGCCAAAATTATTTAAATTCTTAGAATGTAAAATAGGATCCAGAGTCTGTAGGTATGGATAGAGAACACTGTGCTTATTTTCTGAGCTTCTATCAAATACTGAGTGCAAGTAGGAGAAATATAAATCATTTAGGAAACTTTTTCCTAAGGCAAGATATATAGACAAAATAAAAGAATTGCTGTACTTAACATGACCCTGTGAGGTCCTTCCAGGTCTATAATTCACGGCCAACCCAAGACCTAGACTATGTGTATTATATTATGCTATCTGCATTGTCAGCATGACAAGGACAAAGAAGGTTGATAAACATCTATGATTAAATGCAAAAAGACAACTATCAAGAACAATTACACTGTTCTAAGAACAACCTATTTGTCACTTTGTGTTCAATAATACTTTAAAATCATAATTATAATGTTGCCTCTACCTTATGATTTTTAAATTGCTATGTCAGTAAACTAGGTTAAAAAAAGTAAGCATTTCTCTCATTTAAACAGATGACTGATTTTGTTAAATGCATTACTAAATATTTTAGAATATATATGAGTGAATTCATGGCTATATGAAACATTGGCTTCTTTTATTTCCAAAATATTTTCTCCTGGTATGATTTCTTAGCCAGATTTAGCTTTTTGCTGCTTTTTTTTTTTTCATATACTCAAAGTTGAAATTGACTATGTTTCCAGTGAGTCACTATCTCCCAGGCTGACTGAGCATTTACCATAATAAGGAGGAAACAAAAATCAGGTGGTATTCCTTCAGGCGTGACCCTTTTTGTTTTTTCTTTTCTCCTCAAGGGGGCCTAATTGGCAGGTGGGAAAAGACCTATTTGAAACACTTTATAAAGTAAAAGCATTTCTGAGAGATTTAGCCATTTAGAAATATTAGGTGCTAAAGGGAATCATTTTTCAGTCATGTTTATGATGAGTACTTAGCTAATGTGTTCCAGTATAAGCACTGTAAGAGCCGGTTCCAAAGAAGCTCTGTAGGACTTGAAAATCTAAAAGTGTAGTTAACACTGATAAAGTTCTTACTACATGGAAGACACTGAGTTAAGCACTTTACAAACATTAATGCATTTAATCATTAGGACAACCCTGAGTTGAAAGTATTGTTATTTAATGTTAGAGATAAGGACTAAGAGATGCAGAGGAGGTGAGTGACTTGCCCAAAGTCTCAACTATGAAACACTTAGGTAACTTAGGAAGTTATTGCAGGGATTTGAGAGAGCTAATATATGCCATCAATTTTTCACTGTTTTGAATTAGAAACAGGTAAGAAATAGATTTTAGAATTAGGTAGATGTATATAAAAATTGATTTGTTACTTGTGTTGAGGAGTACAGCAGTAAGTCTGTTAGCTAGTATGTTAGCCCTAAATTGGACACACTCACCCAGTCATTGTCCCTTGCAGAGTTGAAAAATCAGTGGTTTTCCAGGCTCATCTGCCTGAACAATATATGTCGTAAAAGAGCAGCACAGAATGTAAGTCCTCTGCAGGCAGGCAGTCACAAGAGGAAAAGAAAAAGAAAAGGGAGAAAGAGGAAGGAAGGACTAAATATGATGCAATCTCCTTATCAGTTCTTTGTTTCTATAACAGTTACCACAAATGTATTGGCTTAAAATATCATACATTTATTATTTTACAGTTCTGGGGTTCAGAAATCCTGAAATGAAGATTTTAGCAGGGCTACATTCCTTGTGGAGGCTCTCGAAGGAACATATGTCCATGCCTTTTCTAGCTTCTACAAGCCATTCCTGGTTCTTTCCACTTTCCTCCATTGTCATAAATTCATCATTCCAATTACTGCCTCTCTTATTACATTGTCTTGTCCCTCTTTGACTCTCTTACCTCCCCTGTATAAGGATCCTTGTGATTACATTGGTCACCCAGATAATCCAGGATTATCTCATCTCAAGGTCATTAATTTAATCATCACTGAATGTGCCTTGTGACATAATAAGGCAATATATTGCCAAATTTGAGGAATTAGAATGTGGATATCTTTGGATGTCCTACAATAATTATATCACATCTTACTAAATTCACCACTAAGAAGGAAGGGATATTTAAAAAAGCTTACCCAGTGTGGCTCTCTTCAAATGGTATCATAACATTAGAGGAAAGAGATTCGCTCCTAAATTGTGACACATCTATCATTTGTGAATATTGTTCCTTTCTCAGTTGGTTTAACCATTACTCATTCTTAAAGCTAGTCTTGTCTTTCTCAGAACAAGAAATCATGAGTAACTTGCACTATATTAACCCACTTTCTCATTATCAGCTAGAGTTGTTTTATGTGTCTTTTTGGGACTTTTAGCATATAATGGAGATTTTAGAATTTCCAGGATATCTCTTACAAGTATTAGAACAGTACCTAAATTTAATAATCTCCAAGGGCACTTTGTACATAAGGCTGAAAATTCAATTTCATATTATTTTTCTTGCCAAAAATTAGGTTCAAAGATGTAGTCTATTATAGCTCAATTGAAGTTCAATATATTAAATAAAAATACTTCAGCCGAGGCTGGTGTGGCTAGATTGGTTGAACGCCATCCCATAAACAGAGGTCACTAGTTCAATTCCTAGTCAGAACATATGCCTAAGTTTACAGGCTCAATCACCATAGGGGTGTGCAGGAAACAGCTGATCTATGTTTCTCTCTCATTGATGTTTCTCTCTCCCTCTCTTTTCCTCTCTCTCTAAAAATTTAATAAAACATATTAAAAATAAAGATACTTTAAAAATTAAATAAATTTAGCCTGGCTAGCATGGCTCAGTGGTTGAGTATCAACCTAGGAACCAGGAGGTCAGGGTTCCTTCAATTTCCAGTCAGGGCACATACCTGGGTTGTGGGCTTGATCTCCACTGGGGGGCATGCAGGAAGCAGCCGAGTGGTGATTCTCTCATCATTGATGTTTCTTTTTCTCTCCCTCTCTCTTCCCCTCTGAAATCAATACAAGTAGATTTTAAAAAAATAAATAAACTTAGACATATAAGAATGGTAACAATAAATAATACATGTCATAAATATTAATATAATTTTTTATTATGGAATACTTGTTATATATTAAAGTCCAAAAATTAAATTCTCTTAAAAATTAAAACCTAAAGACATTAATATTTGAACCAATTAATGAGACCACAATATCACGCTTTTATAAGAGTTAAACTTACAAATAAAGCCAAAAATATAACCCAAACAATAGTAAAACCAACTGACTCAGATAAATTCTTGATGTGTGGGTAGATTGAATTCTTTTATTATCTTTAGCCTGGATCACATCTCACTAAATTTGTATAGGATTTTCAGGGACTCAGACGTCACTTTTTATATTAGCCCACAGTTGGAAACTACCTAAGTGTACATGAATTTTAAAATAAATATATCTATATCTATGCATCTATCCATATGATGTTTATTCATACAATAAGAATTAGCCAAAATATATTAAAACATGATACATACTTGCTTTTAAACAATGAATAATAAGTAAGTACCTCAGCATAAATGTGAGAACAAGAGTCACAGAAATAGTAAATATATGGGTATATAGAAATGAATATTGAATAAAGAAAATAATGCATTTTGGGGTTTAAAGCATAAGAATTTAAATGGATGATTAAAAAAACACTTTTTTGATGTTTCTGGTGTGGTTCAGTGGTTGAGCATCAACTTATGAACCAGGAAGTCATGGTTTGATTTTGGTCAGAGCACATGCCCGGATTGTGGTTTCGATCCCCAGTAGGGGTTGTGTAGGAGGCACGATCAATAATTCTCTCTCATCATTGATGTCTCAATCTCTCTCTTCCTATCTCTTCCTCTCTGAAATCAATAAAAATTAAACAAATAATAATAATAATCATTTTTTCAAGAGAGGGGCAAGTAGAATGAAATATTCTGAGATTCTAACATGATTATATGGGGAAGTTATAACTGATTCTTGAAAACATGAGATTTATTCTAGACCCATGTTTGCCACCAAGTGAAGAATTGGACTTCCCTTATTAACTAAATATGGGCATTTTTAAAAAATAGAAGAACTATTCATGTTACACTTCAAAACCAGTGTGTACTGTTAAACAGACTTTTAGTACAGTACATTTCTTAGTTTCAGCAAAGCTCTTTTCTGATAGATTTGATCAATGGAAAAACTGCTGAGATTGCACAAAAAGCACCTACATGTCCCATCATGCACTATTCTGTTATATTTCTGTGTTCTTCCCTAACTGTGAAACTTCAAAAAAAAAATCAGCATTTCATGTTTCTCATCCTTCCAAATATGAATAATACCACAAGTTTATATGTAACTTCTAGTGTGTGTGCATTGCAATCTACAGGTGGATTCAGATGAGACATATTGATGGGATGCAACAAGTGTGAAGGCAGAAAGAAAATATTATTCTTGCTGAGTGAAAAAGAAAGAAAGTGTTAATTTTTCAGTTCTCTTGTTATTGATGATTCTGAGATTGTGAGTTCAAAGATAGAAGATGGAAGAAGCTCTCAGTTTTCCAGTAAGACTTTTTAGTTTTGGCAATTTTGAGACCTGTTAGGAGCAAAAAAAGTGTTTATCACTGGTTGTGATTTCAATTCAGTTCTATACATAGCCTACCTGGTGAATTGTTTGCTAATAGGTTTACTTTGGGGTTGATTTTCTCCTCACTCTTTTGCAATTGTGTTGTTTTCTGTCCTGTTTGGGTATTTTATTGGGCAGGCTTTTTGAAGCATTTGGAATTCATTTCCATTTTTTGAGATTCCCAAATTATTAATTTAACATGCTGAATTTTATATTTAATTTTCATTGGATGCTTTCTCTAGTAATATATAAATAAATTGCATATTATTTATACAAAGTTAATAAAAGTATTAATTTAACATGCTGAATTTTACATTTAATTTAGACTGGATGCTTTCTCTAATGATATATAAATTATGTATGATTTATATAAAGTTAATAAAAATAATTTTTTTCTACATTTAGAACACAAGAGGAAAAAATGTATAAATACAGCTTTAATTCAAACTTCAACTCTTTTGGCCACCAAATAAAATATATAATTTTGGATACAGCAGATTACATTCATTAATAAGGTATTGCCTGTCTCACCCAAACTGAAAAACCCTGAATCAATATTTTTTACTTCTCAATATTCTTTTATTTTTAAAAAAGAATGATTCTTTTCATAGTATCACAATATGCAGTTCCTCCTCATATTATGTCTTTGTGTTCCAGAACAATAAAGCAGCATTTATCAGCAAACATTCATATGCTTGCTGCTACCTCTGCCTTCTTTTCAGAACTAAAATCATCCAGAGATAATGGACTCCAGGGAGACAGTAAACAAATTATAGAGGAACAACACAATTCCTCAGAACAAGCTAGCACATAGATTCTCCATCCCAGGCTTGTTACACTCCGGTGAGAAATCTTTAGAGGCCCATTATTCCTTGTCAGGGGTAGCCTGAGCAGCATGGGAAAGGTTGATACTCAGCCCTGACAAACTGAACTTACTATTTCGTATAGAAATAGCATCGATCAGAGTAGAAGTACATTTTTAGAGGGATAGCATACAGCTTTTGTCACTATAGTCTGCTGAATTTGGATACAAACTACATGGTTTGCAGGGAATGAAGGAATAAAAGAACCTAGATTTCAATGTATACATTTTGGATTTCAGTTCCAAATCTTATATGACTACATAGGTGGGCAACTTAATGATTTTTGATATCCAAATTCCTTTGTTGAGTAAAGAAAATACTGATATCACATCATTGAGAAAACTGAAATGAGACAGTATACATAAAAACACATGAAAACTATAGAACAGTGCACTGTATTAAATAGCATTTTTAATATTAATCAGACAGCTCCATGGTTGAATTAAAGGTGTTTTATATTAGAATAAAATTACACACACACACACACACACACACACGCCAGTTGATTAATAGCACAAACCTGATACATGTTAAATGGAAAGCTTAGTCCCTTCATGTTAATTACCCTAGTTGACTTTTTTCTCAATATCAGTGGTGACATTTACATTATGACCTCTTGAATTAATCTTCACTTTAAAAAAAATGTCTCCTACCCAAATATTCTTATGGTGTTTGGCTTCGCCAGTGTTCAGTCTATTTATAGAGTACATTCTAGATAAATAACTATTGTCATTCATTCATTTATCAATTAATTATTTATTTATGTCCTTCTTCTTTCCTTCATTCGTTACAAATTTTTCCCATTTACCTTTTCAATGTAATAGCTACTTAGAGTATACAAATATAAAATGAAATGGTTCTTTTTCTAAAGTAGTTTGCAGTTAAATAAGGAAGTTAAGGTAATTATGTGAGCAACTTGAATGATAGTGAGAAAGGAGATGCATATTATAAGTAAAGGATGGGAATTAAAAGAAGGGTAAAAACTTCCAGATGATGAGGGATATAAAGAACTAAGTGATGTTTGCGCTTCTTCCTGAGTATGTAGATGTTGTCCAGAAGAACATGCAAGAGTAAATGTGAGTATTGTCAAATTATACAGATGATTGGAAGAAAATAAGCATTTAAAGTTGTTTAGATTTAAGTTACAGATAATGGAACTGTAATGAGTAAGTTTGGAAAAAAGACATTCAGTATAGATCAAGAATGTTCATGAGTACTATTTTTTTTATTAAATTCAATAGGAAATTTTTTAAAAATGGAAAAATATTCTGTAGGAAATGGAAAGCCAGAGACTGGCATGGTAATTAGGGAGTGAAAATATCATGGGTGAGGCAAAGAAAGTTCATAATCTCTAAGTGCAATTGGGGATGGAGATGTGAAAGTATTGTCGAAGATGTGGAGAAAGGGATGCCTGATGCAGTGCTGGTGGGAATACCGAGTGGTGCAGCCTGGAAAACAGTATGGCGGGTCCTCAACAAATTAAAAGTGGAAATGCCTATGACTCAAGTATTCCATTTCTGGGAATCTATCTGAAGAAACCCAAAACACTATTTTGGAAGAATATATGGACCTCTATGTTCACTTCGACATTACATTACAGGCAACCCGAGTACCTATCAAGAGAAGAGTGGGTAAAAAAGTGGTGCTACATATATACAATGAAATATTAGCCATAAGAAAAGAATGAAATCATACCTTTTGCAGCAGCATGGGTGGACCTGGAGACTATTATGCTAAGTTAAATAAGTCAGTCAGAGAATGACAAATACCATAGGGTTTCACTTATATGTGGAATCTAAAGAACAAAATAAACAAACAAAATTGAAGCAGACTCATAGATACAGGGAGCAAACTGATGCCTCCAGAAGAGAGGGGAGGTTGGGGAACTGGGTGGGAAAGGTGAAGGGATTAAGAGGTACAAATCGATAGTTACAAAACAATCTCAGGGATGTAAAGTACAGCATAGAGAATATAATCAATAATGTTGCAATAATTAGGGTGTCAGGTGGGTGCATGAAATGTCAGGGGGAGCACTTTGTGAAGTGTATGACTGACCAGTGTTCTGTACACCTGCAACTAATACAAAATAACATGGAATGTAAACTACAATTTTAAAAGGTGGAGCTGTCCAGCAGCAGGTGGAAATGAAGGCATGAAGTCAGGAAAGGGGTATGGAGAGAGATATTTCAGGATTCTCGAAGAGGTGGTGCAGGATGCTAGGAAAGGGAATGGGAGGGGAGTGACTGGAGGGGAATCAGGCCGAGGGCAGGTGCTTTGGGAAAGTCAGAAAGGCAATTGTGATTTCTGCATGAGACATAAGCTTAATTTTATATCAGAGAATTTGAAGAGCTTCTACAGTAGCAATTCTCTCCTACTTGGAGAAGCCACTGCACTCCCGGGCACTGTAAGCCTGTCAATCAATTAAATTCAAATCACAAAGCCAAACGGCATCTGTTCCCGTCGTGACATAAAACCTGCAAAGATTAAGAGTCTCTGCCTGGGATACGTTAAATTTTTTATAAGTTGCTGTCCCACTGAGCTGTTTTTCTTCATACCATTTCAATAATAAAAAAAGACAGATTTGGGGCTTGGAAGGGTCCTTAGAGATCGCCTGATCTAACATCCTCATTTTGTAAAAGAGAAATCTGAGGGGCCGAGAAATGACCCCAGGTCACCAAGCCAGCTTCTCTGTAAGTGGGTTCATTTATATTCACACTCACTGAATGTTTGGGGACCACGCAGTTTGTATTTCATAATAATACTTACCTGAGAGCATTGCCGAGAAGTGTTTTATAATGTGTGGCCCCAGAGTTTATAGAGACTTTAACTTGTGTACATTTTTCTCTCTCTTACCAAGCGTGCAGCCATCATTTTGTTTTGTTTGTATTCCCTAAGGAGATTTCTTCTTGCAGTGATGAAAAAAAGATTGTCTACCAACAAATGACTTTGTGGCTTTTAAGAATATCTGAGTTCCTTGAGAGGATGAGGTGTGGGGAGTGAGAAGTATATTAGTTGAGAGAAAGGAAAAGTTGAATAGGTTGGGGGTGGGGGAGGAAGCATGAGGAAGGTGTCAGGGAGAGAAACAGGCAGGTAGGAACCTAAGGATTCAACACTTTTCCTCTGCTCTCCTGAAAACCTCCACTGAGTCTCTGCCCAATAGAAAATAATTAATATTTTACAATTCTTTGTTTTGCAAAAGTTCCTCTCTTCTAGTCCACATGGTCCCTCCTGACATGCTGCCCCCTATGCCTCTTATTCCCATAATATAAGAAGAGACATGACCTTTCCAAACCTCATTTTTCCCTTTACAAGGGTTCTATATATATCTATATATACCCAATAATATTATTCAGAATCACTATCATCTGGGGGGAAATGCATTTATATTATTACATTTGTGTTTGTTATGCAATGCTAATTTTTACTTTAAATAATATTTATTTTAATAATATTTTGAGAAATGTATTACCATTGCTGTTCTTCCTAAATAAGGTAAGCTTATATTGTAGGAAAGTGAACCATATAAAGTGGCAAAAAAGACACATACTCAGGATTTTAGTTTTCTCTGTCCAAGAAGTATAGGAAAGAAATCCAAGACACAGTCAGTCTTTGTTAGGTGAAAAGCATTAGTAGAAGCAACTTCCAGATAGGAAAGCTGAAATAGTGGGCATAAATAAATAAGTTGAAATTTTAAAGACAAAGATAATACTTTTGAAAGATTCTACAGTTTTGCAGAGAACATGGGGCCAAACTAGGCTTACATATTGAGGAGTGCCATAAACTCCACATGATACCTTTTGTTACTACAGGCACTACCAATGCTTAGAATCTACTGGGCCATATGAGTCCTTTTCAAAATTAGAAGTTTTTATTGTCATCAATAAAATCATTCCATAGCTATATATGATTTAGCTATGGAATATGCTGACAGGTATAAAATATGCGGTCTTTATATCACAAGTAGACCTACCCATTTATCACAGATTGAACTTCCTTTTTTTATGTTGTGGTGTGATGAAATGCTTTATCTTATACTTTAGAAGCAGTGTCCCAGCATGCTCCAGACCATCAGTCCCCTACAAATTCACTGATTGCAAACCTGTGGATCATTATAGGGCTTATCTCCTACCGCCTAGATCACAGATTTCTTAGCAAACCTTCCTTTGTTCTTACTATTTCCTGCTTATACAGGTTTATAAGCATGATGTCATCAACATTATGAAGTGCTTTGATATTCTCCGGAATGTAGACATGGTCTGGGTTTCTTCAGACCATATTACAACAAAGGGTGGGAGAATTCGCTGAGCTGTGCTCCAAAACTGTAAATGAATGCTGCTGTCCCTTCCACCTGAACATATTAACTCTTTCTGTTCTTCCTTTCTGCTAGGAATAGAAAGTAGGATGTTTGGGAGGTCATTAGCTAAATATCCTCAACATGGAATGTCAATCTTCTCTAGCCAAGGCATCGTATCTTCTATAGTAGTTTTAACTGTGGCTCCTTTTTGGTTGTGGTAATGGTTATCTATAATATTTTCCAGGATCTGTTTGAGTTTTTGGGGTCAGCATGGTGAAATAAAGGCAGATGTGATAGAAACACTGCCTCCGCCTCCTTTATATCTTGAATCTCAGCCATTTCACCTGAAATATTTTCAATAATTTGTGTTGCTGCTGGTGAGATGTGTCAGAGGCTTTCATTTTTTCTTTTCTCCACCAGAAGAGATTACCTTTTGGGACAAGGAACTAATCTAGGGTTTAGGCCAATTGCCAAGAATGTTTACTCAAATTATACATCGGGAACTGGGGAAAGATTCCATTGAGTCATGGAACCAGTGTCCACATTTTAAACTGAACTTGTACCAGGACTCCATTTATTACCTGGCATCCATGTGTTTCTACTTACAGGAGGCCTATGAAGATGATTTGTGTCCTTGGGTATCAATGACTCTTTACTTCTTGTGTGTAGCAATCCTTAGAATGTTTGGATATTCCCTTTCCTTCAGCATATAGTTGTTCACGTACATGGTTGTAGTTATCTTTGGGAAAAGATGAGGTGATGATTACACCTGGAGTGCATCAAGATACTTCCTCTTGGGGATCCAGTCTATTCTTCATTCAGTGGGTTAGAGCTAGAATAATGGCTCACATCTAAATGTTTGACAAGAAAATGGTCATTTTTCTAGGACGGCTGTCTTAAGTCTCTCCTTCCTTAATCATCCTTCTGTGATTTCTGTTGCTATTGTTAAGGAAATTGAGCAATAATCTTGTTAGATGTACATTTATCTTAATCATCAGAAAAGTCTATTGTATTAGCTGTGCTTATGTCTCTTTGCTTGCAATGCTCCTCTCAGTGTCATTCTCACCTTGCTACCCATGGGAATCACTGAGCCCACCTCATTTTAAACTGTTAAGAGCTGCTATTTAGACTCTATTATTCTGGGAACTTAACATCGCCATTCTTAGTAGTGAGACCAGTTCCCTAACATTCTCTTCACATAATTGCTAGCTTAGACCCGAGGCACTAATACTGATGGCTTTCTCACCAGCATATTCCAGATTACTTTGAAGAATCTTCCTGGTGCCCACAGAACATAATTACCTGGCAGTTTTCCAGCCTTACATCATGTTTCCACTGTGGCATGCCCATTTCTCTGATCCATTTCTTCTCTTTGACTGTCATTTGCCATAGCAATCTTTTTACGTGTTATGGACCATTGTTTTCTTTACTTCCTAAGAGATATCCTGGAGACATTATAGCACCAATCTCCTTTCTTCTTTTTGAGAATGTTTCTGCCAGAATATTTTCCAAAAGCAATTATCCTGTTCAATAAACTTTCCCTTATATAATTGTAAATTCTCTCTGAATTTAGTTCCATAGATATAGGGTGCCCACCACCAAAAAAAAAAAAAATGTAGTCATACACTTTAAGTAATTACAAAGGAAATTTTTATTAAACACATTTCATTTTGAAAATTGAGCTATCAGCTCTTACAGTGTGTATACATTTTTGGGACACCCTGTATTCTCCTGATTCTCTATAGGACCCCTTTCCTTGATCCTCCAGCTTCTTAAGATGTAGTCTCTTTCTCCCTTAGCAAACTCATCGTTTCCATGGCCTGATTATCGTGTGACATAACTCTAGTTATTGGCCTGGTTCCTAAGAGAAGAGGGAGGTTTAGATCCTGAGGAAGTTACATGAGATCTTGCAGGAAAGAGATTTTCTTCAAGACAAGTGGGAGCATTATCCATAACAGAGAGAACTGGGCTACTTTTAGGGGCCAATGAAATTGAAAGGGAATCAAGATTTTCAAGGGCATGAAATAAAATTACTTCCTCCCATATTCAGGATCTCATTTTCTTTCCCTGTCAGATCTCTGAACTTGGCATATGAGATTTGACTAGGTTAAGTGTTTTAATCTTGTCTTTTGTACTACTGTTTTCCTAGGGTCCTGCCCAGTCCTGACTTATTCTCCCTGTAGTATATGAAAATAAAAGCTGTTAAATGGGTGCCAAGTAGTTCTTTTAGTTAGCTTTTAATGGAAAATTAAACCCCAGACATTAATTTTCTTATGCACGCAATTGTTCACCCCAGGAATAATCATCGAATTCCATGTTCCTTATAAAATACCATTTCTCCCATATTTCTCAAGCATGTGCTACATTGTTTCTGCTAGTATATTTTTTCATTCATCCATTTACCTCTCTAGATCATCACTGATAAAAGTTTTAACAAGTTCACTGATACCTTGTTCCAGAAGCTGTTCCAGTCCCACCCTCCATCAGTGACTTGGCTCACTATCAGCAGGAGAGCAAGTGGTCCAGTCCATCTGCTCTCCATCTATTACTAGAGGCAGTGGTTTCAGGTCAAGTTGCCAGTGAAGCAGACCCTAAGATGGAGATTTTCATGTAGGGCATTTAGTAGGCAGTGGTCTTAGAACTAACATCTGCAAATGATCAGGCTTGAGGAGAGGAAGAAGCCGGGCTCTGGCTGACCTCTTAGAGGCTCTGAAACTGGATTGGATATTCAGAGTTGTTTTGAGTTAGAGTAATGAGCCAAGTCTTAAACCCTTTATTAAGCAGTCACTGGATGTAGGTTGTGCCTAGTATGGGGACATGACCTTGATCAAGGAGGCTTTCTTAAGCTGAAGAAATTTTACAAAGGATTGTCAGCAGCACTCCCCAAAACTGGATGAAATCATCCTTCAATCCTAATGGGAATATGTGGGCAGCATAATGTAGTGTCAAAAACATATTGCTTGAGGAAATTAAGTTGACAATCATCATCATAAAGCTGTATCTGCTGGGAAACATGTGATTCCAAAACAGGGAACCAAAAATATATAGTCCTTGTCTCAGGAGAAGCACTGTTGCCATAGCAATAAAAAGCAGATATGTCACCACTACTACCAGCTCTCAAATGTGCAAGTCCACTTGTAAAATGATTAGGGAGAAGAAATAAATTGGGACAACATTCAGTTACCTTTCACTTTTCCCATGACTAAGACTTTATCAGAAGCTGAAATGTGGAAGGATAACTATAATTACAAGTATATAGGGAAATCATGTACACTCTAAGTGTGCATTTGTATTTCTGTTACTGCTATAATTACCATCAAAATTTCCACCTCAAACCTTTGTCTCTTAGAGGTACATGTTTAGAGTTTAACTTTAAACTTGGTGTGCAATCATGTTTTGGTCCCTGGGGTTTAAGTAAACTCATTTGGATAACTCAGTTTTTGGTTGCACTTTATTTTTTTCAAATATGTTTTAATTATTTTTTTAGAGAGAGAGGAAGGGAGAGGGATAGAGAGATAGGAACATAGATGAGAGAAAAACATCAATTGGCTGCCTTTTGCATGTTCCCTACAGGAGATCGAGCCCTCAAACTGGTGACCTCTTGCCTCCTGGGTAGATGCTCAAACACTGAGCCACACCGGTTGGGTTCAGCTTTTTTATTTTAAATGCTGTTTGTGGCTCTTTCTCTTCTCCTTCTGTAAAAGGTCTCTTCAGCGGGAGTGTTCTTGCCTCTTCAGTCACTGTTGCTCTCCTTGTACCTACTTCTCTGAAGCTGGTGACCCGTTAATGATACTCTCTAGCTCAGTCAGGCACCACCTTCACTCTTCCTGACCTGGCTTCTCTAAACCCAGTGGACCTGACCTGTAGGATCCTTTTTCTTGAGTACCAGTAATATCTTGGCTAACTCCTCCCTTAGCAGCATCACACACCTTCTGTGGCTCTCTACAGGGCATTTGAGAACTCTGGATACTTGCGAGAGATGGAAGTCTCTGAGGAGCTGCCCTCACAGGCCCACAGAGTTAGACTCCCATAGACATACTAGAGGCCCGGTGCATGAAAATTTGTGCACTGGGGGAGGGAGGGTCCCTCAGCCCAGCCTTCCCCTCTCCCCCTCTCACAGTCTGGGAGCCCTCAGGGGATGCCTCACTGATGGTTTAGGCCCACTCACCATAGGGGAGCAGCAGTCTGGCCTCCCTCTGGGGTTTTTGTTTCTTTGTTTGCCTTTCTAAATCCTCAAAACACTTTTTAATATAAAGAGTATGTTGCTTTACTTATTTTAAGTCTATACTATTTGTAAATGTATGTACTTCCTAATATTTCCTTTACCATAAGTATCAATAAAGTCTACCTCTCAGAGAAGCTATGTTAAAAAAAAAGTCGGTAAACTAATGTGCAAAGTACCTACTTTCTCTAGTGCCTCCTCAAAACAGAACAACTCACTAAGCCAGTACATCCAAAATATTTCAGGATGAAACTTGTTTTAAAACCTGAGCATAATAAGAAAAAGTAAATAGTAATATTTTAGTTAATGACCATCACATCAAACAAAACATAATAATTCTTTTTCAAATCCTGAACTCCAGTTACAACTGACCCTTGAACAAATGAGTTTCAATGGCACAGGTTCACATATACATGAAATTTTTCAATAAATATGTACAGCAATGTAAATGTATTTTCTATTCCTTATGGTTTTCTTAATAAAATTTTCTTTTTTCTAGCTTACTTTACTGTAAAAATACATTACATAATGGATATAATGTATAAAATATTCAAAATATGTGTTGACTTTATGTTATTGGTAATGTGAACATTCAACCTCAAGTCTCCAGTATTTCTTGAATCCCCAAAGTCTGATTACCTGATATCTAAATTTTCAATGGATAGGATAATAAAACTGCAGATTAATTACTACAAATTATTCATAATCATGCTGTGTCTGTTTTGTTTTTTTTTTTTTGTCTTACTTTGGCTTTACTTGATTTTTATCAAATTGTTCCTTAACCTTGAACTTCAAAGTAAATTTTGAGTTGGAAATTAATCCACAGAAAATATGCCAAGGCAAAAAAAAATTAGTTATCTTCTTAAAATGTTCAATTCATCTGCTCACTAAGACAGATAACATATTGTGGTTCTAGAAAATGATATGGTATAGCAATAGGAAATTCACTATTTGCTGTATTTAAAGACCCTTGTCCTTAGGAGGAAAATACTATTTAAAGATTACTTCAGACATATTCTACTTGGACTTGATTAAGAAGAATTTTGTTCACATTCCACTGTGGGACTTTAATTTTGTGAGATACTTTAAAATAAAGAGTTGGTTTATCATTTAAAAAGACATCTGAGATGAGTAGTGCCATTTCAAACTCAATTCTAATCTCAAATCTTGTTCTGAAAACCAAATTCATTATTCCCCTTTCTCTACTAAAAGTAAAGATTTTCCAGGTCAGTGAAATTAATTCATAACTTTAAACAAATATACTTGAGCTATGTTACTCCATTTCTCCTTGTTCTCTTAAATCCACTTAACTGACAACTTGACACAACCACTGTCTTTATTCATAAAGCACATGTTGCCCAGTACAAACTTGTGGTTCTAAAAAATGTTCTTATCATAGGAAAAATTATCCTTGGTCTTCAAATTGTAGGTTCAATCATACTTTATGATTTTGTTTTAGAGCAGTGCTTACTAAAATTGATGAGTTGTACTGGTACCCACAGCTTGAGCATCCTATTTCTTCAGCCAAAAATCTATCACTTTATGAGGAGAATCAAGGTCAGGGAAATATATGAACACACAGTCTCTTTTTTACTCAGATGTGGGAAAAAAAGAGGTTATGTTCAGGCAGGTAGAGATGGAGTGCCTTCCTGATTTGTCCTCAACTTTCCCAGATCTGCTTTAACATTCTTTCCCGTTAGAAGACAAATGAATGGAGAAGGGCAGGATGCTGAGACCTTAAATCAGCCTTCATTTCCCCAGAGAGTATGAGCTTCTTCACTATGCAGGGGTCTGCAAACGATTGTGCATGTGGATCCCCAGGCATCTTGTGGAAATACAGAACTGTCTAGATAGGTGCAAAATGTGGCCCTGGCTTTTGCATTTCTAACAGGTGATTCTGGGGTTTCTGGTCAGTGCACAACTGCCAAATATAATCTTTATCCAAGGTCAGCTCTTCAACCCACCATAAAGCCACGTGCTTTTCCATGAATAGTGGTCAAATGAAGCAGGGGGGGGGGCATAGGGCACTTAGGAATTGATTGCTTATTCTCTTGCCATGTGAATGGGTACAAAAGTATGCCAATCATTCTTAATTAAGCACCTCATTACTTCTTATTTGAGAAAAATGAGCATTCTCTTTAAATTTCACTACGCTGAGCTGCCTAGCATATGCAGACCTTTTGCCATTAAAATTTTGTATTTCAGCATAAAATTTCAAAACTGATCTAATGACCTGGCAATAAAACAACCCTAAGCCATTGGACAGCTATATTTGGAGTTGAATTAAGATTTTATCCATGTGTAAAGAAATAGGGTAAGTGACAATAAGTTAATAGATTCTGTCACTAGCAGAACAAACTAACTGCTTTTTAAAAATTAAACCTGAACCTCATCCTCATTCAGTAGTTAATAGAATTGAGAAGAGGAATACTCCATATATTATTTATAACATTAATAGAAAAATCAAATAATTATTTCTTGGCTGCACTCCTTGCTTATGTTTAACTTTCTGCTTTCATCATTTGGAGATTGCATTGAATTTAAGTAAGTAACTGTAATAAAGTCTAATTATTACCAAAATTTATAGAAGGTTTTATGTAACCAGGCAGGCACTGTTCTAGGTATTAGCTCAATGAATATTTATGAGATAATAGAAACAATTACTTTTATTTCCATGTTAAAGGTAAGGAAATGAAGCAATTTGGAAACTGACCTACATTATACACCTGGCGTGTGTCAGAGCCATAGGGTGCATGTCAGAGGCATAGCCACGTATAGATGCAAAGTGCGATTTCAGAAAGGTTAGGGACACTCCTCTGACACAGTACAAACTACCTAAAACACTCACTTGTGTCCAGAAAGGTAATAACAACCTTGTATAAATCCAACAACTCATTTCTTCAGTCCTTAGGCCCACATTAGCTTGGTCCTGGAGATAAAGGCCCACGATTGTTTCCCTAAAGTCATTATACATTCGATATTTCCAGCCTTAGTTGCATGTTCAGATTTTCTCAGACACTTTTTCTTCAATTGATAATTTACCACTTTATTCCCACTTTCAGAAAACGCATTTGACTCTTTTTTCCTAACGACCGTGGTGTCCGTGGTGAAGCCCTTTAAACGCTCCCAGTCTCACTGACATCCCTGTGCACTTCATTCCAGTCAGGATTTCTCCGCTTCATTTTGGTTTCTTGGAAACAGTTTCTCTCCTCCCATCCAAAACTTGCCCGGCACCTCTGCTGCGGATGACAACTCCATCACCCCCCATTCTCTATCTGTCTTTGTCCATATCTTATACTCGAGTCTCTCCCAACATCAAAACAGAAAACCAGCCGAAACTGGTTTGGTTCAGTGGATAGAGCATCAGCCTGCAAACTGAAGGGTCCCAGATTTGATTCCAGTCAAGGGCATGTACCTTAGTTGCAGGCACATCCCTAGAAGCATCTGATGAATGTTTCTTTCTCATCGATGTTTCTGACTTTTTGTCCCTCCCCCTTCTTCTATGTAAAAAATCAATAAATAATATATTTAAAACAATCAAACAAAACAACAACAAAAAGAACAAAAAACTAAACTCAATCTTATTATCCTTTTTAGCTAAGGATCTATCTCACCACTCCTCCTCATTGCATTTATTTTATTGTTCAATTGCAGTTGACATTCAATATTATTTCAGTTTCAAGCTCATCAAAATTATTTTTAAATAATATACACTTTTATTGATCATTTCTTATTTTCTTCTCAGTCTTTGTATTTATTGAATTTAAGATATTATATTAAAGTTTAATGGACACTTGCCAAATTTGAACTCCTTTAATTTCTTCAGCTTTTGACATTGTTATTATTTCCTTATATTTTAAATTATCTCCTCCATCCTTTTCTAGGTTAGTACTCTACCTGGCTTTCCTCTGGTAAGAATGCACAATGGTGATATTGGGAAGGCAAAGAAAAAAGTTGAGAATATGACAATGTCAGGTGTTGCTTTAATATAGCTCCAAAGAATATAAGCACATGTAAGCCCAGTGTGCTAGACCATTCATTTTAGGTCTGGTTATAAACTACTAGAGGCCCAGTACACAAAATTCATTCCTGGGGGCGGGGGGAGGATGGGGGATGTCCCTTAGCCCAGCCTGCACCCTCTCCAATCTGGGACCCCTTGAGGGATGTCTGACTACCTGGTTAGGCCCGATCCCAGTAGGATCGGGCCTAACCAGGCAGTCGGACATCCTTCTCACAATCCAGGACTGCTGGCTCCAAACTGCTCACCTGCCTGCCTCCATGATTGCCCCTAACCCCTTCTGCCTGCCAGCCTGATCACCCCCTAACCACTACCCTGCCAGCCTAATTGATGTCTAACTGCTCCCCTGCCAGCCTGTTTGCCCCCAACTTCCCTCCTCTGCTGGCCTGGTCACCCCTAACTTCCCTCCCCTGCAGGCTTGATTGCCCCCAACTGCCCTCCTTTGCAGGCCTGGTCTCTCCCAACTGCCCTCCCCTGCTGGCTATCTTGTGGTGGCCATCTTGTGTCCACATGGGGGCAGGATCTTTGACCACATGGGGGCAGCCCTCTTGCGTGTTGCAATGATGGTCAATCTGCATATTAATCTTTTATTAGATAGGATAGAGGCCTGGTGCATGGGTGGAGGGCAGCTGGTTTGCCCTGTAGCGTGTCCCAGATCAGGGTGGGAGTTCCTTTGGGGTGAGGGGTGGCCTGGGCGAGGAGCCTGTGGAGATTTGCAGGCCGGCCATGCCCCCTAGCAACCCAAGGAGAGGCCCTGGGATCTGGGATTAATTTATTTCTACAATTGAAACTTTGTAGCCTGGAGCAGCTCAGTGGCAGCAGCCATTTCTGTTTGAAACTTTGTAGTCTAGAGTGGAAGCCTAGGCCGGCAACGGCCGGCGGAAAGCTTGGCTTCCTCTGTTGCCAAGGAAACCCAAGCCTTGCTCCTGCACTCAGTGGCAGCAGCCATCTTGTTTGGGGTTTATTTGCATAATCTACTCCTGATTGTCTGGTGGGCGTGGCTGTGGAGGTGGCTTGTGGGTGTCTCGAAGGTACAGTCAAATTTGCATATTACTCTTTTATTAGATAGGATTGCTCAGACATATTCTTCTAAGTAATAGAAAAGAATGTGAAATACCCTCTTCTAATCCCTGTTTCCTACAGCTATGATAAATGCTCTGGGAATTGGAGCCAGTAAAAAATAACCAGGAAGAAGAAAAGTTCTCCGTAGTCAAAGTAATACCTTTTGTCCATGTGAACTTTTTGTGTGTAGTATCTACTATCATAAGCAAGGTCAGAGAAGTTCATACTGGTATTTATAGGAAAGTGCATAGCACCTCCACATTCAGCTAAGAAGCCAGAAGCCTTAATGTAGAAACTAGGGGTGCCTTCCCAGGAAACATCTTCCAATTCTGGGAAAATTTGGTAAGGTTGTTTTCGAACATTTCACATGATCCTGAAGTTATCTATCACTTGAGGAAGCAAGTATAAAAAGTAAAGTAATTGTTCCTGGAAAATTTAAGTTGTCAATTTTTATTTTTATTTTTTTAATATGTTAATCTTTATTGTTCAGTTTATTCATTACATTGTTCCCCATTTTTTCCCCACTATAAGTCTCCTCCACCCGGTACCCATCTCACCCTCCGCCCTCACCTCCAGCCAAATGTCCTCTCCCATAGGTGCATGACTTTTGTCCAGTCTCTTGCTGCACCTCCCAAACCCCTTTTCTCCCCAAGAATTGTCAGTCCATTCCCTCTCTATGCCCATGTTTCTGTTATATTCACCAGTTTACCCTGTTCATTAGATTTTTAATTCACTTCATTTTTATATTCATTTGTTGATAGATGTGTATTTGTTGTTCATAATTTATATTTTTACCTCTTTCTTCTTCCTCTTCTTAAAGAATATCTTTCAGCATTTCATATAATATTGGTTTGGTGGTGATGAATTCCTTTAGCTTTTTCTTATCCGTGAAGCACTTTATCTGACCTTCAATTCTGAATGATAGCTTTGCTGGGTAGAGGAATCTTGGTTGTAGATACTTGCTGTTCATCACTTTGAATATTTCTTGCCAATCCCATCTGGCATGAATAGTTTCTGTTGAGAAATCCGCTGATAATCATATGGGTGCTCCCTTATACATAACTAATTGTTTTTCTCTTGGTACTTTTAATATTCTCTCTTTGTCTTTTGCTCTTGGCATTTTAATTATGATGTGCCTTGGTGTGGATCTCTTTGGATTCCTATAGTTTGGGGTTCTGTGAGCTTCTTGGACTCCTAAGTCAATTTCTTTCACTAGGTGTGGGAAGTTTTCAGTCACTATTTCTTCAAGTAGGTTTTCATTATCTTACTCTCTCTTTTTCTGTCACCCCTATAATTCGGATGTTGGTATGCTTGAGGTTGTCCCAGAGGCCCCTTACACTATCTTCAATTTTTTGGATTCTTTTGGCTTCTTGCTCATCTGGCTGAGTGGATTTTACCTCTGTATTTCAAATCTTTGACTTGGTTCTTGTGGTCCTCTAGACTGCTTTTAGGTCTTTGTATAATACTTTTTATTTCAGTCAGTGTATGCTTAATTTCTGGTTGGTCCTTTTTCATATCCTTGAGGGTCTCGTTCATATCCTTGTAGGTCTCATTCATTTTCTCAGAGGACTTGTTCATTTTCTCATAGGTCTTGTTCATTTCCTTATAGCTCTCATTAAGTTCGTTGGCCTTTTCTAGGAGCCTCTTGAAAAACCTTGTAACCATGGTTTTGAATTCTATGTCCAGTCCTTTTTTCCATCCATTTCTTTCACATCTGATTTCTTTCCATGTCTCTGCATGGTGGCTGCTTTCCTGAGTAGGTCAATTAGCTTTGTGTGGTAGATGTCCTCTAAGGGACAGTGGCTCAGCCTCCCCAGTTACCTGAGGTGGATACTCTTGGTGCAGCCCTTTATGGATTGCACAGTGGGTCTGTGTGCCTGGTGGTAATGGCTGTAAGCACCTCTGAGAGAAAGCTGCTGCCAAACTCTACCCGCTGTAGGACAATTCAGCCTCTCCCCAAATGAGTCTGCGCACCAAAGTCTTGCTCAGGGTTGTAAAACAATGCAGTCTGGTGGTTTCCTGAACAAGAGAGCAAGTCACGAGTCCTCTCTGTGTGCTCACACAGTCTTGTTGCAGTTAAGCCTAGATTATTGTTGTTAGCACTAGGCCAATTGGCTGTGAGGGTCAGCTCAGCATGCTTCCTACTGTCCAGTTTCAGCCCTTGTAAGTGTGGGTTCCCCAGACTTCGCCTGGAACTGGGGAATCAGTGCAGTGGGGCGCCTTTGTCTCCCTCCTCTTTCGAGAAAAACAGCTGGGTTTGCAGCCACCTGCCCTATCCTGGGGCGTGTGTGCACGGCTCTAAACTTCTGACTCCACCCATATTTTCAACGCTGCCATCCGCAGTTCTTCTGAGTCACAGTGTCCTATCTTTACTTTTATTTATGGGATTTTCACTCGGCCAGCTTTCTGGTGATTCTGGATGGTGTTTGTTCTTTCGTTAAGTTGTAGTTTTAAAATTGCTGTGTATGATGGCAAGATAGGTGTTTTACCTATGCTGCCATCTTGGTTCTCAAGTTGTCCACTTTTTAAAAAGTCTCTATTCTTGCTTGATTTCTAGGCTTATTAATTCTGTGCCTCAGCTTTTCCATATATAAAATGAAAATACCAGAACAGTACATACCTCAAAGTGTTGATGTGAATATTAGTCATGTAAATTTGTTTGATTTGTTAATTACTATTTTACTTTCTAATTTCTGTAAGCTTCATTTTGGCTCTCAGATCCATAATAAATCATTAGAGAACATAAACTTTCTTCTACTGATTAAATCAATTTATTGAAAGCGCAACCACAGATAGGCAAATAAACACCTTTAATCTTAACAAATGATGAAAGACTAGAAATCAAGTCACTTCAGTTTTCTTATGACTTGAAAGCACATAAGAAAACTGCCTAATAAATGTGGAATAAATAAATTTTGTGATGCATTCAGTATATAGAATGCTTTATTGTTTTAATTATGATGGCATGTGATTTGCAGAATTATCGTTAAATGCTGAGATTCCATATTTACTCTGTTTGCATTGTGCAGTTAGTAGTGATGGGAGTAATAATAACGATAAGAGTGATATTTTTATTGCTCGACTCTAACAGAGTTAGGAAAAAGAATTCAATTCAGTCTAGTCAGTGTTCTTCTTATATGCCTGTACTTTTTTTTCCTGTTGATCAACCCCACTGTTCTTTTTCAGATGCTATCTCAGTTTCTTATTCCTCACCTCTATACTACTACTCCAGTAGGTTTTTCACAAAATTTAAAGAAAATACTCAAACAACTTCATTCATTGGTTTCATTCACATATACATATTCAAAGTAATTTTCTTGGATATAAATCTTCAGTCTTTTGATGTTTTTAATACTTAGAAAAAATATTACCTTGTAGAGGTTCTAGTCTAGACTTTCTCTTGTTTGCATGGTGCATGTGTATTTTATTTCTCTCACTGTAGGAAGGGTATAGATGCGTGTGTGTGTGTGTGTGTGTGTGTGTGTGTGTGTGTGTGTGTATGTGGTACCTGGAATTGAGAAATAGATTCTAAGTGGGAAGTATATCTCACATTGCAGAGAAGGAATAGCTTAGCACTAATTAGCAATGATAATGAATTAGCAATGACTTAATAGAAGAAGGCCTTCCTTCTCCTTTTTCACAATGCTTTTGTACTATGCTGACTTCCTGTGGGTATTCACATTTGTGTGACTTTGACATTAGGTCAGTCTGTTCTTTATCACGTTAATTCAATTTTAACAATATTCATAGAGTGACACCTAGAAACAAAACAAAGCCACCATAAATAATGTCTCAAGATATTTTAGATAGCTTAATGATATAAACTTAAAATTAAAAAAATAAAAAGGAATATTAATGGAGATACTAATTTTCTTTAGCATAGCATAGCTTTCCCCTGAAGTGAGATGTTTATAATTTCTGGAGCCAAAACCCAAGAAGTATACAAGGTACTCACCATAGGGAGAGATTGCATTTTTCATATCAACAGGATAAGTAAAGCACATGAATTTCCAGTCCATTCCATTCAGGTGGATTGGAATTATGTGAAGCAAAATAAGTGATATTCTGACCAATTTTATCCTGTATATTTCCTTTCCAAAGTCATTTAAACTTGAATATTCATCACATAGAACATTTATGGAAATAATTAACATTTAAATCCTGCAAATACCTTAAAAAACTACACATTTCTTTGGGTAAATACAAGTTATGTAATATTTTTTAAAATTTTAATTTATTTTTCTTTTAAATTAAATGTAAGTTTATATGCATAATGCCAATATTTCATAATCACCCCTTTTATTTGCCTAATGATTAAATTTTATAGGACACTTTACCCCTTATCCTCACGGTACACACTGTACTGTTTCCACACTGTACTGTTTCAGAATCTATACCAAGGTAACATTGTTCTGATTTGGCTTCCATCTCAGTTTTGGAAGACTTGGAGGGAATGGAGATATAGCCTGTAATTTTGGTATTTCTTTAGCAGTATACTCAGTGGGGAGAACTTCTTCTTCTTCTTCTCTTCCATTTATTCATTGATAAAATTTTGAACACTAAAATAATTACCATATTATACTTAGCCTTACATTCAAGCATTAGTACAGATTTCCACCCTAAATCACATGACTCGAGCAGCAGAGACCCATGGCTGGGTCTACTGGTTGGATTAATTGCATTTTTTTTAGTTTTGATAATGGTTATTAATGTGTTATGTTTTCATAGCTCAACATGGCTAATTTTTCCTACTGGAAAATAGTTGATTTATACCATGACTTAGAGTTGGAAGTAAGTAAAGGACAACCACATGGCTCCAGTCATTAGCAGAAAACTTAGAAGTTCTTTCCTTTTGTTCAGTTTTCTCCTTAATTCTTTTTTAAATTTTTTTAAAATTCTTTATTGATTAAAGTATTGCATATGTGTCCTTATCCCCCCGTTACACACTCATCCAGAGGCTTTGTCTCTAAGATGAAATATTGAGTAAGTGTTGTCAACTCTCCCCTTATTGCATGTGGTTGACCCATCCTTCCAGACCTCCTTGTTAGACCCTTTTTCTACCTGGATATTATGCTTAGCCACTTGCCAATTTCTTCTTGCCCTTGATACAGGGTTATTTTTTCTTTTATTTGTCTAATTATTCATAGGTCTCTTTTCTGTTTAAATGCATATCTAAATTTTACAGATGGAACTATAACTAATAAGTAAACCACAGCCCTTGAATGCAACAACATCTTTCCTATTTGACATGCTTTCTAGATACATCCACCATTCTGGCTCTCCTTCCTTCTACAGTCTTGAGGTTTTGATATCTGTTCTTTAAAATGCAGTTCCCAGAGCTTAAGCAACTTCAAACATTGAACTTCAGGTAAATTGGGACCTAAAATCTTCCTATTCATCAATACTGTGTGTCTATTTTTGCAATCTCCCGACAAATTACCTTTTTGGGAAGTAGCAATTCCACATCATTGCTACTATTGAACTTGTACTAAAAAACTTGTAGAACTTTTTTTTCCTTTCTATACAAATTGTTGTTAAAGGTAGATTTATTTTGAAGTTTGGGTGTGATTAAAACAAGAATGTGGAGCCCTAACTAGTTTGACTCAGTGGATAGAGTGTCGGCCTACAAACTTGTCGGTCCCAAGTTTGATTCCAAGTTGGATATCCCTTGGTTGCTGGTACATCCCCAGTAGTGGGTGTGTAGGAGGCAGCTGATCAATGTTTCTCTCTCATCGATGTTTCTAACTCTCTATCCTTCTCCCTTCCTCTCTGTAAAAAAAATGATAAAATATATATTTTTAAAAAACAGGAATGTGGAAAGCATGTTGTAAATGAACTAATATCAAACCCAGAAATTTAGATGGGCAATAGTAAAATTCTGTATTAGTTAAGAGAAGTGAGTCCCAATGAGAAATGTCCTCCTAGGAGAAAGCCAAGTGTCTATTAATGTGAAGTGACAGTCCACGTAGAGAAGAGACAGAAAACGGGGGATAGGGGTTTCAGCATGATGAAGAAAGGAATCCCTAGATTGAATGGTATTTAGACTAGAGTGGCATTGCTCTAAAAAAAGTAAGGTAAACAAACAGAGATGGGAATTTGAGGGAGGACAACTATCAATTGTGGTTCTTATGTTAGGCTAGCCAGGATGGATGACTGGATGCAAGTAAGCAGGAGGGAGGTTAAAGGTAACAGTTATGTTAGCAAGAAGGGAGAAATTTGTGGATCAATCAGTTCTAATCATTTGCACAGTGCCTATGGTGATATGCAAATACATTGTATAAGCAAATTTGTATAGTATATTAAAGCAGGCAAAGATTAAATCAGATTTTCAGATGATATCCTACACTAAGCCATCTCATCTTTAATGAACAGACTTCACTTAAATCAGACACATCCAAAAATCCTTTTATAATAAAGAGGTTTATCATGACATCATTTCAAAGAGTGGAGAAATTAATAATGTCAGTTTTGTATATTATATTAACTTTTACACTGCATTTCCTTATCTCATCAAGATGGTGTTATTACATATGTATGGAGAAATTCAAGATATTAAAAGGAGAGCCACAATCCAAAGTTACTTTTATATTGGTTCGTGATAAATAAATAAAATGTCATAATCCTTAAAAGCACAACAAACTGGACTGAGTACATTGGCCTAAGTGCTTTTGGATAATAGTTTTTATACTGGTGAGCTGGTGTAGAATATATGCTATTGTTAATATCTCCTGTTGCGTGTGGAATAATACCACTGAGATAGTTGAATAATCTATATTCAAATTAAAGGGAAGAGCAACTTGGTTATAAAAGTACTAGAGGCATAAAATTCGTGCAAGAGTAGGACTTCCTTCCCCCGGCTGTCAGCACCAGCTTCCCTCTGGCACCCAGAACTCAGGCTTTCCTCACAGCCCCAGCTTCGTCCAGAAGGTCATCAAGAAGGATGTCTGGTCTAATTAGCATATCATGCTTTTATTATTATACACTAGAGGCCTGATGCATGAAATTTGTGCACAGGGGGCAGGGAATGTCCCTTAGCCCAGCCTTCATCCTCTCCAATCTGGGACTCCTCAAGGGATGTCCTATTGCTCGTTTAGGCCTAATCCTGGTCTCCTGATTGGGCCTAAATGGACAGTCGGACATTCTTCTCACAATCCAGGATTGCTGGCTCCAAACTGTTCACCTGCCTGCCTCCCTGATTGCCCCTAACTGCTTCTGCCTGCCAGCCTGATCACCCCCTAACCACTAACCTGCCAGCCTAATTGCTGTCTAACTGCTCCCCTGCCAGCCTGTTTGCCCCCAACTTCCCTCCTCTGGTGGCCTGGTCACCCCTAACTGCCCTCCCTTGCAGGCCTGGTCCCTCCCAACTGCCCTTCCCTGCTGGCCTGATCACCCACAAATGCCCTCCCTTGCAGGGCCTGGAACCTCCCAACAGCCCTCCTCTGCTGTCCATCTTGTGGTGGCCATCTTGTGTCCACATGGAGGCAGTATCTTTGACTACATAGGAGAAGCCCTCTTGTGTGTTGGAGTGATGTTCAATCTGCAAATTACTGTGTTATTAGAAAGGAGAGAGGCCTGGTGCATGGGTGGGGGCCAGCTGGTTTGCCCTGAAGAGTGTCCCAGATCAGGGTGGGGGTTTCCTTGGGGTGAGGCCGGCCTGGGCAAGGGGCCTGTGAAGGTTTGCAGGCCAGCCATGCCTCCGACGACCCAAGCTGAGGCCCTGGGATCTGGGATTAATCTTTGTCTACAATTGAAACTTTGTAGGCCTTGAGGGGAGCCAAGCCTTCTGCTCGCTCTGTGGCAACAGCCATTTCTGTTTGAAACTTTGTAGCCTAGAGTGGAGGCCTAGCTTGCAACAGCAGGTTGCCAGGGAAACCCAAGCCTCTGTTTTTTCCAGCTCAGTGGCTGCCGCCATTTCTGTATCTTTAATAATTGAAACTTTGTAACATTGAGTGGAAGCCTGGCAGGAGGAAAGATTGGCTTCCTCTGTTGTCAAGGAAACACAAGCCTTCCTCCTGCTCTCAGTGGCGGCAGTCATCTTGGTTGGGGTTTATTTGCATAATCTGCTCCTTATTGGCCGGTGGCTGTGGCTGTGGGCTTGGCTTGTGGGTGTGGCAAAGGTATGGTCAAATTTGCATATTACTCTTTCATTAGATAGGATAGGGACTATAGTTGACAATATTGCAATAATTATCAATGATGCCAGGTGGGCTTTCAAAGTATTGGAGATAACACTTTATAACTTACATGAATTCTATCTGCTGTGCTGTACATCTGAAATTAATACAAAAAAAAGTGTTGAATGCAAAAAAAAAAAGATGTTGAATTTTATGTAATGCCAGTGCTGTATAATAAAACATTTGGCTGAAAAAAAAATAGACCCTGGCGGTCTCTGAGACATGTTCCCCCTGTCAAATTTGGGGAATCTTCAGTGTGGCTCTGAAGTGTCTGCTAGTTCCAGCTCACATGACTGCAGTTATTCTCATTCATTGCGTGCCTTCAGATGTCTGGTCTCCAGAGTCTTAAATAATGACACACAACTTCTTTCTTGTCAGATGGCACAAAAACTCATTCTCTAAGAAAAGGAAAATAAACTGCTTCTGCTAAGACAGAATACTAGAACATTCATCTAAATCTACTTCAGAGAGCATTTGCCCAAAATCATGTACATAGTGGTGAAGACCTGGAAACTGTTAACAGAGAACCCAATGCCAACTTCTTCTGTATGTTCAAGGATAATAAGGGTCCATAAAGTAGGCTGTAAAGAAAAACATTTCAAGCCTCAGTTATGCATATCTAACTGCCTGAAATATCTCATTCACCACATCTGGACCTCTTTGAAAGCTATAACCTTCCTTCTGATACTTAAATCATATATATATTTAAAAATTACAGTCTATTTCATAAATCAACCAAAGACAAACTCAAAATATTGCCTATATTGTTTTTTTTTCTTTTATCTTTCCGTGGGATGGTCAAACATGGGTAACTTTACTCACAAAGGGACATTTGCAAATGTCTGAATACAGTTTGGCTTGTCATACTCTAGGGGCTGACATAACTTGAATCTGGTGTGTAAATGCCAGAGATACTGTATAGCATCTTACCACATACCCACAATGAAAAATAATCTAATCGAAAATATCAGTAGTGCCACTGTTGAGAAACCCTAAGACACCCCTTTACATTTCTTTTCAGGGAGACCCACAACACTTGTGTCTTAAGAAATGTACCTTCTCTTTTCCTAGTAACCAGGGAACTCAGTGTTGTTTATCCACTTATGGTGGCCTTTGCATTTTAAGTTGACATGAGGAATAAACTAAGGATATGTAGTAAGACATTGATTTTTGTGTCAGAATCACTTAAACCAGTGGTCGGCAAAGTGTGGCTCACTAGCCATATGCAGCTCTTGGCCCCTTGAGTGTGGCTCTTCAACAGAATACCATGGCTTGGGTGAGTCTCTTTTGAAGAAGTGGCGTTAGAAGAAGTTTAAGTTTAAAAAATTTGGCTCTCAAAAGAAATTTCAATCATTGTACTATTGATCTTTGGCTCTGTTGAAGATTATTTGTTTGTATGAGATGAGAAGTTGTTTCACCATGGCAATCCATTATCTGCTTAGAATGGAGAAGCCGGTAACCCAGTTTAGTGAACGCACATGGCAGGATGCAGTGTTAAGTGAGTTTGGGGCTTCTCTTGCTACTGAATGTGGAGTCTCTGATGCCCATCAGGGAAGTTTGGTGTTGCTCTAATCACATCCAGGACAAGAAGGTTCTTGGCCCAATATAATATCTGTGATGTTATCTCCCAAATCATACCATAAATGTTAGAGACTTTATCCTATATCCCCTAGTAATCTACAGTTTGCCTTGATTAATTGTTTTAAAAATAAAAGTATATCAACAATAACTACCTTGTTGAAAAATCAAAAAAAAAGTTATACATGATGAGACCCAAGACAAATCTCTCTCTCTCTCTCTCTCTCTCTCTCTCTCTCTCTCTCTCTCTATATATATATATATATATATATATATATATATATATATATATATAATGTTTTAGGATAAGATTTCCAAACTTACACTAATGCAATTAAACAGCTTTATAGCCTGACCCGGGATGAGAAGATGAATGGGAAAGAAAATAGTTTAGGTTTGATTGCATTAATATTTTATTGGAAGCAGCTAGGCAAATTATAGGTTGATTATAAACAGCACACAATCAATGGCTATGGAGAATTTTGACATTCAACAAGTGTTTAGCTTTCTTAAGAGTCAGCAGCAACTTTACAGAAAAATAATTCAAACTTTTAATTTCCTAATTTAAACAATATCACTCATTTTATGCAGTTTAGCTGATTATAATTATGAAAACATGCCATGTATTTAACAACAACTTGCAAGTCCTCCATGGTCCGGATTACTAATAGATTCAATGATGCTCTTTTTAATATTAATGTCAAGACTTTTAATACATGAAACCACTGACACTGAGATCAAGCATTTTATCTAAAAATGTTTTCTCCTTTTCTCTCTATCAATATGACAGGAAGCAAAATGATTATTCAGGCTATTACTTTACTATGCTTTCAAACATATTTACTACTTAAATTAGACCGTTTTGAATTAATGGATGCAAATGCAATTTGTAACCAAAATGCTAGCTCTTTGTGGAATGATGGTGCTCTGCTGGTGGCTCTAACGTACCACCATCTGAGCTTTTATAGGGAAATAATGATTATGCCCAATTTTATTCAACTTGGAAAACTAGAGGTCAAGATGAAGATAGTGTGCTCTCAGTTCTGTTAATGTCAAGATTTACTGAAAGTCCTTTCTATGTCAGGACTACGTAAAGCCAGGGAAATAAAAGATGAATGAGATGCCATGCTCCCAAGAAGAGCACAGTCCAGAGCTGAGATACAGTATCATATGGAATAGACATTAGGATAAAAATTGATAAGCAGGCAAAGGAGAGGCTAGAGTGATTAAAAGAAAGGACAAGTAATTTTTGAATTGTGATGAAGTTTAATTTTTTCTTAACTCCAAGTCCTAAAAATTTCTCTTTTATAAAATTCTTACACACAATTAAAGGCTTTAATAATAGAAACCATTATTCGATAACGAGCTTTTACATTCTTATTTTCCCCTCCCAATACACTGTTACCTTAAAAATAGGAGGTTAGTTTTTCCTTTTATTCTCTCCAACTCTGTAACCCAACTCTTATTTTGAGATTTCTTTGCTCAAATTGCTGAGTTCTTACCCTTCTCCATACTCGCCACTCTCATACACCCTGCTCACTGTTGTTAGGTAACATATAACACTCTCTTTGAAGTATGTTTCATATTCAGAACCTTTCTTATATCCAAACTCTCAATCAAAATATCTCCTTATTGTGACATATTCCTCCATATTCCAGTATTCTGATAGGTGAAAGCTAGATAATCTGATGCCACAACTGGTACTGATATGTTCATCCATGTTCCTACATGACAAATATCTGCTCTTTCCATCTCTCTGAAAAAAAATCTACAAGAAATTCTTTGATTTTATGAATGTTTTTCTTAAGACAGGAAGGGCATGTAGGCCCAGACAGGTATCAAACTCACTCAAACCATCATATATTTTCATCCTGAAACTCATCATGCAATCAGCCACATGTCCTCTATGCATTACATATGCATTATTTAAGGATGTTGTATGTGCCATACACACCTATAATAAACTGAATATATTTTAGCACATGCATTAAAACTAGGGTAAAAATTGTTCAATCCAAATCTGTTCATAATCCTCCTTATTCCTTGGTCAGATCCATCAAACACATCAGCAAAGAAGACTATTGCATATCATTATTAACAAATACAGAATGTCCAAACCATGTACACACTTTGAATGATTATTAATTCCAGTGACTTTAATCTAAAAAGAAAGAAACATTAATTGAGAGAGAGATAGGAACATCAGTGATGAGAAAGAATCATTGATAGCCTGCCTCCTGCACACTCCATACTGGGATCAAGCCTGCAATTGAATCGTGACCTTCTGGTTCATAGGTTGATGCTCAACCACTGAGCCATGTCAGCTGAGCTTACTTTGGGTTTTAAAAACTATTTAAAATGTCCAGCAGCATATGAAATAATTTTCTGTCATAATTTTTCTCTCTCTAGGAATTTCAAAAGCCCAAGTAGGCCAAAATATAACACATTTGCCTGGCTTATATATAGCTTATAACAGTTACTATTATTACAGTGAAACCAGAGGGTGAACAGTTTCTAAGATATTAATCATTTTTCATCTACTTGAATTTCTGGGGAAAGCAGTGGCATTGTGAAAAAATTTTGTGCATGAAAACGGGGACTTTTATGAAAATATGAAAAATATAATTCGTTTATTTAAGGAATGATAACACAATGTTTCTCTTCCTCAGTCCTTCTAGAATCTGCTGTATCAGTAACTCCTAATCATTATAAACACATTAGCAGGTCTTGGGGAGCTTTACAAAATTATCAGGTCTAAGCCACACTCCAGACCAATGAAATCAGAGTCTGGGAGTTGGGGCATCAGCAATTTTTAAAGCTCCATTGAGGTCAAGAACTTCTCACCTAGAGTGAAAACAAGACCAACTATCCTGATGGACATTCTGGCCTTGGGCATGTGAGAAACACTGACACTGAGAAATATGCAAGAATAAAAACCCATTCCTAGATGGAAATTGAAGAGTGGTCATCTCACCTCATTTCCTGGCCCCAGGTGCAAACTGCAAAGCTAGGTGCCTATCACAAGGATTTGTCAGCAATATTGTAATAGATAATTAGCTAAGGAGCAGAGAGAACTGGTGAGGTTGAAGACATTGATATACAGAAGGGCAACTATTACCATTCATGGTAAAAAGCCACATCCTTAGTGACCCACAAAATGATGGGTTTGAGTGCTGATTTTGAGGATGCATTCGCAGAGTATTATAAGGTCAGGATCAAAGGCAAAGGAGTTTTGAAAAAAAATCATAATTAGCCTATGATAAATAGCACATGGGCTAATATATTACTCTGTTGACATGTGTGATTAATAGTGAAGTTCTTATAGAACTATGCAACTCATCCAAGATTGTTACACAAACAATAAAAAGCAGCCCTCCTATTGAATGCCTACTATGCTATTCTGACGTGAAGAAATTGATACACTTAATTTCATTGTTAGAAGAGAAAATTAATGTTCCTCACTTTAAATGTGTCCAATAAGTGCCTTAAACAAATGATTGTTGGTATGAAATCTGGATTGTCCATCTATGGTGAATAACACTATTTCTATTAAAGGAAGTCATAAAGCAGGAAGTAAAGAATAAAGCAGCTAGGCCTTGAATTTCAGATAAATAAATGTATTTATTTTATATTAGTGAGGTGGAAATATTGAGTTTATAAAATAGTAAATCTAGATCTAGATTTTACAATAAAGAAAATCCAAAGAAATCTGTATACTTTCCTGAATTATGCATGGGAGATTGGGATTTCTGGAATATTTAACTTAATTATGGCTAAGGGAAAGCTGTAGACTAAACTACATGTTAAGTGGGATAAATTGTGTTCAGAAGGGCAATTACATATACCCCATCTTGCCAAATTCCATTTGCTCTTTAAATAGGTTTGGTCAAAGTATATAAAACTCATCCATTTCACTTGGAGTTATCTACATGCTTTATGGGCCCTGTTAGCACTTTTAACTATATATCTGAGCAATAGATTGTCAGTATAAAGCGTAATCTTTTATTATTCACTTTTATCTTTTAGATTTCTTTAATAAATGAACCTTTTTGATAAAGAAACAGATCTGAGCCCTGGCCGGTTTGGCTCAGTGGATAGAGCATTGCCCTGTGGACTCAAGGGTCCTGGGTTCAATTCCAGTCAAGGACACATGGCCCTGTGCAGGCTCAGTCTCCAGTAGGGGGCGTACCAGAGGCAGCCAATCAATGATTCCCTCTTATCATTGATGTTTCTATCTCTCTCTTTTCCCTTCCTCTCTGAAATCAACAAAAATATATTTGAAAATAAAAGAGAGAAAAAAAACATGTGAGAGCTAAAATGGTCTATGTGGTATAGATGTCTTTGTTCAAGGGATAGAACTGTGTAGGAAGTAGCTCCAAATGTAAGATCTAAGAATGAGAATTTCCATGTGATCTATATCTTCTGAATATGAAAAGCAAAATTTCCTCTTTTATCTACAGACAAATTTATTTCTCCTTAAAAGTGAATGAAAAATTAAAAGGATATGAAGGGAAAATAAAATATTTTACGTTTTTACTCATTACTTGATAAAATATTAATAACTTGATCAAATTATTAGGATGATTTTGAAATGTATGTAGCCACTCATATATTTTAAGATGAGTTAAAATATTTTATTAAAATTTTAAATAGATGGAAAGGATATATACAGGGGTAGGGAAAAGTAGATTTACAGTTGTTCATATGGAGAAAGACATGTAGGTTATAATTATTACAACACGTTTATTAACTAAAAAAGAATGCCACAGTGGCACCATGTACTGAGGTACACCTACTTTTGCCCACTGTTGTATGTTTTAGAAAAATAGGTTTTTCCTCCTGTGTGTCTCCTTTATTACTTACACAGAACACTGCACTTCTGATCACCAAATGTGCAGTTTGTTCCCCTACCAAGCAATTATTTGCAATACCAGCTGAGTGCCCTATAATGAAATTCAATACTGACACTCTATACCTGGAGATAGTATCAAATGTCACAGGTTAAGGTCTCAGTCCCACAAGTCTGTTCCCTCCTCCCCAACTTCAGATGCCAATAGCAAGTCCAGGTTATCACTTGTGATTCTGGATAGGATGACTTTGAAGCTCAAAATATGTTAGACTGCAAAGGAAATATGTGTTAAAAAATAAAAAGGAGCAGTGTAAAATATCCTATTATAGAAACATTTTGTTCATATATCCTATATAATAAAACCCTAATATGCAAATCAACTGACCAGTGGAACAACAGGTCTCTATGACATGCACTAACCACCAAGAGGCAGATGCTCAACACAGGAGCTGTCCCCAGCCCGCAGACCCCTATTGGCAGCAACTATGGCAGCAGAGGGGGGAAGGGAGGGACTGGCAAGCAGGTGTAACTAGGCCAACCAAGGCAGGTGTCAGCAGGGGCCCCCGACCACCTCATGCATTCATGCGTTCCCCCCGAAGATCAGCTCTGATTGCTGGCCAAGCTTAGGGACCTACCCATGCATGAATTTTGTGCACCAAGCCTCTAGTATGATATATTTAAATATATATGCTGAAATCAATAATAGTAGACCTCAAAAAGGTTTTTATGCCACAGAAATTGAGAATGATATTATATTCTGTTTCAAATTACAGGGTGTGACAAAACGAGGTTCACAGTTATTCATATAAAATAATACAATAATTAATGAAGACAGGGTAAGAGAGTCCCCAGCTCCATGTGCTGATATGTGAAAAATGCAATAATTGTTCCTATCCTGAAAGCCAAATCATTTTGGAAAATTTTTAAATGAATACAGGAGCCCAAAGCACACCCTAGTAGGATGTTTACACATCTATATCTTTAAGTAGCTCATAGGGAGTTTCTGTGCCGCATCAGGGTTATAAAGTACTGCTCTGGGAGTTTGTGAAAAATTAGTCTTTATTTTCAAATCTTAGTAGTTTGACTCACATAGAGGAGTATAAGCTGATTGGGACCCTTGGAGAGTAGGCTAAAGAGAGGCATGTCAGTAGATGCCTGAGGCTTGGGTACCTGTGTGGTTGCAACAGTAGTTGATTCTCTCAGTCCTTCCTTTATTTACACACCAATCCATGTACTGATGGGGCTAAAAGACCAACTACACAAAACAGAGAAGCCAGGAAAGAAATTTTAATTTCACTAGCAGATCTTTACTCAATTGTAAGATTTAGTACTCTAGAGCTCACCAGGCTTCCAAGTAAAAGTATCTCCATATCCTGACTTCACTCTCTCAGCTCTTATTCATGTTTATTATTAAAATATTTGATTGATGTGTATCTCTCCAAGTACTGATTTTAAAACAAATCTATGCATAATGTGGATTTATTAGTTTAAAACTATAATCATGTAATTATGCTGTCTTTCATAAATCAGATAACTTTATAATTAATATTTATTAAATAGCATCTAAAATTTACCTTGTTTCAACAGAAAAAGCCAAACATGAGACTTGCCCCAATTTTTTTAACTTCTGAACACCTCAACTTGGGGATGTGCCCGCAACCAAAGTACATACCCTTGATCAGAATGGAACCTGGGACCTCTCAGCCCACAAGCCAATTCTCTATCCATTGAGCCAAACCGGTTAGGGCAGAAAGCTGCCCAGAGCTCTGCCCGCTGCTAGATAGTCTAGTTTCTCCCCAAATGAGTCTGCACACCCAAAGACTAACTGGAATGGGGAAACAAAGCAGTCTGGCATTTTTTTCTTTTTGTTTTTTTCCCTCCCAAACGATAGAGCCAGCCACGAGCTCTCTCTGATAGCACAGGAGCCTTTGCAGCACCTGAGTTTTGGCGTGTTTCATCTTTACAGTCCAGTTTCACCCCGTATTTGTCTGGGTTCCCTGAGACTCACCCAGAAACGGGGCTCAGTGCAGTGGGACACCTTTGTCACCCTCCCAGTTCAAGGAAACCAGCCGGGTTTGCAGCTGCCTGCCCTTTCCATTTGCACACAGCTCCGAACCTCTAACTCCGTGCGTATCCGCAACTCTGTCCTCCTCAGTTCCCCTGAGTCTCAGTGTCCTCTTATTTTTCCTTCTGTTTGTGGAATGTCCACTCAGCCAGCCCTCTGGTGGTTCTGAATGATGTGCGTTTTGTCCTTAGTTGTAGTTTTGAATTTGTTGTACGGGGCAGCAGTATGGGTGTTTACCTATGCCACCATCTTGGTTCCTATGCTTATTGCTCTTGACAACTTAATAAATGTGCTTTCAAAGTATTGTGAGTTTGTCTCATCTTCCTGCATATCCTTTTCCTGTTTATACAAAATTATTTTCTCATTTATCCTTGAATCTTATCTCTTATTTCTATTTTTCTCTTTTTTTCCCTAACTTTATATCTTGGCTTGGGTATGATAGATTTTATTTTTAGTAATTAAAATTTCAACATGAATATTTAACTGTAGATATTTGCAGCATAATCCAAAGATTCCTACCAAAGACCTTATGCTCAACTACCCTTAGAATACTTCAACTGCCTGACATCTCGCAAATCATTGTTTAGAAATTTAATTTCAGCATTTAAAAGACACCTACAAAATAAGCCACATATTCCAGTAAGATTAGAAAAGGAATATATGTCTATTTGTTTTACTTTTTATCCAATCCCAGAGATTTTTTCACTTTGCTTTCTCCCTCTTCACAAACTGCCATTCTCTGGAGCATTTTCTCAATCCATTGAGATTTTGCTTCCTGGCAATTGTCCTCAGTTTGGCTCAAATAAACTCATAAAAATTCTCCATAGGTTTAAACATTTCTTAGATTGACAAGTTTGGTGTTTTATATTTATGATGTTATTTGCTGTTGGTTGCATACTTTTGCATCGGGGGAGGATTGAATGAGGGAATTCTTTCTTTATATCAGCAGAACTAGAACTTGAATGAGAGATTCTTTTGCAGATTTATATTTCTGAATCTGTTGGAAATGGCTTTACCTTTCTTTCCCACATATATTTATACTAGAGGCCTGGTGCACAAAATTCGTGCATGGAAGGGGGTCACCTCAGCTTGGCCTGCACTCTCTCTAATCTGTGTCCTCTGGCTCCTAACCACTCACCTGCCTGCCAGCCTGATCCCCCTAACTGTTCTCCCCTGACAGCCTATTTGCCGTAACTGCTCTATCCTGATAGCCTGGTCCCCCTAACTACTCTCCTGTGCCTACCTGATTGCCTCTAACTCCTCAGCCTTGGCCCTGCCAACATGGCTTTGTTGGGAAGGATGTCCAGAAGGACATCCAGAAAGTCACCGGGAAATGTTCAGTCTAATTAGCATATTACTCTTTTATTAGTATAGATGTCACCTTTCCCTAAGAAATGCATGTTGTTCCCAGGTTTTCCTATCATGGAAGGGAAGCCCGCAGTAGCATCCTGTGTTCTGAGCAAGGCTTATGCGCTTGTGCTTTATCTCAGCAGATGCGATTCCTAGAAGAAGACTCTTGGATGTACCTCGAACATTCCTATCGAATTTGCCAAATTATCCTCCAAAAATGTTGAACCACTTTAAACTCCCACCAGCAACCATGTATGTGGCCTCTGTCCCACTTTGATGCCAATATCATTGATTTCTGCCTAGAAGCTTCCCATCAGATGGGACTGCTTGGTACTTGAGCCAACCTCATTGTTCACCTGGGGACTTGATTTCCCGAGATAGAATTATGGAGGAGGAGAAATAACTTTCCTCTATCTTTCTGAGTTCTTAGTGGAGGCCCTTATAATGAAAGACAGATCACCAAAAGAAAAACAAAAGTTCATTAACATGTGTACCTTGTATATATGTGGGAGATCCCAGGGAAAAATGAGTAACTCTCCAAGGTGGCTTAGAATGCAGATTTAAATATCTTCTTCCTATGGAAAGGGAATGGGAGATATAGTCCCCTTAGAGGAGAGTAAATGATATTTAGGAAAGATGAATGGGGTTGGGGGGAAATAGTTCGTAACAAAGTTTGAATGTGATGTCTACTTCTACTCTCTTGTCCTGTGACAAGAGTAAGTCTTCTCTGCCTGCTGAAACTTCTCCCATCAAGGGGACCTATGACATTTAAGCTCCTGTAGGAAGGGTTTGCTTTTAGGGAGATCAGGGGACTTCAGTGAAATCCTCCATGTTCATTTGCTGTTTTTCAAGCATCTTGAGCTCAAGATCATCAATATAACAACACAGCATATGTTGGGGTGGCATGTTCTCTGACCTTCAGAATAAACCCAGCAAAAGCTTGTTTCCTCTCTTAGTAGCATTATTTCCTGGAGATGGTATTCTGACCACACCTTCCTGGGAGTGATCATAACATTACCCTGTGTTTGTAGAAAGGTGTTGGCCACGGCACTAAACAATCCAGGGGCAGTTTTCTCATCTTGTGGAAAGGGAGATAAAGTTATGATAGTTCATTTCCCTTTCCACAGGTTTCTTGCAGGTTTGTGTCTCTGCTACCCCAACCCATGCACCTCAGCAACCCAAGTGCCTCTGCCTCAGGCCTTGGGGTTGCTGGATGCCAGGCCTGCAGGTTTTTGTCTTCAATCCACTCCCCAAATTCCCCAGCCCCAGATTTGCCATGGCCAGGCTTCAGGCAGGGGGTGGCAGATCCCTTGCTGGCTCTGGAGTTGCGATCGTGACCCCCACTGGCCCAGTGGCAGCCATGGCCAGCCTGGGGCCTGTCTACCATTTTGTTTGGGGGTTAATTTGCATATTGCTCCTATTGGCTGGCAGGGTAGCAAAGGTATGGTCAATTTGCATGTTTCTCTTTTATTAGATAGGATATTTAGCTGTTTAAGCTACCTGGACTTTTTCATCAGCAACACATCGGGTGCATAAAAAAAGATAGTATTACACAACTGCTATCAATTTGATGTATCTAGTTAGAAGGTTAAAAATATGTAGCTCTAACATGTATTAGATAACCAGCAATCCCAAGCATTATAGATCACCCGAAAATCAGATTAGCATCATTAAACTTGGTTATAGACATTTAGTGAAGCCAATTATAAATTGTAGAAAAATTTTAATAGGGCAGAATTAATTCAAAGGTTTGAAAAAGGTTGCCTTAACAATTTTATAGTTTCCAAGGCATATTAATTTGTTTTAGAAAAGTGAAATACAAATAATTGGAGGTAAGAGATATTAAGCTTATAAAATTCTATAATTTTTCCCAACATAAAGGGCCTGAATAAAAAGCTCATGATTAATTTAATACCCCTTATAATTCACAAATATCTACTATAATAAATTGAATTTTATTCAGGCTCTGGATTTAGTTTTTTATTAGCATTTTATTGGACGAAGTTAATTTTAAAATGTTGCTTTTTATGTACAAATAAAGATTTAATTATTTTGCTTTTAAAGTATAAAAATAATTAAATTTTATAATGTTGAAAATTATATATGATGGGTTAAAAGAGGAACATTCATGCACAAAATTTACAAAGTGTGAATTTATTATAACATGACATAATAAGGGATATCTGAAGGAAGCAAAATCTAGTGCCATATAATATGATTTAAATAGATCTTGACATGGGATTATTAATGAATTGGAGTTATTCTAAAAATTACACAAAATTGCCCCGAGCAATTTTGCTCAGTGGATAGAGCCTTGGCCTGATGACTAAAGGGTCCCAGGTTTGATTCCTTTCAAGGGCATGTACCTTAGGGTTGTGGGCACATACCTAGTGGGGGGTAGTACAGGAGGCGGCTGATTGATGGTTCTCTCTCATCATGTTTCTGACTCTGTATATCTCTCCCTTCCTCTCTCTGTAAAAAAAATCAATATAAATAAAATAAAAATTACACAAAATTGTCAAAAATACTTATTGATCTCATGGAATGCTCACATGACATTACATTTTTTATTGTTATTTAAGATTTTCCATTGATTTTTAGAGAGAAAGGGAGAGGGAGGAAGAGGGAGAGAGAAGATCAATGTGAGTGAAACATTGATTGGTTGTCCCTAGCATGCCCCCCAACCAGGGAGCCTGCAACCTAGTACATGCCCCAACTAGGAACCCATCTGTCAGTCTTTGGTGCACAGGACAACCCCAACCACCTGAGCCACATTACATTTTTCAAAGCTTGCTTAAAACTACATATATACATATTACATATATATGCACACATATACAATACACATATACTACACATAAACATACACACATACATAAACATGTATGTGTAATGCTGAGGGATGAAAGTGGAATAAGTAATTTTTCAAATGTGTATGTGTATATTCTACAACAGAATATTGTCTCCTCTGAGTGCCCTGAGATCTCTGATCCCTGTATTGCAGATGGACTGTCCTCCAGGGAAGGAAAATTCCAGACAGAGCTACAAGTGTGGGATGATTATTAGGGCCAAGAGATACATGTGTTACAGTGTAGGCCTGTTGTTTCAGCCAACCCTATGGAGAGCTGTGGAGCTAAAATGATCCATAAGAAATGTCTTGCATTGGGCCAACATGACCAAGCCTTTATGCTTGGGACTCTAGCAGTTACTGGTTTGGCCAGCTCTTAGAAGGCATGAACTTGGCAGGGCAGCTCTCTGTAGCTGAAGCCATTTCAGAAGTGGCTGCCAGCACTCACAGCTACTGGTACAACAGTGCATCCTAGAAGGAGAATCTGGGCATCACATCTCCTTCTCCACTACTCTCTATAGTTTGAACCTAGATAAGTGTATATTTATTACACATTATTATTATATTATTGCACAGTTGGATGGCATGGATAAAATTAAATCACACTAATATATCCCAAAATTTAATTCTTTACTTATCCAGTTTTTTAAAGCATTTTTTTTCTGCAAGAAAAATATTAATAAACAATGTGTTACTTGTAAGCAACTCTCTGCTATGGCAAATATATTCCATTATTCATTTAAAATTTTTTTAGCATACTGCAAGATATAGAAATCTGCTTGTTATAGGTAGGATATGTTACCAGGAAGGCATTTCCCCAAAGCAAGGTAAAATTTCCCGCCCACTATAAACTTATTTGCTACTGAACAACCATTCTTATCTATAAAGGGGGCAGGGACTTTATTGACAGGAATCTTATAATTATTGTTTTAATTATTTTTAAAGTTGTAACTAACAAATGCACATGCTTTAGGATCTTAGATAAAAAAAATAAACCCATGATATTCACTGTATGCCAAATCAGTAATCCATTGATTATTTAAATATCAGTTCGGTTATCTCGGTCATGAGTAAGTAAAGAGTAAGCAACTAAATTGTAGGTCCATTGTCCATTGTATCATGGTACTTCAGTTTGAAATGATTAATATGTGTTGTGTTTTGTTTTTATCAGCAAATGCTTGCTGTCCACATGGGCTACACACACACACACACACACACACACACACACACACACATACACACACACTCATATACAAACACTAAAAGCATAATATTGATAGGCTCCATATAAATATGCAAATAGAACAATTTTAGAGATTTACTATCCCCCAAAAATAGCAAATCTCTAATGTGCAATATACATTTTAAAGATATAAGTGCCGAGCATTCATTTAATAGATAGTGTATTTAATATAACAAAATAAAAATATTTCCTCTTTTAGTCTCAGGGCTAATATCAGATCATAAAAGGAAACTCACTATTAAAAACCAACAACAAAAAACAGTGAAAATCAAAGAAAAACAATCTTTGATATAAAATAATCTTTCCTAGGCCAAATTAATAATTCTTTTATTTATATGTTTTGTTTAATCATCCAAATTTTTGCTCATTTAAACTATAAAATAGCAAAGATTGAAGTACAAATATTATAGATTCATCAGCACTCTATCAAGCATGTTTCCCCTCTTTTTACTTAAAAACTAAATTCTAATTATGTGTTAAAATATGTTATTGGTTGTTTCTTTTCTTTCCTGCTAAAAGCTTTATTGTTTTCATTGTCCCGATGCATGGGAGAAGGCTCCAGGGTGATTAAAAGAATGCCTGGAGGCTTCAGGGAGAGGCTCGGGCAAAAGCCAGACCACAGGGGATGTAAAGGGGCCCTTCAAAGGTCTCTGGGCTCCAAAGGCTCCTGGTGGTGCTTGAAGGTGAGCCTTTTAGAAGAGATACTTGCCTACCTCAGCCTGAAGCCAACCGGCGGAGGTGAGTCAGGTGTCTCCCATCTTCTTGATGAGTTTCATCTCCTTACCCAGGATGTGGTTCTCCCGGAAGTCACAGACGACTGTCTGCGTGGGTGGAACCCAGGGCCTGCAGCTCCAAAAGGGCCTGGTTCAGGTTCCTCTCCAAGGCCGGGGTGACTACCCTGGCATCCCAATTTTTCCCACTCATCTTGGGAAGGCTTCAGCACATCCTGAGAGAGAAATCAGCCACCACACTGATTTGCATCTTTAAGAGAGGCTCACGGTCCTCCAGTTTCTCCTCAGCCAACTCTCAGAAGCCACATTATGGAAGTCAACATAGCAGCCCAGAGACAGGTAGGTGTAGGAGGCCCACAGATACAGGCTGGCCAAGCAGTTGAAGGCAGCCTTCACCTTGGTGGAATAATTCTAAGGGATTTGAGAGCTTATTGTTTGGCAATAGGAGTTAAAGTAAAAACAAAACAAACAAACAAAAAACAGTGCAGGCTGGTCTCAGAGGCTGAGGCTGTTGGAGGTGGCTCTGAAGGTATTGACTGGAAAAGAGGTTGGAGGGTGGTCAGTGGCTGGAAGAAGGGGCATCCATAGGTCTGTTTTGTCCAATCACATTTGAAGCAAGAGTCAGATCCAGGACTGTTGAGGACACTGCCAAAGTGTTCTGTTTGTTTTTTAAATGTGAGTAAACAGTTTCCTAAAATGAGTGGTCAAATAACAGAATATTCAATGTTGCATAATTAATTAAACAAATAAAGTATAGAGATAGTTATATTCTCATTGAATAGCATCAATTTCTCAGAATCTTGGACTCCTTAAAAACTTGAAAAATATATTATTAATTTTTGTAGGTGCATTTTATATTTTCTAGCAGATAAATCACTCAAGGTAGCAATCTTAAATTTTAGTCTTAGAAAAAGTAGTATTTTAAAATATGAGACAATGGAAACTTTATTATAGCATGGAAAGATTTATTATAGAAAGTGCTAAGGAGATACAGAGTAAGTCTGTCTCTTTAATAAAATGCTTCATCCATCAACCAAAGTACACAATATTGTACTTCTTATATGCAAATGCAGTTTTGGGGCAGTGTCATAACACAGAGATAAAAGCATAGGCATTGAGCAAGATAGACTTGCCACTTACTACCTGAGGGATGTGAGCAATGAATTTGGGTTCTCCCAACTCTAATTTTCTCATTGGTCAAATAGGACTAATAAAACATACTATCCCATACAGGTTAACATATTAAAAAACAAAACAAAACAAAACAAAACAAAATGTGTACCATATCATATGATCCTTTCCACTTACTATTTTTATTTTCATTTATTTCCTGTAGATACACCAGTCTTCTTTGAAGGAATACGTTGTTAATGTAATAAAAAACAAGGTATTTATTAGTAGTCAACCGGTTTCCTATATCATTTCCTTATATGGTGTATGCATATAAGTCATCTCACACCATCTCATTATTCTTACTCATCTGTCCTACTGCTAGATTTAAACAGGGCAATGTAACTAAAAATGCTTTAGAGTTATTTTTTTCCTATTATGATTTATTTCAAAGGGAAGTTAACTATACCCAAGACAGTACAAATATTTAAAGAATAGAAAATATGTACACAGTTTCTGATTATTGATGCTAGAACCTAGGGATGCTCTAAACAATTTGAATATACTTTAAGTTGTGCAACTACTTAAGGAAACAGATGTTATAAAGAGGAGAAAAGTGAATTCAGATAAAGGGATTTTGCCAAGGTCAAAATGTTACAAAGAACATAATTACACATAAACAAAGGCTGTCTCCTATAAACTACCTGCAGAAAAGCCATTGACAATATCATACATCCAGGATTATTCTAAACATGATAAAATGCCCAGCTGTTCACAATAATTTGACAGTTTAAATTTGTCAGAATGTTGAGCAATGTGTGTATGTGATTTATTGTTTTGGAGCCTCCTCATACCAGAGAAATAAAATCATCACTCAGAATGCTGTCAGGCCTCAACATTCCACTTGCAATTGCCTACTGTGAGGGCCTGGGAATTTCCTATACTATTTTGTGTGGTTGAAAACTAATTAACATATCAAATTTCTCCTTCTCTTTCTACATTGGATTTCTATTATTTCTTTTTTTAAACAACCTCTTATGGGGATACAAAAGATAAGGTAAATATCAACACAGGGTCTAACTAAATTGATCTGGATTCCAAATTATTTGATAAGACCTGAAATAATGAAAAGTTATTTTAATATATATTGTGATAATTATTTTATTATTATGAACCTGTACTCACTATTATTCATAGGGTCTTTGGCAAGTATGCTTTGGGGATCAGCTAAACAGTAAAATCTGTAGATCATATATGATTATGTTTAAAAAATCCTTCTATATGTATCATGCTTTTTAATAAATTGCTCTGTTAAGAATTCAATATTTATAGAATATTTTTACAAATAATAGCTGTGCTAATACATTTTGAGGGAGAGAGAACAAACTGCTTAGTGCTAGATTTGTATGGCATACAGTTTTCTTATTCAGTGAGTGACCATGTGAAAAAAATAGATTTGGTAAAAGCTGAATATGACTTTTTAAGTTTCAACATAAATAAATGAATAACACCTAGAGTTTGCCAAACCCCATGTACCTAAATTATTCAGTTTCTTGAGTTCCAAACAATAACAAAAATTCCCACTTTGGACTTCTTATTTTTCTTTTCAGATTTCTAAGTTATCCAAATAGTCATGGTATAAAAGGTACAAAGATTTTCTTTATTTGCATGAAAACTATTTAATGTAACATCTTAGGTTATGATTTTGGATAAGATACATTACATCTTGTTAGATTCTAAACTAACTTCATGAAATTTGGACTGATGGCTCAATAACTGCTGGACCACATGCCTAAATCCAGAATTTCTAAAATGTTTGAAATTCATTTTGATAAAAGCGTAGCATGAAGTGGAAGGTCTCAGTTTACCAAATGTTGATCCAAGCTTTAAAAAAAATTAAGCTCTCAATTATTCATAGAATTTCTTTTTTTTTTTTTTTTTGCAATAGCTACCCCACTACTATCCCCACTTATAGATGGTAAAATAAAGGTAACTCTCCTTATGTGGGATAAATACTAATAGAAAAATTTAGAATTTAAGAAATTGGCAGAATTTAAACTTTGAAATATTTGGATGTGCTAGGATGGAACTTTCTAAAAAAAAATTATCTGCTCTTCTAAATTCCTCAGAGAGAGCAAGATGAGTAAGGTATAGGCCCTCTTCTTAAGGAACTTATCGGTTAATGGGGAGTAAGGTCACAAAACCTGCTCTGGAATGTCAAAGAAAAGAAAGGTGTGTATTGATGAGATTAAGAAAGGCAGTTTAAGGGAAATACCTGAAGGTTAGGTAGGATTTTGACAGGTAGAAATGATAGTGATAGGACAGAATGTTTCAAGTACTTAAGATGAAGAGGTGGGCAAGTTCAGGGTAAGGAAGCAGTCACTGAAATAGAATATTTGTAGAGGGATAGTGAGTTTAGTATAGGAACTAGGGTAAAGCTAGATACAGAAAGTCAAGAAGTACTGGAAAGTGATATATCTGAGCTCTGTTTTAATCTGGAATGGAGGATAGAGGGAAAAGTTGAAAGAACTAATTATTATGGAACTCTATTGCTTAGGTCCTAAGCCTTAGGATATGAATTCATTAGAGGTTAACCAAGAATGAAAATTTTTGCTAAAGCAAAAGAGTGAAATAAAATTTTAAGATGCAGCAAGACCTTCATTCATTCATTCATATATTTTAATCAATGACTATTTATTGAGTGCCTACCATGATGAGATACTATTGCTTTTTGGTATTGTGGAAACAAAATTTAAAAATGCTGTACCTTTTCCTTAAGGGAATTTACATTCTTAAAAGAATTGAACCTTCTAGAGAATAACCTGGCAAAAGAACCTGATGCCATTATTAAAAATAATTGTTAACAATGTATTTTTCTCAGCAAACTGACCCAGAATCCACTGTTAAAGACTCATTTGTGCCTTCTTTTATTCATTTAGGTAATAATAGGCCCAGGGGAATCAAAATCTATTGCTGTTGTAATAAAATGAGTAACGTAAACACACACACACATTATCTTACACATTATCTGAAGGTCAGAAGTACAAAAGCAGTCTCACTGGCTAAAGTCAAGATGTTGGCAGTGTTCATTTCTTCTTTTTTCTTTTCCTTTATTTCTTCTTCTCCTCCTTCTCCTTCTCCTACTCCTTCTCCTTCTCCTTCTTCTCCTTCTCCTTCACCTTTTTCTGCTTCTAGAGGCTGTCAACATTCCTTGACAAGTCTATCACTACTAGCCCTCTGCTAAGATGACTGAGAGAAATCATGATTCATGTGCCTAACCTACTCAAAATGCCTTCTGTGTGATTAAATACTCTCATCTTTTGAGTCCTGCAGGCTCTAACAAAAGGTTGTCTAGCTACACCCTTGGCTTTCATTCCAGAGCATGCTTTCCTGACAAGGAATCCCTGATGCTAGCATCTTTTGAACTCTGAATAAACTGAGAATTATTTAGTCCCAGTTTCTTTTTTTTTCCATTTTTTTATCTTTATTGTTCAGTTTATTAATTACATTGTTCCCTTTTTTCCCCCCATAGCTCCCCTCCACAAGGTACCTATCCCACCCTCCACCCTCATCCCCCTCCACTGTCCTCTCCCATAGTTGCATGATTTTTGTTCAGTCTCTTGCTGCACTTCCCACACCCCTTTTCTCCCCAAGAATTATCAGTCCATCCCCTCTCTATGTCTGTGATTCTGTTACATTCACCAGTTTATCCTGTTCATCAGACTATTAATTCACTTGAATTTTAGATTCATTTGTTGATAGATGTGTATTTGTCGTTAATAATTTACACTTTGATCTTTTTCTTCTTCCTCTTCTTTTTTTTAAAAATATATGTTATTGATGTTTTTACAGAGCAGAAGGGAGAGGAATAGCAAGTCAGAAACATCAATGAGAGAGAGAGATCGATCAGCTGCCTCTTGCACGTCCCCCACCGGGGATGTGCCCGCAGCCAAGGTACATGCCCTTGCCGGAATGGAACCTGGGAACCTTCAGTCCGAAATCTGACGCTCTATCCACAGAGCCAAACCAGTCTTGGCTCTTCTTCCTCTTCTTAAAGAATATCTTTCAGCATTTCATATAATATTGGTTTGGTGGTGATGAACTCCTTTAGCTTTTTCTTATCAGCAAAGCACTTTATCTGACCTTCAATTCTGAATGATAGCTGGATAGAGTAATCTTGGTTGTAGATTCTTGCTATTCATCACTTTGCATATTTCTTGCCACTCCCGTCTGGCCTGTATCGTTTCTTTCACAGCTGACAATCGTATGGGTGCTCCCTTATAGGTAACCAACTGTTTCTCTCTTGCTGCTTTTATTATTCTCTCTTTGTCTTTTGCTCTTGGCATTTTAATTATGATGTGCCTTGGTGTGGTCCTCTTAGGGTTCCTATATATTGGGGTTCGGTGCACTTCTTGGACTCCTAAGTCAATTTCTTTCACCAGGTGTGGGAAGTTTTCGGTCACTATTTCTTGAAATAGGTTTTCATTTCTTGCTCTCTCTCTTTTTCTGTCATCCCTATAATTCGGATGTTGGTATGCTTGAGGTTGTCCCAGAGGCCCCTTACACTATCTTCAATTTTTTGGATTCTTTTGATTTCTTGCTTTTCCAGCTGAGTGGATTTTACCTCTTTGTATTTCAAACCTTTAACTTGGTTCTTGGGGTACTCTAGAGTACTTTTAGGTCTTTGTATAATATTTTTTATTTCAGTCAGTGTATGCTTAATTTCTGGTTGGTCCTTTTTCATATCCTTAAGGGTCTCGTTCATTCCCTTGTAGGTCTCATTCATTTCCTTGTAGGTCTTGCTTATTTCCTTGTAGACCTCAGCCTTTTCTAGGAGCCTCTTGAGAAGCCCTATAACCATGGTTTTGAATTCCATTTCCAGTCGTTTTTTTCCCTCCACTTCTTTCACATCTGATTTCTTTCCATTCTCTGCATGGTGGCTGCTTCTCTGAGTTGGTCATTTAGCTTTTTGTGGTAGATGTCCTCTAAGGGAAAGTGGCTCAGCCTCCCCAGTTACCTGAGGTAGATATGGGTTGCCCAGTCTTGTTGAAGTTAAGCCCAGGGTAATCATTGTTAGCTCTTAGAGTGGTTGACCTCCAGGCCAATTGTCTGTGACGGTTCAGCTGCGCTGAGGTTGAATGGGCGGAGTCTCCGGGCCAAGCAGACAGTGTCAGCTCCACCCTATGCTGTCCCAGGGACTCTATGCCGGTGGCAATGGCCGCCAGCACCTCTGAGAGAGAGCCGCTGCTGAGCTCCCCCGGCCGCCGGAGAATTCAGACTCTCCCCAAATGACTCTGCACACCCAACATCTCACCTAGGGTCGCAAAACCATGCAGTCTGACGGTTTCCCAAATGAAAGAGCAAGTCACGAGGGCTCTCTGCACGGTCAGGCAGCTGCACTGTTCCCAAGTTCATGCGCACTCTGCATAAGCTCGCCTTCTCCACAAGCTGGCAGGCCCCTGCAGCTTCGTTGTGGCCTCCCACTGTCCAGTTTTTACCCCGTATGATTGTGGGTTCCCTGGACTTCTCCTGGAGCTGGGGGATCAGTCCAGTGGGACGTCTTTGTCTCCCCCGTTCGAGAAAACCAGTTGGGTTTTCAGCCGCCCGCCCTATCCACTGGTGCGCGCTCCAAACCTCTCTCCGCATGTATCTTCAACGCTGTCCTCAGCCACTCCTCCGAGTCCTATCTTCTCTTTTATTTGTGGAATTTTCACTCAGCCAGCTTTCCGTTGATTCTGGATGGTGTTTGTTCTTTCGTTAAGTTGTAGTTTTGAAATTGCTGTGTGAGGCAGCAAGATAGGTGTTTACCTATGCCGCCATCTTGGTTCTCTCCCAGTCCCAGTTTCTTTTTGCTTTAGAGTTCATCCCTCAATTTTTATCTTTCCTCTCCCATATTACTAAGCCATATCTTTAATATTTTACTTACAAATCTTCTCAGCCTAATAGCCAACTTCATCATGTTTTACTTTCCACACAACTGTATGGTACAGTACAGGTCAATTTCTTGCCATTATATAAAAGGATAGCCTTTCTTTAAGTTTTCCATAACATTTTCATTATTTCCTTCTGAACTATCACCAGCAGTGGCTTTTAAAAAAATATATGTTATTGTTTTGTTTTTGCTTTTTACAGAGAGGAAGGGAGAGGGATAGAAAGTTGGAAACATTGATGAGAGAGAAACACTGATCAGCCGCCTCCTGCACACCCCCTACTGGGGATGTGCCTGCACACTAAGTACATGCCCTTGACCGGAATCAAACCTGGGACCTTTCAGTCCCAGGCTGATGCTCTATCCACTGAGCCAAACTGGTTAGGGCCAGCAGTGGCTTTAATATCCATATTTATGTGAATTTTCTTTTGTGACGATTTAAGAATTCTCTAAGACAATATAGGTGTCCTCTACTATGTTTCCCACTTCTTCAGAGCCCTCACTAGATGCCATACTTCTACTACAGTCTAAGGAAGGCTAGGCTTTTCCTGTAATGCCCCTCAAACTTCTTCCAGCTTCTACTCATTATCCAATTTTAGTATATAGTGATGGATGATGATTTGATTTTGGGTGGTGTGGACATAGTGCAATATACAGATCTTATAATATAGAAATATACACCTGAAACCTATGTGATGCTATTAATGTTACTCCAGTAAATGTAATTTTTTTAAAAAGCTACTTCCACATTTTTAAAATATTTATTATAGTAGCATTCCATTTCCAGGTAGTAGCAACATCTTTATTGCTTTTCTATTGTTAATGTAACAATTACCACGTGGAAAGTGCTGATAGGAAGCTCTAGGAGTAGGGGTGGAGGAGGGGTGCCAAGGGAGAGAAAACCAGATTGCCTGATATTTAAATCATAAGGCAGACCTCAGTGCTACTGCAGAACTTTATGAATCAGTAGTAATGATACTTAAGTACAGAATGTACAATGAGTCACATGCATAATTATGAATGCATAATTAGAGGCACATGAAATTGTGTATGTTAAAGAATCTCTCTACTAGTCTCTTTCACACCTGAATCAGTCTCATACAAACATTAGGGAAACATTAACACCTGTAATGAATGTCATTCCATAAACAAAGTTTCTTTTTACATCGACTTCTTATAGCATTTTATTAACTCTTCAAATATCAAATATATAATGTATCACTGGGAACTATTAACTTGTAAAACATTCAGCAATGATATAACAAACTTCTGATATAATACAAGGAAAGTTGGTAGAACTTCACACTGAACATTAAAGCTAATTCATTAAAACATAGTACTGAAATTCTAGCTTTACAATTTAAATGAAGGAGCTAATTGGAAAAGACAGCAAACAAAGAGAAATGTAATGGCATACTAATATATCTAGGTTAATACTCTTGCAGAGTACAAAGGCATACAATTTAATATAAATAAAAATCTGGAAATATAATTCAAGGCTAAAGTGGAAAATTCATGCTAAAAGAAGGTCTAGGGAAATGAGGGGATTAAAAAATCATTACTGAAAAAAATCTCAATTCTCACTGAATTGTTGAGGAGTAAAGTGAGAGTTATATTTAGCAGTTATCAATGCTAATTAGCAACAACTCCCAGATTTTAGAAGAGGCTACATTGTTCTGAAGTTAACTGTGATGTATCACTTTCAAAGAATTTTTAAATGACACTACAGTTTTTGTCTGAGGTTGACTCATGTATATTACTGAATTTTACATAACAAATGATTTTAATTTCACCTTCAGCAAACCCTATTTTGGAGAGGTAAGATCAGCAAAAGACTGTATAGCTTTACCTTACCCTGAGCATCCCTGGCACTTCCCACTGCTAAGCCTAAATTCCTTTCTAGTTTCACGTTTTGTATTGTTATAATGAAGGTAAATTAGAAGAAGGTGAAAAAAATGGAGATTGTGCAAGCATTATGTCACTATCTTAATATCAGGTGGTTTCATTATAAAATGCTTTCTAGAGAGATAGTTTCCTTGTATTGAGTGATAAATTTACCTTCTTTGCCAGCAATTTTTGGGGTGCTTCATTTACTACCTAAGGTTTACATAGGCATTCAGTACTTTACATGAAATGTAATAGTTCATGAATGAGATTTCTCTCATTTATCTCATTTCTCTCATTTTGCATTTTCACACCTACTCTAGTAGTTTAGCTCCTCATCTTCTCCTAACTGACCATAGCAATAAACTTTTAATAATTTTCCCTGACACCAGCACTAATGTCCTCAATATATCTTCTACATGTCAAAACAGCTAACTTTCAAAAATGCAGAGCTGATAAAAATAGCTTCCTTGCTATAAATATCTGATGTTTACAGAACCATGTAGAAATTTCTAACTATGATCTGACAAGGCCCTACAGCTAGCTCCTACCCATTTTTTTTTTCTAGCCACACATTTATTTCATAGTTAGTTCAGTTTCTCTAATTCGATTTATCTGGAAACCTGACTAATACAATTGCTGAGAGAAGTTAAAGAAGAGGTGTTGTGGGTTGAATCATGTTCCCCAAAAGGATATGTGCAAGCCCCGATTAAATGTCTCATATTGGATTAGGGTGGTCTCTACATCCAATGACAGGAGTCCTTATAACAAGAGAAAAATTTGGTCACAGGCACATACAAGAAGAATGTCATGTGATGACAGAGGCAGAGATTGGAGATATATTAGAAGCCAGAAATTCCAAGGTTTGAAGGCAACCACCAGGAGGTGGCTGAGAAGGATGAAACACACTCTCCCTGAAACTCCTGGACACAGAGAGCAGTGTGGTAGTTGCCAGAGGGAGGGGATGAAATGGGGTGAAGGGGGCCTAGTATATGAGTCCTTGAATTCTTCTGTGTTCCACAGTCAATGATTATCATCTTAGACCAGCCTACTAGTTACAAGTACTACAGGATGAGAAGGAGTGAATGGCACAGTTAACTGCACCCAGTTACTAGAGAAACAATTCCAAACAGTGCCCCTACTAAGCTTGGATCTAGAAGAGATTACATGACATATTATTGTGGGAACTCATGATGAAAGAGAAATTATAATTTGCAGTTTTTACTCTTGTAATTTATATAATCATTCCCTCCAAATTGGTAATTCCAATACATATGTAAAGTTGAGGAGCTATAAATGTATAAATACATTACATTTTATATTAGTATATAGTATTAAATATAGCATTTTATGGTTAATTATTATACTGGATTGATAATGGATTAATTATGTAGTAATTATCAGTTTTAATAATAAATAATTACTAAATGTAAGTAACCATAGTAAGTACTGAATTGACTTTAAATTATCTTTAAGGAAAAAATATTTATAATTTCTTCTAGGTTTTTCACCAACTTTATGCATGCAAAATTATTTTAGCCCTAACTGGTTTGGCTCAGTGGTTAGAGTGTCAGCCTGTGGGCTCAACAGTCCCAGGTTCTATTTCAGTAAAGGCATATACCTCAGTTGCAGGCACATACCCAGTGGGGAGTGTGCAGGAGGCAGCTGATCAATGTTTCTCTCATCGATATTTCTAAATCTCTATCCCTCTCCCTTCCTCTCTATAAAAAAAAATCAATAAAGTAGACCAAGATGGCGGCATAGGTAAACACCTATCTTGCTGCCCCACACAACAATTTCAAAGCTACAACTTAACGACAGAACGAACATCATCCAGAATCACTGGAAAGCTGGCTGAGTGAAAATTCCACAAATAAAAGTAAAGATAGGACACTGTGAATCAGAGGAGTGGAAGAGGGCAGAGTTCAGGATAGGCGCAGAGTCAGATTTTTGAAGCCGTGCGTGCGTCAGAGGATAGAGCGGGCAACTGCAAACCCAGCTGGTTTTCTCGAATGGGGAGGGAGACAAAGGCATCTCACTGTAATGATTCCCCAGTTCCGAGTGAGGTCCGGAGAACCCACACTCATATGGGGTGAAACTGGACAGTAAGGAGGAAACATGCTGCAACTTGGGCGCTGCAGAGGTCTGCAAGCTTGCCAAGTGGGCTCGCAAGCGCGCAGAGAGGAATTGTGACTTGCTCTCTCATTCGGGAGAAGAAAAAAAAAAAGGAGGGAAACCATGGATTGCATTGTTTTACAACCCTGAGTGAGACTTTGTGTGTGCAGACTCATTTGGGGAGAGGCTGAAATGTCTGGCAGTGGATAGAGCTCGGCAGCAGCTTTCTCTCAGAGGTGCATGCAGCCATTACCACCAGGCACAGAGACCCAGGTTCCACCTAGGGCAGAGCTGACGCTGCCTGCTCAGCCAGGAGACTCTGCCCACCCAACCTGAGCACAACTGATACTCACAGCCAATTGGCCTAGAGGTTAAACCCTCATAGTGCTAACAACAATAATCTAGACTTAACTTCAATAAGACTGTGCAACCCATAAAGGATTGCAGCAAGAGTATCCACCTCAGGTAACTCAGGTAACTGGGGAGGCTGAGCCACTGTCCCTTAGAGGACATCTACCACACAAAGCTAATCAACCAACTCAGGGAATCAGCCACCATGGAGAGACATGGAAAGAAATCAGATGTGAAAGAAATGGACGGAAAAAAAAGACTGGACATAGAGTTTAAAACCACAGTTATAAGGTTTTTCAAGAGGCATCTAGAAACGGTCTATGAACTTAATGAGACCTCTGAGGAAATGAACGAGACCTTTGAGGATATGAATGAGACCTTCGGGGATATGAACAAGACCCTCCAGGATATGAACAAGACACTTGAGGATATGAACAAGACATTCAAGGATAAGAAAGAGGACCAACTAGAGATTAAGCATACACTGACTGAAATAAAAAAAAATATTATACAAAGACCTAAAAGCAGTCTAGAGGACCACAAGAATCAAATCAAAGATTTGAAATACAAAGAAGCAAAACCCGCTCAGCTGGAAAAGCAAGAAGCAAAAAAAGTCCAAAAAATTGAAGATAGTGTAAGGAGCCTTGGGACAACCTCAAGCATACCAACATCCGAATTATAGGGGTGCCAGAAAAAGAGAGAGAGCAAGATAATGAAAACCTATTTGAAGAAATAGTGACCGAAAACTTCCCCCACCTAGTGAAAGAAATTGACTTAAAAGTCCAAGAAGGGCACAGAACCCCAAACTATAGGAATCCAAAGAGGACCACACCAAGGCACATCATAATTAAAATGCCAAGAGCAAAAGTCAAAGAGAGAATATTAAAAGCAGCAAGAGAAAAAAAGGTAGTTACCTATAAGGGAGCACCATATGATTGTCAGTGGATTTCTCAAAAGAAACTATGCAGGCCAGATGGGAGTGGCAAGAAATATTCAAAGTGATGAATAGCAAGAATCTACAATGAAGATTACTCTGCCCAGCAAAGCTATCATTCAGAATTGAAGGTCAGATAAAGTTCAAGTGTTTCACAGATAAGAAAAAGCTAAAGGAATTCATCACCACCAAACCAATATTATATGAAATGCTGAAAGGTATTCTTTAAGAAGAGGAAGAAGAAAAAGGTAAAAATAAAAATTATGAACAACAAATACACATCTATCAACAAATGAATCTAAAAATCAAGTGAATTAAAAATCTGAGGAACAGGATAAACTGGTGAATATAACAATCATGGGCATGGAGAGGGAATGGACTGACAATTCTTGGGGAGAAAAGAGGTGTGGGAGGTGCAGCAAGAGACTGGACAAAAATCATACACCTATGGAAGTGGAAAGTGTGGGGGAGGTAAGGGCAGAGGGTGTGATGGGTACCGGGTGGAGGAGAGCTATAGGGGGAAAAAAGAGGAAACAATGTAATTAATAAACTGAACAATAAAGATTAAAAAAAATAAAAAAATAAAATATATTTAAAATTATTTTAATACAAATTTTATTTTAGAAAAAAATAACTTCCTAGCCACAGAAATGCAAAAATAAACATACTGCATTCTAAAAATTTTAAAACTACTCTCTTACCACTTAGAAATAGCTGAACCAATTTAATCTAAATTTAAGCTTAAAAATATAGTACTCCGCGGCTGAATCCCCATATGTTGAGTTTCTGTCTCAGGGCCTAGTTTTCAGTTGATTACAAACACTGAGAGAAATTTATCATGGACCCTGGGACCACCTCATTTTGTAATAGGAAGTAATGGTCACCAGCAACGAGTGAATATACTATGCTTAGAAGTCAACCTTTTTACCATTCTAAATTGGTTGGTTTGGGCTTTAAAGTCAAGATTCATATATTTTATTTCACACACTGCTTTATCATAATGCAATATCTTCCCTTGCTGAAGTGTAAAGAAAGGGGTTTACTTTAGTAATAAAAAGTAGGTGGGCAGAAATTGCTAGACAATTTATAACTTTCCCTAAAAATAAATTGAATCCCATTACCTATACTGTATATAGAAAAGGGTAAAAAAAAGAGAGAAGAGACTATATATTTGAGTATTATGCAAACTCATAAAGTAAATAAAAAATTCAAAGTTTTGTATTGTTAGTTAGGCAAAGTATATCAGAGCCAAATTAATATAACAAGCATAGCATAATTTAAATTTCTTAAATTTCCAGGATATTCTAGGTATAGTATTTTGGTCAGATCCTAAAATGCTATGATATAACAAATTATATTGATACATATAATAAATCATTTTCCTACATAAGCACAAAATACTATGTTATAAGGTAGGTAGGATGAATATAGTTTTAATATTAAAACATGTTACAACATCTGTAAAGTTCATTTTATTCATCTATTATTGAACATCTGCCACAAATCAGACATCATTCTAAATCTGTGAATCCAAATTTTATATTTGAAACTAGATAGTTTTTCTCATAGTCTACTATCAACAAATAACTTCATCTCTGGTACAGCACTCAACTTCTTCAAGTTCATTTTATTCTTTTTAGAGTTTAATTTCTTAGCATATTTGTACGTTGGCTTTTTTCTTTTCTATAACACAGTAAATTCCAACACTTTTCTCCACTCTCTAATTCTAGTTTTGTGAAGTAAAAACTTTTCCCATTGCTTCACAAAACAATATATCAATATAATTAATTTCTAAATCCTCAAGCAACAAAACTAATGATGTTTAGTGTTGGTGACTGAATGTGAGGTCTAAAAGAATAATAGAGGTTTCATGTGTTCATTAGACTTGCCATTTAACTCAATAAGTGATGGAACTGAAGAGCATTATAAGCCAGTCGGAGAAAGATAAATATCACATGATATCACTCATTTGTGGAATATAATGAACAATATAAATTGATGAACAAAAACAGATCCAGCGACAGAAAAGCATCAATCAGACCATCAAACCTCAGAGGAAAGGTAGGGGAGGGTGGGGGAATGGGGGACAGATCAACCGAAGGACTTGTATGCATGCATATAAGCCTAGCTAATGGACACAGACACCAGGGGGTGAGAGCATGAGTGAGTGTGTGTGTGGGGAGGGGGTGGGGGGGGAGAGAGTGGAGGGAGAAGGACACATATGTAATACCTTAATCAATTTAAAAAAACCTAATTTTAAAAAGGTATTTAACTTGACATTTGATTTTACACTGAACAATAGCTTCCTTTGACATCAAATTTTGCCTCAGAATCCATTTGAGCATTTGGCTGTGTAGTGAAATAAACTTCAGTTGCAGTGTCAAAGAAATCCTGTTTAACACAGAAGAGATACGTAGGGAAAAACATGCTATTTGTCAAAATCCCTTTGGCTTTAGTTATAAACTGGAATAGTCCAGATGGATTAGCTTTTCAAATGTTCTACATTTCTTTATTGATTTTTTCCTCATTGGAGGGAAAGAAAATTGTGCTAAAAACTCTCCTTTATGTGGGCAGTTACTTGTTATTTTTTTTTAACTAATGCATAAGCTGGATTATTTATCATGGGTAGTGTATGTTCCTCTAATATGAATGTACACATCTTTCAAAAATATTTTTTTAGCAACATTTTAATGTGAAGGTAAGTCCTGACTGGAGTTTATTGGTACACTTGAAGTGACGTAAATGCCTTTACCTGCTTCAGTTCTTGGTGAAACCTCTGAAATGGACACTTGATATTACATATGTTTTTAAAATAGTTGATTTCATCTTTATAATATACTCCACTTCCAGAAGTGAAAATAGTCGATATTAACTCTGTAGATGGAAGTTAGTATCAGGATATGCAATTATTTATTTGTACAAGTCTAATAATTACCATTTCTTTTTTTCTTATATTCTAACTAGAGGCCTAGTGCACGAGATTTGTGCACTCAGGGTGGGGGAGGGTCCCTCAGCCCAGCCTGCCCTCTCGAGTCTGGGCACCCTCAGGGGATGTCCAACTGATGGCTTAGGCTCCTGCTGCTGCTGCTGCTGCTGCTGCTGCTGCTGCTGCTGCTGCTGTGCTTGCCAGCTGTGCTTGCCAGCTGTGAGCTGAGCCGGGCTTCTGGCAGAGTGATGCTCCCTGGGTGTGAGTACCCTGACCACCAGGGAGCAGCTCTTGCATTGAGCATCTGCTCTCTGGTGCTCAGTGTGCATCATAGCAATTGGTTGTTCAGCTGTTTGGTCAATTTGCATATTACCCTTTTGTTATATAGGATAAGTTTTAACTTTAAAATCATATGTAAAAAGGGCATTTATTTTTCCAGTATCTAACTGCCTATAGCCAATACTTGAGTAGAAATTATATTTTTGCATTTGATGTGTATGCTTAAAGATTGATAAAGTCCAGTTATTTTTTTTTGTTCTTTTGTTTAATCCATTTAACAAATATTCATTGAGCACTAAATACAAAATACACAAAAAATATATATGGCCTTTGGCCTCATAGAACTTAACATTCTAATGGTAGAGATGGGCATTAAATGGATAAACTTAGCAGTGAATGCTTTGCAGAAAAGTACACTGACACATGCACTATGGAAATAAGACTCACCTTGCATGGGGAAATGACTGAAGCTGAAACTTGAAAGATGCACTAACCAGATAAAGGCAGAGGGGAGATAATCTCAAGTAAAGTACAGTGGCATTTGCAAAGGCATTTAGACTAGAAGAAGCATAAAAACTGTTCAGAAGGCCAGGCCCATTGTAAGTTGTAGTAGGATTTTTTTTCCTTGTCCTAAAAGCAGTTTGAAGTATTGAATATAATCCAAATCAGTGGAGGAAAGACCAGTGCTGGCTTTCCTGGCTTTTTTTTTTACATCAGGTAAAAAGACCCCTTTAAATTGATCCCCGGACTATTAACTAATTAACAAAATCCTATGGGCATAAAATTCAGGCAGTGAGAATTATGACTAATTACTCATAATGAAGATGAGAGTCAACAAGCTGGGAATATCTAATAAAAACTTCTTGAGCTTCAGCTATAGCAAATTAACCTCCTATAAAAAGAGAGGCCCTAACTCATTTATGGAGAATCTTGTCACGCTGGGTATATGCCCCCTGGTCTCTGCTGATACCACTGGGGCCAGCATATGGGAAGGCTATCTATCCCTGGATTGGATAATGACCCAGAGTCTTAGGGACCGTCAAGCTATGAACCTAACTCGTGTTTTCTTCATCTTCCCCAAGATGTACTGACATCTTCCAGAAGAGAAAGACTGTGGGGCCCACCTCATCTAAGAGCAAGGTCCTCCCCCCCCCCCTTATATACTCTCCTTTATGAGCCAAAGAATGAAGACAGAGGGGAATAAAAGGTAAGTTTGTTTTTCTGAACTTGCATATGTATGTGTTTTATCTTTCAGCACCAATCAAAATAAAAGAATCTAAGTACGATGAGGAACCAGATTTCAAACTTGAGTGACAGTTTTCAAAACCAATTGTATAATCTGATTTGTATTTTTAAAAAGCTGCTCAGACAGCAGGAAGTGAAACAATTGAAAGAGAGCATGAGTATATGCAGAGAGAATATTTTAGAGGTCATAATAGTTGCCTTACAATTTTGAGAAGCAAGAAGTGGGTAGGGAGAGCGTATGTTTTATTTTGGATATTTTGAGTTTGAAATGGCTTTGAGCATCTAAGTGAATATGCCACGTATGTAGTTGTTTGTATGAAGTTTAGAGAACAGTTTTGGAATAAATATGAATTTAAAGGTCTTTTATTAGCATCCAGATGAACTTTTTTTTTTCAGTACCCTGACTCATTCTCAATACAATAAGTGATACAGTAAAGAAATTTTCCACTTGTACATGAGAATCTATGAACATAAAAACATATGCACAGACATATACCAACACAAAAAGTGGCTCAAACATTATAACTGATCTCAAACCCCCACTGAAACAGATTTCCAGTTGCCTTAATCTACAGGCATTTATTGTTGCTAAACTAAGGGTGGGGGAGTGTTTATTTTCATAACACTTGTGATATTAATAGTAAAGAATCCTTATAATTAATTGAGCTATGAAGAAAATAATTGTGACTTAATTTAGAAGTACTAAAAATATCTCATTCACTATTTAAAGAGTCTAAGAAATATATGCTTTTAATTTATGCTTATTCATGTAATAATCAGTTAATTAACATAAGAGAAATTCTTATACATATCAAGGCAATGAGTCTAAAATACTTTAATAATTCTATGTATTTTCTATCTTCCATTATTCTTTTTTGTGAACTACCTCCCTAACACTGCTTTTTATTTTATTTTTATCTTTTTTTTTAATCCTCACCTGAGGATACTTTTCCATGGATTTTGAGAGAGACAAGAAAGGAGGGGGAGAGACAGAGAGAAACATCAACGTGAAAAAGACACATCAATTGGTTGCCTCCTACACTCGCCCAGACCAGGACTAGGATCGAGCCTGCGGCTGAGGTACAAGCCCTCAACCAGAATTGAACCCAGGGCCAATGCTCTATCCTCTGAGCAAAACTGGGCTCCCTAACACTGATTTTGGTATCATGTAAAATAAAAGAAAAATAAAACCTGATGCTTGATGTCACTTTGGACAGTTGGATCATTGTATGATTAGCAGACCATCATTTTTCATAGTCTTTTAAAACTATAAGACTGGAGGAATCTGTGATTAGTTTCTCTTCTCCTTAATCAATTTATGGGTTCTCTAAAAATTACTATTTGCAAGCTATGCTTCAAAAGTCACCAAAGTCTTATGCTCCCCTGAATTGATCTTTGAGTGTCAAGATACTTATTTGCAAATATGGCTAGAGGCTTCTAGCATTAGTTTCTCTCAGAAGCCATTATTGCAGCATTAGCTGCCTGTGTTTGAATGTGATTGCAGCTGAAATGATCATTGAATTAATGAAATAAATCAAGATGCCTCTAGTACACACTATTAATTGAAACACAAACTATCTCCTCAGTTAAGATAGGAAATACAAATATTTAATCAACTATAAGATCAAATAGATATTAAGATCCAGCCTTATAAATAGCCAATCATGAGCCTACCTGAAATACACAACCAGATAGCTACTTAATGGAACAAAGTAATTTACTAAAACCATAGAATAGTTTCTCAAATATTAGGTTTTCTATCTAAGTAATATAAAATTTCAATTTATTTTGCACTATTCATCTATATATCTGCCTTTTCTTTAGAATACCAGGGAAAATGTTTTGCCTGATCACGTGTTTGTAAAATGTGGAGGATAATCAGGATGGTTCCATTTCCTGGTACAGTTGCTTCAAATGTGCCAATCACCAAGGGGCCTGGCAACACATGTTTATGTATTAGATGTTCCAGGTTGAGAAGTAAAAATAATTCATTAATGGTTTATACCAACCCTGCTAGAGAGCCTAGCCAGGGATGCTTCTAAAATATTTCATTTTAAAATGTCTACTGGTAAGGGGCTTTTTAAAAATCTATTATTGAGTCACATGTGTAGGGCTAAGGAAATATATGAAGAAAAAGAAGAGTGATAAGGAGAGATGAATAGGAAATTGACAAGTAAGTTTTGTCAGTATAAATTCAGGACTGTCTAGAGCAGTGGTTCTCAACCTTTCTAATGCTGTGACCCTTTAATGCAGTTTCTCATGTTGTGGTGACCCCCAACCATAAAATTATTTTTATTGCTACTTCATAACTATAATTTTGCTACTATTATGAATTGTAATGTAAATATCTGTGTTTCCCGATGGTCTTAGGCAACCCACAGGTTGAGAACCACTGTTGTAGAGCCTAAGACCATCGGAAAACATGGGTATTTACGTTACAATTCATTAACAGTAACAAAATTACAGTTATGAAGTAGCAATGAAATAATTTTATGGTTGGGGGTCACCAAAACATGAGGAACTGTCTTAATGGGTCACAGCTTTAGAAAGGTTGAGAATCACTGGTCTATAACTTGAGAGATATGGAACCTAAACTTATTGACTTATTTTTTTCACATAAATACCTAGAAGTGGAATTGCTGGGTCACATGGTATTTCTAGTTCTGCTACTTTTTATATGCATATAAGAAACGTTTCCTTTCAGAGCAAAATTTTCTTATGGGCCTCAAACCATTTAATTATCCATGGCCAATTCACTGATCCTGATTTGCTATGAAGGGTATGAAGTACAGGCAGTCCTCAAGTTATGTCGGATTCGATGTATGTTGTTTCCTGGTTATGTTGTCATCTCCCATTTATTTAAAAAAAGATTCTCAATTAGCAATAATCGCATCTAGGATAAACCTCATTGGCTACACAGCATGATGGAACTGGAGAGCATTATGCTAAGTGAAATAAGCCAGTCAGAGACAGATAAATATCACATGATCTCACTCATTTGTGAAATATAATGAACAACATAAACTGATGAACAAAAACACATCCAGAGACAGAGAAGCATGGTTCAGACTGTCAAACCTCAGAGGGAAGGTAGGGGAGGGTGGTGGTAAGGGGGAGAGATCAAAGGACTTGTATGCATTCATATAAGCCTAATCAATGGACACAGACACCAGGGGGGTGAGAGCATGAGGGTAGGGGAGGGGAGTAATGGGGGAATAAGGACACATATGTAACACCTTAATCAATAAAGAAATTAAAAAATAATAAAATAATTATGTGCTTCATTTTTTATTACTTATTTACCACAAGTAAAGGTCAGGAATTGTTATCTTTCTTTTAAATTTGTTTACTGTTTCACTTCATTACTGCTGTATATGTGCTCCATGTGAGTGACATAGGTGCGTATGTAGGTGGGTTCCGACTTACAGCCAAAATCATGTTTGTCGTGCTGTAGGAACGGATCTCCAACATAACCCAAGGACCTACTGTATAGGGCCTTGTTCTTTTCTTTGTCAGTTGTATTGCTTATATATTGCTGTATAACAAATTACCCCAAAACATAGCCACTTAAAACAACAAACATTATTATTTCACACATTTTCTGAGCTTTAGGAATCTGGAAATGGCTCATGCAGGTGGTTCTGGCTCAGAAAAATCTCATGAGGTTGGAGTCAAGTCAACAGCTAGTGTTATCGTTTGTAGGGATAGAGAATCTGCTTCTAAATCCATTTGTATGGCTGTTGGCAGGACAGTTTGTTACTTGCTACACGGGCTTCTACATAAACGGCTCATGATCTGGTAGTTCCACCTTCCCCAGACTGCGCAGTCTCAGAGAGAAAATCAGAGTGCATGCCTGCGGGAAGCCAGACATTGCCTCACCAATAGAGATGTAAATAGAACAAACAGGAAACCTGGTCAAAGCTTAATGGATCTGTTTACCCATTGTTTAGGTGAGACTTTAGTTGCCCCTCCTTTAGTCTTATGTTAAGTATGAACTGTTTACCCATTGTTTAGGTGAGACTTTAGTTCCCCCTCCTTTAGTCTTATGTTAAGTATGAACTATTCACATATTGTTTAGGTGACACATTGGTAATTGTAAAAGCTTCCACACCTTTTGTCTTATGTTAATTCTTGCTGTTTGATTTCATTGTTGGAATTTCCTGACCTAAAGGACATGGATGTATCACTTGGCCCTAATAAAAGGGGATAGGAAAACCAGAGCGATGGTGTCCTCCCACTAGAGGTGGACTCTCGCCTGGCCCCCATTATTCCCCAAAAATGGATGCTTTTCGAGTCTCTCTTCATTTGTGTGCAGCCTTCTCCAGATCCTGAACCCTGACATGGGAACCCTGGACACGCAGGATGTGAAAAGGATTTCCACACATGCCCAAGAAGAAGGCTACTTTCCATTAACAATATAATCTCAGAAGTGATATATCATCACATTTGCTCTATTCTGCTGGTCATATAGACCAAACCTAGTAAAACATGGGAGGGGATGATAAAAATATGTGACAATGGGATTTATCTTGGTTGGAAACTGGTTAACACATGAGTCAAATTAGATCTTTAATAGCACAAAGCCCCAAAGTATAATTGTATGATTTTTTTTAGGAGACAGACTTGGGATTTGAACCCACCACTTCTATTTTAATCCTCATCCTAGGACATGCTTAAAGAGGAAGGGAGAGAAATAGATATATAGATGATAGATAGATGATAGATAGATAGCTAGATAGGTAGATAGATAGATGATAGGTAGACAGACAGACATGCTTGTGTTCCAACCAGGGATGGAATAGCAATCCAGGCATGTGCCCTGACTGGGAATTGAACCTGTCAACCTTTTGGTGCATAGTATGATGCTCAACCAACTGAGCCACTCCAGCTGGGCCCAAAGTCTAATTTAAACAGTCTGTGATGCAAGCAAAATTTTCAACCTTTTTTACTTTAAAACTGAAAAGGACTTTGCATATGATCTAGTCATTATCAGTTTCAGAAGAATTGTATAACCATGTAAATAAAGCTTCATAGTTAGTCTAAAATAGCACTTTTGCATTTTTGTAATTTATTTTATTTATGCTTTAGTTATTTATACTTTGCCTGATCTCCAAACAATTCTTGACACATTTTTCTCAAAAAGAAATCTTTGTACTATAACACTTGATGAATTCTTATTACTCTGAATAACTTAATATTTTGACTATAGAGGTATTTGTTTTGGAAAATGGTATTTTTAAGAAAAATTATATATAAAGGACTTGATTATTAAAACTCAGAATAAGTATTTGCAGTAAATGCAAACCCAATCACAAACCTAAAAGTCATTATTCTGAATGATTCGGAATAAATCAATTCAATTGAGTTTGTTGTGCTTAATGGAATTTTAAGAGATCTTTCTGTAGATTGACAAAAAGTACTGTTAAGAAAGCATTTAAGAGAGATAGAGAATATAGATCTATAATATGGTCTTGTGATTATATTAAATAAATCAACACTGTATTTATTACAGTTTTGAATATTTTTAATAGGAAGAGATAGCAGGAAAATAAAATGGAACATTTTATATCCTAAGTTCAATTAGAACAAGATATAATTATATTTCAAAAAACTTTATCTAAAATAATAGTTTTAGAATTATTCAGAATTATTTCAAAATTAGCTATTAATTAAAATATCTAGCCCTATTTATTATTCTAAATCCTGGGAAATTTAAACAGTAGTTTTCTAATAGAAGAAATTTAGAGAAATCCCTGCTTCACTGAGAATATTTAGAACATTACATTTTGGAGCCTAATTCCTCCTGCTGCTTTTTGAGGTTTGTGGTCAATGTTCAGTCGTGCATACTATTTTATAGCTCCAGTCTACAAAACAGCAATAATAGGGGAGTTCAAATATGGATAGTAAATGTCAGTAGAGCAGTATATAAAATCAAGGAATAAAACATAAAGTTATTTAAGTTGCATATAAAACACCACTTTAGTGTTATATAGAAAATGTTACTCAAAACGTTTGTAAACACCATTCAGTCATCAAGTACAAAAAAGTAGTGGGTATTTTTAAGGAACAAATTTAATAATATAAATATTAACATGTAAATAAACTCATTGTTGTGTTAAATTGATTTATAAAACATCAAGCATTTTAAATGTTATTTTTAAGAAAGAAAAGCCATTGCATTAAACTATATAAAGACACAGATAATGTCCTCTACCTCAGAATCATGATAATGGGACAGCAGTGGTTGTTATAGCAACCATGGCAGGACAGCAAATGTTAAGGAGAGGGCCAGTTCACCCCTTTTGTAAACATAGACCCTTACTGTCCAAGGTTAAGGACACCTTGAGGGGATAGCATTGTTTTAAGGCTAGATACAACCATCTTTATTTATAATGTGAAATTGTAGCTCACTATGTCAGTCTTATAAATAAACAGTGATGGATATAGAATTGATCTTTAAATACATCAGTTTGCTCTGGTTAAATCTATCTATATAAAAGCCTAAGTGACTGTTTGACAGTGCGACCGGTAGCTATGATGCACACTGACCACCAGGGAGCAGACGCTCAACACACAGGCATGGAAACATGGAACAGAATGATGAATCTCAGAGGGAAGGGGGGAGGGGAGAGGGTGGGATGAGATTAACCAAAGAACTTATATGCATACTAGAGGCCCAGCACACAAAATCTGTGCACAGCTATGATCCCTAGGCCTAGTCTCCAATCAGGGCCATCTTCTCCCGCTGCCAGCAGCTCACCCCACCCCCTGTTGTCACCCACCCAGGTTCCTTGTTTGCCATCGGGCAATCAGAGCCTGTCAGCTGGGGGAGAGGGACTGAGAGGTAAGCCTGTCCCACCTGCTAATGGCCCCGCCTTTGCAACAGGTTGCCCTCCATGTGTAGGGTAACTGGCAGGGAGCGGACCTTGGCCTGCATCCCCCATTACCCACTCCTAGGTCCCCCTTTGCCATCAGGTGATCGGAACCTGACAGCCAGGGGAGAGGCTGGGAGAGGTCAGCAGTTCCTGCCTGCTCACCAGTCCCACCCCCTCCCACCATCCACCCTGGTTCCCTGTTCGCCATGATGGCCAGGGGGAAGGACCAAGAGGTTGGTCATTCCTGCCCACTTGCTGGCCCCACTCCCTCTGCAGGTTTCCCTCTGTGTGTGGAGTGACCAGCAGGGTGGGGGCCTTGGCCTGGCATTGCCCACATCATCTACCACCCACCCCCAGGTCCCTGTTTGCCATTGGGCAATGGGAACCTGCTGGCCAGGAAAGGGAACAAGAGGTGGTCAGTGAACCTCATAGTGACTCGTCAAGCAGTTGTTCTGCCATTATGGTTGCTGGACTTTTATTATAGGACTAGAGGCTATGCACAGGTGGGGTCCCTTGGCCTGGCCTATGGGGATTGGGCTAAATCCATGCACCAGGCCTCCAACATCACCCAAGGGGTCCCAGGTTGCAAGAGGGTTCAGGCCAAAGTGTATTGTGCTAATTAGACCGGATGTCCTCTCGGACCACCTTCCAGACAAAGCCAGGGCTACAGCCATGGGATCCAGGCAGCCACTGCACCTGCAAGGGAGAGATCCAGGAAACTACCACAGTTGCAAAGACCTACTCTTTCATGAATTTCATGCATTGGGCCTCTCTCTCTCTCTTTCTCTCTCTCTCTCTCTCTCTCTCTCTCTCTCTCTCTCTCTCTCTCTATATATATATATATATATATGCACATTTATATCTATCTTACTGAATATGTATATATGTAGATCAATATAAGAAAAGTAAAAAATTATTACACAATCAATCCAATAATGAATATTTCTATTAGCAGTTTATGAAACATTTTATGTGTATATGTTTGATTTTTTCAATAATAATTTAATATACATTGAGCAATTACTACATGTTAAGCATTGCTCTCAGTGCTTCATATGAGTTGGCCCTCTTTATCTTTACTTCACCCCTACATTAGAGAGGAGGAAATAGAAACATTCAGAGTATAGATAATTCAGCTAGGTTACACTGCTAGTGTTACCTTGACATAACACCAACCACCAAGATTAGTTTGAGGTGGCTCATAAACCTTAGAGCCAAAATTATAAAGCTTCTAGAAGAAAATTTAAGGTAATATATTTGTGGCCTTGGCAAGGCAGATATTTCTTAGAACAGAAAAAGCACTGATCATAAAAGCCACTACATAAAATTGACTTCATCAAAGATAAAGTAGACTTCACATCAAATGACACTTAAGAAATTGAAAATGGTAACCACGTATTGGAAAACAATGTTTGCAATACATGTTCATTCCAATGATATGATGTTTAAGAATAAGCAAAAATAATTTCTGGCAATAGAAAGGAGAAAAAATGGTTACCTATAAAGGGGCTGAAAATGTTTTTTTGTCTTAAAATTTTGGTTATACTGCTTTATAAATTTATCAAAAACTAATTAAATTATATTTCTAGGATGTACATGCCACTGTATATAAAGCTTACATCAACAGAATTTTGAAAAGTCTTAAAAAAACTAATTGTTTTGAGTTGCTTCCTATGTGCCATACTCTACACCAAGAGTTCTCAGTTGGTTATAGTTGTTTTCCCCTAAGAATCATTATAACAACTTAGAGACACGTTTTGTCGTCATGACTGGGCTGGGGTGCCACTGGGGCATCTAGTGAATAGAAGACACAGGTGCTGCTAAACACAGAACAGCACTCTACAAAATAGGATGGTATGGCCCCAAATGTTCATAGAGCTGAGGATGAAAAACCCTGCTCTACCCCAAGCAATTTATACATAAAGTGTTCTAAGAAAAATCATAGGCTAAGTTTAATTATTTATTTGGGTCGCTCACAGGCATCTATCATAAGAACACATAAACATTACAGTGTTTCACGACGTAGGCAAGGGAGATCTAGAATTCAGGAGAATATATCATTCTGTGTTGATTCCAATTTTTACCTCAGCTACAATAGATTTGTCAAACGATGTGGGAAAAGGACTCCCATTTGCCATAAATGATCCAAGAAATAAATACCAAACACAGGAATACTCATTGACTGAGTTTCAGTTTATAGGAAAATTCTGAATTGCAACATTTGAAGGGTCAGCTGTGAAGAAGAACCAAGTACACTGACTTAGCATATCCCCAATGATGCCAACAAAACTAGGTAAAAGTTCTTTCAGATGGAAAGCAAAAAATCATGGTACAAAACTATGGCCGGATCAGTAATGAGGAAGACCAATGAGTTTAGGCAAGAGAGGGTCTCGGTTTAGGGAAATTTCCAAACCAAACACCAGCAGACTTTTTATCCATGGCCTGTAAAAATGGCAGTTTGCGAGGGGAGGGGAGTGAAGAGGAGGGGGAGTGGGTAGAGGAGAGAGGAGGGGAGGGGAGGAGTAGAGAGGGGAGAGCAGGGGAGGGAAGAGGAAAAAAATGGCAATTTGCACTTGAAATGGAAGAAACCCTAGAGAAGAAATTTCTGAATAATAGGGGCAGACTTCATATCTTCCAGTGAAAATAATTTTTGCACAGGGAGATGGGAGGCTATGACAGTTAGCGGATTAATCCACTTTTGCAGCTCTTAGTCTCTTTGTCTGTAAAATGAGACAGAAGCAGCTAGATTTATTAGGTCTATCCACTAATTCACCTGTTTTCTTCTTTCTTGGCTTGACAGTATCTTAAAGTATTCAAGGAATGCCAAAGATAAAAGAAGCAAGGCCTAGAGAAAAGATTCTACATACCCTCCCTCCCCCTCTGCCCACACACCCTTTTATTCTTTTCTTTACATTGTGGCAGCAGTTGCAGGACTTTTTTTTTTTTCTTTTCTCACCTTCACTCTTTATGCAATTATAACTGCTGCAGAGAAGACTTATATTCACACCATATTCTTCTATATTTACAAACAACCTCTGCTCATTAGAACACAGGGTACTATTTTCTTGCCTCCAGACATCACATAGACATCTTCCTTCTGAAACTAAGTCTCTTACTAATCCTCCCGAATCCTTAACTAGAGAGGCTCTTATCCACTGGATTCAAAATCTGTGATTTTAATCAAGTAGGTAAGTGAAAAATTTAATTTTTAGGTTCAGCAACCCAGAAAATCCAAACTAAAAATATAGACGCTTTATTCCAGTATATTGAATCCGGCTATCAGCACGTCACTTGTTTTCATTGATGCTTTCTTTTCCATAATATATAATCCTCCTTCCCTGCTTTTCCTAAGACATGTTCAGCAGTGGAGACATGGTACCATTATAGACTCACCATGCATGGTCCTGGCACAAATGCTGAATAAGTAGTTTCAAGAACTCGGACTCACTAACCACAGCAGCCCCAAATTAGTCCCAATATACTCTTTTCTTAGCTACTACACGATAGCACAGTACCTCACAGGACTATGCATTCTAAGCCCTGTGCTTGACAATCACAATATAGACTTTAAAAAATAAACTCTACCATATAGGACTTTAATATATAATCTTTTCTAAGTGCCATCTCATTTGGTATACATTAGTCATTATTTCACATTTTCTATTTGACTTTTTACTATTTCCCTATTTATTCTGTGCCTATCAAGTTCTAGGCACTATGCCAGATGCAAGGGATACAGTAGTGAACAATAGGACATGGCTCAGCTCACAAGGAATTCACAGTCTAGTGTACAAATCTGGCATTAAAGTAATAATTTACTACAGCTACAATAACAAAAACTCTAAGATGGCATTTCCTGACTTACAAAATGAATTTCCTGTGGCCCAATATTTTGCTTTTTACAAGACCTATGTAACTGAACAGTCTTTCAAAAATTTTTCCTTTTAAAAACACACTTTTAGGATTTTTGAAGGGTTTACCATATAGTACTCTACCAACAAGGTTGCATTTCTATAATTCATTAACATTCTGATAGGATGACAGTTAATTCTGCTAAGAACAGCATCTTGGAAGTAAAAGGCACTTCTTATATTTGCTACCTAAGCCATTTTAGTTAATATATGAAACTAGTCAATATGGGAATAATGAGAACTTAGTTATTATCCATGCATATATAAGGTTCCAGGGTCCCTTGTAGATATTCACAATAGAATTCTGCTGATTAAGGCTCCTTTAGGTATTGACAAAGGAATAATGCTAGTTTCATGCTTGCCATGAAAAGTATCAATGACTTTGGCCTCAGTTTTACAAAATGTACACGTATCACAAGGAAACTTCCCTGGAGTTAAGATAATATGCAAAGATAATCCACCTGCTCTTCTAAGAAGACCAATGAATGAAACTTGCATTGAAATTTTTTTTTTTAAAGTGCATTTCCCATTTTCAACAAAGCACTTTGCAATGTGTCTCTCAAAGACATGTCTCATTAGTGCACTCTGTTAGAGGGAAGCACTCAGGTAGCAGAGATTGTTTTAATCTGGGACTGTGCCATCTACCTCACAATGGAACCTGGCCTGGGTACTTGGCTTTGTCTTGTCCAAAACTCTGTGCCTGTCCTGTCTTGTTGAAAAATCTTACCTCAAAAAATACCAATAAAAATTACAAATAGAATAAAGTACTCCAGCATGTAGTAACTCCTCATAAAATATCAAGACCTAAGCTAAATGCTTTGTACATATTAGTGTGTTTATTATTCACAGCTTCCTTAACTATTGACTGTAAAGGGAATAATAATAATACTCAACCCATGTGGTTATCCCAATAATTAAATAAAATTAATTTACATTTGGAGTAAGAGGAGTCATTAGCTGCATTTTAATACAAAGTGGCAGATGTCCATTTGATAGACATCAGAATAATATCAAATTTAAACACGAAAAGTGCCATCAGCTGTGGAGCACTGTTCATGCATCTGTGTTGCCTGAGTCATCTCTCTGGGCATTTAAGTGGCCAAACTCTGGGATAGCTATCCATGCTGGGAATTTCCAACTAAACGAGGTACTCTCTATGTCAGTCACGTCATCAGGTTGCAGACCTGAGATGGGTTAGCGAACACCTCAGTGGACAGTGAGGGAGACCAAGAATCACCAACTCATCTTAGCTGTAAGAAAATACTGAATCTAAATATATTTTCAAAAGCAATGAGTATGCATTAAAAAAGAACACAAATTTAAAATAGATTAAAGAGAGAGAGGAACACAGGCATAAAGAATATAAAACAGCAACAAACAAATACCTATCAACAATAACCTTAAACATAAGTAGATTAAATGCCCCCAAAAAATACCATTTCTAGGGAAATAACATTTCTTTGAACAACTCCTTTTCAGTGTGTAGAATATTATTTGGAAATTACTTAGTATTTAATAATTCATTGATTGATAAAAATAACATTGCAAATATCCTTGGTGGTTTCTCTAGAAAAAATAACAAGACCCATGAGAATATGAAATGCCATTAGCTGAAAATAGGTGTAACTTATGTTCTAAAACAGTGCTTCCTGAAATTCTCTGTGTAAACAACAAATAGATAAGCCAAGACACTATCATCTTGCTTTATTTTTGGCATCTATGTTCATTGTAGAGTTGCTTTATCTTAATTTCTTATTGCTTTTGATTAACAGATACTCATTAATGTTTAATGGAAAGTTGGAAAGGTCCTCCATTGCCATTCCCTCAACTTTTCCTTTCAAGAAATTAAAGAACTGAAAGCATTACAGTATGTATATTTTTAAGGAAATCCCAAGTGATTTTGAAAGTAAAGAACTTTAATAATAAATCTTCAATAAAAGCCATTTTCTGAATGGATCTTCAAAATATATACTGTGGTGTGGTTTACTTCTTAAATCACAATACTTAATTTTACTATTTCTTCTCAATAGCCAGGATTAATTTGGAGATAGGATAACAGTTATCTATAAGGTTATGTTTTTTTTTAAAAAAACAACAACAATTTTTTGAAGTATAAGATTGTTTTGGTTTCCTAGGGTTGCCATACTAAATACCACAGAATAGTTGTATTAAAACAACAAAAATTTATTGTCTCACAGTTCTGGAGTTTGGGTAAAAGGAAATTCTAATTATTCTTTATAGGAAAGCATCTTAATCTCCAAAATCAAGATGTTCCAGGATTGTATTTTTAAAATACTTTGAAAATATTCTGAGTGTTCTCTGCACTTGTCTTGTACCTCTTCACTGGCTAAAATCCTTCTGATTTTGTGTACAATGTAATTTCCTTAGTATTCTAACATCAAAAGATTAGTATTCTAACATCAAAACCTAAATTCTTACTTAGCTGAAATTAAACACTTGGAATTTCATAATTAATTTGCATTTTAATATTGTGGTAAATACATAAAAATACATTAAAAGAGAATAATTGAGGGCAGGTGTTACAGATTGCACTTGAGACCATATCATATATTAAAGAGTCTAAGACTTTTATGAAAGGACAGGTGGGGAGAGAATTTACTAAAACAGTGAATCCATTAAGAAATAATTACAGGGTTAGAATACTTTAGATATCTTTGTATCCAGCCCAAATCACAAGAAAATGTAGTTAAGTCAACCAAATGTCAAATAATGTGTGGTAATAACAGTGGCTAATGTTTGATTCTTATTAAGACAAATACCTTAGTTGTTTAAGATAAAATATTCTAGAATGCAGAAGTGTCTACTTATTACCTATTCACATAAATGGGAGTACAGTCTGTCCTCATCCAGGCATTCTGTATTTGGAAATTCCATATTTGCAAATTCTTTTACTCACTAAAATATCTTTTTTATTTTATTTATTTTTATTTTTTTATTTTTTTTATTGTTCAGTTTATTAATTACATTGTTTCCCCTTTTTTATCCCCCTATATCTTCCCTCCACCCTACCTTTCCCACCCTCCGCCCTCACCTCCCCCTCCCCAATGTCCTCTCCCATTGTTGCAAGATTTTTGTCGAATCTCTTGCTATACTTCCAACAACACTTTTCTCCCCAAGAATTGTCAGTCCATTCCCTCTCTATGTCCATTTTTCTGTTATAGTCACCAGTTTATCTTGTTCATCAGCCTATTAGTTCACTTGATTTTTATGTTCATTTGTTGATAGATGTGTATTTGTTGATCATAATTTATATTTTTACCTTTTTCTTCTTCCTCTTCTTAAAGAATATCTTTCAGCATTTCATATAATACTGGTTTGGTGGTGATGAACTCCTTTAGCTTTTTCTTATCTGCGAAGCACTTTATCTGATCCTCAATTCTGAATGATAGCTTTGCTGGATAGAGTAATCTTGGTTGTAGATTCTTGCTCTTCATTATTTTGAATATTTCTTGCCACTCACGTCTGGCCTGCATCGTTTCTGTTGAGAAATCCACTGACAATCGTATGGGTGCTCCCCTGTAGGTAACCAACTGTTTTTCTCTTGCTGCTTTTAATATTCTCTCTTTATCTTTTGCTCTTGGCATTTTAATTATGATATGTCTTGGTGTGGTCCTCTTTAGATTCCTATATTTTGGGGTTCTGTGTACTTCTTGGGCTTTTAAGTCAGTTTCTTTCACCAGGTGGGGAAAGTTTTCAGTCACTATTTCTTCAAGTAGGTTTTCATTAACTTGCTCTCTCTCTTTTTCTGGCACCCCAATAATTCGGATATTGGCTTGCTTGAGGTTGTCCCAGAGGCTCCTTACGCTATCTCAATTATCTGAATTCTTTTTGTTTCTTGCTTTTCCAGCTGAGTGGATTTTGGTTCTTTGTATTTCAAATCTTTGACTTGGTACTTGTGGCCCTCTGGACTGCTTTGAGGACTTTGTGTAATATTTTTTATTTCAGTCTGTGTATGCTTGATTTCTAGTTGGTCCTTTTTTTTATCTGTGAGGGTCTGGTTCGTATCCTCAGAGGTCTTGTTCATTTCCCTGAGGGTCTCATTCATTTCCTTGTAAGTATCATTCATTTCCTTGTAATTCTCATTCATTTGCTGGTTGGTCTTGTTTATTTCCTGGTAATTCTCATTAAGTTGATCGGCCTTTTGTAGGAGCCTCTTGAAAAGCCTTATAACCGTGGTTTTGAACTCTATGTCTTGTCGTCTTTTCTCCTCCATTTCTTTCACACCTGATTTCTTTCCATGTCTCTGCATGGTGGCTGCTTTATGTTGTGGATATCCTCAAAGGGACAGTGGCTCAGTCTCCCCGGTTACCTGAGGTGGGTATTCTTACTGCAATCCTTTATGGGTTGTATTCAGTGTTTTTGAATTTAAACCCAGTTTGTTGTTGTTAGCCCTAGGAGGGTTTGACCTCCAGGCCAATTGGCTGTGAAGGGAGACTGCGTTCAGGTTGGATGGGCGGAGTCTCTGAGCTGCGCGGCAGCAGCAGTGGCAGCTGGGTCCTATGCGGCGCTCGCGCACGCGAGTCTGTGTTGTATGGGGATGGCTGCAGACACCTCCAAGAGAAAGCCGCTAGTCTCTTCCCCTTGCCAGACAACTCTGCCTTTCCCCAAATGTGCCTGCACACCAAAAGTCTAGCCCAGGGCTGTAAAATAGATGGTTTCCGGAACCAGGAGACAAGTTTCCAGGGGACAAGTTGCGGGTTTGCGCGACCCTTGGGACTAGGAGCCTCTGCCGCGCCCCGCTTCCAGGGTACGTCCCCCGGACCTTGGACCTCGCCCGGTTCTGGGGAATCTGTGCAGGGGGACTTCTCCTCGTACCCCGGATCTCGGACCTCGCCCTGGCTCGGGAAATCTGGGCAGTGGGACGCCTCCGCCCTTCCCCGTCAGAGAAATCCGGCCGGTCGCTGCTCCAGCCCCAGCCCCCGCGCACGTGACCAGGGCGGCTCCTAACCTGTTTCCGTCTGAAAGGCTGCGCTCCTGCCGGTCCTGAGTCTCAGTGTCCCACCTCTGCTCCTATTAGTGGAGTTTTCATTCAGCCAGCTTTCTGGTGATTCTGGGTGCTTGTCTGTTCTGCTGTTATGTTGTAGTTCCTAAATCGTTGCGCGGGGCAGAACAATAGGTGTTTGCTTATGCCGCCATCTTGGTGTTCCCCGCCTTTGATGTTTCTTAAGCAGAGACGATCAGGGTGCAGTGGATCACACGTGATAGGAGCTGGCAGAGCTGGAAGCCGCTCCAGGTGAGTCGGTGAGCGGTGGGTGAATACCTAAAATATCTTAATAATCCCTAAATCAATGCTCCTGGTGCACTTTCATGCTCATGTGCTTGCATGCACAGAGCTGTGAAAAGTTTGACTTGCCTGATGCATGTTCCCAGTTTGGGTTAGAGAGGGCAGTACCAGGAATTCCCATTGCAGCTCTCACACAGAGATGCCCAGAGGATGGAGCTGGGGGAGCGAATGGAGCAGGGAGGGGCAGTGTAGTGTTTGAAGCTCCAGTTCTGGGTCCAGTTGCACTGGGTTTAAGTCCCAAATCTGGTACCTATTAGTTGAGCAGCTTCAGGCAAGTCACCTAGTTAACAATTCTAAATTTCATTTTACCTTTTGTGAATGAAAAAACAAACAGAATTGGCTAAGATGAAGTGTTTTTAGCATTTGAGGTTATTTATGTGAGATATGCATACATAGTTCCCCTTGGAGCAATGATTTGGTGTTTGCTAATATAATGCTTATAGTGACTTCATAGAATGCAACAACTACTGCAAATAATAATAATAAGCTGCATTTTAAAAATAATGTGTTGAAACTACTATTTCTAAAACTTAAAAATATCTCCATAAGAATTAGACTGAAAACTATGAAAGTTGTTTCCTGATTTTCAGAGATGTTGTGGCCAATGCTAAGTGATATATGATGGGATTAAAGCTCTTTATGTTTCTGTAACGTGATACCTTTTTTTCATTTAATAAACAAATTTGTATGATGTACTGCTGCTGGGGTGAAACACTGAGCAAAAAAAATGGCAAATGACTTGTCTTTACAGAGGTAATATTCGATTCTAGAGAGAAACAATAAGCAAAATAAGTGTATATAGTATATAAGATAGTCAAAAGTGAGTCATAAGTGAGAAATCCCAAACAAGGGATCTATCTCTCAGTTACTCTTCTCTTTATAACCATCGCCTTTGCCAAATTTTAGCCACATGTTTTTTAGGAATCAACCTATTGCAAATTACTTCTAATCATTTTCACATCTTCACTCCCATAGCCTTTCCAGCCAATCCTGCATAGATTTGCCAGAGACATCTCTGGAAATAGCAATCCTCCACTCTGACATCTTCTGTGATGCTTTTACTCCATGTAAAAGTAAGACCATAACCTGCATTTTTTGGTTCAACCTACCTAGATCAGGTTGACTTATTCAAACCTGATACATCTTTTAAACTCAAATATCCACTGGTCCCCATAAATGCCCTGCAGTTTTTCACTTCCCATCCACTTTTTCTAGGGCAAAACCTACCTTTTAAAATGCAAATATAATATATACCTTTCATTTATAAAACATTTCAATGATTCTGTATATTCTAAAATGTATAAAGCTGGCCATTTATCATAACATGAAACCTCATTTTCTGCCATACTCCAATTCATGTTATAGCCATGCAGACTGAACTCTATGTCTCTTCCCAGAGGGACCAACACCCATATTTTGCCTAATAAACTGCTCATCTTTCAGAATTCAGCTCCAGCCCAGTCGCTCCTTTGGACTCTATTCTTGCTAGAAATGAGGTACTCATCTAGCACTTTAAGTACACATCTGCTCTAACATACCTTCAATTATAATTTTTTATAATTAAAACCTTCAATTATAATTTTTTGTGTCATCTCTCCAACAAAATTCATATCTCCATTTGTTGTGTATTTTCTTGAACATTGTAGGTACCCCTTAAATATTTTGTCCTCTAAATCATACATTTCAAACAATAGAAACTTTATGCATATCAACTAAATGACTAGAAGCAGGCGTTGTCAGGGGGAGACTGTCATATTATGAAAATGTAGGTGTGACACAATCAACGAAACAGAAGAAGAAATTCTTTTATGGAAATGATGTGATGGTCAATTCCTGCTAGTCTTTTTGGAAACAAAAATAAACTCTGTAGAGGATGTAGGGAGCACATACGCTAGATGTCTAGCAGTGGACAGGCAACACAGAGCCGTGTTTCTGGGTCTCCCTCTTCTCTAGTCCTGTTGATCTGCCCAGTTGTTATGAGGCTACCACCGTAGTGAGCAAATTCTTCTTTATGTCTATGTGATTCATTTTCTGTCTCTGCTGTATATTCATGGTGTGTGTGTGTGTGTGTGTGTGTGTGTGTGTGTGTGTGTGTCTGTGGGTTGATTTTTAATAATTAGGGGAAGTTGAAAATTTTATAACTTCCAGGTTGCTTCTGACCATGCCTGGAGAGAGGCACTAATTCGAAAATTAAAACCTTTATGCTATAAGGTCCTTCCTCTCAAAAAAGAGGTATTCATACAAGAAGAATTGGATATCAGTTCAGTTAAGTACATCTTCTCATTTGGCAACAGATTCTGCAATTTAACTTAGTTTCTTAGGTAATTTTAATGCATTTCTGCCCTCCTCAATGAACCAATGAGTAATCAAGAGCGAGGTTTACTTAACTTTTTCTCCCAATAGGGCTTACTGGTAGCCCAGTTCTCATCGTTAGATAGTTATTTGACTAAATTCATTTAACATGATTCAGTTTATTTAGATGTGAAGTCATGCTTAATTCTATGGGTTCGCTTTGGTAGTGCTTCTTAAACTCAATTAAACAACTAATGGTGTATGTGAAATGAGAGAAACACTGTATTTAATTGATTAGTACATGCATTTATCTAAAAATACTTTATAGGATAGCAAGAAGTATAAATAAGGCAATTATAATTGAATTAGAAATAAGCTACTCTGGTGCATGAATATATGAGCTACAAAGCATATCATACTGATTTTTAGGGCTGTCTACATTCACCAAGTGAATCCACAACATTGCTGAATGTTGTTATGTGAAGCATGTAATTAAAATTATTTTCATTATTTACAATAGCAATTAATAATTAGCACGACTTTGTGCCAGATCCATTTATTTATTTTATCAAAAAGATCCAAAATTTTTTTCAAATTATCCTTGGAAAATCTTCCTAAGTCACATCAGCTAGATTGAGTCACATGGTCACCTAGAGCTAAAAAGGAAAATATACTATTCTAATCTGGAATGTGGGAAATGGAGAAAGAGGTGAGAAGTCAGTGAAATATATATATATATATATATATATATATATATATATATACCCACTTATGAATTACAACTGTTTTAATATTTTCTATCCGAGGCAAAAATATTATTCTTCTTTCTCCTAAATATGTTGGCTTATCTTTTTACCTTGACCATTACAACAGAATTGCTGTTTTTATAAATTAGATAGTACTGCTATGTTACTTTTATATCAAACAGATTTTAAATTAAATACCTTAGCATTCAAATTTGGTTATTAAATTAAGAAAATCACATAGGCACTTAAAAATAGTTGTATCCTATATAATAAAAGGCAAATATGTAAATAGACCAAATGGAGGAACAACCAGAACAACCAATCGCTATGACGTGTGCTGATCACCAGGCGTCTTTCCAGGATATGGTGGGCATTGGCCATGGCGGAATGGTGGAACAGGTGAGTGGGGGTGCCAGACCAAGGTGGAGCACTAGTTGCTGTCATCAGGGCAAGTCTCTGGTGGTTACTGAAAATTCTTTGCTCCTGTGCACCACAGTGCTGCCTTGCACTCGCACCTGTTACTAGCTCCAGAACCACCGCTCGCATCCACTGCTAGTGCCTGGCACTGGTCCCAATCACTCAGCGCCATCAGCAGGTGAAAATGGTGGCTGCTAGCCCTGATTGCTCCACCTCCCCCTGCTCCTAAGGGGCAATTGAGGCATCAGCTGCTGCTCACACCAGCTGATGCAGCCAGCCCCATTCTCACCCACTACTGGTGCCGGCCCCAATTGCTCTATATCATCAGTGGTTGCGAGTGGGGCCAGCGCTGTCAGTGCATGGGAGCAGGGCTGCCAGCAGACAGGGGACTGGGGGCCACACTGGGAGGAGCTGGATGGGGCACAGAGGATGGGCTGAAACATGCCCCTGTGCCTATCACAGCCTCTGGCCTGAAGTTCCTTTACAAGGTGCATGAATTTGTGCACTGGGCCCCTAGTATAGTTATAAAACATTATAACTGAATTTTAGCATTTTTGATATATACATTTATATATATATGTGTATATATATATATATATATGTATAATTATTTAAAGATATCTATAATTTTAAGTATGATAAAATGTCCTTAAGAAAGAAAAACCAAGATGGCAGCATAGGAAAACACCTAAACTGCTGCCTCAACAATTTCAAAACTACAACTAAAAAACAAAACAGTCATCATCTAGAACCACAGGAAAGCTGGCTGAGTAGAAATTCTAAAAATAGAAGGAAAGAGAAAAGCACACGGGGAATCAGAGGAGCTGCAAAAGAATGAGTTACAGAGACATGCGTGTGAAGAGGATAGGCAGCTGAGTGCCTGGCTTTCTCTAGCAGGAAGGAGACAAAAGTTCCCAATTGCACTGAACCCCAGTTCCAACTGCATTGAACCCAGTTCCAGGCGAGACCCTGGAGACCCAGGCTCATATGGGGATAATCTGGACAATCAGACGGAAACTCGGGGGAGTTTAACTGCTGATTGTGCCACTGGTTTTCTCTAGCAGGCGGGAAACAGAAGCTCCCAACTGCACTAAACTCCAGTTCCAGGCAAGAATCTGGGAATCCAGATTCATTGGGGGAGAAACTGGACTGTCTGGCAGCAGGCAAAACTCAAGGGCGGCTTTCTCTCAGAGTTGCCTGCAGCAATTGCCACAGGACACTGAGACGCAGGGGCCTCCTAGGGCAGGGCTGATGGGAAGCCAAGACTGCTCAGCCCTGAGACTCTGCCCTATCCTAGCTGAGCTCAATTTTGCAAGTCTTGTCTCCTAAGTTAGTCTCCAGGACAAAAGTTCTCCCAGTGTAGAGACACGGCTGATCCGCACAGCCAATTGGCCTGGAGGTCAACTCCTCCCATGATACCAATAACAATCAAGATTTAACTACAATAAGGCTGTACACACAGACCACAAATGGGTGCACCAAGAGTGTCCACCTCAGGTAACTGGGGAGACCCATATAGGATACCTAGCACACAAAGCTACCCTAACAACTCAGTGAAGCAGTGAAAATGCAAAGACAAAGAAACATCACAAATTAAAGAAATGGAGGAAACCAAATGACTGGATATAGAGTTCAAAACCAGTTGTAAGGTTTTTCTAGAATTTCCTAGAAAAGGCGGATAAGTTTAGTGAGACCCTCAAAGATGTGAGTGACACCCTCAAAGATATGAAAAAGGACCAACTAGAAATTAAACATACACTGACTGAAATAAAAAATATTATACAGAGACCCAACAGCAGACTAGAAGAACGCAAGAATCAAGTCAATGATTTGAAATACAAAGAAGCAAAAAACAACTGGAAAAGAAAAAAGAAAAAAGGAATCCAAAAATTTGAAGATACTGTAAGGAGCCTTCAAGCATACCAACATCCAAATTATGGGGGTGCCAGAAGAAAAGAGAGAGCAAGATACTGAAAACCTATTTGAAGAAATAGTGACCAAAAACTTCCCCCACCTGGTGAAAGAAATAGACTTACAAGTCCAGGAAGTGCATAGAACCCCAAACAAAAGGAATCCAAAGAGGACCACACCAAGACACATCATAATTAAATTCCAAAAGCAAAATACAGAGAATATTAAAAGCAGCAAGAGAAAAATAGTTAATTACCTACAAGGGAGCACCCATACGATTGTTAGCTGATTTCTCAACAGAAACTTTGCAGGCCAAATGGGAGTAGCAAAACATATTCAAAGCGATGAATGGCAAGAACCTACAACCAAGAGTACTCTATCCAGCAAAGCTTTCATTCAGAATTGAAGCTCAGATAAAGAGCTTCACAGATAAGAAAAAGCTAAAGGAATTCATCACCTGCCAAACCAGTATTATATGAAATGCTGAAAGGTATTCTTTAAGAAGAGGAAGAAGAAAAAAAAGGTAAAGATGAAAATTATGAACAAGTACATATCTATCAACAATTGAATCTAAAAATTAAGTGAATTAAAAATCTGATGAACAGAATAAACTGATGAATATAACAGAATCAGGGGCATAGAAAGGGAATGGACTGACAATTCTCAGGGGGAAAGGGATGTGGGGGTATGGGAAGAGACTGGACAAAAATCATACACTTATGGATGAGGACAGTGTGGGGGGAGGTAAGGGCAGAGGGTGGGATAGGAACCAGGTAGAGGGAAGCTATGGGAGAAAAAAGAGGAACAATTGTAATAATCTGAACAATAAAGATTTATTAAATTTAAAAACAAAAATAAATAAATAAAAATATAAAATAAAATGTCCCTAAGAAATCTTTATGAATATTTATGAGTTTATTTGTGTGTATATATAAATATAATTTTTAAGAAATTATATTTATATTTATGTGTATGTCATTTTTGTAGAATCAATGTTTGAATAAATCATATTGAAAGCATTTTACTATTTTATTAAAATACTAGTGGCCCAGTGCACAAAATTCATGCATGAAAGCAGGGGATGGCCCTCAGCCTGACCTTCACTCTCTCTAAATTACGATCCCTTGGGGGATGTCTGACTGCTGGTTTAGGCCCACAGGGATCAGGCCTAAACCGGCAATTAGACCTCCCTCTCCCAATCCAGGATCGCTTGCTCCTAACCACTTACCTGCTGGCCTGATTGCCCCTAACCACTCTGCCTACTAGCCTTTCGCCTCCAATTGCCCCTCTGCCAATCTGATTACCTCTAATTTCTCCCCCACCATCCTGATCGCCCCCAACTGCCTCCCCCCTTGCTGGCCTGCTTGCCCCCAACTGCCCTCCCCTGCCAGCCTGTTGCCCCTAACAGCCTCTGCCTCAGCCCTGCCACCATGGCTATATCCGGAAGGTCTTCCGGTCTGATTAGCCTATTACCCTTTTATTAGTATAGATTTCTATTAATACCTGCCTGCCACGTCACTCCTCTGTTCCTTCTGGCACCCAAATAAACACAACTTGATGCCAGGTCTTCATTTAATGTAGCTAATTTGAGAGACAGGTGAGCCTGTACATGTAAGATCCAGTTACTAAGCACTGATTTGTAAGCATCAGGACTGTCCTGGTGATGTTACACACATCACCTTATTTCACCTTCACAGTATCTCTCCAGTAGCAGTGGCATGTTGCCTGTTTACCGATTTGGAATCAGAGGTTTAGAGGGGATTCAGTAACTCTGCAAGGAAAGTAGTCTACCCAGAATAGAAACTCAGTTTTTGTCTTACTCCCAAACCATTGCTTTTGCTCCTGTGCAGCATCACTTCCCCTGTAACTTAGCCTATTTCAGAAATCAATTTATCTTGGAATAAGCAATTTACTCTCATTGGTGTTATGACCTATTTTCTGTTTTTTAACATTGCCAGGTAAATAATTTAAGACTGTGTGTGTTTTTAATTGTTTGTCTGTTTGTCGTTGCTACTATTATTTAAAGCAAATAAACAATAACAAAGATCAAGTAGCTAGGAAGCCAGGCTGCACATAGTAAAAAAGAAAAAATAGAAAAAGTAGCTGTGCTAAGTGAGTCAACTCTTCACTTGGTGTCATCTCTCCTCTTGGGCATACGCCTTGGAGCACTGGGGCCTTGGGGTGTTTTTTATTGCCTTAATTGTTTAGCTCAATAACTGTTCCCTTGTGCTTTTGCAGAAATGTGCATTACTTTAATAGAAATATAGTACTGAGGTCATGTAATGAAAATTCTGATTCAAAAAAACCACATGAACGTCAATATTGACTGGAACTAGTGGATAACCAAATAGTTGTTTCATTATTTTTGTTTGTTTGTTTTTTTACAAATGTGAAAATTATGGTCCATACTCCCTGCTGGGCACAGGGCTGCAACAATTGGGACCGCCACTGCCACCCTAGGCTTGCCAGGGCCGAGCTTCGGCGGGGGTCCGGACCCTCTGCTCAGCCGGGGTCTGCGGGATTGGGACCACAGCCACTGCCCCAGGCTTCCCAGGGCCAAGCTTTGGGTCCGGTTGCCATCTTGCTTGGGGTTAATTTGCATATTACTTCTATTGGCTGGTAGTGTAGCGAAGGTATGGTCAACTTGCATGTTTCTCTTTTATTAGGTAGCATGAATGCTCTAAAATCAGTTTTATTCCATTGCCATAGAATTTAGGCTTACTCCTGGATTGCAGGGGAGATTTCAAAGAATTGACAGTCCTCTAAAACCATTACCTTTATCTGTCATTCACAGTCTCTCATTAATGCAGCATTGTTTTTCTTTGTAGAATTAATAGGGTATTAATGTGAAATTGAAGTGTATTTCTCTGTTAGTATGTTTCAAAATTTGATCACATAGAATTGCATAGTGAATGCCATACACTGAAGATTTGAGCAGATTATGACTTCTGCAACATTACAATAAAATTTTTCTGGCTATGCTATAAGTAAGGTATATGTTCCCAGATGGTATAGACCAGTGGTCAGCAAACTCATTAGTCAACAGAGCCAAATACCAACAGTACAACGATTGAAATTTCTTTTGAGAGCCAAATTTTTTAAACTTAAACTTCTTCTAATGCCACTTTTTCAAAATAGGCTCGCCCAGGTGGTGGTCTTTTATGGAAGAGCCACACTCAGTTTGCCGACCATGGGTGTATACAATTGAATTTAAGTTCATACTTCCATTCTCTGATATTGAGCAAGTTCTTTAAATTCTACTACTCTTGGGTTTCTCATTCGTACAGCTGGTACTAATAGGGTTTGCCTTTTTTATACCATACTTTAGAGATTTGTTCTTTCAGTGTTTCTCTGCCTAAGGTGTTTCTCGCTCAGTGAAGGAGTTAATAAATGTTTGCATAAATAAGCCTGAAATTGGGAAGCGGAACCAGTAAAGATCAAGTAAGACACCATTTAGACTAGCAGCATACAGAACTAGTGAGTTGGCACTCTTGGGGTTCTAAGGCAAATTTAGGGTTCTCATGCAGAATGGAGTCTCTCTGAAAAGTTGCATGCCTACTGGGCAAGCCTTTTCAGCAATGTCATTTTTAAAAATATATATGTTATTGATTTTTTTACAGAGAGGAAGGGAGAGGGATAGAAATCCAAAACATTGATGAGGGAGAAACATCAATCAGCTGCCTCCTGCACACCCCCTACTGGGTATGTGCCTGAAACCAAGGTATATGCCCTTGACCAGAATCAAACTCTGGACCCTACAGTCCGCAGGCCGACGCTCTATTCACAGAGCCAAACCAGTCTCGGCAGCAATGTTATTAAAGAACCTGTATACTGCTCTGTTTTTATTTAAAAAGGAAAATTCTCTTTGTTCAATACTTTTTAGCAACCAAAACTGATATTGGTTGGAGTTTTGACCATTTGTGTTCTTCGTTCTCATAAAAGAACCAAAACCTGTCCATTTATACCCTTGTTCAGCACAAAGCTCTCTTGGAACAGGAGAGACTATTGTCAGCATTTGCCTGTTTGTGTGCTAAAATATTAACGGCTCATGGAAAATTTAAGTGAGATTCAAAATTCAATTTATTAAAATGTTTAGTCTTCTTTTTGAAATATAATCTGTTTTGGCAAAAGGTAAATCCAGGCATTATATCCACACAGTGCATAATTTTCCGCTGTGGCTGTCTCTAATCTATGTACATTTATCAAAATAAATGATAACCAGTCTGCTTTAAAGTGTTATTTTTTTAGAAACCCTGACATGTTTTGGAGACAAACATAATGTTTGTCTCAAATTACAACTAAAGTTCTGTCTATATCACAATGAAATGCAAAATATATGTAAAAAGATTGGCACTTCTGGCTGAATAATATTATCTCTCAGATGGTTTATGATATTGGTACATTTATCTATCTCTGGGAAAGAAAAATTCACACTCAATTTACCAAACAGTCAAGAGTCCTCTGAAGTCTAATTCATATTCTAGAATATTATTTGAAAACTTTTTCTGTGAAAAATGTCTTTATGCAAATTTTCAGAGCGAGTTCTGAATAGTTCAGAATAAGTTTAAAATCAGTTTGAAGACCTAACTGTGATCTCTAAAATAAAATATGGAAAACTGACCAGATCTAATTTTGAAGGAAGCAGAGCTGATTCAGTAGCAGAGCCTTTACTTAAAAGTTAAATAATGGGGTATTTGAAGATACAAATTAAAAACTAGACAAAGAAACAAGTAGGAAAAACTATCATGAATCTTAGTTTTCCTGAAATATTTTATTATATTTTGTCATCACCTGAAAAAAGCATTTTGCATTTATATTCTGTATAAGATGATGAAAATAATTTTTATGTGAAAAATATATCAAATATGCCAAATTGACTCAGATGTCACATATGGTAGTGACAGGTAACTAAAATAAATTGAATATGTCTTTTGTGTGTCATATTTTTTGAAAGCCTAAAGAAAAATGCACTATATATAAATCACCTATGGTACATGCACAAGCCTAATGAAATAATAGCAGACTGACTTTTGAAAACTAGACTTTATAATTGTTTTAAATTCTTGCTCCATGAGCAAAGACATTTTTGGATAGGTATCAAAAATTGTTTTCTTCCAAATTATTTCTTGATTTTTATATCATTGAATATAGGTGAGAGAAATTTGATCTTTATAACTTTTTAAAATACTGGGTTTCCAAATTTCTAAAGGAGCCCTTTATTTGTCATGTGATGAAATCTTACATATATTTCCAGTTATAATACAGAATATCTAGAACAAATGGCTAAAATAAACATACTTAAAATATTTTTATAGGAACTGATAACATTTTCATACTTGATCTTGTCATTTTTTAAAAGTCACATTCAAAATTATGGACTAAATATACAACTATTTTGAAAAGCAATATAATAACCAGAACACTTTGTTATTTAACTTTTTTTGTTATAAAACTAATCAAGAACAAGCTCAAGAAAGCAGGCACAGATTTTGGTGTTAGCACCAGACTAAGCATAGAAGACAAAGGTATTTGGGACTAACAGTTAGATTTGTATGGCAATGTTAGTGATGGGAAACACATCAATTCAGAGTGCCAGGGTAGCTCTTTTACTATCGTTTTATAAAAATACATTTTTACTGTTTATAGTATTATATAAGTAAAATCTGTTGTTGATCGTTTATTGCTTAATTGAGGAGAGCAGAAATGCAGCAAATTTGCCCAAGAAAAAACAGTGTAAGTTAAGTTGTGGGGTCTGTTGTCAAAAGAGATGTACTTAGCAGCACTGATCTCCAACTGTTCTTGTGGGCATACTTGAAAGATAATGGCAAATTTAAGAAATTATGTACTAACTAGAGGCCCAGTGCACAGATTTGGGTACTGGTGGTGTCCCGCTGTGTAGCCTGTGGGTATTGGGCCAAAATCAGTAGTCCAACACCCCCTGCTGCACCTGCCACTTCTGCTTATCCCAGCCCCACTGCACCTGCCACCACTACCACTCCGTAGGCTTGCTGACACTCTGCGGCCGTCCTGGGCTGCAGCAGCCAGCTGTGAGCCCTGCATTTGGCACCTATTGGTCAGCCGAGTGGCGCTCCTGCTGTGGGAGTGCACTGACCACCAGGGGGCAGCTCTTGCATTGAGCATCTGCCCCGCTGGTGATCAGTGTGTGCCATAGCTACCAGCTGGTCAACGGATCATTCAGTCATTTGGTCATTCAGTTGTTTGGTCGCTAAGGCTTTTATACTAGTATATATAGATTGGTGTAGCATAACAGAGGGCTTCTGAGTAATATAGAAAATGTGGTTAAAAGAGGAAGTTGGGGTATAATTGTGAAAGATGACACTCCTGCTGAGAGAAGTGTGCATTCTATAGACAGGGAGAAGCCACTGAAGGGTTACATGATCAAATGTAGGTTTTAGAAACACCTCATATGACAGACAGTGTACATGATGGATGGGGATAAAGAGAGACTGGAACAGAGGCCTGTTAGGAGGCTGAAATGTTTGCCTTAATTTGGTTCTGATCTGAGAGATCAGTAATGAGAAATAGAGGGGGGAGAAAAGAATTAGAGAGCTCCTTAAGATTAGAATGAGCAGGAGCTGGTTTACAGAGGAGGTAAATAAGAGGGAAAAAAAATCTAATACTGGAATTTTTTACTTGGTAAATGGTACATAATAATCCCATTAGAAATGCAAAACAGGAGAGGATTATATCTGAAATGAAAGGGAAATTTGGTTTTGGATTTGTATCTGAATTACCTGGATGAGAGCTATATATATATCTGATTACATGAGATATTTGCTAACTTACCCTTTCCACTATTACAGTCTTATTGTGTTTGAGTCTATTAAAATTTTTATTGTCATATTGTCTGTCACATGCTGAAAAATTATATCTCCAGTCTTAGAGACTTTCTAATTTTCACAAACGCTACCACTGTATAATTGTATCTATCTTTCAAAATGATTAGTAGCAAGAACTCTTTTAGGCACTGGAGTCAGGTGGAAAATGGACTTCCAAACTATGTGTGTCTGAGATTGGTTGACATCCTATAATTTTTTTAAAACTGCAAGTAGATCATTGGTTTCTTATAAGAAGTTTGAGTATAAAATAAGCTTCTATGTTAGAGGTATAATGATTGAACCAAACAAATGAAACCTAATAATTCAGGGCTCACTCTGACTCCAACTCTTCTCTAGTAAACAACTGTATGCTGTATATTCATCTTCTAAAAGAAATTAGCTTCAGAGTGACTCACTGTAGATATGGCACATGCAACAGTGTTTTGATTCTAACCCTTGAATATTAAGTGTCAATTTACCTGGGATGAATTAGAACACATCATTTCAGAGCCTTGTATATTTTGTGATTGAGAAAGGGAGCTCCCCTAGAGTTATAATTTGTAATCATGGAAGTGGGAACATTTGGTTTCTTATAAGAAGTCTGAGTGTAAAATAAGCTTCTATGTTAGAGGTATAATATCCTATCTAATAAAAGAGAAACATGCAAATTACTGTACCTTCACTATGCTAGCAGCCAATCAGGAATGGGGGGTGGGGCCAAGGCATGGGCAGGGCCAAGGCACAGGCGAGGTGAGGGGTGGCGGCAGGAGGGGCCCTGGCCTGGGGAGCAGAGTTGCACTGGCGGTCCCAACCAGGACCCTGCAGAGGGGCTGGGTGGGCTCCACAGGCCAGCCGGTGGCAGCAGGACAATGTCTGCTGCTCCCCAGGCCAGGGCATCGTGGAGGGGTGAGGCGGGTGCCACGGGCCAGCCGGTGGTGGCAGGGCAGCATCCACTGCTCCCAAGGCCGGGGCTGCTCCTAAGGCTGGGACATCACGGAGGGGCAGGGCCCCATGGGGTTAGGCTGGGCCGGGCTGTAGGCGGGGTGCCTGTGACTGCCTGTGGCTGTGGCCAGCCTGAGTGAAGCTGGCCCAGGTCCTGGATGACTATAACTGGCCAGAGGGAGGGAAGCCGGGGTTCCAGATGTGGGCCAAGGCAGAAGCAGTTAAGAGCAATCAGGCCAGCAGGGGAGCACTTAGAGGTGATTAGACAGGCAGGCAGAGGGGTTAGGGGCAATCAGTCAGGCAGGCCAGTGAGCAGTTAGGAGCCAGTGTACCTAGATTGCGAGAGGGATGTCCAACCATCAACAGTCAGACCTCTCTGACTGCCAACAGTCAGACATCCCTGAAGGGGTCCCTGATTAGAGAGGGTGTAGGCTGGGCTGAGGGAACCCCCCTTCATGCTCAAATTTTGTGTACTGGGCCACTAGTCTTATCTAATAAAAGAGTAATATGCAAATTTGACTGTACCTTTGCTATATCCACAAGCCACGCCCACAGCCACGCCCACCATCTAATCAGAAGCATATTATACAAATAAGCCCCAACCAAGATGGCTGCCACTACTGAGAGTCGGAGGAAAGCTTGGGTTTCCCTGGCAACGGAAGAAACCAAACTTTCTGCCTGCCATTGTTGGCCTAGGCTTCCACTCAATGCTACAAAGGTTCAATTATAAAAGATACAGAAATGGTGGCAGCCATTGAGCTGGAGAGAACAGAGGCTTGGGTTTCCCTGGCAATGAAGAAAGCCAAGCTTTCCACCTGCTGTTGCTAGCCTACGCCTCCACTCTAGACTATAAAGTTTCAAACAGAAATGGCTGCTGCCACGGAGCGAGCAGAAGGTTTGGCTCCGCTCCAGGCTACAAAGTTTCAATTGTAGACATAAATTAATCCCAGATCCCAGGGCCCCAGCTTGGGTCCCTGGGGGTGTGGCCAGCCTGCAAATCTCCACAGGCCCCTCACCCAGGCCACCCCTCACCCCAAGGGAACCCCTACCCTGATCTGGGACACTCTTCAGGGCAAACCAGCTGGCCCCCACCCATGCACCAGGCCTCTATCCTATCTAATAAAAGAGCAATTTTCAGATTGAACATCACTCCAACACACAAGAGGGCTGCCCCCATATGGTCAAAGATCCTGCCCCCATGTGGACACAAGATGGCCAGCAGGGGAGGACCATTGGAAAGTTTTAGGCCCTATAAGGGAGGGCAGTTGTGGGCAATCAGGCCAGCAGGGAAGGGCAGTTAGGGGTGACCAGGCTCGCAGGTAAGCAGTTAGACATCAATTAGGCTGGCAGGGTAGTGGTTAGCAGGTGATCAGGCTGGCAGGCAGAAGCAGTTAGGGGCAATCAGGGAGCTAGGCACGTGAGCAGTTTGGAGCCAGCAGTCCTGGATTGTGAGAAGGATGTCTGACACCCCTTTTAAGCTCTGATCCTACCGGGATCGGGGCCTAAAAGGGTAGTCGGACATCCCTCCAGGGGTCCCAGATTGGAGAGTGTGCAGGCTGGGCTAAGGGACATCCCTTACCCCCTGTGCACAAATTTCATGCACCAGGCCTCTAATATATATATAAAAGGCTAAGCAACCATCTGACTGGCCAGTAGGGGGCACTGACCACCAGGGGGCAGACGCTCAATGCAGGAGCTGCAGAGCTGCACTGACTTGGCAGCGGTGTGATGATTCTTGGATGACACACTCTGGAACTAGAGTGCTGGGAGCTCGATTCTTTGCAGGGCCACATGATTCCACCTTCAGCCATGGCTATGTTGTTGCTGGGCAGTTTTGGGCCCAAATCTGTTTTACTATTGAGCTGCAGTGACCTCAGATACCCTTCAAGCCATGGTACAGCCTCAAGTGTGGCTGGCTGGGGAGGGTCCATGGGATGTTGGCTCCAGGGTGTGTCCAGACCATCTCACCCAGTCCTGCCTGGAAAGCCACCTTCTATTTAATTTCCTTTCAATGTGCATGAGTCCATGCACTGTGACTCTAGTGTAAACAATAAAATTTCCTGGACCCACATTGATGGGGTTTACCTGACAACAAGTCCAAGAGCTGTTCATTTTCATGCTTGGTCTTTAAATTCTTGGCTCTACAATGCTAACAGTTAATTTTGTATTCTGCCCTAAGTATTTGTTCTTTGACCTTCAAATAATTATCCTGCCCACTAAAGTAACATGGATGACTCAGAGCAGAAAGTATTATTAACTTACTATAACTTCATCCCCTTACCAAGATAGCACCAAGGAATCAGCAGTGAACAGAAATTCATATGTGCTTTAATTTTCTTGATTAGAAAACTAATCTGGGGTTAATTCTTTATTTCAAAACATGCTCCGATGCCTGGAAAACAGTGCCATTGAGTTAAACCAAAAGCATTTAGCAGCCAAAATACAAATTTTAGCACCACATAAGAATATGCAAAGTTTTGAAACAACCATTTTTATAAGATCAAAACCATCAATCTTATAAAAATGAGTGTGAGTGCTAACACATGTCAAGGAGACTTGGGTTTGGATTGGAGACCTGAAGATCTAGGGAAGTTAAGGACCCCTATAGACATCCCACTCTTAAATAGGAAAGAAAAGAGGAAAAAAACTTAATTTTCTCCCTCAAAATAATCCTGAAACACAAAATTTCCAAACACAGGAAGAAATTCAGTGGTGGGAAAATTAACCAAATTAATAACAGATGTATGTAATAACTCCTGATAAAATTAATTTTATGAACTATTTTGATAGAAAATTAAAAATAAATATATTTAAGTTGCTAAAAGAGGTAAATATAGTTAAGTTGCTAAAAGATAAATATATTTAAGTTGCTAAAAGAGATAAACTAGAATACATTAAAAGTTGTCAATATTATAAGCAGGTGTATGGATTAATCTTATAGACACAGTGTTGAGCCAAAGAAATTACACAAAAAAGCACATTATGTATGATTTCAATTACATAAAACGTGAAAACATGCAAAACTAATCTACTGTTTAAGAAGAAAGGAGAGGATTTACCATTTGGATACAGAGGCTGGGAGAGGGCTCAGGGGGATTTTTGGTAATGTTGGTAATGTTCTATTTCATTATTTGGGTATTGTTTACATTGGTCTGTTCACTTGTGAAGTCTTTGTTTTATAAATTAATGATGCATAATGTACTTCAATTAGAATGTATGTATTTAAAATATAAACACTAAGTATATTTTTAGGCATTAAAAGAACTGTGCTGCTGAAACCGGTTTGGTTCAGTGGATAGAGCGTCGGACTGCAGACTGAAGGGTCCTGGGTTCGATTCCGGTCAAGGGCATGTACCTTGGCTGCGGGCACGTCCCCAGTGGGGGGTGTGCAGGGGGCGGCTGATCGATGTTTCTCTCTCATCGATGTTTCTGGCTTTCTGTCCCTCTCCCTTCCGCTCTGTAAAAAATCAATAAAATATATTTTTAAAAAAAAGAACTGTGCTAAGCATTACCAGTATGAGAATCCAAGTGTGTTGAATTGTTGCATTATCTTTTGAGTTTATTGCATAGCTAACTGTTAAAGTAAGGACTGCTGCCTGGTAGCCAGCATGGCTCAATGGTTGAGCTTCAACCTGGGAATCAGGAGGTCATAGTTTGATTCCCGGTCAGAACACATGCCTGGGTTTCAGGCTTGATCCCCAGTGTGGAGGAGGCAGCAGATCAGTGATAATCCCTCATCATTGATGTTTCTGTCTCTCTCTCCCTCTCTTAAATCAGTAAAAATATATTTAAAAAAATAAATAAAAACATTTTTTTTAAAAAGTAAGGGTTGCTAAACTAAAAGTAAAAATTAAACTAAACTAAAAAAAAAAAAAATAATTAAATAAAATATTATGAAACTAATGGAAATACAAGTACACAGAAAAAAATTGAAACATATCATTCTTTTATGGTGTTCAAAATCAGTGTGTAGTAACCTCCTTAGCTGGAGTAAATCTTCTTCATCACTTCATTATTTAAAATTATGCCAATATTTGTTCATTTATATGTGCCTTTTCATTTACTATTCCCTCTTCTCAAACTATTTTTATTCAATTTTGAAATCTTAATAAATTCCTTTTTTAAAGACTATGTTGTGATGGTTGCACAGGCATGTCCATAATTCCAAGTTCATCAAATTGTACACATTAAATAAATATGTACATTTTTTATTTATCAACTGTACTTTAATAAAGCTGCTGAAAAAGAAAATACTAAGTTGGAATGCTATATGCTCTGGCAAGCTATATGCTCTGGGAAGTTAGCTTGCTATTTCAATATCTCTTATCAGATATTGAGGTCATTGAAAGAAATACAGCCTGGGTTATAACATCTTTCCCACTGCTTCCCAAGTCCGTGATAGTGACAATTCACTTAACCTCTAGTTGCCTTATTGTTCTTGTTAATAAAATGGGAATGAATATCACCTTCTTCTTAGGATTGCCTTAATGATTAAGTATATAAAAACACAAATTTATAGAATAGTATTTGGCACATATTGTTTATTGAATCTTTATCATTATTTCTAAGTCAAAATTTTTATATTTCACTACAGGCTGGTTGCATGAAATTTGTGCACTAGGGTGGTTGGTCCTTCAGCCCAACCTGCCCCCTCTCATATACTGAGAGCCCTCAGGGGATGTCCTACTGAAGGCTTACAGAGAGGCTTTTGGCCTTGGGAAGGAACCCCCAGCCCCCTGTGATAGCTGGCTCCACCCCTGCCCAGGCCTGCCCAGGCCAAAAGCCTCTGGACAAAGGCTTTTGGCCTGGGGAGGGGACCCTCAGCCCCCTCAGATACCTGGCTCAGCCCCTACCCCCTCGGCTCTGATGGATTACCTCACAGTGACCCAGGTGCCAGGATGCTCCCGGGACACAGGCACTAGGTGCCTATGTATACATAATAATTGCCATATTTGCTGGGTTAATTTGCATACTCAACTCTGGTTGGCTATGGGCGTAGTGGAGGTATGGTCAATTTACATGTTTATCTATTATTAGATAAGATAGAGACCTGGTGCATGGTGCCTGGTTTGCCCTGAAGGATGTCCTGGATCAGGGTGAGTGTCCTGGATCAGGTTTGCAGGCTAGCCATGCCCCGCAACAATCCAAGAGGAGGCCCTGGTATCTGGGATTTATTTTTCTTCTATAATTTAAACTTTGTAGCCTTGAGTGGAGGCCCGGGCCAGCAAGGGTGTGTGAAAAGCTTGGCTTTCTCCATTGCCGGGGAAACCCAAGCCTCCTGCTTGCTCCATGGCTGCAACCATCTTGGTTTAGTTAATTTGGATACTCACTCCTGATTGGCTGTTGGTCATGGCTTGTGGGTGTAGCAGATGTATGGTCAATTTGCATACTTCACTTTTATTAGTGTAGACTAGAGGCCTGGTGCAGGAACTTCATGCAGTGGGTGTGTCCCTCAGCACAGTTGCACCATCTCCAATCTGGGATCCCTTGAGGGATGTGTGACTGCCTGTTTAGGCCTGATCCTACCAAGATCTGGTCTAAATGGGCAGTTGGACATCCCTCTTACAATCCAGGACTGCTGGCTCCCAACTGCTCACCTGCCTGCCTTCCTGATTGCCACTAACTGCTTCTGCCTGCCAACCTGATCACCCCCCAATCACTCCCCTGCCAGCCTGACTGATGCCTAATTTTTCTCCTGCCAGTCTGTTTGCCCCTATCTGCGCTCCCCTACAGGCCCAGTCGCCCCCAACTTCCCTCCCCTGCCAGTCTGGTCATCCCTAACTGCCTTCCCCTAAAGGCTTGATTGCCCCCAACTGTCCTCCCTTGCAGGTCTTGTCCCTCCCAACTGCCCTCCCCTTCTAGCCATCTTGTGGTGGCCATCTTGTATCCATATGGGGGCAGGATCTTTGACCACATAGGGGCAGCCATCTTGTGTATTAGAGTGATGGTCAATTTGCATATTACTCTTTTATTAGATACTAGAGACCTGGTACACGAAATTTGTATACAGGGGGTGAGGAATGTCCCTCAGCCCAGCCTGCACCCTCTCCAATCTGGGACTCCTTCAGGGATGTCCGACTGCCAATTTAGGGCTGATCCTGGTAGGATTGGACCTAAAAAGGCAGTTGGACATCCTTCTTACAATCCAGGACTGCTGGCTCCAAACTGCTTGCCTGCCTGCCTCTCTGATTACCCCTAACCTCTTTGCCTGCCAGCCTGATCACCTGCTAACCACTACCCTGCCAGCCTAATTGATGTCTAACTGATTACCTGCCAGCCTGTTTGCCCCCAACTTCCTTCCTCTGCTGGACTGGTCACCCCTAACTGCCCTCCCCTGCAGGCTTGATCACCCCAACTGCCCTCCCTTGCATGCCTTGTTCCTCACACCTGTCCTCCTCTGCTGTCCATCTTATGGTGGCCATCTTGTGTCTACCTGAGGGCAGGTTCTTTGACCACATGAGGGCAGCCCTCTTGTGTGTTGGAGTGATGGTCAATCTGCAAATTATTCTTTTATTAGGTAGGATAGAGGCCTGGTGGATGGGTGGGGACTGGCTGGTTTGCCTTGAAGTGTGTCCTGGATCAGGGTGGGGGTTCACTGGGGGTGTGGGGCAGCCTGGGCAAGGGGCCTGTGGTGGTTTGCAGGCCAGCCACCCCCTGCAGTGACCCAAGCAGAGGCCCTGGGATCTGGCATTAATTTATGTTCTACAATTAAAACTTTGTAGCCTAGAACAGAGCCAAGCCTTCTGCTCGCTCCATGGTGACAGCCATTTCTGTTTGAAACTTTGTAGCCTAGTTTGGAAGCTTAGGCCTGGAAATAACAGGCAGAAAGCTTGGCCTCCTCCATTGCCAGGGAAACCCAAGCCTTTGTTCTCTCCAGCTCAGTGGCTGCCACCATTTCTGTATCTTTGATAATTGAAACTTTGTAGCATTGAGTGGAAGCCTAGGCTGGTGCAGGCGGAAAGCTTGGCTTTCTCCATTGCCTTAAAACCCAAGCATTCCTCCTGTTCTCAGTGACGGCAGCCATCTTGGTTGGGGTTTATTTGTATAATCTGCTCCTGATTCGCTGGTGGGTGTGGCTGTGGGCATGGGTTGTGGGTGTAGCAAAGGTATGGTCAAATTTGCAGATTACTCTTTTATTAGATAGGATGATAGAAGCCTGGTGCATGGGTGGGGGCCTCCTGGTTTGCCTTGAAGAGTGCCTGGATCAGGGTGGGGGTTCTCTTGGGGTTTGGTGCGGTCTGGGTGAGGGGCCTATGGTGAATATCAGGCTCACCATGTCCCTAGGCAACCCAAGTGGAGGCCCTGGTATCTGGAATTTATTTATCTTCTACAATTGAAATTTTATAGCCTGGAGTGGATCCAAGCCTTCTGTTTGTTTTGTGGTGTCAGCCATTTCTGTTGGGTTTTATTTATCTTCTAAAATTGATACTTTGTAGCCTTAAGCAGAGGCCTGGGCCAGCCAGGGCTGGTGGAAAGCTTGGCTTCTTTTGTCTCCAGGTGCAACTCAAGCCTCCTTCTCTCTCCAGCTCTGTGGCTACCACCATTTTTTTTTTGAGGATTTATTTATCTTCTATCATTGAAACTTTGTAGTGCTGAGTGGCGGCCTGAGCCTGACAAGGGCAGGCAGAAATCTTGGCTTCCTCTATTGCTGGGGAAACCAAGCCTTTCTCCTGCTCTCTGTGGCACAGCCATCTTAGTTGGGTTTATTTGCATATTAGCTCTTGATTGGCTGGTGGGCATGGCTGGTGGGTATAGCAGAGGTACAGTTAATTTGCATATTACTCTTTTATTAGATAGCATAAGTTGGCCCCTGCTAAATTCCTTAAGATTTTCAGTTTTATCTTTACTGTATTCGGTAGGCTTTTTCTTTTTGAACACTTGTCACATATGTGGTACTCAATAATTGTTTCATAATTTGAATTGAATCTCTTAATTAGCTAGTTGTTAAATTATGGATTTACAATATTTATTATGAGATACTTGGCAAATTTTAGTGGGCTTAAAATATTACCAAATATTTAAATTATATTCAATGTGATTTTTATGTCTGTATTGATATTCTGAGTTATTTGAATATTATAGCAAACAAATATGTACTAATTTCCCCATAGTTCTGTTAGCAATCTATGGGCTTATTTGTATGTGGATGTCTCAATGAATGAAAACTCTTTTCACAAAGAATGACAAAAGAATAGAACCTTCCAATCACCAAGCACAGAAGAGTTTTAAAATAACATGCCACTTATTTGAGTGAACCAAACTCTTTTCCTAGTTTGCACATTCCTTTAAGTTTCACTCACTTTGATTTTCTCCTCACCTGGCTAAGGGCATAAGCTTCCCATATGTAATATATGTTCATTTCTATACAAAGATGCTTAAAAGTTCAGACTTATTCAATATCATTGGAGTTCTCTGTGACAAAAGATGTTGGGATTGGAGAGTTGAGTGTAAAAATATAACAATATTATTAGAAACTTTTAAAAAAGAGGAGATATTATCAGGCCTAGGAAAAGAATTCAAATAATAGACTTTATATAAAATAATAATTCTTCCTTCTCTTGAATTTGGCCTCTTGCAATTCTTGGCTTCACTCTTCTCTCTGTGTGCCAACTTTTCTTTATTTTAGTCCATTTGGCAGAAAATGATCATTCATAGTTTTACTTACAAATCCTCCATTCACAACATAGTTGGGGTTTCTTAATTCAATTTTAAATTTCCCCAAGAGAAATGTTTATTGGCAAAGACTTAGGTTTTCAAATGAGCCAATCAAATATAGCAGGGAGACATAGTTATGCTAAAACAGTGTGGCTAAATTCACACACAAAAAAAATAATACGTCTGATTTTGATAATAACAGCAATGATTTTGATGATAACGGCAATGAAAAAAGGAATCTGAAGTATATTGGAATTTATAGTGTCACCCACAGAATCCATGTCCACTCGGATCCTCAGAACATGAGCTTATTTGGAAATATGTTCTTTGTAGATGTAATTACAGTAAGGATGAAGAGAAGGAATCATACTGGGTTAATGTTCGGTCAAAACCCAAAGACAGTGTCCTTCCTTATAAGAACCATAAAGGACACAGAGACACAGGGAAGAAAATTATATGAAGATCAAGGCAAAGATTACAGTGATGAGATCATACATCAAGGAATGCCAAGGATTTTGTGTAATCACCAGAAGCTAGGAGAAAGACCTGGGAAAGTTTCTCCCCGAAAGCCTACCAAACCAAAAGCTTGTAATTGGCAAATTTGAAACATTTTGAGGGAATAGAAATATGGCAGAGGTAACCAACCTTGCTGACTCCTTAATTTCAGATGTCTGATTTCCTGAATTGTGCGAAAATAGATTCTTGTTTTCTTTTAAGCCACCAGGTTGGTAGTAATTTATTATTGCAGCCTTACGAAACTAAATACCAAGAAAGGTGAAAAACAGTGAAAGAGACCAATTGAAGAGTTCCTTTTTTCCCACGCAGATGTTCCCTTTCTATATATCTTCTCTGTTAAACATGGCATTCTGTTTTTTATTTTAACTAGGTAAGCTATTCCAACTTATACAAATTTTAATTGTAAAAGGTTCCTGAGCAACTTAACACAGAATGATGCAATAATAGGTGACTAATATTGCTCACAAATTGCAAAAAAAAAAAAAAAAAGTAGAAGATAATTACTCTTATTTCTAATTCTCTACTGATTTAAATTTAGCCACTGGGTAGTAATACATCCCACTCTAAGGATGTACTCAGCAGTTCTAACTTAAGCACTCATCAGCAGGTCTCAAGGTCCTTGCGTCATTTGAGATCAATTCAGTCAAAAGGTGACTAAAATGAAGTGGTTGAACTAGTCATTAAACATTCCACAGTCATTGAATACCTTGGCAAATAACTTTTTAATGGCAAAATTGCCACATTATGATTGAATTTGTACTGCACAAGTGGGGACACATTATCATTTTAGCCAATATTTGAGTTAGCTCAGGAGAATTTCAGCCAAGTTCTATTAAAATAAGCTTGACTACAATTCAGTGTCTGGAATAAAATAAATTTTGTTGTTGTTTTTGTATTCATGTAAAAATGTAAATATATGTATACCTTATTGGGAAACAATTTGCATTTTATATAGTAGAATAAAAACTAAAATTGAAAGATGCAGCATTTTTTCTATAGTAGAAAATGCATACCTTACTCATGTCTCAAGTGTCCTGTGAAGACAAAATAAAGTGGTAACATGTCACTTAACTGAGGGTCACTTATCCTGCACTCTCAGCAGTTGGGGGCATCAATGAGAACTTGGTAGCAATATAGAAAGGCCCATAAGTATACAAAAATATATTTGTCCATCTTTTGATTTGACTTGATTTAACTAAACACTTGATTTGACTATTTACCAAGGGAGCTCTTGATATTTAGTTTGAAATCTTCACTGTCATAGTGATAACTTTATAAATCCCACCTACACTTTTGACCATGAATTAATTAAAATCAATCAGAATTAAGAAACTCTTAAGTTAGCTATAATGATGCAAATGAAGTTATAGGCAAAAACATGAGAGAAATGGAGGAAACAGGTAAAACTTAAATATAGAAAGAAGAGCTTATAAAATTATAGCAAAAAGACTTCCTGATCAATTTTGCAAACTTCACAACCACCCAAACTTCCCACAATGTCATTTGGACATATATAAATACTAGAGGCCCAGTGCATGAAATTCATGCACTCAGGGGAGTCCCTCAGAGGGTTCTTGCAGTCCAGGAGCTGTCAGGGGATGTCCAAATGATGGCTTAGGCCCACTCTCCCCTTGGGCATCCTTAATGTTGCCACAGAGGCAGGAGAGGCTCCCATCACCCCCACTGTGCTCACCAGCCATAAGCTAGGCTTCTGACTGAGTGGCCCTCCCCATGTGGGAGTACACTGACCACTAGGGGCTGCTCTTGCATTGAGCATGTGCTCCCTGGTGGTCAGTGCATGTCACAGCAACCAGTTCCACCATTTTGTCAATTTGTATATTAGCCTTTTATTATATTGGACTAGAGCCCAGTGCATGAAATTCATGCACGGGGGGTGGAGGTGTGTCCCTCAGCCCAGCTTGCACCCTCTCCAATCTGGGACGCCTCGAGGGATGTCTGACTGCCCGTTTAGGCCTGATCCTGGTAGGATTCGGCCTAAACAGGCAGTTGGACATCCTTCCCACAATCTAGGACTGCTGGCTCCAAACTGCTCACCTGCCTGCCTCCCTGATTGCCCCTAACCACTTCAGCCTGCCAGCTGGATCACCCCCTAACCACTACCCTGCTAGCCTACTTAATGTCTAACTGCTCCCCCGCCAGCTTCTTTGCCCCCAACTTCCCTCCTTTGCCAGCCTGGTCACCCCCAACTGCTCTCTCTTGCAGGCCTGGTCCCTCCCAACTGCCCTCATCTGCTGACCTGATCGCCCACAACTGCTCTCCCTTGCAGGCCTGGAACCTCCCACTGTCCTCCTCTGCTGGCCATCTTGTGGTGGCCATCTTGTGTCCACAGGGGGGCAGGATCTTTGACCACATGGGGGCAGCCCTCTTGTGTGTTGGAGTAATGGTCAATCTGCCTATTACTCTTTTATTAGATAGGATAGAGGCCTGGTGGATGGGTGGGGACTGGCTGGTTTGCCCTGAAGAGTGTCCTGGATCAGGGTGAAGGCTCCCTTGGGGTGTAGGGTGGCCTGGGTAAGGGGCCCATGGTGGTTTGCAGGCCAGCCACATCCCTCTGCAACTCAAGCAGAGGCCCTGGGATCTGGGATTAATTTATGTTCTACATTTAAAACTTTGTAGCCTGGAGTGGAGCCAAGCCTTCTGCTCGCTCCGTGGTGACAGCCATTTCTGGTTGAAAATTCATAGCCTGAAGTGAAGGCCTAGCCTAGGGCTGCAGAAGTTTGGCTTCATCCAATACTTTGGCAACCCTAGCCTCTTCTCTCTCCAGTTCCGTGGCTGCTGCCATTTCTGTTGGGATTATGTATCTTCTATAATTGAAACTTTATAGCATTGAGTGGAGGTCTAGGCCGGCAATGGCAGGTGGAAAGCTTGGCTTCCTCCATTGCTGGGGAAACCCAAGCCTCCCTCCTGCTCTCAGTGGAAGCAGCCATCTTGGTTAGGGTTTATTTGTATAATTTGCTCATGATTGGGTGGTGGGCATGGCTGTGGGCGTGGATTGATAGGAGGTATGGTCAATTTGCATATTACTGTTTTATTAAATAGGATCAACATTGCCAAACAAAAATTTCCATAATTAAAAAAGGGAGAAAAATGACAAACTAGAAGTAAAGTAACACATTTTTTCGCATTCTGGGTCAGGTCAAGTACATCAAATGGCTCGAAGTGTGGTCGACATAACAGAATTTGTGATTTTTTTGGGGGGAAACTCATGGAGCATCTATGAGCATAAAATCAGAAACTATAACACAATTCAAGAAGAAAAGTGAAATTTTGTTGACTGAGAACTCAAGCAGTATTTCTTATACATAAAGCAGATCTAGAATTGTATAATGTATTTGATGAAATAAATCCAGAAATAAGTTAACTACCTAGAATCAGAGACTAATAATAGGCAAATCATGTCAAACCTGTCTAGGGAGCCATGTGTCATAAAAGGTCAAGGTCAAGCATCTTTAGCACAATTATGTGTCCCTGGATATCTAATGAAAATATGTCTGTCAGAAAAATGATCGTGCAGCCAAGAATCACAAAGTACTAGATGAAAACCAAAACAAAGGACGGATAACACAAACTAAGCAAAATAGCTTTGTAACTCATGACATAAATAAAAGTAGAACCAAGAAGCTATTAAAAGCTTACTTTTATTTTTTAAAAACATGACTGTGTATGACCCCTATCTGGATCTTATTTATATTTGTCCATGTCTCTCTGGATATTAATTTATATTGTACTTTAATGACATTGAACTATACTCATAGTCCCTTGACTGTGTCATCACCCTAATCCTTCTTTTCTACCTGATGTCTAATATTCCTTCAGTTCTCTGCTCATCTGCTATGAATTGAAGAACTAAGGATCATGTAAGTATATTAGTTTTCTAACTCATTCATTGGCAAGATTAATAGAAAAGGAATGCTCATATCCATTTGTGAAGGGTGGCGTAAGGCATTGTACTTGCAGTAGGCACTCCTTGTCAATGGCCTCTTGTAATTAATCAGAGAATGACATTCATAAAGACTGACCAAAATTTTTCCAGAAACTATTTGATTTTATGTATATTTATAATAATTTTATATAGAATTCTTCCTCCTAATCTAAAGGTAGTATCAAAATGAATTAAGACTGAATACAGATATTATTGTTACTTTCAACTATAAACTTTAAGGTATTTAATTATTAACACTCTTGTCTTAGAAAAGAAAAAAATATTTTTGTATACAGAATAGTGGCTCCCTCAAAGACGTTCATATCTTAATCCCAAAACCTGTGGATATGTTATGTTACATGGGAAAATAGAATTAAATTTGTATCAAGGGTGTGTAGTCACCTAACTTTAAGATAAAAATGTTATCCTATTACATCTGGGTGTGCTCCAGGTAATCAGAATGATTATTAGGAAGAAGGATGCAAAAAATGAAGATCAATGAAGGCAATGAGGTAACAAAAACAGCGAGAAGGGTTACTATTTTGCATAAAGTTTATCCTACTGTTTCCTGAGACCTGGTAGTATCTCCTGTTTTTAGTGTGTAATATGTTGTTACAGTCTTACAATAAATTCTCAAAACACACTTTTTTGTTTCAGAGAGCTAAAACAGAGTTGTGTTATACAATTTTTAATAAGTCTGAGCTTTTACACAATCTAGAAAAACAAAATATGTAAATCAGTAACTGAAAGAAAACTCATAAAATATATATTTGACAAATAATAATACATAAAGTACTACAATAATACATAAAGTACTACAATTTGCCAATAAAATTCATTAAAATTAAAATATAAAATGGGCAAAAGATAGACAATTCAAAATAAGATATGTGAATAGCCAAGAAATGCATATGATATATATTATTTTAGTTATCAGAGAAATGCCAAATAATCTACAGTGAGATACCATTCTACACCTGAAAGAAAAGCTACATTTTAAATTATTGTCAGTTTGGTTGTCAATTGTAAACAACCACGCATTGTTTGTTGGATGTCTGACTTATATCCATTCTGAAGGGGGTCCCAAATAGTAAGATTTTCTTCTCTTTCTAAGGCTTAGTGATATTCTATTTTATGGGTATACATTTTCTTTATCCATTTACCAATTGATGAACATTTAGTTTGTTTCTATATCTTGGCTATTGAGAATAATGCTACAAAGAACATGGAAAGGCAGATACCTCTTTGGGATCCAGATTTTAATTTTTTTTGGACATAAATACAAACATGTGATTGCTGGATCACATGGTAGTTCTATTTTTATCATTTTGAAAAACTTCATACTGTTTTTAATAGTAGTTACACTAATTTACATTGCCACCCCAACAGTGTATAAGGCTCCCCTCTTCTCACGACCTTGCCAACACTTTGCATTGGTAACAAGACATATCAACATGTTATACTCCCTAAACTTATTTACCAAGACAGATAACATCACTTCTATAGTATTCTCACCAAGAATACATAACCTCAATCTACCATGAGAAAACTTCAGACAATGCCAATTTGAATAAAATAATCCCAAATTATGCTACAAAATAATAAATCAATATTCATAGGAATATCAAACTCATGAGAAGCAAAGAAATACTGAAGAATTGTCACAGACTGATTGTCCCAAGTAGGTCCCGGGAAGGATCTGAGGTGTTTATCTATGGCGTCCCTCTTGATAAACATTAACCATGCAGGTGTGGGACATTCAAGTAGTTGCTAGTGAAGAGGCTACTCCATGCAAGCAGGACCGAGGGCAGGCTTAGGACCAAAAATACCAGAAACTTTCATTTAAATTTTAAGCTTATGAAAAATAATTCAATTAACTGCCAGAGGAAATACACCACATTAAACATATGCAGTTTCAAATCACACAGCATTTTATTAATCAACACAATTCCTGGTACTGTGGGTACAAGCTTAATGGGAATCTCAGTGGTACTGTTCTCTGGGATACAGCAGCTGGTCTGGTCTGGTCCGGATGCAGGGGGGCAGCATTTCTCACCTCAGAGCTTGGGTCACATCTCGATCAGGAGTTACTAGCCATTCTTCTGCCCTCTGGCAAGAAAAGGAGCGTGGAACGGTGTGGTTTGCTAGACTGACAAAAGGATGTGCCTTTGTGGCTGTCTTGATAGGCTAGCATGTTGGCTGGTCTGGACCCTATTTTTGAAGCCTGTACTGCACCAGCAGCAGTCCAGGTGGCTACCAATAAATTACGCCAATACACACTTGTTAATCTCAAACTGGGCAAGGGGCTACATGTGGTTATTTAGGGAGAGTACATCACTCGCTCAAATGGTTATCTTGACAAGTCACTCTGAGTCAGTAACTGAAGTTCAGACCCTTATCTATGAAGTGCACATGCTTCAGGACAGTGGAGAATGTGTCTTAATATCACACTTTAAGTTTTAAGGATAGTTAATATAAACATTTTAAAACCTTCTTAACATTTTTTAGGTATTTTAAAAGCATTTTTAAACATTTCTATATGTTAATACAACACTGGGGGAGACTAAAGACACACTAGTAAATGCAATGCAGAATTTTGGATTGGGTCCTAAAACAGAAATATGGCCTGAAGGGATAAAACCAGTGAAATGCTAATGAGGTTTATAGTGTAGTTAATGATATTGTATCAATGTTAAATTTCCTGATTGTAAATTCGTAGTGTGGTTATGTAGTTTGCTAACATTTTGAGAAGCTGGGTGAAAGGTATACATGAATGCTTTGTTCATTTTTTCCAAACTTTCTGTAAATCTAAAATTATTTCAAAATAATTTTAAGAAATAATCACAGAACCCTAAAGGATCCAGCAATCTCTCATCTTTGTTCAAGCATATATGCTACACATTTTTTCCCAGCTCATGTTTTAATTTGGCATTGCCCTATTCCCCTTTCTACAACTATGTGGCATTGTAAAATGAATGAATGGTCGATCTTATTTTTCATCTAATTGAAAAGGCTTAGCTGGTGCTTTATTGTTAATTTCTACATTGGAGTGACAAGCTGTGGTTCAGGCTGATAAATATCTCAAATTTCTACTTCCAAAATATGATACCTTTGTATTAATCTATAATTCTCCATCCCTCATCCTCTCACTCATCCTTCCCCTGCTCCAAAAAAACAAAAACAAAAACAAAACAAAACAAAAAAACCAGTGTCGGTGGAGTTGGTGGCATTTGTTATCCTCTGCAGAACAAGAACATCTTATATCACAGGTCTAAAGTTAATGCTCTCAAAATGAAGCTCAAGTCTGGCTAGAAAGCCCCCAAAGTCAGATATGTCCAACAGTTCAACAGACAAAAAAAATCAAGTAGATTCTGAATAAGTCAATGAAGATCTGCCTGAGGAAGTTACTGGCTTCATTAGGAGCAACTGTGGTCTGAAAATATACCCTGTCTCCACCAACTACTTCTAAAGCAAAATACCCTACTTCTAGAAGTTTTCCATCACTGCCCCAAGCCCTACTTTGTAAATATAGTTTAAAAAATCGTCTACCAACTACTTTGTAAATACAGTCTGTCCCTGCTGTACCACGTTTCAGATATTGCTTTGAACTATCATTCTTTATGAGCATACCTCTTTTGGATATTTACAATGTAACTGTTTTTGTGAGCAGCCCCATGTCTTAATCCCTTCTGCTTCCACATAAGTATGTGGGGAATTATTTATTTTGGTTTTTAGTTGAAGTTATAATAAATATATATCTATATATTAGTTTTTAAAAAATCACTCAAATTGTAAGGCACTAGAGTCAGTTTTCTGCCTGTTTTTAAAATATCTTTGATATTTTTCTCAATTTGAAAGGTTACGAAATAGTACTCCTCCATACACTGAGGGAGAACAGAAACTTTCTCCTGACATAGTTCATGAACAAAACTATAACACAGGTCAGTTAACTCATTCTACTCCAGGAAGATAGACTGAAAGGCCAAATAAACTTCCCCAGTCAGAACAATGAAAAGTGACCTAGATGACATGTCATACCCAAGTAAAGGACAGTCTAACTTCGACACCGATTTACTCCTCAGCTTTGTTCATTCTGAGGGCCTTGTGCTGATTTACAGGATATTATTCTCTACCCTTCCCAGAGAAAGGGTAGAGAGTAATGTCCCCTCTGGGGCTAACATGCGGGATGAGGTAGAGAGGAGGGAGGGGTAGGTATCACTGCCAAGTGTGACTTCTGTGACAAATAGTCAGACATAATATCAAAAGTCTTGCAATAAACAAGTGTTTTCATAATCTCATCAACACACACATTAAATATTAAGTTCTCATAGTATTTCTCTAGGTTTCTATGGTACTTTATGTACATTATTTCATACTAATGGTGTTAATGGCCAATTAGCCAGAAGGAACAGAAATTCCAACATTAAAATAGGTAGTAAATAATAGACATTTAAGACTTCTCAAGATAAACTACCCAGGCTCTCTTGAGTACAGAAGCAATTTAAGAAAAAGCAAATTTGTTTTTAAAAATTAATTTTAAATCCACTTAAATGCCTTGAGAGTGTTGGCAACTTTGCAAAAACATATACTTGCATAGTAGCATCAAGCCTGGATGCTGTAGAAGTGAGGTTCAAGAGTAAATTATATCCAGTGTTTGAAAAGTTATATCCAGTGTCTAGGAATGCTAATCGCTGCACTGTTAAATGATATTTAAATTTAAATAACTGGCATGCCTTTAGTGTTAGGGTATTCCTAAAACTGTTTTGATATCTTTAATGTTCTAATTTTGACTCAGCTGTGTTTGGAAGACATCCAATTCCAAGCACAGGATATAGACCAATTTTTGCTTAAGGGCTGTGCTTCGTACACTTATTCAAATAAATTGCTTCCAATTTTGTAACACTGTACAGTAAACCCATAGTAGGGTAGCCTTAAAGTTAAAAATAAATAAATGACTATAATAAGAGATCTACCTTATTTACATTTTTAAAAGTTGCTAGTTTTCCATTATTACATCTAGTCTAAATATATATGTAAATTTATAATACATTATGTCATTGTCACTGTCAGTGTCATTGTCAGGGATTGTTAGCTTTGTTTTCTCTATCTGTGCTACTACTTGTATTTTTGACATTTGAAAAGCACTGATATTAACTTTAAAGTTAGAGCTTGAGGTATTTGGTAAAAGATCATTTTAAAACCATCAACTGTTGAAGTTATGAGAAGTGTGTGTGTGTGTGCGTGTGTGTTTTCCCCCAGGATGTCACTAGAGCCTCAAAGAGAATAACTATGCAGTTCTCCTTGAAAAATTGGGAGACCTTAACGTAACCAGCCTACCACAGAAAGCCACTTGTTCTGTGATTTCTGATGCATGAGGGTACCTGAAATTGCTATTTAGGGATTTAATCACACACACAAAAAAATACTTAACATGGCTCCTTATAAATTTAGTTTTTTAGTTGAAGGCACTTTAAAAACATACCAAAGAACCGAATACCTAAGAAGAAAGAATTAGTGCAGACCCCCTGGATTGGGAGATGATGCTAGCTAGAGAGGGCATAAGTGTCTTTCAGTGTCCAGGAAATGAAGGAATATACACTATGACTTATTATTCTATGTTAGCAGGGCTATTACAGTTCTTTTCAAAAACAGTTTTAAGAATAAATATTTCAATAAATTTTTGTTAAAAGGCTGAATAAAGAGAAAGAAACAAAAAATATATATAGCTGCCTCAGCAATGACTTTTTCAAGCCATCACTAAAACAGAAATGCCTGTCCTTTCCACACTCATGCCCAAAGCATCACAGGAGTGACTGCCTGTATGCTCTCCCAAGTTTTTTCCATATTGAAGTACAAAATTACTAGAACTCCCCAAATAGTGGGCATTTGTATGCAAGTAAGACTGTGCATCCAACAAGGAAACTTGTAGGGAGGGAGAATAACTTATTTTCAAGGGAATTCGGAATGCAATATTGTATTTTCTGGAGTACTTGAAGAGCAGATGGTAAAGGATAAATTTAAGTCTATAGAAAAAGCAAGTGCATCTATCAAGGGAAACCAGCTACCAGCATGAAAATATGCCGCCCTTTTGTTTTTAGTGTGAATTATAATGTAATTCCCTGAAATAGCAGTGCTGCTATCATAAATATCCTTGTAATTATGAGGTTTTTCTCAGTGTGGATAGCTACACATAATGAAGGAATACTTGCTGCTTTTGAAGGTCCTTTGCAATTAAAAAGGACCGGGTGCAGGGAGAAAGGAAAGAAAGTAAAAAGGAGAAGGAACAAAATAAGGTAAAGTTAGATGATACTAAAGCCATGCACTATGGAAAAGTATACTCATATAAAACTTGAGAAAATGGATACATGAAGGTTGCAGGCCTAAAAGGATGGAAGACACATTAGCTTAAAAAATTGACTTCGAAATAAAATATATAGGCAGGCAGACATCTCCTTTATGCATCACTGCCTGGGGCTGAGAAGCATTTTCAGACCCCTCAATAATAATTCTTAGTATGTGATTTCACGGAATCATTATTTTAAATGTCATTCATGTGTGTTACATGTAAACTTACTGAAAATTGAACTGTAAATTATTACACTAAAATGAAATATGTGTTACTAATATTCACTGTTTTAAATTTTTATATATTTTTTGTTGATTTCAGAAAAGAAGGGAGATGATAAAAACATCAATGATGAAAGAGAATCATTGATCAGCTGCCTCCCACACACCTCCTACTGGGGACCAAGCCATGTGCCCTTCACTCAAATACCCAGGACCCTTCAGTCCATAGGCCAAGGCTCTATCCACTGAGCAAAACCGGCTATATTTACTTTTACTGGTTGTATAGGTGGCAACAGCAAGTACTACATACTTTAATTCAGAATATAAATTCTATTTAAAAAACACTGATTAAATTTTAAACAATCAATATCTTGAAATATATACACTTACATACATAAATTAGAGAACAGATTTACTAAGTTCTATGTATATTCCACAATTAGAATATATAATCTTGACCTCAAACAGAAATACAGTCTGGATTAAATGAACTTTAAGAAATTTTATAATACCAAGAATGTCAATAATGCCCAGGTGGTGTGGCTCAGTGGTTGAGCATCACTCCATGAGTGAGGAGGTAACAGTTCAATTCCCCAATGGGGAACACGCCCCAGTTAGGGGGCCTTTGGGAGACAGCGGATTAGTGATTTTCTCTCATCATTGTTTCTATCTCCCTCTCCCTTCATCTCTCTGAAAAAAAAGATCAATATGCACAATGGTGGGACAGTGTAGGGAAACTTTTATTTACTATTTGAAACTTTTGTTATTTCAAATAGTAAAATGTATAGAGAAATAGTTTTGTTGTTGTTATTGTTAATACTCAGCAGAGGATTTTTTTCCTGATGATTTTGAGAGAGAGTGAAAGGGAGAGTGAGAAACATTGATGTGAGAGACACATTGATTGGTTGCCTCTGGCATGTACCCTGTCTGGGATGGGGCAACAGGGAGGGGAAATCTACCTGAAACCCAGGGACGTGCCCTTGACTGGGAATCGAACCCACTACCCTTCATTATGTGGACTGATGTTCTAACCACTGTCAACACTGGCCAGCATGAGATAGAATCATACTAATAAGCCTTTTTCAATTTACTAAGTGAAAGATTTATATATTCTAAATATGTACCTATAAAACCTATATAAAAAGTGACTTAAAATTTAAAAAGCATCATGAGTTATTTCATTAGAGCATGTGTATATAATGTTCTTGTGCATTTACTGTTTGATATTTATAACGTGGTATTGATATAGGCATTGGGAATCTGGGGACCTGACGGTCTGTGATCACTGTGGGTTCTTGGTGTCTAACAGTAATTCAAATGTGAGCCAGCATAGAGTTTGTGGTGAAAGCAAGTTTATTGGTGGGGCAGTGAGACAAAGAATGGAATACTCCACAGAGATAGCAGCCCCCCTTTAACTGAATTTCCTTCCTTTATTTAGGTTCATTTAATGGCAGTAGGATATTCTATAAAGGGGAATTTTCAGGATTTTCCTGAGAAAGTGGTAACGATTCCTCAGGGGATCTCCATCAGCCATTTTGTATCCTTATATGGGCTTTCCCTATTGGATCCTGAAGGCTGGGGTTGTGGTGTCCTTTAGGGAGCTATTATTCTAAATAACTTCATTTTTATTCTAAAATATTTCAGACTATGCCGAAACCAGCTTGGCTCAGTGGATAGAATGTTGGCCTGTGGACTGAAAGGTCCCAGGTTCGATTCCGGTCAAGGGCATGTACCTTGGCTGCGGGCACATCCCCAGTAGGGAGTGTGCAAGAGGCGGCTGATCAGTGTTTCTCTCTCATTGATGTTTCCGACGTTCGATCCCTCTCCCTTCCTCTCTGTAAACAATCAATAAAATATATATAAAAAAAATAAAGATAAAATATTTCAGACTAATTTTTAAAAATTGAGTGTCCATTTTTACTATAATTTTGTACATTTTAAATGGGCTTAATAATAAAAGAAGATAGTTGGGCCACTCCTCTGGGTGGCTACTGAGAAAAAAACACAAAGTAAACCTAAAGAGGGAATAAAAAGAAGGCACCTAATCTATATATTTTGATCTGATAAACCACTTAAAAAAAAAAAAAACACAAAAAACACTCTTCATTTCCCCCACCTAATGTCCCTCAATAACTTAGTTCAGTACATTCAAACCCATAATGAGGATGATTTTTTTTTTGATCCTGGGCTTTCTTTTTTTTTTCTTCTTTTCTTTTTCAAGTGGTCATACTTTCAAATATTTATTTTGACCTATGTCATGTCAATTACATTCTTAACAATGGAAAGAGAAAAAGGTTATCCATGTTTATGGAACTGTGATTTTGTTAGGGAAGTCAAGCAATAAGTTAATACTGTTGCAGATAAGCTGCCAGGCAGCAAGGGAGAATTAATCAGCCAAGCACTCCAGAGGCTATTCAGAAAAGCAACCTTTATTGCAGATGCACTAGGGCCGTGACTCAGGGGAGTCAGTCTCCAAATGCTGAGTGATGAATATGGATGAAGCTTTCCCTTTATACCCTTAGTCTCTTTAACCCCCAAATACGGGTCAGGCTTCCAGACTTTTCACGGGCTTTGCAGCCTGCCATGAGTTGGAATGGAGGAAGTGAGATTACCCTTAGAGGCTTGCCAGTACTGGCGTCAGCCCCTCCCGGGTTGTATATGGTTCATGGTTTATGTCATCTGTAAAATGGGAGTATTTTGGGAAATAGGTCTGCAAGGCAGGACTGGGCATCACAGATAAGAGTGGAATTTGATAAGAATGGATTTTATTAGCAAGTAAGAGTGTGCATTAGAAGGCAGGATACTGGCACAGATTCAGATAGCTAGCCCCCACATGTCTTATTTTCGCTTTCAATACAATGTTGAAAGTATGAAGATAATATACATGGTAATAGGTAGGGGGTGGGATAGAGTAGGAGTGAAGGGTTCTTAAATGTGTGGTTAGAAAAGGTCTTCTAAGAAGGTGACATTTAAGCACAGATCTGAATGAAGAGAAGGGGTAAAAATCTAGATAGAAAGCTTATCAAATAGAAAAAATATCAACAGGAAGAGCCCTAGGTGAAAAGAGCTCATATGCTAAATAGCCCAAAGGCTGGTGAGACTGGAGCTGTGTAAACAGTGAAAGGGGAGATATTTATCAGAGAAGCTAGCAGGACCAGATCTCACAGGGCTTGGTAGAGAATCTGTGGTGTGAAGGTTTTATTTTAAGTGCCAGCCTATCTAATAAAAGAGTAATATGCAAATTGACTGTCACTCCAAGACACAAGATGGCTACCCCCATGTGGTCAAAGATGGCTGCCCCCATGTGGACACAAGATGGCCGCCATAAGATGGCCTGAAAGGGAGGACAATTGTGGGCAGTTATGGGTGACCAGGCCAGCAGAGGAGGGCAGTTGGGGGTAACGAGGCATACAGGGGAGGGAAGTTAGTGGAGACCCAGGCCTGCAGAGGAGGACAGTTGGGGGGGACCAGGCCTGCAGGGGAGGGCAGTTGTGAATGATCAAGCAAGCAGGGAGGTAAATTAGTGGTTACTAAGCTGGCAGGAGAGGGCAGTTGGGGATGACCAGGCTGGCAAGGGAGGGTAGTTAGGGTGACCAGACTGGCAAGTGAGGGCATTTAGGGGTCACCAGGCCAGCAGGGAGGGCAGTTAGGGGTGATTGGGCTGGCAGGGGAGGACAATTTGGGGGGGACCAAGCCTGCAGGGAAAGGCAATTTGGGGGGTACCAGGCCTGTAGGTGAAGGCAGATGTGGGCAATCAAGCAAACAGGGAGGGTAGTTTGGGGTGATTGGACTAGCAGAGGAGGGCAGCTGGGGGAGACCAGGCCTGCAGGTTTGGGAGTTGGGCAGGGGACCAGGCCTTCAGGGGAAGGTAATTGGGCGTGGGGGAGGACCAGGCCCATAGGAGAGGTCAATTAGGGGCAATCAGGCTGTCTGGGGAGCAGTTAGGCATTGATCATAGGAGGTGGTTAGGCTGGCAGGCAGAAATGGTTAGGGAGAATCAGACAGCAGCAGGCAAGGGGTTGGGATCCAGCAGTCCTGGATTGTGAGAGGGATGTCCAATTGCCCACCAGGATAGGGCCTAAACGGGTGGTCACACATCCCTCAAAGGGTCCCAGATTGGAGACTGTGCAGTCTTGGCTGAGGGACACCCTTGCCCCATGCACAAATTTCATGCACCGGGCCTCTAGTAGATATATGTTAGAGGATTTTAAAACATCATTTTAGCTGCTGTAAAGAGAAAGGTATTTAATATGCCAGGTCAAATGGGCTTCTGCACCCTCTTTAATTATCTTGGTGAATAAAGCTCTATGTTTGTGATAGACTCACCTTTTGTTCTATTTCCATAGAAACACTTCCTACTATACCAGGACATGGGAATAGTTTTTAACTTTGTATTTACTTTTTCTCTAACAAATAGTCATACTGTGCTTTAGTCTCTTGAAGTATAACTTCTGTATATACTTCTGCCAATGTCAATTAAATATTTTAGTATTTTTCCTCTAGGAATTAAATGAGGTTTTTCTGCTTGGTATTATCAATATACATAATATGTATGCTCTCTATTGAATTATTAAAGCCTTTGATTAAAAAATCATTAACTAGTTTAAAACTAACATTTAGATAATAGTACTCAATAGTACTCTCACCCCAAAGTCTAGAAAAGAAATTCAGTCCATAATGCCAAAATTCCAACAATTTTTTTCTCATTAAAAAAAGGCTTTTTTCCCTTTTTTTCATAATAGAAAGAAGATTAGCCTGACATTCTTCATTTGAGACATAGTAATTTTCTAAGCAGTGTTGAAATTTGGCTTTGTTATTTTCCCACACCAATTTTGGAAGCTGGTGTGGCTCAGTTGGTTGGGCATAGTCCTATGTAGGTGCCCATGTTGCGGGCTTGATCCCTGGTTGGTGGTAGAGGGGATGCAGGAGGCAGCTGATCCATGTTTTACTCTTGCACCTATATTTCTCTCTTTCTCTCCCTCTCCCTTCCTTTCTTTCTAAAAATCAATTTAAAAAATCTTCAGAAAACTAAAAAAATAGGTTTGATGACTCATACTTATTCTTCAAGACTTAAAAATAGCTAACGTTTACTTATATCAAATGGACAATTATCATATACTATAGCAGAGATATTACTAATATATTTTCTCTACCCTCTAATGTTTCATCTTTATTTTATTTGTTTTTAAAAATATATTTTATTGACTTTTTTACAGAAAGGATGGGAGAGGGATAGAAAGTCAGAAACATCTATGAGAGAGAAACATCGATCAGCTGCCTCTTGCACACCTCCTACTGGGGATGTGCCCACAGCCAAGGTACATGCCCTTGACCAGAATTGAACCTGGGACCTTTCTGTCTGCAGGCCGATGCTCTATCCACTGAGCCAAACCAGTTTCAGCTAATGTTTCATCTTTAACAATATACTCTGAAATTCTGAAAATTAATTTAAAATTTACAATAGAGTATGATGCCAATTCAGATATGGAACTCAGTGAATGTGTACCAAAAGAAATATATTTGAATTTAATTCTAAATCTGGGATCAGCAAACTATGACCCATTGTTGGGCCATCTGTTTATGTAAGTAAAGTTTTATTGGAACATGGCAATGCACATTCACTTATGTTTATTATGGCTGGTTTATGGCTAAAATAGAAAGGTAGAGTGGTTGTAATAGAGATTCTATGGACCACAAAATCTAAAATAATTATTATCTAGACATTTTATTTAAAGCTCACCCAAAGGTCCTTCTTCCTCAGCCCAAGGATAAGTAGGATTTTGATTAATGAGGAAATAGAAATGGGGTGAAGAACCAAGAGAGAATTAGCATTTGCAAAGGCTCAAAGAGACAACTGGAACATTTATGGACCATACATTTTTCCATAAAATAGGAATAAGGGTGAGTGAGGCCCAGAGGGTAGTGAAAAGATTTGATTCAATTGGAGAGATGAGTAAGCAACAAAAGGTAAAAATAGCCCTGGCTGGTTTGCCTTAGTAGATAGTGTTGGCCTGCAGACAGAAGGGTCCCAGGTTCGATTCCAGTCAAGAGTACATGCCTGAGTTGCAGGCTGGGATGTGCAGGAGGCAGCCAATCAATGATTCTCTCTCATCACTAATGTTTCTATCTCTCTCTCCCTCTTCTTTCCTCTCTGAAATTAATAATATATATATATATATATATATATATATATATATATATATATATATATATTTTTTTTTTAAAAAGAGAAAAATATATTCTGTGCACCATGCAAAGATTCTGAGGGTGACTGGTATTGAAGTTCTCTTGAAGTTGTAGGCATGCTAATATGATACTTCACAAATATCTAAATAAACTTTGACTTTTTAGTTATCACTTACATTCTTCCACAATAAATATTATTCACTTTAATGGTCTGATTGTAGCTACTTATTTGTAAGAAGTAAAAAAAAAAACTTTTATTAATAAATTTTCACATCTTCTCAGAAAAAAAATATGTTTAGGATTCTTATTTCAAAAGTAGTATTTAATTTGAAATATTTGTGTAGATAAGAAATGGCATACCCTGAAAATCAAATCAAACTGTAAGAACTGCTGCACTTCACCTTAATAAATTATGCCAAAGAAACCAGGCATAAAGTTGAAAAATTCTTGGCAAATAAAATGATTAAAGTGTTTTATAAGGTATAGCTACTTTGGAGGTGTTTGACAAAATATGTAAATAGTTGGCAGCATAGAAAACTTTAATAAAAATACTTTTTATTCCATACTTGATTCAGGTGATATCTCAAACAACAGCAGCATAATGTAAAATGACTTGCCCACATCTACCTCATACAGGCCACTGGAGCAATTGCTCTTACACTTCTTCCCTCCCAGTCCACTCATTGGTGGATACAGGTGATTCCACAGCCCTGTAGGCTGTTCTCACAAGCAGTGCCATATTGCCTGAGCTCTCACCAGGATGGAGTTACGGAGATTCTCCTCCTTTTGAAGAAGCAGTTGTTACCTGGCAGTTAACTTCTCAATATAATTTTTGTTCTTATGCTGCCATCTCCAGGTCAAACAATCTTTGTGATGATGTTGGGTCCTTCTTCCTCACCCCAGTGTATCTTGGATTTGATTTGTTCTCTGTATAAAGGCTTTGAAATTCAAGTACCTCCATAGACCAGGCAAGACATGTAAATGAGTGGTGATGTAGGCTGGGCAGTAGTGGAAATGGTCAGGACCAAGGCAAACTGTAGAGTTCAGAACTAGCCAAAAGGCATTTGGGTTCCATTAAAAAACAAATAGTATGGTGATCAAATACTCCTCAGGACTGAATTCGACCTGCTGAATACTGGGTGGTTAATTCTGCTCTTGTTGCATAACAAAGTTTCTTAGGGTGCTAAAATATGAAATAAGTAAAAGATCTGGGGATCATTTAAGGCTATTTCATTCAGATTCAAGATATACTGGAATCAATTCAATATCTCATTTTCACCATGGCAAGATACCCCAAAGAGGTTGTGATTTCTCCTCCTTCTACTTCTAGTGACTTTATTCTGTGGAGACTCAGCATATTCCATCTCTTTCTCATGCTCACTCCCACTCATGCTCCCCTTTTATTTCTTCCTTTACCCCATGTAGCTCTCTCCTGATTTCATGAAACATTTGTTTCCTTACTCAGATATACTCTAAAAACAAAAACACCTGGATGGTTATATAATGCATTTTGCTAGAAATAACAGTTCTGATAATGGCTCTTGAAAATTATTATCATGAGGAAGCTGTATAAAATTCCCAGGGCTCTTCAAAAGTAAATAGATAAAGGAATTCTCCCCTGATCTTTTGTGAGAAAGGTATGTATCAGTATCACTGATGCATTATAGACTCTGAAAGGTCAACCATGATTAACATAACACATGGAAGGTAACTTTGTAAAAAATTCTAGAAGTCATCTTGCTTTAATTATTTTAATTAAGGAAAATTCTGATCATATAGTTAAGAGGTAATATGTTAATAAAAACAACAAAACAATAAATTCCTAATGGGAAATTAGTAATTGTAATTTATTTTTTCTACTCTTTTTTTTATTATTATTGGAGACTATTTCAAACTACAGAATATGAGCAAAACAAATGTATACAAATTTTCCTCCCTTAGAATTCACATGGAGTTTTCACAAGAGACCTGTAAACTCTCTTAAAATATCACAAAGAAAGATAATGTTTATATTTTTTAAGATTCATATTTGGGAATATAGCATCCCAGTGTCACAAAAGCAGTGGTAATTTCTGGATGTGCTTATATTTCTAATAATTATTTTTTAAGATGCCTAGAGTGACAACTCATATTGAATCGATAATGTCAAGTCATCTTTATTTTCCTCCTATCAATCTTCAGTCTTCTTATTCCAATTTTTATGTAAATTATAAGACAAATATCACCACCTAACCCACACACTGGCTCTGTATACACCAAATAACAACAGAGCAGGGAGATAGTCTGCTTAAAGCTGAATGTAATGGGTTTTGAGTTGTCATTTCAAAGTTTCTGTCTGGGCCTCAGATGTGCAAAAAACCCCATTTGTAAATGGGTAGACAGAGGTCACACAAGTTTTCTTCCTATAAAAAATGTGAGGATCTTCTCTTCATAAGAAGTCTGAAATTGAGAAGGAAAGATCAGAGTAAGGCAAAGGGGAAGGACTAAATTATTACCAAAGGTAAGAGCTCTATCAAGGATAAGAGTAGACTGATTCCTTTTCTGTAGATTCCTTCACAGTCTTCTGGGCCAGCATTTTATCCAGCCATGGTCACAGCAATGAGCATCATGCAGGTGTACCTAGCAGTAGCTCCATCAGCTGTACCAGAGAGTTCTTGTTTTTTGCCCTGAGGCTTTCCTGACTAAATGGCTGAAATTCTTCTGAAAACCTGTCAGACCCTCACACAAGTATGGTCTGGATATGCGTGAAAGTGAACATGCCATGGGGCAACCCTTAACCAGTGAAAATAGTGCTTCTCTTTTGGCAACTTGAAAATCATTCCCTTCAGAAGGCAATAGAACACACTGCTTTTGGCTGATCTACTCAAATTTGAGTTCTTTTTATAATATACAAAGCTATAATTATGAATATTGCTGATGCAGACCATTTGCCCTGGTGGGATATTCACTTCATATATAATCCTATATAATAAAAGGGTAATATGCAAATTGACTGGATGGCAGAACAACCAGGCAGTGGGAGATGGGGCTAGCAAGTGGGCAGCACCAGGCCAGCCAAGACTGGTGCCAGCAGGCAGAGGGAGGGGACAGTGATCAGGGAGTGGGACAAATAGCAATATTAAAATATTTCTTCTAATTAATTCAATTTCAATGTGCACAAATTCATGCACCAGGCCATTAGTGATAATAATAATAAGGCTCACATAGTATTAAATATAATTATTGTTATATTAGTAATTATTTATTATTATATAAACAGTTCAAAAGTAGGTCTATAGTTATAATGCAAATAATACAATGATTAATAAATAATAATATAAGATTAAATTAACAAATGTAAACCTACTTTTGCTGAACTCTGTATTTTTTTATACATATACTAGAGGCTCAGTGCACAAAATTAATGCATGGGGATGTATAATCAGCCCAGCCTGCACCCTCTCCAATCTGTGACCCCTCGAGGGATGTCTGACTGTGCATTTAGGCCTGATCCTGGTAGGATTGTGAGAGAGATGTCCGATTGCTTGCTTAGGCCCAATATTATCAGGATCAGGCCTAAATGGGCAATCAGACATCCCTCTCTCAATCCAGGACTGCTGGCTCCCAACTGCTTGCCTGCCTGCCTTCCTGATTGCCCCTAATTGCTTCAGTCTGCCAGCCTGATCACTCCTTAATCATTCCCCTGCTAGCCTGATAGATGCCTAACTACTCCCCTACCAGCCTGTTTGCCCCTAACTGCCCTCCCCTGCAGGTTTGTCACCCGACCTTCCCTCCTCTGCTGGATTGCTCACCTCTAACTACCCTCTCCTCAGGCTTGATTGCCACCAACTCCCTTCCTTGCAGGCCTGGTCCTTCCCAACTGCCCTCCCCTGCTGGCCATCTTGTTGTGGCCATCTTGTGTCCACATGGAGGCAGGATCTTTGACCACCTGGGCACAGCTGTCTTGTGTTGGAGTAATGGTCAATCTGCATATTACTCTTTTATTAGGATAGAGCCCTGGTGCATGGGTGGGGGCAGATGGTTTGCCCTGAAGGGTGTCCCAGTTCAAGGTGGGGGTTCCCTTGGGGCATGAGACAGCCTGAGCGAGGGGCCTGTGGTGGTTTGCAGGCCAGCAATCCCCCTGGTGACCCAAGCAGAGGCCCTGAGATCTGGGATTTATTTATCTTCTATATTTGAAACTTTGTAGCCTTGAGTGGAGCCAAGCCTCCTGCTTGCTTCGTGGCTGCAGCCATTTTTGTTGGGATTTATTTATCTTCTATAATTGAAATTTTGTAGTTTTGAGTGGAGTCCAGGGCCAGCAAGGGTGTGAGGAAAGCTTGGCTTCCTCCATTGTCAGGGAAAGTCAAGCCTCCTGCTTGCTCCATGGCCTCAGCCTCTTGGTTGGGTTAATTAGCATACTCTCTCCTGATTGGCTGGTAGGCATGGCTTGTGGGTGTAGTGGAGGTACAGTCAATTTGCATATTACTCTGTTATTAGATAGGACATATCTATATACACGCATACACACTAGTAAAACTACTGTTTCAGTATAATCTCTGGTTGGAATTTGAGGATTTAAATGTCATATAGAACTTTGTTATTTTTTATCTTCCAATAGTTGAATCAAAACTGAAAAATAGGTAACTTGTTCAATTCCCAATCAGGGCACATGCCTTGGTTGTGGACTCAATCTCCAGTAGGGGACCTTTAGGAGGTACCCAATTAATGATGTTTCTTTCTCATCGATGTTTCTATCTCTCTATCCTGCTCCTTTCCTTTCGTTGTAAAAATTGATAGAAATATAAGTTTTTTAGAAACTATAAGAAATACAAATTCTACAGTAAGCTTCAAAACTAACTTTTATCAATTTTCTTTTGAAATCACTTTTCTCCTCACATTTTAAAATGTGGATTTTCATTTTACTGTATGAATTCTAGCAAGATATATAATAGATGGATATCATTTTTATAGCAAAGCATCCACATGTTTTTCTAATGTTACAACCAGGGATCTAGCTAGGGACTTGCCAACACATTTGTTCTCAAACTTTATTTTTTTACTAAAAAAAAAAATCATGCCTAGAAGCATAAACAAATAAAACTGATAGAAGCAGATATGCTTGGGTAGAATGGTATCATGCTCACCATCTCTCTCTTTAACTGCGGGTATTTATCATTGTGGGACCTGCATAAAATTCCTAGGGCTCTTCGAAGCACAGTTTTCAAACCATTGTTTCAAAGTAATCGAGAGAAAAATGATGCAGCAGCAACTTTCTGGAAACTCAAAAATGAGGATGAGGTTCTAAGAATGGGAAATTTAAAGAATTATGAGAGGGACTAAAAACCTAACCTGAGATTATTCTTTGTAAACAATGAAGTATGTATTGACCTTACATAAAAATTACTTCCCAGAAATTTTTTCTAGTTATACTTCAAACACAGGCATTTTCTGTTGAAGAGAGAATGTGTATGTTCCAGAAATTCTAATTTTCACTTAGCTCCTATGTAGAATATCTCAGTCAGCTTCACTAAAATTTTTCAGAACAGCTCTTTCTCCCTTGTCCCCTTTATTTCACCTATGGTTTGGTCAGTATTTCCATTGGAGAAATGTCCATCTAAACTGGGAGGTTTTCCGTAAACTTTTACTAAATAAGACCAAGGTGGAGCCATATTGTCCTTTCTTTTTAATTCTCTGGTGCTCAATACCCTCATAGTCTTGTTAAAAAAAGCAAAATTCAACTGAGTAAATTTGAAGATCTAATTGGTTTTATTGTGCAATTTATGAGTTGGGGAGCTTCTAACAAGAGGGTGTCCTGAGGGATTGCACAAAATGAAGAGTTGTTTTTTGTTTTTTGGGGGAGGGGAGGAAAGGTGGAGCATAGGAGCTATTAACAAAAGAAATGATTTATTTTTAGAACAAACACTTTTGGGGGTGGAGGGGAGAATGGCAAGAATTTTTATCATGCAGCTGGTTTCTTTGGGGGTGAGGAGAGGAGGTGGGATGAGGATCTATGGACATATTTTCACACTGGTCCTTTTTTAGAAAATTCTCAACTCCTTGATTAAGATTATATTTCTAGGAAAGGTTGAAACAGCAAGGAGGTCAAGTATGGAATAGGTTTGTTATCACAGCCTTAGCGCACATGACACGGTTTTGTGCCCGTGGTCTTCCCTTTAACAGTCTTCTGAGATTTGCACTTATAAATCCATCGAAGAAGGCCACCTGGTAAACTCTGTAATCCCGGGAGACCTTCCCGTTTGTTCCTAAGTGACAAACAAGGATTTAAGGGATATTCTTGGAGCCCAGATAACAAGTCAACCAGATTCCCCTGGAAATGGTTCAGTGCTGACAGTGCCGTCCTCCTTTTCCAACGACAGCTAGAAATCATAAGGCTAAGTTGGAGTCAGTCACACTGGAAAGCTCTGTTTTCTTATTTTTCCTGCAAATGCCCCACTACTTGATAGTACATGAAGCATTCTGTTACTGAGGAGAAAGTAAAGGGAACATGCTGAAACTGGAAGATCCCTGTGAAAATCTGCAAGGAGTGATTGCATAGAATCATCAAATACTGTCTGGATTCTTTTGGGTTCCTGGAGTTACCCTGCTAACTACACATATTCTACACACTCAAAAACACATTCCTAAGCAAACCAAAATATGTGGAGAGTTTCTGGTTGATTTCCAACTTCTACTGAAATGTGTGTGGTCTCATTCCTATGTGCTGCACCCTGAATGAACCCATTTATAGAATATATTACTTTTTCTTGATTTTATCCACCTCCAAACACTAGTCACTAAGTTCAGAGTAAAAGTAAGAGGGATTGCTAGGACAGGTGGGCTGGAGAGCAGTGGGTAGAGAGGTAGTGAGGAAGCAACTTGAAATTAATTCAAGAGAATATATGCACATACTCACCATAAGAACATTTCACTCTTTATCTCTTGTCTCATTTTGGAGTCTCCAAAAATGTTTCTGCTTTATCTCTTGTCTCATTTTGGAGTGTCCAAAATTGTTTCTCCTTTTCTCAATCCATTGTATATTCTCTCAACAGACCACTTTATGAAAATAGTCTCACTTTTTTCTTCATTGATCCATGAAATCTTAAATTTTCTCTTACTTCATTATACAGAATAAAAAGTTCTTTTTGTCCTACTCCTAACCCTTTACAGCTAAGACCTGAAGGCTGTGTATGCCTCACCATGAAATTGTCTTCTTGTGGGCTTTTTCTTAGCACCGTATGGTATTCTATTTAAGGATTTTTGTCCACAGGTTTTAGATTAACATCTATTTCTCTTTATTGGATATACTTAAATTGTGGGTATATGTGGGTATACTTAGATCTATGCAGTTTTATCACATGTGTATATTTGGATGAGCACCACCCCAGTGAAGATACAAACAGAACTAATATGTGAATTCTTCCTGCTATAATTTTATGGTCATAGCTTTCTTTCTACCAATTTTGCTGACTCTGGCAACCATTGATCTGTGCTTCATGGCTGTAATTTTTATTTCAATAGTGACATATAATGTTTTCATACATTATATAACCTCTTTGAGATTGCTTTTTTTTTCACTCAGCATAATTCCCTTGAGAAATATCCAGATTATTGCATGTATCAATAGTTAGTTCCCATTCACTGATAATTTGTATTTTATTTGACTGTTGATGAACTTTGGGCCATTTTCCATTTTGGATTATTATAAATGAAAATGAAAATTATAGAACTAAAAAATTCAATAACGAAAATAAAAGCTCAATGGATAGGCTCAGTAGTAGAACCGAGATGACAAAGGATTGAATCAGTGAATTGGAAGACAGATCAATAAAATTTACTCAACTTGAACAACAAAGATACAAGAAAAAGAACAGTTTCAGGGTCTTGTGAGATGATAACAAAAGCACTAAAATTCATACCATGATTTCTTTCTAAACATCAGAACCAATGGAAAGAAGTGTTGGAATCCTTTTCACGTCCCACGTGTCCAGGGTTCTCATGTCAGGGTTCAGGATCTGGAGAAGGCTGCACACAAAAGAAGAGAGACTGGAAAAGCATCAATTTTGGGAAATAATGGGGGCCAGGTGGGAGTCTACCTCTAGGGGGAGGACATCACCAGCTCTGGCTTTTCGATCCCCTTTTATTAGGGCTAAGTGATACATCCACGTCCGTTAGGTCACGAAATTCTAACAATGAAATCAACCAGCAAGAATTAACATAAGACTAAAAGTGTGGAAGTTTCTTCAATTACCAATGTGTCATTTAAACAATATGTGAATAGTTCATACTTAACATTAGACTAAAATGTGGCAGCTAATGTCTCACCTAAGTGGTGAGTAAATAGTTCATACTTAACATAAGACTAAAGATGGCATCTGCTTTAGCTACCAAAGTCTCACCTAAGCGGTGAGTAAACAGATCCATTAAGGTTTGACCAGGTTTCTTTTTGTTCTATTTATATCTTTATTAGAGAGATAATGACTGGTTTCCTGCAAAGAAGGAAGAAAAAGGAAATTTAGCTCTTCCAGGTGAGAACCAGAGGAATAAATGGGTTTATTCTAACTTGGCAGTACCTGATACTCTTGTCTTTATTTTATTTTATATTTTATTTTATTCATTTTTCATTAAAATCTGAATTTTGCCCTGTCTCATATACCTGACCTTAAAAGTTAATGAAACAATATAAATATGCAGAAAAATACAGAAGATAATGTAAGGAGCACTGAGCATGAGCAAATCTTAATATTTGCCACATGGCTTTTCTTTATTTTTAAATAAATAGATCATTATAGATGCAGTCAAAGACCACTCTCCAATCCCATTCTTGTGCTTCACTTCCTTGTAGGTTTTAATACAATTACAATATACAGCACTTATACACAATGTATTACATAATATTTGAAGTTTCTAAACTTTAAATAAATTATCTCTTAATCTCTTTTCCCCCTTAAACATTATTTTTCCCTACTAAAAATATGTGAATCCCATTTTTCTCCACTGATACATTTAAGTATAATTTGATTTTGATCAATCAATGGTTTGAAATGTTACTTATTTTTTGTTTGTTTCTTTTTAAATATATTTTTATTGATTTCAGAGAGGAAATGAGAGGAAGAGAGATATAGAAACATCAATAATGAGAGAGAATCATTGATTGGCTTGCCTCCTGCAAGCCCTACACTGTAGATTGAGCCTGCAACCCAGGCATGTGCCCTGACTAGGAATCTGTCCTTGACCTTCTGGTTCATAGGTTGATGCTCAATCACCAAGCCACACTGGCTGGACTGTTGTGTTTTTTTGTTTGTTTGTTTGATTTAAATTGACATTTCCCTGATTCCTAGTGAGGTTAAGTGTCATTTTAAATTTTATTATTCATTCAGGTTTCTGTTTTTGTCAATTGTCCAGTCAGAATTGTCAATTCATCAACAAATTTTCTGATGTTTGTTAATCTTTGCACTTCTGATGTGAACTTTTTATAAATGACAAGTTCAATTTACTGATAGTTTACATAAATGCTTAAATCCTTGCTTATAAATGAAGTTCATATGTGATTTGTTTTCTTGAATTGTCACTTTGATTTTAGTATAATACAAGTATAATAATAATATAACAATCTTGAGGATTCATACTATTACTCAAATACTATTTATTTATTTTTGCCTCCTGTTACTCTTATGTTTATTAACTGCTCTTAAATATTTCTATTTTTATCTTCTAACATAACCATGTGCCTGATATAAGGATTATCTTATTTTTTATTACCTTGCAATTTTAATTAGAGAGCCTTTCTTTATATATGTACATCTTAAGTATGTTGTTTAAATTTTTACATACTGTCTCCTAAAATTAATCTGGAGTAAATGTAAATTCAGATTTTATTTTGCTAGCCATATATATATATATAGCCAATTATATATATATATATATATATATTATTGTTTAAGTATCACAAATAGTAGTACATATGTTTCCTTTTCTCCCCCATTGACCTCTCCCTGGCCTCCCCTACTCCCTAGCATGTACCCTAACCTGCCTCCGCCCCGTGTCTTGTATCCCTTGGTTATGCTTATATGCATGCACACAGGCCCTTCCGCCGATCTCTTACAGCCCCCGCCCCTCACTTTTCCCTGCCTTCCCACTGTATTCTGACAGTCTGTTCAGTGTTTCTTTGCCTCTGTATCCATCCTTTCCCTCATTTCTTTTCTTTAAAAAATCTTGCATCTTCATACTAGAGACAAACATATAAGAACAAAAAATGGTTTAAGTCTCAGTTTCAATGTCCAACAGTTCTGAGTCCCAGTTTCAATGTCAAATAGTTCCTTATGTGTACATGTCAGCAATGATATCTGGATGGTGGACAAATGGTGCAATGCAGGTTCCACACTCTGATTTGGTACGGGACAACCTGCAGTGACGCACAACTGCTGACTGCTAGCATGGCAAGGCGTTGTAAGCGTCTTCCGTCTCTGGACTGTCTGCGGGGTTGGAGCAAACCTGTCAGTTCCTTTCTGTTGCAGGAATCCATATGGTCTTGGAATAATTTTCTGAAAATACACAAACATATTCTTGACCAAAATTAATAAAGGAATCTTTTCCGTAAATTAGACTTGGGATTCTTTTTATTTTTGCCCAAATGATTTTCCTTTGGCTTATTTTGACACCATGTTAGCTATATTTTTTTAACATATCTATTTATTTATTTTGGAATTTATTTTGGAAACTTGGTGTGCAGATTCATTTTGAATAGTAAGTTTTTATTGTCTCTCTCTCTTTTTTTTCTCCCCTATGCTCACCTATCATTATTTAATAAGTTTATAGTTGCCTACATTTAACCTGTCTTCCTTGTCTGTCACCAGTTTTTATGGCAGTATTTCTCCCGTGTTTTTTCATTGGAGAAATCATGAATTAGTTTGCTGAGCCAGGGAGTAGCTTGATTTTGTTCCTGATCAGCAGAAGCATGTCTTTATTTTTCACTTATATAGTCCCATTGCTTCCTATAAAGCTATAGATTCAGAGTGTTTTAGTTGAAAAATAATACTATATCATTTTCAACTTTTATACATCTGAGGACTCTCCCTCAGCTCTGGATGCAAGCAGGGAGCATGGCCCAGTGCCTAAATTAAGGCACATAGTATTGAAAAAGCAGCCTGGCCTGCACGGCTTGATGCTTGAGCATTGACCTATGGACCAGGAGGTCACAGTTCAATTCCAGGTCAGGGCACCTACCTGGGTTGTGGGCTTGATTGCCAGTATGGGGTATGTGGAGGCAGATGATCAATATTTCTCTGTAATCATTGATGTTTCTGTCTTTCCCTCTCTCTTCCTCTCTGAAATCCTTTTTTTTTTTTTAGTATATTAAAAAAACAAATCAGTGCAGAAACAATCAAGGCTTCCCTTACCAACCCTCCTCCACTGGCTTTGCAGTGGTTTTGATCATATGCCTACAATGTGAAGTTTGACAATTATATTTTGTATAATTTTTAAAAATCATTTTTAAAATTATATTTTTGTGTTTCACATACACACATACATTTTGGAATCTCTGCTTCTATGTGGGACATGGGTAAATAGGAATTCTAAGATTTGGACAGAAATAATTTGTTGTGCTTTCTCTTAAAGCCTTCATTAAAGAGTAGTCAATGTTTTGCTCTGAGAATTGTGCCTGTTAATCCACTGCTCCTTCGGAGTTGCTTTCAAGCTCAGTCTTATTCATCTTTTGAGAAGAAAAAAAAAAAACCCTCAAATACCAAGGCTAGTCGCCAAACGTTTTAAATGTTCAAATTAATTTTCTCCTGTTTTTTATAAGGAGAAAGTTATGCTAATTTTAGAGGTTTTGTTTTAAACAAACCCCGATGATGCTTTTTTCTTATGTTAATTAAGTAGGAAAACTACTAAAATATAGCTATTTAAGCTTTTTGAAGGAAAACATGAATGATGAAGTGGCTATAAGAGTGCAGCTATGAGATTGATGCTAAGATGCAAGTCAGTGGCTCCCACAAAAGAGCTGTGTGTCTTTGAGTATGCAGGGACAGAACAGGTCCTGGGAGGTCATGAGCATGCAGCCCCTAAGAACATGACTCCTGGAGCCTGGGTGGTGAGGATCCACATCATTTAAGAGTTTGATGTTTTCAAGGGCACAGGGAGACCCTTGTCCGCATATCTGTGCTGCTGAGAGGACTTCTGCCGCCCTCCACCGTGGTGGCTGGACTGTGCAGTCTCCAGATGAGCCTGGTCTGATGCCATGAACATGGAAGTCATGGGTGTACTTTGCAAACATGATGTTCCAGAAACCCAGGGTCACAGCCCGGCTGGGGTGTAGTAGGGAATAAAAACTTTTAGGACTCCCCAAAGTAAAGCGTATCCTTATTTTTTTCCTTAGAAGGAGACAAGTTATATGGTTGAAGACAGGCAGATGGTAAGCATTATTATATTTTAAAGAAAGAAGCAAGATTGACACAGGAAACCAAATAACCAGTCTGAGAGATTATGTCTCAAAAGGAGAAAAGGACCCTAGTTATATCTTTAATAACAGAAGTATAAATTTTGGCAATAAAGAAGAACAAAACATTATATAGATGTTTAGGGGCTATGAGAGTGTAAGGATTTTAAGTTATGTTTTCAGGGAGAAATGCTTTAATGGTTTGAGATGCATGTTGTCCCTGCTACTGCAATCAATGGAAACTCACTTTCATTTATCCAGTGGGTGTCCAATGGGATAAAACATAATATTAGAGTAGGACAGTTGCACATTTGAAAAAAAAATTTAATGTGCACTTATCTTTAATAAAATGCTAAGTAAAAATGGTAAGTTTTGTATGTCATATAACAATCATTTTAAAAGGAAATGTAACTATTTAGAATTTTATTCACTCCAAATCAAAGTACAATGTATATAAGCTTTATATTACTTATCATAAAACACCTCTATTATGCAGTACTTCATTTGTTTTTAACATGCTGTTAAGAAAAGGGAAATAAATACATTGTTGTAAAAGAGAAGAATAATGAATTAGTAAATATGTTATCCTAATAATAATATAGTAGCCCTCCCAAATTCCCAAAGACGTATGTACTTAATTCAACTTCCTCTATATACAACTCACTCAATGTTGAAAGCAAATTGCTTCAGATAATGCAGACACTCAACTATTTTGACTGATTGAATGAATTAAAATCATATTTCTGAAAGAGTACAGGAAAAGCAAGTGTGAAAATGAAGCCATTAAATGAAAATTTCATTCAGTGCAGAGAGAAAGTACTACTGTAGGCACAGCATCACAGATGTTTGCCTGCCAACCTTGCCTCTTAAACCCAAGTCTGGGGGGGAAAAAGGAAGTTACTATTTCTTCTTACTTATTTTCTCCTGGAGGAACTTAAAACATTTCCTGTGCTGAATATTTGTTCTATACAATGTGCTAAAAGAAGTACTTTGAGCATAGACTTGTGTTGCTAAGTGGACATAAATACAAGGTGAATTGTTCTGTTGGAGGTTGTAAGGGGAGTGGTGTGCACAGTCTGGGGCAGGGGTCAAGTTCACAAACCTCAGTTCTTAAGCCTAATCACTGGCCCAGGGGAGAAGGGACCCTTTTATTATGAGGTTGGAAATAAAGCTTACATTCCTCTTTTATGGGAATATTTCAACATGCCAATACAAGTAATTTCCGGTGTTGAACTCTACAATGTTATCAGATGGATTTCTCCACATAATGTTTGCTCCCTTTCTTTTACTGATATTATTACACTTTCCCCTTTCTCTGCCTCTTACCACTTTGCAATTTTTCTTGCAAAGATTATTCATACAGGAATTTAATCAATCTGGATCTCTATTGAGACTTCCAGGACTAGTAAACAATAGATCTTTAATATTTAAGCAGTTGACAAGCAACAATTAACTCTCTTTGTTGTCACAGTCTTTCACATTTTATCACACTTTTGGAAATCATTAAAAAATCAACTCTCAGATTTTTAATGGCAGAGTATTGTATATATTAGTAAAAACAATACAACCAAAACCCATTTTAAAATGTTTTTTACATTCCTTTAAAGATAATGGAAAAATTAATGTTTTTAAAAATGTGTTATCAATTTCATACAGTAAACTTGAACAAAATACATTGTTTACTGATTTTGTCCCATTTTTCAATTAAAAATGCAAATGAGATCATGTAACACTTGTGTTTTCATTGCTACAATGTTGTATATTTGCTCTTACAATGAAATTCAAGGTTAACATGGCTATAGAACCCTATGGGTTCTAGCTTATTCCCCAAATTGATCTTTAATAACTCTCACTCTCCCTTGTTCCTTTATGATTCAACCATACCAACTTTCTGTGTTACTGAACAGGTCATGTTCTTTTCTGTCAGGAAACTTGCATTACAATATTTGCACATGATGCTCCCTTTGCCTAGAATGTTCTGCCCCTAGGTAGCTGGAAATGTCTTTTCTTCCAGATAGCAAATAAACACAATTCTTTATCTAGGCATTCTTAACTGTGCAGAGCCCATACCCAGCTATTATTTCTTCCCTGTTGCATTGTTTATGTTCATAGGTTTGTGTGTGTGTTTTTTTACTCTGATTTGAAGACATCTTTCTTTTTTCATTTAGTTTATTTAACCATTTATTGATGACTCTTATTACAAGAAATTAAAGTTCCATAAGATTGAGGGACATTTCTATCTTCTCCTCCACTTTATTCCCAGAACCTAGAATAATAAATACTTAATGGTAGTCTGTGTTCAATAATTAAACAAATCCTTCAACAGGAGAATCATGCTGAGGATATGTCAAAAAGAAAAGAAACACAAAATATATTGGCTTTTCCTTAGACCACACTCTGGTTTTTTCCTTGAAGAAGTTAAGTAAGCTATCAGTAGAAGATTAAGAATTCATTACCACAATTTCACACCCTCAGAAAAAGGTTAGTAAAACAAAGACAAGTGAGAATAAAGATCTCTTGCCTTCAAATTGATAAAGAAGCAGATATCCATTGTGCTTCCTCTAAACCTGTCTACTCATATCTTAGCACAGTAGTAATTTGAAGAGCATATGTGAGCTAGAAAAGAATGTATGCAAATAATTAAAAGATAAACATCCAGGTAATAGGAGTGATGGTGACCTCAGATTGATCATATTTTAAGGAATTTCAATGTTTGATTCTAAGTCAACTTTAAAGAATAAAATCTGCAATAAAAAATGGCACAAAAGTAGTTGACTAGGTTAGCAGATGACTAGCCAAGAAAATTTTGTCTTGAGAAGGGGAAAAAATGGCGGTGGAACGGAGGGATTCGATCTGAATCTGCTCACAGGGTAGAGGGAGCAGCTGAGAGTCGCGCAGGGAGCATTTGTCGGTGACTAGGGGGACAGCTGTGCTCCAGGAGAAGATAGAGGACTGCTGGGCTGGCCTCCCCAGCCTGAGAGGCCCCAGTACTGCTGGGTTCTCTCCCTGGCCAACTGCGCGAGGAGGCGCGCGGAGGCGGACCACGACATCTTGAACGAGAGGAGCCGGAAAACATACAGCTGCCGTTCGCGGTACCGGCGGGACCTCTGGGGCTCCCGGAGCACCGGCGACCAGGTGGCGCGCAGAGCCCAGGGAGCTCTAAACTCCAGCAAGGAAAGGTCAGATTTCCCTGGGGGTACTTTGGGCTCGAAACTGAGGGGGCTGGCAGTCTGGGAGATCTGCACCTTGGAACTCAAAACCTGGAGATCTGCACCTGAAATAGAATCTGTGGCTGTTGAAGCTGGTGAACGTGGGAGAGGACCCTTGGAGCTGGTGGCAGAGTTGATCCCTGGAGCGCAATCAGTTTGGACCTGACAGAGGGGGGAAGCCCGGAAGATCTTGGGAGGGTTCTGGCTGCTAAAACAGCAGTCACCATTAGAGAGGCAGTATTGTTTAGTTCAGGATAAAGAGGACCAATAGACCCAGAAGTCAATCTAGAAACACTGCCACCCAGGGGCCAAATCAGAAATTGACTCTTGTGTGACAGGGAATTGATTATATTTTCTCTTCGACCTTGGGAATACAGTCTATTTTCATCTACACTTTAGTATCTTTTACTCTACCTCAACTTCACCTTTATACCACCACTCTCTGGCTAACCTTTCCCTATTTAGTGCCTTGTTTCCCTTACACTTTTCCCGCTTTAGATTTACCTAATTCTTTCCCCCTACCCCCTGTTAAAATTTCACCCCACTGATATATCTAATCTCTAACCACCTAATCCAAGTGCATATATACCTCTAGCTTCTCTGACTTCACTATCTTAAAGTGTTTTTAGCCCTGTCCTGTTGTTGTTGTTTACTTGACTGTTGATTATATTGATTTTTTAAGCAGGTTTATGAGATTGATTTGCTTATTCTGTTATTTTGGTTTGTCTTGTAGGGGGGGTTATTTTTATTTTTGGTGTTGTTTCTTGTTTTGTTGTCCTCATCTGCATTGTTTTTGAGATAGATTTTTGCTTCTGTGTTCCCTCACCTCTCTTGATATTAGTTGTATGTAATTTGTATCAATCTCCAAGTACTTGTTGCAGGTTTTGGTTCGGATTAGGGGCTATCCTATAGGAGTTTTCACCCCACATTTATAATTTACTCCTTTTATTTCTTTTTTTCTTCTCCCCCTTTTCCCATTATCATTTTGGCATTCCTGTCTTTCTTTTTTGTGAGTGTATGTGTTTGGGGGGGTCTCTTTCTTTTTTGTGTGAGTGTGGGTGTGTGAGTGTCTGTGTGGGTCTGGGGGAGGTTCTCTTTCTTTTTTCCCACCTATCACCAAATTTGCCTTTCTCTGGCGGTCACCTTTATTTGGAATTACAATTACTTTGACTACATTCCGGTTCAGTGCCTGGTGCGTTGCACCTGGTTGTGTTGTATTTTGTGCCTTTAAATCAACACAGGAGAGTGAGAACTACATAACCACATACACAGAGAAGAGAGACCATGGGAAGACAAAGAAATAGCCCACATATGAAAGAAAAGCAAGGCTCGCCAGAAAAGGAGGTAAACGAAATGGAAGTTAACAACCTGTCAGAGAAAGAATTCAGAGAAATGGTCATAAGGTGGCTGAAAAGAATGGAAGACAAATTTGATAATATGAGTAAGACCCAAGAGGAAATGAGGAAGACTCAGGAAGAAATGATGAAGAGCCATGAAGAAATGAAGAGAAGCCACGAAGAAATGAAGAGGAGCCAAGAAGAAATGAAAAATGACATTGCTGAAGTAAAGAACTCAATAGAAAGTATTAAGAGTAGACTAGAAGAAGCAGAGGATCGCATCAGTGAGCTAGAAGACCAGGTAGGAAAAAATAACCAAGTAGAGCACCTTCTAGAAAAAAAAATTAAAAAGCAGGAGGAGAGCCTAAGAGAACTATGGGACAACATGAAACAAAACAACATCCGTATAATTGGGCTTCCAGAAGGACAGGAAACTGAGCAAGGAATAGAAAACCTGTTGGAAGAAATAATGACAGAAAACTTTCCTGGTATAGGAAAGGAAAAACCCACACAAATCCAAGAAGCTCACAGAGTCCCAAGCAAAATAAACCCCAAAAGACCTACGCCAAGGCACATTATAATTAAATTGGCAAACACCAATGACAAAGTAAGAATCTTAAAAGCTGCCAGAGAGAGACAGAAAGTCACCTACAAAGGAACACCCATCAGACTAACAAGTGATCTCTCAACAGAAACCTATCAGGCCAGAAGGCAGTGGAATGAAATCTACAAAGTCATGCAAAGGAAGGGTCTGAATCCTAGAATACTGTACCCAGCAAGGCTCTCAATCAAAATTGAAGGTCAAATCAGGAGCTTCACAGATAAAAAAGGACTAAGGGAAGTCGTCACCACCAAACCAGCAATGCAAGAAATGCTAAAGGATCTGCTGTAAAAAGAAATAGGAAGCGAAGAAGGAACACAGGGGCAAAGAACAAAAATGGCAACATATAAGCACCTATCAATAATAACTTTAAATGTAAACGGTTTAAATGCTCCAATCAAAAGACATAGGGTAATAGACTGGATAAGAAAACACAACCCATGTATCTGCTGTCTACAAGAAACCCACCTCCGAAAAAAAGATGCACACAGACTGAGGATGAAAGGTTGGAAAAAAGTTATTCAGGCGAATGGAAATGAAAAAAAAGCTGGGGTAGCCATACTTATATCTGACAAATTAGATCTCAAAGTGAAGGACATAACAAGAGATAAAGAGGGCCACTTCATATTACTAAAGGGAGCAATTCAACAAGAAGAAATAACTCTTGTAAACATATACGCACCCAATACAGGAGCACCCAAATATATACAAAAACTCCTAGAGGACATCAAGGGAGAGATAGACAGCAATACAATCATAGTAGGAGACTTTAATACCCCATTATCACCATTGGACAGATCCTCTAAACAAAAAATCAGTAAAGAAACATCAATTCTCAATGACTCACTGGACCAGATGGAATTAATTGACATCTTCAGATCATTTCACCCCAAAGCCACAGAATATACATTCTTTTCAAGTGCCCATGGGTCATTCTCAAAGATAGACCATGTATTGGGTCATAGGCAAAGTCTCTCCAAATTCAAGAAGATAGAAATCATATCAAGTATATTCTCAGATCACAGTGGCATAAAGCTGGAAATCAACTACAATAGAAACAATCCAAAGAAATCGAACACATGGAGACTGAACAGCATGCTATTAAACTATGACTGGGTTACTAGAGAGATTAAGGAAGAGATAGAAAACATCATGGAAACAAATGACAATGATAGCACAACAATCCAAAATCTATGGGACACAGTGAAAGCAGTTCTGAGAGGGAAGTTCATAGCTCTACAATCCTACTACAAAAAACTAGGAACAGCAGCAATAAATTATCTAACCCAACAACTCAAAGAGTTAGAAAGAAAGCAACAAGAAAAGCCTAGTGTAAGCAGAAGGAAGGAAATAATAAAGATCAGAGCAGAAATAAATGACATAGAGACCAAAGAAACAATACAGAAGATCAACGAAACCAAGAGCTGGTTCTTTGAAAGGATAAACAAGATTGATGAACCTCTAGCCAGACTCACCAAGAAGCAAAGAGAGAGGACCCTAATGAATAAAATCAGAAATGAAAGAGGTGAAATAACACCAGACCCCATTGAAATACAAAGGATTGTTAAAAAATACTATGAACAACTCTACTCCAACAAACTGGACAACCTGGAGGAAATGGATATGTTTCTAGAAAAATATAACCTCCCAAAACTCAATCAAGAAGAATCTAAACAACTCAATAGACCAATAACTGTGGAAGAAATTGAAGCAGTCATCATAAAGCTTCCAGCAAACAAAAGCCCAGGGCCAGATGGCTTCACAGGGGAGTTTTACCGAACATTCAAGGAAGAACTAAAACCTATACTCCTTAGACTATTCCAGAAAATTCAAGAGGATGGAACACTTCCAAACTCCTTCTATGAAGCTAGCATCACCCTAATACCAAAACCAGATAAAGACGACACAATGAAAGAGAATTACAGGCCAATATCCCTCATGAATATAGATGCCAAAATCCTCAATAAAATTCTAGCAAATCGGATCCAGCAGTACATCAGAAAGATCATACACCACGACCAAGTAGGATTTATCCCATGAATGCAAGGATGGTACAATATCCGCAAATCAATAAATGTGATACATCACATAAACAAATTGAGTGATAAAAATCACATAGTCATATCAATTGATGCAGAAAAAGCATTTGACAAAATCCAACATCCTTTCTTAATAAAAACTCTCAATAAGGTAGGAATAGAAGGATCATACCTCAACATAATAAAAGCCATATATGATAAACCCACAGCATACATCATACTCAATGGGCAAAAACTACAACCATTTCCCCTAAGAACAGGAACAAGACAGGGTTGCCCACTTTCACCACTCCTGTTCAACATAGTACTGGAAGTATTAGCCATTGTAATTAGACAAGAAGAAGAAATAAAAGGCATCCAAATTGGAAAAGAAGAAGTTAAGCTATCCTTATTTGCAGATGACATGATATTGTACATAAAAAACCCAAAAGAAAATTTTGTCTTTAGCCACACATCTTTCTTGAAGTATTTCTTTTAAAAAATATATGTATGTATATATTTTGTCCTAGCTAGTTTGGAGTGGATAGAGCATCGGCTCACACACTTAAGGGTCCCAGGTTTGATTCAGGTCAAGGGCACATACCTCAGTTGTAGTCTTGAGCCCTAGCCCTGGTCAGGGTGCTTGTTGGAGACAACCAATCAATGTGTCTCTCTCACATCAGTGTTTCTCTCTCTGTGTCTCTCCCCCTCCCTTGCACTCTCTCTAAAAATCAATGGAAAAATTTCCTCAGGTGAGGAATAACAAAAAAAGTATTCTCAAGAGAGGAAGGGAGAGGGAGAGAAAGAGAGAGAGAAACATCAACAATAAGATAATTCTTTATCAGCTGCCTCCTGGGGATCAAGCACAAAACTCAGGCATGTATCCTGACCAGGAATTGAACCATGGCCTCATGCTTCATGGGTCAATGCTCAACCACTGAGCCTTACCAGCGGGGCTTGAAGTGTTCCTATCAATGCCAAACACCATGTATAGATCCTCCACACCAACTGCACCTTCAACTTTCTTCCCCACATGGCAGGAAATGGAATTCATTTCCCAGGCTCTTTTGCCTGATGGGTTCTAGTTTCATTACATGACTAAGAGGCACTATGAAATTTGAAAAAGGCAGTAGGAAAAGAAGCCATATTCTCTTCCAGCAGATAGATGTGGGGGTACGTAGAGTATGGTAGAGTTTTAATGACTTCCCTGTGAGCTCCTGCATATGTTGTATCTTACTGATACTGGACACCATAATCTTCAGCATCAAGTTAATTTGTTTGCATATCTTATGTTCCTGAAAGCAGCAATAGTTCACTTTCTGAGTGCCAGCAGTAGCTCTTCCTAATCCTATCTCATAAAAGAGTAATATGCAAATTGTCCATCACTCCAAGACTCAAGATGGCCACCCTCATGTGGTCAAAGATGGCTGCCCCCATGTGGATACAATATGGCCACCACAAGATGGCCTGCAGGGGAGGGCAGTTGTGGGCAGTTAGGGGTGACTAGACTAGCAGAGGAGGGCAGTTGGGGGAGACCAGGCCAACAAGGGAGGGCAGTTGGGGGGAACCTAGGCCTATAGGGGAGGGCAGCTGGGGGGACCCAGGCCTGCAAGGGAGGGCAGTTGGGGGGACCAGGTCTGCAGGGGAGGGCAGCTAGGGGCAACGTGGCTGTCAAAGGAGGGAAGTTAGAGGTGAAGAGGCCAATAGGGGAGGGAAGTTAGGGGTGACTAGGCCAGTACGGGAGGGCAGTTGGGGGCAACCAGGCCTGCAGAGGAGGACAGTTAGGGCAACCAGATTGGCAAGGGAAGGCAGTTAGGGGCAATTGGGCTTGCTGGGGAGCAGTTAGTCATCAATCATACTGGCAGGATAGTGGTTTGGAGGTGATCAGGCTAGCAGGCAAAAGCAATTAGGGACAACCAGGCAGATAGGTGAGTAGTTGGGAGCCAGCAGTCTTGGATTGTGAGAGGGATGTCCAACTACCCATTTAGTTCCAATCCTGGTGGTTGTTGGACATCCCTCAAGGGGTCCCAGATTGGAGAGTGTTCATGCTGGGCTGAGGGACACCCACCCCCCAATACATGAATTTCATGCACCGGGCCTCTGTAATTATATTAGTGGAAGTGCCTGCAGGAAAGAAAATGGGGCAAGGTTTAGAAAGGTTGAGAAAGCCATTAGAGCAAGATGGTGTGACACAGAGTTAAGGAGTGAAAAGGAAGGGTGGGTGGAAGTGTTCTAGTTTGTTGGGCAGTGCAGGGAAGATGAAACAAATCAAAGCCAGCTATTCTGAGGAGCCTGGAGTTACCTAGGAATGAGCTTTCTATAGAATTTTTTTGATAAATATCAGAGGAGGCATCTAAGGTCCTTAGTCAATTATGCTCCAGGCCATTGGAAATCAGCTAGGCACATTTTACAGACTTCGCAAATCATTACCCAATTTCCTGTGGTCTCATTTTCTTCACGTGAAAAAGGAAATACAAGTGACTACCCATCTCACAGTATCCCTCTGATGATTCTGTGAGTGAATTCATGTCAAAATATTAAAAATGGACTACTTGCCACCATAGACATGAAGAGGGAAGGAAAAGGGTAGAATTAATTGGAAGGGAAAGCAGATAACTTTCAGATATAATCCAACATATCATGGTAAAATAATTCTCAATGGGAAAAAAAGAGGTAGATTGAAACCAGTGGGCACTTCAGACAGCGATCACATTTATCAGTATCAAGGGATACTCACCAAGGCACAAAACAAACAACAAACAAACAAAAACAAACAAAAACAAATGGGGGCATTGCCCATGGATCTACTTCAAGGTCTTGATTCCAAATCTCCCTTGGCTGACTCAGCATCTCAAACCAAGTAACAAACTGAAGGAAAAGGTCAGTTCTCAGAATAGGTGTACCTGTTAATACCATCAGTATCCCTGTTATAAACTTAATAGGTAATCTATTTTAATAATTGTATTATCCTGCTCATTGTGAAACCATAAGACCCTTTGTATGTAACTGATAACATAAATTATCCCCATAGAAGTATTTCTTTCAGAATATAATCCCAAACTATGTACTCCTCCCCCTTTTAAAGATTAAAACCCCCCCCCCAAAAAAAACATTGTTGACAAAAATTTGCCCTAAGAATTGATAGTCTAGTCTCACATCTATCAGCAGATTAAGAGAAATGATCAGTGAGCTTCCTCCCAGATTTCAGCGCAACATCCCATCAGGGAGAAAACGCTCTTGTTCTATGGATGCCATTGAGCACTGGTAATGAATATTAACAAGGAACAATGCAGTCTATCTGGTCACTGACTTTAGGCAAGGTTAGGATGCTTTCTTGACATTAAACAGTAATCTTTCTATGAGAAACCTTAAGCTATATTTCCTCTGAACTTAATACAGGCACGCATCACTTTGCCTCCCTGTAGGACTGCAAAAATGATTATTAAAGCTACAATTCCAAAACTCTCTTCATCAATATAATTTTTTTATTTTTTATATTTGTTCTATAACCTTAAAATATTTATCAAAACCTTTAAAATTATTTTACTCTTAGGGATAAATGTATAGGAAATTAAAAATAGTAAACTTAATAAACCAAAATTTATTAAGTATATCATTAGGATCATTGAGAATTAGTGTTTTATTTCTTTATAAAAAAATCTTATCAAGAGTAGTCTGAACAGTGATTGCCTTCTTTTTTTGCCTGATAACTTAGGATATGGAGCAGGCTTCGTTTCTTTGCCTTGGCAAATGGTCACATTTCTTTATAAATTTTTATCAGCTTTCAACATTTAATCCTTTCTGTATTTTCAGTGTTGTAAAATAACTTTCAGAAAGTTCCATGGTGTGAAGTTTTGACAGTGTCACTTCCTCTGCATCTTTTTTTTATCACACTTTCCCCACTTCTGTCTCTAAGTTGGCCTTCACTCACTTCCCCTGGTTGCATATGTGGGTTTCTCAAATGATGGCAGTGACAACATTTCCATGATCACCTATTTCTTTTATGACTCCTGATACCTTTAATTAGAATTTCACTAACATCATCATGTTTTCTGAATTTATGAAGTTTGGCAGTTGTTGGCCTACTCTCCCTTTCAATTATCTATTTTAAGTGTCATGCGAGTTATCATTAAGAGATAAGAAGGCAACACAGCTACATTCTTTACTGCCTGGGCATGCTAACTGAATAACAGATGTACAGTAAGCAGTCACCAAGAGACTGGGAGGACACCAAGTATCATGATTGGTCACTGATCATGATATACCTAGACATTTGTGGAATGAATAGTTAGTAGTGAAATTTGCACTTTATGCAATAACTCATAATTAATATTCCATGACAACTGAAATTTCGATCATGTTGCTAGAGGGCTAGTATTAGCCAAACTACAATAACGCAAACTGAAATCCACACACATCAGAACTGTCAATGTGAAGACTGCATCTATTAGAAACAGTGCTGCTTTCCTAGAGTAATGAAATTGGATTTTCTCTACTCTGAGATCAGTGCTGTCCCAAGGAAATAATATGAAAGCCACAATTTCAAGTCACATATATAATTTTAAATATTTTATTAGTCACTCCAAGTGAAAAGAGGCAGATAAAAATAATGTTAATAACATTTATTTAATACAATATATTCAAAATGTGATCATTAAAGTGGTAATCTCTATAAAAATATTAATGTGATAATCACATTCTTTCTCATTCTAAGTCTTTGAAGTTGAGAGCGCATTTTACACAAAGGACTTTTCGGTGGAACTCACCACATATCAAGAGCCTAATTCCCCTGTGGCTAGTGACTAGTTTGTTTGACAGGCTGGATAGAGACACTAAATACTTAATAATAAGTTACTTTTCCCTCATTGTGTTGGATTGTCAGGAATGTAGGGTCAAACTCGTTGCCTGCTCCTTGTAAGTGTGTCTGAGTTGATGGTATGGATATTGGGAGCTAGGCACACTCTGGGCACTCTAACCTAATTTATTTTTTTTCATTTTCTTATTTAAATTTATTTTATATTGCTACATTTTATACATATTTATATATAATTTATATCCTTTATATAATAAAGTGGTGCACAGTAAGTAAGAAAGTACATAAACAAAAAATTAAACAACTTAATGCATAGTAAACAAGATTTGGTCACAACTTAAAACATGTAAAACCTCAAAATGTTCATTTTTGTTGGACAGATATGCATGTCAAAACATAACTCAAAATGTGCCATCATGAAAGGAAGCATCTTAGCCAGTATATTAATTAAAAATAAAGAGGAGTGAGAAAATATATAATATGGCAGGGAAATAGTAACTCCTACTTCCTTATTTTTTGCTGTGCAAAATTATAGTAAATGGAATATGATGGTGATTGCTGCTGAGTAATTACTCACATAAACAAAGAATTATTTTCTTTTTCCTTCCATACACAGAGTCTAGAGGAGCAGAGATTATTTTTTTAAGTTTTAAGGGTAGTCAATATGTTATTCAACCAAAACTTTAAGTCTCAGAAAGAACCCTGAAAAAGGGATTGTTTGAAGATAAAACATTTTAAATCCTGGTGGTTGTGAGATTTCTTTTCCTGCCTGAGAAAAAGTAGTGACATGTTCTTACCTGGTGCCTCACTTTATATGCATTATAAATTTTTTGACAGCACAAATGTTTTTAATAGTTTTTTTATTCAAATAAAAGCCTGTCTGTTGTTATACCCACCCAACAACAAAGTATAAGTTTCATCTTATTTTAATTTCAAGCGTTTTACAACCAAAAGTTTTGATCTACAAGCAGACATACTGGAGTCAGAATTTGTCTAATGGGATAATTATTGACTCATATAGCGAAATAATAATAAGAGCTTCTGGGACAATTGGTTCTGGCAACCCAAAAGAAATTGGATTTTGTGAATGACTCTATTTACTCTATGCCTGTTCATTTGCTAACAACAGTTTTTGTTTAAATATTGGAGTCACAACCGTGAACAGCTTTTGGCTCATGTTTTCCAGTGTTCAGTGTCAGAAAGGCAATCATCTTTTTCTCTTAGTACCAATTAAAATAGAATTTAGAAGAAACTCTGACTTCTGACTATGGCTCCGTGTTAATACCTGGACGAATCACAGGAAAGCTTGCAATCATTTACTCATTTTGGGATAGGGGATAAATAGTAGAGAGTGACCCACGATGATGACACCTCTTATCTGGAGGTGTTTGAATGAGATGTGAACAGATCTCCAAAACCCGGAGGGAGAAGAAGGGCAAGGATGTTATTATTAGAAGAAAGATCCAGTTGTGCAAACATTTTTCACTGTAATGTTCAAATACAAGAATTGTTCTTTCACATTTTTGCCCAGTTCTGTGCTAAGTAGAGATAGCTTTATCCTAACTAATGACTTAGGAATGTATAAATAGCATTCTTTAGATTTTAGGTCTAGTATTTATGCTGGAGAATACATAACATGATTAGATATTTAGAAATTATTAAAACACAAATAAGGGCCCCTAAAATAATGGGTTAAGTAAGATTCTTTTTTGAGTAAAAGATAATTAGACAAAGACAAAGCAGGACCAGCACGGCAGCCCATCTTCCTCAGGGGGCCACATTCCTTTCATCTTTCTGGCCCCACAGTTCTAGCTTTCCTAAAGTCCCACACCACACTTTCTGCTTAAGTTACCTGCTATACTTTGATCACATCATTACACCTAGCTTCGGAGGAACCTGGGGAATTATTAATTTTAACTGGACACATTGCTATACTCACAAAATATCATCATTCTGTAACTAAGAAAGAATAGCTGATGGATAGTGGGTGATCTGTGCCTCAATGAATATGGGTTTCAAAACACTTAAAATATAATACAGACCCCGAATGTCTGAAGGATATCATTGTTTTAAAGCTAGGGTTGCCTTTAAAAATTCCAGATATACTAATATCTACATATATGGATATATGTATATGAATACAGATAGATATAAATATATAAATCTAGATACATAGTAGGCCCTTGGAAGTAGAAGCATATTTTTTTTATAAAATTGATACTCGTTTACCAAGTAATAAATGCATATGAAACAGTTAGTTTATTTCTCTTTATATATTTTGAAAAAAAATTAGTTGCTAACTCTCCATCTCATTAAGCTGTTAGAAATATAGATAGCAGCTTGAATAACAATTCAAACAAGTTTCTAAGTAATTTTAATGATATGATTTTAAAGTAAAAGGAAAAAAGCTAACCATCTTTTTCCATGCAGTAAAATTAATTAATGAGAATATCATCTGAAACAAAAGAAAAACTACCACATACTTTATGATTATTCAATATAACATGTGTTTATAATACTTCATTCAAACTCACTCTTATATATCTTTCAGGTATTTAGAGATTTTCCTAGAGAATATGTTTATATATACTATTCAATTTTAATTAATAAAAAGAAATAACATAAGTTAGGCTTATATGCACGCATACAAGTCCTTTTGTTGATCTTTTCCCTTAACTCCCAGCCTCCCATACCTTCCCTCTGAGGTTTGATGGTCTGAGCGATGCTTCTCTGTCTCTGGATCTGTTTTTGCCCATCAGTTTATATTGTTCATTATATTCCAAAATTGAATGAGATCATGTGATATTTATCTTTCTCTGACTTATTTTTGCTTAGCATAATGTTCTCCAGTTCCATCCATGTTGTTCCAAATGGTAAGAATTCCTTCTTTTTATAGCAGCATAGTATCCCATTATGTAGATGTACCAGTTTTTAATCCACTCATCTGCTGATGGGCATTTAGGCTGTTTCCTAATCTTAGCTACGGTAAATTGTGCTGCTATGAACATAGGGCATGCATATAAGCCTAACCAATGGACACAGACACCAGAGGGATTAGGGCATGAGGGGGGGAGACAAAAAGGAGATAAGGACACATATGTAAAACCTTAATAATAAATAAAAAATAAAAGAAATAACATAGTTACTTAAAGGTAATTATAAACACAGTGCTAAGATAAATAAATTGAGTTACCAAGCAGGAGCTTATTTTTACTCTATCTAAACAGATGAATTAGTTAGATCTTATTCTTAAATTTTGAACGGTTCTTAGCACAAATTACTGATACTATTATAAATTTTTTTATAGGATGTCTTGAAATACATTATGTTTCTCAGCCAAGTTGAAAGAAGCATTAAGGGAAAGGGAAAAATTAATTCAATAAAAATTTCAGTGTGGCTAATTCCCCTTGTTAATACATTACAAGTTGTACTATTTTTGCCCAATAGAAGCTCCTCAAGCAGCTTAATCAAGCTGTATTAATTGTATGTATAAATATCTCTTTGTGTTGTTAGACTAATTCTATGATTTTATCTCTCATAAAAATTTGATGCTGTTTCACCTCATTAGAGCTTTCCTTCTTTCTTCCTTTTAACATTAGCAAAGTTCCTTCCAGTCCCTATTTTTCTTTCAAAAATTGTACTTAAAATTGTGATCATTTCATTTTCATTGACCATATATTCACACATTGCATAAATGCTTCATTAGTTAGAAATAGTCCTACTGTTGAACATTTACTCTGTTTCCAACATTTCACTATTAAAAATAATGTGAGTTGAATGTTGGATACATATGGATTATTCCCTTATGATAGATTTTTCAAAATACCATTAATAAATCAAAGAACAAGGGGTATCTTTAAGGCTTTTAATTCCTATTGCCATATAAATTCACATTTCAATCAGTACTAAATGAAAATATCTAATTCACTGGCCTAAAGAATGCTGATTCAAGCATATTTATCACCTTAAATGTGTAGTATACTGTGTTTTAAGGTGAGGATATATTTTATTTTAGGTTCCTTTATAAAGGGGAGGGGAGAGATACAATAGCTGAGAATCATGAGATTTTGTTAGTACTTTTGTTTTCAGTTTTATAATTTGGAGAGATCAACATTAAAAAATGTTAACTGGAGTAAAATTTAATGGAGAGGTAGAGAGAAGCAGTGGTGTTGTGATAAATGTTTAACATTCATTTTTATGAAAGTTAAATAAAAAGTACATACTTGTAGCATCTATGATTTACATTAGGTAAATACTTCCACTATCACTAATTTCCACCTTCCAAATTAACATCAACTAGCTTTCAAAATTCCAGAATCATCCATCAGTACTTTTGAGCCAATACAAGCTGGGTTCAGCAAAACAAAGAGATCATTAACACCACAGAGTCAGAGTCACTAAAAATAGATAAGAAGGGATCCAGCTCTCACCAGTCTGGGCTAGATGGGTACACATTGAGGTGTTCACTTGTTGTTTTCATGGAATTTCATTGAATAAGATGGTCTAGAATCAGATAACTTTCTGATAGTTAGGACGGGCAGATTCTAGGTCATAAGGAAGTACTTAGTTTAGGTTTGGCCTTAAATTTAGAAAACAGTAAGGGATCTTTCATTTAGAGATTTTAAAAGTTAGTCATCTCTGATTGGTGGCACTATATTGTTTTGTAATTTCATCATGTCAACCATGGGATGATGTTTAATATAGTGTGGCATTGAAACGGTAACAGAAATATGTCTACCTCATGTTTAGAGAAAGACAAATCACCATGGGGTGTGATCTCTTAAAAAGAAATAACAAGGAATAGGAATTTTATTTTTTAATCTGCTTCATATTGATATTATATGCACACTAGAAGCCCCGTGCATGAATTTGAGCACAGATGGGGTCCAACTAGCCCGGCCCTAATCAGGGCAGATCAGGGCTGTGCCTGTCAAGAGGAGGAGATGGTGGGAGATTGGCTGGCCAGTCCACCCTGATTGGGATCAATCAGGGCCGGGCTAGATGGATAGAAGGGCTGAGGGCAATTGGCTGGCAGGCTGTACCCTGAGTGGGGTTGGGGGGCCAAATGGGAGAGGGGACTGCGGGTGGTGGGCCAACTGGCCCTGCCCCCTGATTGGCCAGTATTCTGGCCACAGCGGGCATCATGGCAACCAGTTTTTATAGTCGTTATGGCCATTACGGTTGCTGACTTTATATATATATATATATATATATATATATATATATATATATATATATATATATATATATATTAGGGGCGCTGTGCATGAAATTTGTGCACTGGGAATAGGAGATCCCTCAGCCCAACCTGCCCCCTCAATGGGGCCAATGGATGGCCCCACCCTGGCTGCCTTGGCCCTGCCCCCCCGGTCCTGGCTTTAGCCCCAGCAGCAACTGCCCAGCTCCAGAGGCACTCCACACTGGCAGCATCTTGCAGTGTCTCACAGCATCTCGTGTGCATGCACCAGGGGGACCGCCCAGCCCAGGAGGCACCCCACACTGGCAGCCTCTCATGCCTGCTGCCTTGGCCCCACCCTTGCCTCGTGCCACTCGGCCCCACCCCCTGCTCCTGAATGGCTGGTAGAGTGGTGAAGGTATGGTCAAATTTGCATATTCATCTTTTATTAAATAGGATAGATATATAGATATATTGAATGTATCATCATTACTCTATATGTCTTACACCTATGGTTAGAGATAAAATAATTAATTCAATTATTTCTTTGGGAACCTGCACACAGTTTTCTAAGTTCGCTTGCCATATGTGAAAGAAGGATTTGTGCCACTTTTGAACTGAGTCAAAATATAAACAAAGTATGCACACATTCATCTGTGCTGTAGAATAACTCTCCTCCTCATGTATAGTAAATTGTAGTAGGATAATGCTAAAGAATTGAGGTTACTATCTAGATAATTAAGATAAAAATAGTACCTTGGCCTCAAGTATACAAATAACTATCCTTTAAATATTTTTAATTACATGGATAACTTTCTAAACTCTCCATTGTGCTCATAATAAGTATTTTTGAAAAATCATGTTTTAGTGAGTGTTTTTCAAAGATCTAGTGAGAAGTCATTTTGAAATCTAAATAAAGTATTTCTAAATAATTAAAGCTTATTCTTTTCAAGATATTAAAGGCAGTATATCTTCAATGACTGAATTATATTTGTCACATCTAAGAGTGAAGCTTTAGAAACGCAATAAAACATGCTTATTTTTAATCTATTTTTCCCATCAACACTTATCCCTCCTATACCTTTTTTTCCATTTCCCTCAACTTCTCCCCCCAAAATCCCATACTGTTTTCCATGTCTGTGAGTTCTTTATTTCTTTTTTTTCTTTTTTTGCTCCATCCTTTCACTCCTCCAACACCCTTCCCCTCTCCAGCTTTCTGTCTACTCTCTATCTGTAAGATTGTCTTTATTTTGTTTTAGTTCGTGTGCTCAGTAAATCCCACATATGAGTGAAATCATGTGATACTTGTCTTTCTCTGATCGGCTTATTTAACTTAGCATAATGTTCTTTTTTAACTGGATGACTAATGTATAAGGAATGCACATTATTCTTCAACTGAAAGGCAATTGATGAAATCAGTTATTGAATATTTGACATAAGGTTAAGAATGACCAACGGATACAAGACAAGGAGGGTGTGTGTGTGGGGGGCAGATGAGGGCATGTACTGGGAGGTAGGGAAGGCTGGGGGGAGGTAAATGGGAGGAAAAAAGGAGACATGTGTACTACTATTTGTAATACTTTAAACAATAAAAAAATAATTATAAAAAAGAATAGATACACAGGAAAAAAGTTAATTTATGATATAAAAAATATTTGCAGAGAGGGAATATATTTGATTAATGGATAATGGTATTTCCCAGCTATCTGAGGAGAATTGACTGAATAGCTCTGTACATGGAGTTAAAAATACCTAGATTTATAGTCACTTTAAAAAAATAAAGCAAAAAAAAAAAATCCTCTCTCTCTGAGTCTTCAGTAATACCCAAGACTTACCTTGCATCTGATATTTTTTTAAAATATATTTTACTGATTTTTTACAGAGAGGAAGAGAGAGGGATAGAGAGCTAGAAATATTGATGAGAAAGAAACATGCACACCTCCTGCTCACCTCCTACTGAGGATATGCCTGCAACCAAGTTACATTCCCTTGACCAGAATTGAAACTGGGACCTTTCAATCTGCAGGCCGATGCTCTATCCACTGAGCAAAACTGGTTAGGGCTGCATCTGATATTTTTTAAGTACCAAACTAATAGAATGATAGTGCTGCAAATTTTTATTCTCTAATTGTATCTTTTATTTCTCCTATTAAGGAGCACAACACAATCAAATTATATTCTATTCCCTATAAAACTCTTTTATGGAGAGGAAATTACTAGTAGGTGACCATTAGTAAGTTAATTTTATTTCCAAGGCTAAAATTATTAAGTACTTTATAATGTTCTTGGAGTTTTTAGTGCAAAGAGCTAGCTTATCATATATCAACAACTCATGGAGCTTTTTTACAGTCTTGAAATCTGTGGCTTTAGGAAACAATAATGTCTACATCTGGTTTCTGTCTCATCAAAATGTACTTACTGGAAAAAAATGTACTTACTGGGAGAAGAATTTTCCTTGTGTTAGCAAAATGCAGAATGTTCTAAAGCAGTTTGAAGAAAGACGGTTCTTATTTGAAAACAATTTACAGAAAGAATGTTTGATATTTCTCTATCAAAGTAAAGGAGTTTTAACATGAACAACAGGTTTTGTTTGTATCAAATGTAATTACCAAAAGTTTTAAACTTTTCAATAAAACTTATGAAGATTAAAAAATATGATTGAGATTGCACATATTTAGATTGATGATAAGTTACATTTAATATATTTATAGATGCTGATATTTACACTTAAATAATTACATCTAACTGGATATTTCTTGGAAAAACATGTGCTTTACTGTTTTTCTGACTTGTTGGGCTAAGATAGCCATCAAATTTAAAATTTTAAAAAGCCCTCTACCAGAATATTTTTAAATGCAATTTTTTTTATTTAGGAGTAAAGTCCTTTAAATAGTACATTCTTTCCTTTTTAAAAATATAATCCTATATAATAAAGATATAATATGCAAATCGACCATCACACCCTCACAAGATAGCTGCCTATAACCAGGCCAGCAGGGGGATTAGTGAGGGATAACCAAATGACTGAACAAGCAGGCTGCATGGGGTGACCAGCCCAGCATGGGGAGCAGTTAGGGGCAACCAGGCAGGCATACAGATGAGTGATTAGAAACCAGTGGTCCAGGATTGTGAGAAAGATGTCTGACTGCCAATTTAGGCCCAAACCCAAGGACCTGGCCTACATCAGCAGTCAAGACATTTCCTGAGGGGTCCCAGAATGGACAGGGTGCAGGCTGGATTGAGGGAAACTGCCCCACTTCCCAAGGCATGAATTTCATGCACTGGGCCTCTAGTTTAAAATATAAATGCCAATGGTAAAATTAGCATGTTGGCTTAAATAAAGAGTGTGTCTTTACCTTAAGGCTGGTTTGTCCAGAAAAGGCCTCCTAGATAGTAGGATCATAACTCTTAGAGGAATCAGAGAAGAAAGAAACTGGGCAAAAAAGAAAATCCACAAAGCCAAACTTGAACATATATTCATTTTGTGGAGGGCTAGGATAACTGACATAATTGAGGAAGCCTTTGATTGTATAAACAATATCAGGCCAATTTCTATAGAAAAGTAAAATGCAAATAACAATATCTTTAGAAGGCAATAAAAGCCTTTGTCTCGTTTCAGTTTTGTTTCATTAGACTGTTTCCATCTCTCAAGTGGAACATAACTAGAAAAATAAGTCTTGTCCAGTCTATTATATAGCTCCTATAATCCAACTGATAATATGTTTGGCAAATAATGCTCAAGGATTTTGAACATTCCATGTCCAGTTCCCTTAATAGATATCCAATAGATACCTGTTAAGTTTAATTGCATTGAACTGAATTTGAATTGTTCAGCTCACTAAAGTTCTCTTAGCCATTCCTTTCACAATTTTTGTGTGTGTTTCTTTAATCCTTGCCTGAGGATATATTTCCATTGATTTTTAGGGAGAGTGGAAGGGAGGGAAAGAGATAAAGAGAGACAAACATGGATATGAGAGAGACACATTGATTGGTTGCCTCCCACACTTCTCCAGTCCAGGGCTGGGACTGAGCTTGCAACCGAGTGTCCTTAACTGGAATTTAACCCAGGACCCTTCAGTCTGAGGACCAATGCTCTATCCACTGAGCAACACCGGCTAGGGCTCTTTACAGATTTTTTTTTTAAAGAAAAAAACCTTCTAAGACCAACATTTATCACAAGTCTAATTGGGTTCAGAGAAGTTTTCTCTTGAATTCATAAAAAAGCATTGCAAATAGTAGTCTTCTCTCTAGGGGTTTACTGTCTTGCCTTTAAATATCTAGTCGCTCTAGGATATTCTTTGCAATTTAGTACATATTTTATTATACTTATTTGTATTATATAATATATTTCAAGTCCAATGTGTGTTGTCATATGATACTTAATTCTAAGTCTCCCAGGATGAATTTGATAAGCTCCTTTAAAACGAGACCCCTATTAAAAACTGTGATCTCTGAGGTGCTGAGCTTATTGGTCCTCCAAAATTCAAAGAGGCGGGACTGGGATGTGATGTTAAGGTAGAAAGAAGATACTATAAATTGAAATATACCCTCTGGGATTATAGTAAAAACTACATTAACATGATTATCTTGACTGTGTGCCAATGTGTGTTCTTCCTAGTGCTTCAGGTATATTCAAGATTAAACTACACGAGTGCTTCCCAGTATTTTCATGTCATGGTTCACAGGGAGTGATGATATTCCTATGGCACACTGGTACACACTGAAAAGAACTGAGGGCTTCTATTGGTACCGCAGAGGAAAAGAATATATGTTCTTCACACTTTATAAGCTTGAAGTGATATGAAAGTTGGCTGCTGATGCCCTGACCAGTTTGGCTCAGTGGGTAGAGCGCCGGCCTGCAGATTGAAAGGTCCCAGGTTCAATTCCAGTCAAGGGCATGTATCTTGGTTGCAGGCACATCCCCAGTAGGAGGTGTGAAGGAGGCAGCTGATCAATGTTTCTCTCTCATCGATGTTTCTAACTCTCGATCCCTCTCTCTTCCTCTCTGTAAAAATATATTTATTAAAAAAGTAAAGTTGGCTGCTGCCAAGATCTGTACTTGTCGGGAGCTCGACCCACCCGCTACCATCTTGCCCTCGCAGAGCTTCTTGGGCTCCTTGAGAACTTGTCCAGCATCTCATCAGGTCCATTGTTGGCACTGGGCAGATGGGTCCTCTGTAGCTGGACCTATGGCAAGTGTGCAGATGGGAGACCCTTTCATTGATTTTTTACAGAGAGAAAGGGAGAGGGATAGAAAGTCAGAAACATTGATGAGAGAGAAACATCGATCAGCTGCCTCTTGCACACACCCTACTGGGGATGTGCCCAAAACCAACATACATGCCCTTGACTGGATCGAACCCGGGACCTCCCAGTCTGCAGGCCGTCGCTCTCTCTATCCACTGAGCCAAACCGGTTTCAGCTTTGGCCTTGCTAATTTAATAGGGGGTGGCAAATTCCTTCATATTACTCGTACCTGTTGAGTATGGATTTTTTTTTTAGACTTTTCTGACCATGTAAATGTCGTTATTTACAGACAGACCTATAGCATCAGGGACCTCTAGGTACCCAGGCTCTACCTTGTCTCAAAGGGACAGAGGGGACCAGGTCTTGCCGCATACCTGTTACCTTTTCATGGCAAACCCATAAGAAAGATCTGAATTATTCAATGGCAGAATTTACATTGTATCCTACTCTTCTGCACTTCATGCATTATAATAGTGAAGAAAATTTAGGGGTTAATTCAGATAGATATGCATTGCCTGTAAGATTACATAAAGTCCCTGTACTTCAAGTAAATACAACTGTTATAGTAGGGCAATATAGTGTATAAAGCTTGGTTACATAAAGACAAATATATCCTTATACAGATGCTTTAAAAAATTGCTTGCAGAAACAAAACAAACAAAATGAAATGCACTAATAATCAATGTCAAATTTACTAATGACCAAAGTGTGTATTTATCCTCTGAATTAGTGTGAGACCCCTTTTGGAGTGTGGTCTAGAAGCTGGTTTTAGCTTTTGCTGTGTACCGCAATAACGTAGGTCCATTGTTTAAAAGACTAATTCTAGGGACTCTTATCCCAGAAACTGGTAATTGCTCTGTTATGGACTTGCACACAGGTATTATTTTAAAGCTTTCTAGGTGATGATCATGTGTAACCATATTTGGGAACTCCTGCTTTGGACTTACCTGTTCTCTCTCTCTCTCTCTCTCTCTCTCTCTCTCTCTCTCTCTCTCTCTCTCTCTCTCTCTCTCTCTCTCTCTCTCTCTCACAGGAAATAACTGAATATTCTCACATCTCTTCTTTCCTGCCATACCCAGCCAATCTGATTTCAGAATCTCTTCTCCTCCATGTTCAAATTACACACATCTTTACTTTGCATTGGGATGCCTTTCTTTTTCTCAAAATCCTAGGTACTATCAGACACATAATCCCTTTAGGCCACATAGCTTCTGTAATACATAGACCAGATCTATAATAGAATTACAGTTGCCACACTTTCAAGACATCAGATGTAAGAATTAAGCATTTAATGTCTGACTTTTGCTGAAATTGCATAACTCAACTCTCCTATGAACTGAGGACAGAGGAGGGGTAGGAAAAGAAAGATAAAGGGGAAGAGGGAGGAGAAAGGGAGGAAAGGAAAGAGAAATAATTTATTGATTTTAAATGACCAAAAATTATATGGTTCATGGATTTGTTAAACAAAATTCTGCTAAACATTAAGATTATTGTTCTTTCAAATTCACATAAAAATATTGGGCATAGTATTTAAAAAAACCAATAGCAACTGCATTTTTCTAGATTATGGTAAATATACACGAATAAAGTCTTCATGTAGCCATGGAAACCATGCTAAGGTTCTCCAAATTATGTTCACATATTTTATTTTTCAGTTTGCAAAAGCACTTATACTATTTTTAAAAGGGGAAAATGACACCGTTATGCACAGTGGAAGAAATAATAGAAATGTAATGCTCTTCATATTACAGCTGTGAAATAAATTCCAATGATGAAATTATGGAAAAATGGGAACACCAATGATCGGCTCACAAAGTTTCGGAACACCAATGATCTACTCACAAAGTTTATGTGACCCTGCCTTTTTTTTTCTTCTCTTTAGGACAATAGTTTCAGAGCAGAGCAACTGATTTAAGGAAACTAAATTATTGTGCTTGAAAGAACTGTGTCTTCTGAATAAAATTATATAACACCTTTTTGTTTATGATTTGGGAGAAATATTAAGATACAAATACTGTCTATATGTGAAAGTTAAAAAGACCAACCAGTTCTTAGCTCAGTTTCATAGAGTGTAGTTCTATATGCTTTATAAAGAGTTTATACTTCCCAAATTAGTGAATATCTATTTTTCATAAGGTGACTAGCATGACCGCCAAACTTGGAGAGTGCTTCTTTCCCAGTTGTACTTTTGCATGTATATTTATTTTTATTGCCTTTACTTTTTAAATTTTGATTTATTGAAAATGTTACCTTTGTAACAGTATTGACTCTTGTGATCTATCCTAAATAATAAATGGAGAAATAGAAGAAAAATTGTAACTATAATGGATTTTTTTCAAGTGTTGTCATTGTTATCTCCATTTACAAAGTCTTTCTAACCTCAGAATTCAAATAACCCCAGATGATTACCTTGAATAAAATGTCCAAATTCTTCTTATGAAGTCCTATATCTGTGTAATAGCATAGATAATTATGTGGAATTACTCGGCAATAGATGAAAAATAAACTCTCCAATAACATTTCAACATGGCATAAACCTTTCCATAGTCATTCTAAATTGTATTGCCATTTTCTTAAGAAATAAAAGACAAAATGCCACTTTGAAAAGTAATTGCTTGAAATATGCTATAGAAAAAAATCATGTTTAATGCATTTCATGCCTTGCTTCTTCATTTGCAGGTACTTATTCCTTTCAAGCTGTCTTTGTTACTTTTATCATTCACTGTTACATATTGTGAAAACATTGCTTCATTTTTCTGATTTTAGCATTATGCCTGGGAAATGTTACAACATGGAACTAACTTAGATCTGCAGACAGCTAATTAAAGATCATTGCAAATAACCCTAGTTTCCCTGAGAATGTCCACATCTATTTAAACTAGGAAGACAATTAGGGTATATGTCTCTACCATGTCGAATTGCTTACTAAATGTTTTGACAACACAGAGCAGCAGTTTCAGGACAAGGCTCTAGAGAATCATGTTGTCCAACCTGTAAAATCTCTGAACCTCTATTTTCCTCTTCCCATAGTTAGAGAATTTGATTATGTTATCTCTAAAGCCCTTTCCATCCATGATATTTTTTTTTATGAAAACAAATCTTGGTCTGTGTTCCTTCTGGAAGCCTGAGGCACATTGACAGGCCTCTTTTATTAGAATGTTGACGTTGGAAGACAATCATATATGGTTATCTCTACTGTCAACATTTTGAGGTCATTTAAAATATGTAGATTATAGAAATTAAAAAAGGCAAAATGTCTGAATAGAAAACATTTTTGGTCCAAAAAAGACAAAATACTTTGTTAAAACTTCCTTGAAAAGTAAAGTAGAAACAGAATAATAGGCTTTCAGTATTTACTAATTATAAAGAATGAAGGCACTCATAGAGTTAATAAGGGATAATTTGTAGATATAAGAAAATAGCCACAGTTTTAAGTCCATATTAATCAGATAGAAAAGTTGTGGTGAGAGAAGATGCCTCAAAAAATGAATAAGAGGATAAGAGTTAATGACAGATCCTAATTGTATTTCACTAATCTAGTTTTTGGTGCCTGGTAGCATTTTCCCAACAATAATAAAAAATAAAGCCAAAAATTAGTGAATTATTTTAAAGAATTATTAGTGTCTAGAGTCTTCTAATTATATATTAAATATGAGTAAAATGGGGATTATCTCATTAAAATTATATTTCATAGACTTCCTTCCTCCCATTTCATGTTAGGGAGTATACTCTAATTAATTTGGAATAATCATATTGATCAAAAGTGTAAGGTTTACTTTGGAAAACAAACTTTCACACTTTTGTTTTCTTCAAAATTGTATTTGCCTAGAAAGCAAAAGATGCAGTTAAGAACCAAAAAAGTTAAATAATTCCAGCCCATATTTGCTGGTCAAATATTATTAGACATTAATTTGTACATAAAAATGGTGCAGAATAAAAATAGGTGGTAGGTTTTATGTGCTAAAGTTTGTGGATTCTGCAAATAATACATCTCCTTTTGTGCATTGATTTTTTTTTTCTATCTGCATTCTGAAAAAGTGGCTAAGCAATGTATGCAATGAATATAAAATTATCTAACTTATTTTTAAAATATATTTTTATTGATTTCAGAGAGTAAGGGAGAGGGAGAAAGAGATAGAAACATCAATAATGAGAGAGAATCATTGATTGGCTTCCTCATGCACACACCCAGCTGGGAATTGAGCCTGCAACCTAGGCATCTGTCTGACTGCTGGGAATCAAACTGTGACCTCCTGGTTCATAGGTCAATGCTCAACCACTGAGTTTAACTAGCCAGAGTAACTTATTTAAGCATAGTAAATTTACATGGCTAAGGTTTTCTATTACAAAACAAGCAAACAAAAGGACAAGAAAATTTTCCAAAGTATTTTAATATGTCCTAAAATTAGATAAGAGTTTGAGAGAAATGAATTAAAGCATTTGCCATGTGATTCATTTGCCTCCACATGACTGATGGTTGCCTTAGAGAAAAAAGGAAAGTAATTGACTCATTCTGATTGCCTTATAAACATACCAATAGCTGACTCCCTATATAGGCTAATAATATTTGCTCAGAGGAAATTCCTTATTTACAAAATATTTCTAGCAGAATGGCCTTAGGTTAGGTTTCCTTGTTGGTAAACAAACATGTAATCTATGAATTAATGAAATATGGTTCCCAGAAAAATGTTTCCTACACTATATAATTCCCTAAAGCATACAATAGAAACATTTAAAAACCTGGTATATTCTCCATTGGTGAATTGACTCATAAAACTCAGTTTAAACTAAGTCATGGGAATGTAATATACAATATGATGACACTGCATTGCTAAGAAAGTAGATCTTAAAAGTTCTTATCAGACACAAGAATTGTAACTGTATGGTGTCATATCAACTAGAATTATTGTGCTCATCATTTCACAATATTTACAAATATTAAGCAATTATGTTTTAACCTGAAACAAAGATAATGTCCTATGTCAATTATACACCAATAAAAATGTCCTTAGTTAGAAACCCTGTGTTCTTTCCTTGTCTTCCTTCCAGTCTCACACTAGACTCTGAGAGCCCACAGGGGAACCTTAGGACTCCTGCCTCCATTTCAGTTCATACTTCCTAGGTAAGTAATAGATGGATGGAATGGCTATTCTTTACATTTTAAGTTTTCCAGGTATTTCTTCTATTTAAAGCGATCTCTTTAGTAAATGTCATGGCCATACTAAAATCACACTTTTATTTTAAAGCTGCACAAGCAAATAGATTTGTTTTTTTAGAGGCTAACATTGGAAAAATCTTAGATCTTTGAGAGTCAAATTTATAGGTCGTCTTAGAAAAAGTGGGGGGATTATTGTCTATGAAAATGTATCCTTTATAATTAAATGATCATTATTAGCCTTTGACTCAATATTCTAGTTATATTCCTTGAATTATGAATGTCTCTAAACTTGCAAGATAAGTAATCATATGTAAATGTTGAAAGGTAGAGAAGTAAAAAACAGGGTGTAACAAAAGTAAATTTACAGTTGTTCATATGAAAAGTAATATAATAATTAATAGATAATAATACAAGAACAAACTGATTCATGTACTCACAACTGTAAACCTACTTTTGCCATACCCTGTGTAGTCTCTGACACTAGAAATTAGTTGAAAGCATTAGGAGAGACTAAAATCCTACTGAAAGGGCAGTCTCAAAATGTGAATATATTTTTATGTAAAATGAGAACTGATTTTGGAAATAGAAAGCAGGATAAAGCCAAATTAAAAGTATGTGTATAGGCATCGAAATAGGCCAAAGCTAAATATTTCTTTAAAAAATAGCTGTTCTAAAATGATCTTGAACAAAATTATTTTGAAACTGTCATGTAGTACATATTATTGGTTTCAGAGGGGAAGAGAAAATGGAGAGAGAAATAGAAACATCAGTGATGAGAGAGAATCATTGGGTAGCTGCCTCCTACACACTGCACATTGCAGATCAAGCTTGCAACTTTGGCATATGCCCTTGACCGGAATTGAACTCAGGACCTTTTAGTCTACAGGCCAATGCTCCATCTCTGAGCCAACCCAGCTAGGGCTTATATACATTTTAAAAGTATAAGTGATGCACTAGAAATCAGAATCTTTAGATGTGAGATATAGTTCTATCATTTGCCCAGAGCCATAAACTCAGAAAATCACTTGATCAGTTTCATATTAATAATCACTATTCTCTTACATTAAAAATGTGATCATTATACCTAACTTGGAGGTATTTGAGGAGGTTCTTGTATAAATACATATAAAAGTAACTTATGGGTTTTTAAGTTTATACAAGTGTTTATTATTGGTGAAGACTTACTTCCCTAGTGATTATTACATAAGTAGCAAACTTTATTTTCTTCAATGGACTGAAAGGTCTCAGGTTAGATTCCTGTCAAGGGCATATACCCAGGTTGCAGGCTCAGTCCCCAGTAGGGGGCATGCAGGAGGCAGTCAGTCAATGATTCTCTATCATCTTTGATGTTTCTCTCTCTCTCCTTCTCCCTTCCTCTCTGAAATCAATAAAAATATATTAAAATATACAAAATTAAAGACAAATGTTTCTTTAGAAATGAACAGAATAATCCAAATGAAAATTTAAAATTATATTATTTTTCTGATTAGTTGCATCATTTGTATCTCATTCTGATTATACAGATAGATCATAGATTTTACTTTGCAGATAAGATTTTGTATAAGTTTAAAAGAGAAAATACCATTAAGAATTGTATGACTTCCAACTAAGGAAGCAAAGGTTGCACAAATAATATAAAATGTCATTCTTTATTAGTCTACAGACTTGATATAAAATATAACTAAAGATGACTTTTCTGAAATATTAAATTTTACATTATAACTGCAATTTTAGAAACTCTTCATTAATTAACTTCTCTTTATTCAAGCTGTTCTCCAAATGTCTACTTTTATTTTGTGTATATTACCAATTGTACTAAAAAAAAACTCTTCTCTAGGAATGCAATTTATGAAAATATTAAAATGTTTAAATTTTTCCCCAGAACCAAACTCTTAAGATATAAGGTCCTAGGTTATGGTGACATTTATAGGAACTACAAATGAATTCTTAAAGATTATATTCTGACTTGTGGTTATCAAATTAGTTCTATTTTACATTTCCAGTTAATGGTCATTAAAATCTCTTCAATGATCTTCAATGTCCAATGTTTCGTTGTCTCACATGGTGTGCCTAGTTTCCCCAAAACAAGGAATCAACAACATCTATTTCTGAGCAAGAAGGAGTATGAGGAACCAGATTTACCCTCTCTCTAGAAATAAATAAACACCAGAAAATATATATGATGCGATATTTTCAGGACACTATGCATTAGATAATAAAGTCTAGTAGATTTTTAAAAAAATATTTTTAACGATTTCAGAGATAAAGGGAGACGGAGAGAGAGATAGAAACATCAATGATAAAAGAGAATCATTGATTTGGCATACCCCACACAGGGGATCAAGCCCATAACACAGTCATGTATTCTGACCGGGAATTGAACTGTGACCCCCTGGTTTATAGGTTGACCTTCAATCAAGGCCTGACAAGGCTAGTATATTTTTGAGAGGCAGGAAACACATGTGAGTAGCCCCACAATTGCCCCCAGGTTACTACTAATACAAAGATTCTAGTTGATGGAGCAGGGAGGAGGAACCTAGCAGAGACTAATGGTCTCCTAGAATGGACGAGAAGAAACTGGGTATCTGAGCTGGTCGAGCCAACCGCAACACACAGGACAGAGTATCTGAGAGGACACAGATGAACAGAGAAAATCATGTTGATCTGCAGAAGGTCTGTCTTGCTTGAATTTCCTGAAGAGTGCAATACATTCATGCATGAACCAGACAAAGAAACATCCAAAAGGTTAGAGGGGAATCTTCAGAATTTATACAGGGTAGGGGACATTTATTCCCACCAGCTAAGATGAAAGCTTAAGATTCATTCGTCATTGGGGAGAGTACTCAGAAATATTTTAATTTTATAATAAAAGCAAGATATCTAACTAATCCTTAAATCCAGACCTGAATGTATCAAACTATTTCAAAGCAAGTTAACTACATTCCTGAACAAAGCTCAAGAATATTTATAAAAAAACAAAAATGTGCAGCATACCAAAGAGGAAAATCACAATGACTGGCATTTAATAAACATTACCGGTAATGCAAAAAGTAAGAAAAACAGTGTGCAAAGAAAAGGGAAAAGAACCACAAAACAACCTATTAAAATTGATTCAGATAGGATACAAATGAAGGAATTTATACACAATGACATTAAGACATTTTTTATAACTGTATTCCTTGTGGTTGAGAAGCTATAAAAAGATCAAGATAACAGAAACAGGGAAGTGTTTTGGTTTTATTTTTTTGTTAATCCTCACCTGAGGATATTTTTCCATTGATTTTTAGGGAGTGTGGAAGAGAGAGGGAAAGACAGAGAGAAACATTGATGTGAGAGAGACACATCAATTGGTTGCATCCTGCATGTGACTAGACCAGGGCCCGGCCAGGAAGGAGCCTACACCCGAAGTATATTCCCTTAACCAGGACCTTTTGATCCACAGTTCAAAGCTCTCCCCACTGAGGCAAACCAGCTAGGGCAGGAGTGTTTAAATAATACATATTAAATATATGAGTGATAAAAAATGCACTGGATTAGAATAGTAGTAGATTAGACATTGCAGAAGATGGCTGAACTTGAATATTTAGTTATAGAACCTATCCAAAGTGGAGCACACAGAGAAATGAGGTTGAAAAAATGTTGCCAGAGAACCACTGGGCTGTGGGACAATTTCAAGCAGCCTACCTATGACCTCAAAATAGAAGGGGCAATAAAAATTGGAAGTAATAATGCCCCCCAATTTTTTCAACCCATAAAACCACAGATATAGTTTGCTCAATAAAGTCCAAGTGTCCAAAGATTTCTCTATTCTGGACTTTAATATGATCCAAAATTGAAAGTAAAATAAAATAAATAAAAAATAACATGAAGAACACTACACCAAAGCAGGTCATATACAAATTACATAAAAACAATCTTAAAAATAAATATCTAAAAGCAGTAGGAGAAATGAGGTGCTGTTTGTATAGTGGAGGAACGATAAGAAGTAAAGCAGATTTCTCATGTGAAACAAAGCAAAGGATGAGGTATTGAAACGTTTTTAATGACCAAAAAATAAACTACCAACCTAAAATTCTATATTGCAAGCAAAATATCTTTAAAAAATGAGATTGGAATAAACATACATCCAGATACAAAGAGCTAACTCACGTGGGTAACTGAGTTCTGAATTACCTTTAATGGGTTCTTGTTTCATTGTTGAAAAAATAAGATTAGGTTTCCTTCATAGTTAAAAAGCATCCAGATTTGAGCAACCTGACCATAATTTTCAGTGAGTAATGAGGCTTGAATGAATCTTATTCTATTTGCTATGTGTCAGATGATTAATCAGTAAATAAAAATAAGTATTTAAAGTTGCTGTTTGAAGGACTATGAAGTTGGGTGTCATATTATGAAATGTTAATTACCCTTTTTGGGAATCAGTTTATGTAGAAAGATTGTACTTTCCAATGCAGCTTTCCTCTCTATTCTATGGGCCCCATATTACATGTTTGATTTTTAGTCTTCTCTATTCCTCCCTGCCCCCACCCCCCAAAAAGATCTATTTTTCTCTCAATAATTCCCATGGCATAATTTTCTATATATGGATACACACATACACATGCACACACACTTTGGGTTCTGTCTATTTTATCTCAACCTAAATAAGACTCAGTTATGTGCTACAGTGTTTAATAAAGAGATGGGGGGAAAGATTACTTCTCATTCTAAGGAAAATAAGAATTGGAAGTAAGTAAGGGATGCGGGAGTTACATTTGCCATATATTTTATAAGCCCTTCCTTTTTTATGGTGAGACATTTTTATCACATCTTCCAACAATTTTCCCTGGGACATCAGTTAAGGATCCTGTCACAGGATGTGATTCAAGACATTAAGTAAAACAGCTTGATCTCTTACTTAGGACATACAAAGCTTCATAAAAGAAGATTACCCAATCTTTAATAAATGTTCCCTTTTTTCAAAGATAAAAGGTAAAATTATGATGCCAAGAATGTATTGTCCAAAGATAGGTCTCATTCTGATGTGGAGTAGTGACCATATCAAACATTTGGAATTTCATTTCAGAAACACATTAGTAAGAATGGCCATATTATTTAACTTTTGTGATATTTTCCTTATGTCTCAGCATAATTTCAAAATTTTATAACTTTTTTTCTGTCATGTTTTTAAGTTAATCTTCAAAAATTTGAAAGCATTTTTAAGCTTGTAAATGGCCCCACATCATTTATTTAAAAATTCAAAATATTTTTCACATTCTCAGTCAAGGCACATGCCTGGGTTGTGGGCTCAAACCTCCAATAGGGGACATGCAGGAGGCAGCCCGATCAATGATTCTCTCTCATCATTGATGTTACTATCTTTCTTCCTCTCCCTTCCTCTCTGAAATCAATAAAAAATATATTTTTTAAATTTTTGTTTCTGAATTTTTCATCCTGTTAATTCTATAAATATCTGATGGGTTTTCTTTTCTTTTCTTTTTTTTTTTTAATTAAGAGCAACTAATTTCTTTTGTTTGTTTGTTTGTTTGTTTTTAATCTTTATTGTTCAGTTTATTAATTACATTGTTCCCCCTTTTTTTCCCCCTATAGTTCCCCTCCACCTGGTACCCATTCCACCCTCTGCCCTCACCCCCCTCCACTGTCCTCTCCCATAGTTGCATGATTTTTGTCCAGTCTCTTGCTGCACTTCACACACCCCCTTTCTCCCCAAGAGTTGTCAGTCCATTCCCTCTCTGTGTCCGTGATTCTGTTACATTCACCAGTTTATCCTGTTCATCAGCTTATTAATTCACTTGATTTTTAGATTCATTTGTTGATAGATGTGTATTTGTTGTTCCTAGTTTGCACTTTTATCTTTTTCTTCTTCCTCTTCTTAAAGAATATCTTTCAGCATTTCATATAATATTGGTTTGGTGGTGATGAACTCCTTTAGCTTTTTCGTATCTGCGAAGCACTTTATCTGGCCTTCAATTCTGAATGATAGCTTTGCTGGATAGAGTAATCTTGGTTGTAGATTCTTGCTGTTCATCACTTTGAATATTTCTTGCCACTCCCATCTGGCCTGCATCGTTTCTGTTGAGAAATCTGCTGACAATCGTATGGGTGCTCCCTTATAGGTAACCAACTGTTTCTCTCTTGCTGCTTTTAATATTCTCTCTTTGTCTTTTGCTCTTGGCATTTTAATTATGATGTGCCTTGGTATGGTCCTCTTAGGGTTCCTATATATTGGGGTTCGGTGCGCTTTTTGGACTCCTAAGTCAATTTCTTTCACCAGGTGTGGGAAGTTTTCGGTCACTATTTCTTCAGATAGGTTTTCATTGTCTTGATCTCTCTCTTTTTCTGGCACTCCTTTAATTCGGATGTTGGTATGCTTGAGGTTGTCCCAGAGGCCCTTTACACTATCTTCAATTTTTTGGATTCTTTTGGTTTCTTGCTTTTTCAGCTGAGTGGATTTTGCTTCTTTGTATTTCAAATCTTTAACTTGGTTCTTGGGGTGCTCCAGAGCACTTTTAGGTCTTTGTATAATATTTTTTATTTCAGTCACTGTATGCTTAATTTCTGGTTGGTCCTTTTTCATATCCTTGAGAGTCTCCTTTATATCCTTGAGAGTCTCCTTCATTTCCACGTTGGTCTTGATCATTTCCTTGCAGGTCTCGTTCATATCCTTGAGGGTTTTTTTCATTTCCTTGTAGGACTCATTGATTTCCATGTTGGTCTTGATCATTTCCTTTGTGGTCTCGCTTATTCCTTATAGGCCTAGACCTTTTGTTGGAGCCTCTTGAAAAACCCTACAACTGTGGTTTTGAATTCCATGTCCAGTCGTTTTTTTTCCTCCATTTCTTTCACATCTGATTTCTTTCCATGTCTCTGCATGGTGGCTGCTTCCCTGAGTTGGTCAATTAGCTTTGTGTGACAGACTTCCTACTAGGGACAGTGGCTCAGCCTCCCCCATTACCTGAGGTGGATATGGGTTGCACAGTCTTGCTGAAGTTAAGCTCAGTTAATCGTTGTTAGCACTTGGAGGGGTTGACCTCCAGGCCAATTGTCTGTGAAGCTCAGCTGTGTTCAGGTTGGATGGGTGGAATCTCCGGGCCAAGCAGACAGCGTTAGCTCCGCCCTGTGCGACCCCAGGGACTCTGTGCAGGGGGCAATGGCTGCCAGCACCTCTGAGAGAGAGCCACTGTGGAGCTCCACCGGCTGCCGGGGAATTCAGACTGTCCCCAAATGACTTTGCATGCGCAATGTCTCACCCAGGGTCGTAAAACAAAGCAGACTGACGATTTTCCGAATGAGAAAGCAAGTCGCAGAGCGCTCTCTGCGCTGTCACGCAGCCGAGCTGTTCGCGCAAGCTGCCGTCTCCACAAGCCGGGAGACCCTGGCAGCGCCCGAGCTTCGGCGTGCCCTCCCTCTGTCCAGTTTTCACCCCGTGTGATAGTGGGTTCCCTGGACTTTGCCAGATCTGGAGATTCAGTCCAGTGGGACATCTTTGTCTCCCCGTTCGAGAAAACTGGCTGGTTTTCAGCCACCCGCCCTCTCCGCGGCGCGCACTCCAAACCTCTCTCCGCACGAATCTTTCAACGCAGTCCGCAGCTGCTCCTCCAAGTCACAGTGTCTTATCTTCACTTTTATTTGTGGAATTTTCGGCGAGCTTTTTGGTGATTCTGGCAGGTGTTTGTTCTTTTGTTAAGTTGTAGTATTAAAATTGTTGAGTATGACGGCAAGATAGGTGTTTTACCTATGCCACCATCTTCGATGGGTTTTCTTGATAAATATTTCTATCACAGTTTATGTGAGTCTGTAACTAGGGTGGTACTTGGTCCCCTTGGTGCTCTGTGAGATACTGGTCACATATCCAAGGCTCCTCATAGATCTCCTCCGACAAAGCCAGATACAATTCCAAAATGAATCTGCAGAGAGCCAAAATCACATGCCAGAGAGACCAGTCTCAAACACCAAACTTGAAGTGTCAAATAAAAGATTGCAAGTCAGTTGTAAAACTAAACGATCAGCATCATAAGAAGATCCAGTTATAAAGATCAGTGAATCTCCCCAAAACTGCCTTAACTTGATTTAGAGGAACTCCTCTGTATATACTTCTCTCTCTCTCTCTCTCTCTTCTCTCTCTCTCTCTCTCTCTCTCATTCTCTCTCTCTCTCTCTCTCTCTCTCTCTCTCTCTCTCTCTCTCTCTCTCTTTCTCTCTCTCTTTCTCTCTCTCCCCTCACCTCTCTTTCCTCCTCACCCCTTTTTCTCTCCCTCTAGTTCTTGATTTGATTTTGCATATATTTCCAATTATCATGTTATTTTGTATTTTCTGTCCATTTGTTTGTCAAAAGACAAGGTTAATCATAGGCTTTAATCGGGGCCTACATGTAGGGTTAGGATTGCAGGCATGGTATCCAGTACTGTTAGAGGATTCACATTAAATGTTTGTTGGGTAAAAGAATAAGTGATAGAAATGTTATGATTGATGCTTTCTGTTTAGAACAAACTCTTGTTACAAACTAGATGATGTGGAATATTTGCCTATAAAATTATTCAAAATGGTTCATGTGTGAAATTAAAATCTCTACTACCTGGTATTAAGATAGTTAATTATAATCCAATAACATTTTACCTTTGACATTTCCAAGCCTAAATATGTACAGTAATGAATAGTAAGACCTTATAAATTTGTTTTTCACTCTAATGTTTATGCTTGTTATGCATATTAAATATGAGCTTTGGTTCTTGGGAGCTTAATTACCATAGAAGTAACAGTAATGCTTAAATTGAATGATTTTTCATTAATAACCACTGCTGCAAACTGCTATATTAAAATATAAAAATCTATAGTACCTAATTTTTATAGTGGCAATGACAATAAATAATATTACTGATTTTTTCCAATTCTTTAGATTTCTAACTAAACTAATTACAAAAACAACTTTATTGATGTCTCTGACATAAGAAAAACAACAAATATTACTTTGCTTATCCTTTTATATAGTCTAAATTTAGAATTTCAATATGACACTATTATTACTGAATGTTTAACACTTAAATGTTTGTGTATGGGGAAGGCATAACTCACTATAAATGGGACCATAAAATTATCTGTTGCTCTATTAAGCATGTTATGATATAGGGTTAACTCTTACAACATTAAAACAATGGAATTGGCACAGAAATATCTATGTAGGAGAAACTAATATTGATTGAGTCTTTAATACATGCTAGCATTATTTCTGGGTGCTTTATGTATTTTATCCAACACCTTTCAAAACAAAGTTTGATGAAAGAATAATTTCCTTCTCTTTGGAGGTGAATAAACTGGGTACAGTGACAATAAAGAACTTGTTCAAAGGCACATGGAATAATAAAATGTCTTTATTATAAATAAAAACTAAGCTCTTTCCTTATCATTAAGCAAGAAATAAAGCCTGTTGAACCAGAAAACAGCTACCAATTTTAGCAGCTAAAACTAGCATGTGATGGGAGCCATTGTCAGTGATAATTGGGACATCACAGGTGTTCAAACAGCACATCATGGAAAACAACAATGGTTTCACATATAAGGCCTAAGTAATTTGTACTCAGAGGCCTGATCCCATTCAAATTAATGTCTGAAAACACCAGTTACCACTCTTGTTGAGCTCAAAATTGGAAAGGTGAGAAAATAAATATTTTCTGTTCCAATGAAGGTAATGTAGGGGCCAATTATTGAGCCTCCAGGCCACTGGCATTTCTTCTAATTGAGCAACATTCAGGAACCAGACTTTTAAAAAATGGTCCGAAACACAATTTTGTAAGCCACCTAACTCTCTTCCTGTCTCAACACACTTCCTCTTAACTATATACATTTAAGTTGAGGAATAAAGGTGGATTTTACCAGACATTTTTATTTCTAGAGCCTAGGGTGCCACTTTTAACAAAATCTTTGAAAGCCTAATGTTTAGATACTGAGGAGAAAGTGTAGTCTATAAGCAAGGAAAGCATGGGAGTTACCTGCCATATCACCATATGCTGCAGATAAGAAAAGACATTATTGCCCATGCTAAATCCTCGCATCCCTCAGTTAATCTTTGGGGACTATAAAGCAATAAATTGCTATTGCCATTTCAAAGACTATGAAAAAGTTTTCATTAAACTTAATGTCCTTCTCATTTACATATCTATATCTATATCTATATCTATATCTATATCTATATCTATATCTATATCTATATCTATATCTATATCATCTATATATCTATATATATAGAGAGAATGATTTCAGAGAGAAAGGGAGAGGGAAAGAGAGTAGAAACATCAATGATGAGAGAAAATCATTGATTGGCTACCTTCCACAAGCTCCCTATTAGGGATCAGGCTTGCAATCTGGTCATGTGCAGTGACTGGGAATTGAACCGTGACCTCCCGATTCATAGGTCAATACTTAACCACTGAATCACACTGGTTGGGTTGAACAGTTTTATATTCAGTAGAATTATTTAAAAAGTCATTAAATCATCTTATCTTAAAGAAAACTCCAGTCCCAGACATGTAACAGTTAATTTTAAGAAAATGCACATATTTTTTCCATAATAAATAATGCAATATGACTAAAATGACTTCAAAACACATATTGAGTTTGATTTACATTAGAATATTGATTACTTCAAATCATTGCATTAGCACATTAAAGGATATAATTAATATATGACTATCTTAATATTACAGAAAAGCATCATCCAAAATTCAGTATTCAATCTTAATAAAATTAGGGTTAAAATCTTAATAGCAAATTAGGAATAAAAGGAAATTCAAGTTTATCCAACATGAGCACTTTTATTCAAAATTATATAGAATACCCTACAATTATATTAAGAATAATAATTAAAAGGCATAAGGGTTGTAAAAAGAAAAAAGTTTGTTTTTTTGAGGGGGTGAGGGATGGTACATAGAAGTGAATATGATTATCTAAATCAGAGATTAGGAAACATTTTATGTAAAAATCAAGATAGTAAATATTTCAGACTTTGCTGTTCATATGGTCTCTGTTACAACTATTCATGCATGGAAGCAGCCAGGCACAATGCATAAACAAATGAGTATGGCTTGGTATCAGTAAAACTTTATTCACAAAAAAAAGAGCAAACTGCATTTGGTCCAGGGACTAGAGTTTATAACTCCTGTTCTACATAGTTGCCTCTCCCCTAAATTTTACATATACATCAGTAGAATTATTAAGAGAGATTAGCGAATTTTGAATGCAAAACCAAAATACAAAAGTAATTGTATTTATCTAAATTAGGCATAAATAGATAGAACTTACAATTTTAGCAACCAAAATATAAGACACCAAAAATAATTATGTCAAAAAACAAAAAAAACAAGGAGTTATAGATCAAATGATTAACTTTTATTGAAAAAACATTAAAAACACCTAAATGAATGCACTTATATATTTTGTTTATGGATTATATTTTAAATTACAATGATATCTGTATTTTAAAAATTGAGCTACAAATGAGTAATAATTCTAATTTTTTTAAATCACTTTTGTGGGAGTAATTTTATAAATAGATATATAATTTATGTGGGAAACCAAAGTCTTTGAAGGAGCCTGAATATTTAAGAAGAAGAGCAAGTGGGGTCCTTGTCTTACCAGATATTAAGAACTATAATGCTATGTTAAACTTAGTATTGATGCAAGGGTTGACCAATGGAACAGAGTGGAGTTTAGAAGCAACCCAACAGATATACAGAAAACATTTCTAACTAATCTAACATTGTATGTGATGGATGTAATGATGTATTATTGCTATCTAGCAGTATTTAGATTTAACATTAAAAATATACTATTGTGGGAAGCCAGACATTGCCTCACCAATAGAGATGTAAATAGAAAAAACAGGAAACCTGGTCTAGGCTTAATGGATCTGTTTACCCATTGTTTAGGTGAGACTTTAGTTGCCCCTCCTTTAGTCTTATGTTAAGTATGAACTATTGACATATTGTTTAGGTGACACATTGGTAATTGTAAAAGCTTCCACACCTTTTGTCTTATGTTAATTCTTGCTGATTGATTTCATTGTTGGAATTTCCTGACCTAAAGGACATGGATGTATCACTTGGCCCTAATAAAAGGGGATAGGAAAACCAGAGCGGTGGCGTCCTCCCCCTAGAGGTGGACTCTCGCCTGGCCCCCATTATTCCCAAAAATGGATGCTTTTCAAGTCTCTCTTCATTTGTGTGTGGCCTTCTCCAGACGCTGAACCCTGACATCGGAACCCTGGACACGCAGGACGTGAAAAGGATTTCCACATACTATGGTAGTAAAAGAGCTTTCCTTATTTCCATCAAGATCAATATTTATGGGAAGCTACATCAATCTGGATCTGAACTAAATGCAAATGATAAATTATGGGCAAAATCAAACTTTGGATAGAAAAGCTTGTCTCTTATAATAGGCATAGCCAATGACATTTGCTGAATATATTGAAAATGCATCCAAAGTTAAGTTGGATCATTTATGAAAACCATCAAATGTGCTTTAAAATCAATCAACTATATATCACATCTCATTAGTCAAATTGTGTTCCTTTTGTTAAGGGCTCTAAGTCACATGGTTTGTGCTTTTTTGTCCCTTCAAAATGCTTAGCCAGAAGAGCTCTGCATCAACATAACAACATCTCTATGGCTGGGCAACAATCTGGCCTCTGAAAGATTTCATCCCATCCCAGTGGCAAGGCTTTTGTCTTGCTCTGTTTATTTCTCTGTCCACGAAAATTAATTACAATCCATTAAAACACCTGGTAGACAGCCAGGAGCATACTATTAGGAAGCTGACCCACCAACAGTTACGGGGCGGGGGGTGCCAAACAACATCAGAGGAAGGCATCCCTTCCCTAATCCACCACTAATATTGGCAAATGAAAGGTTACCAACATATTTTGCAATTCTGCATTTTTTCATTTAAGTGACATTTAAATATTGAATAGCTCTTCTATAACTATTTTGTTTAAAAATATTAATGCTAGAAATGCCATGCCTATTTTTATTACTATGTAAGAAACTCGACAGTCCTTTCTATTGCTTGAATTTTCTCTCTTTAAACTCATCTTCACCTGAGCAAGTTCTGCCACTTTAATAGTGGGACAGGTTTGCTTCCCAACATGAAATTATCCTTGGTTTTTCCAATCCTAACTCCCAGGAACAAGAATATATGCTTTTTTTAAATTTCCAAATTTCACTTAAGATCCAATTTCCTTTAAATTTCCTCTTACTTTGTTAGGAGGAAATATGTGTATCTTTTGTATGACAATATCATTCTTTCATGTGGAAAGCACAAAAACGGTATACCTTGCAACTAGTAAAGTTAGTGAGGTTTGGTAATATCAGATTAATTTGAGGGCTCTGTCCAGCTTAGAATTTGTCGTAAAAATTACTTTCAATGTTAGAGGCATAAATCTAGCAGTGATTTTATCAGAATAGAATGCACCAAAACCAGGACTAGCCAGAAAAAGGAGTGCTTGTTAGATAGTGTGTTTGCACTGTGGACATTTTATCACCCCCTCTCACCATATGAAACAGACTACTCAGAGCTCAAAGTGATCCAGTCCCTCTTCATAACAGTTACTGCTTGAGGAAAAAATCATAAACTCAAGCCTAAATTTATGACACTTTCTTAATCTGGCTTATGTAATACAAAACTTAGCAGTCCTATGATGGCTGGGTGAAAGAAACCCCCTTTTGTCCTCAGTAAATATGAACAAATAATCATGTTGTCCTAAAACTAGCAATAGTCCCTTTGCTTCTTTGAAAGAAGGCCCCCATAGGACAAAGCCAGCACTCCAAAAGAAATAAAACATGGAGGAATGATGTCTCAGCTTTAGAAATATGCGAAACAATTAAACTCAATGTTTTATCTATGGATGGTTCAGTATATGAGCCAATAGAATAATTCTTTATGCCACCTTCAGGAGGGTTCTTTGTTATTTACAACAGAAAGAATGGTAATTATGTAGAACATTTCTTAAAATTCTTGATATTTGGTACAACCAGAAAAGTTCATCTAGTGTTACAAATAAAAGAAAGATTCTAATATATTGTAATAAAAATGACAGTCACTCATTGGAGAGGAAAATGTTTCCTAAAGCTCTTGATGGGTGGTTGGTTATCCATGTTCTACCCCAAAATACAGTGAGTGGGTGAAGCAGATTGAATCAGCTCTGTGTTTGATATTATATTTTCTGCAAAGAACATCTTTTATCTTTTCCTTTAAGGATTTTAAAATGTGGGTTACAGTTATCCTGTCATATAAAATATTTCAATGAGTTATAAATAATTTCAAGGAAAATCTCTTCAAAGAACCAAAACCAAAACAAAAATTAAACAAACAAAAAAAAATTGGAAACATTTTTACCATTGTAATGCCTAAGATAAAGACAAAATGTCAACTCTTATTCAAATAGGGTCCAAATTAAATTCATTATTACATTCTGTTTACACTTCAAACACGAAAGAAAAGTGTTTATTTAGCTAAAAAGTCTCAGCCTTGATTATGTGTTATTATTGTACATTATAGTTTCAACTGTGCTTGACTTTCATAAACCTACTAAAAAAATGAATGTGGTATTTTTACTATTACTACATGTAATCAGCTTAGTCATTCTTTGAAGAACCTAAATACTTAATTTTCTACAAATAAAACAATAATTAAAAGCAATTCTTCAAATCCCTAATTCATGACTTTCACTTGGTATTAGCGAGATCCACACCAATTGGCTACAGCTCTTTTGAAACATAATTATAATTTTATTTTTCTCTCTGAAAAGTGTTAACCTTGACTACCAGAGGAGTGAGGTACTTACTGGTACTGCAGAGCTTATTCCCTTCATTATTTGATGCACTTTATAGCACTTAGATGAACACTTATATTTAGTTATTTTGAGAATCATTTTATAGCTGAATGTCGATAGAACTACATCAATGTTTTACTCATGCCATTTCTTGTGAAATGTGTAACAAATTTAGGAGTGCATAGAAAAGGGATAGTATAGGATTTATGAGGCCAGGGAAACCCAGTCTAAATAGGACTTAAGGTTCTGATCAAGATAATAAAAGCATTAGGAAAAAAAGTTACCTATTCATCAACAGAGATCAATTTTTATCTTTCACTGGAGACTTCAGAAAGTTTTGTATGATTTTCTCCTCTGACACTGGTGGAAAATCTAGACACACAATTGCTAGTGTAGGGTATGTGGCTTCACAGAAGATGAGAAGTGGAGGCACTGAAGTCATTTGTACTAGAAATGAAAGGGAGAGGAATATTTCCTCTGCTCAGGACCCCTTTCCTACTTTCCTAGTTAACTGCCATTTATTTTTTAGCTTTCAGAGATCATTCAGCATTCACATAAGCCCTCCTGTAATATACTTCAGAGCTCTCAGCAATTTCTTATACAATAAAAATCATCTTTTAGACTTATTTCATATCATTATTTATTAGTATTATTAGTATTTGTCCCACATGTGCCATTAACAAGCTGTAAGTACCAAGAGGACAAGGGTCGTGTCCATTTTGACCACTGTGTGTGTGTGTGTACCCTACAGAGAGTGTCCCACAAAAATGTATATATACTTTAACAGGTAATAGTTCAATTGATGTTTCTTTCTTTTCAGATTCAACCCATTGGGATTCATAATTATTCAGAGTGTATATTCATATAAAGCTTTAATACGTAACAGAAATATATATTTTCTGAAAGAAATGAATGATTAAGTGACACAGAGACAGATGAAGGAGGATTCCTGAATATTGTGGGAGGCTAAACATAAATGCAAATTCTTTTTTTAATATTTTTTTTATTTTTTAATTAGAATTGAGGTACAATATAGTTTCAGGTGTATAACAGGTGTATAACTTAGAGATTGGACATTTATGTAACTTACAAAGTGATCATCCTGATAAATCTTGTACCATCTAACTACCATACATAGTTATTGTAATATTATTGACTGTTTCCTATGCTATATTTTACATCCTCATGACTATTCTCTTCCTGCTAATTTGTGCTTTTTAAAAATTCTTATTATTGAAACTATTACATATGTCCCCTTATTCTCCACTGTCGTCTCCCAGCCTGCCCCTGCCCCCAAGCTAGGCCTCCACCCTCCTATTGCTTTTGTCCATTGGTTATGCTTATATGCATACAAATTATTTGGTTGATCACTTAACCCTCCTCCACCCCCACCCGTCCTCCCTTTCCTTCCCTCTGAGGTTTGATGATCTGTCCTATGCTTCTGTGTATCTGATCTATTTTTGTTCATCAGTTTTTGTTGCTCATTATATTCCACAAATGAGTGAGATCATATGATACTTATTTTTATCTGACTGGCTTATTTCACTTAGCATAATGCTCTCCAAATTCTTGCCACAGCTGCTCAGACTATGTAAGAAATTAAGTACTGGTAGATAAGGGAATATGAGAGAATAGTATTGGGTGTATGGATTTTTTTATACATGAGAAGTCCAGGATTTCTCCATGCTTATGTATACCATAGAAAACAAACTTTTGATCTGTATTTTAGGCATTATTTTCTAGTCAAACTTAAGTTAACAATGAGGCAAAAGTACTTGTGGCAGAGAATTTTTTTGTATTCACAAAATCATTTTATCTTACATCTAAGAACTCAGCAATCTACATTTTCCAACCTTGTGCATTTAGGACAGAACCACACAATTACATTCTAACAAATGGCACACAAATGAAAATGATCCTTATTAAAATATTTTTTTCTTTTTTGCATCTTTTCTCCTTATTCAGGGTCAGTCTGATAGGGCACATATAGAAGATAACAACAGCCCGAGTGGAAAGACACTGAGCCCAAGTGACTAAAACAGCACTTCCCATGCTTCTATCTCACTGTAAGCCCTCAATTTGCCTTGCACACTGCCGCAAGTAAGAAATGAACTTGTATTGTGTTAAGCCACAAGAGCTTGGAATTGTGTGTTGCAACAATTAGCCAACCTAACTAATAGAGTACTTTGCTTTGTTATTGCTACCACAACTGCAATAGTTAGGGACAATTAAAGAGAGGTGAGGTACAACTCTCAAGATTCTGGGAAACAGTCACCAGGACAATATCAAAGGCCATTGGGTATCACTGGTAGTAGGATAGCCTCTATTGACTGATATCAAATTTATCAGTCTCTTGTAGTAAGTGTTGGAGATAGTTGCTCGTTACCTGCATTTGTGATGCTCCCCAATTAGCCAGCATGGTGCTAGGCTTTTGGGGAGTAATTAATGAAGGCTATGTTACAATGTGACTGAAAGGTGACATGGTATATAGAAAAAACAAACAAACATGGATTCTAGAAGCAACAATTCCTTGCCATAGGAATCTACCATATTGGCAGAAAAGGATATTTTGGCACATCCACAGAGATAGCTATGTACGAAGAGAAAATTTATTGAGTATCTCTTAAGATTTCTCATCTTCAAAAGGAATGTTCTAACTTCTTACTTATCATAGGACTAAATGGAAGGCATGATAGTCTTCTCATTTAAAGGCTTTAAAAAATTACCCACAGTTGTCTTTTTGTTTGATTTGATTTTTGTTTGTATGTTTCTGAAAACGTAACAAAAATATACCATTTTTATGCATTGAGACAAATGTAATTATAGAGCTCATTCCTTCAGATGACTTTCTTTATTCTTGACAGTATTACAGATGTCCCCAATTTTACCCCCTTAACTCTGCTCCTCCCAGGCCTTCACCACATTCTTGTCTGTGTTTCACTTTTCTTCTCTCAACTATATTCTAGCACCATGTATTTGTTCCTTAAGCAAAATCTGGAACTAAGAATATTATTTATTCTATCTTCTGATTAACATGATAAAATTGGAGCAAAAGTGTATATATATATATATGTGTGTGTGTGTGTGTGTGCGTGTGTGTGTGTGTGTGTGTGTGTGTGTGTGTGTGTAATGTAATTAAATCCCTCAATGTTTATTCTAGATCAAATGTGACAAGAGACAAGTATTTAGTGGGTAGTCAGGCTATTTTACCCATTTTTAAAATAAGAGTTTAAATCTTTTAATGGAAATTTTGTAATATGTTAACAAAAGCAAAATATTTACTCAAAAGATTCTCTCTTAAGTTAGTGATTCATTTACTATTTTTCAACTAAAATTTTAAATGTTCAAACTTGATTTAAAACTAGTTTTTCCTATAAACATACATGTAAATTTATAAATGTTCACTATTATATTTTATAGTAAAATAATTTCCATGTTGTGAATAAACAGAACTCTAAGATTTAGAGTTGCCCAGAGTCAAGAGCCAAACTATTTCAAAGTTTAGTTGATGAATTTGCAAAACCTGTGTGCTTTGTGAATGTGAGACCCTCAGGAATTTCAGTGGCCAACTTTGCCTTGTTTTTCTCCCCCTTTTCCATTATGTTTAACATTTCTGAGGCCTTGCTTCACTACAGACAAGCAATCTGTGGCAATAGACTGGGGAAATGAGACTTATAGTAGATATGGAGAAAGAAAGAGGTGAACAAAAATGAGCACCAAATTGGAATTGGGCAGCAATTTTCTGCCTTTTCCATCTCATGGCACATATAAACTAATTACTAAAATTCTGCAGGACACCAAAAAATATATATTTTTTTGCTGATCTGACAAAAATAGGTATAACTTTGATTAATGCAGACTGAATGACTGTTGTTGTGTTGGCTGTTGTCATTTTTTAAATTTGACAATCTAAGGGAAGAGGTCAGTGCCCCTGACATGTTTTGAAAATTCTTACTGCACAGCAGTTGAAAATCACTGCAATAGGGCTTTAAAGGTCTGGCACCACTGTGTGATATGTCCATGTGAAATATGAGAGACCGCCAGAGAGGGCTCTTAGGATTCAAGAAAAAACAAATTTGTTTCATCTGTTACTCAAGATCAATAATCTGGTTCTGTGGCTAATACAAAAAAGGAAATAACAAAATTTATAAAATATGCCCCTTTTTCCTACATTCTATTGATGTACAGTGACAAGAGCCTAAAGGAAAGCTTTGTCTAACCAACAACTAAAATAATCAATAATAATAATAATAATAATAATAATAATAATAATAATGCCCAATTTCTCCATCTCATTCTGCTCTTCAGGAAACCTGACTTGTGATGGGTTATCTGGGAGGCAGCAAGAGCCATAAGATCAAGACAGGGTGAGTTACTCCCCTTCAGGAACTGAGTAGGAGAAAATCCAGTGTCCAACTCCAGGCAGACCCCCAAAATGTCATTTTCTTAATGGATTTCTTATCACTAGGATTAGGCTTTATGATTTTGTGAGGTTCCATTGTTGATAGGTCTAAGGTGGATGAATCAGGTTAATCAACTTTACTAATTTGTAATCATGGAAAAAATATAACTTTCTTAACTACAAGACTCATATGACAACCAGGATGAAACTTTCCTATTACCTGATACTTTAGTATATGGAATCAGTAAACTGAAGGCTTGAATAAAAACCAAGAAAGGTAAGAACTCTGGCAACTTAATTATTTCTAACCCACACAGACTGTAATTTTCTTGTGAGTGTATTTACGTTCCCTAGTTGCATGGTCTCTCCTGAGATTACTGACAATTACTTGCTGCTCACTTCTGGCTCTGTGTCTGTATCAGTGGCTCCAAATGCAGGTTCACAAAAGAGGCACCAGGCTGGCTGCATAAAGATCTATTAAGGATCTGGTTATAATTACAATATTGAGGCACCCACCCACAGCTGACCTAACCACAATCTACAAATGAGTAGTACTAGCATTTTTATATTTTCAACAGAGGCCACATGCACAAAATTTGTGCACTTGGAGGGGGATCCCTCAAACCGGCTTGCACTCTCTTGCAGTCCAGGAGCCCTTGGGGGATGTCCAGCTGATAGCCAGCAGTCAGACATCCTTACCACTGCCACAGAGGTGGGAGAGGTTCCTGCTACTGCTACTGTGCTCTCCAGCTGTGAACCTGGCTTCTGGCTGAGCAGCTCTCCGATAACCTCCGAGGAGTTCCGGATTGCGAGAGGGTGCAGGTCAGGCCAAGGGACCCCACTGATGCCCAATCAGAGCCAGGGAGCCACACAGGATGTTGGCCACCTGGGGATGGACCTTACGAGGGCTCCATGGCATGTCCAGCCCTTCTTGCTCAGTCCTGATCAGCCAGACCCCAGCAACAAGCTAACCTACCAGTCAGAGCATCTGCCCACTGGTGGTCAGTGCACATCAGAGGGAATGGTTGACCTGCCTTAGCATATCATTAGCATATTACACTTTGATTGGTTGAATGGACAACCGGATAACTGGACACTTAGCATATTAGGTTTTTATTATATAGGATAATCCTCCAAGGACCTACTGGAAACACTCTCTAGACTGAAATCTAATTGTAAAAATATAGTTTGTCACAAAAGTAAAATGTCATTAGATTGATTTCCACATAGTAAATTTAAATCATATACCAATGCATACTCACTGACATTAAAACCAGGTCACTTCACCTTGGTATTGTGATAATAAGAGGTATTGATAGTTTCTAGACACTTTGTCCACATATTTCAATGTTTTTAATTTCTCTTTTAATATGGCTGGTCATATTACTTGTGGCTAACTAAGTCTTAATAGATTTACTTCAGAATCCCTTTTCTAAGTGTATAATGAGAAATACCATATTTTCTGGCATATAAAGACAACTTTTTAACCCAGGAAAATCTCAAAAGTCGGGGGGTCGTCTTATAAGCCAGGTATAAAAATATCATAGCTTGCAGTTATGATGAGCTTTGCTGACTCACCAGGGACTTACTTGCCTGGCACTTGCTCTCTCCCTATTGTTTGTCATCTTCCTCCTATCGTCATCAGTTCCAGTTGTCTTATACACTGGAAAATACGGTATTAGAGTAATAATGAATTTGCTATTCTTTGAGTTAAAATTATACCTTAATGTTTCCAAAAAATTTTATATTAAGGTATAATGTATGTTATGTTCATAAGCCATGTATTTTATTATGATTTCATGCTTTACAAAACTAAGGAACAGAATAAGTCAGTAACAAATTGATTTGGGAACTTTTTTACTTGGATTGGAAGAAATAAATTTCTCTGATATTTTATTATTCAAAATTATAATTTAGAAATGTCACAAAGTTAAGTGACAACTGCATTGTCTGAATATCTAGACCTGCATTTTCCAGGGGAATCCCAGGGCACACTGATCTTGCAGGATTCTCTGTCAAAAGGAAAAATGTCCCTATGGTAAAATACACTATACTATCTTGGCTTGGAGAGTCACCTGCACATTAGCAAATTAAAGAATCTGAAAAATATGGAAAAAATAGAAACCTTTGGTACTCAGCATTCCCTAGATATATTTGATGACAAAATATTTTTATCCTCTTGGATGGATTTGGGGTGGTTATGTGGAGGAGAAATTTTTAAGAGTATGATAGAAATAAGCCATCTTTTCCAAAGTGGCCTGACTTGTCACATGAAAATATTGATAATGTCTTTAATGATAGCTTAATGAGAAATTGATAACCAATTAAATCAAAGAATGAATTATAGATCAAAGGCAGCAAAGTATTTAACTATTTTATTCATTATCATGAAAATCAATTGCACTATTCATAAAATATTTACAAATTTTTCTTTATCAACTACAAACATGAAATTTTAAAATTTATATTTAAGTAACAAAACAGTTTAGGTGAATTAGAAAAGGCAGTGTTCCTTGCAATTATAAGGTCTCTCTAGCAAATCCAAATGAAATAAAAGTATAATTGAAGAAAATAAGCATAAATTTATTCTGATAATACCATTATTACAGAGTAATACAGAACAGTTTAACAGCCCTAAAAAGTCTCTGTGCTCTGCTTATTCATCTCACTCTCCACTCTAATACCTGCAACTTGTGATCTTTTTACTATCTTCATAGTTTTACCTTTTACAGAATGACCTATAGTTGGAATCATATAGTATGTTAGCTATTAAGATTACCTTCTTTCACTTAGTAATATGCATTTAAGATTCTTTCATGTCTTTCCATGCCTTTTTATATCTCATTTCCCTTTAGTGCTAAATAATATTCCATTGGCTAGATGTATTCACAGCTTATTTCTTCATTCATCTACTGAAGGACATCTTGGTACTTAATTAGTTAATCTCGACAGGCAGGGGGACCAGAGAAAATGGATATGATTAGGTTAATAGGAGCCACCACATTACTTTTTACTTCTTTTGAAACTACATTCCTTTCCACATAAATAAGTAATGAAAAAAATAAAGATTCTGTGAGCCTCATCTAGAGCCTTATATGTACCTAAATAACAAATAACATGAACATACACACACAAATACCACTTTAGTAGTACAATATACAATGCAATTTTAATTCTCTAAAGGTGTTACTTTCACAATAAAAATGTGTTCTTCTTTCCCTTGCTTCTTGATGAGAGTGCTGAATCTCTTTTGTAATTAGACACCAGAATGTTTCTTTAACAATTTAATCAAGTGATTAAAGAGTAGCTTTCATCTGACACTTCTAGCATTCTGTGATTTTATCAAAGTAAAATTAGTCTTTGTTTACAGATTATAAGTAATATGAAATGAAACAAAAAAGACTTGAGTCCCTGTCACCTAAATCATAATCTGTGAATACTATTTTTTAAAATCCCTTAATGAAAAAAAAAATTAGACAAAATTTCTACTTGATAATCTTTATGCAAATGATAGTCATTAGATTTTGAATAGACACACATTTTCATAGTGTTTCTTTTAAGCAAACATTCACATGTTCTGAAGTTTAAGATCTAATAAGTCTAATCTGACTGGTTTTGAACCTAATTTTGATACACACAAAAAAATATAAACTAAAAGAATCTTAGCAGGAGTATGCAAAAATGTGGTCAAAACAAAATAGTTGTGTGTTTTTTTTTTTTCATTTGACCCTTCAGTCCAAACACACAAGACATGAAATGTCATTGAGATAGTATCTTTAAAAAATTTTCAGTTGTATTTGTACCTTTAAAAACAATAAATGTTGACAGTAAAGTTTATGCAAGATAGATATTTTTGTCCTAATTGCATAGTGAGAAGATTTGGATAGAATATCTGAGCCTATTTATTTGAGGGAAGCTTAGTGAAAATAATCAGGGAGTAATCTACTACAGGAAATTGAAATCCTTTTATAACTTTCCTCTTTACCCTCCCGCCCCTTATCATTTCCTCCAGTGAGATAGAGAGGGAATAAAGCTACTTGGAACAAATTTAATGTTTAATGGAAACTTATTTTTGGTAAGAGGTTACCTATACTATACAATAATTATCCTCTTATAAATAAAAGTAAGAAAAAAAGGACAGGTTAGGAATAATCACTTTCTCATGTATCTGGCCCAATCATTGTCTCTTTTGAACTTTGATGTTCACTCTTATTTTTGCTTTCATTCTAAAGTCATAAAATATATTTTTTTCTTTTCCATTTATTGAAAGTTTTATTCAGATTATGAAGTGATGACTTTTTTTTTTACCATAAATCTATTTATTCTGGAAGAAATGTGCAATGGTTACTGGGATTCTGATTACAGCGCCAGGTAACTGGGAGAGAGGAGCATGAGCACTAGAATCCACCCAATGAAAACGATAGCAGGAATATGAAAAGGAAAACAAGATTGAGCTATAGCAAGTGAAGCAGAGGAGCTAGTCCAAGAGATAGCAAAACTGAAATAAAGAGTCAGCCAGACAGCCAGATGTATATCATCAATTTGAAATGGCAAGGAGTTTGCATCTTATATCTGATGTCTATCAATTGCTAGAAGCTGCTTGGACTCGGGTGAAGAATGTGAGGTTACAGCCCAAGTTCAGCAGAATAGAGTCCTATGATTGATTAAATATCACTCTCATGGATATAAGGAGAGCCATGACAATTGTGACTAGTGTTCCTGCTCCCTTACCTAAATAACGGGAGAATACATGAGAGTGATATTTAATCAATTCATTTTTGCATATGGGAAGTAATTCTGATCAGGCAGTATTTCCCCACCTTCTGACAGCTTAATGAAGTATTAATTCAGGAACACTAGAAATTAAGGCTCTAATTTCTGTGGAAGTGAGTTTTCTGAATGGAGACACAGTGAGAAATGACAAGTAAAGATTACTATAGAAACTCCATACTATTACACTGAGCTCCTTAATACCAAGGGCCCAAATGGTATACATCCAGTGATTGATCACTTGCTAAAGGTTCAGGCTGGAGTCAGATATTTGATGCCTTAAAAGCATGCAGTAGAGAGGAACCGAGATGGCAGAATAGGTAAACACCTATCTTGCTGCCCCACACAACAATTTCAAAACTACAACTCAACGACAGAACGAACATCATTCAGAATCACTGAAAGCTGGCTGAGTGGAAATTCCACAAATAAAAGTAAAGATAGGACACTGTGACTCAGAGTCACTGTGACTTGCGGAGTCAGAGGTTTGGAGCCATGTGCGCAGCGAGCAAATGGGGCAGGCGGCTGCAAATCTGGCTGGTGTTCTTGAATGGGGAGGGAGACAAAGGCATCCCACTGCACTGATTCCCCAGTTCCAGGTGAGGTCCGGGGAACCCACACTCATATGGGGTGAAACTGGACAGTAAAGAGGAAGCACGCTGAAACTCGGCACTGCGAGCTTGCGAACAAGGCACGTAAACTTGGGAAACGCAGAAGCATGCACAGGGAGGACTCATGACTTGCTTTCTCATTTGGGAGAAAAAAAAAAGAAGGGAAACCACCAGACTGCATTGTTTTACAACCCTGGGTGAGACTTTGGGTGTGCAGACTCATTTGGGGAGAGGCTGAATTGTCTGCAGCGGGAAGAGCTCGGCAGCAGCTTTCTCTCAGAGGTGCGTGCAGCCATTATCTCCAGGCACAGAGACCCAGGTGCCGCATAGGGCAGAGCTGATGGGAAATCAAGGCTGTCTGCTCAGCCTGGAGACTACACCCATCCAACCTGATCCTCACAGCCAATTGACCTGGAGGTCAAACCCTCCTAGTACTAACAACAATAATCTAGGCTTAACTTCAACAACACTGTGCAATCTATAAAGGGCTATACCAAGAGTATCCATCACAGGTAACTGGGGATACTGAGCCACTGTCCCTTAGAGGATATCTACCACACAAAGCTAATTGATCAACTCAGGGAAGCAGCCAAAATGCAGAGACATGGAAAGAAATCACATGTGAAAAAAATGGAGGAAAAAAAACGACTGGACATAGAGTTCAAAACCATGGTTATAAGGTTTTTCAAGAGGTTTCTAGAAAAGGCCGATGAACTTGAGACCTTCAAGGATAAGAACGAGACCTTCGAGGATATGAACGAGACCCTTGAGAACATGAACAAGACCCTCGAAATGAAAAAGGACCAACTAGAAATTAAGCATACACTGACTGAAATAAAAAATATATGAAGACCTAAAAGCAGTCTATAGGACTGCAAGAATCAAGTCAAAGATTTGAAATACAAAGAAGCAAAATCCACTCAGCCAGGAAAGCAAGAAGCAAAAAGAATCCAAAAAATTGAAGATTCTGTAAGGGGCCTCTGGGACAACCTCAAACATACCAACATCCAAATTATAGGGGTACCAGAAAAAGAGAGCAAGATAATGAAAACCTATTTGAAGAAATAGTAGCCAAAAACTTCCCCCACCTGGTGAAAGAAATTGACTTAAAAGTCCAAGAAATGCACAGAACCCCAAACTATAGGAATCCAAAGAAGACCACACCAAGACACATCATAATTAAGATGCCAAGAGCAAAAGATAAAGAGAGATTATTAAAAGCAGCAAAAGAAAAACAGCTCCCCAATCCTATGGGGTGTACCCATATGATTGTCAGCAGATTTCTCAACAGACACTATGCAGGCCAGATGGGAGTGGCAAGAAATATTCAAAGTGATGAATAGCAAAACTCTACAACCAAGATTACTCTACCCAGCAAAGCTATCATTCAGAATTGAAGGTCAGATAAAGTTAAAGTGTTTCACAGATAAGAAAAAGCTAAAGGAATTCATCACCACCAAACCAATATTATATGAAATGCTGAAATGTATTCTTTAAGAAGAGGAAGGAAAAAAAAGGTAAAGATAAAAATTATGAACAACAAATACACATCTATCAACAAAGGAATATAAAAATCAAGTGAATTAAAAATCTGATGAACAGGATAAACTGGTGAATATAACAGAATCATGGACATAGAGAGGGAATGGTCTGACAATTCTTGAGAAGAAAAGGGGTGTGGGAGGTGCAGCAAGAGACTGGACAAAAATCATACACCTATGGAAGAGGACAGTGGGGAGGAGGTAAGGGCAGAGGGTGAGATGGGTACCAGGTGGAGGGGAGTTATAGGGGGAATAAAGGGAGAACAATGTAATTAATAAGCTTTTTAAAAAGCATACAGTAATATAAGGTCATATTGATAAACAGAATGACAGAGCTTGGTGATCAGCATAAAGATAAAATATATTCAATGGAGTGCCAAGCATTACTAGGACAGTGTTGCTAACATTTAAGCATGGTAGCTTATAGATTAGGGCTGGATAAATGATAGTTCAGGAACATGGAAAGGATGAAATGGTGGGCTGCAGCCTCTCAAGTTATCTGAAACTGGGGCCAAGAACCAACTGTTATAGATAATGGAGCATTGTTACCAGAAACATTTGCAAGTGGTCTTCAAACTTTTGAAAATGGCACTTGAAATCTATAATTGCATTAATCAATGCCACCCCAATACATTTAATTTAAAAATGAAAAAAAATGTTGTTGGACAACTGATGCAAGCCCAGATGGCTCTTTTTTCACATACCATCTTAAAGAAAACCCCCTTAGCTCTTCCTGGTGCATAGAATCACACTGTGGCCAGACAACCTTTGGGTCAAATACTAATTCCTTCAGGTAGTACCCAGATGAACTTTTAACCTGTTATGTGATATTTCTAAGCCTGAATCTTCTCCTATGCAAGAAGATAAACACAGCAAGTCAGCCTCAAAGGTTTAACATGATAACATATGAAAAGTAACTAAGATAGTATGTGACATAACAGCCCTGGCCAGTTTTTCTCCATAGTTAGAGCTTTGGTCTGAGGGTCTGAGAGTTCAATTTCTAGGCAAGGACAAGTACCTCAATTGCAGGTTCAATTGCCGATTTTGGTCAGGGCAGGTACAGGAGGCAATCATGTTTCTCTCTCTATTTCTCTCTCACCCCTCCTCCCTCCCTCCCTCCCACTCTTCCTTTAAAAATAAAATAAAATAAAATAAAATAAAATAAAATAAAATAAAATAAAATAAAATAAAATAAATGGAATAAAATATCCTCTGGTGAGGATTAAAACCAAAACAAACTAAAAGGAATTGTCCTCAGGTGCTTTGAATGTTTAGGTTCTCTATGAGCACTGATGTACCTTATAAGCACATGAGATTGCTTCTATTGGCTTTAGACTAGGCAGCAAGACCTGGTGTGAGCTGAAGTTTAGCCTCATCACAATCATTCTAGGTATCCAACATTTTAGGAGGTGGCATCTCCAGAATTAAAAATGGATGTGATGGCAATAGTTTCCTTTCCCATTGTGGTTTCCAGAGCCAGCTTCCAAGAAGTAAACATGTATTTGAGGGCCACTAGATTTCCACCTGATTAGGAACCTTAAATCTTTGCCCCTAACTCTAGGATTGGACTGCCACAAGGTGAGATAAAGTAAACAAGGACTTTGACAACCAGAAGAGAATAGCTACCTATAGAAATTATAAACATTTATCTCCCTTAAAATGAATGTTTATACAGAAGAGCCCAGTCTGGTAAATTTACAGTGATTTGTCATTAAATCATGATGAAGTTTAAAATCCCAAGAGGTCATGCTTACTGTTTCATCACACACATTGCTCGTCATTTTCAGAATGCCGACATGGGCTCTAGAAAGTGGCCCAGGTGTTCACATCTGTAATCCAGGAACACAATCTGACATTTCTGGTAGAGTTCTAAAGAGAGAACCATCAGGGACAAATCACTGCTTCATTTCTTGAGCTTTTGCTCAAGACAAACAATTCAAGACAAGCAAAGGACACAAAGCCTATAGGGCCAGACTGTGTCCCATTTCTCCTACAAGAGTAACAGAAATCTGAAGTCAGTAGTTCTAGGAGCTGCAATGCAAGAAGATAAAAGTAAACTGATTGGCAAGATTAAAAAGCCCAGGTTCAACAACCAAATGAATTACCAGTCCAAAGAGGCAGACTGAGAGCATGAATTCATATATGATTTCATGGGTGGCAATTAGAAGAGAATGCAGGTTCCAAGACATGATAAAGAAGAAAGTTTTTGAAAGTGTTGGGTAGCATGAACACCACGTTTCACATATCACAAACTCAGTGAGCGTTTCATTCCCAGTGTGGTATAACATAGCCAGAAAATATGCCCTTAACATAGTGGTAAGGACTTAGACATGTGGTAATAGTATATACAGCTATATAAAAAATTCCTTCTAATGAGGGAGTTCAACCTTTACCCATGTCCATGCTTACTTTATTTCACAATAATAATAAAGTCAGTGTGAAAGTCAAAACAAGCCTCCCATCCCTGCCAATGTTTCCCCTTTTCAAAAGGCCCCAGTGTCTTTTTATCTTGCATGTCAAATTTGAATTGCAGAAAATAATTTCCACTAGCACTACATCATAAAAAGTACAACTACCAATGAACTAACTATTACAAAATGTCACAAGATATGTGAGAAAACCACATGGTTTGGAACTCTACAGCACATCATCATTCTTGGTGATAAACCAATTCATTGTTGTCACTGTAGGATACCAGGCAAGCTTGCTCCATGTTATTCTATCAATTTACAATGTAAAATACAGTCACAGTGCTCTGTCAAGGGAAGGGAATTCAGTAGATAAAATGCCAACTCACATGGGGCTCAGTACTGACAAGTGCAGATTCAGCACACAAGAAACCGCTTTACCATTAATTCCAGAACAATGAGACAGGACTCAAAATGTATTATTACTAGTCCATTATACTATAATTTATAGTGATGAATAAAGCTGCAACGGAGTGGTTCTACTACTAGGTAGACTTAAATAACAAAATTATCAACTCAGATATTAATGATGCAAATGTCCCTAGTTCTATAATAGAAGGATAACTGGAAGCTCTACATCATTCTTCACAGCTAACTCTGAGATCTTAGAGAATGTTCTTTGTTGAAGTTTCAAACCAAAATAAAATATTAGAGCTTTCAAAAGCATTTTATTTATGGAACATCAGTCTTCAGAACAAAAAGTTGTTGAATTCCTGAAATATCTTTCAGCAGGAAAATGTACCAGAATTTGGAATACATATTAAAATGCTTTAATATACCACCAAGGATACTGTGCCTAATAAAAACCAGTAGATATTTTTTGGAAATTGCATATGAAAGGACTATTTTCATAATTAGAAGTATTCTATCTAACAAAAGAATAATGTGCAACTTGACCATACCTCCACTACACCCACAAGCCATGCCCACCAGCCAATCAGGACAGAGTATGTAAATTAACCCAACCAAGATGGCTGCAGCAGCCACAGAGTGAATAGGAGGCTTGGGTTTCCTTGACAATGGAGGAAGTCAAGCTTACTGCACATGCTGGCCAGCCCAGTCCTCCGCTCAAGGCTACAAAGTTTCAATTATAGAAGATAAATCCCAACAAAAATGGCTATGGCCATGGAGCAAACAGGAGGCTTGAGTTTCCCTGGCAATGAAGGAAGTCAAGCTTCCTGCATACCCTGACCAACCATGGCCAGCCCAGGCCTCTGCTCAAGGCTACAAAGTTTCAATTATAGAAGATAAATAAATTCCAGATACCACGGCCTCCACTTGGGTTGCTGTGGGGGAGGGGGGGCATGGCCAGCCTGCAAACCACCTCAGGCCCCTCTCCCAGGCTGCCCCACACCCCAAGGGAACCCCCACCCTGATCCAGGACACCCTTCAGGGCAAACCAGCTGCCCCCCACCTGTGTAGCAGGCCTTCATTCTATCTAATAAAAGAGTAATTTGCAAATTGACCATCATTCCAGCACATAAGATGGCTGCCCCATGTGGACACAAGATGGCTGCCACAAGATGGCCAGCAGGGGAAGGCAGTTGGGGTGACCAGGCTGGCAGAGGAGGGAAGTTGAAGGCAACTGGACCTGCAGAGAAGGGCAGTTAGGGGGGACCCAGGCCTGAAGGGGAGGGTAATTAGAGGAAATCAGGTTGGCAGGGGAACAGTTAGGCATCAAGCAAGCTGGCAGGGGATTGATTAGGGGTTGATCAGGTTGGCAGGCAGAAACTGTTGGGGGCAATCAAGAAGGCAGGCAGGTGAGCAGTTAGGAGCCAGCAGTCCTGGATTGTGATAGGGATGTCTGACTGCCCTAAATGGGCATTTGGACATCCCTCGAGGGGTCCTAGATTAAAGGGGGTGCCGGCTGGGCTGAGGGACATTCTGCTTGGGCCCCCATGCATGCATTTCATGCACTGGGCACCTAATATTTTCATGATCAAAGAAACACAGAATGTACATAGTGGTCAGCCAATTTGTAACTTAGGAGCTTCCAAAGTAGGGGCTTAAATAAAGAATCCATGATTTTCAAAAAAAGAGATTGTCCTTCCATTCCAGTGATATAAGATATCTGTTTAACAGCAGAAGACAAGCAGGCTGAGAAAACATGCAAGGAGCAAAGCAACAGAGAAGTAAATGTGCCGTAAACACATTTCCCAGACTTTGAAACACTTGAGGTTTATGTAAAATACATATTTTAATATGGTAGGTACTCGATTCTACATTTCTAATATGCTCTCAAGTGTTGTTGATGCTGGTAGTCTGGGAGCACACTCCTTGAATAACAGTTACAAAGAAATACAAAGGAAAATTAGCATCATACAAAGAGCTTGAATTTTTATATTTATCTAAAGTCCCTCCTGATCAGAATTATCCTACATCAATGATTTTTACCTTGGCTGCACATGATAATCACCTGAGGAGTTTCCAAAACTCCCACTGCCCAGGTCACATCCCAAATCAATAAAGTCAGAATCTTGAAGGGCTGTACCCAGCATTGGTAGTTGTTGATAGTCCCCAGTGAACAAATGTGTAACCAATAGTGAGAACCACTCTCCTGGATAGATTTGTAATGGCTTAACAAACAAAATGTAAGCCCAGTTCTTCTTAACTTCAGCTCAGTAAACAAGTACTTGCACATTTTACTGGTCCTATTTCAGAAGAGTGTTCAGGAAAGAAATTCAGAGCTGAATACAAACTGCCATTAATTGACACACACATGATAATTGATAACCCAGAATATATTCCAACTTTATCTTCATATTGAATAAGGAAACAGCTTCAGTTTTCCCAGTGTTACAGAAAAATAACACATTATGTAATATCCATATCTGCAGAGGAAAAAAAACATGAATAGCAGCCCCAGCAAAAAAAAAAAAAAAACCAAAACATGATTATAATTATAGTATTCATTGTCAATATCTTGATCTGCAAACAATGCAGTGATATGGAAATAAAGCTCAGTTAGGCTGAAATTACCCAAACCACTGAACATTATCATAATAAAAACCCTGTATGGGTCTGAAACATTTTATATACCCACTCACGTCTCTATTAATGTGCATGATAATTAAAAAGCAAAGATAATATTGTCCAGTGCTATCTATCACACAAATGTAAGTGTTTACATAACAATGGGAAGTCAATTTCACTCTTTCAAAATACTTCCTAGTACTGTAGTAGCAAAAGAAATTCTCCCATATCCCAAATATTTGTTCTTTCAAATTGACACTTCATTGACTTCTTTATTCCTTTATTCAGTATCCCTTTATTCAACTGACTGAATATAAAGTAGTAAGCTAAACTAGAATAATCCCTGCCTTCTTAGAATTTACAACATAGAGAAGCAGACAGACATCCCTAAAAATATTAAAGTATCAAACATAAAATGATGGCTGTGACAAATGCTTAAAAAAAAAAAAAGCATGGGACACTGTGACATGAGACTCTTAAAAGAGGAAGTTAGGCCTTATTCAGGAAGTTAGGGAAGATCATTCTGAAGAAGCTAAACTCTGAAGCATGGTCAGTTGGAACCTGGTGTGGTTACAGCTGGATAGAGGTCGTTTGACTCGATGCTGAATCATCTTTTATATTTCCCCCAAAGACTTTAGAATCTCCTTTTGGAGAAAGTTTTTTAAAAAGTAAACCAATCTCTCCAGTATGGTGGCCAACTGTTCCTGTTTGGGACTCCTGGGCTTACCATTGAAGTCCATATCTGAGGAAACCCCTCAGTATGGGGGACACCAGGACAGTTAGTCACTCTACCATAGTCCTAGAATTCCAGCTAAGCAGCAACTTACCTGAGACTCTTGTGAGTGGAGACTGTGTTTTATTCATACTTTTTGTTGCATTCCTACAGCCATCTCTAGCACAAATGCTAATAATTGAGGAGAACTCAAGCAATGTTGTCATATTAAATTATGGAATCATATATCATTTGCAGATCATACCTAAAATGTAAGTCCACATTCAACAGGACTCTGGACTGTGAGGATCATATCCATAAATGTGAAAGTGTCTTATGTAACAGCATGATTTCCACTGCTAAACAAGAAGAGCACTCATTTACAAGGACACCAAGTAATAGCTGTGTCAGAGATGTTATGAGATGAAGATTAAAGCAACATTGCCAACTTTCCCAACTCCCTTAAAAAACAATTTTTAAAAAGCAAACAAATAAGTGAAATACTCTGTGTTTAGAGAGAAACTATAGGCTTAGTTGGGGTACAGGCCTGTGAGCCTTCTCACGTCTGTGACGCAGGTATGAGGGTAGCCAACAATTCCAGGAAGCAGTATAATTAGAAAGCACCCTATGTAAAGCAGATAAATCCCAGACTCCCCATTGAAGTCCAGGATGATGGAGAGTTAGGAGGGATTAAGAGAACAGGTTCATAATAAATGGTGTGTGTGTGTGTTTGCGTGTGGGGGGAGGAAGAGGCAGAGGAGTTTAGAACAGTTTCTGAATGCCAAGATCTGTGAAAGTTTATGACACAATTTCCATAGTTTTCAGGTTGGATGAACCAAGAGGTGACTAAGAGAGACAGCCTCAGAGTGAATACTTATCATTTTAAGTATACCAAAGTGTTTTTGTTTTTGTTGTCAGCATAATTTTAGTTTTTTTATTTTTTATTTTTCAGAAGTTTAAACTGAAAAGCTATTTCAGTTTAAACTGAGGATGTAGTTGCCAATTGTTTCCATCTATGTATATGATTCTGAGTAACCAATTTATATACAAATACAGTAGTACTTGTTTAAAACTGTTTGGGTTACGGTACCCCAGAACAGGTGCCTGCCTAGAATAACTTTTCTATAAAGCAACCAAGGCACAGGTTTTCACACATGATGCAGTGTTGATTCCCAGATCTGTGTTAGCACCCCATTGATGACTTTCCATCACACCAGTGAGCTTCCCCTGATGGACAAACTGGGATTTTAAAGCAGAGAAAGTGTATATTAGTCAATAGCTTCTCAGGGGATGGAGGACTAGTCATCACTCTTTTGCCTTTTCTTTGCTTGGTAAGAGGAAAACTTTTACAGGCATCTTGGTTATTTCATTAAGTGAAATGTTTATTCAGAAGGGACATTCAAGACAATCCTATATAATAAAGAGCTCAAATGCAAATGGCCATTGAACCCTCGTGCCCTCCTGTCCTCATGCCCTTGTGCCCTCGCACTGGGGCCAGGGGACCTGAGGCCACACCCCAGGCCCTGGCACCAGGTGAGGGAACATGAGTCTGCACCAGCTGGGTCTGAGTCTTGTGCAATTTTGAGGCACACATGAGTAGGAGGGGACTCTGACAGGAGGGAGATTTTCATATACATTTTGCTAATTTTCTTTGATCTCTGACACTTCTATTATAGAGAAAGAGCAAATTGCAATATTAAAGTATTTCCTCTAATTAATTCCCTTTTAATATGCATGAATTTCATGCACTGGGCCACTAGTTTGAAAATAATTCTGCATAATAATGTGAGAGCCTGACTTCCTTGTGGGTATTTTGAATCATTGTGGGGATTATTATGAATTTGAATAGGGGTGAAAGCATTTATTCATTTCTTTGGGAAAATCAGGGGATGAGGAGTCTCAGTTTGGGTAAAGGGCAGATCTCATGAGCCACCACCCGAACTTGGCTTTGTACGTCTTTGTTAAATATCACTCTTTGGTCTCAGCCACATTTTTGTGGGAACTTTTGTATAACTGAATGGGCCTCCCATTCCTGAGCTAAGGAGACTGAGAAAGAAGGGCACCCCAAACAGAAAAGCATGACCTCTGCTAAAGGAGAGTATTATATCAGCAAAGATATATTTAAGTTAATGATGTTTTTTTAAAAATCATTATTGTTGAAAATATTACATATGTCCCAATTTTCCCTACAAAGACCTCTTCTAGCCCTCTTCTCTGCTCTGCAAGAACTTCACCACCCTATTGTCTGTGTCCATGGGTTATGCATATATGCATTCAAGTTCATTGGTTGATCTCTTCCCACCCTCCTCCACCTTCCCTCTGAGATTCCACAATCTGTTCCATACTTCTATATCTCTGGGTCTATTTTGTTAACAAAACAACATAATAATATTTTAGTTTAACAAGTTTAAAAAATTGCCTCTGAGTAAAAACGTTAACTGGGGCATCCCAAACAAGAGAAGCATGGCCATAATTAAATGAAATAAAATCCTGCTTGAAATTTGTTTGTTTTTCTGTAGGTTCTATAATGCTTCAACTTAAGCAAACACTCTGAATATATAGTTTTTACTTTTTGTTAAATAATGGTAAGTGTATATCTTATAAGCATTCAACTCCATGAATTCTCAGAAATCAAACATACCTATGTAGCCAACACTAGAAAAGGATACAGAACATTACCTTGCCATCATTGCCTCCTCATAAGCCACCATCTTAACTTGGCTTCAGACATCTTTGTTAAATATCTCTATTTGATCTTAGCCATATCTTTGATTCTTTAGTCTAGGGCTAATGCCTCCATTGGAGTGAAATCTAGGGACAATTGTGTGGTTCTGGGGGAGGTGTGAGGGGGTAAAACCTGAGGCATAGCAGTGGGGTGTGGATCCATAGCATAGAGCACAGGTCAGCAAACCTGCTTTGTAAAGGGCCAGATAGTAAACATTTTTGGCTTGAGGGGCCATCATGCCTTTGTTGAAACATTCAGTGAAGGTCAGTGACTGCATTCCAGTAAAAACTTTACTTCTTAAAACCAGGCATTGAGTTATACTTGGTTAACCCCTAGTGTAGACCAAGCAATATCTGTGGGATATGGGATAGTACATGAAGAACATAAAAATATCTTCTCCCATTCAGTGGGTTCTTTTTGTTTTGTTGTTGGTTTCCTTTGCTGTGAAAAAAAACCTTTCTGGTTTGATGTAGATCCATTTGTTTATTTTTGTTGTTGTTGTTTCCCTTGCCAGAGGAGATATATAGGATTTTTACTTAACTGTAGTGTTAAAAAATGTTTTAGCTAGCACTCACCATTTTTTGCTCCTACTGATGGGGAGAAATAATATACACTTGATTGGTTCTTAAAGACCCTTAGAAAAAATGATACCTGATGTACATTGATAAGGGCTAACTATGTAATTATTAAATAAAACATTGGTAACTATTAAAAAATACTGCAGGAGGAAAGCAATGTAAAATTCTGAACTTTGCTCTCAAAGGCAGTAAACTTATATATTGGCTATCTGGAACTCTGCAAGCAGACTTATATTTGCTTATTTCTATCCTTGGTCTAGTTTCTAACTTTCAGAATCATGCAGTAGTCAGCAGCAAGTTTGGAAATGTCCAGAAGCAAGACTATTTCTGTTATATTTAGCAACATTGCTTAAGGAAAGCACTCTGGATTTATTTTCTAAATTTCAAATTCATTAAAAGCAAAGTTTTGCTCCAATGAAATATTCTATGAACAATGGAATTTGTATAAATCTTGAGTATTTCTATATTTGACAATTTAACCATTAATTTAAAATCCATTATATTATGTATTGAAAAGAGAGACAGAGTTAAACCTAGCAACACATTCCTTTCACTTTTTAAAGCCACTGGTCATTTTTACATACTTTCATTCACTCTGTTTTCAAAAAGCTAATCTTGTTTTGGGACCTGATGAAATGGTTTCTACCATTTTTAACTCAGTGTGTTAGATCCTTTATAGTCTTGGCAGAGGGTGTTATAATGGCTGTTACAGAAATACCAATCATGAGAGAGAATAATGAAATTTCTGTGAAGTTCCTGTTTAATCAAAGAATGCTTAACCTGCTTAATCGATTTTTTAGTATTCCTTCAAAAAATTATGAATACACTAGGGGCCCAGTGCACAAAATTTGTGCACTAGGGGTGGTGGTCCCTCAGCCCAACCTGGCCCCTCTCACATACTGGGAGCCCTCAGGGGATGTCCTACTGATGGCTCACCCCCAGCTTGCCCAAGACCAAAAGCCTCTGGCCGAGGCCTTTAGTCCTTGGGCAGGGTACCCCAGCCAGGGGACTATAGCCTGTGATCGCCCTGCAACTGGGCCGATTGCTGGCTGCCTCTGCCCCAGCTCCACATGCCCAAGGCTGGAAAAAGCCTCTGGCCAAGGTTTTTTCCGGCCTTGGGCACCCAGTGATCACCCTGCAATGGGGCCAATGGCTGGCTGGCTCCGCCCTAGCCCTGGCCTTGGGCAGCAGTCATCTTGGTTGGATGTTAATTTGCATATCTCTCCTGATTGGCTGGTGAGCATGGCTGGTGGGCATGGTATGTGGGTATAGCAAAGGCATGGTCAATTTGCATATTACTCTTTTATTAGATAGGATGTTGGTATATCTGAAAAGTAATGTGATTTGACAAAATTCAAACAACCATTGGACATTACCTTACAACATTTATTGAGTGTCCATTGAGTTAATTTTTGTTTTGTATTGTTTGTTTTATTTTTTTGACATGCACTAAAAATCATAAGATTACCCCTCCAGCATGTAGGTCATCTTTGACTCTTCATTTTCTCTTTTTCTTTATTGAAGCTATATGTACTATCTATATATTCTTCTTACTATCCCTACTACCTGCTCTCTAGTCCCCCAAAAAGTAACTTCTCAATTATATTATTGCAATAGATTCCTTCCAGTTATCTTGCTTCTAAAATTAGTCCCACTACATTCTGTTTCACACAGTAGCTGGAGAGAGACCTTTAAAACACAGACTAGATATTGTGTTTTAAATCAGTTCAAAACCCTCTCACAGTCTTCATTTTCTTCATTATTTCATCTATATGTTCACACTTATTTTATATGTAGTTTGTCTTTTCTATCAATTAGAGTAAGTTCAGTGGAAGTAAGGAAAGTGGGTATGGAGGGAAGGAAAGGAAGGAGGGGTAGAAAAATTGCCTGAATTATTAGATATAAACACATTCCTCTACTTATTTGACAATTTATTATTTTGAGTATGCAATCTAAGCTTGTTATTACCCTACCAAGGGAATAAGTCCTTCACACCTTCAAAGGATATGCATTTGAATGGGTAAATTTAGGATTCTAAGTAGAATGTGCTGCAATTGACACATTTGTGTTTTTTTTTCTTAGGGGTAATTTTTAAGGATAAGAAAACGCTCACCTCCCCCTCTCTTCCAGACACACATTCAAGTCTCTCCCCAGGTAAACCTCTGTCTTTAAGTTCACTGGTATTTTTAGACTACATGGAGACTCTAAAATCATTCTTTTCTAATTCCAAGTTGATATCCATTGTTATGTTATGTAGAGCACATGGAGTAACACCAATATGTACCTATTATTCTAGAAAAAATAAATTCATGTAGTTGATTCAGACTGTTATAAAATACTAGAGACCCAACTGCTCACCTGCCTGCCAGCCTGATCACCCCATAACAACTCCCCTGCTAGCCTGATCGATGCCTAACTGCTCCCCTGCCAGCCCAATTGCCCCAACTGCCCTTCCCTGTTGGCCTGTAAGCACCAACTGCCTTCCCCTGCCAGCCTGGTTGCCCCCAGCTGCCCTCCCCTGCTGGCCATTTTGTAGCAGCCATCTTTGAACACATGGGGGTGGCCATCTTGTGTGAGGGTCAATTTGCTTATTACTCTTTATTATATAGGATACCAATAGCTAGGTGTCTTAAACTCAGAAATTTATTTCTCACAGTTCTGGGGGCTAGGAAATCTAAGATCAAGATCATGGAGGCTAATTTGGTTCCTGATAAGAGCTCTTTTTCTGTCTATGTCTTCATATGGCAGAGAGAGAGAGAGAGAGAGAGAGAGAGAGAGAGAGAGAGAGAGAGAGAGAGAGAGAGGCTCTCTCTTCTTATAAAGGGCACTAATCCAATTATGAGGGCTCCACTCTTAAAGCCTAATTACATTCCAAAGGCCCATCACCAGCTAGTACCACACTGGAGATTAGGGTGTCAAGGCATGGATTTGGGGGCGGGGGGGACACAAACATGCAGTCCATAACAGTGATCCATTGCAGATTGCAAAAGTATTTACTTAAACAATTCCAAAAAAAATAGTCCCTAAACTCACTGCATTAAGTAAAAATAAAAATAATAAAGGATTATATTTGATGTTTAAGACATTAATTTTAAATCAGATTAGAATAAGCACAGCTGTATATACAGTAATCCCCCTTATCCACAGGAGTTTAAAGAACCCAAGTGAATGCCTGAAACCATAGATAATACCAAACCCTATATATAGTATTTTTTTCCCAATACATACATAGCTATGGCAAAGTTTAATATATAAATTAGGTCCAGTAAGAGATTAAGGGAAATCTCAAGAGACTGTAGAATACCAGCCTAATAATCTCACTGAGCTTAGCACCATCACCATCTTTAGGTCTGAAGAGGTGGAAGTAGAGATATGTTACTAATGATGGGGCTTAAGAGGGACAGAGAGCACTTTGTGCAGATGCCCACCAGATAGAGCTGTGATCTTCACTTAAGGATTCAGACAGACAATGACAGAGCTACCACCTTGAGTTGGGGTAATAAATGTCCTGACCCCACTTTCCTCCCTCAGATCTACCAGAGTTCCCCACAGACAAAATCTGATGTAGTCCACAGAGTTCAACCTCCCGTGGCATAACTCAGAGCAGGGATAGGTGAATTGGGAAGAATAAATTAGATAATTGTATCATATGTACCCAGTCAAATGCAATTAGAATTTGCATTGTCTATGATACTGAGCAAGTAAATACCCAGATATCAAATCATTACATTCACTCAAATGGGCTTGAAAATTGTCAGGCACTCCATAAGTCACTGAAAACATGTGTGTGTGTGTGTGTGTGTGTGTGTGTGTGTGTGTGTGTGTGTGTGTGTGTGAAAGAGAGACTTATTACTTTCATTACACTGTGAGTTTTTGTATGTGTGAATAGCATAATTTGGAATAGTGGGGCATAATGAAATGGGAGTAGCTAACAAGGCTGGCTGACCTTATTCACAATTTTCCAGAAACATAGAAATTTTTCCCTGGTAAGATATTCAAAATATTAACATTTTTCACGAGTCAAGTGTTTGGTTCTCCCTGCCTGCACCTTAGAGCATTGTTGTCCCAAGTGGAATTCATTAGCTTAAAATAGAACCTTTGAGCCAAATTGCTCGCTTCCATGAGCAAGCAATTCTGCTTTGTTTTGTCATAAATGCTTGAGGAGCAGTTAAACATCTGCAAGTTCAGATGATGCTCAGAACAAATGATCCACAATAATCAGCAACTCCAGGCAAAGATAAATCCAAACTGGTATTATCTTTCCAGGAAATCAACATAAGCTAATCAAATTAAACCCTGAACTCTAGTAAATATTTAATGAATAATTAGGCTTTTTCAGTGTTGTGATGCATTAATGGCATGTGCTTTCTAAAGGCTACAATTTCAGTCTGTGTTTTTCTTGAGACCTAAATTGAATTGAAATTGATGTTTTTATTTTCATTTCAAAAAGAATATTAAACTTAGAATGAACTGTAAAATATACCAAGAAGGCATTTTTTATATCAAGAAGTCATTTTTAAAACCATAAGTTAACAAATTCTGAGCCCTTAAAATTATTTTCTTCCTTGAAATTAAAACCCAATAAATTTAATATTCGGTCAAAATAAACAGTGAGTGAATAGTGATGGCAAGATATCTGTGACTTCACAGAGCATATAGCAGTGTACATGGTCAAGATTTAATGCCAGTGTATATACATCAGCAACCATGTAATCTGCATGTCCATTGCTTAAAGTTATTTTAGAAAAACCACCTCTAATTTTTAATTTTTAATTTCTTTTCTTTTTAATTAATTTTTATAGAGAAGGAGGAAAGGAGAGATGAGAGAGAGAGAGAGAGAGAGAGAGAGAGAGAGAGAGAGAGAGAGAGAGAGAGAACATAGATTAGTTGTCTCTCACACTGGCCCTGACTGGGGATCAAACCCACAATTCAGGTATGTGCCCTGACCAGGAATGGAACCTGTGACCTTCTAGTTTCATAGACAAAACTCCAACCAACTGAGCTACACCAGCCAGGGCAAACAGTCCCCAGTTTTGTCAGTCAGAATATTTTATCAGATTTTTTTTCTTCAGAATCAGGTAGTATGGGTGAAGATTAAAATCAACGCATTACTATTTTTCAAAAATAAAAAATGTTATATTTTCAGTTTAGTGATTCATTATTTTGTTTACTGTCTTCAGTAAGAAAAATAAGCATACAAAGACTGTGCTGAGCTTCACAAAGTTATGTATTTTATTTGTGATTACTATTTGATTTGTAAAGCTTTTTGTTCTCCACCAGGACAAACTAGGTTCTTATATTTTAAAATTTATGATATTCTTCTATTCTAAACTTGATTCCTAACTTATATAGTGAAAATTGGTTTACTTAGATTTAATTTTAATATATATCTTTTCCTTGCATGCAAAACATTTATAAGAGCTTTGAACTGAAACAGAGATAAGAAGCTTGACCAAATTTTAATAAGCTCCCCCCAAATAATGTGAGCTTATATGACATATAAACATAGTAAGATAAATGGCTGTAATTGTATTGACCCGCTCACCTGGCAGAGCCATTTAAACTTGGTTGCCATGGAAAACCATGCTGAGAGTGAAAAAGCAGGAGAAATCTAATTTAGTGCTAGGCTAGCCAGTACCTCCAAGACTAGTTTCTGCTCTGTTTTCCTGAGGATTGTTTCCTTAGAGGCTTCAGTTGTATCCTCATATTTTCTCCAGATTGTTCTGCACACAAATATATATTTCCTCTCTTTGCCATTAAACAATTGTATAATAAAGCCCCCTCTTTGACATGAACAAAAGACAATTTTGACTGTCTATTTAACCCTACATATAATAGTAGCAGAAAATTGCTATTTTATGATCTTTATAATTTTTGACTTCTCAGTAGAATGCAATACTGTTAACCACCATAACATATGAGAGTTTGTTACTTTGATGTAGATGATGCTACACTCTCCTTTATCATTTTTACAAGCTTGTCTCCTTGTACTCTTTGGGTAACTCAAAACTCGGACTTAACCCTTGTCTTTTATCATTTAAAGTTTGTTTCTTTTCTCATGGGATAGCATCTCCACTGGCTTTGATTGACACCCGTATGTTAATGGTTTTCAAAACTTTATTTCTAAAGTAGAAAATTCTTCAGAATTCCAGGACTACCTATTTCAACATCTATATAAGCTTTCTACTGGGATAACTTAATGACCCACATCTAAAAGTAGATATGGGTCTCTTTCCCAGTGTTCTATACTTCAGGGAATACTACCAACAGCCATCCAATTATACAAGTCAGAAACTCTGGTTGTGTTCTGGAGTCCCTATTCCTCCTCCAGTCCAATCCAATAGTCCACCCTGTTGACTCTTTCTCCAGAATTTATGCTATCTCTATTTCTTTCATCTCCCACTACTACCACCCTAGAGAAGAGCACAACAATCCTGTCATGCTTCCCTCTCCTATACTATTGCAACAGCCTTTTAACTGGCTTCCTATATCTACTTACAATAACTATTCAGCCTATAAACTAGTTATTTAAAAATCATGAACCTGCCCTAGCTAGTTTGGTTCATTAGATAGAGCATCAGCCTGCGACTAAAGGGTCCAGGGTTCCATACTGGTCCAGGGCATATGCCCAGGTTTCAAGCTCAAACCCCAGTAGGGGGTGTGGAGGAGGCAACCGATCAATTATACTCTCATCATTCATGTTTCTATCTCTTCCTCTCTCTTCCTCTCTGAAGTCAATAAAAATATATTTAAAAATCATGACTCTAAATTTAGCAGATCATACTGCCACCCTTTTATTGAAACAATCCATTGGTTTCCTACTGAGTTTATGATAAAGACCAAAATTCTTGCCATGGTTTTCTAGATCCTATATGGTCTTGTTCCTTCCTCATTATCCTCTCAGTTCTCTGCATTTTAGTCACACTGGCTTCTTTAAGTTCTTAAAGAACTGAAGTTTCTTATATCACAGAATCTTGGGTCACTTTTCCTGGAATACTTCCTCTTCCCCTTGCATGTTTTTTTTCCTTCATGTATCAGCTTATTAATAATAATCCTATCAGAGAAGACTTCCTTTTTATAAGTGAGAAACATCATCAAATTCTTTGCTGAAACTGGATGAGAAACAAAGATTGTAGTACTTATATTCAACATTTTTCCAGCCTCAAAAATTTAATTTTTCCAGACTCAAAAATTAAGTTTAAAAAATTAAGTATAAGACTGCACATAATAATTTGCTTAGATTCTAGCCATTTAACAAGTATTTCAATATAGATGAAAAGATTACATTTGTAATAAGTGAGGTATACATTGGAAATGGATGAATCATGTATTTTTTTCTAAGCAGAACTTGGTGTCAGAATGGAATGGAATGGAATAAAATATAATTAAAGTGGTTTATGGTCTCACTTGGAAGACTGGAAGGTGGAAGGTGGAATCCCTCTAAAGGAGAACTAAGTTGTTTATATATACTATTCTAAAATAGTTCCGGCCTGGGAGTCAGAATACCATTGTAGTTTCTAATACTTACTTGGTGGAATTTGGCTAAATCACAATCTTTGCACACCGTGGCTTCCCACTTGAAATGAGTGACATAAACTGAATAAAAGAGAATGTATAAAAACACCTAGTAATTACTGAAGAGACTTGAATAGCAACTCCCTTCCTCTTACTTATCTAGCTAGAAATTCTCATGAAAGCCTTGCCCAAGTCAACCATGAATGGCTCAGAAGACCTCAGCACTATGAAGCAATATATGCTAAAGTTATTCCTAGACACCCTTTCTCTGTACCATGTCTATTCCAAAGGGTAATTCTGCTCTCCTTATAGTCCTCACATCTTCATTTCTTGAAGTTGTGGTTACCTGAATTTTCAGATAAAAGGCTTATCAATCCATTTCTCATTGCATGACTCTTCTCCTGACTTGCAGTAAAGTGTCTTTTCTGCTGCCACAATAGTTCCTGTTCCAATGCTGTAATTGTCTTGTCCCCCTAGCATCCTTCACAATTGTGCTGGACAGTCACAGAATCTAACCCCCTTCTTTTCAACTTTAGATCTAGAATTCAGAGTTGAAGATTGGAAAACCTTCCTACCTCTTACCATTATTTTAAGCAGTGCTACTAAAAAGCTTTGTTTCTATTCCCAGTTAAATTTTCCTAAGCAAGATACATTCAGTGTCAACTCAGGCTAATAGGAAAAAAAATATTTTCTACTTATTGATCCAGTATTGTACTAAGCAGAACCAAAATTATATATTTGAATAATAATTTTCTGATCCTAAAATATTAATTTAATAAAAAGGCAACTCAATGGCCAAATTTAAGATACCTATAATAGATTTGAGCTTAAATTTCACGAATCTTGGATGGATTGATGGTTTTGAATTCAAATTATTCTTCTAGTACTGGAATTTTATCTATCAAAATTCGGGAACATGTCTCTTTTATTCCCCCTCTCCACTTTCCACCCCCAAAACAAGAACTTATTAAGCCTGAGACATAATAAATATTTATTAAGTATTTGTCAAGTGAATAAATACCATTGCAAGCCAAGGTATGCTTTTTTAGAAGTCAAGACAGTTATGCTACCATTATGTGAATAATGTAATAGAGACTGAAGATAACAGGCACACAGTTAGCTTCTTAGTTTACACAGTAGTCCCCCTTATATGCTTTCTGCAGTTTCAATGACCATGGTCAATCAATGCTTCTAACTTTGTGTTTCATTTAAACTTAAAGTTGAAAAATCCTATATAATAAAAGCATAGTATGCAAATTGTCCCCTCAACTAGGAATTCATCTGCGAGTTCAACGGGGGGGAGGGGGGGGAGGGCCGGCTGGGGGAAGAGAGGAAGGCCCTGGCTAGTTGTGGCAGTGGCAGCAGGAGACCAGGGGAAGGGAAGAAGTATCCAGCCAGCAGCCAGCAGTTGTTAGGGACCCTACCAGTGAACGAATTTTATGCACCGGGCCCCTGGTCATATAATAAAAATTCAGAGAAAAGTTAATAGAGGCAGCATAATACTAATGGTCATTTAATCAAGCAAGTGTGTTAAACTCTATACATAAACTAGAGGCCCAGTACATGGGATTCATGCACTGGTGGGGGTGTCTTTTCTGCTGCCACAATAGTTCCTGTTCCAATGCTGTAATGGTCTTGGGATCAGCCCACTGTGGGAGCACCCCTCATCCCAGTCAGCCAGACAGCTGTGGACCCACCCTCTGAGTGGCTGCTCCTTCAATGGGAGCAGTCACTCATCCTGGTCAGCTGAGCAGCGCTCCCGCTCTGGGAGTGCACTGATCACCCTGGGGTAGCTCCTGCATTGAGCATCTGCACCCTCGTGGCTAGTGGGCCTCATAGCAACTGATCGACCAGTTGTTCTGGTCATTCTGCCAGTCAGTCTCTAGGCTTTCATTATATTTGAGATTTGTTTTATGACTTTAGAGCTTTGACAAACATATCATAATGAGGTTATTACTATATACTATTTGGTTAAAATATTTGTACCTCTGTATATAATCACTTTGACTTAAAATTAGTTCTTAATGGACAAAAAGAGGAATCTACTTCTAAAAAGCTATTCAACAAGAAATTTAATTAATTCTGAGCCACATTCATGAACATGCATTGATCACATTATAAAAATAGAATTTGCAGCAATGATTCTCTCAAAAATTGTTGCAGTGTGACTATTCCCAAAAGATATCTCTGTTTTTTTCAATCCGATGTTCATATTCTTCTTGAGGTTTAAAAATAAAATGACTTTTGGACTTTGAATTTGAAATTGCATTTTAATTTTTATGATTAAAGTAAGTATTAAGTATGCTATAGTATTATTGATGTGGTTAGTCATGATATGCCATATCCTTAACAAACCAATTCAAAAGCATTGGCAGACCCTAGCTGGTTTGGCTCAGTATATATAGCATTCACCTGTCGAATAAAGGGTCATGGGGTTTGATTCTAGTCAAGGGCACATACCTCAGTTGCAGATACCAGGTGCATGTAGGAGGCAACCAATCAATCAATGTATCTCTTTCACATTGATGTGTCTATCTCTACTTCTCCTTCTCACTCTCTCTCTAAAAAAAAGGAAAATATCCTCAGGTAAGGATTAACCAAACAACAACAACAATAAAGCATTGGATTATTCTGTATGACCTATTTTTATGGTCTTTAAAAAATAACATGGCAAATATATAATTTTGCAAGCCCTCTGTTTTGGAGAATTTGTAATTGCAGTTCTAGTTTTCAGCTGTCAAATAGCTCCAAAGGATTGCTGGGGCACTGTTCTTTCATATAGAGAGTCTACCTGTGGCCTGTCTACCAGGTAAAGGATGGTTGGGAAAAATCACCTTGAACTGAACTCTCAATCTTGGCACTCTCTAACAATTTTCAGTCATGGTCAGAGATACCTCTCTCATTCTAAACGCAGAATCTGGCAGCAGCTCAGGAGCTCAGGAGTTTTCTCCCAGATTGCTAATAAACCAAGAGAAAATGCTTTTTAAAAAGTTACATCTGTAATGTCCCCCTCCCTGACAAGGGCAGTATGTCATGGTCCCATCAGATTTGGTTTTCTTAGTGACTATCAATCTTATCAAGCATGTGTTCTCCCAGGAGAACTTTCCTGTCAGATGAATTTGACTCACAGGCCACAGTTTGCTCAACCCTGCTGCAGGAAAATCAACACTTAAGCATATATTATTATTATTATTATTATTATTATTATTTACACAAATATATATATATTAAGTTCCAGATCTCTATAAAGTTTATGTTGATTAATTTTGTCAGTGTTTTCATTACTTTTATGTGAGGTGGATTTTGGAAGCCCTTGTTCTGCTGTTCCTGATGACATCACTTACCTCAGTTTTAAGAGTAATACTGCGTGTAAAATCGTGATGACAGGATTTTTCTTTTGTTGCATAAAGATGCTGCTCCACTGTTCTCACCCTTGCATTGTTTCCAAAGTAAAGTCTGTAGTAATTTATATCTTTGTTCCTTTGTATATAATTGTCATTCCCCTTCTGGTTTCTTTTTAAGATTTATTTTTTATTGGTTTTAATCAATTTCTTTATAGATAGCTCTGTGTATTTCTAGTGTTTTGGGACCTATGGGTTTATAAAATCTGGAAAAAATATAACCATTATTTTTCAAAGAATGTCTGCCCCTCTGGGCCTCCAATTACAAATTTTTAGATTGCTTTAAATTGTCCCATAACTCAATGATGCTTTCATCATTTTCACCAGTCATTTCTTTCTATTTTATTTTTCTATCACTTATATTATTGCCTTTGTTCTCTCTCTAATGTGACTTTTCCCTAGACACTTTCAATATTTTTAAATATTTTTCATTGATTTCAGAGGAAGAGAGAGATAGAAAACATCAATAATGAGAGAGAATCACTGATTGGCTGCCTCCTGCATGCCTCCCACTGGGGATTGAGTCTACAACCAAGGCATATGCCCCTTGACTACAATCTAATCTGGAACCCTTCAGTCCACAAGCCAGCGCTCTATCCACTGAGCCAAACCAAATAGGGCACTTTCATTATTTTTTTTTTATTGTTGGTCTTCAGCAGTTTGACTGTGATATACCAATTGTGGGTTTTGTTTTTTTTTCTTCCTTATTTGTTTTTGCTTGTCTTGGTTTTTTTATTTTAATAATTATACTGTACAAAGCACTTTGAGCTTTTTGGATTTTTTGTTTCATGTCTTCTGTTATTTTCATGCATTATACATCCTAATAAGTAGATACCTTCCCTATTTAAATAATCATTAAACAACTGTGATCCTTTCCTTTCTAAAAAAATAAAGAATAATTTCAAAGAAGAAGGTGGAAGAATAAACAATTATTACCTATTATAAGATATTCTACAGTCAGCTCATTTCAACTATGGATAAGATTTCTTTAGTAAAGCCTTATAAGTAAATATATATATATATATATATATATATATATATCCCAATTTATGAATGCTGTGCCCAACTTTCATTATCTCTAGGAGTGAAAATGTGATGCAAGGGTATTTTTACATTTTTCATGGTAGCCAATTGCATTCCCAGCAAGACAGAAATTAAATTCATGCTTCAAGTTTTCATTTAAAACTATGAGACAAAAGCTAATTGCCTTTTAATGTGGATGAATTTTACATCATTCCATGTAATAGTCTTAAATTGTAGTATACTACTCACAGGAGTAAAACTTCATCACAAAGTAGTTCTACTATAATAGTCCTTGTAAGGATAATACTAAAAACTAACCTACAATGTTAGCATTATTTGTACTTTTCCTTCAAGTAGCATATGGGATAAAAAAGAACTTTGGAAAGTATAGAGTAGCATATACATTTAAGATGATAACTTTGTTGTTTCAAGTTCTAAGTACCCCACCCACATTCTGCTTTATACACCATCCACATTGATTTCAGGTAACAACTGTTTGTAGAACACTCAAGGTTAGACAAAAGTAAATTTCTACAAGGAAAGTGTATTTCATTTTATTTTACTAATTATATTCATAAATTGAATTAGTTAGAAATTAATAAATATCATCTTCACTTAATCCAGTGTATGTGGAACTACATTATTAACTCATGCCAAAAAAATAGCTTATTGCAGAGAATTAGCCTCAAATGTCATACCTAACAGCATTAGCTCTCAAAATTCCACAGTTGGTTATGGAAATGAAATACATCACAGATGTTCACAAAATCAACCTCATCATTCCAACATTTTAGTTCAAAAGAGAAAACAATTGGTTTCCTGAAGTGAAAGGCTTTTGGGAAAAGAATGAACCTAATGAAATGCAAAATCTTTACTAATATTTAGTAACTCAAAAGTTCTCAACTCAGCTATGACTAAGAAATAAAAAAAGGTCAGTTTTAACAGAATACCTGCCAGGTGCCTAATAGTTATCCCCAAAGGGTTATTAAAAACTAATAAATGTTGCTTTAATTGTAAAATTTAGAGAACTTTAAACCACTTGAGAGACAATATGAGATTTTCTTCTTGCAGTTGCATTTTATTAAAAAATATTGCAAAGCAAGGGGAAAATCAAAACACAGCGTATAAACACTCAAAATTGCTATAGATACAGCCTCCTGTATCATTTTCAATTAGCACAATCTGACCATTATGCAATTAAGTCATTAGCTTTTAATAATGTTAAAATCAGATTGACCCATCTATATAATACCCTAATATGCAAATAGACCGAACGGTGGGACAACAGAACAACCAAATGACTGGTTGCTATGATGTGTTCTGACCACCAAGAGGCATGCACAGAATATGGCGGGCATCTGCGGCAGATGGTAGAGTGTGGAACATGGCAGGCATCGGCCATGGCAGGATAGTGGAGAAGGGGTCAGACTAAGGCAGGGTGCCAGTTGCTGTCTTCTGGGTGAGCCTCTGGTGATTACTGAAAATTCTTTGCTCCCACATGCTGCAGTCCCACTGGGGATTCGCATCTGCTGCTGGCATCTGGACAGCTGCTGCTGGCTCCTGCACCTCCTGCAGGTGCTGGCCCACTTGCACCCCCTGCTGGCATCCAAAGGTCCCGATCATCCCTCAGGGCTTCTCTACCTCCCTGTGCTTTTGAGGGGCAACCAGAGCTGGCAGACACCTCTTGCACCCCCTACTGGTGCCAGCCCCAATCACTCTGCGCTAGTAGATGCCAGCAGGGCCAGCACCATGTGGGAGTAGTGGCAATGGGAGCTGCCAGTAGACAGAGGACTGGGGGCTGCTGCAGGAGGGGCCATGCAGGGCATGGAAGATGGGCCAAGACCTACCCCTGTGCCCACTGCAGCCTCGTGACCCACAGTTCCTTTCAAGGTGTACCAATTTGTGCACCTGGCCTCTGGTATAGATATAGTAAGTCAATTTTCAAATGTCTCAAAGCTATATTCCTACCACATATAGAAAGTGTTGGGTAAATGTTAAAATAATACTATCGTTATCTTTTGAATTTATGAGAACTTGACTCCCTGACTATACCATCGAGTTAAAATTTGGTCAAAATTGATTTAAATTATGTAAGTCCGCTGATTTCAGGAAAGAATACCCGATAAAATTGATCTGATTCTTACTAGCAACTACTCAGCCTATAATAAATATGGGAATATTGAATGATTTGTCAATCCTCCAAACTGCTTACAGTTATATAAAAAGAGGAGCAGTATAAAATTGTGGCTCAGAGGAAATAGCTCTGGACCCTGCATCTTCTTGGCTTAAACAGTTGAGGTGGGTGATCAGCTGATCTCAAACATCCCATACAGTTAGGTGAGAAGGAAATCTAAGAGTGTGTTCAATACAGAATATTCTACCTGCTCCAACTACCTGCTGATTGGTGTCATTCTTCAATCCATTTCTATCTACTTATCATGAAGTTTAATGATCCCACTTTGCTATTAAAGCCTCTTGGTGTACTTACTATTGTTTTTAGGATTAAATTTAAATGCTTACTATATTCTACAGGAACTATATAAAAGCATTCATGACTAAGGGTTATAGGCTTAGTTTATGGAGCTAAATGGCCCAGATTAAAATGTTAGTTGTACTGTTTTCTAGATGAATGAGTTGAGGAGTTACCTAAGTTATCTGAGTCTCAGATATTTCATCTGAAAATTAGAATAATATTAGTAATATCTGCCTTGTGGACTTGTTTTATGTTTTATTTTGGTTTGGCTTTAATTTTTTTAAAATATGTTTTTATTTATTTCAGAGAGGAAGGGAGAGGGAAAGAAAGATAGAAACATCAATGATGAGAGAGAATCATTGATCAGCTGCCTCCTGCAGGCCCCTTTTGGGGATGTGCCCTGACCTGGAATCAAACCCTGACCTCCTGTTAACACTTAACTACTGAGCCACACCAGCCAGGCTGGCTTGTTTAATTAAGTGAATCTATCTAATCAACCTACAGATGTGAGAGAGATATGCATTTGCAATAATATTGCAAGAAAACTTGTTAGAACAGTACTTGACACACATTAAGTATTCTATAAGTTTTAGTCCTATACTTTTAATTGTTTATATTATGTGTTATTAGTTTCCGTTTGCCTTTCTAATATTTTCCTTTTTCTTTCTTTCTGTCTTCCTTTCTTTCTTGTTAACAGCACTGTGTAGTTTTATTAACCATTCAAGTACAGAAGCATCTGATAAGATCGAGACAGAATTGGGATTTAAAAGTGAACTGATATTCAGCATCTAACAATTTAAAAGAAGCCACTACATATTCTTTCCACAAACATGTTTTCACAGAGCCAATACAGTGCTAACCATTGATCCAGCACACCAAGTGTACTGATGTAGAAAAGGTACAAGAAAACTAGCCACATTAGAAAAGACCTCAACACTTTAGAAAAGGAGTGAAAACATTTTCAGTTTCTCCCCTTTGTCCCCTAAAATAACATCATACAGTCTGGATTTACCTAGGGTGCTACATCAGCTTCTAGAATATTTGTCAGGAGGACAAAAATAAAATGACACTGGCCAGTACAGTTTTTGGGTATTTAGAAATGGGAGGGGGAGCAAGTTAGTTCTCAAAATGAATTAGTCAGTTTCAGTTTCAACAGCTGGATATTTGGATTCTTTATTCTTCCCCGGTGTTTCAATGCACCTCTCCATTCTCTTTGTTAGCTTCCATTCAATGGGTCAGTTTCTCTTCCGCCATTTTCCTAAATTTCTCATCTATTGCTTTCTGAAGCACTTCTCTTTCAAGCTCCTGTTTCTCAGCAAGCTGCTTCAAGACCTCAGCTTCATAGGACTTGCATCTTTCTTCTGCAGCTTGAATTTCTTCTGAATTTCCTCCAGGGAAAGATTCTTCTTCTTTGGTGGGGAAAGGGGAAATTCTGGGATGGATGATTTTGCCCGAGGTCTGAGAATCAGCTGAAACGCCTGGCCTGAAGCACATTTCTTTCACCCGGACAGCAGAAGAAGCCATGGTGAACAGAAGATAAGAGCCTAGCAATATAGTCTACACAACCCACTGGCAAGGGAAGCCCTGCCCAGGCCCAGTGCCCGGCCGCACTGAGCACCCGCACATCCCAGAGCCCACAAAAGCGCCAAACAGCAGCACGTGACCTCCCTGCAGGGCTCTGCATTGGCTTGCTGAGCTTTCCTCATGCCCTTCTTATCCCTTGCTGTGTCCCAGTGACACAACTTCTTTTTGCTCCTCACATATAGCATGGTTTTCCCAGTTTCCTTTGCCTGAGACACAGTCTCCCTCCTAGAAGCAGTTAACATCTCACCTTCAGTTCCATCTTCTATGACTCTTCCTTATGGAGCTTCACTGTTCTTTTCCCTCATAGAGTTTTTCAAAGTTTATTATTATTCAACTACTTGTATGATTATCTTATTTCTGTCTGTCTGACTGGCTGGAGTGAAAACTCTATGGCTGATACTGTAGTATCCCCCTGCTAAATGAACGAGTGATTGAATGAAAGCCATCATATGGATATGTTTTGAGTGAATGAGTGAAATAAAAGAGACATGTGTAAAGACAATTACTTTAAGAGACAGAAACAGAGGTGACGAGAAAGATGGGATAAGTTTTTACATAAGCAAGCTTTGATTATGGCATCATTTTAGTGACCTATGAACATCCCTTAGATCCCCAAAGATCATTCTTGCCTTGCTCCTCCTAGGCTCTCATCCTACTCTCCTAGCCCTGAACTTCTCTGACCCAGCTCTTCCCATCTGCTTAATCCTTTACTTAATCATTTAGCACTAACTCTGATTTTTGCATCCTAGAATTATTTTTATCCTATTTCTCTGGTAAACCCGTCTGGACAGCATTTTTGCTCTAATGCAGTCTAGCTGTTTACACTTCTGGCAATCTTAACACTTGGCTTCTGTTTGCACTTTCCATGTCTACATTTAATCTCTCTCTCTAGGGAAATCAGTTTCTGATGTACCAATAATATCCTGATAGCAAAAGGGACATGAGAATATTATCAGAGTTAGCAATCACAACCCAGCTACCAGGTCTAAGATAGGTGACATAATTATAAGCCCAGAGGGCCAGCTTTTATTGACATTGAGACAGGAATTGAATCTGAACATGGACTTCCAGTGGGACATATGAAGTAGACTGAGAAATTGTGGAGGGGCTCATGTAGGTCAGGCCATGCCCCAGCGAATGACACAAAAGCAAATGGAACACAACCTTTTTCTTCCTTACAAGTTGGTCTACAGCTGATCCTAAATATATCAATTTCAAGCTGTACATTGAGTAGAAAATCCATCTCTCTCATTGAAGCATATCTCAAAATTGACAGAAAATATAACACATGCATACAATTGTGTTAAGGGATTATTCTTGAAATTTTCAATTTCTGGTTATTTCTTATACTCAAGTTGTCTGGAGAGTTTTGGGGCTCTATTATCATAAACTACCCTGCCAGGCTTTGTACAAATGATTTTACTTTTTGTTTTTAATATTAGAATTCTTGCCTAAGCCTTAGTAGCATGAAGTTCCAATGTGAAATAAACCTGTTCAAAGCTCTTTCCCAGACACTTTGACTCTATTGTTATCAGTAGAGTGCCCTCTACCTGTTACCAGTAGAAGTGGAGTTCTTGGGTGCTGCTGGGAAAAGAATTTCCTAATGCTCCCCTGACCCCCCACCCCCACCCCAAACACACACACACCCAGGAAGAGGATATATTGTGGAAAGGTTTCTTGATGATCTGAAATTAAGGGGGTTCTCTTTCAAGGTCCCATCTCCCTCTGTCTCTCCATGGAAAAAGTCTAATCTTGTCTTCAACAGGGTAAGAATTAAAGCCACTGCTCAGAGTTTCTGCTCCATATTAAAGTCCAGTCCAATTGTGGGTCATGGAACAGGAGAGTGCAAGGCAGCAAGAGTGAAGCAAAAGAACAGGAGCAAGCAAGAGAGAGAGAATTCTTTGGGGATTATAACTGAGAGCTTAACCAATCAATTAACACTTCAGGATTTCATATGCTTGCGTTGGCTCCATCCTTCTAGCCAATGATCTTTGTTCCCCAGGCTAGACTGACAGGCAAGTACCTTCCCTATGTCACCCTGACTTCACTGGACAAGTGCCCATCTTCCCATTTGTTGAACCCCTTCCCCCAGTCATTAGCAAAGAATGGACCTGTGGTTCCCTGGGAAGTGTGAAGGTGCAGCAGCCCAGATAACTATGTTTATAATGTCTGGCCTCCCCTTTGCTCTCTTCCCATTATTAATATTAATAACTAGCTAATTATGACAATAACACCATTACCTTGGCATATCACTTCATTTTTACTGATTCTTGTTTTCTTTAAAAAATAATAATCAAGTTAATTACCTTAAATTATCATTGTGATGATTTATGAAATTAATGAAATAACATACTTAAAATTTTTGATTCATGACCTTCAGTACTAATTATAGTGGTATAGTAAGTGGTGTTAGGTATCTTCAAGTAAATATATATTTGATATTTGAGCCCAGACTAGACATCTCATCTTGAGAGGATGATAAGAATGGATCATGGAACTTTCAATATAATGAGAGATGTAAGACATATATAAAAACAATAGAAATATTAACAATAATAGTTATACCTCAGAGTAGTACTGAAGCTTCAAAAACTTAGGGGCTACTTTTCCACCTAGGGTGGTTGGAAAAGATAGGATTTTGAACATAATTATGGTAGGAAACAGCAAATTATGGTAGGAAATAGCAAAAATACAAAAATAAAGAAAATGCAAAATTAAACAACAGGTTAAATAGACATTGAGTAGAATAGTTGGTGTAGACTACCAATTTATCCAAAGAGGAAAATGAGAGTTATTGCTAGAAAGGTTGGTTAGGGCCAGATTATGGAGGGTTTTGGAGACCTGTTTAAGATATTTGGGTTTTATATACAGGTAATGGGTGTCAGTGATGGTTTTTGAGTAGTGAAGAGGCATGTTCAGAAGTAGTTTTAAAAGATTAGACTTCTTATTAAAAATAATAGTTGGAGAAGGAAATCACAATGATGGGTGTTGTTAGAAAGCCAAGAGGCATAAGTATCTGCATCATGATGGAAATAGCAGGAATAGTGACAGTAAAATTGCTTTTTTCATTTTTTATCTGTATAACTCAAGATCGCAAAGCATTTGAGAAAGTTTATACTCTCTCCCAAAGAGCCCAAGTATCAAATAGTTAGGCTGAGAGCAAGAACATCCATATTTATACTAATAAAAGAGAAAGATGCAAATTGACTGTACCTTCACAACACCCACCAGTCAATCAGGAATGAGTATTCAAATTAACCCAACAAAGATGGCAAGTTAATTTGCATACACAGGCGCCAAGCAGCTAGGGGTGGGGCAGCTCTGGGCCTCTGGGCAGGGTGGGAAGGCAGAGAGGTGGCTCCGGGCTAGAGCAAAGGCAGTGCTGGCAGTCAGGGGAAGGAAGGCCCATTCTTGCACAAATCTTCGTGCTTTGGGCCTCAAGTCAGTAATAAAGGAAGAGAGAGCTACTGCCACAAAATAACTCCTGTTTTGAATGACTTTATCTCCTAAAAGTGTTGTGCTGTTTACCTGTTATATTTTCAGAAGCAACATCTTAAATATTTGTACTTTATTGAGAATGAGGTAAATAGTTCAACATATTTAGGTGTTTTTCTTTCAACAAAAGAGCATAGGGACTTGATAACATGTTACTAAAACCTTTTTTTGCTAATTGTGATACTGTCCCCAAGAATGGCAAAAAATTAACTTTTAAGTTGAGGACTGAAATTTAGGAAGAGAAAATAGTAGTATATGTTTGGGATGTGTCTCTCTTAATGACTCAAAATACTTTGCAAAGATGATCTCAAATGTCCTTACAAGAAGGCAAATGGTAACTACTATTATTCTGTTTAGTGGATGTAGATCATCAGGTGTAGAGAAATGAAAGCCAAGCTTAGCTTCATACATTCAAAAATTGAACCATTTCAACATGTGTTCAATACACAGTAAGAATTGAAGTTGCTGCTAAGTTATACCATTGGGAATAGGGCAAGGAAAGTTATACAATAACCAACCCATTCCTTGATTACTCAGTGATCTTTCCTGCATCCATTTTTTTTTCTTTTTTGGAAAGAAAGGAAAAATTGGTGGATGTAGATGTGACTTAGAATTGGACCTCCTCTACATTTCCTTAGAAGTGGGGTTTTAAATAATCTGATCAGCCAATTTATTTGGCTCTCTGCAATATACAGTGCAATGATAGCTACATAGTAGTCTAGATTCCCTTAGGTTGAAAGCAACATTATTACTATTTATTGAATGAGTGCCAGGCAGCAAGGTAGGCACTTGCTGGAAAATGCAAAGACAAATAATGATCAGTGTTGTAACTAACATGCTACAGGAGGTAGAAAAGAGAAAGACATTTTCATTGGCCTAAGATAAATGAGCTATTTATGAAAGCATTGGCATGTTAAATGATGAAGATAGGGTGCTGTAGAATTTAAGAATTGAATATGAAACTAGATATTGATAGAATATAGTCATGAATATATATGGATATATTTTGAAAACATATAAAATATTTTCATATCTGTATACATAGCGTTGGTTTTCTCTGTGTGTTTTTAAATCCTATCTAATAAAAGAGTAATATGCAAATTGGCACTCCAACACACAAGATGGCTGCCCCCATGTGGACACAAGATGGCCACTACAAGATGGATGGCAGGAGAGGGAACTTGGGGGGCTAGGGACAAGCCAGCAGGGGAGGGCAGTTGGGAGTGACCAGGCCTGCAGGTAAGGGCAGATGGGGGGGGGACCAGGCCTACAGAAGAGGACAGTTGGAGGTACCCAGGCTTGTAGAGGAGGTCAATTGGGGTGAGGGTACTAGGCCTGCAGGAGAGGACAGGGCCAACCAGGCCTGTAGGGGAGGGCAGTTGGGGGTGACCGAGATTACAGAGGAGGGCAGTTAGGGGCAACCAGGCTGTCAAGGGAGTGCTTAGGGAGTGATCAGGCTGGCAGGCAAAAGCGGTTAGGAGAAATCAGGCAGACAGGCAGACAAGCAGATTGTGAGAGGGATCCCAGATTGGAGAGGGTGCAGGCTGGGCTGAGGTACACTCCCCCCCAGGAATGAATTTCATGCACTGGGTCTCTAGTTTATAATAATTGTATATTTTTATTCTTTTTTTAATTTAAATTCTTTATTGTCGGAAGTATTATGTATATCTCCTTTTTCACCCATTGACGACTTCCAGCTGCTTCCACCCTTTAGCACATTTCCTCACTCCCCTATTGTCTGTGTCCATGAATTATACTTATATGCATGCATATAAGTCATTTGGTTGATCTCTTACCCTCAACCCCCACCCTTCCCTGCCTTCCCTTTGAGATTTGATAGTCTGTTTGATTTTTCTATGTCTCTGAATTTATTTTTGTTCATCAGTTTATGTTGTTCATTTGTGAAATCATGTGATACTTAAGCGAGATCATGTGATACTTATACTTCTCTAACTGGCTTATTTCATTTAGCATAAGGCTCTCTAGATGCTCCCATGCTGTTGCAAATGGTAAGAGTTTCTTCTTTTTTACAGCAGCGTAGTATTCCATTGTGTAGATATACCACTGTTTTTTAATACACTCATCTGCTGATAGGCACTTAGGCTGTTTCTAAATCTTAGCTATTGTAAATTGTGCTCCTATGAATGTAGGGGTACGTGTATCCTTTCTGATTGGTATTTCTGGTTTCTTACGATATATTCCTAGAAGTTGGATTACTGGGTCAAATGGGAATTCCATTTTAGTTTTTTGAGGAAACTGCATACTGTTTTCCACAGTGGCTGCACCAGTCTGCATTCCCACCAGCAGTGCACGAGGGTTCCTTTTTCTTCACATCCTCACCAGCACTTATCCTTTGTTGATTTGTTGATGATAGCCATTCTGATAGGTGTGAGATGGTACCTCATTATCGTTTTGATTTGCATCTCTCAGATGATTAGTCACTGAGCATTTTTTCACATGTCTCTAGGCCCTCTATTTGTACACTTTTGAGTAGTGTCTATGTGTGTGTGTTTTTTTTCATTTTGTCAAGAACATCAGTGATGTCAGAACTATCACAACTTCAACTTTATGGATAATAAAACTAAAAATCAAAGAGGAGGCAGTCATGTCACAATTATAACATCAAATTGTCAAATAGAAATAATAATCCTATATTATTAATAAAAGCCCAGGACCGAATGGTGGAATGGCCAGAATGACTGGTTCACCAGTTGCTATGTTGTGCACTGACCACCAGGGAAGCAGATGCTCAATGCAGGAGCTGCCCCCGGTGGTCAGTGTGCTTACACAGTGGGAGTGCCACTCGGCTGACTGGGATAAGCAGTGCTCCCACAGCGGGAGCAGCTGCTCAGAGGGCAGGTCCACAGTTGCTGGGCTGACCGGAATGAGCAGTGCTCCCATAGTAGGCCAAATCCCCTCAGGTCATGCCCTCTACCAGTGCATGAATCTCATGCACTGGGCCTGTAGTTTACATATAAAACAACTCAGTTAAAATAAGAATTTGAATATGAATATTTAAGATATGGATTCCAAAGCAAGTCTTTAAAATACATTTATGTTTCTATTCTATATTCTTTTCTTTATAGCCCAATCTCTAACTATTTCTTCATTTTTATATCCCGGCTATTTTCTTTTTCTTTTCTTTTTTTTAATATATTTTATTGATTTTTCACAGAGAGGAAGAGAGAGGGATAGAAAGTCAGAAACATCGATGAGAGAGAAACATTGATCAGCTGCCTCCTGCACACCCCCTGCGGGGGATGTGCCCGCAGCCATGGTACATGCCCTTGACCGGAATCGAACCTGGGACCCTTTAGTCCGCAGGCCGACGCTCTATCCACTGAGCCAAACCGGCTTCGGCTATCCCGGCTATTTTCAATAAAATGCACAAAGTAAATATACAACCAATTAATTACAAGATGGCATTCATTAAAATGCAGAGTGCAGATGTTGTGATGTTTTCCTTTTCTTTTTAGGGGGGAGGAAAAAATGGGGAGAAGGGAGCGGCCCTCAGCCCCCTCGGAAAGGGACAGCGTCTGCCACCACCCACCCCCACTTCCCCATCCCAACCTGGGGCCCGGAGGTCCTGGTGCGAGAGGAGGTGAAGGAGAGAGAGGCCTGGAGCGAGACAAACCCTTATGTCTTGTGTGGAGGGCTGACTTTCAATAGATCACAGCAAACATATGAAACCCTGGCCCAAAAGCAGGTCATCTATGAATGATTTAGCACCAGGTTCCCCACAAATGTGCATTGCATGAAGGGTGAGGGGGTGGCCCTCTTTCTGGCTGTACCCTGTTTCCCAAGACAAAGGGCTCTTTGCACCAAACAGCTGTTGTGGTTTTTATTTGCATCTAAGTTCTCTTCAGTTTTCCAGACTTGTAACACATGCTTCTTGAAGTAATCCAGCCACCAATTTGTTTTTAACAAAAACAAAGCAATGACAATTTAACTGTTTAATTATATAAATTGATTACAACATGACACCTATGTAAACTGTAATTTGATTTCAGGTCTTATCTGGTTCTGGTATGTGGGGAGATTCCAGACCGGGACATCAAGGAGGCTAGAATAAAGCCACTTTAATTTCTCATTGGTTAAAACTTATTCTTCATTGAATGATGCTGGGAGAAAAATGGAATCTCCCTCTGGAATTTTAAAAAGAGGTATGAAAAGTGAGGTTTGTTGGGCTATCTCTATATATTAAAGGAAAAATAATCTATCTTTTTGACAAATATTATAAATGAAAGGACCTAATAATGGTATCTGACAATTCTGTAATTATATGTTAATTATGTTCATTGTGAATCTGCACCAGATCAATGAGTTGACATTAAGCTATCTCTATCTCTGAGCCTTGTAATCCTCACTTAATTAGATTTATAAGGATATTCTTCTAGGCAAAATTTTCCCAAAGTGAGGGTTAGGGTTAGGGTTAGGGATAGGGTTAGGGTTAGGGTCACTTTTTATACCTCTTTTTAAAATTCCAGAGAGAGATTCCATTTTTCTCCCAGCATCATTCAATAAAGAATAAGTTTTAACCAATGAGAAATTAAAGTGGCTTTATTCTAGCCTCCTTGATGTCCCGGTCTGGAATCTCCCCACATACCAGAACCACATAAGACCTGAAATCAAATTACAGTTTACATAGGTGTAAACTATAATTTGCATTATGCATAATTTCCATTATGCATCATACAATGAAAAAGAAATAGCAAGAGATGGAATTATGACTCCTTTAATAACTAGCTATAGAGCCTTAGACCTTCACATTTTGAGTCTCACTTTATCATTTGTGATACCAGGAGTTGAAATAAATTACTTTACATTATTGTAGCTCCTATGATGTTTAAACATGACTGCTGTAACTCAGCGAAATATATTTATTTTCATAAACTTATCCGATATTTGAAAAACATCTCTGCTTTTTCACTTCTGCAGTTTTGGGGCATATCTTATTGCTATTAAAGTCAGAATTTCAAATATTCCCAGTTGAGCATTTGATCTTTAAAAATACTATATCTTCCTTCAAAGTATTTGTTCAGCTAAAGAAACATACAATTGAGTAATAATCCACATACCCAGAGAGACGTTGGAACTAGCTGTTGTTTAAAATACATTTGATTAAAATTTCAAACCTCAGAGCTCACAAGGGAGACAACCTTAAAATGGGCTTGGAATGAAGAAGTTCTTTAGAACGCTGATCATACATGATGACCTCAGAGCTCACAAAGGAGACAACCTTAAAATGGGCTTGGAATGAAGAAGTTCTTTAGAACGCTGATCATACATGATGACCCCGCAGTGTGGTACAATGAATAGTCTTGATCTTGTTCAGGAGACTTAGGACTTCGTTCCTAGAAAGGGCTTAGTTTCCTCATCTGCAAAATAAATAAAATTTATTGGTCATCTACTATATGGTCACCATTGTAGAAAGAGTATTACATGTCATTTCCTTTAAATCTTCAAAACAGCATTAAAGGTCATATTGTTAGTCTCACTATGCAAATGAGGAAACTAAGGCATGGAGATGTTTGAATCTTCAACTTAAGAGACAGAACAGGATTTAGAACCAGTTCTATCTGAAACCAAAGTTCATGCTTTTCACCAACACAGTATCCTAAGAAATAGTAAGAAATATCATGTATGAGAACAGATTATGCATCACAATGTGTTATGCATCTATAAAGTTTAATGACATTAGCCCGACTGACATCTAAGTAGGACTGGGTGCTCGCTGCAGTGAGACCTCTCCCCAGTAGATGATTAGTTTGCAAGGAAGCCTGCATATAACTTTCTATTTCTTTTGTATTGTACATCTCACAGAGTGAGAACTAAATTAGTGTTAATAACTAATTATGCTATGCTGTTCCCACTCTTTCACATTTAACCTCAGCATCTATTCTATATAATTAAAATCATCCAGTGTAAGTCCTATATAGAGTACAATCCTTGTAAAGTATAAAAATTTGGAAGAACATTAGGATGTCTTTGCTAAAATAGCAATACTTTATCTACATCTCATTATTATTTTTAATTATCTTCTTTATATTGGAGCTACAATTTCCTATTACAGAGGTTTAATGTCATGTGAAACCAAGGGACTATTTAAAAAGAGGAAAATTAAGACATTGAGCTACTTTCCTGGTTTATTATACATTAAGGAAATATTCTATAGGTCAAGGATTATTCATTATTATCATTATCCACATTAGACTTACGATGGTCTCTTTCTTCCAAAATATATTATTTTACTTAAATTTATAATACATTTTAGTTTTCAGAGATAGAGATAGCTTAAAGTCAACAATTCCAAGATATCTTCAAAAACATACCTCCATTAACATGTTACCTTTAAGAGATTTTTTTTTACTATCTCTTTAGGTAGAATTACTAAACAGTATATAAGAGATGAACACTGTAAAATTATTAGATTTTATATCTGGAATCAAAGAGCTACTTTGTAAGATATTTGTAAGAGGTAAAAGAGAGGCACCATTTTCAGGGAAGAATGGGATTCTATTGATAGGGGAAAGAACTGAGTGTGAAGAAGGAGGGAATTCTGGTGCAGATATTAAATATCTGAGATCTTATTTTCACAATTCTTCATTTCATAGCACTTATGAATATTAATATAATTTGGTTCTCTGGTTTGAAAAACTCTATAGATGTCATCTCACACATTCATTGGAATGAATCAGGTAAATAGCAAAAGCTGATGATGGTGATGATTATGATGATGATAATAAGCCTGGAGGGAACACTGATGTAATGTTTCATTAATATTGCAGCCCATTGTTTTCAGAACATTCAACCTAGATGTCATTCCTTTTCCCCAAAAATGTGAAAGTGGGATCTGGAATGCCTGAATAGCAGAGAGCAATGGTTACTTTCTAGGGCAGCCATAGCCTGTTTTGCTGAATGTGTACTGGAGGAGAGAAAATGTCTTCATTTCTAGCATCTCATACACCTTTAAAACAAGAAAATAAGGCAATATTATAGACAGAACCTTAGAAATATAGTTGAGAAATGGCAGAAAGAAACTGAATACACTCTGCAATCACTCTCCCAACCTAACATCGAATAGGGTGAAACTCAGAAAAGTTTCTTGAGGTGATATCAAACCAGTACATGCTACACTGAGACAAACAGGACCACAATGGAGTCATTGGGACCTGATTAGTAAAGATTGTTGGAAATATTATGTAAACAAGTATGTTTACTTTTTAATAAAGTTTATATCTATCTATCCATACACTCATAAGTTGAATATTTAGCAAACCATGTATTAGTCATACCATGATATACATTTAGTCATCAAGTAATTCATTTGTAGGTATGATGATTCTAAATTAAAAGAATTCTTCCAAGGCTGCTGTCTGTACAAGCCCATATTTGTTGATTACAACATGAATTACAGTCTCAATCAGTTTAAAAGATTCTGGAAAGAATCTGCAATACTATTTTTTCAGGTCAAATACAAATATTTTGGCTCTAAAAATATTATTTAAACTTGATATAAAGGATGAGAGTTGCATGCCTTACCAATGGGTCAATGTATGTAAAGCATTTCAAGTTAATAATTAAAGATTCACAAATCTTTCTTCTGAACAAGTAAGCAAAATCCTAACCAAAATCAAAGCAGTAAACATTTATACAAAGTTTTTATAATTTGATTTTGCTCATTCAGGGTCATTTCAAGGTCATTTCATTATAATGTTACTATCTTAAGAAATCAAAGCCAAAGCACAACTAAAAACTTTGAAATGCACTACTACAATAATCTTTATAGGGCCTGACAGCATAAGTCAAATGCTAAAAAAGAAATGTTGGGCAAAGAATATGCTGTTGTTCTTCATGATTCTCTTCCTCACCCACAATATCCCCTCACAATTTAATTACTTGGCAATCATATGCAAGGGAAAGAGACCATACATTTATTTTTTAGAAATAAAGCACCTAATAAGCAAATAGTTATCTTTCTGAGGGACAGCTTAGCTTCTTCTGCACTATGGTGAGAATTGATTTATTTGGGGATATATTCAACTTAAGATGATGTAGAAATTTCAGATAATGATAATCAATAGGCAATAAAAAGATGCTTCTTTATTATACTAGTACTTCTTTTTAACTCTTTGTTGAGTTCTCCCTAAGTTCCTCTATTCCAGTCTCAAGTTTCCTAAAGGTCCTTATGATCATTTCTTTGAATTGTTGACCAGGCATATTACTTACCTTCATTTTCTTAGGGGTTTTTTGTTTGCTTTGTTTTTTGAGACTTCAGTTGCTCACTTGAGATTCTTCAGTCTTTTTATTTTATTTGACATTCTATTTTTGTTTATACGAATTAGATAAAATAGCTATCACTCCCCGTCTTTAAAAAGTTTTTTATGTTGAAGTAGCCTCTGTGTAGGGCTGTATGTTGTGTGGCCTCAACAGGCCAGTAGAAGCCAAGGCGGTGCCGAAGACATCCACATCTGGGGCACTGGCCTGCTGAGCTGTGTTGGGAACGTGCTGCAGTGACCTCGCCCCTGGATAGAGCCCCTGCCCACCCCAAGGAGGTGGAGTGGGGGGACATAAACAGTAGGCTCCACTGCAGTCCCTGGAACTTAGCACAGCTCCCCAGCCTTCTCTCTCCTGCCCATTATACAGAAAGCAGTCTTGTGAGGTAGCAACTTCTGTGTAAACTTTCTGTTTCTGGTAGTTTTGGAAAGCTGGTTGGAGAATGGAAGGCACTTAGGATTCCTGGGGTACTGGCCTGCCTGCCAGGTGCCTGTGATGATACCTTGTTGTTCCTGGGAGGTCTCTTTGTTCAGAGTCTAAAGGTTCCAGGAAATATAGACAAATGCAGCTGGGATGTGGCAGGTAGGCCAAAGCTCCTGAACAGAGCTCCTGCAGGCCCTAAAGAAGATGGAGGGGGCATAAGCAATGGTGCTCACAGGCTCCTCTGGCCCATAGAGTCCCCAGATCTCCCTGTGGGCTCCTACAGCTTCCCAAAGCTGTTCATCCAGCCCCCAGTTGTCTCATAGGAGTAATCACTCTCTATGTGTGAATATTTGAGTTTATTCACGGAGAGGGGACAAGTTCAGAGACCTCTTAGGACACTGCCATCTTAGACTTTCCACTTACTCTACCTCTTCATTTTGTTTGTATATTCAGTTTTCTGATGGATATTTTTCTTTTGCTTGTGGAAATTCTTTTAGCATTTCTTGCAGGACAGGTCTCCTATCAGTAAACTCCTTCAGTTTGTATTTGAAAGATAATTTCACTGAGTATATAATTATAGATTGGTGAGGCTTTTTTATTTTTTTTTCTTTCAACACTCTCTTGCTTGCATGTTTGCTGATGAGACCACTGCAATTGTTATCTCTGTTCTGCTATAAATTTTGTTCCCTCTTTGCTTCTTTCATAATTTGTCTCTTTTTTTCCTGCAATTTTAACATAATATGCCCAGGTGACATTGTTTTTTACCCTGCTTTGATTTTTTTGAGCTTCTTGATCTCCAGTTTGGTGTCTGCTTTTAATTTTGGAAAACTCTCAATATATTACTTCAAATATATTTCTATTAACTTCTTTATTTATTCTCCTCCTGCCATTATAATTATGTATATGTTACACTTTTGATATTATCTCAGAATTTATGAATACTTCATTCTGGTTTTTTTTTTAATGATTTTTTTCTCTGAACTTTAATCTGGGAAGTTTCTATTGACCAATCTTCAAAGTCACTGATTCTTTCCTTGTTTCTGTCAAGCCTATTGGTGTTTCTATCAAATGCTTTCTTCATATTTGTTATAGTATTTTTAAATATATTTTATTGATTTTTTTACAGAGAGGAAGGGAGAGGTATAGAAAGTCAGAAACATCGATGAGAGAGAAACATCGATCAGCTGCCTCCTGCACACCCCCTACTGGGGATGTGCCCGCAGCCAAGGTACATGCCCTTGACCGGAATCGAACCCAGGACCTTTTAGTCCACAGGTCGATGATCTATCCACTGAGCCAAATCGGTTTCAGCTGTTATAATATTTTTATGTCTAGCATTTTCTTTTGATTCTTTCTTAAAGTTTCCTTCTCTCTGCTTACATTACCCATCTGTTCTTGTATTTTACTCATTTTTTTCTATTCAATTCTCCAACACTTTATTAATAGTTATTCTGAATTCTCTTGATAATTCCCACGTCTAAGTCACATCTGGATCTAGTTCTGATTATTCCTTTGTTTACTTAGACTTTACTTTTCTTGCCTTTTGGCATGCCTTGTAATGTTTTTTCTTAGAACCTAAACAATTTTTTAAATATGGATAGGAGTTGGGCTGTACAGCAGGTTCTAGAATAATGTCTTTGCATCCAAGATCATTTCATTATAATGTTAATAGGATGCTTTATGAATTTAGCTCTTCTTTATTTCAGTTAGGCTGTGGTAAAATTGGTTTTTTTATATGTCCTTTTACTTAAAGTCACAGAATGTGTTGATATTAAATGAGAACTTATGGTATTTTTAAAAAAATGTATTTTATTGATTTTTTACAGAGAGGAAGGGAGAGGGATAGAAAGTTAGAAACAGCGATGAGAGAGAAACATCGACCAGCTGCCTCCTGCACCACCACCACCACCCCCCCCACTGGGGATGTGCCTGCAGCCAAGGTACATGCCCTTGACCAGAATCGAACCTGGGACCTTTCAGTCCGCAGGCCGACGCTCTATCCACTGAGCCAAACCGGTTTCTGGGAGAACTTATGGTATTTAATGCATACAATAGTTGCAGGTATTAGAGGCTTTAACTTATCTTATGACCATGTTTTTATCTCTTCTTGACTGGGATTCCCTAAGTACTCATCTTCATCTCCAAGTACAACTCTTTCAGGTGTAATCCACTGTTATTATACTGGATCTCTGATGATGGGTGTTTGGAAGAAAAAAATATTCTATAATCTTCTTGTTACATATCAGAGTTTTAGTCTGCTCAAGGGGCTATGATCTTCCCACACGTGTTTCTCAAGAAGTATAGTTTTTCTTTCCCCCTACTTCCTACTTCTTTCATTCGTAGTAACATTCTGGTTTGAATAGGAATACATTTATTTCTTTGAAGCCCTGATCTCTTTTGACTAATTTTTACCCTAGTTGACACAAGAGGCAAGAGGGGACTGAATTGGGAGAAATGCCCTCCTTCTATCTGAAATAAGGCTCTGGTCAAACCTTTTCCCTTAGAGAGTAGGCTTTCCCTTCTCCCCTACCTTCCCAGAGCCACAAGAAAAAAAAAATTTTTTTGGATTTTCACTGTGGGAATCTAGTAGGATTTATGGAGATAAAGCCCACAAAAGAGGCTCCCTTAAATTGCAGCACCAAGATTGTCACTCTAAAGCCAGTCCACACTCAGTCTCCAACAATTCATCACAATTACTATGTGAGTGTTGCTACCAAGTTATGACTCCAGGGACTTCTCCTGGTCAGCAAATCTCAATCCTGATTCTTTGGATGCTCTTATTTTTCCACATTTATTGGTGGCACTTTCCCCTGAGACCTTGGATCTCTGATGGGTCTAAGAAATGTCATTGATTTTCAGTTTTCTAGTTCTTTCTGTCGTAATGTGAGTAATATGTTCCAAGCTCTTTACATGTTGGAGCTGAAACTTGATGTCCTGTCATGCCATTTCTACTGTGTCTCTAGATATATTTTTGACTCATCTTAGAATTCAGTTGCTACATTATTCTTTAGAACTCACCTCAGACATCACCCTCTCAGTGAAATCTCCTCTGTTTTCCTGCCCCCCCTGCCCCCTTAAAGGGTTAGTTGTGCTTTCCTGTGTCTCCCCTAATATCCCAATTTTTGTAACATATTTACTATAATATTAACATATTTACCCTACTGTTTTCTTATTTTGTACTAATGTACATGTTTACATATTTTAAGGTGACCTATGTATTTAACTCATCTCTGTACCCCAAATGTTTAGGACACACTCTCAATAAATATTTGTTTAATAGATAATTTCATCACTATGGATTACAAGGCTTAAATCTATAAATCTCTCCATGGTTACAAAACCAGCCTCCCCATGACTTTTGGTCTAATTAACCATAACCCAATATGGCTTAATGAAACTTCATTCACCTGGATTTCTTATTCCTTTCGATTAAAAACTTTTAACTATGTATATAGCTGTTTTTAAGTTATGCAAAATGTTTGACATGAAGACAACTAAATTTATGTTCCTATTCTTTGTCCCACCTTAACTGATAGTTAAAAATAAATAAATAAATAAAAGATTATAAAATGAAAGGTTTGCTGATAACACAAGTAACTTTTCAAAAAGCTGTGATGAATTTTAAAAAAAATATGACATTTAATTAAAATATAATTTACAATGCAAGCTGCAATACATCATATGGTTTTATTTTGTATATTATATGGATATACTTTGTTTTAGTTAAAAACAAAAGTATATCCACCTCTCCCTGTGTACTGGGGCTTCTTTGTGGTTAGACTGTGTTTTAACTCACCTTTCTCCTTTAAAGCACCAAACAGAATAACACGTGGATATTAGGCACTCAGTGAGTCCCTTTCATAAGTTGACATTAATCAATTAGCCTAATGTTCAAAACACACTATTTTCTATTTCTTAACAGTATCATAAAATTATTACTGTAAATGGTATCTTCCATTTGAAACTCTATTAGATGTTTTTATGGTAAGTAAGGCATCTTCTCTGACCTGTTAATGACTCTAAATAGAATGTCAGTCTCTGAACCTGTGCATTGGGACCATCATCTGGGAACATGAAAACATGACAGGCTGTATTGTAAAACACTATGGGTGTATTCCCCACACACAAGTGCTTTTCTACATTCAATTTCTCAATTGTTTCACGAATAAAAGCAGTGTTTTTCATGAATCTGCCAGTAGTTTACAGTTTGAATTATTTATGGGTGATTTAGGTCCTGAGATAATTTCCTGCTTGAATATTTCATTTAATCGGCTGTAAATATGGAAGCAGAGAGAATTGTTGAGTTGATTTTTCTCATTCTGGAACAAATCCGTGCTTTCAGATTATATAACTTCCCTTAGGAATATCATGGAAATGAATGTGTCAAATTGCTACATCCAGCAACTGGAAGCTGCAATTGGAAAATGTTCTAAATGTTTTATTATTTTTTATATTTTAATATCTGCTTTCATTTATCTCAATTCCAGTCTCTATCACTCAGAAATGTCTGTCATTCACGTGTTTCCAGCAAGTTAGCAAGATTGATCTTGTAGGAAAGATTCATCAGAGTAGAGAGAACTTCATTTGAGCAACATTTATGATTGGTTAGTATTTCAGAAACAAGATGACCTAGATATACCAGTAACTTAAAAATTTTCTAGCAAGAAAAAATCAAAATAACATAATGATAAAATAAAGTAGCATAAAGAAGCAGGAAAAGCTTATTTGAACATAGAAAAATAAAGGACTATTTTGAAGACTTCCAGTAATATTTCTAGTAGTATTTATTTCAACTGAATTCAGGTGGACTTCCAATTGCAATCCTAGTTGTTTCTTAGTCATGGCTCAATCCAAGCCCACATCCTTTTTCACGTTTTGGAACCAGAACAGATGGCTCACCCTCTCTTTTCGTTTCTTCTCTTTTCCTTTCTCTTTCTTTCATTTTCCTATCATTTTTTGCATTGTTTTAAATATTTTATTTAAAAAACTAGTATTCTGAAGACGCATTTTATTGACAGGAAAAATATAAAGCATGCATGTTTAAAGCTCATTTTGCATTGACATTATAATAAACAGATTTCTTAAAATAAATGATTGGTTTTATAGTGCTACTAGTGAGATGTATTCTGCATAAATGTGGCTTTACATTTAAACCTGTGTATATTACCCTAACATCAAAAAAGGATAATAAAAAGTACAACTGTTAATGGTTTAAATTTTAATAGACCACATCTGATTTATTTAAAGAGTAAGTTCTATTATTTACCTCTTCAAAGGAAGTGCTTGAGCAGAATAGGAAAATAAATCAACATGCGTGTGAATGTGCATGTGTCTGCATATATCCTATCTAATAAAAGAGTAATATGCAAATTGACCATACCTCCACTATACCCACAAGCCATGCCCACAAACCACACCTACCAGCCAATCAGGAGTGAATATGCAAATAAACCTCAACCAAGATGACTGCAGCCACTGAGAGTAGGAGGGAGGCTTGGATTTCCCCAGCAATGGAGGAAGCTAAGCTTTCTGCCTTCCCTTGCTGGCCTAAGCCTCTACTCAATGTTACAAAGTTTCAATTATAGAAGATTCATAAATCCCAACAGAAATGTCAGCAGCCACAGAGCTGAAGAGAGCAAAGGCTAGGGTTGCCCCAGGCGATGGAGGAAGCCAAGCTTTTGCAGCCCTGGCCAGTCTAGGCCTCCACTCCGGGCTACAAAGTTTCAATTGTAGAAGATAAATAAATTCCAGATACCAGGATCTCAGATTTGGTTGCTGGGGGGTGTGGCTGGCCTGCAAACCACTACAGGCCCCTCAATCAGGCTTCCCCACCCTCCAAGGGCACCCCTACACTTCAGGTTTAACCAGCTGGCTCTGTCCATGCACCAGGCCTCTAACTTATCTAATAAAACATTAATATGCAGATTGACCATCACTCCAACACACAAGATGGCTGCCCTCATGTGGTCAAAGATCCTGCCCTGATGTGGGCGCAAGATGGCCACCACAAGATGGCCAGCAGGAGAGGGCAGTTGGGAAGGACCAGGCCTGCAAGGGAGGGCAGATAGGATTGATCAAGGCTGCAAGGGAGGTCATTTAGGGGTGACCAGGCTGGCAGAGGAGGAAAGTTGGGGTTGACCAGGCATGCAAGGAAGAGCAGTTGGGGGGAAGCAGGCCTGCAAGGAAGGGCAATTAGGGGTCACCAGACCTGGAGGGAAGGGCTGTTTGGGGGGGGGGGGACCAGGCCTACTGGGGAGGACAGCTGGGAGGGACCAGTCCTTCAAGGGAAGGTAGTTGGGGGTGATCAAGCCTGCAGGGGAGAGCAGTTAGGAGTGATCAGGCCAGCAGAAGAGTGAAGTTGTGGGCAAACAGGTTGGCAGGGGAACAGTAAGACATCAATTAGGCTGGCAGGGTAGTGGTTAGGGTGTGATCAGGCTGGCAGGCAAAAGCAGTTAGGGGAAAACAGGAAGGCAGGAAAGTGAGCAGTTGGGCAGTTGGGAGCTAGCAGTCCTGAATTGTGAGAGGATGTCTTACTGCCAGTTTAGGCCTGAGTCTACTAGGATCAGGCCTAAATGGGCAGCCAGACATCCCTTGAGGGGTCCCAGATTGGAGAGGGTACAGGCTAGACTGAGTGACACTCCCCACACACCATGCATGAATTTTGTGCACCAGGCCTCTAGTGGGTATGTGTATGTAAAAACTATGTATATAGTTTTTAACCTGGGTTCCAGGGACCTTAATGGGCCCCATAAATAGGTCAGTATTTTAATATAAGTGGCTTACATTTCAATCCCATTTTTGCATGTATTTAAAGACATTATCCTGGAAAAAGTCCACAGACTTCTAAACTGAAGAAAAGGTTATTAGCACAAATTGTTGGCAAAATTAAAAATTTCTTTTCACTGTCATGGGAGCAAATAACACATTGGCTTATTTTCTAAACAGAATTAACTAATTTATTATCTAACTTTACCCTGTAGATGCAGCATAATTATTATTGTTATTATTAGTATTATTATTATTAAATGTAAATATAGTCAGTAGACAATGTCATGTTAGTTTCAGGAATACAATATTGTGGTTTGACATTTGTATACCTTACAGTGTAATCACCATACTAAGTCATTTTCTGGCATCACAATATTCTTAACTATATTCTTCTTCACCTTTTTCACCCAACCCTGTCCCCCCACCCATTGGCCACCACCTATTTGATCTTTGTTTCTTTTAGTCTATTTTTATTTTGTTTTGTTTGTTCACTTGTTTTTATGTGTATTCACATATAAGTGAAACCATGTGGTATTTATCTTTCTCTGCCTTATTTCACTTAGCGTAATACTCTGTATTATATTGTCACAAATGGTAAGATTTCATTCTTTTTTATTGTATATACTACCCATTCGTCTATTGATGAATACGTAGGTTTCTTCCATATTGTGGCTGTTGTCAATAATGCTGCAAAGAACATAGGGATGCATATTTCTTTTCAAATTAGTGTGTGTGTTTTTCTCAAGATAAATACCCAAAAGTGAAATTTCTAGGTCATATGATAGATCTATTTTTAGGGTTTGAGAAATGTGCTTATTGTTTCCCATAGTGGCTGCACCATCTGCATTCCCATCAACGGTGCCCCAGAGCCCTTTCTACACATCCGTACCCATACTTGTTTTTTTTTTTTTTTAATTTATTGATGATAGCCATTCTGACTGGTGTCCAGTGATATTTCATAGTGGTTTTTACTTACATTTCCCTTATGATGTGATGTTGAGCATTTTTACATTTCTTTGGCCATCTGAATGGAATGTGTCTCCTAGTCCTCAATTTCACTCATTTGTTTTAGGTTAAGTCATTTTCAGTCTCTGTTTGCATGCACATATGTCCTTGTAGGATTAATTTGTTACTTTGTTCTTTAATAATATAGCAGTTTGTCTGAGTAGCCACTGTCTTCTAGAAAATTATTTTTCAATCCTGTGCCATGATCTATTTCTAGGCTATGAAATCATTGTAATGGATTATGACTATCATTAATTTTTAGTCTAGACTAGATTAGACTAGTCTAGGATAGAATAGGACATGTCAATTCTATCATTTGAATAAAAGGTAATTTCTTAAAAAATTTGTGTGAGAGAGAGGAAGGTCAGAGAAGAGCTATATGTATGTGTACTGCATTAAAATATAAAAATATTTGGAAATGTCTGATAAATTAGGATAGAGCTAAGGTAAAGTGAAGAAAATTTAGAAGCAAATAGATAATGTAGGATATGGGAAGATAGGGATAATAGTAGCTAAGGATTGGCAAAAATAGTGTCAAGTATTAGTAACGATAAGTATTGTTATTATACCTGAAGTTTCTTGAATGTTTACTATGTACCAGCCATTGTTAAAAGAACTTTACATGCTTCAACTAATTTAATGTTCCCAATGATACTTTAACTATGTATATAGTATTATACTGTTATCATTTTACTATTGAGAGAACTAAGGTACAGATATATTTGGTTAGTTGGTCAACATTGCTAGGCTTGAAGAGTGGCAAATGTAGGCTCTCCAACCATAAAGTTTATGCTCTTAAATACTAAAGTAAATTGAGCCCAATGGTAGATGGGATTAAACCATAAAGAAAAACAAAAATTGCCTACATTAAATTTATTTTTAAAGAGAAATATATACAACATTATTCTCTAAAATAATTTTCACGCAGTGGACAGACATACAAGCTCAGAGCATTCAGTTCCACAGTTACTATTGTAAGTGAGGTTTTTTGCAGAAGGCTTTAAAACTGTCTGCAGGTTAATGAGCTTGATACAACAGAATTGCAGGCATGTGAAATAACTGTGCTGGCTGACTAGAGAGCTGCAAATGTAGCTCTTCTAAAGTTGACATGTTGTACAACTCAGATTTCCCAATGTGTTGACTTTTAAAATGACAATGAGATTTAAGAACATTTATTCAAATGCTTTTAACTTTCTTCACAAAGGAGCCAAGCTCCTTAGAAATAAAAACAAAACTAAAATCACTTTTTCAAACATCAGGCAGCTGAAGAAGGCCGCTGCTGTTGTTATAGCAATCTGAAGTAAAGAGGAAATGGATCAGTGATCCTTCCCTTAACATATACACCCGCTGGAAACACTATGCTTGCATCAACTGTTATACTTATACTAGAGGCCCAGTGCACAAATCTGTGTATGGGTAGTGTCTGGTAGGCCTACCCCGATGGGGGTCCATTGGGCGGGGCCAGCCATAGGGTCTAATGTTGGAAGCTGCAGCTTTCCCCTAGCTGGATCTACTCAGACTTTAAAGATGACCAAGAGAAAACCCACAACAGAACTGTTTTTGCATTTCACATGCCATGATATGAAGTTGTTTATGTGCTGTTTGCAAATGTATATCAAGATGGATAATGGCCCTTTAATGGTTTTTGCATCCTTCCCTAGGCTCTGCCCTCAGTTTCCCAATATGATCTCCATTCCTATTTGTTTAAAAGTTTTTCTGTTTTTGCCCTAACGGGTTTAGTTCAGTGGATAGAGCATTGGCCTGCGGGCTCAAAGGTCCCAGGTTCAATTCCAGTCAAGGGCATGTATCTTGGTTGCGGACACATCCCCAGTGGGGGGAGAAGGGGGACAGGAGGCAGCTGATCGATCTTTCTCTCTCATCAATGTTTCTAACTTTCTCTTCATCTCCCTTCTTCTTTGTAAAAAATCAATAAAAAATATATTTTTTAAAAGTTATTTTCTGTTTTTGAATTTGCTTTTCCTTTGCTGTTGCTCCTGGCAACCTGTGGGTCCTCTTCACTGCCTCTTTTAAGGAAGAATGGAAGCTCACCCTGCAAAGCATCACAATTTCACAAAACCCCCACCAGCCTCTCTACATTCCTCAGTAAAGGGCCACAATCCTGTTAATGCTTAGGTTGCTTTTTTTTTACTAACTTGGAAGTTCTCCTGGAGCTGTGGACCATGGAGGGAGAATTCTACATCTTGGCTGCAGAATTAGTCTGGAGACTTTAGTTGGGGACAGACTGATAATTATTATTTATTTTATGTGTGTGTTTTTTTTACTAAATGAATATGCACCAGGGAGCCAGGCAGTGATTTAAGGGTACTGGGGGCCAATCAGGGGTGGGACCGGCTGGGACAAGGTGCTTGCTGGGAGCAGTTTGCTGGCCTGCCACGCCCCCAATCAGGGTGGGGGGCCCTGCTTGGGGACGGGAATGGTCAGGGTGAGGGGCTCCAGTCATTTTGATCATTTTGGTCATTCTGGTCATTTGGGTTATTCCATTGCTGGGCTGTTATTATATAGGATTCCTTGGAGATCACTAACAAGCAGTCAAAGCAAGCCAAGGTGAAGTGGTCAGAAGGTGTCAGAGCTGCTGACTTCAGCCTCATGGGAGCTACTTTTGTCCATCTCTCTGACATATGCTTTCTGTATATCAGAAAGTTTTGTTGATCACATCAAAGTCTTTATGAATCTAGTGATTTTTTTTCTTCATCAAATGTTCTAGTCTTTTTAGATCTTTGTCAGTGGTATCACAGCTGAGTGAACAATTCCTAGTTTTTGAATTTCCCTGGAGGGCTAAACTGTCAACATCTATGTTCATTATGGAACCTTAAACTTGGGAAAATAATCTGGTTTTATATGTAAAATGAAATCCCTAGATCTCTTAGTTTTCTGAATTTGTCCCTTGGTGACTTTAGTGTAATTCTGCTAAAATGATTATAAATCCATCAATAAAATTTGTCTTTTGTTTTTATCCCTTCATTTTCTCCCTCATTACTTCCTATTATTCCTTCTTTTATTCTCTCTCCCTCTCTCCCTTTCTCCCTCCCTTCCTCTCTCCCTCCCTCCCTCTTGTTTACCTACCTTCACACACTCATTCTTTCTTTTTCCATTCTTTCAAATTTATTGAAATACTGCTATGTGTCAGACACCATGAGTATAACAGATGCAGATGTCCTTGCCTATGAGGGATTCAAATAGACCTCTTGCTAATCATTCTTAATCATGAAATAAGCAGCACCCTTCATCCCTTGCATTTTATGACATCACTTCTGCCCACCCTCTGTCTCCTGCCCTAATTTATGCTGGAGCTTTGCATGTACCTGGTTGGGTTTATCCTGTTTCATATGCCCAGGAGTGACGATTAGCTAGATTACAACTTTGATTTTACTTCAGAAGAATGAAAATTGATGTAAGCTTAATGAAAGATACAATGAAGAAGAAAGGAAGGATATTGGATAAGGAATTTAGTCCAGCAGGATGATACTGGGGAGGCAAAATTTCTAGTCTTTAACCTGCTGCAGTCCCTCATTACTACCCCATTACTTGAGGTCCTATGTGCCCTAGCAGGAGTATAAGCTAGGATAAACTATTCATATATACTGGTTAGTAGACTTTCCTTGTGGAGACAAGTCTACATGAATTTGAAAATTATAATCTGACAGTAGTTTTAAAAGCATTACTGAATCCAGACAAGGAAAATGTGAATTTCTGCTTCACCCATTTCTCTACATATAAAGCTGCTATTAAGATGCGAGGTCACATTCCTGAATATTTGTCTAAATGATCACTCTAATATTGATTTTTTTCTCTGCCATTATTTGTTTAGTTTTAAAGGCTGTTTTTTTTTTTTAATTAGCATTCTCTGTATCAGTTAGGGCCCAGCCAGGATATTAAAACTACTCTATGTTTTTTAATAGAAGGAAATTTAAAACAGTTAATTGATTACATGAGTGATCATAGAAAAAAGAATCCTGTGGAGGCATCACCAGGATTAGCACTAGGAGGAAGTAGCCACCCTTGTAGGGCTAGGAGGATATTGTTTCCAGAATCTGGAAGGGAGGGCCATCCTGTGAGAGCCAGAAGCTCAGCTGGAATGAGGTTTGACTGAAGGGAGATGAGTCACAGCCGAGTGGGACTGTATTAAGGAGCCATGGAAGTGATATAGTCACTGCTAGAAGATACACAGGAAGCAAAAAGAAATCAGAAAAATGCATTGACTTCTCCCTTATTCTCATCTCTAATTTTCCTTCAGTTCCTTGCAATGGTTGTAACTACTTGAGAGCCAGATAGCAGGGATGAAAATGAGGACAAAGAAGAAAAGTCTTCTTTGTTTAGAAATGTTCAACATTACATTTCATTAGCAGGCAATTTGTATAATTACATCGATTTAGGATTCTTTCAAGTTTGATTAGACTGATATATCTCTCATATTTTAGGGCCTCTATCAGGTAAATTTTAAAGGCGTATACATAAGGTTACGGGATATACAATTCTGTTTGCTTCCCTATAAATGCATCCTATCCAGACTTGGAAGAAATACTTTCTTTATTGTTGTTGATGTTGTGTTTTTTTTTGTTTGTTTGAGTCTGCACACATATGTTTAGATCCAAGAAAAGATCTTGCTTTTGGAATTAACATTGTGTTATCCATCCATGTGTGAGGGCTGTTTATCAAGAACTATCTATCCAGCCACTTCTGGTCAACTTCCATGGCAAAGAGGAGTGGTCCAGCTATGCTCATAATAGTCTTCACCCTCATGGATTAAAGTTAAATTTTAAGCTATTGAGTTCAGAGAAGCTGCCTATTCATCAAGATTTGAGAGGAATAAAAAGGGTCCATTGTCCTAACAGTGGGCACTGCCCTACTGCTGATGATGTGAATTGACATGCTTACACATTTATTTCTTTGACAATCTTTTTACTGATAGAGTGAAAAGATGTATATAGCATTATAATCATGCTTTTCTAATATTCTTTAGTGAGAAGGCAAATGAATAGCTTGTTTATATTGTATTTTCAAGAAAAAATATCAGTGTGCTTCTTTTTGACACTTGATCATTGTAGCTGTGAAAAAGAAAATGGGGTGTTTAAAATTAGAACTGTTAATAATACCGTGGATGTATATAATTACTTTGCTGATAAGAGAAGGGTGAAAAGACTTTGAAGATTGTATACTTGCCTTGCTGGTGTGGCACAGCGGTTGAGCATCGACCCAGGAACCAAGAGATCATAGGTTTGATTCCCAGTCAGGGTATATGTCCAGGTTACAGGTTCAATCCCAGTAGGGGCATGCAGGAGACAGCCAATTAATGATGTTCCTCTCTCTCATCGATGTATCTATCTGTCTATCCCTCTCCCTTAAAAAAAATCCATAAAAAGAAAAAGATTGCATACTTGAGGTTGTTGGTAGGGGGAAGGAAAGAAACACAGACTATTAGAACAAGACAAAAGTGTGGTCCACAAATCAGCTCCGATTTATTTTAGGCCCTCTATAAGATAGAGAGCTTTCACTGAAAATGTAAATGTCCTAAGTCACTAAGCACAATGTTTTGTTCAGCTCTCATTATGCATGATAAAGTAAAAACTTTAAGTAGCAAGACTTTCTCTATGAGGGAAGCAGCATGAGACTCGGTTTAGTGCAAGCTCTTAGCTCATAGCAGACATCACTTTGAGTAGCATCAGCTCAAACAAAAGGAGAGTCAGGGAAGAGCAATATCTAGGAAATCCAGGGAAGGCAAGGCCAGTGCGCTTTCAGCAAGCTCTAGTTAAATGTGTTTTTCTACTCAGCTTGTTAACTACGACCCCTAACCTTCATTTACAGGTTTTCATTCTGTCCTCTGTGAGACTTCCCTAAGTCTTCCCCCACCCCAGCCCAGGCTAAAATCCTCAGTTCCTTTACCAACTCTTCATCATGTGTGGTTTTCAGACCTTCCATCATCAACGAGCTAGAAGAGTGATGGAGAGAGTGAAAAGAAGCAATCTTAAAGGGAACTTGGCATTCTGTTCTTTCTGACAATAAAGCACTCCCAGTAGAAATATATGTCTGTATTATTAGAGATTACTCCATTTTCTATTTCAGTAAATTAGGACTAGATTAGCATAGTGGCTACCCAGGAGAGACAGGGCCATACATTTCCAATCTTTGTCTCTAACCTGGATAAGTAATTTATTTCTCAGTGAACGCAGCTATTAGGGGAAATTGACTCACAATTAGTGTATAGTGGGAATTAAGAAAATCAGTTCAATTCAGAATAATGATAAAGATGTATTTGGAGCATAGAAGTTCTTTTTATGATTATTTGTGCTGTTATAATTAAATAATCAATAGCTCTATATGATTAAAAAGTATAAATGGCACTTGTATTTGTTATAATTGAAGGTTACTAAATAATATGATTGATTCTTATTAAGCTGTGAGACAAGTAGAATATAGGTAAACTAAATAAGGGTGTAAATTGTGTTCTCTGGCTACTAGTAGTAAAATTGATAGAAACCACAAGAATATAAATCCAATATGCCAATAAGTGTTTTAATAGATTTTTTATTATATCTAAAACTTTAAAAAGAATAATGCCTTTCATGTCCAATGTATATTATAGCTTACAAATCATACCATGGATGTTTTTATTTTATCCTGAAAATAATTCTGCCAGGAAGGCACATATTATTTTCCCAAACAGAGACTCTGAAGAGGCTGAATGAATTTCACAGCTATTTATCAAACTGGCAAGTAACAAATGAGAACTTGACACTGTGATTTCTTATTTCTGTGTGATGTTTGCACACCACACCATGCCACCTAAGTCATTATATTAGTTAGGATAGACTACATTTCTGAGATTCAGAACAAACGATATCTATCTGTCTGTCTATCTGTCTCACACTATCCATCCAGGGCTGGCTGGAGCTCTGCTCTGTTTCCCTCAGTTCAGAAAATCATCCCAACAGAGAAGCCCTGGTCTGGCACACGGTCAGCATGACAGAGGGAAAGAGAACATGACAAAGCCCCTAGAGATTTTGAAAGCTTCTGCCTTGAATGACCTAGTACATATATCTCCATACCAGAGGTCAAAGTAAATCACATAAAGGCGGAGCTAGGAAAGAGAAAGCTGGAATATTTACAGACATCCTAATTATTATTATAGTTATTAAAAATTAAAATTGCAGAAGTAATAAAAAATTAGGAAAAAACATGTTTTTTGTTGTTAAGAAACAAGAACAAACAACAGTAAGTTCGTCTTTTACTCAAAGCTTACATATGAAATATTTTCTTCTTGTACTTTTTAATAAATTTCTTGGCAACACAGTACAGGAGTTTTCAAAGTGACAGCTATTATATCTGGGCCTTTGAGATACTTCTTGATCCAAGGTTAAGTAAGTTTTGAAATTCTACATACCATCACTTTCTTGGAGAATCACTGCAGCAGCATTGAAAGCCCAAGAAATCCTAATAAAGTCCAAACTCACTTGAAATCCTGATAAAGTCCAAACTGACTTCTTATGCCTGTGCGTGACCTGACATCCCCTGGGCTCCTTGTGAAATGCTGCCCTGAATCCCTCCTTAATGTCCTCCTTCTCCTCAGTCCCACATTCAATACACCAGAAAGTCCATTCAGACTTCTATTTTTCTAAGTTTTAGGCTCCAAAATTTGCGAAAAGCCTATTGTAAAATTCATACTAAGTATGTGCCATAACAAGTGACGTAGAAAGTAACATTTCCAAACCTCAGATTCCTCATTTTTAAAATGGGTTTAATAGTTGCTGTGATTATATATATATATGGCATATGCTAAGTACCTGATCCAGTAAGCAGTTAATTTTGATTTTCCTTATAGCTCTTCTTTTCTCGTTTCATTTACATGTTAGGAAAATAAGAGAATGGAAGAGATTTGCCATTGGCTTTTCTTATTGAACTAAAATGTTTTATTCTGTTGTTTGTTTTTTTAAAAAAAACAGCCAGCAAAACAATGATAGAATAAACTGCCACATTCTTTGACTGTGCTAATTTCTTGTGCAGAACATTAGAGACAGAGAGCACTGAGCCAACAGAATATGGAAGTCATGATTTTAGACATTAGCTTGTGTCAAAGAGAGTGAAAGCTAAAGGACCTTTGTCAGCATGGCTGGCTGCCACTTTCCATAATGAAGGCATATTTCCAAAATGTACCTTGAGCCATTCCCTAGAGCAGGAAATCAGAAACATCCCATTTTAACACCTAATTTAGATTTGCTCAACTCTAGTCTATCTTTCTTGGTAACAAGAAGAGAGAACTATTTGTCAGGATAAGGATTGCTTGCTAAAACTCATTTTTTTAGTGGATTTACCTTTGGGGCAGATATAATGAAGAAGAGGCTGTTTATGAGAAAGGTGAGCAAGATAACAATTATAAGAGATAAAGGCATCCACCCCAATGGGTGTAATGGAGCAAAGTCAAAGTAATAAAAATAAATATAAGATAATGAAAATGTTAGAAAGTGAAGCTTTTCTACCGCACCACCTCCCAGGAGAGTCAGGCCACATAATTATTTTATTCTAGATTCCTAACCTGACTTTTTCTTTTATTTTTTTGGAAGGAGAGGGTGGGTCTCTGGCAATTTATTTTTCATTCTACGCCTTAGTCTTTATATGTATAAAAGAAAATATAAATATTATAGCATACTTTTTAGTAGATCAAGTAATAAACTTAAAACCATCTAGCAAACAGTGATTTATACAACACTTGCTAATTCCCTTGCTTTTTATCTGTCTTTAATGGTTGTTCTGGAAATGATGCAGATATGACGATATAGTTTCTGTCCTTGAGGAACTGACAAATAGATGCCAGCAGCCAAAAGTATGGAAACCCTTTCAAATAGATTAGACCAGAGATATCTAGTATAAGAAGACAGAGGTTATAACACACATGTGGGGAGTAGCCACCAAGGTTTATCACAGTTCCTGGCATTTATTGCTTTCCAGTGAATATTGAATGGATGATGAGCCTGAAATACATATAGATCGAATGCTAAGTCATTTCTAATGAGGGAGCAATGATTTCTCTAATTAAGGTTGGGGACCTAGGACATTGATTTAGAGACCAAGATCTATGTGCAAAAATATTATTAGAGAACTAGAAGCCCGATGCATGAAGATTCGTGCCAGAATGGGCCTCCCTTTCCCTGGCTGCCAGCACCACATTCACTCTGGCTGGAGCCCCCTTTCTGACCTTCCCATGCTGCCCAGAGGCCCAGAATGGCCTGAGGTGGGGCAGAATGCCTGCCTCCCACCCTGCCCATGGCCGCTCAGTGCCTGTGTATGCAAATTAAGCTGCCATCTTTGTTGGGTTAATTTGCATAGTCACTCCTGATTGGCTGGTGGGTATTGGGAAAGTACAGTCAATTAGTATGTTACTCTTTTAATAGGTAGATGGTCTTGGGATTGACATGCACAGGGGAAGGGAAGGAAGCAGGATTGGGCAGAGAGAGAAACTGGGGAATCCACTGGGAGCTCAGAAGCTAGAAAAAGTTTCCAGGGCACCCTCCATTGACTGACATGCAGGCTATTCTTGGGAAGTGCATATAACACCTAGCTGAGAGATAGGGCTGACTATTGGGGGCTATCAGTAGTGCCCACTCTTCAGCAATAAAGAAAATGGCCTTTAGTACTGAAGGACAGGTATATGGGTACAGTACATTGTCTATTTCTAAAGTCCCCCCTTGTTCTGATTAGAGCACCTCCTTCCTGTGTATCATGGAACAGCTACTACAGGATATTGGTGCACCTCTTTTCCTCTGGAAATTTATAATAGGAACATCAGGGAGATGAATATAGACACTGTTACTGAAGCTTTTTTTAAGATTACAAATAATATTCATCATGTCTTTCTTCTTTTCCCAATCTTCTCCTCACCATCAACTCGAGCCTCTGCTGTGCGCAATAATGGCGTGCCTGCTGATGTGGCCCAGAATATCTCTTCTGAGGCATCTGAGTTCTGGTCACCAAGCTCTTCTCAGTCTGTGGCTGTTACATTTGTCTATTTAACATCAAAACTGGATGAATAAGTATCTAGAGAGTGCTAAGTGGATTGCCCACGTGTCAAATACATCCTTCCCTTCCCCCACTACATAAAACAACCTTTTGTTCTTCTTTCTTTAATTACAAAATTTTTTTGTTGTTAATCCTCATCTGAGGATTTTTTTGACATTGATTTTAGAGTAGAAGGGAAAGGGAGAGATAGAGGGAGAGAAACATTGATCCCAACCTAGTTAGGGATCAAACCTGCAACTGAGGTATATACCCATGACTAGAATTGAACCCAAAACCCTCAGTCTGTGGGCCAAGGCTCTAACTACTGAGCCAAACTGACTAGAGAATAGCCTTCTCTTTTGCTAATGATCAGCTCTGCCAGGAGAGTGACTTTTCTTGCCTATAGGTCCTTGGACATAATACAGATTCTGAGATGCCCAGATAGCAGCCATATTTTAAAATTTAACATTTGCTCCAAGCCAGCAGTAAACAGATTTGTAGGAAGGGAAGCAAAATTCTCCCCACTGGCCCACTGATTTTCCCTGGACCAACATAGTCTACCTACTGAGGACATGACATCATTCGATGGCCACTCTTTACAGTGCATAATAAACCCTGGAGAATGGCACCCCATTTCAACAGTTTGATGTTTGAGTTGGAGTCTCAGCTATGCCATCAATAGGCCCTTTTATTGCTATGTCAGGTTAGCAGCCTATGGTTGCTGAGATTTGTGATAAGGCTAGTGGATTTTACAGAGATGTGCCTCCTTCTCTGCTGTAAAGTGGGTTCTTTGTTCTAACAGAGAGTTATGTGGGATTCGGGCAATGAGTCAGATTCTTTGTAAGCCCTTTGATGGTAGTGCAGGCAGAAGATCTTCTGGTAGCAACAGCAATGTCCTATGTGGCATATGTTTCTGCTCCAGCCAAATAAATCACTGTCTCTTCCAGGATGGACAAAGTATAGTGTGATTAACTTGCTCTCAAGTGGTCTGGTGCTATTAACCCAACAGACAGAAGAAATTGACGGAGGATAGTTTAGTAGGGATAGAGGAGGTGAGGTGACAGACAGAATAGTAAGGTTTCAGCACAATCAGAATGAGGATTTTAGGGACCAAAAGTATCCTGAAGATTACCTACAATTCTTTCCTTTTATATACACTGGATCTAAAGCTCAGAATAAAAACCAAAGTCCAGGACTCTTGGTTATCATCCCAATCTCCATTTTTAGCTCTTATCTTAATGCCTCTGATCCCTTTTTGTGCGAGTGTGTATGTGTTTGGGGGATTTGGGGCTAAACCTTAGTAGAGAGAGAGATGTGCTGAATTCTTTCCTGGCAGATTGCTGATGAAATTCATGCTAGCAATTTAAGGTTTAGATATTTTTCCTGCATGCACATCACCATGAGATCACAAGAAACTGTGAGATATGATCTGTAATCATAAATCAAGCAAGAAATACTGGGCAAAGGTGGTTTATGTAGTGAAAATGAAAGTATTGGTGGTGCTATGTACTGACAAACCAAAAAACAAACAAACAAAAAATGTTTTCCCCTCCTCGCTCCCTGGTGAAGCTGAAGGCTGCTTGTCGCATAATAAAAAGTGACCCGTTGAAGCCAGCAGTACTAGCCGCCCCAAACTTGATAAGAATATTCATTTGCATTATCACCAGACTGGACTTAAAAGTCAGACATAAAGAGATCAGCCAAATGATTCCCTGGCTCTTCCTTTGTCTGCCTTCCCTGCCAGGATTTTTGGCATGGCATCAAAGAGCCCTGCCTACCCCTACCCAGATGCTTGTCTAGAGAAAGGATGTTTTAAAGAAGCTGCCTTCTGTTCTCATTAGCTGAGTGATAAATGAAGAATATCTGGCAGTGCCATCCTCATGCTCACGTTAAAATTACAGTGAATATCTGAGCATGCAAAGATAGGTATAGATAATGTACATTTGTATTTCTTTGTCCACCGAGATTCCATTCCTGCTTCTTCTGGTATTAGAACTGCAATTCCCTTTGGGGAAATTTTGTCTTTCATATAATGTGTAGTTTGGGTATTGCTCCCTATTGATATGTTCTGTACAGTGGGTTGATGCATAACTTAGGCTCAGGCAGAGAAACCCGCTCCCAAATTGTAAATGAACGGAGTTGATTCATACAAGAGGCTGACTCATTCTAGCACAATGTTGTCCAATAGATATTTCTGTCATCATGGAAGTATTATACATCTGTGCTATCTAATAGAATAGCCACTAGCCATATGAGACCACTGAGCACTTGAAGTGTGGCTAGAAGAACTGAATAAGTGAATTTTTAGTTGTATTTAATTTTAATTACTTAAAATATAAATAGCTACTTTTTCATAGTAGCTCCTATAAAAGACACCTAGAGAAGAGACATAGAGAGATGAGGGGAAGGCATTTGAAGGTAGAAATTGGAATTATACTGTCACAGGTCAAGGAATGCCTGGAGTAAGCAGAAGCTGGAAGAGGCAAGAACGGGATTCTCCCCTACAAACTTCATGGGGAGCACGGTCCTACCAACACTTTACTTTCAGATTTCTGGCCTCCAGAATTGTGAAATAATATATTGAAGTTGTTTGTGGTGATTTATTGATACTTTCCTGATGTGTGTGTGTGTGTGTGTGTAGAGAGAGAGAGAGAGAGGAGTAAGATGTTCTCATCCAGCTATCCTATCATATCAGAATCCTACCTTAATTAAACCCAGCCTTCTGGATTGTCACTTGGATGACCAACATGGATTTCAGGGATGTTAAACCTTCTTCATTCTACCTCCAACTGTTAACTAGGGTTCTTCTGCAATATAGAGGGGACATATCCATCTTACTTTGAGTATTGTCTTTTCATCTGTAAGTTCCATGAGGGAAGGGATATTTGTCTAGTTTGTTCCCCACTATAATGACAACATCTAGAACAGTGCTTAGCACACAGTAAGTTTGAAATAAATATTTATTTCAATTAATGGATTAATTAGGATTCTTGTTGCTGGGTCCTTCCCCTGGACTTTGCCCAACTTTCTCCTGCCATGTCCACTTTCAGTATGAGTGCTAATCTTGGTAATATTCAAGTTCACTGTTTTTTATGGGTGAATCATATTACCATTTACCCAGGAAGAGAACAACCATGGAACTGACTTGGTTACACCCATCTCAATCCCAAATGGTTTCTAGATTTGCCACCACTTTATCAAATCAGAAAATTCTGAAAGGACAAGACTAAAAAGTATCACTAGATGGTACTGAAATAATCACATCTTTGTGGAAACGTTGGCCTTTTCCCCTGCTATATTTTAAACAGATTACTTTGATCAAAATATTGTTGGAAAATATTGCCAATTTTACTATTTTTTATACATGCTACAACCTCAAACATAATCTCAGATTTAAGTTACATTATGTTTTATCCTTCATGCCACACAATTTGTACATTTAATTCCCAGCACTATAGTCTAGATTCAGATTCTCATTAGATTTTATTGACTCCTTTCAACATTTGCTTTCAGAAAGTTTGATTGTCTTTTTTTTCTCAGCTCATAAGGCATTTAAGTAGCTAGTTGCAATGACTCATAGGAGTATATACTGACAAACCATAGCCTAATATTGAGAGAAAAGGCAGCTATAAAATAGATACAGACAAGCAATGTTCAACAGTCTGGAGCCATTTAATGGAGGGACTAATCATTCTATATCCCTCAACAATCTGCAGAACTGTAATGAGTGCTTATTAAAATTATTTAATCATAGAAAAGACTTAGGTTATGCTCCATATATTATATTTAAGAGACTAGAAAACATTTTTAAGAGTGTCACAAACTCATCAATTTAAAAAAAAAAGTATTTGAAAGGACATGTCATACTTATGTGGATAATTCTTTTAAGTGTTCCTGCTGAGAAAGCCTGGGACTCCCCAATTAGTTCCAGGAACAGTAGGCCTGCCAGGTGTGAGCCTTGAGGTTCTCAAGACAAAGAAGTCAGGTTATTGCCCTGGCCAGGGTGGCTCATTTGCATCGTCCCATGTGCCAAAGGTTGCTGGTTGATTCCTGGTCAGGGCACATACCTGGACTGTGGGCTCAACCTCCTGCAGTGGGGTGTGCAGGAGGCAGCCAATCATGTACTGCTCTCACTTGATACTTCTCTCTCTCCCTCTCCCTTACCCTCTCTCTAAAAAAAAATAAATAAATAAATAGGTTATCATATCAAACTGGAATATATATTATGATTTGAGACATAAGTAAGAATTCACTGGTTGATGAGTGTCTCTCTCTCTCTCTCTCTCTCACACACACACACACACACACACACACACACACACAGAGAGAGAGAGAGAGAGAGAGAGAGAGAGAGAGAGAGAGAGAGAGGGAGGGAGGGAGAGAGAGAGAGAGAGAGAGAGAGAGAGAGAGAGAGAGAGAGAGAGAGAGAGAGAGAGAGAGAGAGAGAAATATTCAGGATTACATCTCTGGTGTGTGGAAGCCTTTAAGCAAAAGCAATCTTGTGTATATCTCCCTTTATCTTATCACAAAGACAGGCTAAGGTCTAAGATTGCATCAAGAAATCATTTGTTCTTGGTTTCAGCCACTTGCTTGCATTGTACCTACAGGAACTATGCTGCCTCCTTTTCTCTCTCTAGGTCATTCCTCTCCTTTATTGACTCCAGGTGTTATTTACATTCTTTCAAATACTTTTATCTTAACCCCCAATAAAAAAAAAGGAAGCTCTGAAAGAAAGCATCAATCTGAGTTTATCTAAAGCATAATGCAACATTATTATCTTTACCTCTAATCACAGATTTGTCCCATTAAAGGAATCTCAGACAATAAATGAAGAAGTTGAACTTTTGAAAGAGTTGGGAGAGTTAAGTGTTAAGAAATTTCATATTACCCAACTGGCTGACAAGCAGCAAACAGCAGCTTGAGGGTAAAGACTGAGTCCTCTAGACTTTAACTGGATATGTTGGAACATTGAATATTACCATTACTGTTATTACTGTACCTGTAATGCTGGTGAGGGTCGAGTGCTTATGTATCTGTGATGTTAGGAAAATTGTGGATGCAAATCTGACAAGGCCATTTCTGTATTTGATGGTTTGGGGATCATACTCCTTAAGAAGTTACATTTCTCTTCAACTATGAGAGAAATACATAAATAAACATTAAATATGAAATCTTGAGAATTTATATTTTCTTCAGTGTGTTCATAGTTTTAAAAGTCTTTGCTTATACAGCCATCTGTTGCCATTCAGACTAGTATGTATCTGAGGTTAGCTTTCTTGTCATGACACAGTGCTGTCCCCTGTGAGGCTGGTTTTCATTTTTGTCTGATCATTTGTTCACCTCTCATTTGTGCGCAACAGGGAAAACTGCTTGTTTCCCTTAGAATGGTTTGGTTCAAAAATAGTTGTGATACAGTCATTTATTTTTTGATGTTTCAATTCCACCTATAAGTGAAATTATTTATCTTACTCTGACTTATTTCACTTAGCATAATACCCTTGAGGTCCTGCCATAATAACAAAAAAACTTAAAAATATAATTTTTCCTGAATCATCAGAATAATTAAACCAGTGCGTAGTTGCCCATTTTGTCTAAATATCATTTCCTTTTAATGGAACTAACTTAAATGAATGACAGAATATATTACGTCAACTATTTATTCACTAAATATGTATTGATTGCCTAATATGTGCCAAATGCCCTGGTACCAAGAGGAATACAAAAGGGAATAAAACATACAGCAATCTCTGCCCTTATGGATCTTCTATTATAGAGAAGGCAAATACCCAATAAATAAACAAATATGTTGTATACAGTCAAATTATTAAATATTTACTGAATATTTGGCACATCCCCATATTTCAAAGCACTGTGATACTTAAAAGTTGATATATTGATGGTTGTTTTCCTTAAAATTTGAGGTCTCTCTTAACTCAAAAGAGCTAAATGTGAAACAATTAGAAAATCAATATGATTTATGACATTTATAGCAAATATAAAAAGGATAAAGGGAATAGCATGTATAAATACTATTCCCCTGAGAGGGGTAAAGCCACTGGCCTGTGTTTCATGACTGGTAATCAGTACCAGAGCTAGAAACACGATGTGGGACCCACACACAGTATTTCGGCCAGGTGACTGGAGGGAAACGTGTGCTGAGAGGGCCGGCAGCAGCAACGGCACAGAGCGGAAGGATAACAGGACATAAAAAGAGGTCTCAGATCTCAGGTTTTTCATGTTTATTATCTGAAGCAGATAAAATCAAGATCATTCTTAAAGACTCTTCTAACATCGAAATGTATTATTTCTTTTCAAAGAAATATCCTTCCCATTACATACTCTTCAAGTTGGATGAAGCAGATTTTTCCACTCAATCAGAGTTTATTTTTGGAAGGCAATTTTCTATTTCTGCAACTCTGATCTCTCTTTGAAACTTCTGCCTCTCTTACTTTTTGGAGAAAAATGTCACCTGAAGTTTTTATTTTACCTTAAACCTATTATATCTAAAGCAAATTCATTGTTTTCCTTCCTAAATAATGTTTAGGGTATGTTTATAGACATCATTAGTCTCCCAGATGCTAAGGCTGAACACTTTGAAGTCATGATTGCTGCTTTTATTTTTTTATTCTCCCTTTTCTAGGAGTAGCAAGTTAATAGTATCTTTTGCATTTGCAGTTCCATTCTACTGTTCCCAGGCTAAGACAGAATCTCATTACTTCATGTTTGGATGACTTGAATAATCTTATAGTTAAGTTTCTACATCCCTTTCAGTTCATCGTAGAATCTTAGACAACAGAACCTTTCTCTCTCTCTCTTTCTTTCTCTCTCTCTCTCTCTCTCTCTCTCTCTCTCTCTCTCTCTCTCTCTCTCCATATATATATGGAGATTTTATATATATATAAATTATTGTCAACCAAAAGTGATACAGGATAAGGAAAGGCTACCAAGGTATCAATGGCATTTTTGTTGTGTTTTATATTTTCCATAAGAACAAGGATTTGTCTATATTGTTCACTACTCTGTCTGCAGACCTGGAACAATGCTCTCCTGGATAGACTCAGATGGCTTTCCTGTCCCATGGCATTTTGATCCACTCTCCTTGATTGTGGACAAGACCTTGTGACTTATGGCAAAGGTGATGAGATGTCATTTCCTTGATAAAAGATTGTAACGTCTATCTTGCTAGCAGACTTGGACAATGGACTCTTCCCATTGCTGGCTGGGATAAAGCATGCTGCCATATAGATAGACCCACACGGCAAGGAAATAAGGGCATTCTCTGGTCCACAGCCACCAAGTTGCTCAGGCCTTTATCTGGCAGCTCATAAAGATCTGACTCCTGTTGATAATTACATGAGCTTCCCCAGTCAAGTCTCAGATGAGACCACAGCCCAATGCCTTGATTATAGCCTAATAAGAAACAATGAAGCAGAGAACCCAGCAAAACTATGTTGGAACACCTGATCTAAAGGAACTGTGAGATAAAAAATGTGTGTGGTTTAAGACTGTTGAATTCATGTTAATTTGCTATATACTGATAAATAATGTAAATGCCTTATAGTCATTCAATAGTTAATAAATGTGTCAGTTGAATAAAATGAGTGGAATAACCTCTTTGTATCCTTATGCATTAATATTCTATACATACATTCAATAAACATTTCCTAAAAATACTTCTTAACAGTTAAGAAAACTAAATTAATTTTGAAACTTGAACCTTCAGTCTCAAGGCATTTTCTCCAGTAATAATGATGTGGTGAATGAGGTAGGTTCTGTTATTGCTTTTGAGTCTTGGTTGTTGTTTGATGGTTAAAATCTCTGCTGTCTTTGAACATATTTAATTAAAAGTGTAATCTACACTTTGGTACACTAGTTAATTAAACCTATCTATAGACAAAAGGTGAACTCTCCTTTTATTTTCTCAAAGAGATTTTGAAGTTCCAAAGTCATTTTTTCCCATAATTCTTAAGGAGGATGCTTAATTAAATTTGTTTATTTTCAAATATCCTCATCACCAACAGTACATTGCACCATAGTGCTGGACATGCAGAAGGAAAATCAAATTATAAATGGAAATGTTGCAAATGTACATTAAAAATTAAATTCTATAGAAGCTACTTTACTTGCAAAAGATTAATGTCAAAAGATGTACTTTAATATTTCATATCTCCTATGAAATATTTAAAAACCACAGTTCTCTTCTCTTGGGAAGAAGAAAAAGTTTCAACATCTACCAAATATAGTGACATATGGGGAGTACATATTTTTATCATAAGCATTAAAGGCAAATATCAGGAGACAATAAGTTATCAGATTGAAAGTAGTAGTTATTGTGTAGTGCTGAAAAACTTTCCAAATGCTGATGTTTAAGTGAAGGAAATGAGAACTTGATGTATAACATTTTTTCACAAGGCCGAATTTATTAAAGGATTGAACTATATTCTTCAATTATGTCCACCTCAAATTTTATATGCTAAATTATCTATCCCATATGAGAAGGTAAATTTAAGAGCTTTTAAAAATGTTTTTATACAGCGAAAAGACAAAGTTGGCAGACCTAGGTCTGTCCAAAACAAAAATCTAAAAATCTTAGGACTTCAGCTCCATTAGTTCACTGGATATATCCTAGGAATGTCCATCTTGTCCTATAGTTCTGGGATCTCTGTGATTGATGGGTGTGGTCTTTGGCAAGTTTATTAGCAGGTAAAGTTCTAGTATGCTTCTGGGGTCCACATTGCCCGAACTGATCATTATGAGGTTTCTAGTTTTTCTGTTCCCTAAACTGTTTCTACCGGGAGCCTTTCAATTCTTACCAGGTTTGATGACTTACTTCCTGGCCAGGGTATCTCAGTCCCTGGCCAGGATAAAATTCATCATTGTTTTCTTTAATTTATTTTTTAAGTCACATTTGTCTATTCAACCTTTTGCTCATTTTCAGCTTGTATACAATTCAGTGTATAATTTCAGGTGAAACATGACACTTCTTTAGAAAACCTATCCATTTAAACCCAATAAAAACATGTAGTTACTAGATGTGTGTTTGGGAGGGGGAGCTTTGTGTTAATATTACCTTTTATATAAAAAGATAAGGATATGTTACTTTGAATTGCTTTTTTAGTGCTGGAGATTAGTTGAAAAAAAAAACTATGAAGTTTTAGAACCAGAAAGAGTCTTAGATATGACTCAATCCAATCTCTTTGTTTCTTAGCTAAGAAGGTTTTCAGTGGCCCAAATTTATTTAGCAAAAGATTCAGAATAATATAAACACCTCTTAGAACCTAAATATCCTATACCCGGTCTCTACCTTTTTTTGTATTCTAATATTCTTGGGTCCTCTTGACCTCATTTGCCCCTAGTCCATGGCCCCTCATTTTATCCCACATTCTGTGGTAACTCACCTTGCATGATGGCACCTTGTCCCATGCCTGCACTCTGCATCTCTTGCTCTGCCCTTGAGGCTCCCTGGTTTTCACAGAGCTGTGAACTGCCACAGGATACTCTTGGAATCAACGCATATGCAATCCTGAAATTGAACTTTTAATCGATGGGAATTGGGAGATGCTGAATGTATTCTTAATCCTTCTCCTCCTGGACAGACTTAAAATGCAGTAGTAAATATGCCCTCTCAGAAGGCAGACCTACTAGATTAAGCAAGGAAGTCCTGCTGGACTTTAAGGAGTGACCAGCTCAGTAATATTTTATTCTATTTACTCTTCTTCCTTCAATACCTCATTCTCTTTTTCCTTCCTGCGTGCTTCCTTGGGATTTCTCTCACCAATAAAGAACTAACATAGAAATGTTTGCCTAAAGCTATACTTCTAGAAAAACTAAGCTAATATACTACCACATGTCTCAGACATACAGGGTGAGGTAAAAGTAGGTTTACAGCTATGAGTACACAAAACACAGTTTGATTTTGTATTATTATTTATTTATTACTGTATTATTTTCCATAGGAACAATTGTAAACCTGCTTTTGTCCATGCTGTATATATCCACTTCTTATGCTTGTGTTTGTTTTGTTTTTTCTTATCTGAGTGGGAAATTCCTGATCATTCTTTCAGTTCTAGTTTACTGTGTTCTGTAAAACTTGATGCACTCAAGCAGAATTAATCATTTGGGTCTATCGTTGCATTTACAAAATGTTTCAAATGCTATGTGTTACTGATTAAACATGAACTACTTAAGAGCCATGTCCTATGCTTCTTTGGATTTCCTATACCATGAATGGACTCAATATTGTTTTATGGAATGAATGAGTTAATTAAAATTTACTATTAAGACCGTGTCCTAATTTAGTGGTTTGGGTGAATGCAGAAAAATGTCTGAGCTGAAGATTTATACTGCATAAGTACTTAGGTAATTATATGTACCTGTTATGTATTTACATATCATAGTGAATATCCAAAAAAGTTGATTTACCTATACATTTTACCTGTTTAGCTATCATCTCCTACCTCCCTTTCTTTCTATTGTCTGTATATAATATCTTTTTTGTATATATCTTTTTGAAGATGAGAAAGAGAACAGATGAGTGTCATTGATAAAGAGATAGAACATGAAGTTGCTTGTTCAAAGTCAAAACACTGTAATCTGCGGAGAGTTGATTTTTATTGCTTTAGTTAGGAAGTAAGCTGGCATTTCTCTTTTGTTTGGGTCCAGTGTGTTTTGGTTCTGACAGAGATTTTGTTGTTATTATGGTCTCACTGCAGTACTTAAACTAGAAATAGCAAGTCTGAGAAATGACATCATTTTCCCCAGAAACGGATATGACAATAAATAATTTTCATTTGTAGCTAGAATACTTGGAGTTTCAAGTCAATACTGGATTCCTGACCACATATTAATTTAATCTCAAATTCTTCTCTAACATGCCCCTCTGTTCCAGCCTCAATAACTACCTCGTGTAATTGTTACTGTTCTGATTGGTAGGTGTCACTTCTCATTTCTGTGCCACAAGCTACTTTCTGGTCCCAAACCAGTCATTGCATAACTCCCATAGAATGAGGAACATGTCCATCCATATCCACTTTATTAGTTAAAATCATCCAGGGCTTCATCAGTTATGGGCATATTATGCTTCTCATCACTCAGCATTCTTTCAAATTTATCCCTCAGGATTTTGCCTCCAAAATCACCAAAAAAGAAAAAAAGGCATCAAATCCTGAACGCTTCACAAATACAAGAACTTTGGGTTCTGTGTTCTATAAAACAATAACCACTTGTTACATTACTATAAATGTTCAGAAAATATACAATGATAATTTTGCATCCACTTGAAAATAAATTATCATCATATAATTATTCCCAATTGAGTTTATTTCTGTGAATATCTTATTTATGGGTAAGAATAAATGGGAGAAAATTATTCCTTGGTTGTTTCATTTATCTCTTATGGTTTATTCAAATTATTTAATTTAGTGCTTTTTTTCAGTTATGTACATTGAGATAATGCATTCTGGGAAGTACATTTTGTTTGTCCAAAACATTTATTTAAAATGAATTAAAGCTCTTGAAGTCTTTATTATATTTGTTCTGTATTATGCCTTTAAGAGATTTCCCAGCTTCTGTCAAGTTGCCTAATATTTCTTGTTCTGAGTTTGATGTAAAATGCCATAAAACAACTCTAAAAGAGTGTAGGCAGTTTCCATACTGCCAAACATAAGTGATTTAATTATAGCTATTTATTTTAAGCTTATAAATTCATATGTCATTCAATTTTCTGTTCAATAATGGTACTTTAAGCAAATAATATATAAATAGATGGAGACAGAAAATTAATGAATATGATCACTTTCTTAATTAAAATAATTAAAAAGGAGCCACTAAGTTAAGGGAAACCAACCTTAAAGTTGCATAGTAAGTCCTGCAGATTTTTTATCTGTATTTCCTATACTATAAAAATGCTAAAACCATACACACATGATGGCAGTGAACAAGACTTTTGTTAAAGTAATCTACCTGACAAACATGACCTACTCCTGTTTTTTTACTTTTTTTTTAAGCATCAGGGACACAGGCTTCTGTGGGCTCCTCAGGCAGGTTAAGTCACAGATAGGAAGTAACTGGGCAAGCAATGAAAAAACTCTGGAATTAGTTGGCTTGATTACTCTAAGCCTCAAATCCAGTACTAGTGGGACAATGGGACAATGAGGACATGGACACTGAGCTGTTTAAATTCAATGGCAAAAAGAGGAAGAGAAGTACACATACTTAAGGACAGCATGTTATTTCTGGTCTTAGGTTGAGTATTGAACATGTCTCCCATTTCACAGATAAGATGAAACCAATTTTAAAATGTCAGGATTTAGCCAACCAGTGTAGCTCAGTGGTTGAGCATGGACCTATGGACATTGATCAATGGTGGGTCTTGCAGGAGGGAGCTGATCAGTGATTATCTCTCATCATTGATGTTTCTATTTCTCTCTCCCTCTCCCTTCCTCCCTCAAATCAATTAGGCTCCGTCTCCAGCCCTGGCTGAGTATGTGTAGGAAGCAACAAATCAATGGTCTCTCTCACATCAATGTTTCTGTCTCTCCCTTCCTCCCTCCTTATACTATCTCTAAAAATCAATGGAAAAATATTCTTGTGTGAGGATTAAAAACATAAATAAAAAACAAAACAAGCAAATAAAAAATTGTCAGGATTTAGTGTTCTCATTTATGGACATTTCCTTATCCTTCTCTCTGGTATATTCTCCTACATACCGTATTCTTTTCTATATTCCTGGTAAATTCTTTTTTCAGAGAATAAGGGCAGGAGGTCTTCTGCATCATAACCTGTTAAGCAGCATCCCTGATTTTTACTCATTTTAGATTCCACAAGCACAAACCTCCTCTACCTCAGTTACGACAATCAAAAATGTTTCTGCACATTACCAAATATCCCTTGAGGGGCAAAATTGCCTGTTGTTGGGAATCACTGTGCTAACAGAAAATGTTTAGAAACTACCTTAAATATGGTGGTGCTAACTGTTCTTCTCAAACCTCAGTGACTCAATGCAATAAACAATTATTTTTTTGCTCACTGTAGTCAGGTAAAAAAGCCTTCCAAATATAATTATGATCTAAGGACTAAGCCCCCTACATTTCACCAATCAACCTTCCTTGGGAATGGAAAAGGAAGCCAAGGGAAAACATATCTGTCCAGTTCTTTACTGCTTTGGATGAGAATTAATATGCACATTGTACCCCTTTCCATTTCCTGGGAAAAGTAGTCATTGGCAACATCTAGATGAACATAAAACTGGGAAACCTAGTCCCTAGATAGGAATCCATATAAAGACAATGATTCTATCTTTTAAAAAAGGAACAAAACATAAGTATTTGGGGGTAAAGTGGGAAATAGTTTTTTTCTTCTCCATGTACTCCCAGAATTGGAGCTGGTAACAGATTTGGGAGAGAAACAAAACTGAGGTGCCACTGAGCAGAAGATATTTTAAGAAAAGAAGGGGGGGGACCTCAGAAACCTACAGATATTATAATTCCATAATTAGGTTAATTATAAACATTATTTTGAGACATTTAAATTCTATGTTGCATGTTTCTTTAAACTGAATTTATATTATAGTGTGGGTTTAGAAGAACAGAAGTCTAGATTTTATTTTGACTGTCCTTACTGGCTTGTGTTTTGTGGCTAAACATTAAACTTCCCAGCATGCTTGTTCTGCATGTGTCAAATAGGCATAAAACCAAGTCTCTTAACTTTATTACAGGGGATTGAAATGAGAGAAATTTTATAACTGTATTGAAAAAAATATTCTATCAAACACAAAATATCATATTTAGATCTCATCACTTATGGGTCACTGTCTGGGGCTGGTGATTGAGTCAGATATTGGTTCACTGTCAGGTAGCTGTAGAGATTCTGAGTTACATGAAAACAAGGAGGCTGAGAGTATGTATGGTAATCTTGTGAGCCCAGTGAACAGTTAGACATATTTGTGTAGATCCTAGTCCGGTGATGGGCAACCTTTTGAGCTTGGTGTGTCAAAATTTGCCAAAAAAATGAGCATAACTCAGGTGGTGTGTCACTTCGAGAAGAAAACCAGAATTTCACAGTATTTATACTTTAAATAAATAAAATGTATAATTATAATATATAACTGTATTTAGTAAACCAAAAACTAATTATTTAACTTACCTGCTTAGTGACTTCTTTATTCATCTGTCAGTCAGTTTCTTTTGTTGGTCTTGATATTATTTAACTTGTGTGGGTTGACGGAAACTAAGATAAGTGAGGAGGAGGTGGAATTCTTTAACTAACCTGCCTATTAGTGACTTTTTTGTTGCTGAAATTCGTTGGATAAACCTTCAATTAAAGGTTGGTATTTTGTACAATTCAAGCCCAAGCAAGTGCTACTAACTTATTCTGTCATTCTGTTTCTTTTGTTGGTTTTGATATTCTTTAACACTAAGAATAGGTCTCACAAAAGTACGTAGAGGGAAAAATTGTGAGTAAAGCTATTGCTATATTTATCAGGGTGCAAGTGGCACCTTTCCAGATTCTCAAGCTTTGACCTCTGGTCGACAAACAACTGAGCCCAGATGCTGTCTTGAAATTCTGCAGTTGCATCTCTAAAACATCAATTTGCATCCATTGGAAACTATTTAATTCCAAACTACTCTAGACTACTACATCAGGATATGTAATTATCTTTATGGTCTGTTCTAGGCTTCTAAGTTGATTAAATCTATCACTGAACTGGTCAAGTAAGAGTCTCAAACATGCTAGTACTTTATATGCAAGGGTTCCATTTCATTTTGTACAGCTGCACTGGCTTTCTCAAAATACTTGTTACTCGAGGAAAATACTTATAAGTTTTAGATTCTACATCTTGCTTGAAAATTTTAAGTTTACTTTCAAAAGCTTTTATATATTGAAACATAATGTCAATATTTTTGCCAAAACCTTGTAACTTTAAGTTCAGTTCATTAATATGAACAGAGAGATCTATAAAAATATCAGGGTGAGCTGAGAAAATATCATTGAGCTGAGAAAAGTTTCCCAGATCCATATCTTCAAGAAATACGTTAATTTCTTCAAAGCATTCCACAAAGCACTCAAGAATTTTGCCCCTCTTAGCCATCTTACATTATTCTACATCAGCAGTCCACTGTAGGTAGAATCAACCACCAGTGAAAGTGCAAAAAATTCTCGCTTGTGAAGGGGGCAAGCAGCTATTAAATTAACTATTTTTGTAACAACTGACATTAAGTTGTTTAAGTCAGTGAATCCTGCCTTGGCACATAAAACCTCCTGATGGATAATACAATGAAAAGGCACAATCGAATGTCCAATAGATTCCATAAACAATTTGACAAATCCGACTTTGTCCCCCACCATGTTTGGTGCCCCATCTGTCGTCACTGACACAACTTTAGAGATATCAATGCTTAGGTCACAGAATATTTGTATAACAACCTTACATATTTTGCTTCCTGATGTACTTATTGCCACTGAGACTAACTTTATCAACTCTTCTCTCATTGTGAGACCATCAGAATATCGACCAGTAATGGCCAACTGAGCATGTGATGTGACATCAGTAGTTTCATCAAGAGAGATTGAAAAATATTGACAACTACTTATGTCTCTCTTTAAATGATGTTGTATGTTTGTGTTCAGTCTCATTATTCAGTCTTTTATGATATTTCTACTGAGTGGTAACTCAGATATTCTCTTAATAATTGCATCTTTATTCTGCATATTGTGAAATAGAACTGGTGCACATCTTAGGAGAGTTTCTTGAATAAATTCTCCCTCACTAAGTGCTTTTCCATGCTGAGCTATGGAGTGAGCAACGCTCAGACTTGCAGATGTTAAATTTGTAGAGTTTTTTATAAATTTAAGGATGGAATTAGATTGGCTCTTATAAAGGTATAGCTGCCTGGAAATGTGTTCCTTCCTTTCATCTTCACTTTTTTCAAGAGCTGGGAATGATTAGTTTTAAAATGCCTATTTATATTCCACATTCTGCTTACTACCATTTCAGTACATAGAATGCAAAATGATCTGCCATTTTTTCTATAATGCCATACATCTCGGTCCATGTCTCTTGAAAGGGTCCGCTACTGTTACTCCCACTTCTTTACTTAACCTTGTTTTTTTAATTTTTGGGTTCCCCATCAGGGGAAAGAAAGATAGAATTATAGATAGCCTGTTAACCCTGCAGGCAATTAGGGGTTAACTAGCCTAATTGAACACAAGATGGCACATGTAACTGTCTTTTAGGAAAGGGGAGGGTTAATTAGCACAAATAGGGGTTATTAAAGACACACAACATTAATAGTGGTGAAATGGAGTCTGCACTATGCTGCAAAATGGCGTTCCTTATATAAATTGAGATGGCTGCCACTATTTCTAATGGCGGGAAACTGCACCCATAGCACGGCCCGCGCCTCTCCCAGCCTCTCCCTCACTTACCTCAGTAATGATGGTCAATTAGAAATCCATTCTACCTCAGAACAGTAGATTGGATGATGGTTGCTGTAGTTATGTAGTTGCTGGTAATGGTAATCACAGGGCCCCCAGAGATGTGTCCCCCATGGCATTCTGCTGCTTGCTGCTTCGCAGGTGGGAAGTGAGGTCAAAGATCCCCTAAGGGCCTAACTGGAAGTCCCAGAGCTAGATGCTCTGAGAGGGAGTTCTGTTGTTTTGCCCTACAGACCTCCGGCATAGAGTGTCTATAGTACACTTCAGCAAATGTTTCATCCTCAGCTACTGCACCTGGCCATGCAGTAGCCGAGGATGAAACGTCTTTCTCACCATGTGGCCCCATACTTCTCTGTATCCAACTGCATGTGACCGCATGTCATCGAAAATGGCTACGCTGACACACGTGTCATAGGCTCACCATCACGGTCCTAGTCAGTCTATGTAAAAGGAACCACCTCTCTTATGTAAGGAATATAAAGGCCTCTTTGGCAATAGTTGAAATATGCAGAGGGTAAACTTTTGTAGCCAGAACATTCTCAGTAACCAACAGTTAGATTTTAATCTTGAATATTGGATACCTCAGTAATATCTTTGTTACAAAGCTCTCAAGGGAGCTATCCATGGTTCTGATTATCTATTCCTGACTTTTCTGCATCACAAGGCCAGTATTCTTATTCTTTTTTAAAAATATGTTTTTATTGATTTCAAAAAGGAAGGAAGAAGGAGAAAGAGATAGAAATATCCATGATGAGAGAATCATTGATCAGCTGCCTCCTGCACATCCCCTACTGGGAATCGAGCCTGCAACCCAGGCTTGACTGGAATCAAACCTGGTACACTTCAGTCTGCAGCTCTGCACTCTAGCCACTGAGCCAAACCATCTAGGGCCCGTATTCCTATTCTTGACCCAATATTTTCCTTGAACATTGTCCTCCTGATTGTAAATAACCTTAACATTACTGTCCTTTAGACCAAGACTAATCTGGAAAAGCATTTTTATACCTTGAATAATTTCCAATTTAATTTCCATTAAGCTTCATGACTTGCTTCCTTAATTAATCAATATGTAGCCTAATACTCATATTCTCAAGATATGCCCGAGATCTACATTCGAGTTTCAAGCTAGACTAATTACACAATGAAAACTAAACATATTATTCATATAGTCAATGACTGGAAAAGTACCTTCGAAAAGAATCAATAACTAAACTATAGTGCAACGTCAAACTAATTTTTATGATTTGTGACATTTTAAAATATTTGAGACGAATCTGAATTTGGAACACAGAGAAATCTTTAGTGATAGTTATATTTATAGTGAGAATAATAATTTAGTTGTAAATTAATACTGCTGCTGATAATTCAATTTTCTTATCTCCATCAAGCATCCCAGCATGATTTAATCACCTGCTCTCTCTCTCTATATATATATATGTATATTTAGAGAGAGAGAGAGAGAGAGAGAGAGAGAGAGAGAGAGAGAGAGCAGGTGATTAAATCATGTGGGCTGATTTGATACTCATTATATTATCTCACATGATTTTATGTCATGTAAATGCCTTCCTCTGATAATAAGGGGGCAAAAAGATGAGAGGTCTGTTTTCTACATAATTGTTCGATCATTTTCTTCAATGATCCTTAAGAATCTGAGTATACTACTCATGCAAAGCACACAAAATACATCACCTGAACTAGGAAGAACTGTTTTTGTGGGTTTGATTCCTATTAAAGAGTGAGTGTTAAGAGCTGAAAGAACAAATAAACCAGCTTGAGACATATTGATCAGGGGAAATCGCAGCATTGGAGCTGACTGAAAAGTCCATTTTTGCTACTGGAATCAGAATCAAATACAGCAGCAAGAAAACTAAGAATATTTAAAAAACTATTTAAAAACGTTTTTCAAAGGCAAATGGCCTAACTCATAAAAGTTAGGTTTAATCAGGCACTTTCAAGGAAAGGAAATATGAATAAACTGTCAGAGATGTGAGTTACCTGACACATGTTTTATTTGCATTGCATCTGGCTGACCTTTCCCCAGACAATGATATAAAAATGTGTAGGGAGTAGCTATAGAGTCAAGCCTCAGGCTGACCTGTGGCATGGCCACAAACAAGTCCCAGCTTGTAAGGCAGATCCCACCTAGCATAATTAAGCTAGACCTTTAGTCCTCCCTAGTTCCTTTCTAGGTAACTAATGGCTGAGGAAAGTGCAGCAAGTGCTGCCAAAACAAGGTGAAGCTCACAAGAACATTGTAAACATGTTGACCACTTCTCTTGTTTTGCTTTGTGTGCTCTGATGATAAAATAAAGCTTTGGCTTGCAGGCTGGGTCCCTGTTTCCTCATCCAGGCATAGTGAGTTCATCTAGCCCCAGCTGCATTCTCTTGTCTGTCCTCTTTAATCCTTCACTGCCTGTCCTCAGGCTCACCAACCTGGCCATGCTGGCAGGGCACAAAAATGCACTGGGTTTCTATATGTTCCATTAATCCTATCTAATAAAAGAGTAATATGCAAATTGACCATACCTCCAATCAAGCCATGCCAACAAGCCATGCCCACCAGCCAATCAGGAGCAAATAAACCCCAACCAAGATGGCCGTGGCCACTGAGAGGATATGGGAGGCTTGGGTTTCCCCAGAAATGGAGGAAGCCCAGCTTTCCCCCTGCCCTTGCCAGCCTGGGCCTCCACTCAATGCTACAAAGTTTTAATTATAGAAAATACAAAAATCCAACAGAAATGGCCACAGCCACAGAGCTGGAGAGAGCAGAGGCTAAGGTTGCCCAGGCGATCGAGGAAGCCAAGCTTCTACAGCCCTAACACCTAGGCCTCCAATCTACAAAGTTTCAATTATAGAATTTAAATAAACCCAAACAAAAATGGCTGTCTCCATGGAGTGAGCAGAAGGCTTGGCTCCACTCCAGGCTACAAAGTTTCAATTGTAGAACATAAATTAATCCCAGATCCCAGGGGGGCATGGCCAACCTGCTAACCACCATAGGCCCCTTGCCCAGGCCACCTCACACCCCAAGGGACGCCCCCCCTGATCCAGGACACCCTTCAGGGCAAACCAGCTGGCCCCCACCCATGTACCATGCCTCTATTCTATCTAATAAAAGAGTAATAGGCAAATTGACCATCGCTCCAACACACAAGAGGGCTGCCCATATGTGGTCAAAGATCCTGCCCCCATGTGGACACAAGATGGCCAGCAGGGGAGGGCCATTGGGAGGTTCCAGGCCCTGCAAGGGAGGGCAGTTGTGGGCGATCAGGCCAGCAGGGGAGGGAAGTTGGGAGGGACCAGGCCTATAGGGGAGGGCAGTTGGGGTTGATCAAGCCTGCAGGGGAGGGCAGTTACGGGTAACCAGGCTGGCAGAGGAGGGAAGCTGGAGGCAAACAGGCTGGCAGGGGAGCAGTTAGACATCAATTAGGCTGGCAGGGTAGTGCTTAGGGGGTGATCAGGCTGGCAGGCAGAAGCAGTTAGGGGCAATCAGGAAGGCAGGCAGGCGAGCAATTTGGAGCCAGCAATACTAGATTGTGAGAAGGATGTCCAACTGCCTGTTTAGGCCTGACCCTATTGGGATCAGGCCTAAACAGGCAGTCGGACATCCCTCGAGGTGTCCCAGATTGGAGAGGGTGCAGGCTGGGCTGAGGGACACCTTCCGCCCCCCATGCACAAATTTTGTGCACCAGGCCTGTAGTGTAAAATAAATATAGATATTATCATCTGTTTCATTGTACTAATACTATAGTATCACTGCTAAACATTGCAACATTTAAAAACATGTATATAGTTCCCCTTGCTATATTTTCAATGGTTTTAAACTGAAAACTAATAAATATAGCAGACTTTCTATATATAGCTAGGACCCATGATATTTGAATATGGGAGGGGAAGAATACTACCTAAGAGGTATTAACAAAAAAACGTATTGCCCTCACCAGTTTGGCTCAGTGGATGGAGCATTGGCCTGCAGACTAAAAGGTCCCAGGTTCGATTCCAGCCAAGGGCACATGCCCAGGTTGTGGGCTCAATCCTCCCCAGTAGGGGATGTACAGGAGGCAGCCAATCAATGATTCTTTCTCATCGCTGATGTTTCTATCTCTCTATCTCTCTCCCTTTCTCTCTGAAATCAATAAAAATATATATTTGAAAAATCATATTAATTGGCAATTATTGCTTTTATTTTTATCTTTTCTGTATTGGGTGCTATATGAATAGCACAAATAACCTTATTTAAAGTTTGGCCTCATTTTTAGTAATTTGAATATCAGATACAAGTTAAAGGGGGAAAATAGCTCTCATGCACTAGGATGACTAGTCTACCTTGACAGTAGCCCTAAATTTTTGATTATATGCTTTGAGTTTTGCACACTACTTTCATTTTATTTATGTACACACTTGGCTGTTTTATTGTTTGTCAAATATACAATTAGGTTGAAAGCCCAAGGAAAAAAATATTTTCAAAGAATAACATTGTTGCCTGGCTGGCATAGCTCAGTTCTTCAGTGTCTACCTATGAACCAGTAGGTCATGGTTCGATACTGATTAGGACATATGCCTGGGTTGTGGGCTTGATCCCCAGAGTGGATCATGTAGGAGGCAGCCAATCAATGATCACTGATGTCTCTCTCATCACTGATCTCTCTCTCTCTCTCTCTCTCTCTCTCTCTCTCTCTCTCTCTCTCTCTCTCCTCTCTTTCAGATCAATAAAAAATAGTTTTTTTAAAAAAAGAATGACATTGCTCACTTCTTGAAATAAGGTAAGATGTGTCCATTGTCTTTCCTGCATGTCTCTGTTTTTTCTGAAATGTCCTTTAGGACAGCGCTTTCCAGACTATAATGTGCAAGTGAATCATGTATGCGTCTTAATAAAATGCAGAACTTAAGAGTATGTCTAGGGATGGGGCTGAGATTTTGCATCTGTCAAAGCACCCAGGTAGCGCTGATGCAGCTGGTCTGCAGACCGTACTTCCAGTAGTGAGGCATTAGTCTATTGTGTAATTGCTATCGTGTGAGCAGCTATTGTAGTCAACTACTTGACCTTATTTTTCAGAATTCTTATCTTTACAATAGGAATGGGGAATTGCAATGATTAAGATCATGGGCTCTGGTGTCAGGTGACCCTAGTTTGACTTCTGGCTTTCATCTTGACTTAGCTGTGACTAAATTGTAAAGCCTTCCTGAGCCTCCGTTTCCCATTACATAAAAAGTTGATAATGTCTGGGCCTCCACTGTGGAATTCTTGTGTGGATTACATGAGATAACATAAAGTATGACAGCAAGCATTACCATTTATATCTGCATTTATATACAACTAAAGGGGCTTTCAGAAATTACGTAGTGTAGCTCTTGATTTTTAAAGCTTGGAATGTAGAAACATATTAGATCAACTAAATTTCTTTGTATCACTCAGCAAGTGTATATCAAGCAGGGTCTGAGAGAAAACTCAGAAGGATAAAGACAATTGAGACAAAATTTATTATTTATGCAGATGCATTAATTAAGAAATAAATACATGTGATTCCACTCATGTGTGGAATCTAGTAAATAAAATGAACTATCAAGCAAAATAGAGACAAACTCATAGAGAGAAGGCTGACAACTATTGAGGGGGTGTTAGGGAGATGGGTAGAGGTATGTGGAAGGATTGAGAAAAAACTCAGCTCATAGATATGGACAACAGAGTGGTGATTGCTGAGAGGAGCTTCTACATATAAACTCCACTTACTTATTGAGGATGTCATCACTTCCACATTCTCTTAAAGCCCCACTCCACCTGTCATTTGTCCCTCCGTGGATCATTCAGGAATATGAGGAACAACTGTTGCTTTTATTTATAATGGAATTGTAAAAAAATCCCTAGAGAGAAAAATTGGCATTTGGAATAGAAATATGTTTTAATGCAATAGTGCATTATTCTTCTTTGTCTGTTCCTTGAAAAAAAATGCTGTCATTTTGAATTAACACCTTTATTCAAAGCAAAGAACTGAAAATTGTTAGACAGTTTTGATTTTTAAATATTTGGTCTAAAACATGTCAAGTAGATAATATACCAGGGTTTTCTGAGTCCATTTAAAAACCTGCGCTGAAGGTTGTACAAGAGTCTTACTTGTTTACAAATATTTCTCTAAGCACATAGCCTTCTGCTTGGGCCCTCAATAATATTTTGAAAAGATTCCTTAACCAAGCCTCAAGTCGCATAATCAATTAGGAAAATGTATTTTTTACAAGTAAAAATTGGCTTTCTTATTGATCAAAATGAAGAATTTTTCTGAGAAATATTTAGCAAAGATACAAAGTAATAGCTCAGGCCAGTGTTTCTCAATGCTTAGAGCATTGGTCTATGCACCCAAGTGTCTCTCTCAGGTTCGATTCCCAGTCAATGGCAAGTACCTGGTTTTCATATTAGATTCCTGGCCTCTCTCTCTCTCTCTCTCTCTCTCTCTCTCTCTCTCTCTCTCTCTCTCTCTCTCCCCCCCCTATCTTTTTCCTTCCCCCCTCCCTTCCTCTCTTCCACTCTCTCTAAAAATCAATGGAAAAAAATATCCTCAGGTAAAGATTAACAACAAAAAACACACAAAGTAATATACAGCTCTTTTCAAATATATTAATTCAAATGAGATTTGCAGTAAACATGAAATCTGTCTTCTTGCTTGATACAGATATAGACCTTTAGATTTGTGTCACAGGGACAATGTGGGATGTGAGTATGCTAAGCAATCTCTGAGAGTACGTGCCTGAAATTTAAGAAACTCAAAAATAAAAGATCTCTACCGACAAATCACTTTTATTTGACACCTGAGCAGTGAACATAGAGATCTGACAGATTTGAAGTTAGCATGTGAATGTGAAAAATATCATTTTTGTAAGTGCATAGGGAAACATTGTTTTGTGACATGGTGATGATCTATTGAAGAAAGTAACCACTGTACCAGAAAGACTTTCTTTCATGTATATATTCGCTGGGGGCAGAGCTTGACAGCTGTTTCATTTAGGGAAAAAACACACTATTAATGCTGAAATTCTTAAACTTCAGCTGCAACTGGCTTTTAGAGTCAAGCGTGAGCCCAGTTTGAGCTCATATTAGTACAAAGACCCCACAGCTCTCCTTGCCAGCCTGCTTCACAGAAGCCATAGAAGGTATATAATCTGGCTTTATTCTGGAGCTGGCTTTGACCAGAAATAATTTGTGTCACATAAAAAATAATTTGAGCCCTAACCGGTGTGGCCCAGTGGATAGAGCATCAGCCTGCGGACTCAAGGGTTCCAGGTTCAATTCCGGTCAAGGGCATATACCTTGGTTACAGGCACATTCCCAGTCAGGGGAGTGCAGGATGCAGCTGATCGATGTTTCTCTCTCATCAATGTTTCTAACGCTCTATCCTTCTCCCTTCTTCTCTGTAAAAACTCAATAAAATATATTTTAAAAATAATAATAATTTGATAACTTCCCGTGTTCCATGATTGTACAGCCATGATAGCTCATTGCTGTGGAATGGACTGGGCCCTCAAGACCTGCTCAAGTAGTGTTTTCTCTTACAAGGTGCTCAGTCCCCTGGAAAGCAGGAACATGTACTGCTCAAAGTATACCCTGAGACAAAGCTTGCGAAAAAACATACCTCACAAAAATGCTAATACGAAGGTGTCATTACCTCATTCTTCAGGGTCAGTTTTTCAAAGATGTTTTCCCTCTACAGCCTTTGGTTTCCTTCGTAGCAGAGGGATGATGTCTTCCCTGTCCGGGCTCTGATCCCCTCCTGGCTGGGAACCGATGTGAAAAGTCCCATTGCTACCCCTGAGCATGGGGCCTGTGAGCACAGTCGACTTCACATGCTCCTGGCGTGTAGCTGTTAAAGTAAGGCCAGGTTTCCCGCTCTTCTTTTCACGGTTGGATGCCAACTTAAGATTCACAGAACAAACTGCAGGAGGCAACAGCAATCAGGTCTTGCATTTCTGTACTGGCCTTTGCCTGAGGCACCCATTTTTGTCAATGTCTACCGTTCACCTCCTCTGAATATCCAGGAGGGGAAAAAATACAGTTGATCCTGAGTTCATCAAAATTCAAAGGGAGTTGTCAGGAAAAGTAGTTTGTCCAAAAAAAAAAAAAGAAGAAGAAGAAGAAGGAGGAGGGGAGGGGGAGGGAAGGGGAAGGAGGGGGAGGGGGAGGGGGAGGAGGGGGAGGGGGAGGAGGAGGAGGTGGATGGCCTGGAAGAAGAGTTTATTTGCAAAATGAAAAAGTGCTCTGGCTTTCACTTTCCAGGAAAATGTGTGAAGTGACATTTTCTCTGACTGGCACACCAAACCGTAAACAAAAAGTGGAGAATTGAAACTATTGTCCAAATATTATAGGTAGTGCTATTAAATGGAGTTTTATATCACACACAGACTATTTTGTACGTGTGTATACGTATGATTCTTATTCATTCCTTGCTGTACTCCCTTTATGTATCAGGCTCAGAGGCATATGTTCTTTACCAAGCAACCAGAGCCACTCTGGTTACAGAAAAAAATAAATAAATTTCTGCTAGAAAACGAGAGACAGGAGTGCTGTTATGAGGACCTGCAGCTCTCAGGGCAGACATTGGGAGACACTGGCAGCTCCACTCTACCCTCAAACCTGCAAGTCTCCTGTCCGCCATGCCAGAGAGCAAGAGCAGAGCAAGGGGCAGGCGAAATGCAAACACTTAGACAGGCAAAGGGAGCATTCTGGGTCATACTGGGTAGCTTTGCAATAGACATGAAGTCCACTAGTCCAGTGCTTTTCAGAGTTGCTCCAGGCCTGCCTGGCAGAATCATTTCTCCCTACTGAGTCAGCCTCCGTGGGGCTGTGGACCCAGGGTCCAAGCACACCAGATGATTTTGGCATACACATGGAGGTTTGCCAATGACTGACTCTAATCTAACATTTCTTCTAGTGATACTGACTTAACATCACTCTCAGCAGCATCACAACAGCTAGGTTTTATTGAGAATGTACTCTGTGGGACTCCGTGCTTTGCATGCTTTATCTTCTTTAACCTTCACACCGATTCTATGAATTAGGACCATATAAGGTAGTGTAAGTGAAAGGACACCGGCCTAGAGAACTGAGGAACTTGTCTCAAGGTCACAGCAGGCCATAGAGTCAGAATCCAATCCCTCCAACTATGCAGCTCTCACTCTTGACTGAGTACTTTGTAGATAAAAATCTTCACAAAGAATATTGCTTTCTGTGGAGACTCTAAAATAGTGCCAATGAATAGGAAATGTTTTAGAGGGAAAATGCAATTAACCCAAATACTTGACAGATAGTCTAAGTAGCTTAATCTCATCTAGTCTGTTGTATTAACAGAAATACTGGAGTCAGCCACAAGTTAGAAGAAAGGCACATAATATAAGACTATATTTTAGGTGAAGATTTTATTCAGGGGATGTAGAACACGAATAAGATGAGCATGTAGAAACTTGAAATCTGCATAGACCAATGTCAAGTGGAAAATAGTGAAGGGTCTTGTGAGTGATTAAGTAAAATAGCTTTCGTTTGAAATTTTAAATTCTTCTCATTTCCTAATGATTCTTTCATTCTCATTCTTCTTAGGTTTCACCCCTTTTTCTAAAAGTATCTGGAATATTGCTACATCACAGGGTTAGTATTTTAAAAATATTTACATTAGGTTATATACTAATCTTACTTCCCTGAGACAATCAGTGTACAGGAGATATAGCACAACATGGTTCAAAGGAGTCATGGATGAATATTAACATAGTTTTTTTATCTAGTTCTTTCTATAGAGCTACCCTTTGTTTAAGAACTTATGCTCTTTTATAATATACCAGAGGCCCAGTGCACAAAATTCATGTACTCGGTGTGTGTGTGTTGCGGGGGCGGGGGGGTCCTTCAGCCCAGCCTACACCCTCTTGCAGTCTGAGAGCCCTCAGGGGATGTCCAACTGATGGCTTAGGCCTTCTCCCTGGGGAGTGGGCCTAACCCAGACATCCTTAGCGCTGCTGCAGTGGGAGAGGCTCCCACCACCACCATGTCACTTGCCAGTTGTGAGCCAGGCTTCTGGCTGAGTGGCACTCCCCCTGTGGGAGCACACTGACCACCAAGAGGCAGCTCCTGCATTGAACATCTTCCCCCTGGTGTTCAGAGTGCATCATAGCGACCAGTTGTTCAGAAGTTCAATTTGCATATTAGCTTTTTATTATATAGACATGGAGGCCCGGTATACAAATTTGTGCATGGGTGAGGTCCGTCCATCTGGCTGGTGACCGGGGCCAATCAGAGCTGTCTCGCCCACTCCTGATCAGGGCTGATTGGTGCTGATTGGCTGGGGGGAGGGACAGCAGAATGTTGGCTGGACATGGGAGGTTGGCTGTGGGAGCACACTGACCACCAGGGGTCAGTTCCTGTGTTGAGTATCTGCCCCTTGGTGGTCAGTGTGCTTCATAGCAATTGGCTCTTTGCTCATCTGGTCATCATGGTCTCTTAGGTTTTTATATATACAGATGTGACATCATCCATACAGGATCATTACAGAACTTTGCTATAAGTCTTCCATGTTGTTCCACAGCTTAGTAGCCAAAGCCCTAAGTCTTGTTGAATGCCAGGGAAAGTGATTGCAAAATTTAGTTGGCAGTTGTAGATGTTCCAGTTCTTTGAAAAAGTGCATTCTTTTGGCATGGATCACACAGGATACTCCTTGGAAAAAAAAGGGTTTTATGATCACAAACATTTGGGGAATGTTATATAAGATACTCTGCCCCTTGCAAATTTATAACACACACACAGTTTAGCATACTAAAAGCTTTGGAAAATCCTCTGTTCAATTAACTTTAGGTTTGCCAAATCCAGGATTTCATAAACTTATTTTTATATTGAACTCTTTCTGAGCATATCTATTACTATCACTTAGAATCGATATCCAAGAAATACCTGAATGGAGATACTATGTTGGTATTTTGATATAATTGAGAAGTTTTGTTGTTGTTGTTGTTGTTGTTGTTATTGGGATTATAGTACTGTCTCCCCATCTCTTTCCTGTGTTGGTTTTTATTTGAGAGGCCATCTTGGTAGCTTTAAGATCAATCATCATGTCTCAATGGAGAAGAGGTTCCTTACACCTATCATGTCAACAATAAGACTATATTTTAGGTGAAGATTTTATTCAGGGGATGTATGAATGAAGCATTTGTAAATATTAAGGGGGATCATGGAGAATATCATGAGAAGATGCTAAGAGACTTTCAATGTGTGCTTTGATAATAATTGCTGTATTAAAAATTGATCTGTTGAGATGAGCTACAGTCATAAGCCCAAAATTCAGTCTGATATAGATGTTAGCACTGTGGATGTGAGAGTCAGAAAGATGTAGATTCAAATATTAGATCTCCATAGTCTTATATGCCATGAAACAACACACCTAACCTCATTTGTAAAATGTGGATCAGAATGTCTAAATTTTAAGGATGTATAGAGGATGTGGATGTGTCCTTTGTGTAACATCTCAATAGACAGAATTACAGAAGTAAAAACATAAAAAGTAAAATGGAACCAGCTTATATTTTACTACATACAAGCATATTTTTCTTTTTTGTGTGTATAAAATATGTTTTATTATATTAGAAATATAAATTGTTTTTGCATGATACTAAACACCCAGATGAAAAACTAAAACAAAATTAACCAATCATGGCTGATTAGATAAACATCCAGATGTTTGGCATTGAATAAATGAGACATCTGGCTCGTGAATAGAATTTTTTACTTTTCATATGCAAGTCTGGATGACACTACTTGGTGTATATTTCTACAATTTTTCCCCAAAAGTAATAAGCATATGAGTCATTTTAAAGAAAAATATAGGAAAAGGAATACATTTCAATTCTAGGTGAATTTTAATCTTGCCAGGAATTATTATTCTCCGGTTTCACACTGTATTCAATTTATTCAAGAATAATTTTGAATCTTTTATATAGCAAACATGCATTAGGTATTATGAATTTTAAAACAAACACACAACCCCTAGCTGGAGATAGGACACATTTGAAGGAGGAAAGCAAATGTTTGAAATAACAAAAAGTTAGCATCAACATTGAAGGAGCATAGGGGTGCCAGAGACACACAAGTGGGCCCCCTCCACCTCTCCCAGCTAGAGGAAGTAGAGAGGAAAAAAATATCTGGGAAGATTTCCAAGAGGAAGATGATATTGGAATAGAGAAGTAAAAACAAATAGCTTTGTTCCAGGCGAATGAGGAGGTGAAGGTCATGGGTTTACCCCTAGAGCTTAGGATCTACAAGTAGGGTATTTTATAGGTAAGACAGTGAGGATAGATTCTAAATGGCTTTCTTATATAAGTCAATGCGGTGACAATGCGGTGACAAGGTGATGCAGAATGTGAGGGCAGTAGTGTGAAGGGTGGACTGTTGAATAATTAAATGATATATGGCTTTGTTTACAATGTCAATTATTTTGTGATAGAAATATTTCTGGCTGGAATCCCAAACATTGGACTCATTCCTAACTGTCAACTCTGCTATACCTGACCTTGAAATTTCTGTACTAATATTGCTGTTATGTGGAAATAGAAGGTGATCCCCATCATCAGAATTCAGAGCCCAAGCCTCAGTGTCATTTCAATTGCTCTTTGGAGCAAAGGATATTTGAGTTTTGCCAAGAGCTTGGCAAGATCCATTAATACACATTTTTTAAATTAGAAGGAATGCTAAACATTTTTTAAAAGAATATCTCAATTATAATTGGTATACAACTTTTTTCAGGTGTACAATATAGTCGTTAGATGACATTTATATAACTTTTAGAGTGATCACCTCAATAAGTCTGGTACCTATCTGATACCATACATAGTTATTACAAAACTATCAACTATATTATCTATGCTGTACTTTATATACAGCCAATAATAGGCCAGGGCTTTACAACCTTCCACAGCAAGATCTGAGCTATAATCTCAAATATGATTTTACCTCTTTAGGTAAAATCTGATAGCCAAAATATCTTGGCTATTTTCCTAATAACTAAGATATCTTGAATCCACTTTACACTAACAATATGTGTAATTAATCTCAAAATTAACCTTACTCTGTTTTATAGTGTAACCAACATGAAAAATTAAAATGATACTGTCTTGTTTATTGAAGGCTAATGGTAAATTTTAATATCTCGTAAGGCTAGTTAACTCTAATAACCCTTATATTTTTCTTTCCAATGCTTTTCTTATAATTTCTATTACACTTAAAATTCATACTAAATGCTTAAGCATATACTTCTAAAAAGACAAAATTTTTCATGTGTGCACAATCATAATACCAATATTAAACACAATTTCTACCTATTATCTAACATCTAGTTCATATTGAAATGTCCTGGGTTGCATCCCAAATTATACTAAGAGATGTCATACTTGATAGAAAGAAGACAAAAATAAGTAAGGATATAGAAAACTTGAGCAACACTATGAACTTTACCTAATAAATATTTTTATAACCCTCCACTCAATAATAGCAAGACACACATTCTTTTCAAATGCACAGAGAACTTTTATCAGGATAGACCATATCATTGGCATAATGCATGTCTCAATAAGAAGTATTCAGATCATTCAAATTCATTATATAACGAACTTGGACTTATATTATACTAGAGACCCAGTGCATGAATATTTGTGCACCTCTTGCAGTCTGGGATCCCTTGGGGAATGTCCACCTGCTGGCTTAGACTCACTTTGGGGGACCAGGCCTAAACTGGCAGTCAGACATCCCTCTGGCAGCCTGGGAGTCCTTGGAGGATGACTTGATCAAGCCTTCAGCCATATTGATCAGGAAAAAGGAGAGATGTTACCAATACCAAGATGAGAAAGAGAACAATGTCATAGATCCTACAGACCTGCAAAGGATGAAAAGGAAAATTTATAAGCAACATTTTACCAAACAATTTGAAAACTTAGATGAAATAGACAAATTTCTTAAAAAATTCAGGCTACCAATTCTCAAGAAGAAATAACCTGAATTGAATTTGTAGTTAAAAAACATTTTCATTCAGAAAACTTCCAGCCTAATAACTTCACTGGTAAATTCTTTTAAACATTACAAAGAATAGGTAATACCAGTGATACCTACACCTAGAACATTTGGCACACAGTAATTATTTTAAAATTTTAATTGAATTAATAAATATATTTTTAATCTCTCTCTGTAAAAGCATCTACTTGTATGTACAAACTTAGGTATGTGTGCTTCATCAAGTTTTTATTTAGGGGCTGATATTTGGTTAGAAATTTTTACAGATTCAGAAAGGGTATTCCTTAGATTCAATACTGAAACACACACCTACCTTTTCAATTTCAAAGAAAGGAGAGATTACATACTGGGGATTGTACTTTGCTCTATTTATATAATTAAATTGCCTATATATATAGTGAGTGTGTGTGCATAAAACATTACTGTTTTTATTCATTACAATAAGCAATATGACTTTGTAATATTCTTAGCAAGTTGCAGTATCACATCTGACCCAAATAGGAACACTGACCCAATAGCATGGAACATTTAACAAAACCAATTCTATCACCCCAGTATATTTTTGGACTCCAACAAAGGAGACATAATGATACACATGTAAATAATTTGGGAGATTTTATTATTTTGCTTTTTTACCCCAGTCATGCTCTGCTTCAAAGTTTATCTATGTAATAGCAACTGACTTGGTGTGACAGTTTCTAAAAGTTTCTCTTCTTTTCTGTTACCTTTTCAAAGCAATTCTTACTAAGGTCATTTAAACAGCTGTCAATTTTAATAAACCACAAATGTGTTCCCAGGGTACAACTGAAGACATTAATTATAAATGTTCACTAAATTTTATAGTGAAATAGCACTGATCAATCTCAATATAATAATATAAAGATTATTGTCAAAATATCCTATATAATAAAAGGCTAATGTGCAAATAGACTGAATGGCGGAACAACCAAACAACTGAACAGCTGGTCACTATGACATGTGCTGACCACCAGGGAGCATGTGTGGAACATGGCAGGCATTGGCTGCAGTGGGATGATGGAGCAGATAAGTGGGGGTGCCAGATCAAGGTGGGCGCTGGTCACTGTCATCGGGGCAACCCTCTGGTGGTTACTGAAAATTCTTTGCTTTCTTGCGCCATGGTCCTGCCCAATGCTCGCACCTGCAGCCGGCACCAGAGCCGCTGCTTGCACCCGCTGCCAGTACCTAGTGCGGGTTATGATCACTTAGTGCCATCAGAGGGTGTGAGTGGCGGGTGACAACCCTGATCACCCCTGAGGGCTTCTCCACCACTCCCTGCTCCTGAGGGGCAATCGGGTCAGCAGCCACTACTCACACCTGCTCCTAGTGCCAGCCCCAATCATTCCATGCTGTCAGTGGAGTCAAGCAGGGCCAGCACCATCAGGATGGGGGAGCAGTAGCAGTGGGAGCAGGGCTACTGTTAGACAGGGGACTGGGGGCTGCAGCAGGAGGGGCCAGGTGAATGTGTGTAGGATGGGCTAAGACCTGCCCCTGTGCCTACCATAGCCTTGTGGCCCATAGTTCCTTTCAAAGTGCATGAATTCATGCACTCAGGGCGGGGGGATCGCTCAGCCTGGTCTGTGCCCTATCACAGTGCAGGAGCCCCGCGATCCATCGCACCAAAGAGGTAGGCCGCGCCTACTCATCCAGGGCTCCTCTATGATTGCCCCAAAGATGCAGGCCAGAGCTGGGGGAGATCTGCAGACTCTGGGCTGGACCACACTGGAGGTATATGGACCCCCTGGGCTTGGCCTGCAGTGGAGGCCTCCTTCTGTGTGCGCCTGCCTAACCCCCTCCGAGGCCTTGCCCCCATTTATTCCCAACAGTGCAAGGCCTAGCCCACCTGCGCCTGCTGTGCATGCCACATGCTGAGCAATTGTGACATTATGACTTCCTGGATAATTTGAATATTCCTCTATTGTTACATAGGATAATATATATAAGAAAGTTTATATATTTGTTATATATTATATATATATATATTATATATATTATATTATCCTATATATAACATATATAGGATAATAGTCTATATAATAAAAGAGAAACATGCAAATTTGACCATACCTTAGCTCATGATTGGCTATGCTACCAGCCAATCAGGAGCAGGGGTGGGGCCAAGTGGCCTGAGTGCCAGGCCCAGGGGTGGAGATGAAACGGCAGTGGTGGCGAGCGCCCAGCCCCCGGGCGCTTTGAGGGGAAGCATCGGCAGCAGCGGCAGTGGTGGCAGCGACAGGGAGCACCCAGCTCCCAGGTGCTGTGAGGGGAAGTGGTGGTGAGTGCCCAGCCCCCAGGCTGGGTGGTCTCAGGCAGCTGGGGCTGAGCTGAGCAGGGAGATGACTGGGTGCCCAAGGCCTAAAGCCTCGCCTGGCAAGGCTTTAGGCCTTGGGTAGGCTGAGGGTGAGCCATTAGTTGGACATCCCCTGAGGGCTCCAGTATGTGAGAGGGGGCAGGTTGGGTTGAGGGACCACCCACCCCCAGTGCATGAATTTCGTGCACTGGGCCCCTAGTATATAATAAAGTTATTGGAAAAATTAGGTGCTTTTCTTTTATTTAATCTTTATTGTTCAGATTATTATAAATGTTCCTCTTTTTTCTCCCCATAGCTCCCCTCCACCTGGTTCCCACCCCACTCCAGACCTCTCCTTCCCACCACTGACCTCACCCATAGGCGTAAGCTCTTTGTCCAATTTCTTCCTGCACCCCACACATCCCCTACTCCCTGAGGATTATCAGTCTGCTCCCTTTCCATGCCCCTGATTCTATTCTATTCACCAATTTGTTCTGTTCATCAGGTTTTTTATTCATTTGATTTTTAGCTTCACTTTTTGATAGATATGTATTTGTTGTCTCTTTGTTATTCATAATTTTTTACCTTCACCTTTTTCTTCTTCTTCCTCTTCTTAGAGAATATAATATTTAAAATATGAAATAAGATTGGAGTATTAACACTGAACTTTTTTGATTTGTGCTAGAGGATGAGATTGGAGTTGTAGTACTTAAATTATATTGTATCATCTTATTATATAAAATTGAAGACATTGCTGATTCATATTTTAACAGCTTGTGAGGAAGGCTACAACAACACAATCACCTCAATTATTTAAACTTTCCTGTATGCACACCCTTTGCCATGTGTTGTTGCTATTCCTCTAAAATCAAAGATAGCACCAATGTCCACCCTTTATAATGTGGCAAGCTTTGTACCTTGATTTGGCCCATAATTATAATCCTAGCATCAAGACAAATTGTATATTTTCAGTTGCTCATTGTTGACCTCTTCTGTGGCCATAATAACGGCCATGATTGTGAAAGACATGAAGGACAGTTCCCTGTCACCCCTGATGCCTCAGACAGAGCCATTGTTATCATGCCAATAGACAGCCGATCCCCACACAAGGGAAAGAGCCAAGCTCAGGTCAGCAGAGCTCTCTAGCTCCTGAGTGAACCCTCCTGAGACAAGCTGGGCCTTGCACAGATTAGTAAACTTTGAGGTGAAGCGAAGTTGTGTTGTATCCCACTGAGATGTTTATGATTGTTTGCCACACAGCTATAATTTTTAAACTTTCATTTTGAAACAAATATAAGTTTTAAATTTACATAAGAATTGTAAAGATTGTACAGAGTTGACCCCTCAGTAAGCTTCTCTTAATGTTAACATCTCAAGTGACCATGTTTCATTTACCCAAACTAAAACTGTAACCTTGGCATAAGACTTGATTCATATTCTACCAATTTTTCTACTAATGTTCTTTTTCTGTTCCATGCCATTGCATTCAGTCTTCATTTATTATTATTTAGCAGGTGACCTCTTGGGTGCAGTTAATTGCATAAGGGATAATCATCTGCCTATTCTCTCTTTGTAGTTAAAGTTAAAGCAGTGCTTCTCAAACTTTATGTGCATATGAATTACCTGGGGATCTTGTTAAAATGCAGATTCACATTCAGTAATTTTAGGGTGAAACCAGAGATTCTGCTTTGCTAACAAGCTCTCCAGTAATATTAATGCCATTGTTGATTCATGGACCATCCATGGGTTTGCAAGGACCTAAAACACTGTGATTAGATAGTCTGCATGATAACTGTAAGGAGTTAGTACCAGATTTAGCTTTCCAGCAGCCCACTCTTGTGGCTGATAATTTGAGAAAATAGGAACTGGGGAACTTGCAGAGCACTGTGCTAAGAAAGAAGATACAGCCCATGTGAAGTCTCTAAGATCACACAGCTTGTGAGAGAAAGGGAGATGGAGAGTTCTAGATGATAATGAACATCCCAGGAATCCAGCTATTAGAAATGAGTCATAAAATCCCACTCACACTATGACAGCTCTATATTTTCATTATAACCCCACTTTTATTTACATTATCATTAACTAGAGGCCCAGAGCACGAAATTCATGCATGGGGAGTGGGGGGTGAGGGGGTGTCCCTCAGTCCAGCCTGCACCCTCTTTAATCTGGGGCCCCTCAGGGGGATGTCCAACTGCTGGTTTAGGCCTGATCCCATTCACCACCCAGCCCCTTCCTTCTGGTGGCATGTGACTCATCTCAAGATCTACATCCCCAATCCAATCCCTGCTGCCCTAGGTATCCCTGAGTTGGTCTTTCTCCAAAGCTGTAGGTGGGGGTGGGGAGGAAAGGTAAGGAGGCTGAGCCCCTGGTGGGATGCCATGTTCTGCCTTTGGAAGCCAGGCTGACCTACTCAGGGCTGTGGTATGGGTGGGACTCAGGGCTGGGTGTAGTTGGCTGGATCTTTGGAGCTGGCATCCAGCTTGCTTGGAGGAGCATCAAGACAAACATGGGGGCAGCAGGGAAGGAGTTGCTGAAGCTGCTGCGTGGAGCACCTGTGGCTGGTGGTGAGGAGGGGATTTGGGGAGGGCAAGAATAATCATATATTTTTTCAGGGAAGTCTCACCCTGGCAGTCAGACATCCCTCTCACAATCTGGGACTGCTGGCTCCCAACCACTTGCCTGTCTGCCTTCCTGATTGTCCCTAACTACTTCTGCCTGCCAGCCTAATCATCCCCTAACCAGTCTCTTGCCATCTTGATCAATGCCTAACTGCTCCCCTGCCAGCCTGATTGTCCCCAACTGCCCTCCCCTGCAGGCCTGGTCACCACCAACTACCTTCCCCTGCTGGCCTGGTCACCCCCAACTTCCCTCCCCTGATGGCTCAGTCATTCCTAACTACCCTCCCCTGCCAGCTGAGTCACCCCAACTGCCCTTCCTGCCAGCCATCTTGTGGTGGTCATCTTTGACCACGTGGAGGCAGCCATCTTGTGCAAGGGTGTGGTGGTCAATTTACATATTACCTCTTTATTATATAGGATGGGGTTCTCTTTCTTCCTTCTAAACATCCTATTCAGACCCATATAAGAATAACACACCCCAACTGTGACAAGAAAAATAATAAAGAAAAGATAAAATCAAATACTTCTGGGAAAATATAGACCTAGATCTATAAATGGGTCTTTCTTTAAAACTTATTGTCATTTCTATTCATGCAGTACCTTTCTCCAGAGGTTCAAAATACTTCAAACAAAAAAGAGATTCCTTCAAAATCAAATGGTATTTTATCATCTAAATTTTATAAAATCATTAGAATTTATAACACTAGTCTAGAGTGTTTTTGTTAGCTCAGTATTTTTATTAAGATGATGTATGTCTGTGTAGTAGCACTGAAATCACAGCCACAGTTTGCTTCTAAGGTTGAAGCATAGACCAGATAGTCCCTCCAAATTTTATCTCTTGTTACTATTATAAAAAAAATGGACAGACATTGTGACATGATAAGTAGGCTTTGGTCATGTATTTTCTAAGTGAGCACCATAAAACCTCTGACCTAAGGTACCTGATATCTTTTCTAGACTCTGCAATAATAACAGCAGAAAGATCACTATTTGGTCCCCTCCTACCTGGAAACTCCCTGGCATTTATTATTTGTACCATTTGCTAAATTCCTTCCTTCCTTCCTTCCTTCCTTCCTTCCTTCCTTCCTTCCTTCCTTCCTTCCTTCCTCCTTCCCTCTTCCTCCCTCCCTCCCTCCCTCCCTCCCTCCCTTCTTTCCTTCCTTCCTTCTTTCCTTCCTTCCTTCCTTCCTTCCTTCCTTCCTTCCTTCCTTCCTTCCTTCCTTCCTTCCTTCCTTCCTCTTCATCTCTTCCACCCTTCTTTCCTCCTTACCCCCTCTCTCTCCTTTCCTCCTTCCTTTCTCTCTTTCAATAAGCATTTGTCAAGAGCATATATACTTCTATGAAGTAAGTGAAGAATAAACACCACAAGTTCATTAAAAATTTGAAAAACATCACTTGCTCTCTAAGCAATTTGGACTGTTTATGATTTCCTCTCTTCTGGGGTAATAAACAAAGTGAATGTGCTTATGGACTCTTCGAAACTAAGGAACTTCTTTCTGATTTTCTTTGAAGTTAATATTGCCAATTAGCTTCTAGGTAGATTCTGGCATTTCTTGCTACTCTTACAGGAAATAGTCAATATTATTTATATCATAAAATATGTAGTATAATATATGATTCATACAGATATACATTTATATAGAGTGTTATTTATCTTTATTGTTGGAAGTATTACATATGTTCCTTTTTGTTTCCCCGCCATTGACCCCTACTGGCCCATCCCCACCACCCTCAGGCCTTCACTACACTATTGTCTGTGTCTATGGGTCATGTATATATGCATACAAATTCTTTGGTTAATCTCTTCCCCCTTAGCCACCTCCACCTTCCCTCTGATATTACTGTTTTTAATTGTGTATTTACTTCATAATTTAAACCTGAGTTTGCAAAACTCTTATTTTCACATTTATTTATCCAAGCATTTGGGATTTAGACCTAAAACCAGCATTGTTTTCTACCCTTTTTCCTATTTTCTATTCTACTCTTTCTCTTATTTTCTATTCTTATTTTATATTCCACAGTACAAATCTGGCCTGAGGGATCAGGTGACAATTTCACGTGAGTTCTAAATGTCCGGTTGGTCAATGATAGGTCTGTTTTTATTTGTTTTTTTATTATATTTCTCTTTATGATTTGTAGACAGCTTTGAGCTCTTTTTCCCAATGTCACTCTGTATAAACCTGGAGAATTTGAATAATACATTTATACATATTCATATTCCTTCAGGTACACTTCCTAAGTATACCTTGAATGAGTTACATTTCTTATCAAAACTTGGTCATGATTCAGTGTTGAGCTCACTCCTAGTACTGTGTCTGAGTATGCAAATGTTAAGTTGATGTGTCACATAAACTCATCTTTCAGCCATAGGGTCACATTGACATAAATAAGTGTTAACAGCTGCATTGTTAGAAATCAGGGCTCCAACATGGAAAGATGATAATAGAAGCTGTTTGAAATGAGGTCATGAAATATCAATTTAAAATGCAGTCTGTCAGATAGGTGACACTGCTTCTGCTTTCTGTCAGAGAGAAGATATTGATAATCTTCGCTATTTTCCATGTATGTTTTTCAAATCTGAGAGTTTGCATCAAAGTCTCCTAAGGCATTTTCCCCTGATTTAATAATCTCATTTCTCAGTTCTTTGAAAAATGACAACTTTCATTGTGATTGCTTATTCCAAAGCATATTTTATCATGTTTTTGAATAAATAAGGCATTTTTATTTATTTATTCCATAAAGCACTCATTATTTTTTTCTCCAGTAGCATAAGGTCCTGGTCTAAGACTCCTTAAGATTTCCTGAAGATTTAATTGAGAATTGCTGGGGCCATGAAGCTAATTACTCTCTGAGAGCAGCCTGTGCATTGCTAGCTATTACAAAGTCAGCAAGCATGCCACTATCTCTTTAAAATAATGGGGTTCCTGTATGTCTACCTTTTGATACTCAGACTTTTTCTTCTTTTTAATTTCAGCTCTTTTGGAGCAATAACTGACAAACAGAATTGCATGATATTTAAAGTGTACACCGTGATGATTTGATATATGAATACATTGTGAAAGTATTCCTCCATCTAGTTAATTAACACATCCATCACCTCACCTAATTATCTTTTCTAAGACATTTAAGTTCTATCCTCTTAGCAAGTTTCAATTATGCAATATAGCATTATCAACTACAATCACCATGTTATACATTAGATCCTCAGACCTTATTTATCAAATAGCTGGAAGTTTTGCACCCTTTTACCAATGTCTCTCGATTTCCCCACCCTTGGCCCCTGGTATCACTTTTTTACTTTCTGTTTCAATGAGTTTGATTGTGAGTGTTTTTTATGATTCCACATGTAAGTGATACTGATACTCAAGCATGTTTTCAATCCTCATGAATACTTTGATTGCCTACCTTTCCTGGCCAGTTGAAAGTTTATTTATTGGCAAGTCAAATTAAATCCAGTTATAAACAACTGTGGTTAGATGCATAATTCCACATCATAACCTACATTAAAAAAATCATTATTGAGTATCTATGAAGGGCTGGTCTGGTCTGAAGAATTTGTTAGTAGTAAGCAATATTCACTCACTTCTCTGAATAAAGAAGCCTTCTTAAACATGGCCCAATGTAGTCTAGCTGGCTAATTCCTAAAGGGTCAAAGACCCAACCACATGGTGAAAATAGTTGTATGAAGGGGAGCAGCTTTGTTTTGGTGACCAACAGCTTACTATGCCAACTCTTTTCCTACTTCGCGGCTTCCTATTTTTTCATCTTCTTATGCTCAGAAACCTTCCCTTTTGGTTGAAACCAGTATATGAATTTTGTGTTCAGAAAAATAATGCATTGGAGAGGTTGTATGGAGCAGTGGTTAAGAATGTGGAGTTTAAAGAGAGACAGTTTGGGATTAAATCCTGATTCTATTACTTAGCAGCTAAGTAAATTCATTAACCTCTCTGTCTTAGTTTACTTTTCAGTTCTGTAAACTGACCAGCTCATTGGATTTTGTGATGATTAAACAAATGAATCCATTAGAGGGCCCATCATATAATAAGTATTTGATGAATGTTAGCCATTATCATTATTCTAGAGACCCAGTGCATGAAATTCATGCATGGGGGGGCGTGTCCCTAGCCCAGCCTGCACTCTCTCCAATCTGGACATCCCTCTCACATCCAGGATTGCTGGCTCTCAACTGCTCGCCTGCCTGATTTCCCTAACTGCTTCTGCCTGCCAGCTTGATCAACCCCTACCACTACTCTGCCCACATGATCAATGCCTTACTGCTCCCCTGCCAGCCCAATTGCCCCTAACTGCCCTCGCCTGCTGGCCTGGTCACCCCTAACTTCTCTTCCTGCCAGCCTGGTTACCCCTAACTGTCCTTCCCTGCAGGCCTGGTCACTCCCAACTGCCCTCCTTTGTAGGCCTGGTCACCCCAACTGCCCTTCCCTGCAGGCCTGGTCCCCCCCAATTGTCCTCCCCTCTAGGCCTGGTTGCCCCAACTGCCCTCCTCTATTGGCCTGTTCACCCCTAACTGCCTTCCCTTGCAGGCCTGAATGCCCCCAACTGCCATCCCTTGCAGGCCTGGTCCCTCCCAACTGTCCTCCCCTGCTGGCCATCTTGTGGTGGCCATCTTTGTCCACATGGGGGGGCCATCTTGTGTGTTTGAGTCATGGTCAATTTTCATATTACCTCTTTATTAGATAGGATTCATCTTTGACAGATTACTATAATATTAACTTTTGTTAAATCATGAGGGACATATGGACATTAAATCTTATTTGTAATGAGGTCATGTGATGTTTATTCAAGCATTAGGAAGTCCGAGTATTTTAGAAAATTGTCAGGTTCATGCTCTTTGACATATTTTTAATGAGGTGACATAACTATATATCTCATTTAATTCTCATAGGACCCAGAGAAATCACTAAAGTGATTTTTGCATATTTTTAAAGCAGACATTAACTCTATTAATTTTAGGCCATGGTCACTGGGGAAGACACTCAATATAAGGATTTGAATTGGTTAGCATTATATTCTTCTAGTTCATAATTACTATCTATAGATTTTTAGAGCTATTCCCCTTAACCCTTCACTTTGTAAGTGACTTCCTGCTGTTCTGTACTCAGGAGTGTGTAAGTCCGACATTCAAATGGTGAACCATTTATTTGTGACAAATGCCATATGTCTAGAATTCTGTACCTGTTGAAGAGAAACCTTGTAGGACCTGACAGATGTCATGTTTATATATGGTTTGTTCTGGCGTGATCATTCATAATGATTCTCAAAGGGAGTATGAGTAATTTACCTATCAAAGGTCTTTCTTATTAAGGAAGAAGCTCACCAATATTAAATTTTGGATCAGGCAATGTTTTCTGTTTTAAATGCAAACAACTTAAATATATGTTTTGGTTTACAGTGTCACCTTTCATATTTGAAGATGATATTGCTGACTGAGATTCATATCTCATTCAATTTAATTATATCCCTGAGTCAATTATTAGTGTCCAAATATTATTATGACTCCTTTACTCTCCTCCATGCCTCAGATTCAGTGTTACATTATCCCACTTTGCCTCAAATATGATTCTCCTCTCAGATATTAATTTATAAAATACCAATTGTAGGAAAATATTTATATATATTTGCATTCATATTTTTCTTGGTTACATAAATATATAACACATATAATATAGCATATATAACATATAATATAACATATAATATAACATATATAACATATAATATAACATATCACATATATAATATAATATAGAGACATATATAATACTTACATATAAATATAATGTAACATACATATACAAATATAATCCTACATAATAAAAGGTTAATATGCAAATTAACCAAACAGTGGAATGACTGGTGGCTATGATGCGCACTGACCACCAGGGAGGGAGATGCTCAATGCAGAAACTGCCCCCTGGAGGCTAGTGCACTCCCACAGGGAGAGTGAGGCTCAGCCAGAAGCAGGGAGCAAGCCTAAGCAGTAAGTCAGACATCCCCAGAGGGCTCCTGAACTGCAAGAGTGTGCAGGCCAGGCTGATGGACTCCCAATCCCCCCCACTCAAGTTCACAAATTTTGTGCAACAGGCTTCTAGTCTATAATAATAAAACCATAATATGCCAATTAGACCAGATGTCTTTCCGGACGACCTTGTGGCTGAAGCCAGGGCTGCGAGGGAAACCCGGGTCCCAGGTGCCTGCTGGCAGGTGGAGAGAAGCCCATGTGCCAGGTGCCAGAAGAAAGCCAATGCTGGCAGCCGGGGGAAGGAAGGCCTACTCTTGCACAAATTTTGTGCATTGGGCCTCTAGCATAATATAATATAATATAATATGATTTGATATGATATGATATGATATGATATGATATAATCCTATATAATAAAAGAGAAACATGAAAATTTGACTGTACCTTCACTACCAGCCAATCATGAGCAGGGGTGGGGCCGAGCGGCATGAGCGCCTAGCCCAGGGGTTGGAGATGAGGCAGCGGTGACGTGGCTCTCTGGCCAGAGCAGAGAGGACTGAAGGCTCTGGCTGGAGTGAAGCCTTCAGCCGGCCAAAGCAAAAACGGAAGGCAACAGCCAGAGGGAAGGCCTGGGTCCCAGGTTCCAGAAGAAAACTGGTCCTGGAAGCCAGCGGAAGGAAAGCTTATTGCATGAATCTTCATGCAACGGGGCTCTAGTATGATATGATATGATATGATATGATATGATATGATATGATATGATATGATATGATAATCCTATATAATAAAAGAGAAACATGCAAATTTGACCGTACCTTCACTCCTGATTGGCTATGCTACCAGCCAATCAGGAGCAGAGGCGGGGCCAAGTGGCAAGCACAGGGTCCTGGGGATGGAGATGAAACTGCAGTGGCGACGAGCACCCAGCCCCCGGACGCTGTGAGGGGAAGCAGCAGCAGCAGCAATGGTGGCAGTGGCAGGGAGCGCCTGGCCCCTGAGTGCTGTGAGTGGAAGTGGCGGTGAGCACCCAGCCCCCAGGGCCAGGTGATCACAGGCAGCTGGAGCTGAGCTGAGCAGGGCAATGGCTAGGTGCCCAAGGCCCAAAGCCTCTCCAGAGGCTTTGGGCCATGGGCAGGCTGGAGGTGAGTCATCAGTTGGACATCCCCTGAGGGCTCCCAGTATGTGAGAGGGGGCAGGTTGGGTTGAGGGACCACCCACCTCCAGTGCACAAATTTTGTGCACCGGGCCCCTAGTAAAATTAATATAATATAATGTAATATAATATAATTAATATAATATAATATAATATAACCCTATCTATTAAAAGAGTAATTTGCAGTTGACCATCACTCCAACACATAAGAGGGCTGCCCCCATGTGATCAAAGATCCTGCCCCCATGTGGACACAAGATGTTCGCACAAGATGACCAGCAGGGGAGGGCCATTGGGAAGTTCCAGGCCCTGCAAGAGAGGGCAGTTGTGGGTGATCAGGCCAGTAGGGGAGGGCAATTGGGAGGGACCAGGCCTGCAAGGGAGGGCAGTTGGGGGCGATCAAGCCTGCAGGGGAGGGCAGTTAAGGGTGACCAGGCCAGCAGAGGAGGGAAGTTGGGGGCAAACAGGCTGGCAGGGAAGCAGTTAGACATCAATTAGGCTGGCAGGGTAGTGGTTAGTGGGTAATCAGGCTGGCAGGCAGAAGCAGTTAGGGGCAATCAGGGAGGCAGGCAGGTGAGCAGTTTGGAGCCAGCAGTCCTGGATTGTGAGAAGAATGTCTGACTGCTCGTTTAGGCCTGATTCTACTGGGATCAGGCCTAAACGGGCAGTCGGACATTCCTTGAGTGGTCCCAGATTGGAGAAGGTGCAGGCTGGGCTAAGAGACATCCCGCACCCACCCATGCATGGATTTTGTGCACTGGGCCTCTAGTATAATATAATATAATATAATATAATATAATATAATATAATATAATAATATAACATAACATAACATAACATAACATAACAACATAACATAACCTGCTCCCTCTCACATATTGGGAATCCTCAGGGGACATCCCCGCACCCACCCATGCATGGATTTTGTGCACTGGGCCTCTAGTATAGTATAGTATAGTATAATATAATATAATATAATATAATATAATATAATATAACATAACATAACAACATAACATAACCTGTTCCCTCTCACATATTGGGAGTCCTCAGGGGACATCCCCGCACCCACCCATGCATGGATTTTGTGCACTGGGCCTCTAGTATAATATAATATAATATAATATAATATAATATAATATAATATAATATAACGTAACATAACATAACATAACATAACATAACAACATAACATAACCTGCTCCCTCTCACATATTGGGAGTCCTCAGGGGATGTCTTCAGGGGATGTCCTACTGAGAGCTCACCCCTGGCCCAAGGCCAAAAGCCTTTGGCCGAGGGTTTCGTCCGTGGGCAGGAGATCTCAGCCAGGGGACCCCAGCCAGCGATTGCCATGGGGCCGATCGCTGACTGCTGGCTGGCTCCACCCCAGCCCCTGGCTTGTCCAAGGCCAGGAAAGGCCCCTTGGCAAGAGGCTTTTCCTGACCTTGGGAAGCCAGAGAACCCAACAATTGCCCTGCCATGGGGCTGATCTCTCTGGCTGGCCAGCTGGCTCCACCCCAGCCCCCCAGCCACCCAAGGCCTGAAAAAAGCCTCTTGGCAAGGCTTTTTCTGGCCTCAAGCAGCAGTCATCTTGCTTGGGTATTAATTTGTATATCATTCCTGATTGGCTTGTGAGTGTGGAAGGTGTGTGTGTGTGTGTGTGTGTGTGTGTGTGTGTGTGTGTGTGTATGTGTGTGTGTATGTGTGTGTGTGTGTGTGTGTGTGTGTGTGTATAAAATCAAGTAAGAGGGAGACATATTGTGGTGGGGAAGAACTTGCCTGTGGCCTTGCATTGTCATAAAGTACATTATATCTAGTCAAGTGAGCTTAGCTCCATAGAATAGCTTTGTTTAACATCTAGCTCAGTATTTTCCAGAGTGTATTCTGGAAAACACAACTAGTTTTGTTGCTGTTGTTTTAACTGCCAGACTTCTCAGAATGTTTATTTTTACTACTATATATATTTGTGATTCTACAGAGGAAAGACATAATTTTTAACATTGCCCAAATCTATTTAATCACAGAATATCTTTTTTCACAAAAACACAAAATAACAGCCAAAACTGGTTTGACTCAGTGGATAGAGCATCAGCCTGCAGATTGAAAGGTCCCAGGTTAGATTCTGGTCAAGGGCATGTACCTTGGTTGCGGGCACATCCCCAGTAGGGGGTGTGCAGGAGGCAGCTGATCAATGTTTCTCTCTCATCGATGTTTCTGTCTATCCCTCTCCCTTCCTCTCTGTGGAAAATGAATAAAAAATATTTTTTAAAAAACACAAAATAACATATGGAACTAAGGTTTTATACAATGCACTCCTGAAGAAAACTACTATCAAATTAGGAGGGAGGAAGATAAACCATCAGTGAAGCCTAAATATTATATTTCATTGATTATGGAAGTGAGAATAAACATTTCACCAACTGTAGTTGCTTTGGTAAAATAATGGTAGCTAGCAACACAGCTTTTTTTTAGTGTTTGAGTTTTGTTCACTTTTACCATGATGTTATGGAGCCAAGGCCAATTACTACCATGACTTGCTTTACTTCTGAATTGCTACTATTTTTAATTTGATCTTTCAATCGATTTTCCTTCTTTTGTCCAACTTCTCACTTAGCTCCTGATCTGGCAAGATGGGGAAGGTTAGCTCTTGTAGACACATCCCTGTCTTCAGTGCTGACTTCTTTTTCAGAACTCTACTTATTAGGACATCCATTTCTCTCTCTTCTCAGCCTCAATTAAAATGCTGTGTGGCCATTTATCAACATTGCATTACTCAGCAGCTCTTGGATTTCTGTATGTTGATGATCTATAGTGTACAGTACCTGGATGCACAGATTTAATCCTAGGCCAACTTTCTTGTCTCTGACCAATTTTGCATAATGGTATTCAGGATTGTGTGAGTTCAGGCAGTGCCAATATATATTATCATTTAAACCCTGAATATAGAGAATTGTTCTTATTGCTCCAAAAATGCTATCTATCCTCAAATCAAATACCAATGATTTTTCATTTTTATTGGATTGCTGTTTGGATTATTCATTCTCCATCTTTTTTTTTTCCAATCTCACTCAAAGTTCCCCTCTCTTATAAAGATTATTTAGAATTGACTATACTACTATTCAACTATTCATCACAATTGCTGGGTGCTTTCCCAGTACCTGATTATCAACTATCACTTTGAAAACCAGAGCCTATCTATTTGCCCCCTCTTTCCCTCCTGCACAATAGCACCTCCAGTGTCAGAAGGAGCCATTCTCTGTGCACAACTCTTCACCTAGAGTGCTATTGCTCAGAGGTGGCAATGGCAGCAGTCTAGCTCCCTAGGGACTTGGTAAGAGAAGTTTAAAAAGTGTGAATGGTGTTTGCTTCAGGTAAATAAAATGAAGGGCGCTTTCCGTAGTGGTGTTTATAATGAAAATTAAAATGTTCTGTACTAAATAGCTAGTTCAGTAAAAAACAGTACATATACATGAAACACTGAGCAATAAAATAACTTTAAATAAAATAGAAAAATACAAAGATATATTTAGTGAAACATAATGGATTTAAATTATATAGACACACTGATGCTATTTATGTATATATGAATAAAAATATTAAAAACACATTGAATAATAACTTTCACATAGGATTATGGGGGATTTTAATTTTTTCTTCAGTCTTTTCTATAGTTTTCAAATTTCTATAATGGTCATGTTTATTTTTGTCATCAGAATTTAAAATGTTATTACTACAATAAAAAGAAATTGCCAAAACCAAATAACAGCCTGCTTCCTGACATACCCCTGATTTGCTGAAAAGAAGAGGAAATCTGATTAAACTTATCAAATCTTTTTATGTGCTTCTATGGAACCAGTGATTCTTTACAGTACAGAAAGGCATTTGTTCTGAGTCTTGAGGAAACAGAAATAAAGAGGAAGGAGACAAAGATCATAAAATGTTGTCAAAGCAAATGCCATTGCATTGATTCAGCTCTAACTGCACTTCAGTAGTAAAATAGCTTAGTAAATTTGGGAACTTTTGTGATCAACATGAGCCATACTCATACAGTCTAACCTTCTAGTTAAAATCTTGAAAAGAAAAGGGCACAGTCCATCAACAACAATAGCCAAATCTTTCCAGTAGCTTCAGGAAAAAAACGGGCATCCAGAGTTGGGACTATGAGCCATGGTATTTTCTTTCTCTTGGACTTCTTGTTTCTTTTACTATTTCTCCCCCATGAGTCCTGCTGTAGCCTCCACTTACTTGTGCTCCATCTGACAAATCGGTTTTATGCTGTGTCTACATCAACAAGTATAAACACCCCCTCATTGTTCAAACCATACGAAAAGGAAATGCCTCTCTTACAGAGGAGATAACAACATCTCATAGCATAATCTGTGCTCACCATGATATTAGAAAACCTCTTCAGAATAGAGAGGAGAGTGGAAAGGTATGAAGGGGATAAAAGGAAAAGAGCTCCATTTTGCCTACTGATAGAAATGGGAAGAACACAGGGGGCCACACAGGATGGACAGCTCACTGTTTTGCAATTGAGAAAAGTGGCGATCTGAACCGTGGTAGAAGGATTACTTCATGAAAAAGGAGGTGTGAGTGGGTGACATTTGCTATCCTTGGCTTCTGAGCCCATATTCCTCTAAGGCTGACTTAACTCCTGTGGGGACCTGAAAAAACATTCCTCCTGAGAAATTTTTTTTCTACTATTTGCTAATTTTCCTTTAAAAAATACTTTGCCCTGCCCTGGCCAGGTGGCTCTGTTGGTTGGAGTGTTTTCCTGTGCACCAAAAGGTTGTGGTTCAATTCTTGATCAGGGTGCACATCAATGTTCCTCTCTCTTTCTTTCTCTTCCTGTCTCTCCAAAGTCAATAAAACCATATCCTAGATGAGGATTACATTTTCTTAAAAATGTATCTTTTCCTCTCTTGGTGAGCAAGATATGCATTTATTTCTCAAAGACTGCCTCTTAGAAGCATTTGATATTATTAACAATTCATTGTTGGACTCCTGTTTTTAGAAAGTTATTACTTTTATTGATTTTATTGCTGCACATGAATTGATTCTAAAAATTAGAATGCCTTCTAGTTAATACAAAGGCTAATGATGAGTAAATCTAATGATGTTTTAGGAGATGATCCTGTACACCTATTACTCTCTAAGGTTAAAGGTGAGTGATGTGATAGTAAATAGTAAGCATGGACTGTCTGTCCTCTTCATCCACGTCCCACTATTATATTTTTAAAAGCAATATAAAAATAAAGACAATCTCGAGTGTATATATAAGGAGACCATTCTCTCTGGTCTTAGATGCTGCTAATTTAAACCTAAAACTTTGCTTACCTTACAGTCCAGCAAAAAATAGTAATCTCATTTCTAGCCCAGTTCATAGTGAGTGTTGGGAAGTTGAACATGTCTTCCTTGCAACTCCCATCAGGATTTTGGGAGGGTGTGGACCATCTTCTGCTTTAAAGGATGATGTGAACTCTGAGATTAACATTGACCTTTAGATAGTTTCATGAAGCAGATGAACCATGGGGCAGGATGATAAATTTTATACTCACTGGATCATAGAAATTTGAATGGTGGTTTATTTCAACAGAGATGGATAATAAAAAGCTATTCTCTTTTTGGTTAGTCCCTCTCCTTCCATTATGACCAACTTCCATATTAAAATAACTTGTGATTTTCATCCAATGTGCTGATTTTTATGTCATATATTATGCAACAGCAATTTTTAGGCTTAGCTATTGGTTTTTATTCTCACCCTCTATCCTTTTTATTGTCTAAAATTTAGCTTTTCTCTTTAAATTTTGCTTTTTAGCCTTCCTCTCTTTAAATTTTTGTGTTTGTTTGTTTGCTTGTTTGTTCGTTTGTTTTGTTATGCAGGGTTGACCACTTGGCTGTTTGTTTTTTTCCACAAAATGTCTAAGTAAATATTCTTAGTCCTAGGCATCCTTATGTATATTTTTATTTTGTTCTCACACTTATATACTAGTTTTAAATTGTTTATCTCAGACCCTTGAAAATAAGATTCCATAGTTATCTGGAGATTAGTGTTACTGATAAAAATTCTCATGTCAATTTGGGCCTCATATACAAAGAGATAAGTTTTATTTTTTTAGGGCAACTGTTGACTTTTTCTCTTTTATTTAGATTTTTGAAATTTCACCACCATATGACTTAGTGCAGGTTTGTTTTGCACTAATGCTATATACAAATTTCAGACTTAGGTTTTTATTCACACATAAGATTTGACTTTATTGTTTATTATTCTTTCCATTCCATTTCCTCTGTATATTCATTCTGAAACTCATAATTGAAACCTCTGAACCAAACCTCTTTTTGTCTCAGTTTTTCTCTAATATTTATCCTCCTACAGGGCCTTCCTCTATTTACCATGGGGAAGGATGTGGTGCGGGATTCAGTGAGTCCTTGGGATTGATTTTTCATATATATATAGATTTCAAAGAGGAAGAGAGACAAAGAAAGAGATAGAAACATCAATGATGAGAGAGAATCATTGATCAGCTGCCTCCTGCACACCCCACACTGGGAATCAAGCTCGCAATCCGAGCATGTGCCCTGACTGGGAATCAAACCGTGACCTCCTTGTTCATGGGTCGATGCTCAACCACTGAGCAACAAGGCCTGGACTGATTTTTCTTTTTAGTGTGAGAGCTCTTGGTCCCTCCACAAGCTGTAAGCCACCTGGGCTGACTGTGGTGCCTGGGTCTTCTCCCATGTCTGACCTGATATTTCACAAAACAGCCTTTGTTAGCAAGCCAGAGTCCTATATGACTCTCTGTCTTTCAGAGACTGCTGTCCTCTCTCAGCTTCTCCCATCTCCAAAAACCCCATCATCTTAAAGAGCTACAGGCTTTCAAGTCGCAATTCTCAGGGCATCCGTCGGGGGGCAGCAGGCACTGCTCCCATCCAATGGGCTTGGAACTGAATGCAGTTCATCTTGTTATCATGCCTGTTTCATGCATTTGTGGACTCAGAGCTTGGAATTTCTCAAATACTTCATTGAATGTCTGATGTTCAGGCCTATTTTTTCCTCTTTGCTTGATTCCAACGCCCATGCTCTAAACCAGGCACTGACAAACTAAGGTCTGTGGGTTAAATTTGACCAGCTGCCTGTCTTTGTTTTTGCTTTTTTAACTGCCCATGAACTAAGAATAGATTTTACATTTTTTTAATTGATTACCTTTTAAATCATTATGTGAGTACCTACATAATATCCTCAATTTTGATTCTTGGCCCCACAAAGCCCAAAACATTTATTATCTAGCCCTTAAAAAAAAGTGTGCCAGTTCCACTGAGTCTAATCACCAGGCTGTAATTCACATACTTCTGCATTTTATTATAAGTTGCAATTAGTTGGGCATAGCTCTCTGTGAGCAATTGAGACATGTAGTGGGAAATGTTGCATTAGGATAGAACACAGAGTCTAGAGAACAAATACAGGCAATTTGTAACTTTTATTGCTTCTCCTTCCCATTTGTTCCTCCCTCATAAATAAGGTCTTAATAGGCTGTGTGGGTTGTTTTTTTTAACTATTAGCATGAATTGATGAAATGTCTCCTTCTCTCTTCTCTCTTAGAAATGTCCCTTTTCTAAGTGTGCTCAGTTTTCCTAACAAAACAGTGAAAGGATTGCACAGAGACAGAAGAAATCTGAAAACAAATCAAGAATTCTGCATCAGGGTCTCAGCAATTCCCCTGAGGGCAGAGGCCCTGGTCAGTAGGACATATCTAGCCCAGAGTGTAGGGCAGGCCTTCTCCCGGGGCATTACTTTGCAGATGGATATGATATACATCATAGGCATAGGAGTGTTTGCTAAGCATGCAGTTAGGGCAGACGAGTTGGTTTATAAAGAATATTTTCAACTATAACATGTCACAGATCATACTTTCATGGAAAGCAATTTGATATTGGCAAGTCTGATTAAATAAGTTTGAAAATTTCTTGGTTAAACAAAATTCACTATTACTTTTTATTCAGAAATTTTCCTAGAGCTCATAATATGCTGATGTCTATTATCCACCCCCATATGGAGTATGCAGCACACAGTGTTTTCTAAAGTTAACTAGATAATGAACATTTTTTTGTTTTTTGTTGTTTTTTTGTTTTGTTTTTTGGTTTGTGCATTTGGTTAAATGACTTGGGCTCCAGGACTACAGTTTAGGAAACATTGGGAAACATAACTTATTGCACTTTTCCACTAGAAGCTTCTTCTGCCCAGTGGATCATAGTAATTGATTAGAGACAGCACATCATTTCTCCTGGATGTTATAGAACAATATTTATAAATCCCCATTCTGCCATTCCTCTTTTCTATTTTTGATTCCATGCAAATGACCAGCCTTCTGTGTGCATTTGACATTCTGTCATTTTTGTCCATTCCAATATACTTTTATAATCACAAAATATTCGAGTTGACGAATCATTGCTTGTTGCTTTTCTTCTCAGTTTAAATGTCTCGTGAACACCCTGGAGTTACCTTAATCGAGTCAGCCTGGTCTCAGTAAATCACAATGTAATCGTGTCAGTTAGCTCTTACCACGCTGGTGAGTTTCTGCTAACTTAGATCGGAGAGACATTCCATAAACTGGTAGTTAGGTTGGGAGGTTTATAACACCTTGCAGGAAGGTAGGTGTAGAACCTTTTGGCAACTGACCACATTGTTCATCTACAACATTGTGTCACCCAATACCAAGTGGCAACTCTTATTTTTGAAGTTCTATTTTACATTCTGCCCAGGATTCTCCTCATTGTCTGAAATGAATTTTGATGGTTGTGTGTGTGTGTGTGTGTTTGTGTGTGTGTGTTTGTGTGTGTGTGTGTGTGTGTGTGTGTTTTAAACAACCTCCCAAAACAGAAAGTTACTGAATTCTCTAAATAATGATTAGTCTTCCCTGTCCCAACGACCTTTAGCCACCTTGCCCCCTCCTCTGTGTGGAAAAAATTGGCATTCCCAGTTTATGCCAGGGCTTCAAAAAACGATAGCAATTTCCTTGTGCACATCAATTTCTCCGTGTGGATGGGCAGCCTGTCTCTATAATCAGATCTGTCAGCTCTTTGCAAAAGAACTGGAAAGTGGTCCTCCTCATGTGGAAATATAAGAGTGACTTGTCACTCCCTCTCGGCGGCACAGGCCCAGGCTGCCAGGTGGTTTCCTGTGTTCCTGTGTCGTGGTGCTGCAGCGGGCTGGGTCCCCGCCTGCCGAGAAGCTGCAGCATTGGGCCACTTTGCCCACTCATAGAATTCACGTTCTACCCAGGGCTGTCCCTCTCCTGCCATGTCCTCATTGTTTTACTGTCTTAATAACTAGTGCAATTCTGTCATCGGAATTCACACAATGAAAACCAATTAATGAAGGCAATCCAAGATTGATAATATAACCATCATGATTGCTCTTAATACCTTAAAAAATGTGGTACTCTGTTGTACTGAATTGTATCCTAAGACTCTGTCTATCATTCTACTTAGAGATTGTACCAAATGACCAAACTAAGATTTTTTAACAAGAAATTTAAAATGTATCCCAGGCAGTCATTCTCTCAAACATTAGATGCCAGCTAATTGATTTTTAAGATTCTTACTTTTCAGCTTCATTACACTTTATATCTCAGTATATTTTTCTACCTTCTCACATTTTATAGAGACAAGATATCAGATTTCTAGCTTTTAGTAGAACTCTTCAGTATATCAATTCCTGTTAACACAGCTGTTAAATATTGAGATCATGCTGCATGTTACATGGAATGGATTTTCAAAGTAAATTAAATCCCTGAATGAATGTGTATATTTCCACATGAAGGAAAAAAATGTTAAGAGAGTTGCACATATAAGCAGATCTTGTGGAAATAAACTGAATTGTCTATGGAGCAGTTGTAGTGCAATCCAGTAATCCTATCTTTCTCAAGTGCCTTAGAAAGTAAAATATATTTTGTTCAAGTTCAAACATGAAAGACAAAAATCCAGATTTTGAAAATACAATGGCATTGTCTAACAATCAGTTGTCTTAGCTTTAAAAGTGCATCTATGTTGGTCTACAGTTGAATGCAGCCAGAGTCCTCATTCATTATTCCAAACAGGAGAGAAAAATTAGGTTGAAGTAAGTAATGTCTAAAAATCCATTATTACACTTTGTTTGTTTGTTTGTTTGTTTGTTTTTATTTTTATTTATTTATTTTTTAAAATATATTTTTATTGATTTTTTTGCAGTATAACTTATAATTAATAGTAGCACATGTTTTCCTTTCCCCCTCCCCCTTATCCTCCCCCCAGCCTTCCCTACCCCCCAGCACATATCCCCACCTTCCCCCCTCCCTGCCCCAGTGTCTTTCATTCATTGGTTATGCTCATATGCATGCATACAAGTCCTTCAGTTGATCTCCCCAAGCATACACCTCCCATCCACCCAAGCCTTCCCCCTGTAGCTTGACAGCCTGTTCAAGGCCACCCTGCCTCTATATCAATCACTCTCCCCTGTTTCTTTTCTTCAAAATATCTTGCCTCTGCATACTAGAAATAAATGTATAAGAACAAAAAATGTTTCAGTCTCAGTTTCAATGTCCAACTATTCTGAGTCCCAGTTTCAGTGTCAAATAATTCTTTATGTGTACATGTCAGCAATGGTATCCAGATGGTGGACACATCGTGGCAATGCAAGATCAATCCTCTTTGGTTTGGTCCTGGGCTGCCTGCAGACATGCACAGCTCCCGACTGCTAGCATGGCAAGGTTTCGTCAGTGTCCCCCATCTCTGGACCATCCTCGTGGCTGGAACAGATCCGTCAGTTCCTCACAGTCGCAGGAACCCACATGATCTTGGAGTTGTTCTCTGAAAACACACAAACACATTCTCGACCAAAAGTTAACAAAGGGATCCTCTCTCATTATTACACTTTAATTAACTGACTGTGGCTATCATTTATGGATTGACAGGATTCACATACAACTTTAACAATATGAATGTAATATCCTTCTATTAAACCAATATTGTCTTTTGCATTCCTAAAGAAAGGTAGGTTTTAACTTCATATCTCCTATTTCTCCCCAATTTTATTTTCTTTGAAGAGAATACAGAATGTAAGAAAAAAAAACATAAGCAATGTGAAAGAATAGAATACCTCCCCCCAATTTTCAATTTCAGTTTTGCAAGAAGTCTAATGATTATATGTTAAATAGATTATGGAATATATGAAAAACACATACATAATTCATATTCTCATTAAATCATATTGCACCAAAAATGTTTATGAAGCATTTTCACATATTTCATAATACTATGAAAATATTTTGTCATGTGTGCTTGGGGCAGTATTTGATAATTCAGGGGAGTGAGACAGTGGAATAGAAGGCACAGGGAGCATTATCTGGTATTTGACATATAGAAATTACTAGGGTAAAAATACTTGGAAAGCCTTCAATCCTTTCACAGGGAGAAATCTACAGGGAATATTTTGTGTGATTCCAAACACAAATAAATATAATTAAAGTTGAGGCAAGTTCAGGACTTGAAGTGGAGTGATCAGAGCCAGGGGAAGTAAGACCATTAAGGAGATAAATTTGCTGATGAAAAGAAAAATAGGAGGGTGGGTCCATTGACTATTCCAGGGAGAGGAATGGCCTAGAGGAGGTGTTGACAAATTATGACTTGTGGGCTAAATCTGGCAAGTGGACAATATTTGTATGGCCACAGTGAGGGATAGTTTTTATTTTTTAAAGCAAAAAGGAATATATAGAGAACACATGGCCCAGAGTCTAAAATATATTGTCTGTCTTTTTACAAAACAAATGAGTTGACCCTTGGTCTAGAGCAGTGATTCTCAACCTTTCTGATGCCACGACCCTTTAATACAGTTCCTTATGTTGTGGTGACCCCCAACCATAAAGTTGTTTTTGTTGCTACTTCATAACTGTAATTTTGCTACTGTTATGAATCATAATGTAAATATCTGTTCATAATGTAAATATCCAATGGTCTTAGGCTCTACAGTGGTGGTTCTCAACCTATGGGTCATGACCCACAGGTTGAGAACTGTTAGCAGGGTTGCCTCAGACCATCAGAAAACACAGATATTTACATTATGATTCATAACAGTAGCAAAATTACAGTTATGAAGTAGCAACAAAAACAATTTTATGGTTTGGGGTCACCACAACATGAGGAACTCTATTAAAGGGTCATGGCATTAGAAAGGTTGAGAACCACTGCTCTAGAGTAACCGTCTTCAAACTTTCTGTGTCAATGGAAATGTTTCATGTACTTGTTTTTTTAAATATATTTTTATTGATTTCTGAGAGGAAGTAAGAGAGGGAGAGAGAGATAGAAACATCAATGATGAGAGAGAATCACCAATCAGCTGCCTTCTGCATGCCCCACACTGGGGATCAAGCCCACAAGCAGGGCACATGCCCTGACCTGGAATGAAACTGTGATCTCCTAGTTTATAGGTTGATGCTCAACCATTGAGTCATGCTAGCTGGGCAGTTATTAAGCACTTAAAATGTGGTTTGTGTGACTGAGGAACTGAATTCTTAATTTTATTTAATTTAAAGTTAAATCACTGTGAGTGGCTGGTGGCTACCATTTTGGACAGCACAGTTCTAGTCAACTGTGAAGGTATGGGCCATTTTACATAAAAGCAAAGGTTCCAGACTAATTCTTAGTCGGTACTCTAGTTTAGCTGTTCTATACAATGTTAGCTCTGAAGCAAGCTGGAAGTAACAGGACACCAAACTGAGAGTGAGGGATATTATTCGGAAGCTTGAAAAGTCTTGGCAGGAGGGAGTGGCAGGAAGACAATTTCTGGAGAATTTCCGTATCAGGAGTACAGTCTAAGTTCTAACTGTGATGGCCAGAATCCTTTTGTTTCCAAAACATACCTTAAGAGTCCAGAATTAAAAATCTGATCTAGAGGAATGGAAAACAGGTCAGTGTTTAGACTACAGCATTGAGACAACTAGAGTGTCAGACAAAGGGTGAATCACAAGGGGGAATCTGGTGGTAATAGAAGAAGGCCACAAACATGATTCCAATGTTCAGAAATAGGACTGGTGAAAGAAGGGTGGACAAATAGACCTTCCAAGGCAGCAGTTCCCTTGAAAAGAGGTAACAGCTCCTTCTTTCTGAAGCACCAGTGTTCTGATGGGAGGAGATGTTATGCAATGGATAGATGTTGGTGTCTGAGAAAGTCTGGCAAAGGATACCTGCATGGATTTTAGAAATGGGTAGGAGCAGGGAGTACCTTGACCCTCTGTCCCATTCCTTCATGGAACAAGGGTAGAGTGGCCAGATAAAATGCAGTATACGCAATTGAACTTGAACTTGACATAAATAACAAAAATGTTAAAATTTAAGTATAGCTAAAATATTATGTGGGACATTCTTATATTGAAATAAAATTTGTTGTTTATCCCTAATTCAAATTTAACTTGGCATCCTATATTTTTATTTGCTAACTCTAGCAACACTAGGTAAGGGCTATGGACACTGGCTGCTGACCTTCTTAATAGTTCCACGAAGGAATGGGATAGTTTGTCAGAGGCTCCCTCCAAATGTTTAGAGTCATGACACTTATTAGACATACTAGAGGCCCAGTACACGAAATTCGGGCATGGGGAGGTTGGGGAGGGAGGGAAGAGTGTCCCTCAGCCCAGCCTGCACCCTCCCCAATCTGGGACCCCTCAAGGGATGATTAACTGCCCGTTTAGGCCCAATCTCACAATTCAAGACTGCTGGCTCCCAATTGCTCGCCTGCCTGCCTTCCTTCCTGATTGCTTTTAATCACTTCTGCCTGTCAGCCTCATTGATGCCTAACTGCTCCTCTGCCAGCCTGTTTGCCCCTAACTGCCCTCCCCTGTAGGCCTGGTCACCCCTAACTACCCTGCTCTGCAGACCTGGTACCCCTCAACTGCTCTCCCTTGCAGGCCTGGGTCCCCCGCAATTGACCTTCCCTGCAGGCCCAGTCACCCCCAACTTCCCTCCTCTGCCAGCCTGATCACCCCTAACGGCCCTCTCCTACAGGCTTGATTGCCTCCAACTTCCCTCCTCTGCTGGCCATCTTGTCATGTCCATCTTGTGTCCACATAGGGGCAGGACCTTTGACCACATGGGGGCAGCCATCTTGTGTGTTGCAGTGATGGCCAATCTGCATATTACTCTTTTATTAGATAGGATAGAGGCCTGGTGCATTGGTGGGGGCCAGCTGGTTTGCCTTGAAGGGTGCCCTGGATTAGGGTGGGGGTTCCCTTAGGGCATGGGGAAGCCTGGGGCGAAGTGCCTGTGATGGCTTGCAGGCTGGCCATGCTCCCCCAGTGACCCAAGCGGAGGCCGGTATCTGGGATTTGTGTATCTTCTACAACTGAAACTTTGTAGCCTGGAGCAGAGCCAAGCCTTCTGCTCTCTCCATGGCTGCTACCATTTCTGTTGGGATTCTATAATTGAAACTATATAGCCTAAGTGGAGGCCTGAGCCGGCAAGGGCAGGCAGAAAGCTTGGCTTCCTCCATATCAGGGGAAACCCAAGCCTCCCTCCTGCTCTCTGTGGCTGGCAGCCATCTTTAATGGGCTTATTTGCATATTTGCTCCTGATTGGCTTGTGGGCATGGGTTGTGGGCGTGGCTTGTGGGTGTGGCAGAGGTGCAGTAAATTTGCGTATTGCTCTTTTATTAGATAGGATGCTTTTAGCCTCGTTACTTAAACTCCCTTAGCCTTCTGTTCTTGCTAGTGTAGAACAAGGAAATTCACCCAGAGTTATGTCTGTCCTTCCATGAATAACAAAATGTTAGACATACATAGGGCATTAGTTTTCTTCTATCTAATGCTCTCCTTTTTACAGAAGAGGAAGCAGACCTTAAAAGATAAGGTGACTTCCAAGAACCCAGATTTCTACCTCTGATGACATGTCTATTCCTAGAATCTGGGTACCTTGCCTCTCTGTTCAATGCTTTAATTCTCTCTACTTTATTATCCTTTTTTACCTTCAAAAAACACAGGAAATAATATATATTAATGTGCTTTTTGAATTTTAATATGTGAAATATAAGTGGATAGTATGTTGTTCCTAGACTAATATCAGAGCATAGAAATCACCTCCCTAATTATGCTAATTTGGCAATCCTCCTTCTGGCAAAATGTTTAAGTATCAGCACATCAGGAGTCCAAAATATTAATCTTGTTGGAATATTTTTGAAAAACAACTGTTATATTAAGAACAAAGTTATCAAAACAAGTTACCAATTCTAGCTCTTTCATAAGCAGGCCCCATGGGAAACCAGCCCAAACTAGTTGACAAAGGTAAATATTCTTAGATGCACACAAACCAGCTTTTTGCATTCTGTTGTTGACAGCTCAGGCTAGATATACAATGTGTATATTGTTGTCTACCTTGCAGGAGACAGCTTGTTATTGCAAGGCATGTCACATCCCCGTCAACGCTCATAGCTGCTCTCTCACAGCAGCAGTGACAGGCTGGCAAAGTTGCTGCTCTTTTGTACCATCACAGTGGACTATACCCTCTCTTTCCTCTAATTGACTCATTTTGGCTCAATTAAGAATTTGAGAAATTTTAATCTTAAATCCAGACTAGAGGCCTGGTGCATGAAATTCATGCACTAAGGGGTAGTGTCCCTCAGCCCAGCCTGAACCCTCTCCAATCTGGAACTCCTCAAGAGATGTCTGACTTCCCGTTTAGGCATAATCCTGAATGGGCTAAACAGTCAGTCTGACATCACTCACAATCAAGGACTGCTGACTGCCAGCCACTCGCCTCCTGCCTGCCTGCCTGATTGCCCTAACCGCTTCTGCCTACCAGCCCGATCAGTGCCTAATTACTACCCTGATGGCCTAGTCACCCCTAACAGCCCTCCCCTGTCAGCCTAGTCACCTTCAACTACCCTCCCCTGCAGGCCTGGTTCCCCCCAACTGCCCTCCCCTGCAGGCCTCATAGCCCTCAACTGCCCTCCCCTGATGGTCATCTTGTGGTGGCCATCTTGGGTCCACATGGGGGTGGCCATCTTTGACCACATAAGGGCAGCCCTCTTGTGTGTTGAAATGATGGTCAATTTGCATATTACTCTTTTATTAGATAGGATGTATTACTACTGGGTGGTACAACTGTTTCATTATCTTTGGAATATTTTTGAGATTTCTTCTTCATTGGGGGTTGGTTTTATTTTTATATTGCTAAAGGTTGTATTACAGATGCAAATGAAATTTTGCCTGAAGAATTTAGAATGGAAATATTTTAAGATATGTAAAGCTTTTAATCCAACAAATTATTCTGGAAATAAAAGGATCTTCCCTCCTATGTGCTTATTATTTGCTAAAACCTATAAATGCCTCACATAAATACTGTAAATATAGTCACAGACTTAACATCATCCAAAAGATTCTTAATTTCTTATAAAATTGATCTTAAGATCAATTTCCTTGTGTTCTCTTGCATATAATGAAAAAATTTATATTTTCACAGAAGTCTAGAATCTAGTTTCCATCTGTATTGGATTTTGACTGATAAGGGTTTATTTTTCCAAACCTAAGTATGTTGTTAGAAAGAGGCTCCTAGAATTCTGAGCTGTACTAATGACATTTGGGATATACCGTTTGTCTCCTATTGGTGGCAAGGCGAGGTGTTTAAGCAAAACTGCCTAGTCTATTGTTTTTTATTAATCTACTAGAGATCCTTCCTGCAAGAATAGAGCTTTCTGCAGCCAGAGAAAAGCTCCCTCCCTTCTATGTTGCCGCCATTCCTTCTCCACTACCTCGCTCACTCCTGTCTCCGACTGCCTCGCTCCCTCCCTTCTCCCCCACCCTGCTTGCTTACTTCTCTGCAGCTTTGCTCCCTTCTGCAGTGCTTGGCTTTCTTCTACATGATCTTCTGCATCCAGATATGCAAATTAATCACCATCTTGGGTTGATTTGCATACTCGTTCTGATTGGCTTATGGGTGTGGCTTGTGAGGGTAGCAAAGGTACAGTCAATTTGCAAATTACTCTTTTATTAGATAGGATTACAATAAGTTTTCCTGTGAAGTGTGTTTTGTTCCTTAGAGAAAATATGAGTGTTTAAACACTCCAGGTAACACATCACTAGGCTTCAATCTGCTATAGAAACAACGTGGGGCTATGTCACTTTGGGTTTATGGCTATGAAAAACTATTGTAATCTAATCATTTTTTTGAGCAACATTATTTGAATTGATTAAATGCTGCTTAATTGATTGATTATATCAGTGTTTCAAGCCAGATAACTTTAGAGCTTTATAACATTAGAATTGGTGGGCTAGGGTTAGGATTAGTATTATTAGTGCTTGGCAAACATGTGAAAGCATACATACTAGAAATTTGTTTTGAAGGGGTAAGATATTACTCATCCTTAAAGTAGAATGTATAGGACTTCTGTTTTGGTATTTTTGTGATTTATCTGTCTCTTCTCCTTCCCTACCCCCAAATACATTTTGACCACTCTTCTTAACTATCATCTCAAGATCCCTCTAAATTCCCTATCTCCATTCAGGGTCTATACCTGTAAAATCAACTAAGTACCCTGAGTAAGGTAAGGGGTACCTGTTCTTATGATTGATTCTTCCAAGTAATGGTAAACATTCATCCCAAACTTTTTTCAGAAGCAAATGAACTACAAGTAGCTTATAATCAGAAAGCACAAGACAGAAACTCCTGGAGATTTCCTGAGTTTCATGGAGTACTGATTTTTACCTTGTTTTCCACAAACTGCCATAGAAGAGCTCTTTGAAAACTGATATGACCGTGTTTGGTGTTTTATTTAAAGCTAGCTCGTCCTCAGGAGGGACTGGCATTCCACAAACAGAAAAGGAATCACTTTTAGTGCCAAGGCTGCAAGCTCTGCAGTCGATGATTGCGGCATTACAGACACTGTGTCTTTCTTTTCTAGATAAAGAAGCCAAGAATTAGTGTTATTTCATGTAAAGCTCTTAATAGGAGTGAAAAATGCTGTTATATAATGATGACTAATGCAATGCAAAAGGAATTATTTTGGCATAATGATGATGTTTTTCTCCTTGCAGTTTTGTAACAGTTCCCTAGCTATTAAATTACTATGTAAGCAAAGTTGTATTTGATTTGACTTTCAAAATAACTTAAAATAGTTCATTGTTTTTGATCCATTTTCAAAAGAAATCTGCAATTTCTGTGTCTTCGGTAAAAGTGATTTCACCCACTGTTAATTATTTGCAATGTATCAGAATCTACCCAGTCACCCAAGAGAATCCTAAAATCAGACTCCTCTCCTCCAACTTCCTCACTATCAAATTACTACTGGAATCGGAGGATCTCCTCTGGGATTTTCCCTTGCATCTGCCCCCTCCCTTTATCAACACTGCAGCCACACTCTGCAGGCCTCAATCTTCTCTAGGCTGGCGAGCACAACAGGCCCCACACTCCTATTTATTCTCTTCATTGCAACCATGGCGTTTTTCCAAATAAAAATGGGAGCATTTCACTCCTTCCCATACAAACTTCCCTGTTGCCCTGTAGCCTTCAGTCTTAAATCTAAGCTTCTCAGGATATCATGCAAAGCTCCGCAGCTTCGTTTAGTAGCTCCCCTCTCCATTTACATCTTTCACTCTTTATTCCCTCATACTTCCAGACTGAGAATTTTTGAACAATTTAGAGTTTCAAGATTCTCTCCTGGTTCTGTGCTTTTTCTCAAGCTGTTTCTTCTTACTGAAATATTTTACCCCAGCTACTTGGTCTCATACCCCTTAATCTTGATAACTTCTTTTCATTTTTCAAAGCCCTCCCAAGCAAGAGATGAATCTCTCTCCTCTGGGAAGAGATGAAAACTGCCCCCTTTTCTGTCTTGAGGCCTTTTACTTGGTGCTCTGGAGTCAGGTCACCTAGGATCAAATCCTAACATCATCTTTTAATAGCTATATTACCTTAGATAAGTTATTTTCTTTTCTTATGCCTCAGCTGAGGCCTCCTATTTAAAGTAAGAATGCTGTCATCATGGAGTATTTTTAGGATACAATAAAAAATAAGATAAAGTGATTATTGTACAGTAATGACTCCATAAATATAACCATGATAATTATTATTAATTACCAGCTTGTATATTCAGTTATTATGACATATTATGCTAAATTACAATTATTTCTTTACACTCCAGGATCTGACACACTCACATTTAATGAGAACTTTGAGGGCAATCATAGCATTTTATTCAGCTATCCTCAGACACTGCTATAAAACTAGGAACATAGTAGACAGTAGGTGTGAAGTCCTTTAAAAGAACAGAATGCTTTGTACTAGTAAGTCTGTGGCAATATTACTCCACCATCAGAACGAAAGCACAAGGGGAATTCAAAATTAGAGATGACTTGAGGAGAGTTAGCATCGGTATTGGTTTAGATTTTAAGATGGACCTTGTTTAGGCTATATCAAACTATGACTCAACTTGCGACTTAAGTGCCCCTAATGTTAGAAAACAGTGTTCTGATGGGTAATAGTAAAAAAAAAAAATCCATAGTTTACATTTTCTATTGACTAACACACAAAATTCATCAACTTTCACAAGGACATCCAACTGGTGAATATGGAGGTCCCTCTGCACCCCTAAATGCCTGACCTCCTACATTTCTTTAGCCAGGGCCACCCTCCAGCTGTCATTGGCGCATTGGACCCATTGTCCCATAAGTCTGCATATATGAATCCATCGGATTGTTTTCCAGAGGCCCACACACCCTTTACATTATTCCATCCTCCCATCAGAATATCCATACCTCCCAGAAGCACCAGGGCCTGGTAATGGCCTCAGCCCCCAGTTTCTCGGAGTCCTCTCTCCAGCCTTCAATTCAGGCTGTGTCCGAAGTGCGCTTGTTTGGTGGCAGGCACCACATGCAGAATTCCAAATGACTGAATTTAAAATGACCTTTCTTAGATGATTTGCTAGTTGAGCAAAGTCTAGATTCCTAAATCAACTTAAACTGAGAATTGAGAATAGACTGTACATTTATTTCTTCATACTATAGATTTTTATCTAAGCACATAAAAACCAGAAGAGGACAGCTGCTGCCTCAGATGCACTTTTGCAAACTTTCTGTATTTCCGTGGAAAGACAAAACTATTTAAATGATGATTTAGCTAAAATTCTGTTTGATAAAACATGATGAAGAGACATGGGTTTAGGGATTAAATTTAAACTAAGGCATTCACAAGTAGCAGCTATGAGATGAGACTACAGCAGTCTTGTTTGGCACTCTGAGCTGTAGTATACCTCTATTTGCATGTGTCAACGGGCTTTTCAAGACTGAAGATTGTCAGAAACTATGAGAGTAAGAATAAAATCGCACTCTACTTAAGATGAAGCTCCTTATCAATGCATTAAGGGAGGCAGGGAGAATGGCTATATGCAGCAGCTCTAAAAATAGTACTTGAAGCACTCACAAAACAGACTGAATTTGGTGGGATTTATTTGATTTTTATGAAAATCAAAGGGAATGACTTTTAAATAGTAATGATAACATTGATAATAATAGCAATAAAAATAAGAAGAAAAACATCCTGACAGTGTTTTAATAGCATATTCATTTTTTAACTCTTAAGTAAATCTAATGATGTACCTGCAATTTCATATTAAATTGAAAAGAAAAAGAAAAACCCTGGCAATTTGCTAGTGACCTACCTCAGGCACCTTTGTGCATTTCAAGCTGTTTTGGGCTTTGCCCCAAGGAGAGAGATTATATAAGTTGGGATGTAGAAGGTTGTCCAGTGCATTTGCTGTGGCAGGACTGCACAGATGAGCACCAAACTGGCCAGTAGGAAATTCTGCAGACAGAGCAAGTCTTGTTTTACAATCAATGGCTACAATTTTCTGGTTCGACAATGCTACTGAGTTCCAATATTAATGTGAGGCAAATGACATGAGTGGATTAGAGAGAGAGAGAGAGACTCCTGTTGACAGTAAGTAAAGACAACATATGATGTTGGGGGCTCACATACCACATGGCTGATTAATCTTCAAGCTCATTTCATGTCAAAAACCAGAGCCAAGTGGGAACAGTCCCTTCCAAATGCAGACAGTCACACAGAAGCCAACAATCCAATGCGATATTATCTCATTAAGCAAAGCTGTTTCCTCTGGTCAGTGTTCTTGAATAAAATAAAATGATGTTCAATTTTTTAAAAAAATATAAGCTGGTGGAATTCAAGAAAGCTGTTAGCATACATTCAGCCTATACCATACCATTGCTTCCTCAGCATGAGCTGTTTTCAGGAAAGATAGCAATGACACTAATTAATACTCATTACTCATTATGTTTTATTCTTTGAATTTTTTTTTGTCTTACCCATATGTACTGTTCAAGTTAAATACTTGCTTCAGGACTAGAGAAATTTTTCAACTCAGCCCTAACACATGCTGTTTTCCTATCAGTGTAAGAAAAAAAGGGAAGAAAAAAATGGGATGTACTTTTAAGCCTCAGGGCACAAACTTCTTAAAGATTTAGCGTTTTGTTATGGGGTTTATTTCAACATTATTTTCTATATTGTATAGTTATTACAAATAGGCAACACTGAAGTTATTATCATTGCTACTACTCTTATTGGTACTACCTTTGGTATTGTTCTATTACTGTGTTGGTACTATTCATAGTATTTTTAATATATGGTACTCTCTGTGTTTAAAGATCATCAATAACTCTTCATTGCCCACTGTGTTAAGAATAAGATTTTCAATTCAGGGAATTGAATTTTCACAAATAATTCTGTCCAATTCTACCTCACCAGTCTCTTCTTATATTATTCCTTTGTCAGATTCTCACTAACTACACCAATCAAACTACATTCTAGGTATCTCAGTTTATGTGCCATTCTTTACTTATGCTTGGCCCTTCTATTTTTAGTTTCTTTGACCTGCTAAACTCCTAATGTATAAATAATTTCTTTCACTTTATAATCCATATAGAATTTTATACTTTTGTTAATAGTATGCTTTCATAAATGATAGCTTATATATACTTGGATCTGCTTAGTGTCCAACACAATTTGTTATATTATACTTGAAATATTTGGCAAATCAAAGCATCTAATGGGTTAAAAAAACATTTTATACCCTTTATAAGAAGAAGTATTTATATCAATTAATGTGTTTCCTTGATTTTGATATATTTGTATAATATTTTTATATATGGTTATAGCAGCCATATTTTTCTGGTATATACCTAAGAGCATTCTCCTGGAACCTGCATATTTAAAGTCTCTCTATATTTTGTAACTGATATTCTGATTTACTTTAATATTTTATCATGGTTTTCAGCATATACCTAGTAAGGACTGCTGAATCAGAATTGATCACCTGACAGCCCCAGTGGGGGCTTGGTATTGCGTGGGAAATTTTGTCCCAGCAACTGCTAGTCGGTTATACAAGTGACAATTCCAACCTCTGGCACACTATAAACATGGCTTTTTCTCCATAACTAGTCTAGACAACTTTCATAGACAGAAATTTAATGGAAAACACCTGTAATTTTGTTGTCTTAGCATTTAGTGTTAGTTTCTTTTTCCCTCATGTCTTTCCCTCAGATCTTCTGGTGTTATGTGAGATCCTCCTTAACTTAAACACTATTCAACACCTAACTCTTAATTTTGCCTTCTAAGTTAAGTGCATTCAATACATTCTATTCCTTACACCACAATCAGTACAATTCTGTTTAAATAGAATTAGTCACTGTACTTTTTTTACTGTCCCTTTTGAAGTAAACTCTTGTGGCCCAACTGGTTTAACTCAGTAGATAGAGCATCAACCCATGGACTGAAGGGTCCTAGGTTCAATTCTGGTCGAGGGCATGTACTTTAGTTGCAGAATCCTAGCCCAGGTGGGGCACATGTGGGAGGCAGCCAATCAATGTGTCTCTCTCACATTGATGTTTCTCTGTCTCTCTGTCTGCCCCTCTCCCACTCATTCTCTAAAAATCATTGGAAAAATATCCTCAAGTGATGATTAACAATAACAATAACAAAGTAAACCCTTGTATATCTAAGGGTGTATGACACTGAACTGCAAATACTGTATGTGTGTTACAAATATCCACACACATAATATCCTGGAAGAAAAGTCTCATTCACATTCCAGATTCTGTTGCAAGACTTCAATGGATGAGGAGAGTTAAGGGGCAGGAGTTTATAAATATTGATTCCTCCAGAGAGGCACATAACAACAATACACCTCGATTTATGGTATAGAACAGGTATAACAGAAATTGTACTCTTTTCTTGTTATTCATTTTTCCCTCCAAACACTCAGAGAAATAAATAACCATTATATTGAAAACTAGCAAACACAGCCTGTGTGCCTGAGGTAACATTGTCATTTTATTATTGAACTTGGGCTATTTCTCATGTAAATATTCCTAAAATGGAGCTCAATATGGAGTAATGCCTCCAAGATGGCTGAGCAGCATTTAGTACATTTCCTGTCTGAGACACAGAAGGGACTTATATTTGGAACCATTTATTTCCACATGACTGGCTTATGTATTTGAGCATTAGGACCTTATTGCTCTCTGAGAAAGAAATTACTCTGAAGATAAATAAGATGAATCAGTATGAGATGGTTTCAATGGAATAAGCAAGGGAATAACCTTTATTATTAGTATTTATTCAGAAAGTCATTTGGAGTTTATAGCCAACTTCTGCCATAACCTCAAAAAAAAAAAAATAAAGGAAAAAAGGGGAATTATGGGATAGAGTACTTCCCTACAGAAAGACTGTCTATTCTTATGGGAATTCTAATCCTCAAAATGAGTTCTCTCCAGTACAGTCCAACAGCTTCCAGGATATCTCTAACTAACAATTTTCTGATGACAGTTTACATTTATCAGCAAGTGCTATGAAAACCCAAAATTGAGAAAGCATAAATCTGGAGATATAATACTTCTTGTGATTGCTAGATTAATCTATAACATGAGGGATTATGTCTTCATGGCTTTTCTTCTCAAATTCATGCATGTTTTAGGACAAAAAATAATAAAACAAAATAAAAATCATGGGAGTTAGAAAAGTTCTTCAGAATAGGAATTGATTCTGTTATGATTATGGAGGTAAAAAATGTAGGGGGTGCTAAATTAGCATACATGGAACCAGTTGTCATGTCCAAGCAGATCCCAATAAGGTAAGGATTATATTAGGCAAAGTTTGGTCACTTTTTCTCACGTAAGCTTTATTGGTGTTGAAAAGAGAAAAAGGATTGATACTAGGAGCAAATCACCCCCTTGGCAGACCTCATACTATAGCATTTGAGCACAGAAGAGAATTTTGTTCTCAGAATTATTTCTTCTTCCAGGACACACAGTTTGGCCATTTTTAGAGAAACTAATAGAGGCTAACCAAAGTTAGAGGGAACTAGTATATAAACTAGTCCAATCTAAGGATTTACAAAAGGCAGCAATATTACTTTTCATAGAACTGATATTTATGTTTGCTCTCTAAGACATTATCTATACATATTGGGGTATTTGGAAGGCAAACTCAATATTGGTTGTGGCAAATGTCATTAGAGGTCATTCGTCTTAAGAGTTGTTTCATTCATTTGATGAAAACGATCATGACAACAAAATCTGATAAAAATGATTCCCATCTATCCTATCTAATAAAAGAGTAATATGCAAATTGACCATACCTCCACTACACCACAAGCCACGACCAAAAGCCACACACACCAGCCAATCAGGAGCAGATATGTAAATAAACCCCAACCAAGATGGCTGCGGCCTCTGAGAGTAGCAGAGAGGCTTGGGTTTTCCCGGCAATGGAGGAAGCCTGCTCTTACTGGCTTAGGCCTCCTCCACTCAATGCTTCAATTATAGAAGATATATAAATCCCAACAGAAATGACAGCAGCCACAGAGCTGGAGAGAGCAGAGGCTAGGGTTGCCCCCAGTGATGGAGGAAGCCAAGCTTCTGCAGCCTTGGCCAGCCTAGGCCTCCACTCCAGGCTACAAAGTTTCAATTATGGAAGGTAAATAAATTCCAACAGAAATTGCTGCCTCCATAGAGCAAGCAGAAGGCTTGGCTCTGCTCTAGGCTACAAAGTTTCAATTGTAGAAGATAAAGAAATTCCAGATACCAGGGTCTCCCCTTGGGTTGCTGGGGGGCATGGCCGGCCTGCAAACCACCTTGCCCAGGCCACCCCATGCCCCAAGGAAACCCCCACCTTGATCCAGGACACCCTTCAGGGCAAACCAGCTGACCACCCATGTACCAGGCCTCTATCCTATCTAATAAAATAGTAGTATGCAGATTGACCATCACTCCAACACACAAAACGGCTGCCCTCATGTGGACACAAGATGGCTACCACAACGTGGCCAGCAGGGGAGGGACCAGGCCTACAGGGGAAGGCAATTAAGAGTGATCGGACCTGCAGGGAAGGCTTACAGGGGAGGCAGTTGAGAGGGATCAGGCCTGCAAAGAAGGGCAGTTTGGAGTGATCAAGTCTGCAGAGGAGTGTAGTTAGGGGCGAACAGGCCAGCAGAAGAGGGATGTTGGGGGCAAATAGGCTGGCAGGGGAGTAGTTAGACATCAATTCGGCCTGGTGCCAGGGTCGGGGTGCGGCTTGAGGTCCCCTGTCAAGCCCTGCCAGATGGGGGTGCAGCCTGAGGTCCCCTGTCAAGCCATGCTGAGTTGGGAGTGTGGTCTGTAGTCCCCTGTCAAGCCGCACCAAGTGAGAGGCACGGCCTGAGGTCCTCCAGCCTGGAGCTGGGACAGGGGGAGCAGCATGAGGTACCCTAGCCCAGCACCAGGGCAGGAAGCACACCTTGAGATTGCTTGGCAAGCCCTGCCAAGTGGGGGCATGGCCTGTAGTCCCCTGTCAAGCTGTGCCAGGCAGGGGGAGCAGCTGGAGGTCCCCTAGCCCAGCACCAGGATGGGAAGTACACCTTGAGGTTCCCCATCAAGCCCCACTGGGTGGAGGGCATGGCCTCAGGTCCCCTGGTGCCAGGAGGCATTCCATCCCAGCGTGCCATGGCCATGCCCCCTGCTGGCCTCCCATTCCATGCACCCTGCACTGCTTTTTTATTTTTATTTTTTCCATTTGTTCTTTTCAATGGGTGCCTTTTTCTACCTTGTCTTCTAATTCGCTGGTTCTGTCCTCAGTTTCTTCTAGTCTGTTCAGTCCTTTGAAGGTGTTTTTTATTTCAGTTGTAATTCCTCAATTCCAATTGATTCTTATTTATTGTTTCAACCTCTCTTTTCATGTCCTGCCCCTGCACACTGCAGCCACGCCCCCTGCTAGCCTCCTGCGCGCCGCGGCCCTGCCCCTGTTCCTGATTGGCTGGTAGCATAGTAAAGGTATGGTCAAATTTGCACGTTTCTCTTTTATTATATAGATCTCAAAGGACAGGCCTTTGAGTATCTCTTGCTCCTCAATCAGTGCTGGATAAACAGTTGGATAAAATCTTATTTTTTGCTCACAGATTTCTGGGATTCTTACATAACCAAACTTTTGTTAATATTAATAAGGTTGTTCAGCCCCCTTTCTTTTTTCCTTTTCTCCAAAATCTATATCCTATATAATAAAGCCTAATACGCTAAGTGTCTGGTCATCCAGTCATCCATTCAACCAATCAAAGTATAATATGCTAATGATATGTTGAGGCTGCTCAACCATTTGCTATGATGTGCACTGACCACCAGGGGGCAGACATTCCAAAGAGTAGCTTGCTTGCTGCTGGGATCTGGCTAATAGCAACTTTGTGAGATGGGCCAGACACATCCTGGAGCTCTACCACAGTCCCTCCCCAGTTGGCCAACCTCCCATGCCCCTCCCTGGTCCTGATCATACACTAGTGGTGTCCCTCTGCCTGCCCTGCACCTTCTCACAATCTGGGACCCCTGGGGGGATGTCAGAGAGCTGATTTTGGCCCAATCCCACACAACGCAGGAACTGCCCCTTGGTGGTCAGTAAGCTCCCACAGCAGGAGTGCCACTCAACCAGAAACCAGACTCACAGATGGTGAGTGCAGTGGCAGTGGTGGGAATCTGTGGGAGAAGGCACAGGCTGGGCTGAAGGATCTCCCCGACCAAGTGCCCAAATTTCATGCACCAGGCCTCTAGTTTAATTATAATTTTATGAAGAAAAAATTAAGCGTTAATAAAAATGTAGAAAATATAACAGATACACATAATATATCAACCTTCCAGCTGAAGTAACTTAGAATATTTTATGATATTTGGCATAAAATGAAGATTTTTGAGTAGATTTCTTCTGTCAAATTAAGAAAGTTTTTTACTATCTCTTGTTTGCTAACAATTTTTATATTGAATGAACTAATCACTTTTTCATTTACGTATTTAAGAGGTTTTTTGGTTTTGTTTTGTTTTTACTATGATAATTTGGCTCCTAATTAGAAGGTTTACAGCTGATTTCAGTGTGTTTAAATGTATATATTTTGCACAATCCTGATTCTGGATTATATATTCATTATAGAGTAGGTTGGAAATCTTTCTTTTGTTTTGTAGTATTCATATTATATAAACTTCATCTGCTTCTTAGAAGTTGAGGTTTGGAAAATGTTTTCTTAAAGCTTTGTGGCCTCAGCCTTTGGGGAAGGTTATGTGTGCACATGGATGTGTGCGCGCAACAGGTGGGATAGGTGGTTATGGATGAACTATGAACTAGGGATGTGGAATTTTAATAACTTATTAAATTTCTTTATTAATTATTGACTCATCTTTATTACTTAAAAGTCTAAAGTCAATTTAACAAATGATCATGTATTTTAATTGTTTATTTCATCTAGGTTGTCAAATTCATTGATATGAATCATTCACATCAATTTTGTTTTTAATCTTTACTTTGTAGATACCAAAGTTCAAGTTTTTAAACTATATATTATTTGTACCTTTTCTCATTTTACTAGAAATATCTATATTTTATAAGTATTACAAAACTTCTGGTTTTATTAATTTCTTTAGTGTCTTTCTACGTTTTCAATTATTTCTGTTTTTATATAAAAATTTAGTATTTCATTTTCTCTGGGTTATTCTGTTATTTTTTAACTCTCTGAGTTGAGTGTCTAACTTATTTTTGAAAATATTTTTATTATATAATGGGCACATTTAAGATTGTATCTTACCTCTGATTAAGACTTTACCCATTTTTTATATTATACATTTGATTTGCTTAGGTCTTTAATTTCTAAATATGTTATGATTTATGTTGTAATTTCCTCATTTATATTTGTATTAGTAGTTTATTTTTTATCTGTGTCTAAAGTTTTTATGAACATTTTAAGAATTGCCGATTTCTAATGTAATTAGATAATGCAAAGTTAAAAAACAGTGTGACATTTATTCTTCAACATTTGCTATTTGAATGATCTTGAACACTGTGGACAAGAAGACAGATTTGAAGCTATATAAACAGTTAGGTACAAAGACAATTCTGCATTCTGAAGGTTAACGTAATTTAGTTTCTGGTCCAATCTAGAATTAAACATTGAACTTTTCTCTTCTCTTTAGAAAAATAACATTTTTTCCCAGTAGTTTTTACTTACCATCAGGGTGGAGAAGTATAGTTGTGATGTAGATAAGTACTGTATAGAGTGGAAGAGAGTGAGCTTTAAGCATCAGGCAGTCTTGATTCAAATCCTACTTTGATAATAGGACATTGGGCAAGTAATTTGAAATCTCAATATTTGCTCTTTATTTTATCAATATGGAGCTTGCACAGTTTTAGTCATCATCTACTCTTGAAGAAATAGATGCAGTGATTCATACATTGGTAGAACAACTGTGTGGAGAGATCATTTTACTAGGTGAGAAGGTGGGCCCTGTTCATGGCTTTGTGAACTTTCCCTGTGTGATAGTATGGTGGCATCAGAATTTGAAATGGCTACTTTCCTAAACCAGGTACATATTTTCTAATAAAATTTGCTAGGAGAAGACTTCGAAAGGCAATTTTATCTCTACTTTGATATTTAATAAAAAATGTACAGACTTCAATTTTTCTCTCTTTTTCTCTAATAAGGTAGTAAGAAATGAGTTTGGTGTTTTGTTTGTTTGTTTGCTTGTTTGTTGGTTACCTAAAATATTGAAATCTGCAGTCCTTTAAGTCTCCCTTTGAGCAACCATGAAATTAGCTTTGTTTTTCTCACATACCAGCATGAGGCAGTATGGTTATGGTCCATTAAGCTTTGGTTTCATCAGCAGCCGTTGCTATTTTGGGTATATGTATCTCCCCAACCCAAGATGGGGCACAGGACTGTGAGTTGTGAGTCTCTGAGATGCTGGTGGTACTATGGAAACCTGGGAGGCTGACAGACATACCAGTTCACTTGTAGCACCTCTGCAGTGCACTCAGGTTCCTGTGAGACAGCCCGTGCCAGGACAGTCCAAGGCCTAGGAGCCCACAGCTGTGGCTAATTAGCTGACGTGTTCTCTGAGACAATCCCGGAGACACTGAGGTGGGTGGAAGTGCACATATTCAAAATGTGGGCACTTAAATGTTACTCAGTGACCTCCCAAGGGTGGTCCAAGGGCAAAGTACAGGAGCATTTTCTTCCCTTTCTCATGGGTCTCCCCACCCTGGGCCTAAAGAGGGGAACAGATCTTAGTCTTTTCCTTGGTTTCAGAAAAAGAAATTTTCATGAGTTTGCCATATTTTTGTAGTTGCTTTAAATAGTTGTTTTTAAAGTTCTGTGGGGATTTGCCTATCTTGGCATATTCCACATAAGAAAGCATATGCCACTCAAAAATAGCGAGACCACAAATGCTTGAACTTCTTTCTAAGTGACTTATTTTAATGCATTGCATTTATAAATATAATACTAAGGTTTTTATAGTCTCAAGAATGCACTATTTTTTGTGGAATATGGAGAGCAGAAATCAAGCAGTTTTTCCGAGATGAAGATTTATCTATAGTTTTTTTTCTATAGCTTTTAAAGTAATTTTTTTACCCTCAAGAAAATGTATTAAGAACAGCAGGATTGTGGTACCCCAGTAGAGATCATGTGTGAGCATATATATCTTCATTAGTTGTTTACATGTTTATAACAAGCCTTGCTCTCAGCAGCAGGCAGAGAATTCCTGCTCAACCAAGTGTTGCCTTTGCACAATCATTCTTAGCTTCCAAGTGATCAAAAGGACATTGCATATTTATTTCAAGTTTGTAATTTGGCTTACTGTGACTAGAGACATACCCAACTATGAATATTTTAATTCATGGATTACTTTTTAAAATTTGCCCAATTCTTTTAGAAAAAGACAACAACTTGTGAAATGGAGAAAATATTGAGCTCTGAAAGATAGGACTGGGAAAAGTAGAAGGAAAAAATAAATGAGTGATTGTTCTCCGTAGTCAATGCATTTATCTTCGAAGAAATAATCCTGAAGGGGGAAAATGTGGCTTCCTTTAAGGCCATGAAAGGTGTCCAGGTTTTATCTAATATTAGAACTCATCACATGTGCCAGATGGCTGTCAGGATTCTAAAATAATATTAACTTTCATTTCATGGCAGTGCTCTGCTACTACTGGTTTACATTTAACAGAGTCTAGTTCTTCATCTCACCTTCGAAGCCACTGAATTCGAAGGTTTATTGATCTGGTGTCAATCAAACATGCTTTATTACCTGACTCCTTGCCTCACCTGCCTACTGTCCCTGAGAGAGGACACTGTTAACCCTGAAGGCCAGGTATAACTGGGCCGGTGTGGGTGGGGCCTTAGAGCTCATTGAGAGAGTTCTAGGTTGTGGAGCATCTAGGTGCTGGTGCTCACCGGCAATGCCAGGAAGTGTGCCAGAAAGAGATCCTGTAAAGCGACACAGGCATCAAGAGGGGATGGAAGTAGTGATTCCAATGATGGGGAAGAAGACAGAACTGCTTTTTTTTTTTTAGTGATATTGCAATATTGGCATTTTATTTTTAAAAAGTGAACATAACTTATTTAACAAATTATCAAATTTTATTACTTAATGCTTCCTAAATGGTGACTTTTGAAAAAAATGTATGTAATTCAAGTTATAAGAAATAAGAGTCAAACAAACATGCCATTTAAATATAAATTACTAGACACTAAGTGGCATCTCTGGGCTCCGCTGTTCCTTTGGACTCCATGTCTCTCCATCTTGGCATGAATTAGATCACTCGGAGTGTGGTCAGTCCACTTTGCCTCAAATATCTTCCAGTCAAAAGAGTTCCCCCGGTGGAGTTGTCACTACTATTGCCTCTGGGTAACTTGTCTATGCTGGCCAGAGAGTCTGATTTTAGCAGATTTGATGGTTTTGCTTGCTGTCTCCAAAGAAGTGAAGGTGAGGCATTTGCCTGTGCGGTGGACTCCATCAGCCAGAGGAATCCCTCCCAGGACTTTCGTGGGAGGTAGGATAGCAGGTGACCAAGAGGAGCAGGAATGGCTTGCCTTGTTGATGTCAGGAAGGGAGGCTGGGCAGGAAGCAGGAGAAGAGGTTATTAGAGACAGAGATAAAAATAAACAAAAGTTGCTGACCAATGTCTCAAACGTTTGCATGACCACAATAAAAGCACCAATGTTTCAGTTTTTAAAAATAGCAACATAAGAGGTTATGGCTTTCAGTCATGGCTGCACATTGGGAAACCTCAGGGATACTGATTCAATTGTTTTGAGTTGTATGGCTCTCTCACCAAACATTTAAAAACCTTCCCAGGAGATCCCATCAAGCAGCCAGGGTTAAGAACCGCCGTTATACGTGAATATCAGGATTTTGAAAATTAGTATTACAATCAAGAAATGGAAAGTGCAGCTGTTGCCTTTATTTTAACCAAAGAAAAATAGGCTCGTGTTAAAGGAGCATTTTCCAGGTGCCAGGCGTGGTGCTATGTTATGTTACCTTTTCTCATTTTCATAGTAATACCCTAATCCTATTTAAAAGGTGAAGAAAGAGAAGCTTAGCAAGGAGAAATAATGTGCCCAAGGTGACATTGTCTGTGGAGGTAAAGCTAGTAGCTAGGACTCAACCCCAGGTGCATGTGATTTGTCTTTTTTCTTACCTTTTTTGTTTGTTTGTTTAATTGATTTCAGAGGGGAAGGGAGAGGAAGAGAGAGATAGAAACATCAATGATGAGAAAGAATCATTAATGGGCTGTCGCCTACATGGCCTGTCCTAGGGATTGAGTGTGCAACTCAGGGATATGCCCTGACAGGGAATCAAACCAGAACCTCCTGGTTCCTAGATCAATGCTCAACCACTGAGCCATGCTGCCTGGGCTTTTATTAACTTTTCTTTAAGATACAATTGTAAAGTGTGGTTTATTGTGAATTGCTTGAAGACCTATATTCTTTGATGCCTTATATTTAGGGATAAGAAAAAAAGTCTGTATAATTAATATAATCTGTAAGATTGCTCAAAATCAGGGGTCAGAAAATTATAACCTATTCTCTGTTTTTGCATGGCCTGTGAGGTAAGAATGGTCTTTACATTTTTATATAGTTGAAAAAAATAAAGAAGGATATCTCATGATCCATGAAAATGATATGAAATTCAATGTTTGCTGACCACAAAGTTTTATTGATAGTCACACTCATTTATGTATGGCTTCTGGCTGCTTTCACATGACAGCAGCAAGACTGAGTAATGGTGGGACTGAAACTATTTGGGAAACATAACTAAAATATCTGCTATTTAGGTATTTACACACAAAATTTTTTAACTTCTGCTCTATAGTAAAACCTGATAGAAAATCTTAATGCACAAAACTGACATATAGTATAGAGAATTATTATTCACCTTTAAAAGTTCATAACAACATAAAACAATTTGCAAGGTTCTTTGAAGGCATAAGCTACCCAATTCATTTAAGCATTGGTTTAAAAGTCCTAATTAGGTGACTCTGAGGGTTGGTGCTTAGATAAATGTAAAGTGAAAACACTGTGCACCATTATTCCCAAAAGATGAGTTATAGAAAAAGGTAAAAATTTTGCAAATAATTTCACTAGAAATTCATGATGAAATATAATGACTCCATTTTTAACTTTACTTGTAGGTTGAGTAAATAACTAGTTTTTTTCTGCTTTTGTTCTAAATTTTTGGTTCACAAATTTTTATTTTTTAAAAATATTGGTATATTCATCAATGTTTTGAAAAATCTACCAATTCAGTAATGCATTTTCTTTGTTGTACCAGCTATCCCAGAATTCAACATGTGTTCCTTGGATCACATGCATCAGAATCATCATGGATACTTTTTAAAATACAGATTCCAGGGTCCCAGACCAGACCTATGGATTTAAAACCTCTGAGGGCAAGATTCTTCCTTTCAACAAGCTCCCAAGGTGAAGCTCATGCATGCTGTAGAGTAATAATTCCATGCCATACCATGCAGGAAAATATTCATGGTCCTGACTATGAACAAAGATTTAGAAGAACAGGCAAGCAAGGTGTAGAGATTCCTGCATAGAAATAGAATAATATCATGTATATATTCTCAGGGTATGTGATTGAAAGCAAATAAGGAAACCATATTGTTATGGTAAGCAGATTCATCCAATTAGACTGAGAAATAATAGAAATGAGGAATCTCACTAAAAGAATGGAAGTGGGGATGGATTGCTTACAGGTTTTTTTTGTTTTGTTTTGTTTTGTTTTGTGTGTATGTTGTTGGTGGTGGGTTTTTGTTGTTGTTGTTTATTTTGCTTCATCAGAATATGATGCATTCCTACCTGACATCCCGTCTTCATCCTAGAAATGGCCAAGTGTGACAGGAAGCTTTCATGTTCTCCTTAAGATCCCCTCTCCATCACCTTCCATTTAGTCTGTCTCTGTCTGAGGAGGCTGTACTATATGGAATGCATCAAAAGACTATAGAACCAGCTCAAGCTATACCTGGGTCCTTGAACTCAAAGTTATTGCTCTGCTCAAGATGGCCTTTTCTACACAATACTCACTCCCAACTTCTGTCACATGCTTATGACTCATCCCTTTGGGTCTGACGCTAATAAGAGTTCCATGGTTGCAAACCCCAGGTTAACTGCAAAATCCTTTATGTTCCCCTACAATCTGCCCATGTTTATATACTCTAAACTCTCCTTGCATTATTCTAATTTAACTATGACCTCAATATCTTGTTTGGACTCAATGGAAACAGCAGCCAAATGTGTACAGGTAGGATCCAAAGGAGAGGGACATCATCTCAATGAGCAAAAGTTGAGTTTATCAGATGGACAACCCTCGCACATTCTGTTACCCCTGCCTAAGACACCTGTAAATTGACTACCGCTGGTCATTTTAGAAGTCTTACTGTTAATGTCAACTCCTAGATATGCCTTAAATGGCTTCCCAAAATTAAATTAGCTCCCCCCTTTTTAACTTCTTAATATATAGTTGACTTTTCATTAATTGAATTCATGCAAGTTATATCAATTTATTTTTTAATATCTGTGTGTATCTCTCACACTGTGTGTGATCCCTTTGACTATTTTGTGTTTAACACCTGACCTTTGGAAGTCTTCATGCAATTTTTATTGAGTATGTGAATGAGTAAAATATAGTTATCTTAGAAAATTTCATCATTACCCTTTTCCCCTAGAAATACCTATGACATATATGAACTACATATATAACCTGTATTTTCTGTGTGTCCATACACTCATGTGACCAGCTGTGCCAATGCCCACAGGGATCTGAAAGTCTCAGGAGAATGGTTCTACTTGTCTTCCAGAAGTTGGTCTATTGTTTGAAACATTTGCTACAAGAAAGGAGACAGGAACCTATCAAACAAATGCTCAATAATTCAAAAGTAATAATAAATCTTACAATGTAAAAATAGTTACATGGTATATATAGGACTGGTGCTGGATTAAACTCAGTGAATGGGCATTTACATTTCTTAGCAAATAGGAAAAAAAAGAACCACTGAATTCCCCCATTTCCCTTTCCCTCTCTCCAAAGAATTTCTAATCAGAAACATTAGCAGGAATCTATCTATAATTAAAGGCTTCTCCCTAGAGAATTAAAGGGCCAGAAATTTTTTGGTGGTAAATTTAACAAAACTGCAAGTTTTCATTTGCAGATGGAATTGTGTTTCTGGAAACTTAGTAATATTTCCTAATTGAGTACCCTGGAATAGATGAAGAAAAAAATTTAAGCACTCCAAATATTTAGAGATAGAGCAACTAGTGAGGATGTCTCTTGATACTGCTCTAACTTCTCATAATGTAAATTTCACTTTATAGCCTAAGACTTTGGGGGACAGAAATGTGAATAAATTGCCGCTACAAATCCATAAGGAACATCAGTCTTTCTTCTGTTTCCATTCTCCATTTCCTTCATTCTCAGTCCTTACCTCATTTCAGGTATCCCATTCATGGAACCAAATGTCTGGCTGGCCCCAGGGACTCATCTCTTTCTCTTCTTGAAGGACCACAGTTGGTGCAGTATTTCTTGCCAGCTGCCCCGTCATGCTGAGAAATGCAGATAGCACACTTCTTCAAGTCATCACAAGTCTAGAGATAATGTTTCTGCATCACATCAAATGAAAATGTCAAGAGTAGGAAATCAATCAGAACCTTCCTGCATTGTTTCAGTATGGGCTGGCTTTCTTCCTTTGTGAGTGATTTCAGGAATCAAGAAAAAACTATTTAGGTTCTCTACCAATTTGCTAATACTTGAAATTCTCTTATTAGACTTAAATTTAGCATTGCAGGCTCTGTTCAAAAACAATTTCCCTGTATGAGGTAGTGCATAGCACATAGTTATCATTTAAATATCAATGTGACTAAGACTTGTCAGATGTATTTTTAAAATACATATTTATAGATATCTACTGAAAGCAAAAAAAAAAACAAAAAAACATGAGGACCCTATAATAAAATCTTGTTCTGAATATAAGTATCATCTACTTTTTCCTAGATACATCCCTTACTTTAGTCTCAATTTCAACTAACATTATTACATTTTGTAAAATATTAAAGGCCTTGCAAATAAGAAAATATGAAATGAGATTTGTCTGAGTATGGTTAAGTTATAGAAGCATTTACCTCATTATTAATAGTCTATAATGTATTTATATTAAATAACTAATATAAAATTACATACTGTTTATAGCTCTCTCCATCCTATATAATAAAAGGGTAATATGCAAATCAACCAAACAGAGGAACAACCAGTTGCTATGATGCACATTGACCACCACAGGGCAGATGCTCAATGCAGGAGCTGCCCCCTGGTGGTCAGTGCATTCCCAAAGGCAGAGCACCACTCAGCCAGAAGCCCTGAGCTGGGCTTATGGCTGGCGAGTATAGTGCCGGTGGTAGGAGCCTCTCCCGCCTCTGCAGCACTGCTAAGGATGTCCAACTGACGGCTTAGGTCCACTCCCCCAAGGACTCCCAGACTGTGAGAGGGTGCAAACCAGGTTGAGGGAGCCCTCCTCCTCCAAAGTGCATGAATTTTCATGCACTGGGCCTCTATGTATGTGTAAATAAATATATATATATATATATATATATATATATATATATATATGACAGTAGGATTTATAGAAAAATAAGAACACAACAGTATTTGTTACTTGGTACCACTACCCTTCAAGAAATGCAAACATGGAGCATGTATTAAGCACTTAAAATTTTGTGCTTCCATCTAGTGGTAACTGACAAAAATAATATTTTCAGTTGTTTGATTTGTAGGCACTGGGAGAAGATAAATAGAAAAGTTCTTGGTCAGACAACATCCATGACCAATTAAATTATATTTTAACTAAAGGCCAGGTGCACAAAATTCGTGCATGGGGAGGGGGTGTGTCCCTCAGTTCAGCCTGCACCCTCTCCAATCAGGGACCCCTCAAGGCATGTCCAACTGCCCATTTAGGCTCAATCCAGGTCAGATTGGGCCTAAACAGGCAGTTGGACATCCCTCTCATAATCCAGAACAGCTGGCTCCCAACTGCTTGCCTGCCTGCCTTCCTGATTGCTCCTAAACACTTCTGCCTGACAGTCTAATCAACCCCTAACCACTCCCTACCAGCCTGATTGATGCCTAACTGCTCCCTGCCAGCCTGGTCACCCCTAACTGCCCTCCCCTTTAGGCCTGGTCCACCCCAATTGCTCTCCCCTGCAATCCTGTGTCCCTCCCAACTGCCCTTCCCTACAGGCCCGATCGCCCCCAACTTCCCTCCTCTGCCAACCTGGTCACCACTAACTGTCCTCCCCTGCAGGCTTGATCACCCCCAACTGCCCTCTCTTGCAGGCCTGTCCCTCCCAACCACCCTCCCCTGCTATCCATCTTGTGTCTACATGGGGGCAGCCATCTTTGACCACATGGGACAACTATCTTGTGTGTTTGAGTGATGGTCAATTTGAATATTATTCTTTTATTAGATAGGATTAGATAGGATAGAGGCCTGGCACACAGGTGGGGGCCAGCTGGTTTGCCCTAAAGGGTGTCCTGGATCAGAATGGGGGTTCCCTTGGGGTGTGGGGCGGCCTGAGTGAGGGGCCTGTGGTGGTTTGCAAGCTGGCCACACCCCCCAGTGACCCAAGCAGAGGCCCTGGTATCTGGGATTTATTTTTCTTTTATAATTGAAACTTTGTAGCCTTGAGCAGAATCAAGCATCCTGCCTGCTTCATGGCTACAGCCATTTTTGTTTGGATTTATTTATCTTCTATAATTGAAACTTTGTGGCCTTAAGCAGAGGCCAAGACAGGCCAGGACTGCAGGAGCATAGCCTCCTCCATTGCCAGGGAAACCCAAGCCTCCTGTTCTCTCTTTGGCTGCAGCCATCTTCATTAGGTTAATTTGCATACTTCCTCCTGATTGGCTGGTGGACGTGGCTTGTGGATGTAATGGAGGTACTGTCAATTTGCATATTATTCTTTTATTAGATAGTATAAGGAATGTAAAGTACAAAGAAAAGTTAGACATGCAGTAGGCAAAGGGACACCAGGGAACCTAGCTCATGTACAGTAGAGTAGGTCAAAATTATTCAAGTTGGGACAACTAGGGCTTCAAGCAGGATTTATATAAGGGAAATCTCATAGGACTAAAGGATGGGTGGTTTATTTGAATATACTAAAGAATACATAGGGTCAGGGGATTACCCCATTTACTCTTTTTGCTAAGAGCATCATCTAATGCCCATCCTTCATCATGGCTTTCCAGAGTCAATTTTCATGATGACAAAGCATGTTTCTGTGAGAAGTCATTTTGGGATATGAAAGAATTCCTTAATTTTTAAAGTGTCATTTGAAATCCTAGTTGATAAGGAATCTCAATAAAACTTAATCTTAAATATATATGAAGTAAAGGATACTATCTTCTTCCAGACTCAGAAACTTTCAGGGAGAAATGCTTAGTGGAGAGGGTAACTTTTTAAAAAGTATCAATATTCCCTGTCTCTTATAAGGTATTTCTTATATAAATTCCTTCCAGGATGAGATAGAACAAGTTCCTGAAAGAGATAACCTAGGATTCTTTTTTAATATTAAAAAATATAAACCTGGTTCCATTTTATCTTTTCTTAATGTGATAAAATAAAGAATTGCTTAAAGTTCTCAAATATCAAATTTATCAAAAAGTGAGCTTTTATCAACTATGGATAGGAAAAATAAGTATGCTCATAACTATGACTGACCGTAACATTTATAAATTTACATAATTTAAATAAAGTGTATCCTGTTATTTTTTAGTTACCTCAGTGCTGGAAGGATCTAATAGAGATTTTATGCATGCTGCTCCGTAGGTTTTTCTTGCTCTTGCAAAGGACAATGACTTGAAAAATCCATCTCTCAAAGAACATCTCACAGATTCCATATACAACTAGGACAATTTTTTTCTTTAAATTTCTCTCTTAAACCATCAATATTTTGATTTTTGATTTGAGTTTGCTTATTTAGTAACTCACAATATAATAGTGATAATGACAGTAACCCAATTTTCCTTTGAAAAATACTTCATTCATGTATTCTTTCTTTCACTAATTCTGATTTAATTAAAAGCACTCTTTCTGGATTCAAATGGTTTTTGTTCTAGCACATAGTTTTGCTGCCTATGAATTTATTTAAAAAAACGCTTATTTGTTGTGTATCATGTCTGAAGTTAGGTGCCAACGATGCAGTTATAATTTTGAATTAGGTAGGAAGGAGTTATGTCTTCAAAAATATTTATACTGCCTGGTGGCTCAGTTGATTGGAATGTCATTCTATACACCAGAAGATTGGGGGGTTCTATTACTAGTCAGGACACATGCCTAAGTTGTAGGTTCTATCGATGGTCTGGGAACATATGGGACACAAATGATTCTCTCTCTCTCTCTCTCTCTCTCTCTCTCTCTCTCTCTCTCTCTCTCTCTCAAGAAAAACATATTCTGAGGTGGAATACACACACACACACACACACACACACACACACACACACACACACACGTGCCAATACTTAAGTTCAGGAAGAATTTCTGCAAGGAAATAGCTCTCTTCCTTTGTGTAGTTGCAACTTATCCTCCCCACAGGATTCTGCCTGCTATAGAAGCAGCATTTCCTGCCAGCTCTTACCTATCCAATTCGGTTATTTGAGAATAGATCACCTCTGTTATAAAACACACCTCTAGGCCTAAGGGGTAGCCAAATGGAGCTGTTCATGGAGATTATAGAGGGAATTTAGGCACTTAATCTGGGGTGTCCACATGGCATCTGTGAGGCCACTGAGAGGCGGGATAGGGCTTGGTTAGGAAACAAAAGATCATGAACGAAGGCCGCCAGCCAGGGCTGCTCAATATCTCTCCATGCTATCAAGCTGAGGATCACCTGAGGTAGATTTTATTTGGCAGTCTAGTAGCTTAAATTTACAACTTTAAAATATTCAGATAGATGTTATGTTGATTCCATTTATTCTCTTGCCCCCAGCCCTGCAAAGGTTTGGGATGGGCCTGTTGATGCCTTCCCCTGCTCTGCTGAACACTGCTGCCTCTCACCAGCCCCCTGGCCCTGCTGCTCTTTCTTGGCTGCTTTTGCTGCTTCTCTGAACCAGGGTGTTTACCTCAGTTCTTCTTATGAAGGACCGGAACCCTCCTGGTATGAAGGCCTTTTGGGAAGCACACTTGGCTCCAGGTCTGTCTTTAGTGTTTTCACCTCTCAGAAGGGAGTCCAGGCAACTGTGTGTGTTCTTACGTTTGGAAGAGACATGGAATGAAATTCCTTTCTGTTTGAATATGCAGACTTCATGGGACTCGGGTTCCAGTTCAGCAATGACAGAAGACAAATTCCCACAACAGATAGCATCACACTGTGAAGAGATCAAAGTTAAGTAATTTGCCTAAAGACATATAGAAATAAGTGGCAGAGCTACACTTGAATCTATTATTTCTGCCATCAAATTAGGGCTCTGTATGTGATCCCAGGCTGGCACTTGGTTTTATTTTATCAGTGTTTAATTACTGCCTTTTGAATTATTCTCTAATTGTTTTACTCATGTTTATTTGACTTATCTCTTAGTACTGTAAAAATCTGAGGGCAAAGTCAAACATTTCCAGGGTATTATTTCACCCAGAGTACAGAGAATCATGCTGAGAAAATATCAGATGCTCAGGATGAATTGTTGGATAGCATAAGCCTGGTCTTTGGGATAATAATCTGCTCTATCAAACATCAAAAGGCTTCAGAGTCAGAAAAACTTAATTCAATTCCCTGCAACACCATTTAGTATTTGTGGGGTCTTGAACAAATTGCTTAATCTAAGAACTTGTTTATTCAAGCATAGTAAAAAAAATGTACCTAATGAAATAATTAGGATAATTCAAGGCTACAACTTATGTAAAATGCAGAAAGAATAAAATAGGCTCTTAATAGATATATTAGCTAGCATCATCATTACTTTCTAATCAAATTTAAGAAACATCTGACATATTACATTTTGCCATTTCACTGTAGAGTCTATTTACCTGACAACCAGGGACAAGAACTCACTTTATATATGGTACTAGAGGATAGTGCACAAAATTTGTGCGTGGGGAGGGGGTGTGTCCCTCAGCCCAACCTGCACCCTCTCCAATCTGGGATCCCTTGAGGGATGTCCAACTGCCCGTTTAGTCCCAATCTTGGGCCTAAACGGGCAGTTGGACATCCCTCTCACAATCCAGGACAGCTGGCTCCCAACTTCTTGCCTGCTTGCCTTCCTGATTGCCCCTAACCGCTTCTGCCTGCCAGCCTGATCAACCCCCTAACCACTCCCCTGCCAGGCTGATTAATGCCTAATTGCTCCCTTGCCAGCCTGTTTGCCCCTAACTGCCCTCCCTTACAGGTCTGGTCACCCCTAACTACCCTCCCCTGCAGGCCTGGTCCACCCCAACTGCTCTCCCCTGCAGTCCTGGGTCTCCCACAACTGCCCTTCCCTACAGGCCTAGTTGCCCCCAACTGCCCTCCCCTGCAGGTTTGATCACTCCCAACTGCCCTTCCTTGCAGAAGACCTGGTTCCTCCCAACTGTCCTTCCCTGCTGGCCCTCTTGTCATGGCCATCTTGTGTCCACATGGGGGCAGCCATCTTTGACCACTTTGGGGCAGCCATCTTGTGTGTTGGAATGATGGTCAATATTCACTCTTTTGTTAGGATAGAAGCCTGCTACATGGGCGGGGGAAGGGGCGGGGGCAGCTGGTTTGCCCTGAAGAGTGTCCCGGATCAGGGTAAGGGTTCCCTTGGGGCCTGGGACAGCCTGGGTGAGGTTCCTGTGGTGGTTTGCAAGCTATCCATGTCCACCAGTGATGTAAGCAGAGGCCCTGGTATCTGGGGTTTATTTATCTTTTATAATTGAAACTTTGTAGCCTTGAGTGGAGGCCTGGGCCTGCCAGGGTGTGCAGAAAACTTGGCTTCCTCCATTGCTGGGGACAACTCAAATTTCCTGCTCTCTCTCCAGCTCCATGGATGTTGCCATTTTTGTTTGGATTTATTTATCTTCTGTAATTGAAACTTTGTAGCCTTGAGTGTAGGCCTGGCCTGGCCAGTGTGGCCGGGAAGCTTGGCTTCCTTCTTTGTTGAAGAAACCCAAGTCTCCTGATTGCTGCAGCTCTGTGGCCACAGCCATATTGGTTGGGTTAATTTGCACACTCCCTCCTAATTGGCTGGTGGGCATGACTTGTGGGTGTAGCTGGTGTACACTCCATTTGCATATTACTCTTTTATTAGATAGGATATGTGTTAGCAAGCAGGTGGCCCACTAACCCCATGAATATTTGAATGATGTTTACAACTCCAATGGATCTGTTTTTTTATTCACATCAGTGACAAAAATTTAGTAGAAACCAGGGTTATGTTGCATAGAATCCAATGGATCAGGAAGAGCTCAAGCATCTTTATTTCTGGAGGTAGTGGTCATGGGCTCAGGTGGGCTGAGCTTGCATGAAGAGGAGGTAGGTCTATAGCCAAACTTTGGCTTCAGCCCACTCAGTTTTACAAGGAATACCTTCAGCAATACCCAGGGGCATTATCTATAGCACAGGGCCACTCACCTTTTTGTCCTTCAGTAAATACCTTTTCAGGATTCAAAATATAAAACCATGCTTCTCTCATCTAAGAACGAGTCCTTGTTTCCTATTTTTTTTAGAAAGAAGTTACAAAAACTTTTTTTTATTATAAATGAGATCCATAGGGGTCCATTTTACCATCTCATCATATCTCTTGAAATTAACACTAGTATAATACCTCAAAGTCTTTAAAAATAAGCACTGTTAAAAGATAAAATTTCCTGCATTTCTACTGTGTAATATGTATTAGATTTGTTTGAAAGTTCCTTGAGGACAGAATCCCTGTGTTTTTCCCATTATATATAGCTCATTGCTTAAATACATGCTGTGAAAACCATGACAGGCAAATGATCCCCGGACCCTTCCCCATCATGCTTGGTTATTTTCCACCAAACATAGAATTTTTTACATTTGATACATGCCACAGATAGGCCACCTGCCAGCTGAAGAAACCTATTAAAAGAATTGACTGCAGTTCAGCCTCTATCTGTCAGCTCCAGGTATATTGTGCAAAATAAAAGGCTTAGGTAGTCAGCAGACAGAGAAAGCAGAAATGTCTTTGTTTGCTGGCAGACATAAAATGTGTCTTGTCGTAGGTGTTGCTACCACATATTAATCGCCCCAGCTGGGGAACATGGGGCTCTGTGCTATAAATATTGTTACGATTGCCCTGCACTGGCTTGAGAGCTCAGTATACAGGACTTTTAGAAAGGATGCTCAATTGTTTTCCACTCTCCTTTTGGATGCTTTGCAATCTACGCATCACCAACTAATTACTTCTCTATTCAGTCTCCAAAAGTATAAAAAAAACCTTCTAGATATTTCAGGAATAGAGTTGAATCTCCTCTCTCTTTTCTCCTGAACACCTAATCCTTTTATCTTTTCCACTATATATAGTGTTTGACAGCAGTCACAGCTTCCCCCGGCTAGCTGCCTGTCTGGTAGAGTGAAAGGTTGTCTGGCATCGGCTGCTGGTAAGCAAACATCCAGGCCATTTCAGCTGCAGGGACAGAATTTTGTGCTGTGATGCTATTTTCATTTCAGGGGACACTTTCCAGTAATCAGATTGACAGTCTTTCTCAAAGTTACATGCAGACCACAAGAAAATTGTTCTGTTCTGAAGACGGAGCAAATATTGGTGCTCACAATGGCAAAATGCCATTTGTCTTATAGCACATATATCATTTCACAATTGTTTGCCAATCCTTGCTAATCACAAGACCAGACTGAAGTCAAAATAGGTTCCCATCATACAATTATAAGGATTATTTATTTAATCAGACTACATTGTGAACTCTATTGCAATAATATATGTATATTTTCATCCAACAAACATTTATTTATCATCCAAAATATGTCAGATGCTGTTCTAGGTACTTTTGCATATACTGATGAGCAAGTGAGGCAGTCAGACAAGGTTCTCATAATGGGATCTCCAACTAAATTTTTTTAAAAAGAGCACATCATTTATAAAGCTTATTCAGAACATTAAAATAGGACAGGTGGCTGGTGTTTACTATAGATTAGTAGTCTGCTATAGTCCAAAATGTAAATCTTTAAAAGTTACCAGCAGATTTCAGGTGTAAGAGATGGTTCCAAGCAACATGTATAGCTAATGCAAAAGCTTTCATGTGGGAATGTTTGGCATTGTGAGGAACAGTTTGCTAAATACATTTGTATATTTTTTAATATTAGATGACAATAAAGGCAAATCTGTCTGAGGATATGTGAAAAGAGAAAAGGGACCTCAAAGCAACTGGGCGGAAGCAATTCTTTAGGGTACATTTCACACAAAAAAATAATTTTAAGAACTACTAATAACTAGGACCAACATCACCCAGTCTTATTTGAGATGAGGATTTTGTTGGTCCTCTATCTGAAAAGCCTATCCCAGTACCTTACTTCTGATACAAGCCCATGTGCCTTGGAAGCAATAAGTATCCCTCTTTGGTGTCTCTTTTTAGTGTGTGGTAGTTGAAGGAACTAATAAATATTGGGTATTCAGATATTATAGATGATATCAGTGAGTAAACAAATGTGAAAAATCTGACTCTTTATCGCAATTTGGAAATATAGACCAGTTGGAAAGATCTGTAGAATGGCTTGTCTTAATCTGTACCATTTTGTCATTATGAAGAACTTGGAGAGAGAAATGTTTAAAGAAGAAAGAGGCATATGATTGAGAATATTACTTAAAATTTCTCTACCTCTTTATTTTACAATATTTGGAAATGAACATGCCATGAAGGAGATTGGTGAACTGTAGTAACTGGGCTAACTAATTTGACTTCCTTTTGTGGTCTCATATTAGTAAATATGCTTATTCCTGGAGGATTAAATAATATTTTGTAGTGAACAGTAGAATGTGCTTCAGATTATCCCTTCAGGGAAGTATACATTTAAAAATAAGTCATATTGGCCCTGGCTGGTGTGGCTCAGTTGGTTGGATGTTGTCCCATGTACCCAAAAGGTCATTGGTTTGATCCCCAGTTAGGACACATGCGTGGATGCAGGCTCCATTCCCAGTGAGGGGGCCTGTAAGAGGTAGCCAATTGATGTCTCTCTCTCTCTCTCGCTCTCTCTCTCCCCTTTCCCTCTCTCTAAAATCAATTTTTAAAAGACATTTAAAAATAGGTCATACTTACTGAATTTGTTTGACTTTATTTATAAAGAAGAGATTTTATTGCAGGCAATTTTGGGGGTTTCAATATTTTTCCTGGACCTAACCTATCACATTCCCCCCTATATTTTTTTCTGCAAATCATGTTACATTTGGGAAGGTTCCTTTAAGAAATGGTCTGAGAAATGCAATTAGTCTTTTTTAGTCAGGGAAATAGTTCAGGGGATTTTCTGTAATCAAGGTTTGATAAGAAAACTGAAGAAAAGTTTTTCATTTAAATGACAAGTGACAGCTTAAGAAAGACAGCTTAGACCCCTATGCCTATCTGCAGAAGCTTAAAGCACAAAAAGATAAAATAATTCTGACTGAAGACTATATTAAGGAACCTGGCTAAGGTGGGAACTAGATTATAGAGTCTGATCACAGGCTTTATGCAGAAAATGAATTTCATAGGTAAAATGTGAATTGTACAAAGCAATCTATCCAAAAGGGGAAGAACCTCACAATACTTAGAGATTTCATTTGGAAGAAATTAAAAATATTGGGGTATTTCAATTTGTTAGTAAGTGGCAGATGAATGGCAATAAGGTAAAAATATTTGGTATCAGGCATTTTGTTTGTTTTTGTTATTGTTGTTAATCATCACCCTAGGATACTTTTTCTATTGATTTTTAGAGAGAAGTGGAGAGGAGGCAGGGCAGGGGAGGAAAACAGAGAAAAACATTGATGTGAGGGAGACACATAGTTGGTTGCCTCCCACAGGTACCCTGACCCAGGGACTGGGGATAGAATCTGTATTAAGGTCTGTGCCCTTGACCGGGAATTAAACTGAGACCCTTTGGTCAGTGGGCGGTTGTACTAATGAGTGAAATTGACCAGAGTGATATCAGGTAGTTTTATTGAAATAAAATTATATTAAAAATTTTTCAAGAACTTTAGCAAAAAAAATAGGAATTTCAATTAATTTAATTCTTTGCAAAACACAGTGTTTCAGTTCTGGATTGGCAAAGCACTAAACATTTGTGAACATTTTCAGCATCTGCTTAATTTTTATTAAAAAGAGAAGAATAGGCATTTTGATACTTTTTATGTTTTTTTCTTTGGCCTTCTGACTTTTCCAAAATAGAACTGTCAATTGAATTGTCTTTTCTAGTTGAAGAGCCTGTACCTGAAGAAATATGACAAAATGAGCAAAACAAGGTCCCTGCCCTTAAGAAGTTCAATCTACAGGTAGACCTGGTATCAGCCAAGCAGACCTGAGGAATACAATACCTGAAATGAAAGAATCAACAGCAAATTAGCTAACACAGGAAGACAGATCAGTGACCTGGAAGAGAGATAGTGAAATCATTAATCAAAACAGAAGAAAGAAAAAAAGACTGTTATAAAGTGAGGACAGTTTAAGGGACCTCTGGGATAACATCAAGCATTTAAACATTCACATATGGGGATCCCAGAGATGAAGACATAGAAATAATCAGAAACTTTATTTAAAAAAATAATGGCTCAAAACTTTCCTAACATCGGAATGGAAATAGATGTAAAGGTCCAGGAAGCACAAAGAATTCCAAACAAGATGAACCCAAAGGGACCCACATCAAGACATATTGTAATTAAAATGACAAAAGTTAAAGATAAAGAAACAATCTTTAAGGAAGAGGAAAAAATGAATTATATACAAACCAGCTTTTAATTATATTAAACCAGCTTTACAAGAAATATTGAAGGGTCTTCTTTAAGCAGAAATGGACTGGTTATAACCATAAATATGCAACTATGAGAAAGGGAAAAAATATCACCAATATAGTCAAATATAAAGACAATGAATCAGACATAAAATCCTATTATGAAAGTTGAAAGAAAAAGTATTAAACTCCATTCAAACTGCAATAAGTCGTTAGGAAATACCTACAACATGATCTCAAATATGACATTAATAACATAAAGCATAGAGGGGAGTATGAAATGTAATCTTTATAATATATTTAAACTTAAATGTATATCAGCTTGAAATAGACTGCTAAAGGTGTGGAATTGTTTGCATAAACCTTACAGTAACCACTAACCAAAAACCAACAAAAGATATACAAAGAAGAAGTAGAAAGAACCCAAGCAAAACACAAAGAAATCAAATCACAATGAAGAACTCAAAAGAAGAAAAAAGAAATAGAGGAGAATTATTTTTTTTTAAGTTTTTAAGTGGTAATAAATACATACTTATCGACAATTACTTTATTTTTAATATGTTTTTATTGATTTTTTAGAGGGGGGGGAGGAAGTGAGAAATACATTGATTGGCTGCCTCCACATGCCCCTACTTGGGATCAAGCCTGCAACCAGGGCGTGTGCCTTAACTGGTAATTGAACCAGTGACCTTTTCAACAATTACTTTAAATGTGAATGAATTATTTGGAGGAAACTCCATACTGTTCTCCACAGCGGCTGCACCAGCCTGTATTCCCAGCAGCAGTATACTAGGGTCCCGGGCTTTCTTCAATAGACAATCAGGATAGAAATTTGCTTTCAGTCTTTGGTTGGAGAATATAATCTAATTTTCTACAAACTAACTCCTAACAAAAGCCTGATTGAGAAAAGGTCCATCTAGGAAAAATAAAATCTACTGCTTTTGGTAATTTAAAACTGTCATTAAACCCTTCTGGCGTGGTTCAGTTGGTTGGTTGCCTCTTGTCCCATGCACCAAAAGTTCACCAGATCCATTCCAGGTCAGGGCACATGGCTTAGTTTCAGGCTCAATCCCCAGTGAGAGGCAGCATAGAAGAAGCAGCTGATCAATGTTTCCCTCTCTCTCTCATCAGTGTTTCTATCTTTCTCTCCCTCTTCCTTTCTCTGAAATTAATAAAAACATTTTTTAAATTGCAAATATTTTTTAACAACTGTCATAAGTTAGATATCAAGAACTTTCCCTATAAGCTTGCCTCATAGAATCACCTTCATTTGGTTGCATTATATACTTAACCAGGTACCATCTCTTGAAATGACCGTGTTTCCTGTAAATCCCAGCATAATGTCCCTTGGTCAAACAGGATTTCTTCTATGCAATCCCAAATGAAAAATTAAGTCTAGAAGATATAATTGGAAAATCTTAGTCTCATGTAATTAAATGGTGAGTTTCCCACCACACTTCTCACCATGAGTGTAAATTTACCATGTTTGACCTTTTATCTGGCTCTCAGGAAGTCCAGAGGCAGGTTCCCAAGTTCAGTCATGTAAACATCATTAACCACCATGGTTGGTACCTTTGAATGTCTGTGGGTTTTGTTTTTTTTTAGTTCTTATTTCCCTTACTTGATTTATTCCCCATTTCAGTGCCCTCCTTTTGTATACTTAGTACATAGTTTTAAAAGAATTACAGTATAAATTCAGAAATTTTTAGACTTAATATTCAGGCTGCCTTTATCAAGTGACTATCAAGCCACAGGAAAGGAACTAAGGGAATTCCAAATCAACCTCAATAAAAGCAAAACAAAACAAAACAAAAATCCAGTGCAGCCATGAATTAAGGGCTTTTGTTTCCTTTTTACATTTGCTTATGTTACCAAACCTTTCATGTAAAGTTTGGAATATATCATCTATTTTCAATACAGTTAATTTTCATTTACAGTCAAACAGAGATTTACTTAATAAGTTAATAATTACCTAAATTATCTTTTCCTTTGGTGGGCAAAGTCATAGTTTTTGTTTTTTTCTCAGATGGCATAAGTGTTCTTAAAATCTTAGCATGAGGCTTTTATAAAGAGACATCTTTGCAGATAAATATACATTCACTTTTTCCTTATGGGGATGCTCTTCAACTCACAGCAGGGACCCTGACTTCTTTTATTTTCAGCAAAGTTTCTTCAGCTCCCAAAGGGAAGATGGTGCAAGTTGGAGCCAAGATTCTATGATTAATGAACACATCTTTTTCCATGTTACAATTCAAAATTGCCATTTCTATCATATAAACTGTATTCAACTCACGAGGAAGAATTGGCTTAAAAAAAGATTTTTATAAAGCAAAGAAGTTAGATTGGTTCAGTTGGTGGTTAAAATTCTAGGCAGGCTAGCAAAGAGAACAAAGAGATTTTGGTGTGTGTGCTCTTCCCTTCATATTCTTTGTCTTAAAATTGTTCAGGAAATTTACTTGCAACATTAGGTGTCATTAAGGGACTGAGAGCAGGCACTAACTATCAATCAGTTCTGTTCCCTAGTTCCCTTCCAAGGAAGAGCTCCCTATGTGTGGATTATTGTACAAGTTTTCTCTCCTGTATTTACTGCTCTAATGTCAGGAACCACTGACTAGCATCTCACTTAATAGACATGAGCAGCAGCAGTGGTAAATTTTGGCTCACACCATGAGTTGTATCTTGCTAATATTGTTCAAAGAATCATATTATGAACATCATTCGATTCATGACAGCAGAAGGACAGACTATAAGGGGAAAAATAGTAGATAACTTTGGTACCCAGTGTGATTGGTACCTACTTGGTTCCTGTCTTGGTTAGTAGTATGTCTTCCCTTTTAAGAAAAATAATCAGAGTAGAAAATAAAGAGAAAGAATGCCCAGAAGGTTGAAAACTAACAAGCTTCTGTATTTCAGTAATAAAGCTTTCTTATCTATCTTAGGTTAATTCACTAACTCTACTTAAAACAAACAAAACCACTTCTACTCCTTTCATATTTCCGTATTTGTCATAAGAGAGGCCTCCCTGTATAATCTTATCTAATAAAAGAGTAATATGCAAATTGACTGTACCTCTGCTGTGCTACCAGCCAATCAGGAGCAGGGGGTGTGGCCAGCAGACAGGAGGTGAGGCTGACGGGGGCGTGGTCACAGTGCTGCTAAAGGAAGCCCACTATAAGCTCTGTCCTCACAGTACTTAAGGGCCAGCGAGATCCCTCCTTTCATTTACTGTGCCTGAGTCGCGTCCTTTCGCAGTGACCTCGGGATGGTTAGCAAAATTTGATGTCATGGGATCCCCTCATAAGGCTCGCATGTTGGTTGCTCTGATAGTTAGGCTGTGACTGAGCTGTGGGGTTTACCTGTCGTGCAGGACATGCAAATGAGCACCCAGAGCACCTTGGGTAATGAGTGCCAGGTGCAGGCGCTGGGTTGCAAGCTCTGAAGCCAAGCGGCAGTTTGGGTCCACACCCCCAGCCCAGCGCCCACAACAGGGAGCTGGCTGCTGGCCTCTGGAGCATCCAGATACCCTGGTGGCCACCACTGTGTGAGACCCAGGGGTCCCTGCATGCCCCCCCCCCAGCCCAGCACCCATGATGAGGCTGGCTTCTGGCATCCAGGGGCCTTGGGAGACAGGGATGTTCCCACCCTGCCCCCAACCACTTGAGCATGCTCTAGCCACAAGCAGCGGTTCGGGCCCACACCCCCAGCCCAGCACCCACAATGGGGGTGGGGGAGCTGGATTCCAGTCTCTGGGGTGTGCAGAGACCCCGGAGGCCACCACCGGGTGGAGGAAGTTCACAGTCCTCTTGGTTCCTGCAGAGTGCGGGGAGCACCAAGAATGCTGGGAAATGTAGTTCTGGTGGCAGACACACTGTGGGCTCTCCTAGATACTATATCAAAGTGGATCTGGAAGAGGTTACAGTTGCGGGTGGAGGATGGAGGGAAAGCAAAGGTTGGGGTCTCAGACAACTTGCTCATGTGATTGCAAAGACAGACAGAAACTCCCAGATTGCAGAGGGCTCCCCTGAAGGTTCCCAGATTAGAGAGGGTGCAGGTCAGGCTGAGGGACTCATGGTGGCCAGTGCCATGTGTGGTGAAGTTGCTAAAACCATTAAAAAGGCCCAACTTCTTATTATTGATGAATGCACCATGGCATCGAGTCATGCTATAAACACCATAGACAGATTACTAAGAGAAATTATGAATTTGAATGTTGCATTTGGTGGAAAAGTTCTCCTTCTCAGAGGGGATTTTTGACAATGTGTCAGTATCGTGCTACATGCTATGTGATTGGCCATAGTATAAACGAGTTTAAAGTACTGTGATGTTTGGAGATGTTTCGGAAAGTTGTCTCTTAAAACAAATATGAGATCAAAGGATTGTGCTTATAAAATGGTTAATAAAACTTGGAGATGGCAAACTAGATAGTGGTTTCCATTTAGAAATGGATATTATTGAAATTCTCCATGAAATGATTTGTAATGGATCTATTATTGAAGCCACCTTTGGAAATAGTATATTCTCTATAGATAATATTAAAAATATATAAAACATGCAATTTTTTGTCTAAAAAATGAGCATGTTCAAAAATTAAATGAAGAAATTTTAGATATACTTGATGGAGATTTTCACACCTATTTGAGTGATGATTCCATTGACTCAACAGAGGATGCTGAAAAGGAAAATTTTCCCATTGAATTTCTTAACAGTATTACTCCTTCAGAAATGCCGTGTCATAAATTAAAATTGAAAGTGGGTGCAATCATCATGTTATTGAGAAATCTTAATAGTAAATGGGTCTTTGTAATGGTACCAGATTTATTCTCAAAAGATTATTATCTAACATTATTGAAGCTGAAGTATTAACAGAATCTGCAGAGGGAAAGGTTATTCTGATTCCAAAATTGATTTGTCCCCATCTGACACTGGCCTCCCATTTAAATTAATTCGACGACAGCTTCCCATGATGCCAGCATTTGCAATGACTATTAATAAATCACAAGGACAAACTCTAGACAGAGTAGGAATATTCCTACCTGAACCCGTTTTCACACATGGTCAATTATTGTGTTGCTTTCTTTCGAGTTTGAAGAGCATGTGATGTTAAAGTTCAAGTTGTAAATACTTTATCCCAAGGGAAATTAGTCAAGCACTCTGAAAGTGTTTTCACTCTTAATGTGGTATACAGGGAGATATTAAAATAAGTTTAATCACTTTTTCAGTCATTATTTGCATCAATGTTGTTTTCATATCATGAGTTTGTTATTGTTGTTATATCCTTTTGTTATTATTTATTCATTAATGAAATTATGTATTATTTTCATATACATTGTACTCATTACCTTTTATCTCTCATACTTTTATTATAGAGAAAGGGAAAATAGCACTATTAAAATATTTCCTCTAATTAATACCCTTTTAATGTGCACGAATTTCATGCACCGAGCAACTGGTCCTATTACAGTCTCACCCCTAGTCTTGTTTCCTCTTTCTGTGCTCCATTTTTCCCATAGTAATCACCATTTTACAAACTACCATATCATTTGCTTTTTATTTATTAGGTTGAATGTAGAATATAAGCTCATGAGGTCAGTGGCATGTTTTGATCCGTCAACGAACCCCAAGTGCCAAAATAGTGCCTGGAATGCAGTAGATTTTTAAAAATTTTTTATTGATTAAGGTGTTACATATGTGTCCTTCTTCCCCCATTACCTACCATCTCCCCACTCCCAAAGATATTTTTGATGAATAAGTTGATTATTGTGGTCTTAAAATAGATTTTTAAAAATCTCTACTGCAAAATAACAATTCAAATTATTCAATGGAGCAGATGAAGAAGAAAAATATGTCTAGAAAAATTTATCAGGATTAGATTTAGATTAGACCTTCCTAGTGACCTAAAGCAAAGGAACTAAACTGATAATAGCAAAAACAAAATCCTATAAAACTAATAAAAAACAAGGGGTGACAAAATTCTTCCCTTATGCTGCCATGTTGTGTTTTATCACAACTGTTGATTTACATTGTAAACTCTTCCACTGAAAATGACTTTCATGGCAACATGTCCAGTTTCTAGTTTATTATATGAATTCATTAAAAACAACATCAGAAATACCCCCAAGACCTCAGAAATCCAGAAAAATGTTAAATAAAACTTTATAGCATGCATCTAATTTATATATAACTATACATAAGAAAGTACATATGAAGCTATACATTATTCTTACTTTAATGTTAAGAACTAATGCTTTAAAAAATTCTACAGTCTTTTTTTTTGCAACCAGCATTTGAAATTAAATACTCATAGCAAAATAGCATACTGACACTTTATATGCAAGTATTAACTTATTATGTCAGTTCTGATTTCCTACAGAAAGACTTCAATCGCGAGTGAAAGAGCAATGGCATCCAGTGAGAATCTCCTTTAATTACTATTTCTTTCAAAAATATGTCTCTTGAAGCAACCAACATTTTATTTTGACAGTTGTTTGAATTCTAATAAATAATATGAGGCTCTTATACATTACACTTATGGTTTTGGAGAAGCAATCTGTTGAGAAATACTTTTTGTATACCTTCAGTAGAATTCATGGGGCCACTACAAAGAGGAAATAAAAGGATTTAATAGAAGATAGAAAAGTCACTTCATACTTAAAGTAATGTTTTTGCTCTTTGATCCAACTAGGGACTCCATCTCTTTCCATTCCAGTCTTCTCACCTGGGATGAACCTCTGTTTTCACTGCTAAGTTAAGCCTTCTTGACTTTTCAATCATCCTTTAATGTTTCCTAAACAATAAAATAATTCATTCCCCAATCACTCAATTAATTAAAATAATAATATGGGGGTGTTTGTTTTGTGTGTCCACATGTGTGAGTTTTAGAACAAATATTATTGTGAAGGCTCCTGTCTCTCTCTCTCCACATGAAATTCTTCTTGCAGGTCATATTAATTACTCTATGATGACAGGCTGCACTGCCACTTCTCAAGCCTGTCACCCAATTAGAACTAAGTAAGGTAGGACTTGGCACTCTCTTTTGTATGTATGGGGCTTTCTCTGTTACACAAAAGCAGCCTGCATTGAATTCTTATTCCTCATAAGAGTTTAATATTTCCCCTTCTCACCCTCCACTCTTCCACTTCCATAGGAGTAGAGTACATGGCAGCTGAGGCAGCAGGCAAAAGTGAGCAGGAGATACCACACTATGCATAAGCCTTGTCTAATTGTCAAGCTTGCATGTCTTAGAAGTGATGTTCTTAATCTAAGTCCAGGGGCTCTGACTGAGTCTGGATGGACTACAGTGGATCATGAGCCTTGTGAATTTGTAAAAACATTTTGTGGGAATATGAATTTAACTAGAGGCTTTTCAAAATGCCCAAAAGGTCAATAACCATGGCAAATTAGCTTTCTATCATCTCATAAAGGTATATGTCTAGTTTAGCCATCCCATCAGTGTTACAGGTCTGAATAACTGAATTCTATAATTTTTGGTTCAAACTGGAATTACTCTCCACTTCTACCCGACTCCTAACACCATAGCAGTATAAAATACTTTGTAGGTAGTAGCTACAGCAGGAGATAATATTTGATAATATTTAGGAGTACTCCTTTGGAGGTAAGCAAAGCTAGACTTAAGTGCCAACTGTACCACTTTCTACCTAAGTAGTGTTGGCCAAGATACATAGCATATCTAAGTGTAAGTTATAAAATGGATATAAGAAGTATACCTATCTCATAGGTATAGGGTGATTGTGAAGAATCTGAAAAATGTATGGACAAGTACATGCTTGGATCTCATGGTAAAGTGCACAGTTCAAAATAGAAATAAATACTTAGAAATATAAGGACTCTGACCATTTCACTCCTCTCTCTCTCCCCTGCCTTTTCCATATCCTCAGTAATACTCAAAAGACAGAGAAGAAATAACAGCCAAAGACTGGATCCAGATAGAAAATGCTCCCTGCACCTACAAAGCTTTCCGGTCCTCCCACATGAAGCAGAAAAAGAGACTCTGGGGACTGACTGCTAGATATTTAGGAATACATTTATGCTGATATTTAGGAACACATTTATGCTTTAACTGCCTTTTACAAACTCAGGTTCCCTAGATTAGGCCTCTCTTTATTTCAACCATTTGTATTGTAAAATGTTATTCATAATGGATTGTGCACACATTTAGGGCAAAAATAGAGTTTAATTTAGCTTGTTTTGCAGCATTTTCTTATATTAAGATTTAAACAACAGTCACTGGGTTCCCATACTGTGGGAGGTACATATAAGCATTAAATATTATTATATTTAATAATAATGTTTTAATAAGTATTCAAATATTTCTAGAATAAAAGTAAATGAGATCATTTTTGTGATTAATAACTATTACTTTTTTGTTTAATTTATTGTTGAAAGTATTACAGGTGTCCCCCTTTTTTTCCTATTGACCCCTTCCATTCCCACACCCGCCCCTCTCTGGCCTCACCACATTATTGTCTGTGTCCATGGATTATGCACATATAAATTCCCCAGTTAATCCCTCCCCATCCAGCCTCCCCACCCCAACCTTCCTTCTGAGATTCCTCAGTCTGTTCCATGCTTCTATGTCTCTGGATTTATTATATCAGATTATTTTGTTCATTAGATTCCACATATGAGTGAGATCATGTAATACTTATCTTTCACTGAACAATAGCCATAATTTTTTTAAAGACAGGATCCTCTTTAAATGTCAGCATCATTGGGGAGCCCAGATATCTCTGTGTTTAAGAGAACTGGAAGGAGATGTTTCCAGCTGGATGGTTCTGGCTTCCATAATCAGCTGTTTAATGGGCAGCTCTTCAGCCCAAGCACTCTAGGTCCTTGTGCTGTTGCCAATGTCAGGTGTCTCAGCATGGCCACAGAATTCCACTGCACCTTCAGTTTTGAGACACCTTGATGGCAGATAGTCGGCAGAGAGTTAAAAAACAAGTCTTATGATTAAGGAAGAAAACTATTTTCCAACTGGAATGAAATGGGAAACTTTCTTCACCTGACTGATCCCACCAGCATGTTACATAGAATCACATCCTATAAGCTGGCTCCCTTGTTATCATCCACTTCTTTCTTAGTCTATACCTTTATCTTCCCCAGGTCCTCTCAGTTGTCTCTATGAACAGACCTACATATGAGCTCAATTCTAGGGGGAGTTCCTCACTGAGGGAGAAATACTTCAGTCCTACCCCAGGTAGGCCCAGCCTTAACCACTTGAGTGATACAAATCTGTAGCAATCAGATCCAGAGTTTCATAACAAAGGGGCATGCCTCTGGACCTGCTCCATAGGGCCACACTTTAGTTGAGATTTCCCATATTCGAGAACTGAAAGCTACAGTTGATGGTCAGCTTCTAGTTTGATAGTTTCTCTGGAGTAGGTTTTCATTGTAATGTAATTTGGTACTATGTTGTAAAAAGTCTGAACATGTTGGGTTGAATTTAGACTAGATATAAATTATACTTAACTTCAGGTTTTATTTATTCAGGAGATTGGAGAATAAGGATAGTTCAGTCTTCTATTTTAGTAAATGTTCCTTTTTTATATGGATTTGATTCTGTCAGAAGAGAGTCACTACAGATTTTTATTAGGTAAAATTAGATTTTGTAATGGTCCATGATAATACTACAAGGTTCAGGTTAGTTTAAATAGCTAGATGGGGAGTTTTAATACGAATGGTTAGAGGCAGTTCTTCTCTGTCCTTCTTTGCTTTCGAGCCTCTACTGGCATCACAGATGCATGTCATCAAATGATTGGGACACTTCACGTTCTGCATCAGGCAGGCCTGGAACTATGAAGCTATAAAGACATCTATACCTTGAAAATTAAGTCTTAGAATAAAAAGAAATAGATGCCTTTCATATGAAAGGATTGCCTTTTTTCAAGGAGCAAGTACCTGGTGTTCTTCCTGAATGTTTGCTTTTTTGATAAAATGTTGCAAGAAGAGGTAAGGACTTTCTGTGTTCTCCAGAATATTCCACTAGTACTCCTATTGCTAGGAGTACTAAAAAAATTTAAAAAAACTGACTCCCCAGAATTGCAGCGAAAAGTATAAGCATGGCAAATAACCTCTGGAGTATCCGAGTGTCCTTTGGGAAGCTGCAGATGGAGGGAATCACTACAGAGCAGGGCAGACGCTGAGCCACAGTGTCTGCCATTTACTGCTTCAGATGGTCCTCTTGGCAGCAGAGGAGGCATAAGTGAGCTGACAGCCTCTAGGGACACGGACTACACAAGTTCCGATGTTCTGTTGGATCCCACAGATGATGATCCCAAAGGTGATGGAATCATAACTCTTTGCCTAGGCCTTCCAGCTTGGCTTATGATGCATCTTGAGAGCCTCTGGGTTTTCCTAGTGCCATGATCGGCAAACTGCGGCTTGAAAGCCACATGTGGCTCTTTGGCCCTTTGAGTGTGGCTCTTCCACAAAATACCATGGCCTAGGCCAGTCTATTTTGAAGAAGTGGCGTTAGAATTTTAAGTTTAAAAAATTTGGCTCTCCAAAGAAATGTCAGTCGTTGTACTGTTGATATTTGGCTCTGTTGACTAATGAGTTTGCCCACCACTGTCCTAGTGTAATGTTATGGCTTTCAGTCTAAGCTAAGAATCGTAACTGAGAACTACAAAGAACTTTTTGGTCACAAAGTTGCTGATTTTATTCAGGTTCTTCTTGGAACCCACCAGGAAAGGCTGGTGCCTAAAATCAGTGGTTCTTAAATATTTACGTGCAGAAGAAACACTTGATTCATTTTTTAAAGCAGGACTTACAGCCAGAAAATCTGGTATCTCTCGTTTGTGGCCCATAAATATGTCGTTTGAATAAGCACCCTGAGAAATTCTGACTTGACAATCTAGAACTAGATTGGGAACCTCTAAAAAAATGCTTAGGGTTCAGTGGCCTCCTTTCTCAGGGTGCAGGTGACCACTCTGGGGGAAAAAATACTGTTTTCGATACAGTTGATGGAAGACATAGCTCTGAGACTATCTCCAGAAGATCATCAGCCTGCAACTGTTTTATGACTCTTGAAACAAGCACAAGTTGGTAATGTCATGGGAGGAATGTTATGATAACACCTTGGGCATTTTCTGGTTCTGACTAGTCTTCCCAAGGAGCTCTCCATCACTGGACATGGAAAAGTTGCCCAAACTAAGAGTCAGGAGACTTAGTGTGACATTTTACTTTTCTGAGTTCTAGTTTCCTTGTATATAAAATTAGAAGGTTGGGCCCTGACTGGTTTGGCTTAGTGGATAGAGTGTCGGCCTGTGGATTGAAAAGTCCTGGGTTTGATTCCAGTCAAGGGCATATGCCTGGATTGTGGGCTTAATCCCCCATCGTGGGCATGCAGGAGGCAGCAGATCAATGATTCTCTCTCATCATCGAGGCTTCTATCTCTCTCTCCCTCTCCCTTCTTCTCTGAACTCAATAAAAATAACTTTTTAAAAAATAAAATAAAATTAGAAGGCTGGTGCAGATAATTTTAAGGTTCTTTTAAATTTTGAATTGAGTGTGTATGTGTGTGAGCATGTTTATCTTCCTTTAGTGAATTTTTGTGTCTAAAAGAGAGAGTGATGGCACTGATATCTCTACATTATTATCATGCCATTATTGTCATTATCATCATTTTCTTCCTTAAACAATAACCTGTATATAATTTTATGAGGTCAAAAAAATGACCTCATAGAAGGTAAAGCAGCAAAATCATTTGTTTTAGATTAAGCAAGTCCCAGTCAACTGTTTAACATTTTATTCCCCTCTTCCAATTTGATGACATTTATTTACTTATTTTTGTTCTGGATATGGTTACCATAGTCCTATGTGTTCAGACTGGCAGAATCCAGTAGGAAACAGCATAATATAATTCCTGAACATGTGAACTCTGATCTGGAGGTACTGATATAACTCACAGAGAGCTTAGCAAGGTCTTTTTTGGAATTGGTATTATCAACCAAAAACAGATGCTTATGATGACTATCACAAAGAAAGAGTATGCCTTAAAATGAAACAAACATAGAATGAAGAGAGCCCTAGCCGGCTTGGCTCAGTAGATAGAGCGTCGGCCTGTGGACTGAAGAGTCCCAGGTTCGATTCCGGCCAAGGGCACATGCCTGGGTTGCGGGCTCGATCTCCAGTGGGGGGGGCAAGCAGGAGGCAGCCGATTAATGATTCTCTCTTATCATTGATGTTTCTATCTCTCTCTCCCTCTCCCTTCCTCTCTGAAATCAATAAAGAAATATATATATATTTTTAAAAAAGAAGTAATGAAGACAGAGACAGAGGAAGAGACCTGGTGGTTACTGTGTGCCTAACCCTGGCCCACCCCTTGGTGTTCCCAACAATGCGAACCTGCCAGTTGCCTTTTTAGCCCAAGCCACGTGAGCAGAATATCTGTCACAGAGAGTTCCAGTATAATTCACTTCACAGTTTTCACAAGAATGGCCCTCCACAGGGCAGTGATAATAGAATGTTTTCTTCAGACTTATCTTGACTAGGCTGCTTCTCCTATCAGGAAAGTTCTTAGTCAACAACATAGTTCATCTGCAAACTATTTGCTTTGTAGTCATTTTTCTATAGACTGTTCCTCACAGTTATCCTGCTCCTGGTAGATTGAAAACTGTTCAGCGGCATTCCAAATTTAGACTCAGAACAGCTAATTTGGGGCTTGGGAGCTGTTCTATCCACTGTCATTTATTTCAGCCAAGGTGGCACCCTCAGTTTAATGCGGCCTTGTCACCAGTGCTTGTATAAAAGGTGGAGGAGAGCAGACTCGGGACCAGAGCACTCATACATCTAATGATCAGAAGCCCTCCCTGACCTGACCGACTTCCTCTACACAGGAACCCAGTGCTGACACTGTTTGGATCCAGGACTAAAATAATACACCGGGGCCTTTCTCTGGGAATAGAGAGACATACTAGAACCTATTGTGACTAGATAGAGATAATTACATGTTTTTGAAGCAGAACACTGAGAACTGTTTTATGAGGAATTTAACCCAATCCCTCACAAGCAGCCTGGTGCTGGAGTGGGTGTGCACTGTTCCGGGAGATTGGAGAGGCATGGTTCAGAAAAGGCAGACTTCTAAGCAGTCCAAGCCAGCAAGAGCCATAGAGTAGATGTCAGACTAAGAAGTGGTCCTTAGCCCGGAAGACATACACAATGTCTGGAGATATTTTGGTTGTCACATGGGGAAGGGGTTGTTACTGCCATTAGTGAGTAGAGGCCAGAGGTGCAGCCTAGCATTTTACAGTGCACAGGACAGTCCCTGCAATTACCTGGTCCTAAATAGTGCTGCAGCAGAGAAAGTCAATAATGACACCTGGAAAAGTGGGGTGATCAGGACAGATGTGTTTTTTTTCAGAGTCAGATAGAGGGTTAACTGAGGAGCAAGTGAGAGTTTGTACTAGTACTTTAGGAAAGAATGTGTTAAAAGGTGTACAGATTAGGAACACCTAATGATGTCCTATGATGCATGAGGCTTCTGTGTCGGCTGTTCTTGTGTTGGAAGGTTGAGCTCATCTAAACATCTAGAGAGGCTGTTTTTTCATTATTTTCTTCACAGTTAACATGCCAAAGTAAATCATAACAAGATAATTCATACTAAGGTAATTCAGTGAAGTTATTTCAGCAAGGGCCTCTTCATTTCTTCCTGTGTACTCAGCATCTAGCACAGAGTAAACTCAGTAAATGGCTATTAATTGACTAGAAATAAAAGGAAAGATACTTCACTCTTTCTGCAAAAACATCCATTTTTACAAATAAATATTAGGACATTTACATATGTACATGCATAGGTATTGTTTTGCACACATACTTTGGAGGCATAAAATCTGAGCTAACCAATTGCATATTTATTAACTTTTGAATCTTTATACATTGTTTGCTTAGATTTAAAATTACTGCTTTATGCACTTGTTTTTAAAGTAAGGTAAGGTGAAAACACTCTTATGCTATCCTTTATACTTATCTATGTAGTTACCTTTACTGTTGCTCTTTATTTTTGTATGCTAATTCAAATTACAGTCTACTATTCTTCCTTTCAGCCTGAAGGAATACCTTTAGTGTTTTTTGTAAATCAGGTTTTCTATTGATGAATTATCTCAGTTTTTGTTTTTCTGGGGAAATCTTAATTTCTTATTAATTTGTGAAAATATACTTTTGCTGGATAAGGAATTCGTGGTTGATAGTCTTTCTTTCTTCATTTTAAATATGTCACCCCAATGTTTCTGGCATGCATGGTTTATGATGAGAAGTCAACTATTAATAAGTAGCTTCTCTCTTGCTACTTTGAAGATTCTTTCTTTGTCTTTGGTTTTGAAAGCTTGATTTTTATGATCATGCATAGAGTTTGTTGAGCTTCCTGAAAATATAAATTAATGTTTATCATCAAGTTTGAAGTATTTTAGCCCATTACTTCTTCAAGTATTCTCTTTGCCCTTTTTTCTCTCCTATTATTCTGAGACCCCTATTATGAGCTTGTTTGTAAACTTGATGATCTCTGAGGATTTCTTTTTTCTTCATACTAATTTTCCTTCTGTTTTTCAAGCTGGATAATCTCAGTTAACCTATCTTTAAGTTCAATGGTTCTTTTTTCTTATGGTTCTGTGGAAGCTGTTGCTACCTACATAACAACTAGATACACCATCTTTAACACAAACATTTACTGTTAGAGAATTTCCTCTCGTATAGAAAGTCATCTATTAGAATGACAATGTATTTGCTTGTGAAAATATTGCAACACCCTCTAAAAGTGGAATAATTGAATTTCAGATTTCTAGTTTAACCTCATTCATTTTATAGATGTAAAGCAGAAAAATAGATTAATTTACTTTTCAACAGAATTAGTTGCACAGTAAGGCCCTGGGGTGTTAGGATCTGTTTAATTCAAAGGAAGTAAACAATTTATCACAATGGGATTAGTGGTGGTAGGAGTAATTCTAATTTCTTCCTCCTGATTATACTATCAGTGGCATCTAGGTCTGTTTATAAAGAGAGAACTTCATAGGATTGTGTCAGGATATTTAGGTTAAGATGGGAAGAGGGGGCAGGAGAAGATTAACCAAAGAATTTATATACATATGCCATATGCATAACCCATGGACACAGACAATAGTGCTGTAAAGGCCTGGGTGGGGGATGAGGGGAGCGGGGGGCGAGCAGGTGTGAGGTGGAAGGGGTCAATTGAGGTAAAAAGGGGATATCTATAATACTTTAAACAGTAAAGATAACTTTTTTAAAAGATGGAATAAAGAGATATTTTATTATAATTTAGTCTATGTAACTTTTCCCTCTAGCCTCAAAAAATATCAACTTGTGGAAGTTAATTCTCTCCTCAATTTCTAAAAGCAAAGCAAGGAAGCAGTTTGCTTCCAACCTCCTCAGAATGGAAATACTTTCATTATATTTTTCTTTGATGATTATATAACTCAGTATTGTCCTGATTATGTTGGCAGTGTTCCAGTTGACATCAGGATGACTAAAGAACAAACATAGGAAGAAGGGAAGAGAACACCAAGGAGTTTAAATCTGTGATACTATCAGGGATCTCAGTGAGAAATAAGAGAAGGATCAGGGCTCAGGCCCAAATATAACATCTCATCACTCCTTCAGTAATTATTTACTGAGCACTTTCTATGGCCTAAACTCTAGGTGGGCTTGGCACTGGAGCTACAGTCACAAACCAGTTATAGTTTGTAGTAGTTTAATTGCTAAATTGACCCCTCTTCCCACTTTTCTCTGTATCTGCACCCTTTGCAATAGGTCCTCCTCTTTCATAAGTGGAAACTATTTTTTCACCCCTTGAATCAAACTTGGCCTTGATACTTGCTTAGGCCAACAGAATGAAAAGAAAAAAAAAAGATGTACTGGTTAGTACCAAGCCTAGGCTTCAAGGGACCATGCACTCATTCCTTGTTCTTTTGAAATCCTGCCTGGGCACTCAGTGCTGGGGAATGAGAGAGCACATTGGGAAGTAAAAGGGGCCCAGCTCATTGCTAGTGAACTTTCAGAGCAGAGCTCTTGACTGTAGATACCTAACAGGGTCCAGCTGAGATCTGAATGGTTCAGTGGCTTATAGATTCATGTGCTGAAGTTTTAAGCTACTAAGTTTTGATGTGGTTTCCTTAAGCAGCAAGAGCATGCTGATTTAGAGTTCCTAACCTCAAGAAACTTAGGATCCTATAGGTGCAAAAGCCAAATTCTGGTTTGCAGAAAAAGAAAACCTTACCGGACATGCTCAGAAGACAGTGTAAAGCCATAGTACTTCCTGATGTAATAACTCAAGGGCCAGAATGTCAGGTGTGACCAAACCAAGGAAGCATATGAAGGATGAGTAAAGATTTATTCTTCTTTAATGTGGACAGGAGGCAGAGAAGTGCTCTAAAATAAGGAAATGGCAGAGCATGTCACATTATTAAATGTCCTTTAGTGTGTGCTTACTAATATTTTCGCAACAAAATGGTCTCCATGAGCACCATTTCAGAATTATGGCCCAGGTCTCTGAGCCCAGAGGTTTCATGGAGTGATCTCTGCTATGTCTAGTATAAGTGAAACCTCAAGATCTGGAAACTTCCTTCCTGAGTTTTCTTTCAGAATTTCAAGTGCTGTAGGAAGTTCTTGTTTGAAAGAAGACAAAATATTTTACATTAATTTGGGAGGGGTATATTTTGAGCCTCATGATAGCTCAGCATAAACCAAGTCTATTCCAAACATGGTCTGATTCCCTAATAGTATGTCAGATACTGTGACTCTCTCTAACTCATGAAATTAGGTGAGGTAGACTTCCAGGGAGTGCTGCGCAAAACCGCTTATAATGCCACAGTCCATTGTGATAAGTAAAGTTCAGATAATAAGCAAGTGGCTGATGGAGGCTTGGGAAGATTTTCCTTTATGGGGATTTTTATTTTGAATAGTTTTTGTTGTTGAAGGATTTGGCCAATATACCAATTTCAAGGCTTAAATTTCTCTTTCACTGGAATGTGAAATTGCTCTCTACTATATCCAAAAATTACTCTTACTGCTACTATTACTATTATTACACACACACCTGCTCTTTAACACAATTACATGCCTTGCACTGTACTGTATACATATGATTTCATTTGTCCTCATGATAAACTTTTGAGGTTGTTATAGTATTATTATCCTCATTTTGCAGAAAAGGAAATTGATGTTTAGAACAATTTAGGAAGTTGCTTAGAATTACATAGCCAACAAGAGCATGAACCTATATGTGAAGTCAGGATTCCTGTGCCCAAGTCTAGTTTCCTTTTAATGATTCTGCTGTATTCTCTGTAAAACTGAGATGGATATCTCTCTTATCATCCTCAGAAGGCAGAATGAAGAGTCAAATGATATAAATGTTTCAAAATATCATTTGAATATAGTGCATTAAATGAGCCTGACAAGACACTTGAAAAAAGACCATTAAGGCAAGAACAGAGATGGAGAGAGAGAAAAGAAGGAGGTATCAATAATACAAAGACTATATTAATTAAGCATAATTTATCTGTCAAACACTCTTCTAAGCACTGAAAATGCAGTGAAGGCAAAGATAGACAAGATTTCTGCCTTCATGGAACATTTAAATAGAAGAGCCAGACTGTAAATAATTTAATATATTGAACAACTATGACAAATTCTTTGAATACAGTGAGAATGGTGATGTGATAGATACCAACTGAAGGGGCCAACTTTAAAAGAGATGACTGCTTAGGCCCGAGGAGTTGAGCCTCATAACAATGTTTCCTTCCTAATAAGAATAATCATGGTGGCAGTTTTTAATAACTTACCACCATCTTCTTTTTGAAGTCCTCTACTCTCCTTTTTTGACTCCTCAGTTTCACGCTTATTTGAATTTCTTCTCTCTCTGAGCCACCTTAACTGTTATCTCTTCCTCCACCCAACCTCTACATATTGGTGAACTTCAGGAACATATCTATGCGGACTCTTTAATTTCATCTTTAAATATATTTTCCAAATTTCAGAAAATAAGTCTCAAGCCTGGAGTCATCCTGACACTTCCCACTCCCTCACTTTTATATCCAATCCATCAGCGTCCTGCTCATTCCAACTCCTCGGGTTATCCTCGCTCCTTCTATGCTCTGAACTCACTAGATGACAGTGACACATCTCTTTCCTGGACACCTGCAGTTGTTCCCCTAACGGCCCCCTGCTTCCTTTCTTGCCCTCCTTCATTCAATTAGGACATTTAATAATGTGACATGCTCTGCCATTTCCTTATTTTAGAGCACTTCTCTGCCTCCTGTCCACATTAAAGGAGAATAAATCTTTACTCATCCTTCATATGATTCCTTGGTTTGGTCACACCTGACATTCTGGCCCTTGAGTTATTACATCGGGAAGTACTATGGCTTTACACTGTCTTCTGAGAGTGTCCGGTAAGGCTTTCTTTATCCTTTAAAAGTATAACTCAGATCATGTTACTACTCTGAAGTCCTTTAAATGCTGTCCTTTATACTAACAACAAAGTGAATCTCCTCATGATGGTTTCAGAGATCCTATACCATCTAGCTCCTGCTGTCCCTCTTACTTCATCTTCTATCACTATACTTCTGCTCACCATACTTCAGCCAATTTCCTAGTTTCCTTTCAAGGAAAGGTTCCCACAGTCTTCTGTTTCTGTACCTGAGTCCTCTCATACTTACAGAGATGTCATCTCCTTAGAGAAGTCTAACTGGAATGTTCTAGCTAATGCAGATCATTTCCTCATTCTGAATTCCAACACTAGTTGCTTCTTTCATAGAATTGCTTATGACTTGTTAAATTACTAGTATACTGTCTTGCTTCCCTATTACCAGTAGTTATGAAATCCATGAGAGCAGATACCACAACTGTCTTGTTTACTAGTTTCTCCTTAACATTGGCCATAGTGTCTAGTATACAACTATGCCAATAACTGTATGTTGAATGAGTGAAAGAGTAGAATGCTTACTATATGCCAGCCACCATCCCATGCACTTGGTATTACCTTTTTCAGTCCTCAAACGTTTCATTGTGGTAGGTACCAATATGATTCTCAATTTGTAGATGAGGGAATAGAGGCATGTAAGTGAGCTCCTTAATGACACGTGGTAACAGAAATGGAATGTCAACCCTGGTCTTAATTCCAGAGCTCAGAATACTTGCCCTTGTATTGCTTTCATAGCCTGTCAACTTTGAGCCACTAATTTGCATTAGTTAATTCTTTCTTTGTTTTGCTTTTCTGTTTAGATTTCTGAAATCCTGCAAAGTCTTTCAAGCAGAATATATGCCTATACATGTGGGTGGGTGGTTGCAGTAAAATGTATTGAATGTTATTGCAAATAATCAACTGGGAAGCTTACCCTTTTAATCTAACTTTTTTTTTGAAGACCTCTCAAGGATGTGTGTTACTGGGGAAGGTTGACCAAAACCACAGCACTATATATATTATTCACTGAGAGTCTAGTAGATTTCAGTCATGGAATCATGACTCACATTATTTATAATCCTCACTCTGATTTAAATGAAGTAGGTATTTTCATTCTCATTTCACAGTTGAGAAACCAGACTCAGAGTGGCTAAGAAATGAGTTTAATGTTGTGCAGCTAGTAAGTACTAAAGCCAGGTTTTGCTTCTAATTTTTGTCAGAATTCAAAGTAAATAGTCTTTGCAATATTGTTATATATTTTACCTTGCATCTCTCTATCTGCCAAAGTTTTCTAAAAATGTGTGTAAATGTTATAATATAGATATATAAATATATTTTCACCTCATTTTTCAGCTGAAGTATTTTGAAGGCTATTTTGTCCACATATTTTTATTTTCTGTTTCTTTACATCAGATTACAAGTATAAAAATCAATCAGATAGATCAGGATTACAAACTTTTCTGTAAAGAGCCAGGTAGTAAATATTTCATGCTTAATGGACCATATGTCTCTGTCACAACTATTCAATTCTGCTGCTGTGGGCCAAAAGCTTCCACATGAGCTTTTCTGTATCACAATAAAACTTTATTGAAACCAAATTTGAATTTTTATAATTTGTTATATGTCATGCAATAATGTTCTTTATTTTCAACTCTTTAAAAATGTAAAAATTGGAGGGGAGTAACCAAGATGGCAGCATAAGTAAACACCTACACCGCTGCCTCGCCCAATTTCAAAACTACAACTAAAAGACAAAACAGACATCATCCAGAACCACAGGAAGGCTGGCTGAGTGGAAATTCTACAACTAGAAGGAAAGTGAAAAGCACACTGAGACTTACAGGAGCTGCAGAAGGCAGAGATATGGAGGCACACATGAAGAGAGGGCTGGCAACTGAGTACATGGCTGGCTTTCTCAATCAGAAGGGAGACAAAAGCTCCTGATGGCTCTGAACTCCAGTTCCAGGTGAGACTCTGGGGATCCAGACTCAGACAGGGAGAAACTGGACTGTCTGGCAGTGGGCGAAACTTAAGGGCACCTTTCTCTTTAGAGGTGCTTGCAGCAATTACCAAGGGACACTGAGAGCCAGGGACCTCTTAAGGCAGGGTTGTCAGGAAGCCTTTGAATTTTAAACAAGCTGCAGCTGAGTCAGTGAGACCCAGAACATCCAAAAGAAGGCCCAAGGTTCTGCAGCAGCTTGCATTGCTTCACAGCTGGGCTTCATCTGGGCACCACGAAAACCCAAACAAAAAAGAGGAATCTGCATATTTCTCCATAGCTCCTGCTGAGTGGCCTCAGGCAGAGGCTAAATTAACACCTCCTTAGAGATCCAAGAGCCATTGTACCCAGGGGTCAGAGTGGAAACATCCATATTACAACTCCTCATCTCCATAAAGACACACTCAGGGGACAGACTCAGTGAGCATCAAAGCCCCACTGAAGCAAGTCTTGCCTCATATGGGTATCTCCAGCACAGAAGTTCTCCCATTGTAGACACAGTTCTCCCATCAGATCGTCACAGCCAATTGACCTGGAGGTCATTTCCCCCCAGTAATATATAAAAGCAATCAAGGCTAAACTACAAGACTGTACACACAGCCCACAAAGGGGTGCACCAAGAGTGTCCCTCTCAGGTAACTGGGGAGGCTTAGCCACTGGGCTCTATAGGACACCTAGCTCACAAAGCCACTCGACCAACTCAGGGAAGCAGCCAAAATGCAGAGACAAAAAGGTCACAAGCGAAAGAAATGGAGGAAAGCAAATGACTGGATATAGAGTTCAAAGCCACAGTTATAAGGTTTTTCAAGAATTTTCTAGAAAAGGCCAATAAATTTAGTGAGACCCTCGAGGATATGAAAAAAGGACCAACTAGAAATTAAGCATAAACTGACTGAAATAAAAAATATTTTACAGAAACCTAACAGCAGACCAGAGGAACGCAAGAATCAAGTCAAAGATTTGAAATACCAAGAGGTCAAAAACACTCAACCAGAAAAGAAAAGAGAAAAAAGAATCCAAAAATTTGAGGATAGTGTAAGAAGCCTCTGGGACAACTTCAAGCGTACCAACATCAGAATTATGGGGGTGCTAGAAAAAGAGAGAGAGCAAGATACTGAAAACCTATTTGAAGAAATAATTACCCAAAACTCCCCCCACCTGGTGAAAGAAACTGACTTACAAGTCCAGGAAGTGCACAGAACCCCAAACAAAAAGGAATCCAAAAAGGACCACACTAAGACACATCATAATTCAAATGCCAAGAGCAAAAGTCAAAGAGAGAATATTAAAAGCAGCAAGAGAAAAACAGTCAGTTACCTACAAGGAAGCACCCATTCGATTGTCAGCTGATTTCTTAAAAGAAACCAAGCAGGCCAGACGGGAGTGGCAAGAAATATTTAAAGTGATGAATAGCAAGAACCTAGAACCGAGATTACTCTACCCAGCAAATCTATCATTCAGAATTGAAGGTCAGATAAAGAGCTTCACAGATAAGAAAAAGCTAAAGGAAGTCATTACCTCCAAACCAGTATTATATGAAATGCTGAAAGGTATTTTTTTTAAGAGGAAGAAGAAAAAGGTAAAAATAAAAATTATGAACAACAAATACATATCTATCAGCAAGTGAATTTAAAAATCAAGTGAATTAAAAATCTGATGAACAGAATAAACTGGTGAATATAATATAATCAGAGGCATAGAAAGGGAGTGGACTGACAATTCTCGGGGGAGGGGGGAAAGGGGTTTGGAGAGTGCGTGAAGAGACTGGACAAAAATTGTACACCTATGGATGAGGATTGTGGTGGGGGGTGGCAAGAGCAGAGTGTGGGGTGAGAACTGAGTGGAGGGGAGCTCTGGTGGGTGAAAAAGAGGAACAATAATATTTATTTTAAAATAATAATAATAATAAATAAAAATGTAAAAATTGCTCTTAGCTATACAAAAGCAGGCCATTGGTCCAATTTGCCTTGTGGCTCATAGATTTCAACCCCTGAGCTACATCAATATTATGTAGGCTCCAGGGTAGTTTAAACTTTTTAAAAAAATTTTTTAATTCATTAATGCTCTTGGGTGTGTTTTAAAACCCTTAATTCACCAATTAAGTAGATACTGAATTAAAGCAAGTGATTGTATTAATTTGTTCTTCACTTTAAAGGGGTACAAAGCAATATAGAGGGAAATATTATAGTGATTAAAATTCAATTACTGTGTCATTGTCAGTGCTACCTATTGCTTAGAAGAGTCACATCAATGAATTTACAACATTTATATAATGCCCTTTTCACAGAGTCCTCTTACCTTTTCAATAATACCTTTGAATAGAAAATAAATGTCAATGAATTAAGTAGAATAAAAAGTGGAATCGCTATTAAAATTAAAAAATGTCACAATGGTGCCTGGCTGGCATGGCTCAGTGGTTGAGCATCAACCTATGAACCAGGAGGTCATGGTTTGTTTCCGGGTCAGGGCACTTGCCTGGGTGTGGGCTCTATCCCCAGTGTAGGGCATGTAGGAAGCAGCGGATACATGATTCTCTCTCATCTTTAATGTTTCTATCTCTAGCTCTATTTCCCTTACCTCTCTGAAATTAATTATTTTTTTTAATTTCACAATAGGGACAACTAGACAATTGGATTTGGTGAAGTCAACTAGATCTCATATTGTCTTTAGCTTCTTTGCTAGCAAGAATTTGATTCTTGACCTGCATTTTTTTTCTTCTAGATGCTTGTATGTACAAAATGGTATACCTTTAGATTTAAAGAGATAGAGATTTTAACTTCTGGTGAGAAATTTCTAGCTGAGCCCAAGCTAGGTTTCAATCTGGCTGTGTCCAAAGAAGTGGAGCTCTATCTAAGCAGTGCCCAGGCTATACTGAAGGAGCCAATTGGCTTGGCAGGTAGGTGGAAAGCAACCTGGCTAGGAAGAGTGGCATGCCAGAGAAAATGGAAGAAAGGGAATGCAAACTGCTGCCTCTTCCAGTCCAGGAACTCCTGAAGTCTATGTCTGAGTCTTAACAAGAGAATATTTTCTTCTACAAGTATGCAAAATACAATATGGTTTAGCCCCTTGAGACATGAGATAAAGGCTACATGCTTTACTAGATGCAAGGTCTTTCAACTTGAAGAATACCAACAGCTGGTGGGTAGAGCAGAAGTCCCATAGAGGCCATGTGCAGCAGTAGCAGCTGCAGGCACAAGTTCTGCCCTCCAGTAGCTCTGAGGGTAGCAGACATCCCCATAGAAATAAAAGAATGAAAAGAAAGACTTCAGAGTGAGCCCATGTTGGGTCACCCAAATCTCTCAGAAGTTTTATTGGGTGAGACTACAGAGCCACCCCTGTTAAGTATTTGTAGGTGACAAGACAGATTCATTGAGTAAAAATGACTTGATGTGATATCAGTTAAGACCATAGGTTGGAAAGGGGTTAAAAGATAAACAAAGAAGCATAACCAGGAGTAACTTTTGAGCTAGGTAGTAGAAAACTTTCAAATAAAAAGACAATGTTTTTTTTTCCAGAGGATTTGCATTTAGACAGACTGGCCATTATTAGTTTTGAGCTTTGTAGAATTTCTTCATATTTGAATTTGGACAATAATACTCACCTTAAAGAATCTTTAGGGGAATTAAATTATATCATACTTATGAAGTTCATGGACTTAAAGATGTTTCATCAAAGCTAATTCTCACTCTTATTATTACTATTAGCATCAATGCTAACATTTTTGCCTATATAGTCCAAACAGATGCAGGGGATAACTAGTGTCTGTCAAAACCTTATCCATGAGTTTGGAGACATTGTTTTTAGACAGTCAATTGAAAGAAAATAAAAACTTGGCTTTGGTGAGTGTCAGAATTCTTATCTAGCAAGCAATCATATGCAATCAGACATGCCCAACCCCATGCTACATCTCTTTACCAGACACATTATTTTCAGATTATGACAACATTTACAAGTCTGAATTCCCTGAGTTAATATCTCTTACCCTCCAAGTGCCTCCAATTACTCTCTTTAATTATTATAGTTAGACACAGGCAGAGAAGAGGAGTTGAGTAAACCACATTTTCCAAAGGGGGAAGTTGGTCAAGAAAATGTTAACTAGAGTAGGGTGTTCATAAAATAGTCAGGACAAATTTCTATGAGACTAGTGAGCCCAGCAGGACATTCTGAAAGCTGGCACGTCAGTAACTTCCTCTTAGACACCATTAACATAACCTGTTGCCTTTGGGCCAGTGCCTAGGAACTAATCTCCACTTGTTGCTGCTATAGAATTTACATTTTCCTCTTTGTCCAATTATTTGTCTGCATTTCCAACCTTATAGAGACATCCAAGTTTATACCATTCTTGAATTTTATTTTTAATTGGTTTTGAAATTATTTTTAAAATTTTGATAATATGTTCATTTTAGAAAACTTGAAAAAATTCACAAAAACCTTCCATAATCCCAAACTTCAACAATAAAATAATCATGTCACATTCTTAATCTATTTCCCATATGAAAGATTATTATTTTATTATATATAATGTATCTTTCATAACAAAATGGTACCATGTATACATATTTTTCCCTGCATGCTGCTTACTTTTCTTATTTACTTACATTATAGTACTTAATAAACTATAATATTTCCACACCATTTAATATTCTTCTAGTGCATGATCATTTTCATGACTACATTATATGAATGTACCATAATTTATTAAACAATACCCTATTTTGACATTTAGGTTTTTCAAAATTTTTCACTATAATGACTAATGTTTGAATGAAGATTTTATAGATAAATATTTGCACATCCTTAATTATTTCCTTTTAATAAATTTCTGGAAGTGAATTTCGTGGAAGGTATTATTTCAAAAATGTTTTATGGGAATATTAAATCATCATACATGTCCTCAAATATCTAATAAGAGCTTTTGCTGCCTCACACCTTTATAAATTCTGGTAACTATAATTTTTAATTATCAATTTTGCTAATGTTATTGCAGTAAATGTTATTTTAATGTTTATGCTATTTTTATTTTCACTTTGGTTACTGACAAGACAGGTTTTATTTTCCTCATCTGATTATCATTTTTATTTCTCCGTTTGTATATTGCTAACCTGGGTCCTCTGATCATTTTCTAATTGTATTAATTTTATTATAATCTGCATGAGCTTTTAAATTTAGTAGTTGCTGTTTGTCTGATATCTTACAATAAAATGCACATTTTTATTTCCTTAAATTCTCATTACATTTTAATTTTCCATATGGTTGTTGTTAGCCATATAACATTTTTAAATGTATTTAAAAATATGTTTCAGAGATGGAGCGGGAGGAACCAAGATGGCGGCATAGGTAAACACCTATCTTGCTTCCCCACACAGCAATTTCAAAACTACAACTTAACGACAGAACAAAAATCATCCAGAATCACCAGAAAGCTGGCTGAGTGAAAATTCCACAAATAAAAGTAAAGATAGGACACTGTGACTCAGAGGAGTGGCAGAGGGTAGCATTGAAGATACGCTTGGAGTCAGAGGTTTGGAGCCATGCGCACGCAAGTGAGCAGAGAGGGCAGGCAGCTGCAAACCTGACTGGTTTTTTCGAATGGGGAGGAAGACAAAGGTGTCCCACTGCACTGATTTCCCAGTTCTGGGCGAGGTGCAGGGAACCCACACTTATACAGGGTGAAACTGGACAGTAGGGAAGCATGCTGAAACTCAGGCACTGCAAAGGTCTGCGAGCTTGTGGAGAGGGTGAGCTTATGGAGAGTGCATGTAAACAGCAGAGGTACGTAAGTGTACAGAGAGGACTCATGACTTGCTCTCTCATTCAGGAAACCATTGGACTGCATTGTTTTACAACCCTGGGTGAGACTTTGGGTGTGTAGACTCATTTGGGGTAGAGCTCGGCGGCAGCTTTCTCTCATAGGTGCTTGCAGCCATTACCACCTAGCACAGAGACCCAGGTTCCACATAGGGTGGAGCTGGTGCTGCCTGCTCAGTCCGAAGACACCACCCATCCAACCTGAGCACAACTGACCCTGACAGTCGATTGACCTGGAAGTCAAACCCTCCTCGTGTTAACAACAATAATCTAGGCTTAACTTCAACAAGACTGTGCAACCCATAAAGGGCTGCACAAAGAGTATCCACCTCAGGTAATTGGGGAGGCTGAGCTACTTGTCCCTTAGAGGATATCTACCACACAAAGCTAATCAACCAACTCAGGAAAGCAGCCACCATGCAGAGTAATGGAAAGAAATCAGATGTGAAAGAAATGGAGGGGAAAAAAACGAATGGACATAGAGTTCAAAACCACAGTTATAAGGTTTTTCAAGAGGCTCATTGAAAAGGCCGATGAGATTGGGAACTAAGATGGCGGCAGAGGCAAAACACCTATCTTGCCGTCATAATCAGCAATTTTAATACTACAACTTAACGAAAGAACAAACACCTTCCAGAATCACCAGAAAGCTCGCCGAATGAAAATTCCACAAATAAAAGTGAAGATAAGACACTGTGACCCGGAGGAGCGGCAGCGGACCGCGTTGAAAGATTCGCCCGGAGAGAGGTTTGGAGCGCACGCCGCGGAGAGGGCGGGCGGCTGGAGACCGGCCAGCTTTCTCGAACAGGGAGACAAAGGCGTCCTACTGGGCTGATTCTCCAGCTCTGGGCGAAGTCCAGAGAACCCACTATCACACGGGGTGAAAACTGGACAGTGGGAGGGCATGCCGAATCTCGGGGGCTGCCGGGTCTCCCAGCTTGTAGAAAGGCAGCTCACGCGAACAGCTCGGCTGTGTGACGGCGCAGAGAACACACCACGACTTGTCTCTCATTCGGAAAACCGTCAGACTGCTTTGTTTTACGACCCTGGGTGAGACATTGCGCATGCAGACTCATTTTGGGAAAGTCTGAATTCCCCCACAACCGGCAGCCTGTGGAGCTCCGCAGCGGCTCTCTCTCAGAGGTGCTGGCGGCCATTGCCCCCGTCACAGAGTCCCTGGGGCCGCATAGGGCGGAGCTGACGCTGTCTGCTTGGCCCGGAGACTCCTCCCACCCAACCTGAGCACAGCGGAGCTTCACAGACAATTGGCCTGGAGGTCAACCCTCCAAGTGCTAACAACGATTAACTGAACTTAACTTCAGCAAGACTGTGCAGCCCACATCCACCTCAGGTAACTGGGGAGGCTGAGCCACTGTCCCTTGTAGCACGTCTACCACACAAAGCTAATTGACCAACTCAGGGAAGCAGCCACCATGCAGCAACATGGAAAGAAATCAGATGTGAAAGAAATGGAGGAAAAAAACCGACTGGACATGGAATTCAGAACCACGGTTATAGGGTTTTTTAAGAGGTTCCAACAAAAGATAGAGGCCTATAAGGAAATAAGCAAGACCACAAAGGAAATGAGTGAGTCCTACAAGAAAATGAACAACACCCTTCAGGATATAAACGAGAGCTTCAAAGAAATTATTAAGATCAACGTGGAAATGAATGAAACCCTCAAGGATATAAAGCAGACTCTCAAGGATATGAAAAAGGACCAACCAGAAATTTAGCATACACTGACTGAAACAAAAAATATTATACAAAGACCTGAAAGTGCCCTGGAGCACCCCAAGAACCAAGTTAAAGATTTGAAATACAAAGAGGTAAAATCCACTCAGCTGAAAAAGCAAGAAATCAAAAGAATCCAAAAAATTGAAGATAGTGTAAGGGGCCTCTGGGACAACCTCAAGCATACCAACATCCGAATTATAGGGGTGCCAGAAAAAGCGAGAGGCCAAGACAATGAAAACCTATTTGAAGAAATAGTGACTGAAAACTTCCCACACCTGGTAAAGAATTTGACTTAGGATTCCAAGAAGTGCACCGAACCCCAATATATAGGAACCCTAAGAGGACCACGCCGAGGCACATCATAATTAAAATGCCAAGAGCAAAAGACAAAGAGAGAATATTAAAAGCAGCAAGAGAGAAACAGTTGGTTACCTATAAGGGAGCACCCATACGACTGTCAGCGGATTTCTCAACAGAAACGATGCAGGCCAGACGGGAGTGGCAAGAAATATTCAAAGTGATGAACAGCAAGAATCTACAACCAAGATTACTCTATCCAGCAAAGCTATCATTCAGAATTGAAGGTCAGATGAAGTGCTTCGCAGATACGAAAAAGCTAAAGGAGTTCATCACCACCAAACCAACATTATATGAAATGCTGAAAGATATTCTTTAAGAAGAGGAAGAAGAAAAAGGTAAAGATGAAAATTATGAACAACAAATACACATCTATCAACAAATGAACATAAAAATAAAGTGAATTGATAGGCTGTTGAACAGGATAGACTGGTGAATATAACAGAGACTTGGACATAGAGAGGGAATGGACTGACAATTCTTGGGGAGAAAAGGGTTGTGGGAAGTGCAGCAAGAGACTGGACAAAAATCTAGCAACAAGGGGAGAGGACAGCGGGGAGGGGGAGGTGAGGGTGGAGGGTGGGGTAGGTACAGGGTGGAGGGAAGCTATAGGGGGATAAAAAGGGGAAACAATGTAATTAATAAACTGAACAATAAAGATAAAAAAAAAAGGCCGATGAACTTAATGAGACCTACAAGGAATTGAACAAGACCTACAAGGAAATGAATGAGATCTACGAGGAAATGAATGAGACCTACTAGGATATGAACAAGACCCTCAAGGATATGAAAAAGGACCAACTAGACATTAAGCATACACTGACTGAAATAAAAAATATTATACAAAGACCTAAAAGTATTCTAGAGGACTGCAAAAACCAAGTCAAAGATTTGAAATACAAAGAGGCAAAATCTAGTCAGCCAGAAAAGCAAGAAGCCAAAAGAATCCAAAAAATTGAAGATAATGTAAGGGGCCTTTAGGACAACCTCAAGCATCCCAACATCTGAATTATAGGGGTGCCAGAAAAAGAGAGAGAGCAAGATAATGAAAGCCTGTTTGAAGAAATAGTGACCAAAAACTTCCCCAGCCTGGTGAAAGAAATTGACTTAGGAGTCCGAGAAGCACACAGAACCCCAAACTCTAGGAATCCAAAGAGGACCACATCAAGACACATCATAATTAAAATGCCAAGAGCAAAGGACAAAGAGAGAATATTAAAAGCAGCAAGAGAAAAAGTTAGTTACCTACAAGGGAGCACCCATTTGATTGTCAGCTGATTTCTTAAAAGAAACCAAGCAGGCCAGACGGGAGTGGCAAGAAATATTTAAAGTGATGAATAGCAAGAATCTACAACCAAGATTACTCTACCCAGCAAATCTATTATTCAGAATTGAAGGTCAGATAAAGTCCTTCGCAGATAAGCAAAAGCTAAAGGAATTCATCACCACCAAACCAATATTATATGAAATGCTGAAAGATATTCTTGAAGAAGAAGAAGAAGAAGAAGAAGAAGAAGAAGAAGAAGAAGAAGAAGAAGAAGAAGAAGAAGAAGAAGAAGAAGAAGAAGGAGAAGAAGAAGAAGAAGGGGAAGAAGGAGGAGGAGGAGGAGGAGGAGGAGGAGGAGGAGGAGGGGAAGAAAAAAGAAGAAGAAGAAGAAGAAGAAGAAGAAGAAGAAGAAGAAGAAGGAGAAGGAGAAGGAGAAGGAGAAGGAGAAGGAGAAGGAGAAGGAGAAGGAGAAGGAGAAGGAGAAGGAGAAGGAGAAGGAGAAGGAGAAGGAGAAGGAGAAGGAGAAGGAGAAGGAGAAGGAGAAGGAGAAGGAGAAGGAGAAGAAGAAGGAGAAGGAGAAGGAGAAGAAGAAGAAAATAAAAATTATGAACAACAAATACACATCTATCAACAAATGAATCTAAAAATCAAGTGATTTAAAAATCTGATGAACAGGATAAACTGGTGAATATAACAGAATCATGGGCATAGAGAGGGAATGGACTGACAGTTCTTGGGGAGAAAAAGGGTGTGGGAGGGGCAGCAAGAGACTGGACAAAAATCATGCACCTATCAGAGAGGACAGTGGGTGGGAGGTGAGGGCAGAGGGTGAGATGGGTACTGGGTGGAGGGGAGCTATAGGGGGGAAAAAAGGGGGACAATGTAATTAATAAACTGAGTAATAAAGATTAAAATATTTTTTAAAATAAAAATAATAAATAAAAATATGCTTCATTTCTGATTTTATTCTCTTAGACTTTTGTTAACTTGATAGAAATAAGCATCACTTATATTTTATCTGTGATTTTATTAGGTACATTTTTTCTACTAAGGTTACTCTCAAATCCATAATTATTTTACAACAGTGGATTGACTTTTATTTTTTTACTAGAGGCCCAGTGCATGAATTCATGCACAGTGGTGTCCAGCTGGCCTGCCCTCAATGGAACCCATCAAGGATGGTGCTGGCTGGAGGAAGGGGCCGGCTGGTGGAAGGGACTGTGGGAGGGCTCCAGGGAGTGTCTGGACATTTTACTCAGTCCTGAACTGTGGTCTCCAGCAGGAAGCTAACCTACCAGTTGGAGTGTCTGCCCCCTGGTGGTCAGTGCACATCACAGCAAGAGGTTGAGCAGCTTTAGCATATCATTAGTATATTATGCTCTGATTGGCTGAGTGGACGACCAGATGACTGGACACCTAGCATATTAGGCTTTTATTATATAAGATAAGTACATAGTGTTTGAGTCTTCTCCACGTAATGAGGATAGGGAATCTTTTGTTTCCATGTGCTATCTGTTAATTCTGTAGGGATGTGGCAGTATTGTACTATTTTCCATATTCTTGAATTGTCACAATTTTTCCTTATTTTTCAAAGGCTTCACACCAATGCCACACTTCCCACCTGCTCTCTGTCAGTATCTGAATGACACAGGGACACTCGGTCAGGTGCTCTTCTGGGAAAGGTAGTTCTCTGGAGACTGCCTTGAGCGGTGGCCTCAACAACATTCCTTAGAATGGTCCTGTAGTGTAAGACACTACCAATCAGCCTTCTTCCTTGGAGTCAGACCTGCACCAATGTCTGAAAGTTCTCCTGAATGCTTCTGATTTTTCCCATTTTCTCTCCTTGACATTTCCCCTAATAATTTTCTAAACATTAAGTCCTAAAAGTAAATGGTCTATGTTTGTATTAACCTAAAAGTAAAAGGTCTTTCAAAGTGAGAGGCAACAAGTATATATATGAGATTAAAAGGGGAAAAAAAGAACAGCTATTTGGGAATCACTGATTCAGGCAGAAACCCAAATAGTGTTCCAATTAGGAGACAAAGGCAACGGTTACCTAGGAGAAAGGGGAAAAGGGGCTATTATATCTGTAGAAGGAAGACATTTCTGTTGGTGCAGATAAGCTAACAGAGTGACTCTAATTCAGTCCAGTAGCATCAGTCCAGTAGTCATATCTGCTTTCTTGTTACTTTTAGAAATAATTCTTTGGAACCTGATATTGCATTGGGCCCAATCCAAAGACTATTTTGCCCTGTTTTAACATTCCCAAGGAGTGAGGCATAAGATGTGCAAGGCAGTTCTTATGGGATGGCAGCTCCAACTCCATTTGAAGGTGGCTCCATTTGTTTTATTTGTTTTATTTATTTTTTTTTTTATTTTACATTTGATTCTTGGAGGACGCAGACTAACATGTCAGGTATGAGTGAAGCAACTCCTTAGGAGTAAACTCACTGTGATCCATCAATAACTAGACAAACACAGGGAAGCTTTTAGGTTTGAGTGGAGAGGCTCCAGCTATGAGCCCCAAGCTTTAGAGGACAATGAAGAGAACAGATGCTGACAATATAGTGATTTTTTTGTACCCTTGTCCCAGACCCCACAAATGTGATGAGTCTGACCCTCCTCCTCAAAGGAATGTCGCCAAAACCAGTTTGGCTCAGTGGATAGAGCATCAGCCTGTGGACCTAAAGGTCCCAGGTTTGATTCCAGTCAAGGGCATGTACATTGGTTGCGGGCACATCCCCATTAGGGGGTATACAGGAGGCAGCTGATCGATGTTTCTCTCTAATCAATGTTTCTGATTTTCTATCCCTCTCCCTCTCTGTAAGAAATCAACAAAATATATTGAAAGATAATAAAGGAATGTCAAAAAGTGTTCTTTATAACAAATTATCTGTGTTGTTGAAAGTATTACAGATGTCCCCTCTTTCCCCTCCCATTAACCTCCTCCTTCCTACTTCCTCCCCCTCCCCAGACCTTTACTGCACTATTGTCTGTGTCCATGGGTTAGGCCCATGTTGGCGAACCTATGACACCGTGTCAGCACTGACACGCGTAGCCATTTTTCAATGACATGCAGCCACATGTGGTTGTATACAGAGCAGTATGGGGCTGCATGCTGAGAAGGACTTTTCATGAGGATGAAACATTTGCTGTAGTGTAGTGTAGACACTCTGTGCCAGAGGTCTGTAGGCCAAAACAACAGAACTCCAGCACAGAGCGTCTAGTACTGGTACTTCCAGTTAGGCCATTAGGGAATCTTTGACCTCACTTCTGGCCAGCGGAGCAGGGAGCAGTGGAATGCCATGGGGGACGAATCTCTGGGGACCCTGTGATCGCCATTATCAGCAACCACATAACCACAGCAACCATCATCCAATCTACTGTTCTGTGGTGTTGTGTATTTTGCATTGACCATCATTATTGAGATAAGTGAGGGGGAGGCTGGCAGAGGCAACGGCCTATGCTATAGGTGCAATTTCCCACCATTAGAAATAGTGGCAGCCATCTTAATTTATATAAGGAACATCATTTTGCAGCATAGTGCAGACACCATTTCACCACTATTACTGTTGTACATCCTTATTAACCCCTATTTTTGCTTATTAACTTTGCCCTTTCCTAAAAGACAGTTACATGTGCCATCTTGTGGTCAGTTAGGGTCATTAACTCCTAATTGCCTGCAAGGCTAACAGGTTATCTATAATTCTATCTTCTGTCACTGCCCCCCTGATGGAGAACTCAAAAAATAAAAAAACCAAGGTTAAGTAAGGAGGTGGTAGTAGCAGTAGCCGACCCTTTCAAGAGACATGAACCAAGATGTATGGCATTATAGAAAAAAATGGCAGATCATTTTGCATTCTATGTACTGAAACAGAAGTAAGCAGAACGTGGAATATAAATAGATATTTTGAAATTAATCGTTCCCAGCTCTTGAAAAAAAGTAAGGATAAAAGGAAGGAATACATTTCCAGACAGCTACACCTTTAAAAGAGCCAATCTAATTCCATTCTTAAATTTATAAAAGGCTCTACAAATTTAACATCTGCAAGTCTGAGCATTGCTCGCTCCATAGCTCAGCATGGAAAAGCACTCAGTGAGGGAGAATTTATTATTATAAAACTCTCTTAAGATGTGCACCAGTTCTATTTCACAATATGCAGAATAAAGATGCAATTATTAAGAGAATATCTGAGTTACCACTCAGTAGAAATATCATAAAAGACCGAATAATGAGACTGAACACAAACATACAACATCAATTAAAGAGAGACATAAGTAGTTGTCAGTATTTTTCAATCTCTCTTGATGAAACTACTGATGTCACATTACATGCTCAGTTGGCCATTATTGGTTGATATTCTTATGGTCTCACAATGAGAGAAGAGTTGATAAAGTTAGTATCAGTGCCAATAAGTATATCAGGAAGCAAAATATGTAAGGTTGTTATGCAAACATTCTGTGACCTAAGCATTGATATCTCTAAAGTTGTGTCAGTGATGACAGTTGGGGCACCAAACATGGTGGGGAAAAAAAGTCAGATTTGTCAAGTTGTTTACAGAAGCTATTGGACATCCTATTGTGCCTTTTCATTGCATTATTCATCAGGAGGTTTTATGTGCCAAGGCAGGATTCACCGACTTAAACGACGTAATGTCAGTTGTTACAAAAATAGTTAATTTAATAGCTGCTCGCCCCTTCACAAGTGAGAATTTTTTGCACTTTTACTGGATATTGATTCCACCTACAGTATACTGCTGATGTACAATAATGTAAGATGGCTGAGCTGAGGCAATGTTCTTGAGTGCTTTGTGGAGTGCTTTGAAGAAATTAAGGTATTTCTTGAGGTTAAGGATCTGGGAAACTTTTCTCAGCTCAATGATGATAAATGGGTCAATACCCTGATATTTTTACAGATATCTCTGTTCATATTAATGAACTGAACTTAAAGTTACAAGGTTTTGGTAAAAGTATTGATGTTATGTTTGGATACATAAAAGCTTTTGAAAGTAAACTTAAAATATTCAAGCGAGATATAGAAACTAAAACTTATCAGTATTTTCCTCGAGTAACAAAGTATTTTGAGAAGGCCAGCGCAGCTGTACAAAATGAAATGAACCCTTGCATATAAAGTACCAGCATGTTTTAGACTTGTTACTTGACCAGTTCAGTGATAGATTTAATCAACTTAGAAGCCTAGAACAGACCATAAAGATAATTACATATCCTGATGTAGTACTCTAGATTAGTTTGGAATTAAATGGTTTCCAATGGATGCAAATTGATGATTTGGAGATGCAACTTGTAGAATTTCAAGACAGCATCTGGGCTCAGGTGTTTGTCGACTTGAGGTCTAAGCTTGAGTATCTGGAAAGATGCCACTTGGAGAATCAAGAGGAGTGCACTATCAGCAGGAAATTTGGAGTGCCTGGAACTGACTACCAGACACTTTTAGCACCCTGAAAAATATAGCAATGGCTTTACTCACAATTTTTCCCTCTACATACTTTTGTGAAAGCTTATTCTCAGCATTAAATAATATCGAAACCAACAAAACAAACAGATTAACAGATGAAGTTTAGTAGTGCTTGCTTGGGCTTGAAGTGTACAAAATACCAACCTTCAATTGAAGGTTTAGCCAATGAAATTCAGCAACATAAAAGTCACTAATAGGCAGGTTAATTAAAGAATTCCCCTCCCCCTCACATATCTTAGTTCACGGCACCCCACACACGTTAAATAATGTCAAGACCAACAAAAGAAACTGACTGACAGATGAATAAAGAAGTCACTAAGCAGGTAAGTTAAATAATTAGTTTTTGGTTTATTAAATTCCATTATATATTACAAATTGTACATTTTTGTTATTTAAACTATAAATATCATGAAACTATGGTTTTTTTCTCGAAGTCACAAACCACCTGAGTTATGCTCAGTTTTTTGGCGAATTTTGACACACCAAGCTCAAAAGGTTGCCCATCAGTGGGTTATGCCCATAAGGTCTTTGGTTAATCTCTTCCCCCTTCTTCCTTCCAACCCCCCACTTCCCTTTGAAATTCTTTGGCCTGTTGCATGCTTCCATGTCTCTGGATCTATTTTGTTTGTAAGTTTATTTTGTTTGCTAGATTCCACATATAAATGAGCAAAAAATGTTCTTTTGGTAGCTATGTGTGGTTGGACCCAGATCATTTATTTGTAAGTTTCTTTTTTTAAAAAAATGTAACTTGGGGGTTAGTATTTGATTTCTGGGTGTCTGGGAAACCAAACTACTTTAATGCAGATAAATAGTGTTTGTCAGGCTCCCTTAACTAGGCAGGGGATTGGTAGTTAACCTGATCATAGAGTAATGTTTTCCAGAGGACATTATTGTATAGATTCTTGCATTAAACAATTTCAGCATCTGTGGCGCTCAGCCAGTTTTCATTCTGGTAATAGAGATTACAGTCACTGAACCACTGAGTTCCTTCAAATTGAGGACATACCACAGCAGCACAGAATCTTTGCAATAAAAGAGAGATCACCTTTCATTTGGGGAAACTGAGGCTCAGAGAGGTTAATCAATGTGAAATAAGTCGCACAGCTGCTTACTGAGGCTTAAGGCCATCCAACAGATAATGATTCACAGAGTGTTCCCCCATACTCTTGACTGAAGGCATATTCTGTTAGAGGCAATGCAAACCAATGAGCAGTAGGTCATGGGTGATGTGGACAGGAGTGTTATTTACAGCCTGGTGTCACTTTCCATGGATTACTTCAGCTCTGTCACTGGGATTGCCATAAAACCATTGGCTGATTTATTCTGGGTCTCCTGGCCCCATCTCATAAAGGCATTTTTGTAATTCTCACCAGAGACCATCCTCTGGGATGACAAATAACATCGATCATTAAAAATGACATCCATAATTTTGCAGCCAAGGAAGACGACCTCTTAAAGCTGTCAGTGAGACAAAAGGGGTTTTAGGAGATGCTGATGCAATCTCTTTAAAATCTTTAGAAATTCTAACGAGTAATATGAACTGCCCGTTTTGGAATTGCAGGATTAATTGTGCTAAAGCATATCCCCCCTGCCCCCCCCCCCCCCCACACACACACACTCTGGCTGTCAATGGAAGTGAGGTTTGAGGCTTCCAGGGTTCCCTGCAGCTCAGTCATTAGCTTGCTGCATAGCCCAGGAGGCAAAGGAGTTAATGGGCTTTATCCAGATTTGGAGGAATGGAGGGCAGGCAGGGGGACAGGGAAAAAGCTCACTGTCTGTTGTACGAAGAGGAGGTGGGAAACAAAGCCACACGGAAATTAGGGAGACAGAGACCTTCAACAGCACCAGCTCTGCTTTGAGGCTGGTGGTCATTCACACAATGAAGTGCAACCTGCACCTCAGACCCTCAGTTTTATAGCAGCTGAGTCAGTCACCTTAATAAAGAGTAGTGTCTCTCTCTCCTCATTAAGTTTTCCAGGACATCAAAATTGCTGAGTCGTCAGCCGTGTCATTCTCCAGAGCTCTGTGAAAAATAAAGGGAGATAAAAAAAAATTAGACATCCATTTACAAAAATAAAAATAAATTGGTGGGACAGGGAAGAAGAAAGGAGTGATTCTGATCCTCAAGTCCTTTTCTCACCGGAGGCAGGGCGCCTGTTAGTCTCAATAAGCAGAAGCTCAGAGCACCAGGACTAATGAACAGACTTGCTCTCTCCAAAGGGAAAGCAGGAATTTTGCAAAAAAAAACAAACAAACAAACAAAAAAACTGTGACTCTGTAGAAGAAGGGCTGCAGCTGAGAGGGTGGCGCCCCAGAGGGGTGATGGTGCATCTGAGGGAAACATCTCCACTAGGAGCCCACATATCAGTGAACATTGTTGGTGACTGCAGCAGCAATATGACCTATGGGCTCCAACCACATCATCCACACCAGTTTTGCTTCTCCATGTCAATTTCAAATATGCTACTTGATTTTTCCCATTGGATATTTTTTAGAGCAAACTTTAACTGCGGCAATTCTTGCACAAGAGTCTGAGCAGCTGATGACCTACATAGTTAGTTGCTCTTGGTTCCTTGAAAGCTTTCTCTGTTTTGTCACCAGATTTAATGTTTTGCTTCTCTGTTCTTGGTCTGCAGTGAACTGCGGCTTGATCCCCTGCAGTCCCTAGGGTTCCCAGGCTGGGGAGCAGAAGGTGTGCAGTCAGCATGTCAGACTCTGTGGTGGAAGGCAATGCAAGGGGGTGGAATAATTCTATGCCATTGTTTGCTGACTTGGCTTTTAGTGTAAATACCTCCTGTTTCCCAGATATCTCTTCCATAATTACCAAGCATGGTTCTATTTTCAGTGCAATAGCTGAGAAGGTGTAATTGGATACCACAGAGGCAGATTATTTTCTCTTTCTTTAAGGGTTTTCCTCCCACTATCATCATATAATCTTCTGTTCCCACTCACTCCTACCAAGTACTCCTCATGCTGTATCAGAACAGATGCTGGCTCTGAGATTCTTTCTGCTTATCAGTTATATTGCTTAAAAACTGAAAAGGTGGTGAAGCAAGGTTGGCAGGAGAGCCTTAACATTCTCCCAGCTTGACTACACTTAACAGGATTCTTCCTAACTATAGGCTGCTGGCCTCTCTTTTCTTAGAGCATTTACTTTAAAAGCTTGCAATTGTAAATTATTTCTCTTCTCCTTTGGGTGGAGATGTTCTATAATTCAAGAATGTCTTTCTCAAGAATCTGGAAGCCAGCCCTTGAAATGGAATCAAGAAAGATAATGCCCCATTTCATAGTCTCTGTGGGAGAACAGGACCTTAATTTTGATTAGTGACAATTAAAAACACTGATGGCTAATCATATTGACCTGTCTCACATCCATTTCTAAAGAGTCCTATCTTTAGGTAGGTATCAAACTAGGAAGGCTGTGCTTGAAGAATTCAGATGGAATTATTGAAAACTATTGTTCTCTATACTTGTCTGAAACACAGATGGCGGGGAAGATGCCCCAGTTTCCAGTGTATAAACATTTTGGCATCGAGACAGGCTAGTAGAAGTAAGAGGGCCTTCTTGGTGAAGCAGACTAAATGTCTACTCTACCTGTTTGTGAAAATACTTTCTGTGAGAGAGTCTGAGGAAAATTGCTATATATTCTCATGCTCCTTCTTTCTCTTCAGTAGTCCTTTCTATGATTTGTGGGCCATAATGCTTCTTCTCTTCCTAATGAAAATTGAGGTGACACAGGTATAAGATAATAAAAATAGAGGTGATCATTTTTATGGGATTGAAATGAGGGTATGTAGTTTTCTTTGACTACCACTTATATGTTAATCTAATTAATCATTTTCAATGTAAAATTTTGAAAAGAAATACATTCTTTGGATTGTTTGATAAGGCTTTTGTCATCCACTGTCATTTCATTTCCTTGGGAGTAGTCTTGCTGCTTCTGAGATAAACTATGCATGACTCAACTCACTCAACATAATTAGCTGCTCATGTTTCCCTATTATGGAGAGCAAAGATCAAAGAAATAGTAACATTAAGATATATACTGAATAACATATCATATATAATAACTTTCACCTAAAACATCTTCAAGAAATTAAGAACAAATCAAGTTGGAAGTCAAAAGTAATTGTAGAATTAAGACATAATTAGTACAAGATTTGTCTGGATTTAGGAATAGGAGATAAGATAAAGAAGATGCCTGACAATTATTAATCCAATCAACTTTTAGAAATACATTTAAGCTATCATTCCATATTCTATGTCTGTAATATCAAGAAACAAAAATGAAAACAAGCAACAACAAAAATTGAAAAGAAACACACCAGACCTAAACCACAGGAGAATTAATGATGAAACAATAGAACCCTACAGTGACTTATTATCAATTTGCTCTTCACCCATCAATGTCTTTGAAGAAAATTAAAAACAAAATACGTTTAGGAGAAAAGGTTTATATGTAGGTAAACATGTATCATCCGTAGGTAATATGTATGTATCTGGTGATTTTCTAAAGTATGTGGCCAGATGGAATAATTTTTTTTAGCCTGTGTTTTACATAGCTCCTTCTGTTGATAAATGTAAGGAGAGGGACATAGTAGATGACTGAGAAAGACTATATATTCTAGTTCCAAGTTCTGAATTGAACTTGAATAAGCACAGTGCTTCTTCCTCTCCTCTCATACACACCTTTAACCACATGCACAGTCACCACTCTATTATCCTGCCTGGAAAATTAGGACAATGCTAGCCTGTCTCCTGGAAATTTTATCAGGGTTAAATAAATAATTGTGTGATTGCATAAAAGGCTATGAAAGTGTGAAATTCGGCTGTGAAACAATAATTGGCCGGGAAGGCAAGAGGCAGAGTTAAGTGCTGAATGAAATATGACAACACAAAACAAAGACTGTTAGTTCATAAAATGCCCCTGAGATTCCAGGAGAACTCAAGGGTCTATGGGACAGGACCTGAGATTCCCCTTCCCAGTGAAGCAATCTATATTTCAAGAAGCAGCACTAATATTTATAAAGAAAAATTGCTTTGTTCTTGAGGAGATCAAATTTCAGGGGGTGAAGATTAAGTTCTTTATATGGGTATAGACCTAGCAGGAAAAACCAGCAATACATACAACTATTTGACATATGGCAGAGAGAAAAAATAAATTTAATGTAACCAAGGGTATCTTTTGCTTAGAAGATGTCACAGCTGAGACCCTCAAGAGTTTTTCAATCAGTGAGCAGCTTGCACACATATTAGCAGTATGGGAAGGCCATGCCCTGCGACGCAACTCTCTGGAGATGATGCTGTCCACATAACCCAGTCAAAGGTTGGCATGGCATCCTTCTCCTGGCTCTGGAAATAGGAAGCATGTTTGCCCAAACTGCTTTGACTGATATTCCCATAATGTTGAGATGCCCCCTAGACTATGGCACTAGGAATGGCACCATGCTGTACCTGGCACTTCCCTTTGCTGTTTTCTAAAAGGAGAAAGTATAGGGTGATACATTTTCTCCTTGTCACACATGTGCCCTCCCAGGCCTGGAAGGGGAAGAATACAAGTTTCAGTTACTTTGGAAGGGGCAGAAGGAAGGTCAAGGTTTAACTGAACTCAAGTAAATCCATTTACCAAGCTGTTCTGGTTTTGTCAGTTTTGAAAATGGTGATAAAATTTTGCTGCATATTTCATGCTTGATCTTAATCAATACAATTTTATACATTATTTTGCTCTTATGCATCAGAAAATAAGACAGGAAATCATTGAAAAATTTTCCGTGGCTACTTTGTGTTGGAAAAATCTATTCTTTTGCTTCTGTGGGCAAGAAGAGGGAAATCTGTAGAAACAGTGTAATCTATAATAATAAAAGCATAATATGCAAATCGATCCAAGTGCCAAACAGCAGAACATCTGGACGACCATACTATGACACCCACTGGCAGCAGGCCAGCCAAGGCCGGTGCAATGCGATTGGTTGGGGGGCCTGCCATCACCCCATGATTGCCCTGCAGAGGGAGGCCCAGGCCACCGACTGCCAACTGTGGTGGGTGGCCGGGGCTGCCCTGTGGGGACTGGGGGCAATGCATCGCAGAGCTCTGGCTGGTAGACAAGGCCTATCTCTTTGGGGAGACTGCTCGCAGGGCTCTAGGCCTTTGAGAGGGTGCAGGCCACGCTGAGGGACCCCCGCCCCCCAGAGTACTAATTTCATGCAACGGGCCTCTAGTACTTCCTTCTAAAATTACTTCCCATTTAAGTAAGCAAACAAGATTGTGTGTTTCCATACATAATTTTTTTGAGAAACAAAATTCCTTTTACTTGGACAAAGTGGTGTTATAGCAAATAATGTGAATAACATAGACTATTTCTTTGTTAGCCAGCCATGATGCCACTGTTGATACATCACGTCTGCAGGCATAATGGTCTAACCCTACACTTAGTTCAAGTGTTGGTTAATAGTTTTAAACTCTTAATAGTAACCCATCTTTCCTCAGAAATTTTTTGAACTTAAAAACAAAAAAGCAAACAAGAAGAGAAAACTTCTGAATGACACCAAGTTGTCAACCCTCTTCTGTGGGGATTCTCACACAGCCTAGGGAGAACATCATCCCTTGAGGGTTCCTACCAGTAATTACCTGTAGAATTAGTCTGTGAAGTAATTCCTACATCGTGAGGGAACCCCACATTCACAACAGAATAATTGTTCATTTCTCTTTGCTACTGTCAGATGACAGTAGAACTTGACTTTCCTCATATTTATCTATTAAAAAATGAAAAAGGCCATAAAGCATGTCTCAAAAGTCCAGTGGCCTTGTAGCCCAGCAGGTTCTGAAATCAGAACACTTGCCACTGATGCCTGACAACTTAACCTATTAGTTGTGTGACTTTGGAGAGGTCACCTCAGACCCCTTTCTTCCCTTGTGTCACTTATGTTTTGACAAGACTATAACCCAAGCCAGGGCCCCAGGAGAGGCCACTGTGTCTGAGCCTGTTAATGCTTCACAATGCCTCTCCAAGCAAGTCACCACATCTCCAAATGCCATTCCAGAAGGCATCGAGCAGGTCCTTCTAGTTGTTTTTGCTCAGAGACATTACCAATAAGTTCTCCCCAGAAAGCTTGGTCCTTTTCCTGAAAGCATAGCATCCACAGCAAATGCAATCTGTTTACCAGCCTAAATTCTCAGCTGCCAGGGAAGCTGAGTTATAAAAACATGTACCATGTATTTTGAGTTTGTAACAATGATGGCCCCTCACATATCCTCTTTCTGAGCAGTTGCTTTTATTTCTTATGTATTAGACTTAACAGAGTATGTAACTTCTTACAAATACAAATATAAATTCTGTCTTCTCACAGGAACCAAAGTGATATGAATAAAAATAGCTGAACTTTATTGACACTTAAAATTTTCAAGGGTCTCTGTAACTAACATAGATCATTTTTAATTAATTCTATCCACAGTAGTATGACGAAGGTACTGTCAGTTCAGTTATACAGGCAAAGAAACTGAAAATCAGAGAAATTAAGGCTCCACACAGGGCTTTTTACCATTAGGCAATTCTGTCTCATGAAAGTCTTCCAGCTTCCAAACCTAGCAATCTCAGTCCTTTCCTTAGGCCAAACTCATCTGAGGACCAGGATTCTGTGATATTCCAATGCTTCTCCCCACCCCCTTCCAATCCCACCAGTATTTCAGTGGGTTCCACGGTTCCCATTCTATAGAGGGAAAATAAAAATGTGTAAAAATGTGAGTTTCATGCTTGCATATTTTGCCTCAGCTCTCAAAAGATTTAGGATTTCATTTTTAGCATGGATAGAGTAAAAACTTGAATTGGGCTTTGAATTGGGCTTTAAATTTGGAAACTCCACATAGGATTGTAATTACTTTTTCTAAAAATGAATGAAATCTGGCAACCACAAAGTTAATTTGTCAAATCCTGGAAATAGCAGCTTGGTTATGAATATGTCTATCCATGAAGGCTAATAAATTAAATGAAATCCTTCTGCATCCCCCCCACCCCGCAACTCTCTCTCTCTCTCTCTCTCTCTCTCTCTCTCTCTCTCTCTCTCTCTCTCTCTCTCTCTCTCTCTCTCTCTCTCTCTCCTTTATCTCTAGTAGCTGAAATACATATGTGTGCATTCTAACAGTTATAACTGCTAACCTGGGTTAAGCTGAAGGAGCTCTATGACACTCTGCCACAGTTAAGGCCTCCAACCCCCTTTCTGATGCTAGTGAGGAAGAACAGCATTTGAGACCATCATGGTCGTTAGGGTTTATTCACCCTTACCTGTGAGATGTTAAAAATCCTGGGAAGAAATTCCTTCAAGGCTGTGTGAAGAAGCTGTGAGGAGGGAAAAAGTGAGCAGTTGCGTTTTCTCTTCCTTCGGCTCTTCTAAGGCCTGCGTTCCTTCCAATTTTCTAAAGGATGGCTGTGTCGTGGAGGGGGGATTGTCTATCAAACCTTACAGATCACTCCCATTCTCCCTCCCTAAAATTGTTCAGTCACTTCAGCATAATCTGTTTGAGTTCTGCTTCCTACCAGCCGTGTGTCCTTGGATATATCACCAAACCTCTTTCAGTGCCTCTGTTTATCCTGTTTAGTGCAAATGCAAAGTGCACCAGGCTTGACATCATCAGATCTGAGATCTTGTGCCAGTTTTACCCCTACTGTTTTCCTGGCATTAGACAAATCACATTACTTCTTTGATTCCCATCTTTCTTATCTGTACAGTAAGAGATGAGGATCACTACTTTATAGAGTTTTTATGAGGCTTAAATGAGGGGTGGGATGTACATAGTATTTATATATTTACTAGAGGCCAGGTGCATGAAATTCATGTATGGGTAGGGTCAACGATCAGGGCTGATCTGTGGAGTGACCAGCAGGGTGATTGGGACAGGAGGGACCATGCTGGCACCCATCTTGGCTGGCCTGGGACCTGCGGGCTAGGGGCAGCTCCTGCATTGAGTGTCTTCCCCCTGGTGGTCAGAGCTCATCATAACAACCAGTTGTTCCACCGGTTGTTCTCTCGTTGATTGGCATATTAGACTTTTATTATATAGGATATGTGTATGTATAAGTGTATGCATTTATACATACATATAAATTTTGTGAACTGTAAAGTTACATGAGATTGAGGTCACATTTGTTGTTGCAGACTTAGTGATACCTAGTCTGAGAAGGCACTCAAGCTTGCCCACTTCCTTATTACAGCTTGTGCTAAAGCAGGTGACATGGATGGAGAGCCAAATTCCCTGACTGCCCATTAAATCAACATCCATAATATTTTATTCCTTTCTCAGCTGTTCTCTTCTCATGAGATTCCTATAAGACATTAATATAGCATAAATGGTTATAAAAAATGACTCTCCAAACCTCATACAGTAACCCAGGCTGGAACGCCCATATAATCTCAGTACCCAAATCTTAGGTCAGGACTTTTGTGTGGAACTTGTACCCAGAAATACATTTGCATAAACAGAAATGAGAAGTAACAACATACTGTTATAATAAAAAGAAACTAGAAGTAAAATTAAATAAATATAATAAAATGGTGTTTTCCTCCTTCATGATTTGTAGGTAAGCAACACTGGCTTTCAATAACAGTTACTATGAAGAATCCTCACCCAACTCCTTCTCATCTCCCTCCTTTTCTCCCTCACCTTTCCTTTTCTTTCTCTCCTTCCCTCTCTCATGTATTTCTGTGATTGCTTTTTAGGAAGAGCTGCTGAGCACGGGGGGTAAACTATACAACATTGCTCAGGCAAACTGATTCTATGTTTTGATACTGGCTGGCATCTCCCACTTGATATGTTTTTACAGTTTAGGGAAAAGGCATAAACAAAGCTGCCTCAGGCTCTTTACAGCAGGAATCCTAGCTGAAGGAATGAAAAATACATTAACCCTCCTCTATTGTGAATGGATGCATGCCAGGATACCTCTCCATCCACTCAACTGCCCAGCTCACTGTCTTATGTTTTGGAACTGGCTTTTGTGTTTCTACTGTCTTTGATACATTAACAAAAAAAGTTTTTGCCTCTGAGTTTGATAAAGCTTTTGTGCTACTTGAGTTGCCAGTCTTCCAGGCACCTTTTCTCCATTTATTCATGAAAAGAACAGAGATAAATCCCCTGGAAGCATTTAAAAGGGGCCTGATTTTATAGGACCTCCCTAGAAACTGAGATTGGAGATAATTGTTAAGTCTCTCTTGAGTCTCAAAAGAACACATTAAATGGTTTCTAACCAGATCTCCCAATAGCACTCTAACTTGTCCAAGAAATGCCAATATTCCCTAAGTCTGGTCTCAGCAAGACTTCGAGGTCACCAACCTCATGCTTTATAAAGTGCTAGTCTTTATCTTCCTCAAAATAGTTTTCTCTCTTCCCTTATCAACATGGTTTGTAACACATAGCTTACATATAATAAAACTTAGAATACATTGTTTTATTTCAGAAAACAATATTCTGATTTGGTAACTTAAGAACATTTTCAATAGAGTAAGAGGTAGAAGGTTTTCATCCTAAGCATCATCTCTAACATGACATTAAAACATCATCGGATTTGTCTATGTGAAAGTTACTTAAATACAGAGTAGATGGAAGAAGGTTTTGAAAGAGTAGAGACACTCTGTGCATTAACGAAAAGAGCAGGCAGAGGTCAAGTCTCTGGCAGTGTTCCTTATTGAAAAATATTTTGATGCTGAAAGATGGGGGTTCTATTGTGGTTAGGTGCTATTGTCTCATTTTCCTTCTTAGTCTACATGAGAGTTCCCCAAAGTATGTTCCTTAAAGCCTGAGGAATTGAAATGAACCTAGAATAGCACATACTTGAAAAGAAGCTAATTTTAGCCCAGAGCCACAATGTGTCAAGTACTAGTATATTCTAGTTCTCCCAACTTTAAGTGGTTTAAAAATATTGAAGCTGATTAAAAATGATAGTTTGAAGAGTCTTATAAAGCCTGGTATAAGTTCAATGAAGAGAAACACGAGGTCAAGGTAAAATATTAGGTTGTTGTGCTGAAATTGGCCACTCCCATCAATCCTTAATTTGAAGACTAACTAGTTAGGGAGCTGCAAATAGACTCCTGGTTACAAGAGAGGGCTTCAGATCTCTCCAGGACACTTTTGACATTTTTTTTTCTTTCTGACGTTATTTGGGCATTTCACTACCTCTTTCCTTCACCACTATGCAGAGCTCTGAGTTATTTCAGGGAAACTGGGAGTGCATGCACACTTAAAAGAAAAGAGCTCATGTCTAGAAGTCCTACAGCTTACAGGGAGAAGATGCAGTAGGAGGGGAAGGAGTTCTAGGGATGAGGGAAACACAGAATGAGGGTATCAGAGAGACTGGGAGCCCAGGAGTGTTACATATTCATTGGTGATGTAATACCATTGACAATTTATCTTTCAGATAATGAACTTTATATTGATTTTTCAGTGAAGCTTTGTTTTAATAGCCAGAGGAGGAAAGTCTATGAAGGAAATAAATATTATCATGCTTATTGTAGGTGTCAGAGAAGCATATATCAGCAAGCTAGTTAGAGTAGAAATGAAGGCACTCTCGTTTTTATCAGAATAAATCCATAGAACCTTTGGCAGTCACTTGCCTGGTATTGATTTTGGTACCGCTCGGTGATCTAAGTGACTTGATTTTCCTCTGCATTTCTTCTTCTGTCACCTCTCCAAATAACAGAGTGATGTGAGAGTGATTAAACAGCACTATCGATATGAGCACTGGGAGAAACTCTCAACCTTCACAATTTGAGATATGATATTATGTCACCAAGGCCATGACAGTTAATCACTTTTAATATGCATCTAAGTGCATTGTAATGACTTATCAGTGCCAATGGCCTAACTCCTGACAGTGACCTAAAAATAGCACATGGGCAATTATGCAGCCTTCACTGGCCTATGCCTATTACACTCATACTGCCCTAGCAGTGTGCTGTTGTGGCATGATTCCAGAGAATTTGTTTCTTTGTACTCTCTGCTATTGGAACATCCGAGGAAAGCATGATTTCAGCTTTTGGTAGCACAGTGCTGCTACCATTTTACAAAGCTCAGAGTTGGTGGGACTTAGAGATAAGGTGATCACAACAAACTCACAAAATGTATTTGGTTCATACAAAGCTGAATCTCCCTAGCATATGTCAGGAGTTTACTTTTCCATTACTCAACTTCAAGGAAACAGATACCGGAGAACACTTAGGTTTGTATTATGGATGAATAATGGTGTCAAGTGATTCAAATATGTTTTCAGTTTCACAAATTCAGAGAAATGCTTAAGCCAGCCTCAAGTAGAATGAACTGATATTCACTCTAATTTTTCAGACCAGGGAGCTGGAGACCACAAATAGCTGAGGATTCTCTCTGGCCCAGTGAACTGATTGCATTTAATAAATGTTCAGTATTAAATGCCTCCCAATGTGTGCTAGTCTGAAACAAACCAAGAATGCCAGCTTCTAATCTTCGCCCTTTGCTTCCCACAGTGACTTAAGTGATTTTTGGCTTTCTCTCTCACGTAAACACTGGCACTGACCAAAATCTTTTGGGAACTGGATGGTTCACAAGGAACTTGAGCAGAGTTGTTCTCAATTTCTCAATCTTGAAATGAGACACATTTGAATATAGGATCTTAACTATCAGAAGTCTGAAGTGTTTAATCATCTCTCTTTTCTCTATGAGTAAAGACACTATACTTCATCTTTAAAATCTAAAATGAACATTTTTATATCTGAAGTTATCCAGTTGATTTTTTAACATCTTTATTGAGGAACAATTTACATACCAAAATATTCACCGACATTTTAAGTGTACAATTCAATGGTTTTTAGTGATGTTACAGAGTTGTTCAACCCTCCCCACAATTTTAGAATGTTTGCATTAACTGTCAAAAGATTCCTCTTGCCTCTTTGAATTGTCTTCACATCCTCATAGAAAATCAATTAAACATAAATGTAAGGATTGATTTCTGGACTCCTAATTCTTATTTCTTGATGTATATGTCTATCCTCCAGTGGCACATAGTCATTTTATTATACATAGTAAAGCTTTGCTGTAAGTTTTAAATTCATAAAATATGATTTCTCCAACTTTGTTCTTAATTTTCAAAGTTGTTTTGGTTATGCTGAGTCTCTTGAAATTCAATGTGAATAATAGGATCCGTTTCTCAATTTTTACAAAAAGAAAGTTAAGATTTTCACAGAGATTTATTGAATTCACAGATCAATTTGGGGACTGTTTTAACTTAATATTGTCTTCCAATCTATGAGCATTGAATGTCTTTTCATTTATTCAGGTCTTTTTGAATTTCTTTCTATTATATTTTATATTTTTCAGTATATATCTTTTATACTTCTTCTGTAAATTTATTCCTAAATATTTTATTCTTTAAGATACTATTGCAAATAAAATATTTTTCTTAGTATCATTGTCACATTGTTCATTGCAGGTGTATAGAAATACAATTGTGTTTCTACATTGAATTTGTATCCTGCAATATGATGGATTAATTCTTAGTTATAATATTTTTGTAGATTTCTTATAATTTTCTATATATAAGATCATGACACCTGCAAATAGAGATATTTTACTTCTTTCTTTCCAATCTGGATAACTTTTATGTCTTATTCTTGCCTAATTGCCTTCAGTAGAAATTCTAGTACTATTTTGATTTGATGTGGCAAGAGTGGACATCCTTGTCTTATTCCTGATTTTAAGGGGAAAGCTTTCAGTCTTTCACCATTTGGGGTGATATTTGTGGTTATTCAGTAGATGCCCTTTGTTAGATTGAGTATGCTTCTTTCTATTTGTATTTTCTGAGTGTTTTTTTTAAATGAAGGGGTGTAATTGTTATGCCCAGATTTCAAGATCCCCAGAGACCACCAAAGAGCCGCCCAATGCAAAAGCAAAAGAGTTGTTATTTGAGCCCGGGCTCAGCTCCTACAGCCCCCTTACCGGCACAGCAGTGGGACCAGAAAGAGCGAGAGCTTGGGGAGACAAAGGTTATAAGGACTGATCATTTGGGTGGGCCTAGGAGAGTGGCGTGAGTTACAGAGATTGGTCACTTTGGTTAGGGTTTCATATTCTAAGTTCAGAGCCGTTCCCCACTGTCCCCTGAATGGTCAGTAGTGATGCAGGGGGAGCGCCTTTGTGATATGACCTTGTCAGGACCTAAGCCGCTCCCAGAACTTCATTGGTCCACTCAAGGACAGTGGTTGGGGGAGTTAGGACATACCTGGTGCTCCTGTGGTCCCTCCCATCAGGAGAGGAGGGGGTCAGGCTCACCAGCTCTGCAAGATGGAGGACAGCCAGTTCTGCTTTGTTCTTTCAGTAATATTTTGTCAAAAAATGTTTTTTCTGCATCTATTAAGATACCCATGTAGCTTTTGTCCTTAATTATATTAACACTAGAGGGTGGTGCATGATATTCATGCACTCGGAATCAGAGGTCCTTCCGCCTGGCCTGTGCCCTTTTGTAGTCCGGGAGCCCACAGGGAGTGGACCTAAGCCGTCTGTTGGACATCTTTAGCTCAGCCATGGAGGCAGGCCGCTGCTGCACTCTCCAGCCTTCAGCTTGGCTTATGGTTGAGTGCACTGACCATAAGGGGTCAGCTCCCGTGTTGAGCGTCTTGCCCCCTGGTGGTCAGTGTCCATCATAGCAACCAGTTGTTCAGCTGTTCAGTTTATTTGCATATTACCCTTTTATTATATAGGATGTCTTTAAGAAGTTGCTTTAAATACTTACTGAAGTCTTATATATCCTTGTTGATCTTCTTAATAGTTGTTCTATTGGTTATTGAAAATGGATTATTGAGGTCTTCAACTATCATTGTTGAATTATCTATTCTTCCCTTCAATTATGTTATTTTTTGCTTTAAGTATTTGAGGCTCTGTTCTTAGATGTATGAATGTTTATAATTTTATGTCTTCCTGATGAATTAATCCTTTTGTTATTATAAATCATTTTTTATTTCTATTAACATTTTTAAAACTCTAATTTGTTTGATATTGGTATAGCCACTCCTCTTATGGTTGCTATTCACATATATCTTTTTCCATTATTTAACTTTTCATTTATTTGTATTTTTAAATCTAAAGAGTTCTTGCTATGGGCAGCATATGGCTTTTTAAAAATCTAGTGTAACATTCTCACTTTTGGCCAGATTTCTTAATTCTCTCACATTTCATGTCATTATTGATATGGTTGGCTTTTCCATCTGCCATTTTGGTTTTGGTTTTCTATATGCTTCATCTTTTTATTTTCTTTGTTTCTTTTTTATTTTCTCCTTTTGCATTAATTGAATTATTCTCTAAATGCCAAATTTCAATTCTTGTAATGACTGTTATTTGTAGTAAGTAAAATATTGAACCCAAATGACGTCCACCTCCAAATCCCTGGAACCTGTGAATATGTTGCCTTACACGGCAAGAGTTAAGGATCTTGAACTAGGGAAATGATCATCCCCCAGCTGAGGGAATACAACATAGTCACAAGGGTCCTTACTCCATCCCTCTATTTCCTTCTTGAGGAGGATGAGAGGCAAGGATGCTTAAGATTGTATGCCTTCTCTAGATCCTGGCAAGCCTGTCTGAGTGCTGAGAGCCCCCTTTTGCTTTTCCCGGGGCAGTGCCCTGAAATGCTCAAGGCTATGTGTATTTTTACAATCTTGCAGTCAGGTTGGCTTTCTGCACATGCTCACTAGCCATCTGCAGAGGCTCACATTCTCATTGGTGGTGCACTCAGGGAGTTGGCTATGAGCATTATAGAGGGGGAGGGATGTGAGGTGCAGAGTATTTGGAGCACCCATGGGCCAGTTGAGGGTTCACCAATAAGGCTTTGTTCTGTGGCTCAGTGAGCAGGCTTCTTGATGGAATCTGCAAAGCAGTAAAGTACATGTCGGCCCTTTGCTCTAAGTTGTTGCTGCTCCTACCTGATCCCAGCCTCTCCCAGCCATTCTGAGCTCCTCGGTATCCTGGCTGGGCTGAGAAAAAAGTAGGGCATTTAGGCAACAAGGAAAGGCAGGCACTTACTCAGGCTCTCACATTCCCACTGGGAGGGATTGAGGGCTAAGGAGGTCTCTCAGCACTGAGCTATGCCACCTTGAGGTAGGGGTAACACAGGTACAGTAAAACTGATATTTTCCTCTCCCCAGTGAGTCTATATTACTTTTTGATCCAATGATGTGCTGCAACTTACCTGGTGAACTTTTGACTCCCACAAAAGTACTCTTATCCTGGAGTGGTAGTCAAAACCAATACCTTATGGGGAGATGTCAATATAAAATTCCCATGCTGCCATCTTGCTGGCATCACAAATACTCGTTTTTAAGTATTTTTATTATTAACCTTTAGGGCAGTGAAAAATATGTCTTTTTGGAATTATGACTATATGACCTCACTATGTGACTTCAGCTTTCTTATTTCTTTTTTAGGTAACTAACAAATAATTTGCCCTGTTCCTACTACTTTATTCTTTTATGTAGTGAGCTTAGCAGTTAGGTTTGATTTAACCCAAAACATTGCCTGAAACTTAATAAAGTAATATGTGCCTTTTAAGCTAGGGGTTCTTTCCTACCAGCCAAAGAGTGCCAAGGTTATAACTTCTTCCCGCTGCTCCTATGGTGAAGGGCAGTTTAACTTCATAGGAGGTGGTAACCATTCTAAACATAGTGCTAAAGACATTTATTTTACTTCTCTGCTGAGAGGTGCTGGTGAGGATAGGGAACCAATTAACAAGGAGAAAGGGCATAATTATTAAGTGCATAAAAGTTTCCCAAATCAAATTAGCGCTTAAACACAGAGGTGCATGAACTTCTCATATATCACATGTTCCCTTTAAAAATGAACTTCTTTACACATATGACATGTTCCCTTTAAAAATGCTGCATCATCTCCATATTGAGGAGATTTAATTTGTAATTTCAGAGGATTCTCATTCTTATTAGAAAAGTAAGGCCCCATAATAAATTTGATAAATCTATTAAGTTTAATCCTGGAAAAATACCATTTTATTGTGTTTTCTCTTCTGTTCTTCTGTCTATATAGGCTCTCCTCTTGACTATTTCACTGTTTCTAGTGTTAGGAAATTCCTTCATAGGTTATACTAACATGAAGCCTCTCAAACTATTTAAATTGCTCCTTTACTATTTGTTTCTAAGTACTAATTTCACACTGAGACATCACTATAGAGGTCTTGGAAAATTTTCCATCTTTCCTTAAATTTCTTTTCTTTGACGAATTTTTCTAAAGCTTAAATTTTAGAGGAACTTACCTACATATCCAGGGCCACTTTGTTATAATTGCAAAAATGCTTCCAAATAATTGCTATAGAACTGTTCTCAGTGGCCATGACTGAGTTGGATTTCCAAATGCATCTTCCCACAGAAATCTTTTACTTATTTATACTTAAGTTCTTTCCTGTTCCAAACATGACTTAAAGTGGGGGGAAAAATAGTTGTACATAGCAGTGATCTTCAAAGTGCTTCTGAAACTGTATTTCAAATACTTTATAAGTTAAACAGATTTAATTAATCCGTGCTGCTGACATCCTTTCATCCATGCTGATAGTTGCTGGCTTCCTGTTGACTTTGTAAGAAACCATGACTGGGTCTTTATTTTCTTTCTGGAGTTACAGAAAGTAAGGGTTCTCCCCTGTGATGTTCAAATGCTTTCTGGGGACTTTTGGGCTATGTCAGTGACTCAAAATTTGGTTATCTAATTAGTCTATGAAAACCAGATCTTGAAATCTTACTGTCTTCTTTAGCTATTTAAGCCATTTGGATGAAAAGCTTTATTTCACCTTTTTAATAACATGACCATCTATATAGGTTACACATATGCCTCTTTTTTTTTTCCTTACAGTCCCTGAATTACAAATGATGAAATCCTATGGGCCCTTGTAATAAAAAAAATCTATGTAATAAAAATAGCTGCAAGGGAAACTTTTCTTACCAAGAACTTTTCTTTATCTGCTTTACTGCTACAGCTGCAAACTTGAGTGTTTGCAGAATCCCTCCCTACAGCATACTGACCCCTGACCTGGACCTGTTCTCCCTTTCTCCCAATGCCTATTTATCCTGTGGCACGCCCATGGTGAAAAGTGGGAAAGTGAGGGATGTGTGACAAGGAGACTCTACCCATGTGCCACTGAGTGTAACTTTTCCCAGCTCTTCCTGTTGCTTCTTTTACCAGCCTCTAAGTGCCATTTGAAGACTGGATTATCACTCAAGATACTGCTCTACCTCCCCAAACTGTCCCATTTTTCACTCACACCACCATGAGCTCCCACCCAGTTTCTTAACACCCCGAGAGTATCCTTTACTAGTTGGAAGCCTTTGGTTTGCAAATATAATGACTCAAAACAAACTAATAAATAAAATTGGATGTTTAATTTACTACCACAGAACTAAAAGGTCCAGGGGCATGAAGTTTGGTCCAGGTGCTCAGATTCTGTTATTTATAGCCTGCCTCTCTCCAACTCTAGTCTTATTACAATAGTCTTAAAACTTGGCTGATCAACTTGTCTAAGCAGGTTGTTTTCTTATTTTTAACACACAAAGACAAGAGTATTCACTTTCCCTTCAGTCATTGCCCTAGCATTTCATCTACCCTCACTTATGAGCATGATAATCTTTCATACTCCCTATCCAAAAGACTGGAAAGAAATATGTATGGGCATGACTGAGTTGGATTTCCAAATGCATCTTCCCACAGAAATATTTTACTTATATATACTTAGGTTCTTTCCTATTCCAAACATGACTTAAAGTGAAAAAGATTGTTGTACATAGCAGTGAGATTCAAAGTGCTTCTAAAACTGTATTTCAGATACTTTATAAGTTAAATAGATTTCTGTAGATGGGCTGGCCCAATATCCAATCACCTTCCTTAACCTTTTCTCCAAGGGACATGCTTCCCAAGGAAAAATGATTTACAGATGGAATTTTTAAGCACAGTCTGGTCAGACTTGCAAGGGACTGCCTTTAATTCCTTTTTATGTCAATAGCTAACTGAATTTCACTGGGCATTCTCTGTTAGATTTTCTCATTACTTTTGTACAAATGCTTTATTGAATAAGCACTTGCTCCCATTCCTTTCATGCCAGAGCCTTACTGTAGATGAATCATATTGCTCTGTTTTCTCTCAAGCTCACTGCTTCAGTACTGAAATGTTGTACACATACAGCAGTATTGACTAATTATTGCTAATGTCTGCATGCTTTCCCCACAAAATATAAAATGCATGAACTATATATTGCCCAAATACCCACAGGGCTCATCAATCTTTGGAAATAATGAGTTCACATTAGAATGTACACCTAAATTCTGCTGAGACATTGTCTCACCAGCTGAAGCAGGAACTCAGCATCCTGGAAAATCCCCTTATCATTGCCACTTCACTACCCCTAAAGTATTCTTGGGGATCCTTGGGGATTATTTTTGTGTGGGTCTATAAAATCCATGTCCATTCTTCCACCTGATTTTTCTTTTTAAGAGAGAGAGCTCTGGTACTGCACTCCCTGTGTTCGAATCCTAGTGCCACCATTTAGCTGTGTGACCTTGGGCAAGTTGCTTAACTTCTCTAAACATCTCTTGTTATCTGGGAAATGGAAGCTGTTTTAAAAGTAAGTAAGAAACTGCATTGGAAGGGCTGGAGAGTGCCTGACTTGTGTCTTGTGCTCCAGAATATTAATCACTACTGTTATCCATCGCATCTTCTGCTACTGCTTTTCTGATTTCAGGCTCCTTCCCTGAGTCCTAGTACACAATCCTCAAAATCTGTAGTTGTCAGAACAGCCCTCAATGCCAATTCTGTATCGTCACAGAACTGGAGAGAAAGCTCTTGCTCTAATTAGGCTCAAGGGCTATTCTTGGAGCTTGCTGAGTCAGGTGGCTCAAGGTATTTGTGTTTCTCATCTCTCTTCCAGGTTCTGTTGCATCAAAACTATCTTCTTGCAGGCACCCTTCATCTCATGAAAATCAATCAACCTGGGTGGAGACAAGGGTGGGAACTAAAATCTAGTCACAAAACTTAAGTGATTTCACTTTACTGTCTGCTATGGTCTCTCAGACATACCATAGATAGATAGATAGATAGATAGATAGATAGATATTAGTGGGCTGAATCTTTGAAACATCTTATGTTGCTTTGCATTTACAGATTTTAGTACATTTTATTCCCTCAGTCTTACAATGCATTCTATTTTTATTTGCCTTCAGAAAATTATATTTTTAAAAATCTGGTTAAGCAAAATGACTTACTTTTAGAACAAAAGTGACATTGAATTTAGTAAATATGTTTTACAACTATTTTAACTTTAGAATAACTGTTTTTGACTGATTCCATATTTTATTTATTTTAAACCAGCTCCAGAATATACAGTATCTAATTTTTAAATTATTTCAAGATCACAAGAGCAAACTAGACCTACTTGAAATCTTTGTAATGGGTAACTAGACACTATTGAAAATATTTGGAATCTGATTCAATTTTTGATATCTTATAAATTTGGAAAGCTTAGATAGTGTAATATCATGCTTGTGTGAGAGGGCTGAGGCCAGTTGTCCAGTTGAAATCCTGGCTCTACTATCTATTAGCTGTGTATCAGGCAAATTATCTTACCTCAGGGGCTTTCAATTTCCCCATCTGTAAAACTCTATATAATAAAGGTTAATATGCAAATTGACCAAACAGTGGAAGGACCAGTTAGTATGATACGCACTGACCACCAGAGGGCAGATTCTCAATGCAGGAGCTGCTCCCTGGTGGTCACTATGCTCCCACAGGGGAAGCGACACTCAGCCAGAAGCCAGGCTTACCACTGGCGAACGCAGCACTAAGGATGTCTGACTGACAGTTTAGGCCCACTCCCCATGGGGAACCCACCTAAGCCGTCAGTCGGCCATCCCCTGAGGGCTCGCACACTGTGAGAGGGTGTAGGCTAGGCTAAGGGGCCCACCACTGAGTGCACAAGTTTCATGCACCTGGCCTCTAGTAGGAATAATAATAGTCCAAATGTCATATGATCATTGAGAGAATTAAAATAGTAAACATGTTAAGTGATTATACTCCCTGGCACATAAGCACTCGGGAACTGTTGGCTAACAGTATTAACTCTGTCAAAAATAATGAACAAAAAGAACATTTTTTTGACTCTCTTACTTGATAAATATTTCTTGAGCATCCAACTATGTGCCAGGAACTGTGCTAGATTATAAAATAAAAGTGAATTAATACAAAATCACTGCACTCAAGTAACTAATAGTCTTATGGTATAAAATTTTCAGATACGTAACTATCTTCATTAAATATTTCATTTTGGGGAGGACAGATAAATTCATAAACCTAGCTTTTCAGAGAGGCGGTTATTTTAAAAAGAAAAGAGATATCTCTTGAATAAATGCAGAATTTATATGCAGTAGCCTTTAATTGCTTGTTGTTTAAAATATCTAGATTTTAGACAAATATGGCTATATAGATGAATAGCTTTCATGGGATCCAAGTATCTAGTAAGAGTTAATACAGCTGCAGAGAAAGCTGTCTTTTATTCACCTAGAATTCATTAAAATAATTTTAAATTAGTCTTTTGAAGATAAATCAAAATAATTTCCATTTTTAATGCAACATTGTATAATTATCATTTTCCCATTCATTTAGCATTTCTGCCTTTCAAATAATATAAGGGTTATTTAAAGTTGAATAATATAGCTAAGTTTAAATAACTAGGAAACTACTTTTCTATTTTGCCAAAAAAAAAAAATACATAACATTCTCTTGAGATTTAGCATCATCAGAATTCTTAAAATCACACAAATTGGGAAATAATTCAGCTTCCCAATTATTATTGAGAATTTATGAGAAAGACTGCTAGTCAATTGCCTGGGGCAAATGTAAATTGACAGCAGAGGGTGCATATATAAGTTTTAAAGAGAAACTGACCTTGTGCCAGTCTCTCAACCTTTACTCCTTAACAGATGAATGTCATTTGCTGAGTCAGTGGTTTGAAGTCAATAACCATTGATACTCTCCTTCGGGACCTCTTGTGCTTACAAAGGCAATACTTTAGAATGAGGACACAGTCTACTGATGAGTAAGTAAGTATATCTAATGATGGTAGGAAGAAATGTTACATTGAAGCTCTGAAATTCAAGAGAATTATTGCTGCTCTGTTCTTTTTAGTAGTTATTGAACAATAATGGTGCATAGTTCCCAACTATTTAAAGAAGGGGAAAAAGTTAAATCCAATAAGAATGCTGTGACCCTGATAAGACACTTGGTGGAACAACACCTTTTCAAATTAAACTGTTCACTTATGTCTAGTTCAGAAAGATAGGCAGAAGTTTAGTTTTCAGCCCAAATATATTCTCAGATATTAAATGTGTTTTATCATTTCATTGCACCTTGCCTTTGGAGTCCTTACCCTAGCACTTGGTGGCTGGCTTTGTCTCAGCCAGTTATGAACATTGGTCATGTGCCACGTTTGGCTTACAAATGTTGACCTTTCACTGATCACTTATTTTTTCTCTTGTCCTCTAGATGCCATATAGTTTTGAAGAAAACATTATGAACAATTTGTATAGATCCTCAATCTTTGGCATTGAGATCTTATAGTGTCACCAGAACTCGGCCAAAGACGGCTGGACTGGACAATTCATGGGTCTAATTTCACAAGGTAATTTTGCTCTCATCGTGAAGGTATGAATTTTGGTTCCTAGTAGGAGCTGTCAGAATTGATGATGACCTTCAGCTAGGTTAGACTGACCTGGAGAAATGACTCATTGAATATGAGCATGTCTGCTTTCAAGTCCACTATTTCCATTAGGGAGAAGGATGGCTGTAGTTTAATATAAAGTGTGTTGGTAATAGTTCCCCTTGCCTCAAACACTGCATTTTTATAATGAAAGGTAGAATTAGTGTTTACTTTTTCCATTGTTTCTCATTTCTCCTCCCAAATGCCTCTTTAACTGAAAGATGTGGAATGGACAGAAAGCCAATTAGATTAGACAAGTACAATATGCTTTTGAAGCATCCTGTCAGAGCATTTGTCACTCCATATTGCAACTTATCTCTTTATGTCTGCCTTCCCTTCAGACTGTGACCTTCTTAAAGTAGAGATTATTTTTGTTGCTATGTCATATAAGTAGATATTTAATGTTCAGTAAATGAATGAAAGAGTAAATTTGGAGTGGATCACTTTTAAAAAATATTTTGTTAATATGTACTATAGAGATGTATTTTAAATCAAAATAGAAAGCATGATGTTTCTCCAACTAATGAGCAGTCAATGGAAAAGATGTATATGGATGGTAAACCAGTTGTTTGAAACTAGAAACAACCTGATATCATGAAGAACATGAATGTTTTTGGTTCGGAGCTATTTTATTTGGGGGATAGTTAAGTTCTATCCAAACTGAATATATTTGCCTCAATAATCAGAATCAGTTTCTGAGTTCAGTTTCATGTACTCATAACTGTATAGTTATTTTTGCCTCACCCTATATATACACACAGATATATGTTGAATTTCTGCTATGTGTAATCCAAATTTCAAAGATTCCAAATCTTTTTTTTTTTTTTTACTAGAGGCCCCATGCACAAAGTTCACGCACAGGGGTGAGGGTGTCCCTCAGCCTGGCCTGCATCCTCTCTAATCTAGGACTCTTTGGGGAATGTCCAAACGCTGGTTTAGGGACATTAACTCCAGTCATTAGAAAAATCACACAGAAGTCTTTGATATACAAACAGTGTGGTTTTATGAGTTGTTTTAAAATAATGGCCACTTTTTAAAATAATATCTGCTTACGCACAATACAGCTGGTACTATGTGAATTCAGAATACTAATATCATTAAATCACAGACGGTGGTAGAGGAAATAACCTTAAATTGTCTAGTCCAAACTTTTATAAATATTGAAATTTCCTTTTCAAAGATTTTGAATGCCTTTTGTCCTAAGAAGCTTAACCAACTTTTGAGGCAACCCATTTTCTGTGAAAGGACTGGGGAATTCTGATGGGGTTGAGGGGATTGGGCGTCGCCATCTTGTGGTTATGGGTGCCGCCATCTTTATGACAGTCAATTTGCATACCCCCTCTTTATTAGATAGAATTGTTTAAAGTATTATTTATGTCTTCTTTTTCCCCATTGACCCTCCTACTCCCACCCTTCCAAGACAAGCCCTCACCATCCCAGTGTTTGTGTCCATGGTTAAGCTAATATGCATGCATACAAGTCCTTTGGTTGATCTTTTACATCCTCTTCCTCTGACTTTTCTCTGAGGTTAGACCTTCTGTTCAGTGTTTCCTAGTCTCTGGATCTATTTTCATCAGTTTATGTTGTTAATTATATCCCACATATGAGTAAGAACTTGTGATATTTATCTTTCTCCAACTGGCTTACTTGGTATTTCCCTTAGCATAATGCTCTCCAGGTCCATCCATGCTGTTGCAAATGGTAAAAGTTCCTTCTATTTTATAGCAGTGTAGTATTCTATTGTGTAAATGTATCACAGCTTTTTAATCCACTCATCTGCTGATGGGCTCTTAGATCATTTCCAAATCTTAGCTATTATAAATTGTGCTGCTATGAACATACTGGTGCATTATTTCCTTTCTGATTGGTGTTTCTGATTTCTTGAGATTTATTCCCAGAAATGGGATTATTAGGCCGAATGGGAATTCCAGGTTTTTTGTTTGTTTGTTTGTTTGTTTTAGGAATATCCATAATGTTCTCCACAGTGGCTGCACCAGTCTGCATTCCCACCAGCAGTGCAAGAGGGTTCCTTTTTCTCCACATTCTCTCCAGCACTTGTCATTTGTTGATTTGTTGATGATGGCCATTCTGATAGGTGTGAGATAATACCTCATTGTCATTTTGATTTCCCTTTCTCAGATGATTAGTGGCTTTGAGCATGTTTTCATATGTCTCTCGTATGTCCTCTTTCAAAAAGTATATATTTAGATCCTTTGCCCATTTTTTTATTGGATTGTTTATCTTCCTTTTGTTAAGTTGTATGAGTTCCCTGTAACTTTTGGAGATTAAACCCTTATCAGAGATAGCACTGGCGAATATCTTCTCTCATGCAGTGGCTTTCTTGTTGTTTTGTTGGTGGTTTCTATGTCAAACAGGAGTGGTGAAAGTGGTCACCCCTGTCTTGTTCCTGTTCTTAGGGGTAAGGATTTTAGTTTTTGCCCATTGAGTATGATATTTACTCTAGGTTGGTCATATAAGGCTTTATTATGTGGTGGTATGATCCATCTATTTCTACTTTGCTGAGCATTTTTATCAGAAAAGGGTGTTTGCCTTTCTGCATCAATTATATGATTATGTGATTTTTGTCTCTCAATTTGTTTATGTGATGTATCATGTTTATTGATTTGTGGATATTGTACCAGCCTTGCATCCCTGGAATAAATCCCACTTGGTCATGATATATGATCTTTATACACCACGCTGAATCTGGTTTGCTAGATTTTTATTGAGGATTTTAGCATTTATGTTCATCAGGGATATTGGTCTGTAATTCTCTTACTTTGTAATGTCTTTATCTGGTTTTGGGATTAGGGTAATGCTAGCTTTATAAAAAGAACTTGAAAGTGTGCCTTCCTCTTGAATTTTTTGGAATAGTCCTGCTCTCAGTGGCCGTAGCCATCTTGGTTGGGGCTTTTTGCATATTTGCTCCTGATTGACTGGTGGGTGTGGTTGGTGGTCGTGGCTTGTGGGTGTAGTGGAGGTGTGGTCAATTTGCATATTACTCTTTTATTAGATAGGATACATCTATCTCAAAAAAGTTAAATATACCCAATACTTTGAAAAACTAAATCAAAATTAGTTTTATAGGCAATCAACGTAATGCATTTAATTATATATAATGCAGTTTTTATATTCCCATTTTCCCTTTAAATTCTATTTAGTTTGATGACTTTAAAATTAATCAACTATTATCATAGAATAGATCCATTATGCTTCACATTAAATGATAATAGAGATCCCCTGTTTTTTCACAAGTAAAATAAATGTGTGTACTTTTAGGTCAGTTAAATACATGATAATGTAGTTAGAATATTTTTCTATATCTGTTAAAAAATCTACCTCATTTAAAAATAAAATTTGTGCAGTATATTGTGTTATTTGTAGGAATAATAATTGACAGATACTTCAATTGCTTCTAGGTGTTTTGTATGTGTGTGTGGTTTTTACAAATGTGTTGTGATGGATGGCCCATGTTTTGTTCTTATTTCTATAGGATTGAGCTACTTTTTCATATTAATTTGTGAATTATTTAATAAAATAACTATCCCTTTCTTGGATGCTTTTTCAATAACCTTTTTCCAGTTTGTCATTTGTATTTTGACTTCAATTTTTTGTTTTGACTGAAGGATTTAATCTTTATGTCCTTAAGTTTATCAGTCTCCCTTTATGACTTTCCAATTGTGTGTCATGCTTAGAAGACCTTCACTAAACCAATATCCTAAAGTCTTATCTTATTACTTTTATAATTTGATTTTTTAAAATATGATGTTTGACCTATCTGAAATTCATTTTAGTATCAGAAACCTCCTTCTACTTCTCCAAATGTTAAGCCCATTTATTGAATATCATTTATCAAATAATCTATTCCCTCCCCTATTTATTTTAATTCTACCTTTATCATATATTAAATTTTCATATACTTTGAGTTCTATTTCCACACTTTTCAGTCTATTCTTAGATCAATAATAAACTCTTGTAAGGCCTTTAGATTTATAATTCATGTAAATATTCGGTTTGTTTTGTTTTTACACATTACTCTTCTTATTTATAATCTTTCATTTTAATCTTACCATATATTTTTCCAAGTAAAATTTAGAATCATTTTATAAATTTTCTTAAAAGCAATCTTGCTGGTATTTTGAAAGGACTGTATTAAATATACAAATTGGAGAAAAATATTTTTATGACATAGATTATTCTTGTCCAAAGTGTATCTTTCTTATTACTTAATACTTCCTTATTATCCTTAGAAAAGATTCAGTTTTTTCTCTTAAATTCTACCATTTATTATTATTCCCAGATAGTGTATATTAAATATTGTATTCTATTTTTAAATTTTAATGTTTTATTTAATTCAATGTGTCTAAATGTCATTTCAACATGTAATAAACATAAAACATTGATAATGAGATTAAAATTGTTTTTCATAGTAAGTATTTATAATTCAACATGTATTTTATACGTTTTAGAAAGTTCAGTTTGAACTGATTAGTCTTTTCTGATCTGCATAATTATTTCTTCATTATTATAATTAATTAACTTAATAGGAATGTATATCAATGTAAAAGTTCTTTACCTGGTTTTCACATTCCTTCATGGTACAGATTTAGTTCTTAACTTCATGGATATTTAAATATATACCTTTGTATATATCTTCATTGACACAGTTCTAGGGGGGGAGGATGGGGAATATAGTCTTGTGCGCTCATCCCAACCATTTGAAGCATAGCTGGTGCCTGAAGTTGTTTGGCCTTTACAATACCACCTGGGTCTTTCTGAGAGGAGGTCAATAGAAGCCCAGGGGTTGGCCTTATTTTTACTTGAAGCTTGACTGAGAGTCTGAACCACAATCTTCCTGAGTTGTCTGAAAAGCTTGGGTTCTTTGACTTCAAAATCTCTTCACTCATCTAGAGGATTTTTCCTTGCCTTCTTCTTTAATGTCTGCCCGCCACCCCTTGTCATTGAACTTCAGGGCTATGTGTCCACTGGGAAGGTAGGCTGAAGGAAGGAGGCTGGAAATGGTGTCAACCCACGGACTCTGAATCTGCAAAGCTTTTTTTTTTTTTTTTTTTTTTTGTGGAGAGGAAAAGCCAGTGTGTTCTTGTGCTCTCACCCCAAGCATCTGAAGCATAGCTGGTGCCTGCAGCTGTTCAGCCTTTGTAAGGCAGTGCAACATGCCACCTGGGTCTTTCTGAGAGGAGGTCAATAGCAACCCAGGATGTTCTTTACCAGACTGTGTCTTTTAAGTACCTATTGATTGTAGCAAAATATTATCCCCCTTATCTTTAGCTTGAATGTTCCATATCCCATGTGTTATGTTAATTCATTTTCTTTACAATGATCACTTCTGCTCAAAAGAAAATCCTTAAGGATTGGATATACACAAAGTTGGGAAGCTTTTCTAGGAGGACTTTTTAGTTACCTTATAACACCATATTCATAGCATCTTGGAGGAAGGAAACAGTAATCATCCATTCCTGTGGCTCATTGATGAAGGTAAGGTCTAGAGAGGGGAAGTGCCTCGTCCTAGACTTCAGAGCTGGACATAACATACATCTTAGCACTCCAGCCCGGCGTTCCCTCACTCCCTGCACTGTCCTTGGTGCATCTCTATGCTGACGTACCCCACCTCAAATAAAAGGAGAAAATGTTTCCCTTAAAATATTTTATGGCATCAAGTTTTTCTCATAAATTTTTAATACCACAAATCTAAGTAAACTATGGGAAACAATCATACTTGAGTAAAGAAAGTCAGTAATAGCTCGTTAGCACATGAAACCATTATCATTTATTTGGAATCTGAAAAAATTGTTTAACTTTGACTAAATATAGAAATAACATTTGCAAATCTACAAAATGCATGTATTCCTGAAGAAGAAGAAGAAGAAGAAGAAGAAGAAGAAGAAGAAGAAGAAGAAGAAGAAGAAGAAGAAGAGAGGAGGAGGAGGAGAAGAAAGTATGAATTCGAAGAAAAGACATTTGTTGACGTTAGTGCCTGCTTAATCAGCTCTCTGCCTACCCTCCTGTTCTACCAATGAGCTTGTTCTTGCCTTATCCTTCCTCTGCTCCTTCTTAGCTTCCCAGAGCCTTATGAAGTCAAGAGGTTATTGTCCAATCAAGTTCTGCTCAGCAAGAACAAAATAGTTCTTTAATTAAATGTCACTGTCATGCATATGTCACAGATTATCTTCATTTTTTTCCAGCCATGACTATGATCTTCACTGCTTTCAAATCTTAAAGTGATTTTCTTGGCATTTTGCATCTGAATCAGAAGACATTTATTCACCTTAAACCAATTCTTCTTCCTCCACCTCCTTCCTCAATATTTACTCTGCAATAGCCTTGAGGCTGGAAGAATCTGGGGTGAGGATGTTTTATATAAAGAGGAGGGGATCAATATAGCAACATGCTTCCTTATGAATTTTAAATGTATGTTTTTGTAAAATAATACTCTATAATGCAAGTTGCATTCCCTGAGGAAAATATTTGGATTGAGGTTTTGTTTGTTTGTTTGTTTGTTTTGGTTTTTTGTGTTTGTTTGTTTATTTGTTTTGCAAAGAAAGTTTATTGAGGGAACGAACGGTGCTCTTAGGAACCACACTTGTGGGATTGAAGAAAGCAGAATGGTTAGAGGGAGAAACAGAATTGTAATGTACTCAGAGTGAAAGCTTCTGCTTTTCCAATGGGAAGATCTGGAATATAATGGCCCTGTGGGAAAGAGAAATTACAGTTGGGTCTCTCTGCTTTTCTTGTGCAGCTATTTTAATTTTGCCACTTAGAGGTCTGTGATTTTAAGCAAGTCACTTAACTTTTCTAACCTGATCTTATATCACTAAGTGTCTCTCTGCCCTTTGTGGTGGAAAAGTCTACACTCAACTAATATGGAAGGGATATTTTTACAATGATGTCATGTCTAGGGATAGGAGAACAGTAAGATGGGAAAAACTAGAGAAAAAACAGAACCCTTTTTCTTTTCTTTAAAAATGTATTCCCAATTTGCCTTGTGTCAGGATCTCATACATTTTACAGAGAAATGAGGAAAATACAACTCATTAGTTTTGTTTCTAAACACACAGGGACTGTGTCTACATAGCAACCAGCAAAAGATGGAGAAGGGCAAGCTTCAGCCGAGGTCCAGATGCTTGCTGATAGTCACAGTGTAAACCAAGCAGCTGGTGGGGTCACTGAGACTCCTGTTCATCACTAAGGTGCTTGGCCTTGTGTGGACATAATTGCAAGATGCTGATGGGGAAGAAAAGATCCATATAGACAGAAAAATAGCATTATACATGATTCCAGTCCATGTTTGAATATAAATGTCTCTCTTTGTACTCTCATAATAAGTGGGAGTCTTAGGCAGCCAATTATAACAGCAGGGGCATCCATAAAGACAGTAGGGGTGTGAATGATGACAGGATAAATAGTCTTCCATTCTGTTGCAGATAATCAGAGAGGAAACCTTTAAAACATAGTATTCTGTGAGCCTTCACAAGCTGGCATGTCTTAATTTATTTCATCTTATGCTTTTTACAAACATGGTCTCCCTAGAAGGCATAAATCATTGCAATGACTAAAAGGGGAACCCATACACCCTTGCTTCTTTTCTTAAAAAATTTTTTTTATTGATTTAGGAGAGGAAGGGAGAAGGAAAGAGAGAGAGAAATGTCAATGATGAGAGAGAATCATTGATCGGCTGCCTCCTGCATGCCCCCCGACTGGGGATCAAGCTCACAACCCAGGCATTTGCCATGGTAGGAATTGAACAGTGGCCTCCAGGTTTATAGGTCAATATTTAATCATTGAGCCATGCAGCCTGGAGAACCCTTGATTCCTTTTATGGTATCTGAAAAAAGACTGGAGACCCCTTAGGATGTGATGCCATTGAGTTAAAACCCCCAGGCCCCTTAAGACTTCAATCAATGCATCTAGATTCCAGACTGGAATGGGGCTCGGGGAATTTAGTCTCATTTATTCCCCATCTCAATTCAGAGAGTGGAGGAGAGCCAAATATCTGTCTAAAGAGAGAAAGAAGTAAGCCTTTTCAGTTCCTCCTTCTTCTTCCCTCTCCCACCCCATCTACTTCTATAGCCTGTGTGAAAATTGGAAATGTGATTGCTTATTTTAAAACTGAATTTATCTAGTGTTATGATCAGCAAATCTATCTTTTCTTTTGAAGTTTTTCATCTGCTTTATGTGTTACAAATACAGACAATATAATACACATGTAATAACTTGAATTGAAACACAATATAACATTTCATAAGTATTTGTTAATCATTCAGTGCATGCTTGTATATGTACTAAGTACCCCAAACCCCACAAACACCTGGAAAAATAGTTCCTGGTTCTTGCTACCTTCTTATCTCTAATTCATTCTTCGACCTCCTACAATATGACTTCTACTCCTCCAAGCTTGTTGAAATATGTCTTGCCAGGATCAATGACCTCTTTTTTGATAAATTCAATAGACAGTCAGTCAGTCCTTATCTGACTAGAGAGAATTTCACAAATCTCACTAGACTTTCCTTCTTGTGAAGAGTCTTCCCTGGATTTGGGAATGTCATGCTACCTGGCTTTCCTACTACTTCTCTCTGGTACTTCTCTCTTCAGTCTTTAGCATGTTTCTTACTCTTCTGCCAATCCCTAAAATGTTGGTGTTCCTTAGGATTCTTCCGTAGGCTTCCTCTACTCCCCTTTCTTCTCCTCTTTTTTTCTCCCCTCTCTACTCCTCCCCTCTCTTCTCATTCTACTCAACTTCCCTGAGTCAGCCAAGCCATTCCATTGGCTCTGACATCCCTAATTTTATATATATCATATGGCTTCTTACATATGTGATTGTTTTTAAGATTTGTACTTTTATCTAATTCTTCATATTTGGACACCATCCCATAGATCAGATTGCCCCTTTGATATCTTGACTCTGTGGCCTCACGGGTGTTTCTATTTTAGGATAGTCAAGGAAAAATTTATCACACTCTTCCATAAATCTGACTCCTCAAATTTAGTGTTTTGCCTTCTTAACTGAAAAACCCACAGCGTAAATCAGATATGGATGGCATGCTTACCACTTATTTCTCTCAATCTCCACACATTCGGTTAATCACCAAGTTCTATGGAATTTAACTAAAAAATGTTCTAAAATAAATGCACATTCTTTGTCTTTCTTATTAATACCCTAGTCTGGATCTCAACATTTCTTTCAAGATTAGTACGTATCTCCTTACTTAAGCATGCAAAATTTGGAAGAGAGAAGAGATTATTAGGAAGAAAGTCTTAATGGTAGCCAAACTGGGATGATCAAGCATACATAAGATAAGTGACAGCATTTCTTTATGTTTCTACTAATGGCCGGTGCATGGATTCATGCACATGGAAAGGGAAATAATTAGAAGAAATGTTTTAATATTGCTATTTGCCCTTACTCCCTCAGCACCTGGGAGCATGTTGGTGGCCCCGCCCCTTACCACCTGCAGCTTATTGCACCCGCCTTGGCCTGCTGCTGCCCACTCACCTGCTCCACCATCCCGCCATGGTCCCATTTTCATTGGGGCCCATCAGGGCTGGCAGTGCCTCCACTGCTGCCTGCTGCCAGTGCCGAATGGCCAACACCCGCCATGTTCTACACTGCTCCCTGTTGGTCAGCACGCGTCATAGTGAGTGGTTGAAGTCCCGGTCAAACCACATCAGAGAAGACAATTTGCATATTAGGCTTTTATTATATAGGGTTATGATCATCTTTCAGTTCACAGAGAATTGGCAACAGAGGGAAAATTAATAATCACTTCCACATCTGATCTTGTCATGTCTTTCCTCTTCCAACTATCCTTTGGCTCTTCTCTTGCATCTCACCTCAAGTGCCTCAAATCCTGTGAGGTTCCGATATGCCTTCCATTTCTATGCTGAGTGTCTGTTGATTCTTACCATGTCAGAGATGGAGAACTTCTTTTAGGTGTTTCATTTGTTTTAGTCCATAAACAAGAAGGGTATTAGCATTGAGTGGATCCTTGGCATAACTTTCCTGTATTACTATATTATCAAAATCTTTCTCTTTCAGAACTAGAGGATGGAAAAAGAAGGTACAATTTCATATTCAGTTAATGGTTCTGCCCACATGCTGATTTTCTCCTGTTCAATATACTGTCCCTTCTGCAGAGTAAACCTTCCAAAAGGTAGGTCCAATCATATCACTTCCTTGCTGAACACTTCCATGGCTTCCCATTGCCATCAAGGAAACTTCAACTTCTTCACATAAAGGACTTGTTTATTTTCTTTCATATTTATCCCTTGCCATGTCCTCTTCCTCCCAGCCCCAACTAAGCTGAATTTCTTCCAAGCTCTGTGTCAGTCTAGTTCTCTGTTATCTCCCTTCTGTTGTGCGTGCTGTTCCCTTTGACCCGACACAGACCTTGGAATCATGACAATCTCGTTCTTTTGCTTAAAGTGGTCTTGCTTTGCCATCTTTAGTTCTCCTTTCTACAAGCGGATCGGTGAATATGTGAATTTGAGTCTCATGGGGGTATTTATTTATATCCTTTTATTTTGTTTTTGTTTGTTTATTAAATAGTCCCAATAGCAGAAAAACTGAAGTTGAATTCCCAGACTCCTGGATGTAAGAAATGTGCCTCCTGTCTAGGGAGCATTGTTCTTTCTGCGTTTCTGTTGGCTGATAATTGTCTTCAGGTGGAGAATGCATGGGTTTGACCTTTAGTTCCTGGCTCCCAGCTGTGGGAGTAAAGTCACGAGCCCCTCCTCTGCAGGTGCATATAAGGACAGCATCAGTGAGGTGGGACCTGGTATTTGATTTCCAGAGTTGGTGTTACAGAGACATGGATGAGGTATTGTTTTAACATAAGGAATTAAATACTATCAAGATACTCTGGGACATGAGCAATTTTCCGGGCTTAGATTCAATGAGTAGTTATTGGCATCATTATTTAGTAAGAAATTTTCTATCAACACAGTTGATATATTTCTGGTTCCTAATTTATTTTTTTTTCTGTTAGCAAGAAAGATGTCATTATCTGTTAGATGCGGTGCTGGAAGCAAAGCAGAAGGGATGCAGAAAATAGAAAATTGTGAGTTTAAGCAATAATAATATTTAGGAAAGGAAGCAATCCAGGAGAAAGAATTGGGTAAACCGGATAGGTTTTCTGATTTATCTTTTTTACATTTTAATTAATTTAATTTTCTCTCTACCACCTTACTCATTGTATGCATTAAAAATAACTTTAACCCTTAAAGAAATAGAGTTGGCACATCAGCCACTAGCACACCAATATTTTTACCAGCTTTAGAAATGACCTTCATAATTTTTTCTAAAGTTATGGTGGGCCTGAAGGAAGCTAGCCGCAGAAGACAAAATAAGAGGCGCCATTTTACTTTTAGGAATTCTTATTTAAATTCTTACATTTTTTAAATTCAGCTAAACTCTATCTTAGGGTGAAAAAAAATGAAGTTTGGAGGCTGTAAAAACATGAAGAGGTTTTCTCTATTTACTTATTTGTTTGTTTGTTTTGCTTAGAAGGTTGCAATGAACCCTAACTCCTCAGCAGTGGGTATTTTTGAGCTCTGTTTGGTAGAAAGCATCACAGGCACAGACTATACAAACTTGAGGGTATCTATTTACCAAGAAAATTCAAGTGATCCTTGAAGCTCCCATCTACCTCCTGAGAATCTGCAGAGGTGAAGTGTATATCCATTTTATGATTATATTCCTCAGAGATAGTAAGCTAATATGGGCAATAGAATCCAGAGGCATTAAGCATGTTCATTTAGGCAGTGATTTCTGTCTTATCTATTAACAACCTTTATTAGAGTGGTTAACAAGTAATTAAAATGAGACTGATCTGGCTTAATTTTATCTCATTTCCTCCTCTTCACTTAAATAAAGGGTATTGACTAGCAATAAATTGACAAGTCCTCCGAGAAAGGGGTCTATGGAGAAAGAAGAAAAGCAACAGTTCAGTTTTGTCCTGAGATTAGACAAGCCATCTCTAGGTCATGGGCATTGAATATCTTTCTGAGAGAAGCTGCAGCTTTATCTGGGGAGTGCAGGAAAATACATAAAAAGAAATACTATATAATAGATTCCATATATGTTTTCATTGTAGTCGAGATAGTATTAATCGTTGTTCCTGCATTCCATAGACTCGGGGATGACAGGTGTGGGGAGGGGAGAGAAATGCAGCTTGAGAGTAGGCTGGAGCATCTGGGAAGTATGTACACAACATTGTGCAAAGTCTCATATGCCCACACTTCAGACAGTTCTGACAGCCACGGGGACAAACCATGTTGCCAGTGTAATTGTACAAAGCCAAAAGCAGTCAACAATTGTATTTACCATTGTAATTTGTTTTCCAAATTTTATTCTCTCCAAGGTTCTCATTTTAATGAGCCAATGTTGCTCAGTTTAAAAATACAAAGTTGTCCCTGGCTAGTATGGCTCAATTGAGGTCACAAGCTCAATTTCTGGTCAGGGTACATGCTTAGGTTGCGGGTTCAATTCTCAATCAGGGTGCATATAGGAGGCAACCAATCAAAGTTTCTCTCTCACCTCTGTGTGTGTGTGTGTGTGTGTGTGTGTGTCCACCTTCCCTTCTCTCTAAAAATCAATAAAAAATGTCTTCAGGCGATGATAAAAAATAACATAACTATTTTGCATGTAAGCATCTTCAAAAAATTGTTTTTGCTGTTTGCATTTCTTCCTGAATATATTTTGATTTCTATGTAAAATCTTACTATAGCCAAAATTCAGTTTTCCAATATGTCAGAGTACTCTGTTATAGTTACTTCTTGAGACCTTGTTGCCTTGATCTGCAAATAATAGACTGAATTTTGGGAATCATGGCAAATAGAATCATTTATATTTGTTTTCAATTTAACTGAAGAATATATGTTATCAGATGAGTGAAATTACATGACAATAAACTAGATTTTTTTAGGCTTAATTTTCTGAAACCAAGGATTCTATAAGGCAGAGAAAGTTCAGAAATTAAACTCTCATCAAATTTATATATTATTAATTTTAGATTTATTTTGCTACCATTAAATTTATTGTTCTTTCTGCTACCTTGTAGGAAGAACTAACCATTGTCATGAATAACTAACGACAGCTAAATAAGGAACCCTTATCTTGTGTGCTCATTGAGACTTGTGCATCCCTGCATTGTGGGGCCCTAAATTTGTTGTCTTATAATTGTGTGTCTTCCTTCCAGATCAGGGGTTGACATACTATGACCTGCAGGCCAAATCCTGCCCATTTCTTGTGGGGGTTTTTTGTATTTAATAAAGTTTTATTGAAGCACAACTCTATGTTCTGTTTATATATTATCTATTGCCAGTTTGTGCTGCAGTGGCAGAGTTGAACAGTTGCAATAGAGACTGTAAGGCCAGCAAAGCCCAAAGGTGAGGCTTCAGGGGAAAGGAAACAAGGAAGGCTGCTTGACTGTCCTGGGTAAGGTCTCAGGGCTTTTGAATTCTATATTGTTCAGCCTAGAGGGATAGGGAACAAGTGAGTACTTAGTACAGAAGTCCCAAAAGATGGCACATTTGGTTAGTTCGGATCCTGTGTCATATCTCTTGGGAATCACACAGTAAGCCAGTGAGGAGTGAAATTAGGGGTGATACTGACTGAACCAATGGAGCCCGAATATCTGCTTGAGCCAGCAACAGGTAATAAATGACCTACAAACACTGCCTGCCTCAAATTGCAATGACAGCTTTGTCACATAGTGGGTAGTTAATATAAGAAACTTACTGACTGGGTTAGCCATCAAAGACTTTAATGAAAATAACAAAATAATGACAGATCCAAGAAATATGTTAATACCAAAAGCAGTTATTAAAGGGGAATAATGTGCTCAGAATACATGTACAAAATGAGTAGATAATAGGGTCACTGAGTTTACTGAGTGGCAAATAGCTCCCTAACAAAATATTATTTATATAGCTAAGCATATGTACTAGTTAGCATATATAAAGCAGGATTGCTCATTGATTTGGCTCAGCATAGAATTTAATTTTCTATTGTACATTTTTTAATTTTAAAAGATGAGCTTGAGTTCTAATAGTATGTGTCTTGACCAGGTGTTTGAAGTATTATAATCGATGACTTGATTATAATCAAATATCCTAAAACTATTCCCAGATTGTTTACGATTCCTTCTGGTTTATTTTGGTTATCTTATTTCTCTCATATCCCACTGTTTTTTCAACAAAAAAGCACTGTGTCCGTTGTATGTCCACAAGTAAGCACTGAGAGTAGATGAGAAATCTGGAAAGCTTTATTAAATTTTCAGGACACCAGAGTAAGAATTGCTGTGCCAGATTAGTCATTTACTGGCAAAACCATTTGCTTTGGACGCTCTTGTTACCACCTCAGGGGTCTATAGAAATCTTCTGAGTCCTTTGTTTTTCTCACTTGTTCAGTTTTTGTTGAAGGATGAGTGCACTAGGCTTGTTTTTGTATACAATTTTGCTCTATAAACTCTGAAATTACAATTTTGAAAACATGTAATTATGAAAGCAAGCAAAGCAATAATCATTTTGTATAAAACACTAAAAGCCTACAACTGTGGCAATTAGTGTGGCACACCTAGCTAAGCTCAAATTTGAACAGTGTTGATGCCAGAGTGATGCTTCCAGATGGCTCAAAAGAACCCAAGGTCATTAATCTCAAATGAGTTGCAAATGAGAGAGAGCCAGCAGGGTCTCTTCAGGGACCTGGCCAACTTAAGTTTCTTTCCTTCTGAAAGCTTTGATTTTTCTTTTATTTGTCTAATCATCAAGGAATGAATGGCTTTCATACTATTTCTACCATGAGCTTATAAAGCATTGTTCATTTAGATAAATGACATATACTTTATTTTGTTCTCATAACAACTCTTTAAGGTGAATCTAAAGATAGTTTTGTTTTCAAATGACTTCAGTGTTCTGGATAATTTGAGTGATTTGCCTAAAACAGTCTGAAAATATTGTTATTGCTGAGTGACATAAACTCAGCTTCTGAATTTTATTTTCTTTTCCTTAGTGCTGGGAAAAATCTCTTTTTACCTGCCCCTAAAGTCTCAGTTTTCTTGTTTTTGTTTTGTTGTTCTTGTTTTTTTAGTTTTTAATCTTCGCTTTAAATAGCTGCATTGAAAAAGAAAGATGACTACTTTTACAATGTGAGTGGTGCAGGTTTTATCTGAACCCTCTCAGCTTTGATTTAATTACTAAAAAAATCTTTGGAAAATAATTTCTTCACACTGTGAGAATCTTTCATCAATGATAGCAGTGGTTAACAATTAGAAATGTACTGCTTGATAATACTCTACTGAACACTATCATGAAGGTTAGGTAGATGAGGAAGCTGAAGTTTAAGTTTGAAATATGTATCCAAAACTACATGGCCAGTAGATGCAGAGCTGGGGTCCAAACCCATGCCACCTGCCCGTAGGGCCTAGACAATGAACATTGTTTCGCTATAGCGTGGCTCCATTTTGTACATCTAGCTGAGTTTGAATTTCTGTTTAGCTAAGTGGAGATAGACAAGCAGGCGGGGATTATTGTGGGGAGTATGTGTGGTTCCGGGACGCTTAGCAGCCAATGGGTGCAGGAGGAAGGGAGTGTCAGAGAGTTTCTACATGTTCTTACAAAGCTCTTGTAAACCCCGTGATCAACCTGGAGAAATCGAAAGAGATAACAAAGAGTAGCTCCTTCGCTCTGGCTTTCTTATTTTTATAGTGCTAACTAGAGAATATTGTGCCTTTGAGGGACCGATGTTGGTCTTCCAAGTTCTGTTTTGCCATTTCCACTGAACTGTGACCAATAGATAATGACCAGTTAGCACCACTGTAAGTGCCTGAAGTTTGCCTTCTGTTTTGAAAAGTCTTGGTGGTAGTTGAGTTCGATATACTAGTAAACATATAACCTTTTTCTTTTTGGGGGGCGGGTATTCTATTCCCTTTCTATTTTTGTCTTTTCTTGTTGCAGTGTCATGCAGATGTAATGCTAAAAGAATCCACAGGGTTTGTGTAGCCCCCAGGATAATTCAAGCAGGCCATCGTGCTAAGGGCAGTGAACACGATGTAGCCATAGACCAGACATTGACAGGAGATTATTCATGCCTCCCAAGGCAATGCCCAGTGATGACAGCTCTGTGATCTCATACATGGAGAGCAGTGCACGAGTACTTCATGCCTCCTAATTTATTCAGACAGACCTACTTTAATGCCATTGGGAAAAGTGAACAACAAACATTTTAGGGCTGTGATAAAGGAATTCCATTCTTCTTTTTTTTAATATTGTATTGATTTTTTGCAAAGAGGAAGGGAGGGGGATAGAAAGTCAGAAACATCAATGAGAGAGAAACATTGATCAGCTGCCTCTTGCACACCCCCTACTGGGGATGTGCCCGCAGCCAAAGTATATGCCCTTGACCAGAATCAAATCTGGGACCTCCCAGTCCGCAGGCCAGTGCTCTATCCACTGCCAACCCGGTTTCGGCAGGAATTCCATTCTTAAATAATGTTGTTTCAGTTGCCTCCTGGTGAAACCAGGATGCTAGTAAAAAAATATTGTTTCTACTTTCCATGCTTATGCACCTCTTGTACTGTCTTTGTGGTAATATTTTTTAATGTGTAGTGGGCTTCTCTCATGTAAAGATTAAGCTCTCTGACTTCATCATGGGACTCTATCCTAGTCCTGTAGGTAGCAATTCTATAATTACCAGTTAGAAAATGCCTGCCCTGCTATGCACTTGTGTCTACCTGACTACAGGTTTGTAAGAGGCCAAAAAAATATGAAGAGGCCAGGAAAATATAAAGCATCGTCAAAATGATCCAGGTTTGATATTTACAAAGAAAAATATCATGATATGACTGTACCAAAGAAACACACACTTTTATCCCTGAAAACTACACTAGAATTCTTGCCGTTCCAGTGAAGCCAAGACAAGAAAATGCCTATAATTTTTTATGGCAGTAGACTGTCATCCCTGGGGAGTTTCATATGAATGATCTTTGATAAGTTCAACCAGAAGTTGTACTTATTTCAAAGAAGTGGTAGCCTGACTGGCTACACTCAATGGTTGAGAATTGACCTAAGAACCAAGAGGTCAGGGTTTGATTCCTGGTTGGGACATGCCTGGGTAGCAATATGGGTCATGCTTTCTAATCATTGGTCTCTCCATTTCTCTCTCCCTCTCCCTTTCTCTCTAAAATCAATAAAAATATATTTTTAATAGAAGAATTTGTAAACTTTGCCTCCTGTTTAAAAGCTAAAAATAGGTCTCTTTCTATTATGGCAACTGAAAAGTTTGTTTGACCTATACTCAATTAAAATTGGATCTTTTTTATACCAAAACATTGCTCTAAGATGATTTCTTACACCTGTCTGTATTGGTGATGGTTTTTGTATTATATTATTTTGAGGAGACAATTTGGTGTCTTTTCTTTGAAACCTCGAAATATCTAGATTTATTTGGTATCTGGCCATCTAAAATGGGGCCCTACTCTAGGCAGTATGCATTTGTCACTATAAATTGTATAGATAGGATAAATAAGTTATTTTTGTACAAGTCTATTTATTTGGAAGATTTGTGTCTCTAGTTCTAGAGAATGAAAAGTACTAGTAGGAAGAAGATCTACCCTTCATAAAATTTGTAAGTTACATTTAAAATCTTGGCTTTACATTTCTTTTTCTAGTCATTCAATAGGGCCACTTTTATGTCATTGGGAAACATCAGCGAACGTATATATCTGCTATGTCATAAGCTTTTTTCACTTCTCCCCATTACCTCATTGTCTCTGTCTCTCTTTTGGGTTTATCACACAAAGAACAAATATGGATTTGAGTGTCTGTAATATACCAAGTGCTAGTCCAGTTCTCCAGTGGTATTGCAGCTCTCTCAAACAGCATTCAGAGAAGATGCGATAAGTCATATATTCCCAAATGTGTATTGAAGCCAACTTTACCTCTTTCTCTTCCAGAGGTAATAACTTTGAATTCTTATTTGAGCATAGAGATAATGTATTTTACTAAGAGAATTTGGTATTATTTAGGAGATGGCTAAATTATTGGTCTTAGAGGATGCTGTATTGGGTAGGTATATAGCCTCCCAGGTATTCATAGCTAATCAGAAGCTTGAGTTAAAAGAATCTCAGGAGTTTTGCTCTGTTCCACTTTTACTTAGCAGAAAGCTGAGGCCACAGAGGTTTTGAATTGCCAAATGCCTCACATTAAATTTGTATTAAAACTTGCATCGTTTTTCTGACTCAATCTTATGAGTTTTACTCTACCACATTGAGTATAGAGAGAGCCTAAAGCAAAATGAGCCCAGAGAAAACTGAAAAGCTGAAAATTGGACCCATTCTGGAATTTGCAAGTACTTGACCTGGACAAAAAGAGACCAATGGAAGACTTCATAGTTAATTGCATTTAAGGGTATAAACAGCTTTTATAATAAGAATTGTGATGACCAATATGTAGTATTGACTAAAGGCATAAAAAGAGCAAATATATTAAGTTGTACTGTGAAGATTTGGATTAGGTATAAAAAAATATCTAATGTTAAATGTAAAAGATATATATATGTAGGGGGGTGGGTAGAGAGCTAGACCTATGTTTTTTAAATTAAATTTACTAGAGTGTCATTGGTGAATAATATTATATAGGTTTCAAGTGTACATTTCTATGATATGTTATCTGTATATTGCATTGTGTGCCTGCCATCCAAAATAAATTTTTTTTCTGTCACCATATATTTGACCCCCTTTACCTTTCCAACCCCCTACTCCTCTTCCCTCTGATAAACACCATATTGTGGTCTGTATCTATGCGTTTTTGTTTGTTTTTCTTGCTTGTTCTTTTGTTGCTTCCTGTTTCCATGTCTTGGTCACCATGAATAATGCTGCAATGGACCTATATTTTTTTTAAAAAGTGATTCCTAAAGATAATTTTAGGAGATTACCTAGATCCAAGTGTATGTGTGCCTATGTATTGTATGTTGAGTAGCAAACTTCCTGTCCAAATAGGAGTGTATATGTATATATATATAAAGTGAAAGTAGATCTGGGCTTAGAGAGAGTTCCACCTGCTCCTGGGAAACCCAAGTTTCTCAGACCACAGGCTGAATGAAAAGAACTGAGCCAGATTATCATTTTCCCAGAATGGGTTTACCTTAGGGCAGAGAATAGCTTTATGAGAGTGTTTCAGCTCTGACATTCCTGGAAGAGCTCTCTGTCTGCATATGAAGAAGTAGTTTGGCAATGTACATGATAGTCAGTGGTCATTGACTCATTCCCTTTCATATCAACTAAATTGAATAATCAATGCTCAACATAAGGCCTTGCACACAGTGGGCTCTTGACAAATATTTGTTGAATAAATGTCATTCTTTGGTCCAGTAGAATGCTTTAGTTCTCTAAATGAATTGGTGAAAAGCAATGACAAGTCAGAGTTAATTTTGGCTTCCCTCTCTAGACAGTGTATTGGATTTCACCCCATGGGATGGCTGCCAAAGGTACAGTTTTCCAGCTCCGCTTGTGCTGGTAGCCTGGGCAGAAGCTGGGTTGGCTGTGGCAGCAGAAACATGAGACACAGACCTGGGGCAACCTGAGTCAGTCAATATCTCCCTGCTCAGCATCTCAGAAATGTTTCCTGAGTTAATCTCTTTGGACAGTAATGAAGGAAGGAAGGTCATTTTTAAAAGAGTAACATCAATAAGAGATGTCCAAGTATGCTCCAGATTGAACATAGTTTATACCAGAACCTTCTAAACAGATTTTTTGTTTGTTTTGTTTTCCTGGCCTTAATTGTGGGGAGGTGACTTCACAACATTATAGATTTTTAGATATTGACAAGTCAATCTGCCATTAAATGTATGGCTTTGAAGAGAAGGAAGTAATTTTTCTGGGTTTACTGACTTTTAGGGACCTGACAAATGTTTTTGAGAACTGCCATATAAGGAAGAATGGGTCTTAACAGACCAAACAATTTATAATCCCCCATCCCACCCCCAGGAAGTAGGTTTTTATGTTGCTTTCTTCAGCATTTTTTCTTTTTTATTTCATCTTGCAAATAATATACAGTGACCCAGACATAAATAAAAAAGGATGTTGTCTGAAATTTCACCACCCAATTATAGAAAATATTTTAATTTCTTAGTTTTTTCCATATAGTCACTGTTTATAAAAATAAAGTACTGTACAAGGTGTAGATGGAATTATGTCTTCCATTTTAAGCCAGAACTAGCATGATATATATTTTCCATGTTAAATCATTTTTATCAGTCATCATATCAGTGTCTATGGTGGATGTATTATATCTTAAGTCTTTTTAATTGTTTGATAATAAGTTATAGTGTCCAGGTTTTTCTACTTTAAAACAACTGAAATGAGTAGTTTATTATATGTATTTTTCCCTCTTTTAAAAGCAGTACAACATAGAGATGATTTCTTGCCTAAAGATAGTTACATTTTAGTGGAAATAGACAAAGGTGAAACAAAACAAGTGGGTAACAGTTGCTATGGCATCTGAGTACCATGAAAGAATGATAATGGCGAACTCCTGATGGGTTATGCTGTTCCAGATCTTGAGAATGTGTGTTTTAACCAGGTATGTGAATTCAGAAGGAATTACAGACATAGGGAAGAGCTTGTACAAGGGCACTGAGGACTGGTAAATTCTGGAAATGACCAGTCATTAGAACAACTGGAGGTCAGTGGGAAGAAAGCTCAGTTCCAGGGCAAAGATAAGACTCAGATGATGAAGGGCCTTGTGTGCCCATTTTAGCAACTCGATATTGTCCTATATGCAACCATAATATTGGTGAAGGATTTTAACAGTAGATGACAGATGCGATATAAACTCTTTTTGTCACCCTTATGGAGGAGGGGTTGGAGAATGACAAATTGCTGTAGGTAGAGAAACCTACACTTATAATAACAATTCAGGTAGGAGGTAAAAAGAGCTTCAGGTACATTGAGTTTTATGTACTTGCAAACTCAGGAGAAAAACAAGATTTTAAAGCCAATTGTATACATGACATTTGAAATTATTGAGTGGATGACATCACCAAGGGAGATTGTGTAGAATGAGAGAAGGCCAAAACCAGAAGCTTAGAAAATAAGGCAAGAGGAGGAGGAAAAGGCTAAAGGGAAGAGAGAGCAAAGTCAAAGGGCAATATGTGCAGTAGAAGGTAAATCAAGTTAATTGCAGAATTTAAAGTAATTATTGGTTAACTGCGTTTAGATTTTTTAAAATTGTCTATTTGAATATTGTTCATTATGTTCTCTCTGACTTAAAATATACTTCTCAATCCATGTGAGTTTTCCACATCATGTAAATATTAACTCTTTGTAAAAGTTACATTTGATATTCATTCTCTCTAGTGCATTTTTGTGGTTTTTACGTTTTCAATTATGTCTATTAAGGAGTTTAAAAATTTTAAAACAGTTGAATTGCTTTTCCTTTGTGATTTTTTTCTCTTTTGCTTGCAGTATAGACAGATTAATTAAGATGGGTTGAAGGGATGAGGTCTAAAGGTAGGAAGTCTAGTTAGGAAGGTATTATGACAAAGGGATATGTTCTGAGCAGTAGGAATAGAAAAGAGAAGATGGATGCAAGTTATTACAGAATTAAAGACTCCACAATCAACTAGGCAATGGTATTTGCAGGCTGAGGTTTTAAACAATTTAGAAAGGGTAGAAAGCCAGAATTTTAAGCTTTTAGCATATTTCAGGAAATTTCTAGATGATTCTCTCTGTTCAGTCATTCAAAAATATTTATTGAACACCAGTGATGAGCCCAATACTGTTCTATGCCCTTGCAATGTTTTGTTCTCTCTAGTCTCAAATTAGACAAATCACTTTAGAATCAGAGAAATTGGGTTACAGTCTTAGTTTGTTGCCGATTTGTTGTTTGACTTTGGAGAAACTAATTACTATTAATGTATATCAGTACTGTAATCTATAGATTGGAGATAAACATATTTACTTCATGGGGTTATTACAAGAATTATAGAACACACACACATGTCAGGAATGTACTAGGTACCTAATAATTATTTGTTTTTTTTCCTTTGAAAATAAAATATATTTAGTTAATTAATTTTCATTCCTTAACCTATGTTTTCTTTTTTGAATGCAAAATAGCAACATATATGCTTGTTGGTATCAACAGTGAAAAAAATAAAAGCCCTGTAAAAATTTCATTAGATAAAGTATATTGAACTTTATGAAGAATTTTGCCATTTAAACCATGGCAAAATAAAAATATGAATAAAGAAAAATATTTTATCCAAATTTCTTACAAAAAATTATATACTGCAGCATTAATTTTCCTCTTTATGAGATCTAAAAAGATGTAAGGTGAAATCAGTCTATTTGTATTTCTGCTTACTGTAATGGGTGTATTGTTGATTATATTGATTAAAAGTTTTGAATTTTCAATTAAATATCTTCCTACCTGATTTGCTTTGTTGCAAATCATTTCTCACTTTTTTGTTGTTGTTTATGGCATTTATCTAGAGATGAAGGCGGAGAAGAAATCACAACAAGTCTAAAGGTCAGAGTGTTTATACACACATGTACACACACACACACACACACACACACACACACACCGAATTTCACTTCTAAGAATGTATTAACCATTACAAGTACGGTATCTCTTCCAGCTTTCAGATATAAAATTAATGTAGTACCGTTTTCTCTTCTGAAGTCAATTTTTGAGGACATAAAAGTGAGCAAGGGATGTGAAAATGGAGCCTGGATGAATCAGAATTAAAAGCATTTTCAGCTCATGGTTAGTGTGAAAGCACCAAAGATGCTGGTTTTATGGGCTGTTTGTTTTTGTAACACTTTAGGTAATAAAAGCATCAACATAAATTTTGGGTAGTTGTTACTCCATTGAAGTTCTGCTCTAGGGATGAATGACTCTCTTTGCACAGCTGTTTAAATACTATGCTGCCATTTGGCACAAATGGGATGTTGGTCTAGAAATCTTCACTTGTGAAAAATGGAATAAACCCAGGGACTAGAAGAAGTGTGAGTTAGCAAGAGTGGAGTCTGTGCTCATTAGTCTCAGAGTATTCCTAACAGGTATTTGCTGCTGTTGTCTGCCCAGCATATTTTTACTTGGGTACTGCTCCCCGTCTGCCACATAGTTTTGGTCAAGCTGTCAAGTAAAGTACTCTTACTTCTGCCCAAAAGGGTAGATTCTAGTGGTCCAACAGTTGTAAAATTAGAAGACATGAGAAAAAGTACTTGATAAATTTGACTATATGAAACATTTTATTTATTTTATTTATATGTATTGTTGATTTTAGAATGGCAAAGAAGATAGAAATATTAATAATGAGAAAGAATCATTGATCAGCTGCCTCCTGCACATCCCACACTGGGAATCAAGCCCACAACTCAGGCATGTACCCTTGACCAGACTTGAACCTGGGACCCTTCAGTCTGCAAGCTGATGCTCTATCCACTGAGCAAAATTGGCTAGGGCTAAAAAAACACAAAGTTTTTAATTCAACTAGGGCTAAAAAAAGGTTTTAATGCATCAAAAAAATCATGAGTAAAATCAAACACATTTGATAAATTTGGAGGAAATATTTTCATGATATGCCACTTATAAAGATTTAATATCCATAATACATAATAAACTCTTAAAATTACAGGGGAAATAATTTTAAAAATCTAATAGAAATTAGGAAAAGATATAAATGATAATCCAGAGGAGAAACCAAGATGGTGGCACAGGTAAACACCTGAACTTGTTGCCTCGCACAACCACTTCAAAACTACAACTGAAAGACAAAATGGACATCATCCAGAACTACAGGAAGGCTGGCTGAGTGGAAATTCTACAACTAGAAGGAAAGAGGAAAGCACACTGATATTCAGAGGAGCTGCAGAAGTAAAGTGCAGTGGTATGGAGGCCCACATGCAAATAGGGCTGGCAACTAAGTATGTAGCTGTCTTTTTCAATCCTCAAGGAGACACAAGCTCCTGTCTGCTCTGAACTCCAGTTGCAGGCGAGATGCTGTGGATCCAGAATCATACTAGGAGAAATTGGACTGTCTGCTAGCGGGCAGAACTCGAGGGCAGCTTTCTCTCAGAAGTGCTTGCAGTGATTAAAAAGGGACACTGAGACTAGGGGACCTCTTAGGGCAGTGCTGATGGGAAGCTGTTGCTGTTTGCTCCACCCAGAGACTCTGGCCCATACAAGCTGTGTGCAGAGGCTTTTGCATATGAATGGTTTGGTCCTTTGAAATCTAAACTTACCTAACAAACTGCAGCTGAGTCAGAGAGACCCAGAAGAAGGCCCAAGGTTCTGCAGCAGCTTGCATTGCTTCACAGCTGGGCCTCATCTGGGCACCTCCAAAACCGAAACAAAGTAGAGGAATCTGCAGATCTCTCCATAGCTCTTGCTGGGTGGCCTCAGGCAGAGGCTAAATTAACACCTCCTTAGAGATCCAAGAGCCAGTGTACACTGAGATAGAGTAGGAGCACCCAGATTACAACTCTTCAGACCAATAAGGGACAGACTCAGTGAGCACCAAATCCCCACTGAAGCAAGTCTTGCTTCGTAAGGGTGTCTCCAACACAGAAGTTCTCCCATTATAGACACAGCTGATATTCACAGCCAATTGGCCTAGAGGTCAATTCCCCCAGTGATACCAACAGCAATCAAGGCTTAATTACAACAAGACTGCACACAGCCCACAAAGGGGTGCACCAAGAGTGTCCACTTCAGGTAACTGGGGAGGCTGAGCCACTGGGCTCTACAGGACACCTAGCACACAAAGCCACTCTATCAACTCAGGGAAGCAGCCAAAATTTGGAGACAAAGAAGCAGGTCACAAGTGAAAGAAATGGAGGAAAGCAAACTACTGGATATAGAGTTCAAAACCACAGTTATAAGGTTTTTCAAGAATTTTCCAGAAAGGCCGATAAATTTAGTGAGACCCTTGAGGATATAAAAAAGGACCAACTAGAAATTAAGCATTCACTGACTGAAATAAAAAATAATATACAGAGATCCAACAGCAGACTAAAGGATCACAAGAATCAAGTCAACTTTAAGCATACCAACATCCAAATCATGGAGGTGCCAGAAGAAGAGAGAGAGCAAGATACTGAAAACCTATTTGAAGAAATAATGAGAGAAAACTTTCCCCACTTGATGAAAAAAATAGACTTAAAAGTCCAAGAAGGGCACCAAACCCCAAACTATAGGAATCCAAAGAGGACCACACCAAGACACATCATAATTCAAATGCCAAGAGCAAAAGTCAAAGAGAGAATATTAAAAGCAGCAAGAGAAAAGAAGTTAGTTATCTACAAGGGAGCACCCATACAACTGTCAGCTGATTTCTCCAACAGAAACTATGCAGGCCAGACAGGAGTGGCAAGAAATATTTAAAATGATGAATAGCAAGAACCTAAAACCAAGATTACTCTACCCAGCAAATCTATCATTGAGAATTGAAGGTCAGATAAAGAGCTTCAAAAATAAGAAAAAGCTAAAGGAGTTCATCACCACCAAACCAGTATTATATGAAATGCTGAAATGTATTCTTTAAGAAGAGGAAGAAGAAAAAGGTAAAGATAAAAATTATGAACAACAAATACATATCTATAAACAAGTGAATCTAAAAATCAAGTGAATTAAAAATCTGATGAACAGAATAAAGTGGTTAATATAATAGAATCAGGGGCATAGAAAGGGAGTGGACTGACAATCCTCAGAGGGGAAAGGGTGTGGGGAGTGCGGGAAGAGACTGGACAAAATAGTACACCTATGGATGAGGACAGTGGGGAGGGAGGGAAGTAAGGACAGGGAGTGGGGTGAGAACCTGGTGGAGGGGAGCTATGGGAAGAAAAAAGAGAAACAACTGTAATAATCTGAACAATAAAGATTTAATTTAAAAAGATAATCCACAATGAAAATAGCCATTAAACATAAAAACAATTTCAATTTCTCCAGGTCCTTGCCAAAACGTTTTATCTTTTGTTGTTTTAATAATAGCCATCCTAACTGTGGTTTTGATTTGTATTTCCCTGTGGATTAGTAATGCTGAGCATCTATCTTTTCATATACTTGCTAGCCATTTTTATAATTCTTTTTACAAAGAAATATGTATTCAAGTCACTTGTTTAGGTGGGTGGAGCGGGGTTTATATTGAGTTGTCGCAATGAACCCGGAGGAGATTTTGCCAAATCTGGCAAAATAAACTGTTCACAGTGGGACAAATACTGCATATTCCTACTGAGATGAGCTACCTAGGAGAATGAAATACATAGAAGCAGAGGGTAGGCAGTGGTTACCAGGGACCAGGGAGAAATGGGCTGTTATTCAATTTATAAAAAGTTTCAGATGTGCTTTTAATCTTTTCCTATACTGTTGTGAAAACCTATAATATCTTCTATTTCTGTTCTTATTGGAGAATGTTTGCTCATCTTTCATAATCCATCTTTTAAAAAGTCTTAGATCCCCGCCCCCCTCATCCTTCCTATTTCTAACCTGGATAGGTTAAAGCATTCTCTCATCTCCTCAGGACGTCGCACGCATTTTATTTATCAAATTCATTAAATTATATTGTTACTACTATGTCACTTTTCATTCGGTAGGTACATAGCATAATTATCAACCTCAACCAATGTTAAGTTGAGAGATTATAAATGAATGACAGAAGGGGAGTATTTTTCCAAGAGAAAAACCTTCTGCTGTCACTCAAATGTGAATCACTACAAAAAAATCTTTGGTAATGAGGATGACTCTTCTCCAGTAGTTTATATGACATCTATGTTGTAAATAAATTTACTTTTAAAGCTGAATTTATTTCTGGTCTGTATTTTGCCAAGGATGCGCTGGGTTAAAAAAAGTAAATTCCAAGTTGTAAACTACATTCTCTACATTGAGTCTATAATAGTAATATAAAATGGTTATAGGAAACTGTATATTTACATATTAACTAAGTCAGATGATAAGAACAGAAACTTTATTTTACAGGTTTAATAAATTTAATGAGATTTTATTTTTCATTATATATTAAACAAAATGTTATATTATATTCAGTTTTTAATAACATATCTTAATAGCATTTCACTTTAACCATCCGTTACTAATATGCTTTTGAATGTGAGTTACTATAAAACTAACTGGAAAAAAAATCAACACTCCATCAGACTCTAATTGTTGAAAACTTTTTTTTCTTCATGTGGGAACTATATTAGGAGTAGATAACACCATTTTCCAGTTTGAAGTTATAAGCCAGTCCACCGCCATACATTTCTCAAAGAAACTCAAAGGCAATCACATTGTACAGCTCAATGTGCTAGAAGCTTGCCAGATTTGACTGGCCTGTCTTGTTTCCTAAGAAATGATTATGCTTTTATCTTTAAGATAGAGAGCTTCTTACTCTAAACTGGTTTGTAAAGGATTTACACTGGAATTGCAACTGCATCTATAAAATGTGTAGGGACAAAAGCCAGGTTTGGTTAATGTTTCATATGATCTCCAGGGACTTAGAAAGGCAGAGAATGCATTTCCCCTGACTTTTGTTCATGAAAGTCTCATAATGGTGACTTTATCTAGGACTGTTTATAAATTTTTAAAAAAATATGTGGATGTGGATGTTCAAGACAACACAGATGTCTGCATGTTGCTATGGCAATGCCAGTAAGTGCTATCTTACCTTACTGGCCCTCAGCCTCTGGATTTCTATTCTTATTTTAAGAATTTAACTTGTGTTAGAGAATTATTGCATGGGCTAGAGGGACATGATGGACCCTCATGCAAAATGAAAAACTGGTAAAAAGTGGCTGAAACTGATGTTCACAGTATTTCATTCTTTTTGCTTTAAACCAGATTTGGTCATAAAGTTCTTATACTTGAAGAGTAGGAAAACATTCAATATGTCTTTTTTTTTTTTTTTTTTTTTTTTTTTTTTTTTTTTTTTGCAGCTATAGTCTGATCTTGATACAGGCAAAAAAAAAAAAATTAATAGCCAAAATAAGCTAAGGGAAAACAAATCTGTTTTCTTCTTTGTCAAAGTCTCTTTTGCATCCTCTCTCTAAGAAGGTATAAAACCTTAATTCTTTTCTGTGAAACAATAATCACCACAATGAAAAACGAAGCATCTAATTGGTCTATGATCCATAATAGTCCAGTAATATGCCACCAAAGAATTTTATATACTCAAAGTTTTCTTCACATGAAAACTGTTTAAGAAAGGAGTCTTTACTGTTGTCTCAGAGATAAAAATCTAAAATGCCTCCATGCCTCCTACAAGTTTTAATGACTGAGAAGGTTTCTAAACTTTTCCTGCTGGTATTAGTGTTTCAGCAAAGCACTGATGCTTGGTGCCTGGGAGCATCATTGACCCAGAGAAACAGAAGGCCACAACCAGGGATTACATTTTCCATTTTGAGTGAAAGTGCTCGGTTCTTCAGAGTCTGTTGGAATCTTTGTGTAGAGTGGTCTCAGCAAGTCGGGGATTTCTGGGATGGTTTCACTGAGGAAGAGGGTTGATATTTGTGTTTTCACTGAAAACAGTGTTTGAAATGATGTTGCTTCTACTTAATGTGAAGAAAGTATCACCAACTCATCTCTGGGGCAGAAATTAGTATCATATAGAAAAACTGTTTCTTCTATATGAGAAAAGAGAGTTAGGTGTAAATGTCTCTGAGACAGGGAACCTTCTGATTCAGATTCGTACTAAGGTATAACAGATCTTTTCCCAAGGGCAATGTTTGATGGATGAAAGAGTAAAGAGAGCAACATGACATGGGTGAGACAGGGAAAAATATAACACCAGGTGAAATAGAGATGAATGGGCTGAGCAGCCAGAGTACTCAGAAGATAGCTTTGATGACAGTTTTATATATGGGTAGCCTGGCCTTTCCACATTGTTTACACTAAAAGCTGGCTATAAACTCTTGGCTATTAGTTAAATATTAGACTCATAGAAGGCTTGGAGTGGTTGCTAAACTGGTGCTAAAGTGGGCTGACTTTGGTAGTCTCCCCTCCCCCTCTACACACACACACACACACACACACACACACACACACACACAGACTTGGATACATTTTTAAATAATCATACTTAAGGACATCTTTTTAAGGACTACTTTCTGCGTGAATTTACCCTTCATGCAACTGTTAACACATACAGTACTTAGAAAATTCATCTTATAGCTGACATGGCAATTGACTAATTGTACATAAAGATGGGGATCCTGACTCAAAAACTGGCGCTTTAAGTGTGATGGTCTGGTAGAGTAGGAAAGGGGTAAGCACTGGGTAGGGAGGGAACTGACAACAGCAAAGGTAAGGAACATACAATTCTATGCTATTGTTGGTTTTCTGCTGAAAATCCTAGGTTTCTAGAAGGAATACTTACAAGCTGAGATAGGACTTGTTTGGGGTGCTTATTATATAGGAAACTTATTTCTACTATTCTACATAAAGCAAATAGTGAGTGTTATGGATTGATTTGTTTCTTCCAAAGTTCATAGGTTGAACTGTGGCCTCCAAGGTGATTGTATTTGGAGATAGGATCTTTAAGGAAGGAATTAAGGCAAAATTAAGTCATAAGGGAGAGGCCCTATCTGATAAGATTATAAAGAGAAGAAGGGACAGGAGAGCTCACTCTCTCACCTTTAGCACAAAGAGGAAGGCTGTGTGAGGACACAGTGAAAAGGCAGCTGTCTGCAAGCCAGGAAGAGAGCTCTCACCAGAAGCCAACCCTGATGGTACCTTGATCTTGGATTTGTGGACTTCAATTCTGGGTGAAGATACATGTCTATACATTGTCTACAGCCACTCAGTCTGTGATATTTTGTTACATACTCATGGACTAAGACCATGAGTATTTGTAAGGAAAAAAACAAAACAAAACAAAAAAGAGCAAGAAAATCGAATCCTACCTCTGAAATGACAAAAGGAAAACTGAGGGGAAATAGAGTATACCTAGAAAAGATGATATCATCTAAGGAGCCAGGAGGTCCTACCATGGAAAGCTCCTCTTCACGGGCTGTCTGATTGACATGCTGTGAAATATCAGGAAGTAACTTAATGGGTCTTTTCTGGAACAAGAACCCAACCTGAAAATTATATGCAGGGTCACTTGGGGTTACATATGTTTAAAAATAAATGTAATTGCTGCCAATGAGAAATACTAAAAACTATTGACCATTTTTTGTTTCACTCTGCTGCCATTTATTAACACAAGTTTTAATTAACTCAGTTGACAGTATTATTTTTCTCTTGCAGCAGCTGACTAAAAATCTAGGACAAATTCTAGCAATAATTGTGTTGAATCTCTTCAGGGAAAAAGTAGGAGCAATAATACTTATTAAACTTTCCAATGGTTTGTGTTAGCAGATTTTTTTTTCTAATATTGAATATTTTCACTTTATGCTCAGTTGAAAGCAAGCAAATCTTCACTGTCTGAACTGGAAGAAAAGTTTCACTTTTCAGAGGAATAACTTCTTAAAAGAGAGAAATTATTTTGAACAAAAATTCTTTAGTATCCATGTGTTTAAGCTCAGCAGCTCAATATTGGATGATGTGGCATCTTTTCTACTGTTTTCAAAAATACTGAATTGTGCCTCAGGACTGCAATGGACACATGACACTGTATTCTTCACCTAATTTTCATAGACTCTAAAAAAAATTAGGGCATGCCAGTATTAAATAAAAGATGTGAAAAATTTGCTCCAAATCTATATTAATTAATCTAAACCACTTGAATTGTCATATAAAATATTGATAATCTAATTTCTGGCTTTATAGTATAGATGATACATAAATTTATAAATAGACTGGAGCAAAAGTAGGCTTACAGTTATGAGTTCATGAAATACAGTGTATTCTTGTATTATTAGTCAATAATTATTGCCTTACTAGTGGCCCAGTGCATGAAATTCGTGCACATTAAAAGGAGATTAATTAGAGGAAATAATTTAATATTGCTATCTGCCCTTTCTCTATAATAGAAGTGTCAAAGATGAAAGAAAATTAGTAAAATGTATATGAAAACATTCCTCCTGTCAGAGTCTGGGGCACACCATGGGACCCAGAGTCAAGTGCCCGCCCACCCACATGCACCTCAAAATTGTGTGAGACCCAGACCCGGCCAGAGCCCCCACCCCTTGCCCCCCATTGGGCTAGATCCAAACCAGCCAGTTCCACCCTTGTCAAGCCCTGCCAGGCAGAGCACATAGCCTCAGGTCCCCTGCCTGGCACCAGGATGGGGGGCATGGCCTGAAGTCCCCCAACCCAGCCCGGAGTGGGGAGTGTGCCATGAGGTCCCCCATCAAGCTCTGCCAAGTGTGGGACACAGCCTAAGATTCCCTGTCAATCCCCACTGGGTGGGGAAGTGCAGCCTCAGATCCCCCAGCCCAGCACTGGGAGGGGGGCACAGCATCAGGTCCCCTATGAAGCCCCATCGACAGGGGTGTGCAGCCTAAGGTTCCCTGTCAAGCCCTGCTGGGCAGGGGATGTGGCCAAAGTTCTTCTGACTCACCACTGGGGGTGCACATTGAGCTCCCTGTCAAGCCCTGCTGCATGGGGAGCACGGTTAAAGTCCCCTGTCAAGCCCCACCTGGAAGGGGGTGCAGCCTGAGGTTCCCCAGCTGGCACTGGGGCAGAGGGAGCAGCCTGAGGTCCTCTAGCCCAGCACCAGGATGGGTCGTGCACCTTGAGGTCCCCTGTCAAGCCCTGCCTAGTATGGGACGTGGCCTGATGTCTTCTGTCAAGCCCCAGGGGGCTAGGGGAGGGTGTAGCCTCAGTCCCTGCTGATTGCTCATTAAGGCTCCTTATGGGAACTTGGCCTCAGCTGTAGGTGCAGCCATCTTTGTGATGGAGTGATGGTTAATTAGCATATTCCCTCTTTAGTAGATAGGATGTCTCAAGATTATGAAGGTCAAAGGAAATGAAGATAGCCAATCACATTTATAGAGCATGAAGAGTGATTTGATTTAACCTTAGAAAAATGGTCACTGAATCTGTTGGTTTTTCAATAATGGTACAGGGAACTAAACTTATTTGTGTATTGTTCAATGTTTTCCACAAATTAGAGAATTGGCATTATAGGTAAGCTTTTATTTTGAGATTGAGTAAATGTACAGAAATAAAGGCAATTTTATACTTGTAATAAAGAAATGAAGTTGCAGATGATAATGATTGCAGTCAATTTGAGAAACTGTGATGCAATGTTCACAATGTTGAAAAATGAAACATCCATTTGGGGCATTATCTAAAGGGCCATAACCAGTGACATGCTGCAAAGGAAATTTAACGTGACTCCTGTAGAGTAGTTATGAATTTATGAAAGAGTAAAAGTGGGATAGTGGGAAGTTAGGCAAAATTGTAATACAATAGACTCTTCCTCAGGAAAATCTAGAAAGAGAAGAATGTTAAGAATGTAAATCTAAAAAGAAGAAGGATGTGATTGATTGCATTGATAGTTTTTTTCCTTTTTCTTTTCCCATTTTTATTTTTTTAATTTGATTACAATCTAGAATCCAAGATTTAAAAAAATATATTTTTATTGATTTTTAGAGGGAGTAGAAGGGAGAGTGACACACACACACACAGAGAGAACCATCAGGATCTGCACTCCCCTTATTGGAGACTGAGTGAAACCCCGGCACGTTCCTTAAGGGAATCGAACTGGCAGCCTCCTGGTGCCTGGGTGGGTGTGCACCCCCGGAGCCATTGGTGGGCTGCCCTGGGTTCTCACGCGGCGCTGTAAACGGGGCCTGCGCTGTAAGCACCAGGACTCGGCCTCCAGCTGCAGCTCGTGCGCTGATGGAGGAGAAGCCCAGCCCAGCTGATCCGCATGAGCCCAGAAAAGCCAGCCGATCGCCATTTTCGCTCCCCTCCGGGTGGGTGTTCTGGCTGCTAGGTCTCCGTCACCTACTGGCCGTCGGTGCTCCCAACCAGAGGGACTGAACGTGGCGCTTCTCTACCCGGGGCTCCTGGTCACCGACGGAGGCTGACGGCAGGTAAGAGGCCGGCTGAAGGTGTGGAGGGACTGCACACTCTGTCCTTTCCACCCACCACCTCATTCAAAGCAGCTACACCCGGGGTTTCCAAAACAACTTTTATTTCCTCGAAGCTTTGCTTAACCTGGCGGACCAGGAATCGTCCCTGAGTGGGACGTAGTACAGAGGCTGCTTCTTTACCTAATCTCTTCCCCCCAATAAGAAAACGTGTGTGTGTGGTGTGTGTGGTGTGGTGTGTGTGTGGTGTGTGTGGTGTGTGTGTGGTGTGTTGGGGGAAGGGGAGATACCTATGATTAATTCTCAATATATGCAGCGTGTGCAGTGAAAGCTTGGCAGTATGAAACTCAGTGCAAGTCTGGTGAGTATGGTTAAGAGCCCCCAAGCTCTGGAATCGCTGCTAGGGTTTCAGTCGTGGATTTTCCACTTATTAACTGTATAACTTTAAGGAATGTGATGGACAGAATGTGGGTGTCTCCTTAAAATTCATTTGTTGAGGCCCTGACCCTCAGCGTGGCTGTGTTTGAAGGTGGGGCCTCTAAGGAAGGAGGCTTAGAGGAGGTGTAGGGGTTGAGGCTCTGATCCCCTAGAATTGGTGTCCACAGGAGAAGTGCCACCAGAGCAGCATTTTCCAAGTCAGAAAGAGAGCCCTCGCTGAAACGGGATCAGCTGGAATCTTGATCCTGGACTTCTAGTGTCCGGAATTGTGAGAAAATAAATTTCTGGTGTAAAAGCCACCCAATGTACAGTTTTTGTTACAGCATCCTGAGAAGACTAACACAGGGAATTACTTAGTTCTCTGTGCCTTAGTTCCCTTACTGAAAAACGAAGATAACAAATATGCCCGCTTCCTAGTGTTGCTTGGGTATGCTAAATCTAATAAGCTCAACTAATGTTAATCATTCATATAATTATTGAGAATGTGGTTGTTCTTTTAGGTATGTAGAAGAGAATCAGCAAATTTTATTTGTTGAAAGGGTCTTTTTTTTTAAATGAATTAAACAGATTACGTATAAATATACTTAGATTGTACGTAGAAAAAATGTCTATGAGCTCGAGGCATTTAAAGATATGACCAAGAATGCTAAAAACAGGTTTGTGGGATGTAAGAAGAGCTAGCTCATTAATGAAATTTTCTAAGTGAATTTTGACTTTTTTTTGGAAGAGGTGACCAAACAGACTTCAATTGATATTATTTTTTAAATTTCAGGGCCCCTCAGATTGTATTCCAAATAACTAAATGCAAATTATTAGTCTGAGCTATTTTTTCAGTAATAACAGGAAGAAGAAAAAAAGAGTACAGAGTATATGGTCTTTTTTTAGCCCCATATTTCAACATGAAGTTTTGACTAACCAATTCAATTTTTTTTCAATGAGTTGAAATTTCACTGTCCTAGAGACTACAGATTCAGTCGATTTAGTAAAGTGAAGGGCAATTACTGTGGGTGAGGAGGAGGGGGGAGGTAAAGTCAAGTGACTTCAATCATTTGATTAATTTAATGAAATTCCTACTCTTCCTAAAAAAATCCCTAGGTTGTTGCTGAAGCCTTTGAGGTCAGGATGCAATTTCTGGAAGGAAATAAGAAACCCAAGGATCTGGAAAGGGAATTGAGCAAAACTCAGAGACAAGGTAGGAAAAACAGATTTCTCTGAAAAAAAAAAAAAAAACACCATGAATTTTTAATTATTCCTCTCCATTTTAACTACAATCTCTGATTATTTAGAGGTAGAATAAAAAAGTAGAAGAAAATACAGAGTTTCAATGTCCTCAAAAAAAGTTGTGTGTTTATTGCATATTTTACTATAAACCCATAAATTTGGGGCTTAATGGGATGAAAGTCTATATTGGGTCATAAATATAGCATTTTAATTGTATAAATTGTATTCTCATGATGATTATAGTAGAATAATAAAGTCTTTTAATAAGCTCTAAATAAATCCTACATGTAAAACCAAGTAATGAAACACTAGAGTTTAAAATAGTATAGTAATTTGTTTGGCATCTTAATTAAATAATTATCTGAACTTAGTATTATAAGTTCAGTGTGTAATTAGATAATTTCTCTGCCTAAGAAAAGGGGAATTCTTAAGTTCTTTCTCACTTAAGTTATGAATAACAAAATGTTAATGTATATCATATGCACTCTATTAAGTAGGGCATAGGAAGGGACAGGGAGGAAAATAGAAAATTTTGTTTAAAAAAATGCATGCTGCCCTAGCTGGTTTGGCTCAGTAGACAGAATGTTTTGGTCCTGAGTTTTAGTCCCCAGTTATATACTCTATTTTATATGAGGCAAAAATACTGAATTATCAGAAATAAATACAACATGTGCACATGTAAACACAAACACAGCAGTCAACCAACCAGAGAACAAAATCTAACGTGCCAGTTCACATCGTTCTCTTGTTTCACCCTTCCACCTATCCATCGATCCGTCAATCTACTGATCGATTTATCCTTATATGCATACATATTATATAGTTTATTGAACTTTAGACTGGTATTACTAACCTGTTTCAGCCAATGAAACACACAGAGTTAGCACAAAGAGAGTAGGAAAAATAGAAGAGTATTGCCATGAAGCCTAGGAAAAAAAGAGTTTTTAAGGAGTTGGGAGAAGTTAATGGAGGTGAGACAGAGATATTTTGTCTGGGAAGCCTTCTATTGGATTTATTGCTTAGGATGCTACTAGGGGACATCCAGAAAGCATTTTCAGTAGGTTTATCAAGTACAAGCCAAATTCACAGGGACTGAAGGTAAGTGGCGTGAGGTGGAAGTAAGGAGTTAAAGACGTGGCATCCTTATCAGTACTGCTCACAACTGGGAGAGTGGCCCCTGCCCGAAGACCTTCGTTATAAAAGGCGCGCACATCACAAGAACACAGACTCACAGTTCTGTTCAAGGACACGTGGGCAGTGCTGTTATCAGGGCTCTCATAGCTTAGGCAGTGAACCTGACGTCCTCTTTTGGGACACACCAGTCAGTCTAAGGAAATGCTTTTCTCCATCACTTACACCAGTGGTCAGCAAACTGCAGCTCGCAAGCCACATGCAGCTCTTTGGCCCCTTGAGTGTGGCTCTTCCACAAAATACCATGGCCTGGGCGAGTCTATTTTGAAAAAGTGGTGTTAGAAGAAGTTTAATTTTTTTTAAAAATTTGGCTCTCAAAAGAAATTTCAGTCGTTGTACTGTTGATATTTGGCTCTGTTGACTAATGAGTTTGCCGACCACTGTCTTACACCAGGCCTTTAAAACAAAAAGTGACAGTGTCAGCATGCCTTGAAGATGTGTGTCAGATAACTGTCAAAATCAGAGGTGAATATACCTTCAAAATGAAGGAATGATCTGAATACCAAAAATTCTTAAGTAAAAGAAAAAATTAATTTTCCATCTTCCTCTCACATGGAAAAAATGTCATAGAGTCTTACATGACAAAGTACCATTCCTGACAGTTCTGAGTATCTATTCTCTCTTCCTCTGTGTTCCAGTACCTGGCTCTAGGGGCACTTAAAAATAGTACAAAATTGGCAGCATTGGCATGGCAGCCGAGAGAATATATAATGTTAAGCCACATCACTATGATGATTATTTATTTTTACTTAATTTATATTTTTGATGAAAATAATTATCAACATTTGGATGCTTTGAATACACTGACATTTAATATTTTGATTCATAGATCATTCCAGTCAGTAGATCAAAAATAACACTATAATATTACTTATAAAAACAATTCATAATTTTGATGAAACAAAAGTAAAAATATTTTGGAATAGAATGTGTAAATTAGATATCTTTTGTCTATTACATCTCTAAACATTGCCAGCTCAAGAAGAGAATGACCAGAAATATATATTGATTAAATATAGTATTTGATATTTTGCCTAATTTTAATCACATAAAAACATAGGTTTATAAATAGTTTTCAGTTTTTAAAATTATGAAAGTGGATTTGTCAAAGCAAGAAGAAAAGCATCTTTATTTAACAGTTTGCCTGTTTTCTAACATTTAAACATTTAGACCTGGTATGTGGGCTTCATCTGTCCTTCTTGCTTTGTGTCTTGCGAATTTTAAGGGTGGGTCTAATGTGAATACATCCTTGAGCATTTGTTTGCTTACATAGTTTCTTAAGGTGAGAAGAGAAAGCACTTTTTTTGTGAGCATTATTTAGATCTGTGATACTTTCCTAGCAAATGCACCTTTAATGAAAATATTGTTTACTGAGTACTGTTTACAATCCTTGTATCAAAATCTGGCTCCCTAATTCATAGTTTTACATTTTCCAATTTTTAAATATTAGTTAGTATAAATGTAATGAATATAGTTTTAAAATTCAGATAGTTCTAAGCAACTTATAACAACAAACTGCTATCTGTACCCCACTGTACAGAAGCAGCCAACTTCATCATTTCTAGTTATTGGTAGAGATTTCCTGCATATTTCTAGACAATCTCTTTCTAATCTTCAAATTTTAGATATTATAACATGAGTTTTGGTAAGACAGTCTTTAACTCTCTTAAAGTAACTTTCTCTCTTAATGCACACACACACCCGACAACTACACTTCTACATCTTCTTAAAATTATAATTTTTGTTTAAATCATTTTTATAACCATTACCCGATGTATCAGCACTATCAACATTTGGGGCTGGGTAATTCTCTATTGTCCTGGACATTGGAGGATGCAGCATTCCTGGCTTCTACCCAACAGATGCCAGTAACACATTCCAGTGGAGATAACCAAAAATATCTCCAGAAATTATCAAATATCTTCTGCAAGAGGACAAAATTGCCTCCAGTTGAGAACTACTAATTTTATCTTATAAATTACTAGAAGCCCAATGCACAAAGATTTGTGCTAGAATGGGCTTTCCTTTCCCTGGCTGCCAGCACTGCCTTTCCATTCCGATCCAGCCTCTTTCCTCTCAGGCCCTGGTGCTGCCTCTTTCCACTCTGACCCTGACTTCCAACACTGCCCAGAGGCCCTGAGAGACCGGAGGTGGGGCGGAACACCTGCATCCCGCCCCTGTCACTTAGTGCCTGTGTATGCAAATAACTATCATCTTTGGTGGGTTAATTTGCATATCACTCCTGATTGGCTGGTGGTGTAGTAGAGGTATGGTCAATTTACATGTTTGTCTTTTGTTAGGTAAGATTACTCTAAATCTTGTTCACTACTGAAATTACATGTTATGCAATTACTTTACTATCCATACAAATTTTTCTATTGATAGAATTAATAGTTGCCTCATGTGAGCATGTGTTTATTTTATGTTATGTGTAAATTCACTGACAGAGTTACAACCCACTTCTTCATATGTCGAAGATAATCAGTTAATCTATCAATTCCATTTTCTCTGGGAGATGCCTCTGTCTTCCTGCTACAGCATGGATTGGTTGCTCTCTGAAGTATACTGTTATCATCTTGTACTTCTCACACTAAGAATTTTCTTGACCTCAGTAATCTGATAAAGCCCATTTCCTGTATCCATGTGTATTGGTATAAGTTGCACTTGGCCTCTTATAAAAGACACCAAAATAAAAATGGCTCAAATAAGCAATCAGTTAACATTTTGCTCATGTACACGAAGTAGAAAGCTAGTTCTGTGCAGTTTGGTAGCTACAGAAGTCCTCAGGGATTGTGGCTCCTTCTCTCTGTGACATCATGGTTGCCCAGTACTTGCCTGCTGATGGTCAAAAACTGTGCGCTGGATCTCTGACATCACATGTGTACTCAAAGCAGGCAATATAGAAGGAAGCGGGGAGAGGACCAAAAAGCCTCTTGTATAAAATTTGGTTTGGTATGTATAAAATTCTATGTTGGAAATTGTGTTCCCTTAGTGTAAAATGTTGAAAACATTCCTTTATTGTTTTTGTTTTGTTTTGTTTTTAGTGTTGCTACTATAAAGTTTCATATTATTCTGACTACTGATTCTTTGTGATCTATTTGTATTTCCTCTAATGCTTTTAGGATTTTTGCCTTTTCTGTCATGACAATCATCTTGGTTTGGATCTTTTTCATTCATTGTGCTTTTCTTTCTGGAAACTCAACTTTTGGACAATTTTCATATGATATTTCTTTGATAATTTATTCCCTCTACTTTTTCTTTGCTTTGATTCTGGATGTTAAAACTAATTAGTTGCATGCTGGAACACCTGGAATGATCCCATGATTTCCTTTTTTTTTTTTTTTTTTGCCTCTGGTTTTCAGTTACTTTCATTTTGGTTCTGTGTTTCTGCTAATTTTTTCCCTTTTAACTTCAAGCTCATCTTTTGATTTTTTTATTTCTGATGTGCAATTATATTTTCTTTTTTGTTTCTGTCTTACAGCAATCTGTTTTTACATCATGATTTCAGTAACTTCTCATCTCTTATTTTCTCTGCTTCTCCAAGATGTCTTTTTTATCTGTTTGTTTTCTTTTCTATTTTTCGTTAAAGGACATTTCTAAAATATTTTATAATGCACCTTCTTAAGAGAGAGTTGCTTGAAAGGTCATTGGAAGCACTCTCTTTGTACAGGTTTGTAATCTCACTATAGCACTGTTCAGTAAGGACTTGACTGTTTCATTGGGCAAAGCCCAAAGTCAATATCTGTAGATATGGGATTTTTCCTAGTTTCATTGAAATATAATTGACATATAACATTGTATAATTTTAAGGTGTAAATATATATATAATGTTTTCTAGTTCTCATCAGACTCCTTGGACGACTCTTTCTAACCCACTGCCCAAGATATGTGTGCGAACTTGGTGGTTGGCATTCTGGTAGTGGAGGATGAGAACTGGAGGCTCCTTTCAGGATGTGTAATTCAGTTACTTTTTCTGTTTTCAAAATGTCACAATATCCCTGGCCCTATCCATGCAGCCTCAAATCCACAGGTTCTTCATTTCAAAATTTTCAGAAACTTAATTCAAATTTTCTATGGTAAAGGGTCAGATATAATGATTAAATTTTCTCTTATAAGGACTTCCAACAAATCCTCCCTTTTTCTAACCCATCCTCTACTTCTACCTTTATATCTGTGGACACAGGACCTGCATCGTCAGTTACAGAATCTCGAGTATGCTCTGCTTGGAATTGGTTTCAAGTACCTCCCTAGACTGGGACAGTTACCACTTGTGAATTTATTTTCATCTTCCACATCTTTAATGATATATCTTATGTGATCCAGTTGACTTTCATTTTTCCCTTGTGTTTTATCCATTTTTATGACTTATTTTCATGACTTATTTTCATTTTGTTGATATTCTGAGGCAGAAGATGAATATGTCTAATCTGCCAAGCTTATCAGAGTTTCCACTAATTTGTTATAATTTCCATAATTAAGACTTAAAAGGTCTCAAGTCTATAAAGAAAAATGGCTAAAAGTGTCTGGTAATTGGTTTCAGGACCCCAAATTTCCTGTTTGTAGAGGCACTCCTCTTGATTCTCTAAGCGGCACCTTTCCAGATTCTCAAGCTTTGACCTCAAGTCCACAAACACCTGAGCCCAGATGCTGTCTTGAAATTCTGCAAGTTGCATCTCCAAATCATCAATTTGAATCCATTGGAAACCATTTAATTCCAAACTACTGTAGACTACTACATCAGGATATTAATTATCTTCATGGTCTGTTCTAGGCTGCTAAATTGACTAAATCTATCACTGAACTGGTCAAGTAACGAGTCTAAAACATGCTGGTACTTTATATGCAAGGTTCCATTTCATTTTGTACAGCTGCACTGGCCTTCTCAAAATACTTTGTTACTCGAGGAAAATATAAGTTTTAGTTTCTGTATCTCGCTTGAATATTTTAAGTTTACTTTCAAAAGCTTTTATGTATTTAAACATAACGACAATACTTTTACCAAAACCTTGTAACTTTAAATTCGGTTCATTAATATGAACAGAAAGATCTGTAAAAAAATATCAGAGTATTGACCCATTTATCATCATTGAGCTGAGAAAAGTTTCCCAGATCCTTATCCTCAAGAAATACCTTAATTTCTTCAAAGCATTTCACAAAGCACTCAAGAACATTGCCTCAGCTCAGCCATCTTACATTACTGTACATCAGCATTCCATTGTAGGTGGAATCAACTTCCAGTAAACGTGCAGAGAATTCTCGCTTGTGAAGGGGGCAAGCAGCTATTAAATTAACTATTTTTGTAACAACTGACATTAAGTTGTTTTTGGAGGTGTGGGGGGTTTCTCCATCAGGGGATCAGTGACAGAGGTAGAATTATAAATAGCCTGTTAACCCTGCAGGCAATTAGAGGTTAACTAGCCTAATTGACCACAAGATGACACATGCAACTGTCTTTTAGTGAAGGGCAGGGTTAATAAGTAGAAATAGGGTTAATAAGGAAGCACAACAGTAATAGTGGTGAAATGGAGTCTGTACTATGCTGCAAAATGATGTTCCTTATATAAATTAAGATGACTGCCGCTATTTCTAATGGCGGAAAACGGCACCCATAGCACAGGCCCTCGCCTCTCCCAGGCCCTCCCCCTTACTTATCTCAGTAATGATGGTCAATTAAAAATTGACCCCAGAACAGTAGATTGGATGATGGTTGCTGTGGTTATGTGGTTGCTGGTAATGGCGATCACAGGGCCCCAAGAGATGCGTCCCCAGCGGCATTCTGCTGCTCCCTGTTCTGTCGGCTGGAAGTGAGGTCAAAGATCCCCTAAGGGCCTAACCAGAAGTCCCAGAAGTAGATGCTCTGAGCCAGAGTTCTGTTCTTTTTGCCTACAAACCTCCGGCACAGAGTGTCTGCACTATACTACAGCAAATATTTCATCCTCAGCTACTGCACCATGCAGTAGCCAAGGATGAAACATCCTTCTCGGCATGTCACCCCATACTTCTCTGTATGTGACCGCATGTGGCCGAGTGTCATTGAAAATGGCTACACATGTCATTGCTGACATGCATGTCATTGGTTCGCCATCACGGTTCTAGGGTCTGGCCTAGATGATTGAGCTTTGACAGTTGGTGCCATGAATTAATTCCTGGTTTATTCCTTTTTTGATAACTCTACACCTGCTACCTTTATCAATATGAATAAGTCAAATGTACCAAGATTTAAAAGATGTTTATGTGGTTATCTGATAAAATGTGAGTTGGAGCTAATGTTCTTTTGTATCATTTCTATCTTCTGCTTTCAAAAGATTTTCAGATTAGCTATCATGAATAAATAATACTTGAGTTATCTCATCTCCTAATCTTGAATTGGAATTCAATGAAAACCATTGGGGATCATCCAAATAGCTCCTTTAAGTGGGGAAATTCCAAATGAACAGGTTATCCCTCACTAACATAGCATGGCATTGCTATGAAGATGTAGGGGTAGGAGAAATAGGGAAGAATAAATCTGCACTGGGTCAGAATATATTTTTATTTTTTTATTTTTTATTTTTTTAATCTTTATTGTTCAGTTTATTAATTACATTGTTTCCCCTTTTTTTATCCCCCTATATCTCCCCTGCATCCTGTACCTATTCCACCTTCCACCCTCACCTCCCCCTCCCCACTGTTCTCTCCCATTGTTGCAAGATTTTGGCCAGACTCTTGCTGTACTTTCCACAACCCTTTTCTCCCCAAGAATTGTCAGTCCATTCCCTCTCTATGACCATGTTTCTGTTATATTCACCAGTTTATCCTGTTCATCAGCCTATCAATTCACTTGATTTTTATGTTCATTTGTTGATAGATGTGTATTTGTTGTTCCTAATTTATATTTTTACCTTTTTCTTCTTCCTCTTCTTAAAGAATATCGTTCAGCATTTCATATAGTATTGGTTTGGTGGTGATGAACTCCTTTAGCTTTTTCTTATCTGCGAAGCACTTTATCTGATCTTCAATTCTGAATGATAGCTTTGCTGGATAGAGTAATCTTGGTTGTAGATTCTTGCTATTCATTATTTTGAATATTTCTTGCCACTCGAGTCTGGCCTGCATCGTTTCTGTTGAGAAATCAGCTGACAATCGTATGGGTGCTCCCTTATAGGTAACTAACTGCTTTTATCTTGCTGCTTTTAATATTCTCTTTATCTTTTGTTCTTGGCATTTTAATTGTGATATGTCTTGGTGTGGTCCTCTTTAGATTCCTATATTTTGGGGTTCTGTGTACTTCTTGGGCTTTTAAGTCAGTTTCTTTCACCAGGTGGGGGAAGTTTTCAGTCACTATTTCTTCAAGTAGATTTTCATTAACTTGCTCTCTCTCTTTTTCTGGCACTCCAATAATTCGGATGTTGGCATGCTTGAGGTTGTCCCAGAGGCCCCTTACACTATCTTCAATGATCTGAATTCTTTTTATTTCTTGCTTTTCCAGCTGAGTGGATTTTGGTTCTTTGTATTTCAAATCTTTGACTTGGTTCTTGTGGCCCTCTGGACTGCTTTTAGGACTTTGTGTAATATTTTTTATTTCAGTCTGTGTATGCTTGATTTCTAGTTGGTCCTTTTTCATATCCGTGAGGGTCTCGTTCATATCCTCAGAGGTCTTGTTCATTTCCTTGAGGGTCTCATTCATTTCCTTGTAAGTCTCATTCATTTCCTGGTTGGTCTTGTTTATTTCCTTGTAGTTCTCATTAAGTTCATCGGCCTTTTCTAGGAGCCTCTTGAAAAGCCTTATAACCTTGGTTTTGAACTCTATGTCTTGTTGTCTTTTCTCCTCCATTGCTTTCACACCTGATTTCTTTCCATATCTCTGCATGGTGGCTGCTTTATGTGGTAGATGTCCTCTAAGGGTCAGTGGCACAGCCTCCCCAGTTATTTGAGCTGGGTACTCTTACTGCAATCCTTTATGGGTTGTACAGTATTTTTTAATTTAAACCCAGCTGGTTGTTGTTAGCCCTAGGAGGGTTTGATCTCCAGGCCAATTGGCTGTGAAGGGAGACTGTGTTCAAGTTGGATGGGCGGAGTCCTATGTGGCGCTCGCGCACGCGGGTGTCTGTTGGATGGGAATGGCTGCAGGCACCTCCAAGAGAAAGCCGCTAGTCTCTTTCCCTTGCCAGACAATTCTGCCTCTCCCCAAATGAGTCTGCACACCCAAAGTCTCGCCCAGGGTTGTAAAATAGGTGGTTTCTGGGACCAGGAGACAAGTTTCCAGGGAGCAAGTGGCGCGTTTGTGCTGTCGCACAGTTTACTTGCGTGCAAACTTCTTTTCCCAGCTACCCGGTTTCTCCTCAGACTAGGAAACCTCTGCCACGCCAACTTCCAGGCTGCGTCCCCCAGACCTCGGACCTCGCCTGGCACTGGGGAATCTTTGCAGTGGGACGTCTCTATGTACCCCGGATCTCAGACCTCACCTGGCGCTGGGGAATACGTGCAGTGGGATGTCTCCGCCCTCCCCGTTGGTGAAATCCAGCTGGGGTTGCTGCTCCAGCCCCAGCCTGCGCACGCGACCAGGACGGCTTCTAACCTGTTTCCGTCTTCAAGGCTGCGCTCCCGCCACTCTTCTGAGTCTCAGTGTCCCACCTTTACTTTTATTTGTGGAGTTTTCACTCAGCCAGCTTTCTGGTGATTCTGGGTGATGTTTGTTTTGTTGTTATGTTGTAGTTTTTTAATCTTTGCGCGGGGCAGAACAATAGGTGTTTACCTATGCTGCCATCTTGGTTCTCCTCCCAGAATATATTTTTAATTTTCTAACACATAACTAATGGAGAATTCCCTCTCCAGTTATTTTTAGGAATTGCATTGCCTGACTTGTGCGGCACTTTACAACTTGCCTTAAGTCATAAGTTTAGTGAAATGGACTTATTATTTAGATTGTACTGAATCTGTAGTGCATTTTGCACTTTGCCTCCACTTAACTCAATATCTGCCAATTAACTGCAAATCACTTCTAAGATGATGCAGTGTTTGAAATGCCGTTATGGAAATAAATAGTTGCATTTGACTTCTGGTTACTTTCAAATTCATAAGTGAAAAGCTGTGATAACATATAATAAGGTTTAATTCCTAAGAAAAGAAAATTACTTTATTTCAGTAAATGTATTGTATGTCTTGAAGAAATTCTAACTCATATTATTAAAAGTTACATTGAGTTATATGTCTAAAGAGTAGAGGATTTTTGCACCCTATTTAAATAAATTGTATATATTGGATTAGGCAAAAACAAGATAACAGCAATGAGATTTGGCTTTACATTTTTAGATATTGAGAAAAAAACAGAAATGCAGTTTAACAACTTTTATTTGTAATTTTTTTTATAATAGGTAGATGTGAAGACAATTATTTTCTTAAAAAAAAAAAAGGAAATTTGTTTCCTGGGTCTTTACACAGAGAACATCTATGAATAAAATCTTTAAACATAAAGAAACATTGCCTAAATTAAGGTCTTGTATCGACCTTCAATAGAGGCAAAGAACATTACATTAAGTTGTGCCTCAGTGAAAGCAGTTCTTTGATGGGCTGAGATAATGTGGTAAATGTGTTTTACTGTCTGCTGATTTAATTCAAGAATGGATCTTTAGGAATCAGACAAATGCATGTCAGCACATCCATTAGGCTCTTTCCAGCATCATGACTAGAAGAAAGGTAAAGATTCTAAGGAATTTTTGTAGGAAATTGTTCTTTCTTAGACATTCAGCATTATAGAAGGGTTACTTATTTCTGAAAGAATTTTGGTAACATTCTTTTGTACCTATGTTTCTATTTATCTTAGAGAGAAAAGGAGAGAGAAAGAGAAACATCAATCAGTTGCCTCCTGCATGCCCCCTCCTTGGTATTGAGCACACAAACTGGACATGTGCCCTGACCAGGAATCAAACCAGTGACCTCTTGGTTCTTAGGTCACCTTTCAACCATTGAGCCACACCAACAGGGCAGTAACTGAAATTCTTTATGATGCTTAAACCTTTATGACGTATATGTAATATAGTCTCAGATTCATTTTTCTTTTTCTTTGGTATGGGTAAATTTATTCATTTTTACTTGCACATATAAAAAATTTTGTGTGTTTTTTATACCCACAGGAAGCTGAATAATCAGAAAGTTGGTGAATACATTTTAAACATACTTATATTCTCTAATCTCTCAATTCAAAAACAGAGATTTATGGCTCAGCAATATATGGCATAATTATTTTCTTTCAAATTAATAATTGCTTTAAAAAACTGTATTTGTCTACTTGGGCTGCCATAATAAAATACCATAGGCTGTAAAAACTAATTTCTCACAGTTTGGCATCCAAAATCAAGGTGCTAGCATGATCAAATTTTGGTGAAGATTTTCTATCTGACTTATAGATTATCATCCTCTCTGTTTCTTCACATAGGACAAGCTCTTTGGTGTACCCTATTATAAGGGCACTGATTCCATTATGTGGGATCCAAACGCATGACCTAACTTAAACCTGATACATCCCAAAGGTCCCAGCTCCAAATATCTTCACATTGGAGATTAGGGCTTCAGCATAAAATTGGGGAAATTTTATGGTGCACAATTCAGTCCACAGCAACAATATTACCTGAGTTTTCATGTTGAGTATTTTAGATTCTTCTAGATGTTCATGCAGTCAATGTTTGCAAACCATGATGTATAGCCATCTGTCTGTCTCACTGAAAGTACCTGGGCTCATTCAAGAGGACAGGGGATCATTCAAGAAGACTAAGTCTCTTATTTTGGCTGCCCTACCTTATTTTTTCATAAAGAAAATGGCTAGAAGTCTCAGTTTTAAAACAAGCTAGGAATTATTGATTTAATAACTAGTAGATACAATGGAAAAGGAGGAGAAAGGGACCATTCAGAAGCAATGCAAAACTTGTAAACATATTTTATATCAAACATTTTCATACTTTTTATCAAACATAAAACCCATAATTCTCACTGCTTATGAAAACTTTTTATCTATCTACATTATCTCTCTAAACATATACATGCATGTAAGGCAACATATAAAAAATAATGTCCTTTCATTTTGCATATTTCATGTGAATCCACACATACAATATAAAATTATCCCTTCATGTATTTAAATAACATTTCCATGTATTTTACTTCTTTGCCATTAACTACAACTGAACACTATAATTAAATATGCTATTTGTGAATGGCCTTTTGTGCCCAGAAAAGGGGCATGCATCACGTTGTCAGCAGGATTGGCTGCATGTAAATATAATGTTAATCTTTGGTGTATATCCCTTTACATTTTAAAAAATAGATTAAGTTTTTGAGACCAAAGCAAGTACATATGAAAGTGTGTGAATGGTTTCATTTCTGTGTGTGTTACCCCCAGATTAAAGAACATTGTTTTGTGGATGGTGATAAATGTAAGTTTTAGAATTCATATACTTTATTTTATTACTAGAGGCCTGGTACGTGAATTCGTGCATGGGTGGGGTCCAGCCAGCCTGCCCCAATCGGGCTTGATCAGGGGTGGGGCCGGCCAGTAGGAGGGGCTGTGGACAGTTGACCAGCTGGCCTGGACCCCTGGTTGAACTCCCATCAAACTCACAGTTAAGGAGACAATTTGCATATTAGACTTTTATTATATAGGATTGCCAGTGCATGTTATATGTACTGGCTGGCCAGTCAGTTGGTTGGATGGATGGACAGTAGGTCACTTAGCCTTTTATATATAGAGATTTTTGCTTATAAGATACAGCTAATTAGGTTGGAAGAGACTGGGCTGTATTCATATATATGTGTCTCACTGGGCTGTGCGCTCTTTGAGGGCAGGCTCTTTAATATGTTTCACTCTGTAGAACAGTATTTGCATAAAATCAGGACTCTATAAGTGCTTACTGATGGACTGAACATATATCTCCAGAATATCTGGAACACAGCATAATCAACTCAATATTTTAATTTTACTTAATAATTAGTAGTGATAACTCATGGTCAAATAAATTGATGTACATCAAATTTGCAACAAAATGGTGAAGTAACTTATATTGTTTCAGTGGCAATTATTTCATGGACTTGCTATTCATTTGACTTAATATTTTAACCAAAATATTAATTATGGAGTTTTTCATTCATATTGCTAGTTTATTTCATTTATTTTCTATTACTTCATTTTTGAAAATTGCTCTGAGCTCAAAAAATATTTTTCATCTCACTGAAGATTCTAGATGATAAGTCCTTGATTGAAAAATGCCAACAGCGGTTAGTTTGGGTTATTTTTAATGCACTGGCAGAGCATTAGAAACCTCGGGAGGTGGGGTTATTTGTTTTTTAAATCAAGTACATTTTCCCAGAAACTTTAAAGATAGACCAAGATGATTACAAAGTCAAGGTCATTCTGCAAGGGTAAACTTCCTATTGAATTCTGGTTAACCTGAGGATTCTGGTCAAATGCCAGCTTAGATAATTGCTTAATGCTCTAGTAAATTTCCTTCTTGTGTTAGAATGCATTTGCTTGATTTTATTATTTCTTCCAGGAATAGGTAACTGGTAAATATTGGTGATGGTCATCACAGACATGGTTATAATTTGGTTATATAGGAAGTGATATGTATACAAGAGTAGAAGAATATTGTGGCTTTTATGTTTAATTTCTGGAAGTGAAGGAATTCATGGCACTATGCTTTTAGTGTGGTGAAATAGAATCCAGAGCAAAATATCTTGATGCTTTTTCTTAAAAAGAAGAATTGGGATACCTTCAGATGAAATGACATAATATATCATAGCAATATCATCATAGAATTACTTATAAATGAAAACAACCATCTATGCAGATGTTAGAGATGGCATTGTCAAGAGTGAATGAGAAGTGTTTCCTATCAGTTCATTAGATGACTAAGGAGTGCAAGTGACCTTGCCTCCTGATAGAGTATCAGTTTTGGAGTCATACAGCATTACAGCATCAGTTTCATCTTAGTAGTGGGGTGCATTTACAGTGTCTGGCATGTAATAGATCCACAATCAAAGGTAGTTATTGTCATTAGCTAATAAACAAAGGTATCTTTCTGGGATTTTCAGCTTTTCAATAAGCATTTGTATTGAGCATTTATTATCAGGCTGAATGTTTTGCTGGGGTGAAGTCTTTCTTTTGTGATCTGCTCTGCTCAATTAGCCATATATCCTTCACTTTTAGTTTAAAAAGCAGAAGCCATGAGGGTTAGAGATATAAGCATTTGCATACTATATCTCATTTTTGTTAGGTATCTTAATGGAAATATTTTGTACTAGAGGCCCAGTGCACAAAATTCATGCATGGGGAGCCTGCACCCTCTCCAATCTGGGACCCTACCGAGATCAGGCCTAAACGGGCAGTCGGACGACCCTCTCACAATCCAGGAATGCTGGCTCCAAACTGCTCACCTGCCTGCCTTCTTGATTGCCCCTAACCACTTCTGCCTGCCAGCCTGATCACCACCTAATCACTACCCTGCCAGCCTAATTGATATCTAACTGCTCCCCTGTAAGCCTGTTTGCCCCCAACTTTCCTCCTCTGCCGGCCTGGTCACCCCCAACTGCTCTCCCCTGCAGGCTTGATTGCCCCCAACTACCCTCCCTTGCAGGCCTGGTCCCTCCCAATTGCCCTCCCCTGCTGACCTGATCGCCCACAACTGCCCTCCCTTGCAGGGCCTGGAACCTCCCAATGGCCCTCCCCTGCTGGCCATCTTGTGGTGGCCATCTTGTGTCCACATGGGGGCAGGATCTCTGACCACATGGTGGCAGCCCTCTTGTGTGTTGGAGTGATGGTCAATCTGCATATTACTCTTTTATTAGATAGGATGCACTAGTAGTAGGATCATGGTCCTTCCAAATTTTGGTCATATAGTCAGAAAGATAGTGATAGTAGTTGATAGAGAAATTAGGACTTACTGGTCTCTGAAGTGCTGGTCTATGAAATTTGGGACATACTCAGATTTACCTTGTAGTCTATATTGCCTGGTTAACTTTTTTATTTTATTAAATTTATTGAGGTAACATTGGTTAGTAACATTACATAATTCTGGGTGTATAACTTCATAATACGACATCTGAGTACTCTGTTGTGTGCTCACCACCTGAAGCCAAGTCTCTTTCTGTCACCATGTATCTGACTTCATTTACCCTACTTGTCCTCACCCCTGCCTTTCCCCTCTGGTAACCACCATTCTATTGTCTTGATCTGTGAGTTGTTGTTTTTTTTGCTTGTTCGTTTGTTGCTTTTTGTTTTATACCCCACATATGAGTAAAATCCTGTGGTTCTTCTCCGTTTACATCTGACTTATTTCATTTAGAACAATATTCTCAAAATTTATCCATGTTTTCACAAATGGCAATATTTTATCTTTTTTAATATTTTATCTTTTTATGGCTGAACAGTATTCCATTGTATATATGTACCACATCTTCTTTATCCATCCATCAAAAGACAGGTTGTTTCCATGTCTTGGATACAGAATATATATGAATAAGTGTTTTCAAATTTTCAAAAATTCCTGAAGAGGGAATTGCATCACATGGTAGCTCAATTCATAATTTTTTAGGAATTTTACATACTCAAGGCATAGGTGGGATTGAGTGTGCTAAAGAGCAAGACCCTGAAGTTTCTTACTCACTGTTTCTTAAGGACAAGGGATGCCATATAGAAATTAATAAAGTCTAAAATATATGTTTGCTCTATTGCTGAGATTATATTGAACTTCACTCTGTTTTTGAGGTAAAGAATCTTAGTTTTGCTATTAGGTGTGTGCCCTCTTATGAATTACTGAACTTCTCTGAACTTAGTGTCATCATCTGCAAAATGCAAATAACATGTCCCACATTTTTATAAGTTTTATTTAGAACCCTTTTAACCAGATTATGCAAGGGAGTTCTTGGTTCAATTAGTAGTGCAAAGTATCTGTTCAGTGAATACATTATGGCCTCTGAACCAAGTTTTCAAAGTGTGAGAATGCCAAAAGGTAACCAACAGTTGTTGAGTAAGCATATGTACTGTGTGTGAGGTAAATGTCAGACAATTATTACATAAATTTATCTCATTCAATCCACATAGCTGTCGCATTGAGTAGGTCTCATTATCTTCTGATATGAGGTGTGAGAAAACCGAATTTTAGGCTGGTGTAGTAACTTAAATCACATGGCTAGAGGCTGATAATGCCAAAAGTTTGCTCAGTCTCTGTTATTGGACACCAAATTCAATTCTTGTGTAATGTGCTATGTTCTTGGGTCTGAGTTTTTTGCTGCCACCAAAATACCTTTGTTTCCTATTGATTAGCTTATTCCTACTTACACTGAGCCTGTGTGCTTTATTTTAACCTACATATCTGCTTGATTAAGGGCTGGTAAATATGTACATATCCATTTTAAATGTCAGGAAGTCAATGCTATCGATTTTTAGGTTAGCAGGTGTAGTAAAGAGGGATGAGATTTACACAGGTTATTTTGCAACATAATTGTTTAATTTCAAAAGCAAACACATCCATTTTATATGCATTTAATAAGCAAATGACCACAGATCTCTGATTTCTTGACATCTTCTTGAAATGACATCAAATATAACAGATTTACTAATATTTTTCTGATTAAATCACATATGGATTTACTCTATGCAAAGGCAAGGTCTGCATATCTGTAGCAGAATCAGGCATGGCTGAAAGATGAAGTCATTCATTCATAGTTGCCAGGGAATATTAACAATGTGACTCCCAAGAGTGGAAATGCCGTTATCTCTGTGTCCACCTGCCAAAGGCTTGCAAAGAGGGCACAGAAAAGCAGAAATTCTGCAGCTGCACCAATGTGACAACTCCAACATGATCTGGAAGTAGAGAAAAGCACAATTACTGATTTTGAGATATCCTTATATGGCAGTCCCAGTCTTAACTAAATCCAGTCTTGAATGAAAAATGGAGAATACAAACATGGAGTAAGTTAATTTGTCATCCTCCCTTCCATTCATAGCTAAATTTAGATTTTCTGTTTGAAGATGGTTTATAGGTAATGTTGGTTTATAGGTTTATCAGTAAAGCAAATATTTCATGAACTTAGACAACCCTTTGTATACAGAATGCAAGTAAATTTGATGTATACGACAGTGTTTGTCCTGGCTGGGTTGCTCAGTTGTTTGGAGTATTGTCCCATACACCAAAAAGGTTGCAGGTTCTATTCCTGGTCAGGGCACATACTTGGCCTGCAGGTTCAATCCCTGGTCAGGATGCATATGAAAGGCAACTGGTTAATGTTTTGAAATTACATCAAAGTTTCTATCTCTCCCTTCCTCTTTCTAAAATCAACTAATCTATAATAATAAAAGCATAATATGCTAATTAGACCAGAGGTCCTTCTGGATATCCTTCCAGACAATCTGCTAAGGAAGCCTGGGTTCCAGGTGCCTGCCGAAGGCTTGGAGTCTGTGCCAGCAGCTTGGGAAGGAAGGCTTATTTCTTGCACAAGTTTTGTGTATCGGGCTTCTAGAATGTGTGTGTGTGTGTGTGTGTGTGTGTGTGTGTGTGTGTGTGTGTGTGTGTGTGTTTGTGGGTGTGTGTAATCCTTGGGTGATTAAAAAATGTGTTTTAGCTTAAAGACTTTGAGAATCTTTAACTTAAAGACAAGATAGTCAACACAAAAATAAACTTTTAATTTTCAGATATAGACAGAATGAAAATAAAATTGCCAGTCATTCTATGGTTTTACTTTTAATGCTTCATGGATAGTGTATAGGAATATAATTCTTTAAACTTGTGCTTACCACTCATTAAGCAGAATTTATGTAACTCAGAACACAATGGTGATCTTGGCCCTTTGGATAGCGTCCTTTTGATACCCTGCCCTTTACCACTCATATTTTGCCCAAACCGCAACAAATTACCTGATCTCAGAAGAAAAACAGCAGCTATTCACCATAAATGCTCTCAACTTTCTTCCCCACTATCTTTAAACTTATTCCTCTCTACTCCAGTTACAGAGGGAGAGGGCCAGGGATAATCCATTTTCTGGTGCTCTGTACCCCATCCCTTTCTACTACCTCTAGTTTCTTGTTACATCCTTATCATTGGTTCCCTTCTTTGTTGTTAATCTGTTCTTCACTAGTTCCTTTTTTCAATGTTAAATATTAATTAATTCCACAACTACTTATGCAGAATCTTCCTGAATTGCTGACACATGCCCAAGCACAAACCAGGAAGCTCTGGAGACACCAAACAGGATAAATTTTTAAAAGATTCAAGCACACATATGTGTTTAATATGGTATATCATGTTAAAACTAATGAATACCAAAGGCAAAGCTAACAACTTCAAAGCCTTAAGAGAAAAAGGACATATTGCAGAAAAAGAACAATAATCAAAACAGACTGTGTGAGAAGCTATGCAACCAGAGGACATTGAAATAATATTGTTAAACCACTGAAAGGGAAAAAACCCTATGAGCTGACAATTCTATACTCAGTGAAAAGAACTTTCATAAGAGAATAATTAATATTTTTCCAGACCAAAAAAGAACTAAAAATACTTGAACTCATTGCTTGAAATCTTGTGTAAATAAATGTTAAGGGAAGTGTTTTCAGGCAGAGGAATGTGATATCAAACATAAGTTTGGATTTTCACAAAGAAATGAATATTGCTCAAAATGAATGGAAGTAGAAATAAAAGTTTTTTTAAAATTTCAGTTCTAAATAACTGAATACGTCAAGCAAAAATTATAGCAGTGTATTGAGTATTTAGAGCACATAAAAGGAAAATATGAAAAATGTTGTTGGAAGGTCACAATTGGAGAAATACTTGTAATGTGTTTGTATTTACCATTGATAATATGATCACCTCTGAAGTTATTCATTATAAAACTGGTCTTGTCTTCAAATTCTATAGTATGTTTCCTTCAGTCATTAACTACTACAGAGCTTACCTCGAACATCTATCATTTTTCTCATCCTGAGCTAACAGTTTCCTAACTAGATTTTTTTTTGCAAAGTTATCCTTTACCATGATTCCAGAGGCATATTTCAAAGACGCAGACATAATCCCATGTTTAAAATACATTGCTCATTCTCATCTGAAAGCATGGGAAGCCCTTCACTGTGTCCTCCCTCAGAGCAACCAGTCTCATTGCTGATACACTTCATCAAGTGCACTCATCAGTGTCATGCTGCATGCAAATTGTTTACATCATTTTGTTTTTTCACAAAATTTTTTCATATGAAAGTTCTCGGACCCCCAGTTGGTTGGTGTGAAAACAATTTAAATGCCACCTCGTTTTTAAAAATATATTTTTATTGATTTTTAGAGAGGAAGGAATGGAGAGAGAGAGAGACAGAAACATCAAATTTGAGAGAGAATCATTGACCAGCTGCCTCCTGCAGGCCCCTACTGGTGATTGAGCCAGCAACCTAGGCAGGGAATCAAACACTGACCTGCTGGTTAGTGCTCAACCACTGAGCCATGCTGGCTGGGCAATGCCACCTTGTTTTTAAAGTTTTCACTGAGCTCTAATTGGTTTGGCTCAGTGGGTAGAGCATCAGCCTACAGACTCAAGGGTTTGATTCTGGTCAAGGGCATGTACCTTGGTTGCCTTTGTTGCAGGCACATAGCCAGTAGGGAGCTGATCGATGTTTCTCTCTCATAGATGTTTCTATCTCTCTCTCTCCTTTCTTCTCTGTAAAAAAACAAATAAAATACATTTAAAAACAAAACTTTCACTGCCATTTTGTCCTCTCTAGTGACAGAAGTCCACATACCCATCCTGTAATACACTGTTGTGTTACTTAACAAGTGTGTTATTTCCTTATATTCATACATCTATTTTCTCCACAAATTGTGAATTCCTTGAACTCAGGCATGTATGGCATGTTATTAATCTGTATGTGTATTGTAGAACCCCTTTATGAACTCTAGACACATGGAAGTTTAGTGCAAGAATGAGTAAATAGAATGAAATAGAATTAGTTGAAGGTTCAGTAATCTCCCATGATTCCAAAATACATTGAAATTGATTGAAGACAAGGACCAACATTAAACATTTTTTCAAATAAATCTAGTATAAAAAAAACATACCAAACGTTATGTGTTGTCTTCATTTCCAGAACTTAAATTCGTCAATAATTCTTTGTATTTTCTAGTATTGTATCACACATGTTCTGTAGATGTATTCAGATTTAACTAGTCTGAATTTTATATATACCTGATTTATTATTTTACTTCAAAATAATGGTAGAAGTTAATTATCAATCTTTAACTACATAAAATACCTTCAGTATATAAAATGTAATTTTATATTGAGGGTGTTGAAATGCTGTCTATTATAATTTGAAAATGTGATAAAAACATGGTCAATGATGAAATCCCTAAGCAAGAAATCTTGAACTAAATGAGATAAATTAAAATAGTCTCAATCATTTGTTGCTCTCAGGAGCTATCCGACTTCTTGATTTGGTCATATCAAGTTCCAAATTAATATTATTTAAGCAGATATTTTTGCCCTCCTATTTTATGATTGGCTTGTAGTTCTTGCTTCTGAAGAATTATAATAGCAATATTACTGGACTCAATAAATCAATCAAACTTCTTAGAGTTTCAATTATGTGCAATAAATTTGAAGGTGGAATGATTGGAAAGAACCAATCAATATGTTTCCAATATGTGTACAGCTTGAGGTCAAGACAATACTATTATTACTGCTTATAATTTTGAGAGCATCAGCACAATAATATATGCTCAGTGTCTGACACTGTGCCAAGGAATATGAATATATATATTCTAGTGGCCTGGTGCACAAAATTCATGCATGGGGGGTGGAAGGGTGTTCTTCAGCCCAACCTGCACCCTCTCCAATCTTGGGCCCCTTGAAGGATGTTCTTTTGCCAGTTTACAGGGATTGGGGCTAAAGCAGCAGTCAGACATCCCTCTCACAATCTGGGACTGCTGGCTCCAGCTGTTCACCTGCCTCCCTAATTGTCCCTAACCACCCTGCCTGCCAGCCTGTTTTCTCCCAACTGCCCCCCCTGCCAGCCAGATCACCCCAAACTGCCCCCCATGCCAGCCTGCTCATCCCAACTGCCCCCCCCCCGGCTTGCTCACCCCCACCTTACCTTCCCACTGGCCTGCTCACTCCAAACTGCCCCCCTCCCTGTCCTGATCACCTCCAACTGACCCCCACTGATGGCCTGCTGACCCCCAACTGGCTCCCCTGGTGGTCTGCTTACCCCCAGTGGCCCCATCCTATCCTGGCCTGATTACCCTCCAGTGACCCAAGATCCCAGCTCCTTCTTTTTTTTCCCCTCTTTTTTTTTTCCCCAGTGCCTCCTTGACAGAGATCAGAGCCAGCTGGAAACAAGTATCTAGGATTTATTTATCTTTTATAATTGAAACTTTGTAGCCTTGAGCAGAGGTCAGGGCTGGCCAGGGTGGGAAGCTTGGCTTTCTCCATCACTGGAGGCAAGCCAAGCCTCCGCTCAGCTCCAGGTCTGTAGCTGGTGGCCACCTTGGTTGGGTTAATTTGCATACTTGCCCCTGATTGGCTGGTGAGTGTGGCTTGTGGGTATAACAGAGTGGTGGTTAATTTGCATAGTTTTCTTTTATTAGTGTAGATATAAAATATAAAATTTAATAATAACAAAAACCCTATTTAGTAGATGTAGTTATTATCCCTATTCAACCTCAGAGCAAACTAAGACCTAAAGACTTTAATTAACTTATCCAAGATCACACAGTTATTAAGTAATAGAGCTGGCATTTCTGCCCAGTCTTACAATAGAGCTTGTTCTTTTTATTTTAACAGCCTATTGCCCTCCCTAACTTTTACAAGCAAAAAGAATAGGAATAATTCAAAAACACATGAACTAAATCAAAGTTCAATAAAACAGCCTAGAAATATTATGGGCAGTACATATTAATTGCCAAAAGAACAGTAAAGTGTTTGGATTTCTCTAGACACTCTAGTACTGCAAGACCACTTCCTAGCTCATCTCTTGTATCTCCTCTTTTAAGCTCTCCCCTTGTAACTCCAATTTGATAGCAAAGTCTGGAATTATGCAAATTTACTCAATATATTTTCCTATACATATTTTAAAATATATTAAATGTATGCCTTTGTTTGTTTTTTGTTTTCATTTTAAATGTGTGCTCTTTTGAAACACACAATCTGATTCACTGCTTGCATATATAAGCCAATTAGCCTACCTACTTAGAAATCTAGTTTAAAATGATAGCTATTGATGAGTTTTTGCAGAATTAATTCGATGAAAATATTCTCAATATCTATAAAGGCATGTCCACCAAATCCCATGTAGTAATAACAAATGTCTGGCTGTGACCTGTAAAGGACAGATTTTTTTGTATATGTTTTACACTGCACCTTACATTTTTTCCTGATTTTAAAGCTTTTTCCCATGGTACTTTAGAAGGTCACAAAATTCAGAAGTAACTGCATTCACTCTGAATGAATAGGATTCTGGAGATTTATGATGAGCCCATATGACTGTAAAAGTGAAGTCACACGATAATGATTTTCTTTGATTGTAAGAAAATGCTCTTTAGAAAATCAGTTGAGCATTTTTTCTTCCCCATTTCAATGTAGATCATCACTGTTCTAGTTATAGCTTACTTCAGGTTTTGTATAGAAAGAGAAAAAAAGAAAGCTTTGTTTGGAAGTGCTTTCAGTGGTTGATTTACTGAAAGAACAACCCCAGGAGGAATAATTTTAACTCTGGCTTTCCCAAAGAATCAGCGATTTTTAAATCTAGGTAATCTTCCAATGCAGACTTATTAATTCAATGAATATGTATGCTAATGCAAACACTTTTAAATCAAGGTGGGTCCATGTTGACTAAACTGAATTTATATTGTTTTCTAGAGAGGCTTCCTAAACTCTGTAATATTGATGGGGATGTAGTCAGAAAAGAGGTGAGCTCAGCTCCCTGAAGTAACTTTTGTTAGGAATGCCAACAAGATTTGAATATGGTTGCACAAAACCACAGGCACAATGTGCACAGTCAGGTTTATGATTTTATGAGATTGCTTGGCTGTTGGAGTTTATTTTGATTGTCTCTGATTTGATTTTCCCTTTGTGAATCTATTTACAGAGAAGCAAGAAGCCCCTGATATGAGCAATGTGTTAGTTTTCAGAGTATTTTAGTATGTTTTGATATGGTGGTGATGCCTGATTAACTCTGGTGTCTGGTATAATATATAATTTAACTTCTCTCCCACCTAGATTATAGTAAACATTGAAAAAAAATGCCACATTTAGTTTTTAAATAAAAGGAAAAGCTCGTCCATAAGAATCCCTGAAGTGCATGTTCTGGCCTATTAGGTTATAAATGTAGATGCAAAATTACTGACTTGAGTCATAGGCCATGGTTCGAATCCCGAGGTATTCATCTCACTGAACTTCCATTTCTTCTTCCCTAGAATAGGATACAAACATAAAATATGGCTGTTTTAAGGAAATTTTTAAAATATAAATCAACTACCATTGCACATTGCCCTTATTAAGCAAGTGTTTAGTCATCACATTTTTCATAGTAAATATGTAATTATTAACTTAGTCTTTGTTCATTTCTACTTTCCTTTTAATTTGCTTTTTTTTTCTTGTTTTGCACCCATGTAAGGTTTCCAGATCTGGTTAATTCATTCTTTGTGATTAAACATCAGCTCTTCACAGTGGGGCACTACTGACTTAGTCCTCTTTTTTGAAAAAGTCCAAATCTAGCATGGGTAATTTCTAGTGGAGTTGAAACCTACATATTTGAGACAACCACATGCTTTACAAACACACCCCTTATGATATGGGAAGGAATCCTGAAGAGAGAAAAATTAAACACTGACCTTATCATCTTTCTCTCAGATATCATTTAATATACTTTTATGGTTGCTTATTTGATGTAGAAAAGGATTCTTTCATACTTAACAGATCCTAACAATCTTTTGTAAAGGATTGCTGTAATAACTTACCAAAAGAATATTACCCAAAGACATTTTTATTTAATTCTTCTTGATTGGAACATCAGTTGATAGATATTAAGAGACCTGACATATCAAAAACAATTATAAAATAGTTGATTAACTGTGCACAGAGGGTGATCCTAGATTAAATAAATAGTAAAATCAAATCAGAGGTAGCAGCTGAATTTGGTAGATTTAGGAGCCGTCAGGAAAAAATCACAATTTTATGAAAACATTTGAGGTCTTTAAAGGTGATACCATGTTTTAAAAAATGCATTTATTTATGACAAGAAGTATTAATAGACACAATATTTATCTAAAATAGAACCTTTGTAAGTAAAGCAAAAACCCATCTTGGCATAGCTTTTGTGTCAGCAGTGAAGAGGCTTTTAAAATGCTTCACTTTCGAAAATAAAAATAAAGATTTTAATGCCACATTTTATTTACATGTTTTCCAATTTTTTTTTATTTTAGACTGTACCATACAATTATGAAGTGCCATATTAAAGTGTCTCAATATGAGCATTTTTGATGTGATCCACCTTTATGTTTTACTCATCACAAATGCACCACCAGATGACACTGACTTATTGGGTCGCATAAACAAATTCTGAAGCTTTGAACCCTTGTATATAAATGCGATGGCATCTGTTGAGATGGGCAGGAGAATTCTCTGGATGGTGTTGCTTAGTTGTGTAGCAGTCAGTCGCCTGATGTGTTTGAGGAATCGGGCAATGAACAAGAAGTATGATAAAGGGTAGAAGACACAAGATCTTTTATAAAGGCTAATTATATGTACAGTAGCATCTGTTTTAGCTTCTGCTTGAGTGTATAAAGTAATTTAAACTAAGCAAGTAACTTTGGATAAGATTCACCATGGAGAAAGAGGGATCTTGCAATAATTGTATTGAGTTGCTCATGTGATTTTTTTTTTTTTTTTGCTTGAGGAGGACATATTCCCAGAAGACTTGTAAGAATCCAAGATTTTCAAATGTTCAATGTCTGTAATATGAATTGTAATGACCTTGTAAAATAACATTTTGAAAAGATGTTCTTTGGCATTATTATAGTAGAAAATTTAATTCATATGAATGGTTACACTTAATTAAGCAAATGCTGGTCCTTAGATGAATTCTCATTGATAGAGTCCTTTTCCAGAAATGTTGTGACTTCTTGATAATAAAGTTTTGTCACAAAAATACAAAAGCCATCTAACAGGATTCTGCCTATTATACTGTTGCTGTGTTTGAACAGAGTAATGCTCATATTCTTAGACTCATTTCTGTAACCTTTAAACATAAACTACAATTCAAACTCTTCTCTACCAATGAGTGTCTGATGGATAGCTGAATCAAACACAATAAGGTCTATTAGTTCTTGAGGCTTTCTTAAATCTTGGGGATAAGACAGGGTAAAAACAAAGAACTAATATAAAAAATAATAGATATGGATGTATAGTTTCTATAACAATTGTCATATAAAGGTATATAAAGAAGTATTTAGTAAAATCTCTAGCCCATAATCTGCTACCTTTGCAACCATACTATAAAAGAATTTCAGAACATACACATTTGTCTCATTAATATTAGACAACCATTTTATTTTTATTGTTGACACTATTATAGATGTCCCTCATTCCCTCCATCTTTACTCACCTGTAACCAGCCCCCGCCACCCCTCCACTGGCCTTTGCCACTCTGTTGTCTGTGCCCATAGGCTATTTTTATATGTTCTTTGGCTACTCTCTTCATCTTTTTTATCTAGTCACACCTCACTCCTCTGACCTCCATCAGTCTGTCTCATGTATCCACGCCTCTGGTTCTATTTTATTCATCTGGTTTTATTTTGTTCATTAGACTCCACATATAAGTGAGATCATATAGTATATGCCTGTCTCTGACTAGCTTTTTTCCCTTAGCATAATAATCTCCAGATTCATCCATGCTGTTGCAAAGAATAAGAGTTCCTTCTTTTTTTTTTTTACAGCCATGCACATTTAGCTTTTATGTTTAATTTTTAAACATAATATTAGAATTTTTAAATTGAGATAATACATAACAAAATTTATTGTTTAATAATATTAAAGCATTCAATTCAGTAATTTTTTGTATATTTACAAAGTTGTGCAACCATCACTACTATCAAATTCTAGCATATTTTTATCACCCCCAAAAGTAATTTTGTATTCATTAGCAGTCACTGCCATTCTTCCCTGCCTCCAGACTACTAATCTATCTATGCCAGTAGATTTGCATATTCTGAATATTTCAACTCAATGAAATCATACAATATGTGGTATGTTATGTCTGGCTTCTTTCATTTAGCATAATATTTTAAAGATTTATTCATGTTATGTCATGTATTATTAGTACTTCAGTCCTTTTTAGGGCTGAAAATATTTCATTATATGGATAGACCACATCGTATTTATTCATTCACTGGTAGATGGACACCAAGGTTATTTTTACATTGTGGCTATTAGGAATAATGCTGCTATGATCACTCATGTACAGATTTTTGCATAGATGTATGCTTTTATTTTTCTGGAAATGGAATTGCTGGCTAATATGTTAACTCTATGTTCAAGTTTTTAGGAACTCCCAACTTGTTTTTCATAGCAGTTGCACCATTTTACATTACCACCAGTGATAATGAGAGTTTCAGTTTATCCATATCATTGCCAGCAATTTTTGTTTCCTATTGTTGTTTTCATTCATCTTAGTGAGTATGAGGTAGTTAGCTTATTGTTTGATTTTCATTTCCCTGATGAGCATCTTTTTATGTGCTTATTGGTCATTTGCATATATTCTTTAAAGAAATGTCTATTCAGAAACTCTGCCCATTTTTAAATCACAGTTTGTTCTTGTTAAGTTGTAAGATTTCTTTATATATTCTAGACATTAGACCCTACTCAGATATATTATTTGCAAATATTTTTATTCCATTTTGTGGGTCGTCTTTTCCCTGATTTAATAAGTTTCCTTCAATGCACACAATTTTTTAATTTTGATGATGTTCAGTTTATTTTTTCCTTTGGTTTCTTATGCTTTTAATGTCATGTTTAAGAAATTGTTGCCTAACCCAGGGTCACAAAGATTTACAGTGTTACTTTCTTTTAAGAATTGTATAGTTTTAGCCTTTATATTTAGGTCTTACATTTATTTTGTGTTAATTTTTTATACTGTTTGATGTAAGATTCTAAACTCTTCTTTATACTGGTGGGTATCCAGTTACCCCAGTTCCATTTTTTAAAAACTATTCTTTCCTCATTAAATGATCTTAGCATCCTTGTTGAAATCAATTCTATGGATTCCATTCTGGATAATCAGTTATATCCCATTGACCTACATGTCTCTTCTTAGGCTAATACTATCCTGTTTTGATTCTCTACTATAGAATGCCATGAAATTGAAAAATGTGAGTCCTCCGACTTTGTTTTTCTTTGTAAAGTTTGTTTTGGCTATTCTGGGTCCCTGAAGTTTTTAGGATCGGTTTGTCCATTTCTGTAAAATAGGAATTTTGATATTTAATAGGGATTGCACTGAATTTGTGGATTTGCAGGTTACCTTCAAATATTAAGTCTTACAATTAATGAACAAGGAATGTCTTTTCAATTACTTAAAGAATTTCAAAATATTTTAGAGTTTACAGTGCCCAAGTTTTGGTTAAATTTATTTTAAAATAGTTTTATTTTTGATGCCTTAGTAAATGAAATTGTTTTGTTGTTTACATTTTAGGATTGCTTGCTGCTAGCATGTAAAAATACAACTGATCTTTATATTAATCTTGTATCCTACAATCTTGCTGACTCATTTACTACCTATAATAATTATTTTGTGGATTCTTTAGGGCTATCTGTATATAAGGTCATGTTATCTGTGAAATAGGATAAATTTCCTATTTTTGCAAAACATGTTATTGGGATTTTGAGAGGGACTGCATTGAGTCTGTAGATCACTTTGGGTAATTTGGACATCATTTAAAAACATATATATATATGTTTAAATTGATTTCAGAGAGAAAGGGAGAGGGAGAGTTAAAAACATTGTGATGAGTAAGAATCATTGATTGGCTGCCTCCTTCTGGGGATTGAGCTCACACACAGCCCAGGCATGTGCCCTTGACCAGAACTGATCCCGGGACTCTTCAGTCTGCAGGCCAATGCTCTATCCACTGAGCCAAACCTGCTACAGCAATGTGAACATCTTAACAGTATAAGTTTTCAATCCATGAATATGTCCTGCCTTTTCATTTATTTTTATCTTCTTTAATTTGTTTCAGCAATGTTTTATAGTTTTCAGTGTATGTCTTTCATCATCTTGATTAGATTATTCCTAAGTATTTTATTCTTTTCAATGCTATTGTAAATGGAATTATTTTCTTAATTTTCTTTTCTGATTGTTCATTGTTAGTGTATACCTATTTATCAATTTGGTGAGCTATCATACTCATGATTTTCTTTCCTTGATTGGGCATGGTTTTATTTAGTTTTTGAATATATTTAAAATAACTATATTTTAAGTTTTTGTCTGGTAGGCCTAATGTCTGTGCTTCTTTGGGGAGAGTTTCTTTTTAAATTTTTCATGGTGTATAATTTCTTGTTTTATTACATGTCTTGTAATTTTTGTTGAAAAAATTACATTTGAATAGTCTGATAGTACAAATTTGAAAATAATTTTCTCCTGCCCCCCCCCTTCACTTTTTGTTGCTTCTTATTGTAGTTGTTGTTGTTCATTCATTGGCTTTTCTGAACTAGTTTGTACAATCCTTATTCTTTTTTTCCTGCAATATATATATATTTAATTTATCCTAAACAAACTCATAATCACGAGGAGGGAAAACAAACACTTTTTAAAATTCCATGTTCTAGTTTTAAGATAAAGATTTAAATTTGCCACAGAGAACAAGAATCTCTATAAGCATTAAAAATTTAATAATATAGAAGCCCTTTATGTACACTTGTTTCACTATTTTTATTGCCAGCTTACTTTTTTAATGACCTACATTATGGCCCAAATATTAACTTTTAACAGGAGTCACTAATCACTTCTATATGCTTAGTCACTTGCACAATCCATGTTTCACGTTGACTTCAACCAAGTCTTATTATTTTGTTGTTTTATTTTTATAGCAGTATTAAATGTTGTCCTGTAGAAGTATTTCTCCTAGTTCCATTTGAAAGTCTGTATGAGGGAGAGGGAAAGGGGACAAGCAACACCAGATTCATTGACTACACACATACCGAGGCTTTTCCAGTGATACTTAAAACCCCTCGACTAAGAATGCCTTTTTTATGGCAAGTCTGGCCTCAGGAGATGGTAGCAATAATCCTCTGACAGTCTCACTAACAAAGCCAAGGACCTAAGGGACAATAGACATAAGGGAAGTCGATTATTCTTCCATTTATCCACTCCCACTTGGGTCATCAACTCTCACCTTCTACAGGCACATGAACTCAGGGTGTCAAAAGTAGTTCCCATGAGAGCTATCCCAACAATCGCCTGCCTTACCAGCCTGTCATTGACCAGGCTCCTCCAGGAAATTATTACTCTGGTAGAATTCTTAAAACGCAAGAACTTCCTCAGAAGAGTAAGAAAACGTGCACAATATAAGTGTAAAGCAATGCATTCTAATCAGTGCTGCAAAAGACTTACTGTAAAATCAATAAGCTCAATCTAACTTTCTGAACATATTTTTTAGAATGGTCTAGCTAACATTACAAAATTTGCCCATATATGTTCTTAGCTTCCATTCTATTTAAACATTTCTAGAGCAAGTAATTACTACAATAGGAGAGAAAATAAAAAGATCATATATCTGGGCCTACACCCAAATATGAAAATGGATCCACAGGCACACTCTTAACTGTTTTCCAAACACTTTTCAACAGCTCTACCATGCAGAGCTGTGCTGCAAATCAGTCTCTACAGGTGAGGAGTTTCCCTGGAAGTAGCTCAGTTAGCGGAGGCTCTAGAGTTATGTGGTGAAGGAACTTTCCCACACAGGAAGCCTGTCCGATCTTCTCTACAAATAGTTCTGTGCTTTTTGAACCCACGCCAATGCATCCTGATGGCATGGCAGACAGCCAATCTGAATCCCAATATCAAAACTTGGCTGATGGGTATCCATGCTCTTTGTAGAGGCTGGCGACTGCAGTGGCCGCGTGTGGGAAGGGGACCCGGAGAGAATGTCCTTGTGCTGACACACTCGGTCTTTGTAGAGCCGGGCCACGACAGAGGTGCCACGGCTTCTGTGGCTGGTGCTCGGGCTGCGCCCCGGCCACCGCTGCCTCCTGCAGCTCCGGGGGTAGCTGCTCGCCCTGCTGCCTCGGCCAGGCACTGGGGCTCCCAGTTGGAGAACCAGTTATCAGTTATCGGGCGTCCTCCAGGATCTCTCCCCCTTTCCCTCTCCCTCCCGCTCCTTCATCCTCCTGGCGGGCTAGGCCTCCTCCGCTCCCAGAGGACCTGCGAGCCCCTGCCCGGATCCCCCACCCTTGAGCCCCACTGAAGGTCGCAACCACCACCTCTCGCAGCCCCTGCTGACATCCGAGACCTCCCCGCAGCCATCCTTTATCCTTTATCCTTTATCATTTTTGGCCACTGAATTCTCTGTTTCGTTAGCTTGGTGATCAACTGGTGATGGGACAAAGATTTCCTTAGATGGCTGGACATAAAATCTCCCTTGTGGGGTGAGCTGTGTTGGTGAGTTTGGACATGCCTTCAGTCCTTAGCCAGAAAGGTTACATCTCTGCTGTAGCCTTCCCTGCCTGACTGTGTGCAGTGCAGAGGTTGGTCAGAGGTGAGCATCAGGGCTTCCCGTCTTTTTTAAATGTGCACACACAACCTACTGGTTCCCCAATATTTTGTAGCTTTCCAAAACCCTTGTTCTTCAAAGCATCTCCTTCGGTAGCCTTTCTTCCTAAGCTTCCTTGTTTGTTGGTCTGTTACCTGCGCTGTCATCCATTGCCCTTAGCTATGACTAAACTAGTTGCTTGTCAAAAATATTTTGGGCAGCTATTTGAGAATAGACTTAAATTGTAAACAGGGATTTTTGCTACTTTGTTTGAACATATTCTGTGTGTGCATATGTGTGTATGTCTAAAATAATTACTGACTTCTATTAAAACAAAGTTCCAGAATACTGTTTTAATTAATTTAATTCCAATAAAAGGTTTTGAAAGTTGTTGCTATCTATAACTTCAGAAAAACAAGTATATAGCCTAGTTAACAGTAACAGCAAGATTGATATAAAATTTTATGGTATATAAATTTATGGTTATACATTTGTATCATTTCTCTCTATACTGTCCCTTCATTTTTTACCAAAAAAAAATGTATTCACAAATGAGAAGAATGTTCAGAAATGTTGAAATAACCTGGAGTCAGGGTTCTGAAGAGCCATAATCAGAAGTGTTCCGTGTCTCGTAATTGGCCAAACTGGCACTAACTACAAATCATATGCTGTTCCCAATACCATGCATTTATTAGTAAACTTAATGTGCTCCTGCTCAGATGGCAGGGACTGAGTGTGAGCCATTTCTATCACTAAGCACTTCAGAGCATTGACGCAGGGCAAGGCTGGAATTCTGCCTTCTACCTCTGCCTGTCATCATTAAAATCATTCCTTAATGTAATGGTATAAGTGGGCTTTCCAGTATTTTAGGCTTGTCCCTGAGGAGGGACTTGCCTGAAACCTTTGATGTTTTATAATCAGAGAGCCTTTTTGATCTTGCTTGGTTATACCAATTTTGCATAATATTCCCTAGTCGATGATAATTCTATCATATTAAAATTACTCAGTTTTATGCTTGATGGTCATCAAAGAATATTTGTTTCAGCCAAATTAATTGCCTGTGATATAAATGCAACCAAGGGATTCGTTTCTGTGAGAAGTTTAAATGCTGGTTCACAATCTAAATTTCAAATGTCTATTAGGTTAAAATTATTTAAGCCTTTCCTTCCAACCTTGGGGGAGAACAAAGGTCATATACCAAAAAATTATCTTTAATGTGTGTCAGAGTTTAGAGATACCAAGATAAATAAAAAGTCTAGACAACCCAAGGGAATAGACGTGTGCTTGATCTTAAAGTTAGCTGTTGCTATTGGAGACGTACAAGAAATGAAATGCCTCTGTTTATGAACCTGAAGAACATTTACTAAGCAGTCGGGGTTCTAAATCTTGACGAGCACAGCCATCAGACACATTCTTCTGTGGAGAACTGTGTCTGGATGGAGAGATGGTAGGAAAAGTGGGTTTCAAGCCAGACCCTTTTGTCCCGGCATGCTAATCTGTTTTAATTCTTTGCAGGTTTATTTTTAGGCTTGTTTATATTGGCAGAATAAGTGTAAAATATATATTTTAAACCGAACAAAAATATTTTTATTGCCACACATTAATAATTTTTAATAATTCTTAGTAAAATATAGCAGTGTGCCACATCAGGTATAGATATTGGGAGGAGATGCCTTTATTGCCCTTTCTTAAATTGTCCACTGTCACTGCAACATTTCCAGCCCTGTCACTAGACAGGGGAGAGGAAGTCATAATTCTTAGCTCTCCTAATTCAAGTGATATGGTAGGTTCAAATGACATAAAGTAGTCTAAAGCCAAGAAAAAGGAAAAGTGAGCCACATAGCCAAATCTCTCCGACTGTGTTGGCATTGGCTTGGGATAGTTGGAATCAGATTTAGACACCATTAGGATTTACTGAATACTTGATTCTGATTCTCACTAAATATTGGCTTCTTCATATTGACTTCACCCTCATGACCCCATCTAATCCTAATTACCTCTCAAATACTCTGCTTCTTAATACCATCCCGTGGGGGGTAGGGTTTAAACATGACTTTTGGGAAGACACAAACATGCAGTCCATAACATTTCATTGCTGGCCCCCCAAATTCACGCCCTTCTCACATGAAGATTAATTGCATTCCAACAACTCCAGATGTCTTAACTTGATCTAGCATCAAATTCCTCATCAATTGTAAAACCAAACATGTTACATGCTTTCAACATGCAATGGTGAGACATTCCCATCCCAAAAAGGAAAAATAGGAAAAAAAGGAGGAGGGGGGTAACAGCTCCCAAATAAGCCCAAAACCTAACAGGACAAACAAAATAATACCTTAAGGCTCAAGAATAATGCTATTCTATCTAATAAAAGAGTAATATGCAAATTTGACCATACCTTCGCTACACCCACAAGCCACACCCACCAGCCACGCCCATCAGCTAATCAGGAGCAGAGGCGGGGGGCAGGGCCGAGGCAGCTGGTGAGTGCGCAAGACGAAGGGTAGGGCCGAGGTGTGCGTGAGGCGGCTAGCAAGTGCAGAGGGAGGTTGGGGGCCCTCCTGGGGTCTGGCGTTCACAAGCAGGCAGGGCAAAGGTGGCCGGCCAGTGTGAGTGCGTGAAGTGGGGGGGCAGGGCTGAGGCGCGGGGGGCAGGGCCGAGGTGTGGGGGGCGGGGCCGAGTGGTGGCATGAGTGGCAGCGCGATCGAGGCCACCGCAAGTGCGGGGTGCCCCTGGGGCTGGGTAGTTGCCGCCAGGGCTACACGGGAGCAGGACCAAGGTGTTCGGCAAGCTCGGGGTCCCGGACACTGGGCATTCGCCAGTGGCCAGGGCTAAGACCAGGGCTGGGGGGCAGGGCCAAGACAGCCGGGGCAGAGCCAGTCATTGGCCCCATTGAGGGGGCAGGTTGGGCTGAGGGATTGCCCACCTCCAGTGCATGAATTTTGTGCACCAGGCCCCTAGCATATTATATATTGTATTTTTGAAATACAGCAAGCTAGAGCAGTGGTTGGCAAACTCATTAGTCAGCAGAGCCAAATATCAACAGTACAACAATTGAAATTTCTTTTGAGAGCCACATTTTTTAAACTTCTTCTAATGCCACTGCTTCAAAATAGACTTGCCCAGACCTTGGTATTTTGTGGAAGAGCCACATTCAAGGGGCCAAAGAGCCGCATTTGGCTCACATGCCGCAGTTTGCCGACCACTGAGTTAGAGGAACAAATGTTTTTCAAAAAAATCAGAAGAAAGATAAAATAGTTAGTACTGTATTCATTGATACAATATAATATTATGTAAAACACTATGGATGTTATATGTATTACTAACACTATATATCAAAATGAAAAAACAATGTAAAAAAATTCATATGAAGAAGCAACAATATGATAGCTTAATGTAGGTAGCCTATTGTAATTAATATAAGAAGTAACTACAAAATTATTACAGTAGTACAGTATGCACTACAGTTAATTTTATATTGTACGATTCAATATACATCTTTAAGTTTGTTTCTCCCAGCTGTGAATAGAACTATGTATGGTCTGTAAGTGTGTGTGTAAGCTTTGATAAATTTTGATGTTTAATGATAGATTTGTTTATATTTTATGATAGTAAACTATAAAATAGACTAGTATCTACATGTATTTTATACATTCATGAAATGCATATTTGTTCTTAGTTTTATTTGGGATTTTTAGGCTCCATGGTTAGTCTGCCAGTTATTTCAAATTATTGCATATCTCCAAAATATTTTCAAAAATATTTACTGAAAACAATAATCTGTATATGAGTGGACCCATGCAATTCAAGCCCATGTTCTTCCAGAGTTAATTGCACTCATTTCCTAGCCTCTCTTGTATATTTATACATATACAAGTTTGTTTATACATATACAAGTGGTCATATATGTAAAAGTTCATGCCTGGAAATGATGAATACCAGATTCAAGACTGCTACCTCTGGGGTAAAGAGACAGGGGTAAGGAGACAGGGGAAAAATTGCATAAGGATTTCAATTACTTGAAATATTTTACTTTCTAAGCTGAGAATTTGTTACATGGCTATTGCTATGAGTCTATTTGCCTGTGTTTCACAATGGTCTCTCTATCCTGTCCTTTCTGTCCATCTAGCCTTCATCTGTCTGTCTACCTATCATTATCTATCTTTCATCTACCTATCTGAAGCATGCATGGCAAAATGGAAGTTTTATGTTTATTCTCCTGGCTTTGCTGACTATTTTAAAAATATAATTTTCTAAAAGGTTATACTTACTAATGTGTGGATAATGGACAGAGGAGATATGAGGAGGTGTGAGATGTCTCTGAGTCTTAACAGCAGCAGATAGGAGAGAGTGAATCTGAAAACTATTAGGAAACTGATTGGATGTCCATAGAGACTACTGGAAAGTTCTGGTGCAAAAATGGTTCTCATGTTTCTATCTTGAGCCTCCCTGTGGACAATAGAGTGGATTTTCTGTTACTAGAAAATACATATTGAAAGGGTGATGTTGATAGTTGGGGCAAGATGAGACCCAGTCTATCTGAATTTTAATAGTGGCGATTTATGTTTTATTGCATTAATTCTTGATGTGTTGTATACTCCAATAAGTACATCCTGGAGCCTTTGCTAGTGTCCAATAGAATAACTTTTCTGAAAATTCCAAGTTAATTTTTTGTTTAAAGAAGTATACTCCTTCAAGTGGCATTATTAAAATTTATACTGAACTGGCTGGTGGACCTTACAGGCTTTGGACTGTAGAAATGCTGATTGGATTAAAACAGTGCTTGCAGCTGAGAATCATCTGTTAGGAAAGAGATGTTGCCCGAAGATGCGCGAGGTTGCAGAATGTGCTGATCTGTCTACTGGAGAGGGCCCGAAAGAGGGCAATGTGCAAGGCTTTCAGGAGAAAAATGTGCACTGCAGGCACTGTTTACCCCAGCATGACCTCTGCGGGTGCTGCTAATTGATCAGAACTTGCTGCATGTTGCATTGTGTCATTATTTTTGTCTGCGTTAGTTCTGGATGTCGGATTATTTTTACACTTCTTCAGCCATGGTGGGAAGCACACCTATCAGTTCTTTCTCACTTTCATACCCAAAGTTATATTTAAGATTTTACCATTGAACTGGTTTTTTTGTTGGTGGTGGTGGTGGTAGTGGCTGTGGTGATGTTTTCAGTGCCTGATCAAATTCTTGGCAAGTAGCAGAAACTGATGGTTCTGGGGTTTTTTTTGTTTGTTTGTTTGTTTTTTTTATTGCTGATGCCAAGTGCTATAATAGGGTATGAAGAAAGTTAGAGGATTAGTATTAATCCACAAAGTATGAATCAAGTGAACAGTGGTACTGCTTAAGAACAAAGACTCAGCTTATGAGACAGCCTAGGTTCATCTGTGTCACCCTATTAGAGATGTGCCACTTTTCCAGGGTTGATTTTTGTGACCACATCCTTTATTCTGAATTATAAAAGGTGGGTATATGTTTAAAACTGAAGTAAATATATTTATTTTGAGCAGTTTTATAACATCTATGGAGAACATAGACCATCCTGATAACTTGAGATTCGTTTTAGTTAAGAATAAATATTTTACTAATGTCTTTATTCACTGAGACCAAACACAGATTACATTTGTTTTAGTTACGTTCCAAGAATCCATCAGTGGGAAGCAGGAAACAAAATAGGGCAAAACAGAACAAAACAAAAATGAGATCTTGACAGAAGAGAGAAAGACTTGAAGGCCTGCCTATCCTTTCCTTGTAAGAAAGTAGACCTTCCGTAAACTTCATATAAAGAACGTTTGAAAAATGCAACCGGACATTTCCGGGGAAAGGGTGGTATTTCTGATTTGCATTCTCAGCAATCACAACAGTATCCAGTTTGTTAAAGCAGAAGCTTCAAGAAAGATTTATATTAGTATTCCAGGGCTTTGAGCCTAGGTTCATCCAGACTATGAGAGAGCCTCTATAGACCACTTGTTCCTGCTCCATTTTTCATGGCGAAGGCTCCCGCTTTATCTTCTCTGAACCTCACATTGTCTCAGGTACATTCAAGCACTTAGAATGTTGCTAGTACTCATAGGGAAAAAAGTACAACTTTACAAAATATAACTCATTGATCTCCTCCCCGTCTCTTTTCTAAAGTCACAGTCCTATACCTGCCAGGCTCCTGTGCTTGCCTTTACCTTGCCTATACAGTTGGTTTTTAGAGCAGTCTTTCAGTCTTAGTACTATCGATCTGGAGATGGAGAATTCTTAGTTGTTGGGGTCTGTCCTGTGCATTGTAAGATGTCTAGCACGATCCCTGGCTTCAGTCCAGTAGATGCCAGTAGTACTCACCTATTCAGTGACAACCCAGAGTGCCTCCAGATCTTACCAAATGTCTCCTGGGGCAAAACTGGTCCTAGCTGTCATAATATTTCTATATGTATCCAAGGGAAAGCAATGGTGAAATACTGGAATTCTGTAACCTCATTGATATTTGGATGTTTTCATACAGATAGATAATGTTTTTTAGGAGTTCATGGAAAATGCCTAAAAAATTCATGAGGCAGGAACCTCCTTTTGTAGAAGCAGTACACAGGATTATCAGCTGTGTACTGACTCTGACAGCAGCATCCAAACAGGGCTCACATTTCTGTGCTAATGCTGAAATACTGGTGTGGATGAAAAACAATTTCTACTTCAACCACTCTTGGTAGATTCTTGACCAAAATGAAAGTTAACATACATCAGCATTAACAGTGGACCCTGTTTCAGTAACGAACATCACTGCTGGCTTTCATTAGTGAAAGACACCACACGTATTTATATTCATTCCTGTTTGTGAGAATCTGCTTTACTCTGCTATTTTTGTATCATTATGAAAGGACAAATAATACCCAGAGAGGTAGTTAAAGCCACTTAATCGGGATGTGAATAAATAAATGTTCAATTAAGACGGCCAAAAGCCAGGGATTTGAATGAGTTGAATGCTTTTCTGTGACTTGACATGACACATTACTGGTGACTTGCATTCACAAAATACTCTGCTTTATAAGACACTGGGTTAATTGTTAATATTTGGCTTAAACCAAATATTGTTACCTTGTTTTCTATTTTCCCATTTTGTTCATTGCTTAAATTCATGAAAAATAGTTGTTTTAATATTTTCCTTATCTTAGGATCTTCTAAGGCTTTATTTACTCACTGACACTCTCATTTTATGTGAAGTGCCATATGTTTTAATATACTGTGCAGCTGTGAGATTGAATGATTTTTAATTGGCATCTTTTAACTTCCAAGCAGCTTGCACAAATTAGGAAGATTCTACTCTGCTTATCAGAAGCAAGCTGGTTGTAGCTTATCACATCTGTGCTTACCTTAAAAGTTATCAGACATAAAATCGTTTATTGTCTAATCACATAAATCGAGAAGCTTCTACCACTAAATGTTCATAGGTTTTTTTTAATAAATAAAATAATAATTATGATAAAATTGTATTAAAATAAGTGTACTTATGCATGATAAATATTTTTCATGTTCTTACTTGTTCTGTTGGTCATTTCTCCTACTACCTATTTGAGAAAGAGTCATTTCTGAATCTTATGGAGAGGCATGGTGCATGAATTTGTGCACAGTATGGCTGTTAATGAAAGCCAGTATGGCTGCAAATAACAGACAAATTTATCTTAGAATGTTGAACAAGAGAGAGAAGTAAACCTTATCTCTACCCATAGCATTTCTTCCTTAAGAGCTTAAATGAGCTTTATAGGTCATGCTGCCACTATTGGACCATAGGATACCATGTGGTGACTGATTCATGATACCCTTCCTGAACAAATTATTGCCAAGTAGAAAGAATACCAAGGCAGACTTGAGTCTAGGTTTTAGACTAATCTGGATTCAGTTCTGAAATTGGAAACAGCTTCTCCTGAATCTCTTAGACAATGTGAACGATGGGTATATTCTAAAGCAAACAAGCAAACAAAAAACCTTTCTACAAGAGGATGGAGGGGAAAAGGAATCCTGGTAGCCAATCAGTGTGTTCACTATTTATTGGAAGGGCTAGATGCAGGTGAAATATACCCTAGAAACATGTTTTCTGGCCTATAAGAAACCCATTCTTACCAAACTAGGTTCTTACAGGGAAAACAGATTTTTATAAGGCTTTTCTGAAATGCTATACTAAACTCATGCAACTTGGCCCATACCCATCAATGGTTCTTAGAATCAAAGGCCAAATTCTTTTGTGCTTCTATAAAACTGCAGTGCTGATTATCAGATGAATCTGTTGCCATGGCAATTATAATGTTCTGTATTGTATACTATACTACCACTTTAGAACAGGATCTAGAAAAATGAAAGACCTAGGATAGGAAACAAAAGGCTTCTTGGTAGGAAGATCAAATGAAATTAAAACTTGAGCATCAAAACTATGAGAAACTCTATTGTAAAATGAGAAGACCTGTGTTTTAAAGGGACAGTATTAAACCTCAACAAAATGAGACTATACTTCACTTATTTATGCTTATTTCCAAAGGGATATAGGTAGCCTTTGACATTGAAACTCATAAAATGTGGCAATTAAAAAACATTAGGAAAGAGTAGGAGAGAAGGATTAAGAGAAATGGCAGAGAGTATGTGAGAGAGAAAGCACAGTGAAATCTTTAGAACAAAGCCTCCATTTTTCTAACTTCCAGACTTTAAAAGCTCTGCTAAATTCTGGCAAAGTTTCTTGGTCTCAATTTCACTAAATTGCTCTCAGTGGTGTCCTTTCTGCTACATGGCTAATGTACTGAGTTTTTTTTACACTAGCATTTTATTCCTGAGATGTAAAATTCTTTTTAATGAATACAATGTTTACCATCTTTCTGAGAATGTTGGCTGTACTTCTGAAGTCTCCTTAATTCTTTTTCTTGGTATATATTCTTTTCTTTGTTGAGTTTTGTGCTTTTGATTCATAGCTGTGGCTTTCCTCCAATGTTGGGTGATATTTGGTTGTATACTCATTTTAAGATTGAAATTTCCTTATTAGCCTGCTTTGTTTATTTTACAACTTGCCAGGATGCTGGGTTTGGGAGATATTTCAGCTTTGCTTCATTAAATATAAAGGAGATAGTGGGACAACTTTTGGGCAGACTGTGTCATTACCTAATGATTTGAGCACAGAGTCCCCATTCTTCTAGGTCAAGCATGTCAAACTTGCAGCCCCCATCAATATTTTTGTGGACCAGCCAATATAATGATATGTAAGAAGCATTTTAATAAAATTACATAACTTAACTTTTACAATATCCTGTTATATAATTATTAATAATGAACTATAACATTCACTAATGACTGATTGTGTTGCATTCATTTCCCTTGTAAGCCCACCACTTCTCTCCACTAATACTAGCAGTGAATATTTTAGCAGCCAATTGCTATGTCATTAGTCTTGCTTGTACTGACTTGTTTGATATGAGCAACAGGAAATATTTCACTTTTGGAGAACAAGAGAAATAGGTTTATTTGTGTTATGCTTATTTGTGCAATTATTCAGTGTCTGGTAAGTTAATGTTCAAGAAAAAATATTAATTTTTATTAAAATGGTCTATTAATGTTAATGATTACTCATTTATTTTAGCCCTTTGTGTTCAGCATGTCTCTATTAAAATAAACCTACATTTCTATGAAAATTGAAGCTTTTGTTTTCTTGTGGCCCACATAAACCTAAATCTTGTTTATTTGGCCCATGTTAGCCTTTGAGTTTAACATGCTTGTTCTAGGTGTTCCTAACCTGAAGACTCTGCCCCTTGTCTCCAGTTCAAATATCCTTACTCACCGCTCTGGGAAGATAATTTCTTTTGTTCTCCATCTGACCCAAGGACTGAGAGGTTATGTTAGAATCATAATGCCTGGCCATTGTCAGTTACCTCAGAATCCCGTGTAATGCAGGGATCACATGTTGCTTGTTTGGAGCACCCTTGTAGCCATACTTACTTCTTGGCAGTACTCTCCATTGTATACTTGATTGTGGATTCATTCTTCAAGCAAACATTGTCTCTCTTCTTTCAAGAATCATCATAATTGCCTGCCAATAGGGCACACAATTTCTTATGTTCAAGTGGGATTATAAATTTAACAAAATATCTTTTCAATCATTTTTAGGGACTGAGGCAAGAGGAGAAAGCTGCAGCGGGTATTCATTCCACCAATTTGAAATAAAAGTATTTATTCTCAAATGGTTTCACTGATATAAAAAAATACAGAATTAAGGAGTTTTTGACATTGTTGTTATTCCTATGTGAGAATCAGATAAATGTCCTTTTTTTTCCCATTTTCACAATCATTAACTGTGATTCCCATAACAAGGCTTGAGATAGGCTAGATGATGTATAAAGAACAGAGCTTGAAATATACATAATACAGCTAGAATCTCTTTATGTGGTGGATAGGCCCCTCAGTATTGATGTAGTTATAAATTGCCGTAGCCCATGGGTCTAGGGTACTGTCTTGTAGGACTTGCTATTATTCCTTATGGAACATCAAGACCATTGGACTTTAGAACTGTGGAGGCTTACAGCTCTGGCCTATGTTGCTCAGTTGGTTGATAGTCACCCCATGCACTGAAAGGTCAATAGTTCAATTCCCTGTCAGGGCACTTGCTTGGGTTTTGGGTTCCATTCCCAGTTGGAGGTGTGCAGTAAGCAGCTAGCTGATGGTTCTCTCTCATCCATGTTTTTCTTTCCCTTTCTCTCTCCTCCTTCCTCCCCTCTCCACCTACTGCCCTCCCCTGTAGGCCTGATCACTCCCAACTGCCCTCCCTTGCTGGCCATCTTTTGTCCACATGGGGCAGCTATCTTATGTGTTGGAGTGATGGTCAATTTGCATATTTTTTATTAGATAGGATTTTAACATTTTTCTTGTTTCTGGAGGTAGGACTGGAAAGGTATAAACTTACCTGTAGTACTGTTTTTGCCGCATCTCAAAAAAATTTGGTATGTTGTATTTACATTTTATTTGTCTCTATCATTTGATCTCTTATTTAACTATTCAATTTTTTAATTTTTATTGACTTTATTCAGGTGGGGCACATTGGTTAATAAAATTATACGGGTTTCAAGTGTACTATTCTATAATACATCATCTATATATTGTATTGTGTGTTCACCATCCAAAACCAATTCTCCTTTGTCACCATTTATCCCCCCTTTACCCTCTGCTACCTCCCCCGAATCATTTTTCCCTCTGGTAACCATACTGTTATCTGTGTCTATGAGGGTTTTTTGTTGTTGTTTTTGTTTGTTAATCTCTTCACCCTTTTCACCCTGTCCCCCAACAACCCTCCTTACCCCAGCTGTGAGTCTGCTTCTATTGTGTTTGTTAATTTTGTTCATTAGATTTCATATATAAGTGAAATCATATGGTATTTATCTTTCTCTGACTGGCTTATTTCATTTAATATTCTCCAGGCCCATTCACGCTCTCACAAAAGATATTTCCTTTTTTTATGGCCTAGTAGTAATCCATTGTGTAAACATACCACAGCTTTTTTATCTACTGCTGGGCACTTGAGCTGCTTCTGAATCTTGGCTATTGTAAATAACACGAATATGAGCATATGGGTGCACTTGTTTTCTAAATCATGTTTTGGGTTTCTTCATATATATTCCCAGAATTAGAATTGCTGATTATAAGGTAGTCCCATTTTTAATTTTTTGAGGAAACTCCATAGTGTTTTCCACAGTGCCTGTACCAATCTGCATTCCCATCATGGGTTCCTTTTCTCCACATTCTCACCAACATTTGTTGATTTATTGATGAATGTCATTCTAACAGGTATGAGGTAATATCTCATTGTGGTTTTAATTTGCTTTTCTCTGTATGCCCTCTTTGGAGAAGTATCTATTTAAGTCCTTTGTCCATTTTTTAATTGGATTATTTTTGTGTGTGTTGTGTTATTTATAAATTTTGGATATTAACGCCTTAAAAGATACATCATTTAGCTAATATGTCCTCCTATTCAGTGAGTCTTTTCATTTTGTTGGTTTCATTTGCTGTGCAAAACTTTTTACTTTGATGTAGTCACTTTTTACTTTGTAGTCACATTTTTTATTTTCCTTGCCCAAGGAGCAGATAAACTATTATGAGAAATGTCTGAGGTTTACTGCTTGTTTTCTTCTAAAATTTTTATGATTTCATAGAAGATGAGTTAGTTTTTTTCCCCACACATAGATCTGCTCAGTTTTCCCAGTATGACTTGTTGAATAGACTGTCATTTGCCTCATTGCCTGTTCTTGCCTACTTTGTTAAATATTAATTGACCATAAAGGTGTGGGTTTATTTCTGGGCTCTCTATTCTGTACCATTGATCAACATGTCTGTTTTTATGCCAGTGCCAGGCTGTTTTTACTACTATGGTCTTTTAGTAGAGTCTGATATCAGATACTGTGGTTTCTCCAACTTTTCTGTGGCTACTCAGGGTCTTTTGTGGTCACTGAAAGTGCCTCTGGCAGTACCAAGTTGCATGAGGTAGGTTCTCAGTGATTGGCCAGATCGGGGGAAGTGGCGTTCACCAGATTGATAGAGGTTCAAACTCACTGCTAGTGCTGGGTTTGAGGCCACTCAGCAAAAGTACCGGGGATATGCCAGTCTAGCTGCTCTTCTGCAAGGTGCCCATGGACTTTGGTGGTGGACCAAGGTCTTGGGGAGGCCAGCAGAGTTCATCAGGCCCAAACAAATCAAGATTTGGCAATGTGAGGGAAGGCTCTGCACTGGTCAGGCAGGTGAGGGAAAACCGGCCCCCATACAGCTCAGTCTGTCTCAGATTCTGCTGGGAGTCCAAGCTCAGCAAAGTGGGGCCACCAGGAGCCTGGAGGGTGGGGCTAGTGTATATCTCACTTTGGGGAGGCACTGCCAGGCAAGTTCACATGATAGAGAACGCCCCCTCCCAAAAGCCACACAGTTCAGTCACTTACACTGAGTTCACCTGGCCCAAGCAGGTGACCTCAGGGCCGGGCTATTTCTCTCTCAAGCTGATGCCCTAAGGAGGGGAGTGCTCCACCCCCCAAAAAAATTGTGTCTGCAGTGTGGGAGAGGCACTCAGCGAAAGGCTCCTGGTGGCTGTCCCTTCATCTCTCTTCCTAGATCCACAAACCCATCTCCCCTTCCTTTGCCAGAGCCTAGGATGAGTGACACATGGGATTGTATGCACTGGGCCTGTAAGAGGACACAGTGTCTCTAGCAGCCCCTGGCCTGGCCGGACAGTATCTCTGATTTTTACAGCCAGAAGTTATGTGGTTACCCCTTCCCAGCTCTGTAGCTCTGGGCCAGGGAGCCCAGGTCTCTTGAGAGATCCTTCTGGGATTTCAGTTGTGCAGTTCTTTTCGTGTTGCCACCTGCCTCCACCCATCCCGCCAGTGTTGATGGGGCTGCGTCTGTAAACTCTTTGTTATAAAACATCTGTGGTTACTCAGGTTGATTGTTCAGTGCTTTAGCTGGAATGCCAGTTTGGTTCTGGCAGGAGGTGGGTGTAGCTTCCACTTACGCCACTGCCATTGTGGATCGTTTCTTAATCTTTTTTTCTACCCAGATCAGTAGCATGTTGGTTCACCTCCACACATTTGTGTTAGATCGCCTGAGGAGGAACACAGGAGGCCAGAGTGGTGAGGGATTACGAATTTATTCGATTATCCGCACACCAGGTGGCTGAGCCCGGATGGCTCCCGCAGCCTGTGACGGAAGTCGGTGGCTTTTTTCTGGGAGGAGACTTCGTTATGCGTACCGGATGGGAGGTAATGGAATGTCCACAGTGAAATGACCTGAAAAGCCATTTCCCAGGGAAGGGGAAGGGTATCAACTCAATTGCTTGATCAAACCTAACAATTTGTGGTTTTCCTAGCTTTCTTCCTATAGTGGATTTCCACCAACAAGTTTGAGCAAGCTAGAAACTTAAAATACTTAGATTCTTACCTGTCATCTTCAGAGCTGGAAAAAAATATTCTGCCAAGAAATTGACATTTTTTCTAGGGAGAATAAAATCATACACTGGTCATATACGAGAATAGTGCCATTCATTTTTATTGATAATCATAGTAGGCAATTGGCAAGATTCAGACCCTGGACTATAGATCTATTAGGCCATTAAAAGTTGGAGCTGTATTCTACAATCTTAATAGTGATTTCTAAGAAGTATGTTCTCTTACAATGCATGGAGGTGCTTTCTAGTTTATGTATGTTATATTAATGTTTCCTAAAATACAAGAGGCTGTTTTTAATTTCTTTAGTATTTCCCTTCCAGTAAATTTCATTCTGACAATTTTTGAATGATGTTTAATTTTAACCTATATGAATTAAAATAACAAATGAAGATTTTTGTAATAAACTAATTTTAATATTCTAAAATTTTTACATTATAAAGAGAATAGTGAGATGTATCTGAATAGCAAATCCCCCATGAGCATGTTTAAAAACATGCCTTTGTTTTATATTTAAGATAATAAGTCATCTGTATTACTATTATCACCACACATGAGCATGATGATATTTAGTGACTATAGAAAACTCATTTAGGAAAAACGTTCTGAAGAAGAAAAACAAAACACCGTGAGATTAAATAATTTATTACCAGTGCTAAGATGAACACATACTTGATACTCAATTTTATGCAGAACTTTAAAAAAATAGTTTTAATACAGTATCAAAATTTACACAAGTATTTTGTCAAAAGACCAGTGTTCCTTGTATTAGCTTCTGCAGGCACAAAAACTTATTTTAAATGTCTTCAGAGTGTAGGAATACAACAACTTAAGGATGAAAGCTTTTCTAACAAGAGAAGGTGTAAATAAAGCAAGCAATTTTCTTTTACAAAGTAGTAATACTTAAAAGATATAAAAGAAAGAGCCTTTAATGGTAAGCCAATTATAAGAATTAGAGATTATTCTATAGTAAACTAATTCATAAATGTTTTCTGAAAGCAGAGTACTGGTTTTTCATCACAGTCAAAATTCCTTCACCAATGACAGTTATTAAGCTAATGAGCCCATTTAAAAACAACAATAGAGTAATTTAGAAGAAATCTTAAAACTGGGAACTGTCGCATTCCTACTTTTATAATCTTAAACCACAGTAAAAATTGAGCATTCTGTCACAGGCCTTTTGCACATTCATACAGGAAACTGTCATTGCATTTGAATAAACACAAAATACCTATCATAGCATTTCCAATACACACAGTCTAATAGTATATATACCAAAAATAAGAAATTAAGCAAAGCTAGCACACCTCTTTTTCAAACCTCAAGCAGCCTGCACAAAGCTTTTAGCTTCAATAATGAAGGGCATGCGCCAGTTTCATAAAACATTAGATAGCTGCTGTAGACAAAGAAAGCTTTTCATAAATGCAGTGCAATATTTTAAAGTTTACATGAAGTTTATTAAATATAATAGCATGTCTAGAAACTAAATTGTAGAAATTGACATCTCACAGCTGAAAACACTTAGAAAAATTATGTCTGCTTGTTCTTCGATTGAAATTGGTAATATTAACATCTACGGGTTCACTGAATGAATATGGACATGTCCCCAAGGCATGTCTTCATGAAAAATACATCAGGATTAACAGAAAAGATATATTTATTTTGATCACTTGAAATAAGTTGTACTCTCTGTAAGCACTCTATATAAAGTCTTGCTACCAGCTGATAAGAAAAATTTGTGATATTTTAGCACCTGAAAACAAAACCCAGAAACCTTATCTTATCTTGCATCTAAATTATGCAGCAGGAACTAGTATTTTGTTGACTAAAATATAACAATTAGGTACTCAAGTCTCAGACTTGGGAAGCTGGAGACACCTACCTCATCTTATTTTCAATACATGGTAGGAAACTCCCCCATTAAATGCAATGAGTCAACTCTATCAACCACCATCTACTGTACCCTTCCATTCATGCGTTTTTCCCAATTATAATCTAAGGAGTCAAAAACGTTTTAGTTCTAATGAAAATATTGGTACCAAAATGGTGATTTTCAAAGCTACCTCTGTTTGAAATTGACTATTGTAGACATCAAAGCGAGAGACATAAAATACAGCTTTAGTTATACTAAAGGTTTTTAGAGGGAAAATATGTGCAATCACTCCATGAGTTTAGGTTTGCGGAAATCCACTCTTTTCTTCTCCTTTTCCGTTACCTATTTCTGGCAGTGCTGATCTCGTGTTTGAAAAGAGTGTTTCTCACATGGGTCCTTTGTACTGGTTTCCAGACAAGTGCTGCCTAATCCCAGGACACGAACCTGCAGCATCTCCAAGTTTCCTCCACACAACCTTTAAAAGGAAACAAGCATCTTAATTGTTTTCTTCCACAAAGACAGGTGAGTTTTTAAGGGAGATCTATGAGAGGGGCAAAGATGAATATGAAGACAAGGGACATAATAGCCACATGAATGAGCTCAAACACAAAAGGAGTAAAATGTGGTACAAGCTTCTAAATCACAAGAATTACTCGGTTGTTGGACCATCAGGTTTGTCAGGAACCAGGGTCAAAGTTAAAGAATGAGGTGCCAGCTCAGTCTGGGTATTTGAGTGATACTCCACTCTAGCGGCACGCTAAACAGGAACCCCCACTCTCAGAGGTTGTCTGCATTGGTGGAGGTGAGTTGCATGCATCTGTATTTTTAAAAAGATCCCAATGTGATTCTAATGCATAGCTAGACTTAAAGAATCCTTAAGCAAAATCATCCTGGTCCCTATCTTATACCTTTATTACAAGGAATATCATAGGAAAATGAAGAAGCTTTGATCTTGGGCTATTTAAGTCCTGAGCTGATAGCTTTGGGGCCACTAGTACATTTCCTTGCTTCTCCCTGCGGAGTTTTGGGGCTTCAATCATATATCTTAGCTACAAAACAGTACGATCTCTCAGATTGCCAAAACAAAGCATCCACATAAAGGGAAAAGATAAGAATAAATTCAAGAACCACTGAACTAGATACAATTACAATATGCTCAAAAGTGGGCTATTTTAGAGGGAAAGTAGTAAAGGTGAGCTGAGGAATAACAGAAGTATAAGGTAAAACTAGAGAAATCACCAATGATAAATTAACATACTAACAGTAATTGGAAAACATGCGTATACACACACAGTAACAATCATAACCCTCCCAGGGTGTTTCACTATAAAGACTATGTTCACATTAATTAATTCCACAAAAATTTACATTACTATGTCATGAAAACAAAACAAGTTAGCTCATTAACTTACTCAGAGACTGTTTATTTTCCTTTCAAATAGAGCAGATACTACACAGATACCCAGTAAGAATAATACAGGGTTCTGTCTCCTTTCCTTTGTAAGCCAATGCAACTATCAGTCTCTATGTTCTAGCAGATATTATGTGACAGAAATGTCCTGTCCCATTTGGAGAGTTGTTATAGTCCTCAACTATTAGAAAGGAATGTCATAGCAATAGATGGTTCAAGCTGTATACAAGGGAATTAGAGTCTCAGACTTAATAACTTGATTGCAAAGAGGTACAAACATCTATCAGGAAGCCAAGGTAGCATCTCTTTCTCACCCTTAAATTGTAAATATAATTGCATCTATCCAGCATGCTTTAAATTTCTGGTTTAGAAGTAGAGGGTAAATTCAAGACCTCAGTCACAGACACAAAGAATTAGATGGTTACAACTCAATGCAACCCATCTTCAAGTACTCAACTGTAGACTGCAGTGGGCTATATGGGGTGAAAGGAAATACAGAGCAGGCAGAATTGAGCTTAGCCAATGATTGACCTATTAAGTAAGAGGAGAACAGGTTGATGACCAAGTATTTCAACTGTTCTCAGGTTTCTCTGTTTGACTCAAAATTCCCTAAGACAAAAGAAAAAACAGTATATTTATTTCTGTGATACAGTTTGGGAAGAGAATAGAGCCCTTCATGCTATTAACATGATGTGCTGTGAACAACAGTCTTTCATTGTATAGATGCCAAAACTTATCTTCAGGAGGACAACCAGAAACCGAGGCAAACTTCTGTTAAGTTCTGAGTCTTATAACTGACCGTACATCATTATAAAAGCACAGAAACTTGCTAAGATTGTGAAATCTATTAGAGGAACTAAGAAATCACTTATCGATGCAAATGTTTTAAACATAAAACATTTTTCTTTATTCTCCAGTATTTGCTTTGTGTTTTCAATGTTCATATAATTTATAATGGTGATGCCAATATTTTATAGCAATACTTTTTCCCTTGGCTTTTAAGTACTTCCCAAATATATGAATGCTAACTGTCAGACTTGGGCTGGACTATTTTTTTCAGATATGGGGATCACAACAATTGAGAATGTGTCAAGGCAAATGAGGAGGGCAAGCTTTTGGCTCCAGGAAAATTTCTTCTGACACATTTATTTAAATATAGGTAAACAAAGAGATCTATACAAACTAATCAAGATACAACCCATGAGGTCTCCGCTATGATTAAGAAATAAAATTTCTGATGTCTAGAAATCTTTCATTTAAAACATTTAAAAAGAGGCAAGACAAGGGACAATCCTGGCTTTTTTTTAAAAAAAAAAAAAAGAATTTCCGGCATTAAGCACAATGGAGATGTAAGATGCGTTGCTTTTCTTTCTGGAGGAAAGGAATCCCCAGCTTTAATTGGGGAAGTGGAGAGAGCTAGTAGTCCTCAGAGGAGATCTGGGGATACTCCTGCTCACTTATCTGTTCCTTAGAGAACAATCTGAGCAATTAACAAAATTTGGGGATCTTCATTTCTTTAAACATAAAATAAAAGTGCGGGGTTCTTACCCAGTAGTTGCTATCCAAATTGTCCATGATCTGGGGTAAAACCCAGATCTCTGAATTATGAAGGAGCTTCACATACTTCTCTGGAGACCCACTGGGGGATGACCTCGGAGGCCCCCTCGAGTTCTACAATTCCTAAAATCTGCCAGAACTTTCTCATTACAGAGACAGTGGATGAAAAGCAATAGGCATTCCTAGGTATGTGGCCCAAATTCTTAAAATTCTCTGAGGGAAATATTCAAACTGAAAACCTTAAGGACAGGCTGAAAAGCTATAGAAGGTAAACAGGGATGTATTTAGGAAATCATACCATCTAAAACTAATGTCTTTTAAAAACGGACAAAAACAGATATTCATGAAATAAAAATAGCCACAACACAAACAAGCAGGAGACAAACACTTTCCCCAGCACATATAAGATGCCCATGGGACTTTGAGGTCTTAAAATCCAGTAAAAGTTACAGAGATTGGTAAGTGTCTGAGAACATCTGGTCCTAATAGCCTAAAGCTTAAGGGTATTTCTAAGCAATTTTGATATCTTAATGGACAAAGAATCTAAGGTTAAAAATATTATATATATATGAAGCCAGTTAAAATCAGTGATTAATATCTGTAATTTTTTTGCTTTTAACAAGTGTGTTCCTCTGTAATATTCTATTTAGCTTTCTAATAACCTTCACTATTATATTCTTGATTAAATGATACATCTATGCATATTAATGAAATAGTTAAAATTTAGTCAGCCACATATCACATTGAATTTGTATCATGAAAGCAGCGTGTCATGTTTTTACTGTGTTCCTCTGATTTCACAGACAGATGTGCATGTCTATCTCCTAAAGCTATATTCTGAACATATGTCAACCACTGAAAGGTAAAGATACTACTTTGCATGACATGAAGCACATATATAACATGCATGAACAACCCAGCAAATATTACCTATGAAGATGATGATTCTTTTCCCCCAAGTATATTTACAAACACATCCAAAGAAGTCTGTTTTCTTTATCACAGGTTTTAAACACTGATCTCTAAGGGACTTCTTAAAAGTATGAAACAGAAACCCATTTATTTCATGAAACTTGGTAATACATTTTAGACAACAGATAATTTATTATTTAGAAACATTCATAATTCTAGAATATATTGGCTTATTGCTTACCTGAATATTTTATAACATGATTGTAGTGATAAAAAATAAGGGGAGTTGATTTATTTTCACATAATTAGGGGGCACTTGTCCAGCATTTTTAAAAGTAGATATTCATAAAGCAATAACTACACCACGATGGGGCTTGGAACACAGAATACACAACAAAGCACATTAAACTTACATTGCACATTTCTCTGACTATAGCTTTTTCTGTCTCACTAAGGTCCTGTTCATACTCTTTACCCTGTTGACGATCTACAGTTTCCTGAATATCCAAGACCTGGATTAGTTGAAAAAGAGAAGCAAATTTCACATGGAAGAAAACCTTGTTAGTTATAGAATAAAACCAGCAAGCAGCTCCACTTGGCAAAACCTTTAGTTTTCTCCATGTCTGCATATCAGAGTGGATACATATATGGCAAAAAATTTTAAAATAGTTTATTGTGAAAGCTATCTGGAATCAATTCTACTTGATTTCAGATGGCCATTAAAAGCAATCTATTGCATCACTAAGTTTATTGAATATATTAATGTCTAAAATAATTAGATACATTTAGTTAATTGGGTCATTAAGATAACCTGTCAATGATTTAGAGTCAATAATTCTTGCTCTATAGTAAAAATGAGCAATATAATTAATTATACACTAGACAATCCAAATGATATGTAGACACGGCCTATAGAAAAGATGATAGTGTTGGTGAAACTAGTCAGAACCCAGGAATATGTACATAAGAATTTTTGCTAATATTAACAGTACTGACCTCACAGTCTTGCCTGGGCATTCTTAGTGGCGAGGAAAGGAATATGGGGATGGTTCTTTGATATTAGCAATGAGAAACACTGATTCCTTATAGTGACAATATTTGAGCAACACTTTATTTATTAGAGCAAAGTATCTGGGGATGAGATGCTTTTAAACAATTTTAGATTCCATTTCTCAAAATTACTCCTTAATAGCATGGAATAATATTCCTTTAAAAATGTCTGAAGTTTTCATGTCAATACTTTCTAAAGTACAAAACTTGGGCTTTGAGTGCAGTTTGCTATTTTCTTCTGACAGCTAATAAATCAAAGCATTAATGTAGCACAAAAAAAAATACTTTTCCTAAGAGCTCCTATAGAATCCACCCTGACATTGCTAAACTCCATGTTCTGTTGTCTTCCCGGTCAGTGAAAATGGCCACACCTAAAGGTGCACCTCTGAATTAGCACCAGTGAACAGTTGAGCCAAGATAAATGACTGAAGCATGAGGGGAGCCTTCCTTTTAAATTTATATATATTGTGATTCATGGATTTTTCACTAGAGTTCATGCTGCAATAAAGAATCTAATTTACAAACTACTCTCTGGTTAACTCAAAAGTTCTAGCCATTGTCATTATGTAGATACTAGAGGCCCGGTGCACAAAATTTGTGCACGGGGGTCGGAGTATGTCCCTTAGCCCAGCCTGCACCCTCTCCAATCTGGGACCACTAAAGGGATGTCTAACTGCCCGTTTAGGCCTGATCCTACTGGGATCAGGCCTAAACAGGCAGTCGGACATCCTTCTCACAATCCAGGACTGCTGGCTCCAAACTGCTCACCTGCCTGCCTCCCTGAATGCCCCTAACACTTCTGCCAGCTGGCCTGGTCCCTCCCAACTGTCTTCCCCTGCAGAGACTGGAACCTCCCAACGGCCATCCCCTGCTGGCCACTTGTGGTGGCCATTTTGTGTCGACATGGGGGCAGGATCTTTGACCACAAGGGGGCAGCCCTCTTGTGTGTTGGAGTGATGGTCAATCTGCAGATTATTCCTTTATTAGATAGGATAGAGGCCTGGTGCATGGGTGGGGGCCAGCTGGTTTGCCCTCAAGAGTGTCCCAGATCAGGGTGGGGGTTCCCTTGGGGTGAGGGGCGGCCTGGGCGAGGGGCCTGTGGAGGTTTGCAGGCTGGCCACACCCTCAGCGACCCAAGCAGGAGGTCCTGGGATCTGAGATTAATTTATGTCTACAATTGAAACTTTGTAGCCTGGAATGGAGCCAAGCCGCCTGCTCGCTTGGTGGCGGCAGCCATTTCTGTTTGAAACTTTGTAACCTAGAGTGGAGGCCTAGGCCGGCAATGGCAGACTGAAAGCTTGGCTTCCTTCGTTGTCAGGGAAACCCAAGCCTCTGTTCTCTCCAGCTCAGTGGCTGCCGCCATTTCTGTATCTTTTATAATTGAAACTTTGTAGCATTGAGTGGAGGCCTAGGCCAGCAATAGCAGACAGAAATCTTGGCTTCCTCTGTTGCCAGGGAAACCCAAGCCTTCCTCCTGCTCTCAGTGGCAGCAGCCATCTTGGTTGGGGTTTATTTGCATAATTTCTTGATTGGCTGGTGGGCGTGGTTTGTGGGTGTAGTGAAGGTGCAAATTTGCATATTGCTCTTTTATTAAATAGGATTGCTTCTTTAACATCGCATATGATAGTAGTGAATGAAAACCTTACCCTTTTGCTCAACTCAAATTAGGGTCAGTTTACATCCATAAACTGAGTAATAGCATAGAGGAAATCCTTACCTATGCTCAGTGAATATTCATAGAAAACTTACGGAACTCTTTGAACAAGCTCATTTACTTACAAATTTGATTTATTATGCACCTCAGAGAAGAGTACTTCAAATCAGTTAATTTCTAGTAAATGAAGTGAAGCTCCAATTAATAGTTAGCATGAATTTTAAAAACAAGAAAAATGTGGTGTTATTTTAAGTGAGCTAATTTCTCAAACTCTTCCCCCATCCATGACCACAGTTATTAAATCCTAGAGAATTTTTTTGAAATCTATCAGAAGATGAGAAACTGAGCCATTGTCCTAATTATTATTTCTTTCAGAACAGAAAAATCTTATGATATAAATGTGCTCTAGATCGGTGGCTTTTAAAAACAAAATGTTGAGTGGTTATATGTTTTTAACATTGAGATAGTGTTCCGATGCATTTCTCATAGGCTGTGTTTGCATATAGTTCTATTTCAGACACAGTGAACTCGTAACTAGTGGAAGCGAACATATTATATATTCAAAAGCCTCCAGTTATCCAATAAAGATATCTAGTTGCTCAGTATTAGCTGCCCAGTGAGGACTTCTGTGTCCTGATTATAATATATCTTCCTCTCTAGAGGTAACATTTTACATGAAAATTAGAGAATGAATTTAGAGAAAGTTGAAGAGCTCTTCCCTGTCTGCCCCATTCTTTTTCGGTCATACTAACACAGCCGTGGTGAGAAATTGGGGAAGAATGCAGTGCGACCCACTCAGCTGATCTGATTCAGACTGCACTTGCCCTTTAATAAGGTAGCAGGCTGAATTAGCCTTCAATCGGAAAATGTGTTACTTTGGGAGTATGTACAGACATTAACACTGTAAGATTAAAGCCACTCTCATTTTTTTCATCTTTAAAATGCTTTTCAGGTAGCCAGAGCCTGGCTTATGCTCAGGCTACAGCATGGTTAGCATGCTGTTCATGCTAAGCAGCATTCAAATGCTGAAGCAGAGAGCCAGTGTCAGGTGTTCCCCAGTGGGTAACCAGCACCCGCCAGCCGGAGGGCCGCCTCAGTCTGTTGTGCCTTCCCGTGAGTTGCTCACTTTGCGTTATCCCAACACAGGAAATGCCAGGCCCCTTGCCACTGGTCACCAGGGTGATTCTGCTACCTTCTCTCATCAGCAGCCAAATCTAAGGCAGTGGTCGGCAAACTGCGGCTTGCGAGCCACATGCGGCTCCGCCAGCAGCAGTTTGCAGCTTTGTTGATTAATGAGTTTGCCTATCACTGATCTAAGGGACAGTAAAATACAAGAAGGAAGCTAAATCTGCTAAAACTAAACTCCAAAGAACTATTTTGAAGTTCTCATCTATTTATTTGCTCTATGCATGCCAGGGAAAATGTGGCCCACTCCAAAAAGATGCATCTTCAGTCTGTGGATAAATCCTTCTGAATCCAAAATAATTTTAGAAAAACTGTGAAACTCATGTGGCAGGCTGAGGCACTCTACCTACTTCATGCTCAGAATACTTCATCAGGCTACATGTTAGGGATTATTGATTTAAAGGACAGCATTTTATACTTGGAAACTGAAAATTTTCAAGGAATTGTCTCAATTTTAAGATAATTTTTATTACACTTGTTTCTACTCTGAAATATTTTGATTATTAACTTTACTTATGGTACTTATTGGAAAGTTGATTATTGGTAAAGAAAATTAAATGATAAACTTCAGCCAAGTCTTTTTTTGAAGACATTACAGAATTTGAAGTGAAAGCCAAAAATAAAATAGCTTTATGAACAAGATTACCTATTTTGTAATATTCTATAAAGGAATATTAACTAGAGTTTGAAGACCTAATTTCTTTTAGTGGAGGAGGGAGGAGGTTTTGTTTGTTTCAATAGTTTCTTTTAGTAAGTTGCACAAGGTGCTTTATTTGCATAAAGAAAGAAAAATATGGTATCCTTCCTTCCTTTGGCCAACTATGAACTCCCTCTATTTGAAGACACCCATGCTACAAACATTGCACATAAAATACCTATAACATTATTTTACACAATGAATATACATGCATATCAGACTTCAAATTCAACTCAGTGCAGATAATGAATCACATTACTCAAAACAAAATAACACTAGCGATTCAACCATAAGTACTCAAACCCATTGTTAAGTTAAAAAATTAAAATCATAGTTCAAAAATTAAGATAAAAGTTACACCAGTAGGGGTAAAAAAAAAATTAAGTATATATGGTTAAAACAAGACTGTGAGGACTACTAGACTACAGCAAACAAACCACAACACAACTGATTTTCTTAGTAAATGGTTATACACAGTTGGTTACCTTAAGAGAATGTACCACGGGTTCAGGCTGCTGAGAAGGTGTGGTATGTCCACTGAAGCTAGCTGGAGAGTTGGGTGAACTGTTATTCCCATCAGCCCCTGATGACAACCTAAAAGAACCCTTAGTAGAAAATCAACAACTTTGTTATTAAAACAAAAGTCGTTTATAACTGCACAGATGTCATTCAATTTCACTGCCAAATGAGAATCAGCCATTTTGTTAATTTTTTTCCCCGAGACTGTCCTACAATGCTGTCCACCTGCTAATTGCAATGTACTTGCTGCTTGACCAGCAAGAAAAGTTAACCAGGAACTATCTCTATGCATGTCCAGATGTCATTTCTAATTTACCAAAGACAGCAAAGTCCCCTAAGGAATGACCATTAAGCATTTCAAGAATGATTTTCTGAAACTTAAACATACTCAAGTGCAGGGAATTTGTGAGTTACTCTGCAGCTGAGTTAACATGCTCATTCAGCAAGACAAATGCCTCATTCCATATGTCTCAGAAAATGCAGACACATCACATTCTTATAAAACTCTCTCTTATAAAATACTTCTTTGAGGGAAGACTTGTAGTGGAACATATTCCAAAGAGGTTTAACCAAATTCAGTATTTTCTTTCAGAAAAAAAAAAACCTCTTTTTTTCTGGTCTTTTGGGATATATAGTCTGATCCATTTTGTTTTTCATATTTGTAGTTCAGTGACTCCGCAACTTAGCTGCTGAGGAATCAGAACCTGCCGTGATTAATTTGGCCTGTCAGAGTCATCGTCACCCATATGGGAACTGGGGGAAAAACAAACCGACTTTTTCTAGGGATTGCTTGCAGAAAGACTAAAGGATCAGGGAAGAAAAAGAGGAGCAGATATCTAAACTCCCACAAAAAGCAGTCGAATGGGAATTTCACCTGTGTATGGTGATCATTACACTCAGAGGGCCTGAGAGATTTTAATGTCTGTCCAACAAACCTAGAGATTTTTTTTTCATGCCTAATAGACTAATAACTGCTCTGTTTCTCTTGGATCCCATGAATCTAATCCCTGCAGAAGGAGCATCATGTGTGGTTTGGAACTTTTCTTTTTCAGCACCTCTAAGAGCTTCTATGTTGTGCATTGCAGGGATGGGAAGGGAAAGCTGAGTGCAGCCAGTCTTAGGTTTGGGCTTTATGCAAACCATGCTTTTTTTTTTAAAGAAACTGACACTTCCCATTGATTTTTACAAAAATTATTATGCATGCAATTTGGAATATGTTCTCTCTTCCCTATCACTGTTGCTGCTCACGTCCCTGGAGGCTATCCTCACAAGCCAACGGGGACCATGTGCTTTTCCTTGCTCAGAGAGCTATGGGAACATCAGGCCCTGCCCACCCTTCTCTAGCCAACGGGGAGAAATAGCCACAGAGTGTGACATTTAGGTGACCTCTCCAGTTTCTATCCTTCATTGCTACTAATAACTACATTAATAGCAGGTGATGACACAGGGCAACCAATTATAATATCCCAACCCGCTCTGGGGAAAAATATTTATACGGTATGCTTTCCTATATTTGTAATTCAGACCAATAGTATCTGATGCAAATAATAAAAGGGAAAATATTTGAATTTGGCTCATTGGACACACCCTCCCTCCAACTCCATCACCACCTTTGGGACATCCTCTTCTGAAGAGATCAAATGTTTCCAAAACATAAGAATTATAAGGGAAGCTCTAGTCCTCTGCCATCAGCATTCTCATGAACTCATGTAAAAAGGCCTCAGAGTTACGGGTTACGGAGAGTTCACTTCAAACCTCTCATTTAGGACCCACCACTGCAGTTTAGTCTTTCTTCTGACTGGTAATCTGACTTGGCTGGCAATACTCCTTCCCCCTCCGGGCTTCCCTCCTCCCAGTCCTCTTTCAAAGGTTCCCTTCCCAAACCTGGCAACCTGGAAAGTATATCAATCCTTGCATGCTTTTGCTTTGGAATGGGACTCCCATCTTCCAGGCCATTTTAGTTCAAGAAAATTTCTAAAATCAGTGATAAGTATCTTCTCTTCACCAAATCCTCTAGATAACTTAGCATTGTTTAAACTTAAGGAGAGTCCTGTTCTACCCTTATCTATTCAGAAAGACAAATATTGTATCAAAGAAGTTTCTTTAAATAATAGGATAATAATAAAGGCTCCATTAGGGGGAAATGTATCATTTGGGGATTAAAGTTCAAATCCACTTTGTGAGCCATGGACTAATAATCACAGAGAGGATCAAGATTCGTGGTTATGTGGTTTTTGTGAAGCCACAAAGGTAGCCAAGTGCCTGGTAAAGTTGTACACCAACAGGTGCTAAATAGGTTTCTAGATTTTAACAGAATCAAGGAACTCATTCTATCACATCACATTTAGTTCCCATAAAATAAAAGGACAAATTTATATGTGCTCAATAGAATAAGACCAAAATTTGGAGAATTATCTAGGTTCCGTCAACACATAGTTGACTAATATGTTTTCACTGGAGTATTTTTTTAAACGTGCTACTGAGTGAAACATCATTTAATAACATTGGGCCCATTTAATTTGTAACATGGCTGGCTCAGGAGACAAGGAATTTAAAAAGAGGAAAACCTTAATGAAATTAGACACGTGACTCCCAATTTCAGGGAGGCTTGTTTCCAAGGTACATGTGATCACAGAGTGCACCACTGTCTCCCGGCCACAGTCCCTGGAAAGGGCATGGAATAATCTGGGCTGGTCAACAGACATCTGACAGTGTCTAACAGTTGGTTTTGACAGCCACTGAACTCTTAAATGCCTTGTCATGAAGGCGCAGGCTACCTTTGTTCTCCAGTCATTCAACTTTCACCCTCCAGTTCAGGGGGGAAACACTAGAAAAGACTGTTTAGGAGATGAAAGACTACCCCCAACATCCCTCCCCAGTTTTACACCCACAGCAACTTTCTTTCATGTTACACAGACTGTTCTCTCCCCCCAGCATAACTTTCCTCGAGCAGCACAAGCCACCTGGGTTACACACAAGCAAATGCAGCAGCTGGCTTGTCTTCACTCACCGGGAGAGTGGGCAGGCAGCGTCCTATTCCTCGGCACCCTTGCCACCACTGCAAGACCCGCCGGGCTCTGGGCCCCCAGCCTTTCTCCATATTTGAGCTGTTTCTAGTTGGAGGTTGCCTTCTATTCTGGGTGGCCTTATATTTGGAACAATATAGTACAATCACTCAGAAAAATACCGTTTCCCAAGTCTCAAGAAAGCAGACAGAACAAGAAGCGTAATGAAATGCACCACAATGACCACAATGGCAAGCTGAAACATGCACCTGTGACCAGGGAAAAAGTGAACATAAACTGAAGTCTGTGTACAGAGCTAATACTGATTTTTAAAATAGACTTTGGCAAAGTCTTAACTAATTCTCAAAGTATCACAAAGTGGTAGATGATAATGCTAAAATTAAAAAATTGAAGCTACATAGACAAGTTTATTTTGTGGGTTTTACTTGTGAAGACTTATGGTATTTCTGTTTCTCACAAGTATTTAAAGCAGTGTAACTTCAGGACTTAACAGAAATTATTTGAAACACATTTGGGAGCATGATGCCCTTTTTTAAAGAAACACAAAAACTGATGCTGCATTAAATTCTCAAACAAGTTCCTGCACATTTAAAAAGTGAAGGGCGGGACAATAGTGGGTGTACAGTTGTTCGTATGGAAAATATAGTAATTAATACAATAATAAACTCATATATTCACAACTATAAACCCACTTTTGCTGCACCCTATGTGTATGCATACAGGGTCACTACTGTATCACAGTAACTGTTTTACCTGGGACATATTCATAGTTGTCAAAATGTCAAATAATCAAGCTGATCCCTAAATTTCGGTACCAGGTCAAACTAGAGATATCACATAACTAAAATAAAAATAAAAAAATTTCCCTAAATCCCAGTCTTTTCCATGGCCAAACTGTCATTCTATTAAAAATGATCAGAACCAAAATGAACTTATTTGAACATACTTTCTCCTTCCTGTCAACTTTCACTAAAACCTTCAATTAAGAATGCTATGTCCTAAAGCAGTGGTTCTCAACCTTTCAATGCTGCGACCCTTTAATACAGTTTCTCATGTTGTGGTGACCCCCACTCATAAAATTATTTTCGTTGAACTAGCTACTTCATAACTGTAATTTTGCTACTGTTAATGAATCATAATGTAAATATCTGTGTTTTCCGATGGTCTTAGGCGACCCTCCTAGTGGTTCTCAACCTGTGGGTCGCAACCATCAGAAAACAGATATTTACATTACGATTCAGAACAGTAGCAAAATTACAGTTATGAAATAGCAAGGAAAATAATGTTATGGTTGGGAGTGACCACAACATGAGGATTAAAGGGCTGCAGCATTAGAAACGTTGAGAACCGCTGTCCTAAATAATAGCAACATTTTAAAAATAAAATAAGGGAAATTTACAAAATAGTGCCCAGATTACAGTGTCTACATGTTTAATTTTAGGAGACAAAAAATGATAATTTTTTAGTTCTCATCTATCCATTTTCCTAGGAGTAGGTGCTCTACTGAGATAGTACTGGTCTAATTTTCACTCTTCTCTGACTTTTGGAGGCAGAATAAAGAAATGAGCAGCAATGATTACAGCAGTTGTTATACCCTCTTTCCTGAATCTATGAAATAGTAGCAGTTATCTATCAAATAAGCCACACATATTCCTCACCTAAGAGAAAATTACATATTTGCACTTGAACCACAATGATCATTTCAACAGAGCAACACTGATTTGAACATTGGTCTTTTGTAATAATTTCATATGTCAGTGTCTACTTTATTTTCACCATAAAAAGAATTAAATCCAGTAATTTATGATTGATGGCTTAAAATTCACCTCTCAACCCAACTGGCACAGTTCGATTTCTGAGATGATTTTTATGAGTAATGCAGTATTTTACAAATGAGTTCTTGATTCAGGATTTGGTTTTCTCCATGACTCCCACATCTCTCAGACCTTAGGTTTTTCTGATTCAACAACTGGGTAAAGCTTAAGAATTCCTGTCGTCATATGCCCCAATATATAGTAAGAATTCCTGTTGTCATATTCCCTAATGTATAGTAAGACTGAATCCCAATGCCTCACCATTGCAACAAAATTTATCATAACATGAAATCTAAGGTGACATCTATAACCATTTAGAAGCAGCTGGAAAGAACAGCCATTCAGTTACTATGTAGACAGTCTACAATATTTTCTCACTTTCAGAAAGCAAATAAAATATGAAATATACTTTTCTCAGATCTTATAAAAGTTTCTTTTTAAACATTATATGTGGAGTGCATAGTAGTATTAATGTCCTAAGTAGGGGCAATATACACGGGTCAGATTTTTGTAAAAGAATAAACTACTTGGTGATATAACCATTTTAAAAGAAAAGGTACTCTTTTGGAATCAGGAGTACTGACTTTCTACTCATGTAGGCAACATAATTTTTGTTTGCTTTTTTTAAAAAAATTCTGGTCTTGGAAAAGTCCTAGACTGACTGGCCATCAATTTTGACCTTCAAGTAAACTATACTTGAATGGTACTTTCGTACTAATGAAGGCTTAGCTCTTTGCAAGCTCTATAATTATTAATCGCACTATTTTCTGAAGACTGCTTCATAAAAACATACTAAGTCTCCTCCTGTAACTTGGTGCCTGGAAATGTTGGCAACTTGGGAACTCAAAACGGTGGAAACCCAGAGGCTGGCTGTCAATTGGGAGAACAATTTAAAACAACTTTAAGTCACTTTCTATTTTCTGAGTAATCCCATTTTGCTTAGCTTTGTTTTCTGCAATTTTTAAGAATTCTACATTTATGAAAAAGAACACCTGAATAACCCTACCATTCCACAGAAATCTGAGTACTCATTAGCCACTTTCTATACAGGTAAAGTAATCAACAAATTATTGTAGGTATCAGGACAGTCCATCCTAAATGACAAAAGCAAAGTAATGCTCTGCAGCAAGACTGTGTGGGAGGTAAATGACAGATTACTTACCCGGAGGCAAGTACTCATCATAGAAATCATGAGTTCTATGGTGTGAGCAAACAGCCTGGATCAGGAAACAAGAGTTATCCCTTCGTACCACTGAAAAGGATAAATGTTTGGTTCTGCTATCCCTTGTAACACAACATTTCTGGGAAGTCTTCCACAAAAAGTGAATTTAGAACATTTTCTAATATTATCCTTAAAATCACTAACATCTTAAGAATTAAGAAAAAATGGAGCCATTCAATTCTTAAAAAGAAAATGTATTACTTATAGTCTCTCAGTGTAAAATAATTACAATTCACAATATGAATTTTAAGAGCACTGATAAGAAGCTATTGTGACTGAGTTGTCTTCTGGCTATTTTATTAATATTGTTTAGATTTATACTTTGGAAGTTTCCATTCTTTTGCCTTTTAAAAGGCAAAAGTGCACATTTAAAAAATCTTTAACAAGAATAATAGTACTGTCTTCACATTTTATTATATAAAATGCAGGCTTCCCATTTCAATATAGATCAGACAAGTGCACTTGTAAGAAACTTTAGAGCCCAGCCCTCTTATCTATTATAGGAAGCCAGCTATGGAAGTCTGAAAATTGATCGACTAAAGTGGTTTCCTGTTAGTTAAAGATGTTTAATTTTTTATAAGTCCTGAAGGTAGGTCAAACTATACCTCATCAGAACACATACCTAGTTTAAGAGAGAGGAGGAATTCAGTATTTCCTTATCATAGGGCAAGAGCGGATGGTTGTGTATTCTCATCAGGCAAATAATATTTTGTACCATTTTACCAATCTTCATTCTAACACTTGCAGAACTGCAATACTACACAAATCAAAGCCCAGATGAGAGACTTTAAAGATCACTTCTTCCAAAAGATTCCTGCAAATGGGCTTAGAAATGCTGAGACTCTCTGCTTTGCTCTAATAGAGAATAGCTGATTGTATTCAAAGAAAAGGTTGGTTTTTACTTAGAGTCCGAATTTACTCAATACTAATTTAACACATTAAATATTTTCCTGGATTTGTAGATAATTATTCATTAAAATATTTTGCTAAGCACCTACTAGAGGTAATACCCCTTAGGTATCTATCCCAGGTTTGCTGACAGGGCAGCAAAGTCCAGCCCACTGACTCCAGGGTCACACTGCCTGGCTCTCAGCAAGTACATGATCTCTCTGTGCTTCAGTTTCCTCGTCTGTAAAATGTGGGTAATATAATAAAACTATCTACCTGAGTGAGGCTAGGTATATGAAAAGTGCCTTTACAACAGAGCTTAGTCCACATTAAGCACTCTATAACAATGATTTTCAAGCTTTTCACTCTCCCGACACACATAAACTAATTACTAAAATTCTGTGGCACACACACACAAAAGTATTTTTTGCGGATATGATAAAAAATAGGTATAATTAGGTGTTGGCTATTGTCATATTTTTATTTGACAACCTAAGGGGTAAAAGGTCAGGTATTACATGTTTTCAAAATTTTTGCAGCACACCATTTGAAAATCGCTGCTCTATAAGTATTTGCTGTCATCATGAATGTTTTCGCTACACATTTTATAACTTGTTTGTCCATTTATTTCCAGATGTTTATTATTTTAGCAGCAGTTCTCGGGTGATTTGGCCCCCGGGGCGGGGCATTTTTAGTTGTCACCATGGGGGTTCTATGGGCATTAGTGGCAGCACAGGGCAGTCTACACAAGAAATCATCCAGGCCCTAATGGCACTAGTGCTGAAGCTGAGACAACCTGGTGTTGGAAAACTGCAAAGCACAATTTCTGTTGATGGCTTTGGAGCAGATTTTGCAAGTCACCCACATGATTTGGTGCACTTAGCGATTTCAGAGTTTCCTCTCTTAAGCTTCGGCCCTCAATGTGGTCTAAGTATAAAGGCATCCATTTTTCCACCTCTGAATAGGAAATTACTCTTTTTAACAAAAGGAATAGAATTTAAAAATACCCAAAACATCCTCCTGCAACAATGAGAGCAGAACCAGCATACAAAACGGGCAGGTACAGGGCAGTGGTCCAAAGAACAGATGGCTCTCCGAGTGGCGAGATCCAGCACGCTGCCCCCAGGAAAACCCAGACACCATCCCACAGAGAATGAAATTGGCAGAGGGTGGTTTGTGGAAACTACGGAAGGAAAATAAAGCCTTCTCAGCAACACAACAGGTGAAGATACTGCACTTAACTTTAGGCAGACACACCAGGAAAGAATAAAATTGCCAGGAAATAGAAATGAGGGCCCTGACCCATGAAACAACAGCTCAGAGCAGGTGAGAGGATTGTGTGACAGGCAGAGGCACACCAGAGAGACAGAAATCTGGGTCAGAACAGTGACCATTCTCTCCTTCACTAAGGAGTTGCAGTCTGTCACATGTTTGTCTCCTCAGGGGGTGGAAGACTTCCTGAGACTGTATCTTAGTCGAAACAGCTCTCAATTGCTAAGCTCCTGTCACATGTTAGGGCTCTCCTAAATGCGGTCAGTTAAAAGATTATTAAGGCTAGCTAATATAAGTTCCCACTATGTGTTAATAGCCATCAAGACACTAACTATGGCCTGGGACTATTCTCAATAATTTACATAATGATTTCTTTCTTTTTGTTTAGGCCCTAAGGGCCTCCTCCTGATCAGTGTGCTCATCATGCAGCTCCAGGGCCTTCCGGGAGCCCAGGACACCTGGGAAGATGGCTGGGGTGGCCCGCGGTCTTGGGAGGACCAGAGGAGTGTGTGTTTGTCACTGTTCCACTCAGTGTGGAGTGGCGGTGACACGAAACGTTGCATCTGTAACAACATCCCAAGGATTTTGAAACTTGGGATATTACAAAGAAGCCTAAGGAATATGCTGGAAGTTCTTGACAGCTCACTTTGAAATACTGTGAGTCATGACATAAATGAAATACAATTGGGCTCCTGTTATTTCATCAAGACAATAATCTACTTCCTGTTCTTTCTTCTCTTTGTGTTTGAGTTCCAGGGAGACTTTTCTGGACCCCATGCTTTTCTTATTCCCAACTAGTGTGACCCAGGAAGTCAATGTCTTACCTCTGGTTCTGCTCATTCATGTTCATAGTCTCTCTCTTTCACATCCTGGAGTAGGTGTCTCAAGAACTCACTTTGCTCATGGTTCTGCTGAGGAGTGAGTCAGGATCATGTCAACTTTACTTTTCATTATTTAACAGATGGGTGTAGTCACCTTGACCTTATGTGAGCTGGCAAGACCCTTTCACAGCACACTCTAAGCCCTCTCACATCTTGCAGTAATATTATATACTAGGGGCCTGGTGCATGAAGTTCATGCACTGGGGGTGGGTGGTCCCTCAACCCAACCTGCCCCCTCTCATACTGGGAGCCCTCAGGGGATGTCCAACTGATGGCTCACCCCCAGCCTCTGGCAAGGCTTTAGGCCTTGGGCGCCAAGCCATTGTCCTGCTCAGCTCAGCCCTGGCTGCCTACGACCACCGGGCCCCGGGGCCCGGGTGCTCACTGCCGCTGCCACCACCACTGCTGCTGCCATAGCTTCCCCGCACAGCACCTGGGGCTGGGTGCTTGCCGCCACCGCCGTTTCATCTCCACCCCCCAGGGCCTGGTGCTCGTGCCACTTGGCCCCGCCCCCACTCCTGATTGGCTGGTAGCATAGCCAATCAGGAGCAAAGGTATGGTCAAATTTGCATGTCTCTCTTTTATTATATAGGATATGTAGAGCTCCTCAAGGTCATTGCACCTGACTTACTATCTCTGTAATCAGGATGACTAGCACCCCATCTGCTCAATAAAGTTAACATGTCAACAGATTATCAAAACCAATGGTGACAAAAATAGTTGTATAAATGCTTTACTTGTGTGCCTATATACTTGGAAATTAGTAGGTTCTCAACTATCTGTCAAGTAACTAAAACACACTTCTCGAGCACTAAAATGGCCTCAAATATGTGACACTGACATTTTTGTGAGGATCCATTTTTGGCAAGTCCACACAAATTAGGTTAAATCCTTACCATGTCCCCCTCTCATTAGTCAGTTACCATTATTCTAGTAAAGTAAATCTACCCTGAAAACCTTGAATCACTTCCATCTATTTCTAAAGCTATATGTTAAATATGTTACAAGAGTAACTAAAACAATCACTAGAGATGGTACAAACCAAAAGCAGAAATAGACTTTATCACTGGGACATCCAAAGTATATGTTGAATCCCATCCAAATCATTATGCAATGGCAAACATCAAATGATGAGACAGTATATATATATATCCTATCTAATAGAGTAATACGCAAAATGACCACACCTTCACTATACCCACAAGCCACGCCCACAAGCCAATCAGCGTGAGTATACAAATTAACCCAACCAAGATGGTGGTTAATTTGCATATCCACACACAGAAGACAGTGGTGTAGAAGGAAGCCAAGCACTGCAGAAGGGAGCAGAGAAATAAACAAGCGGGGCAGGGGAGAAGGGAGCAAGGCAGGGGAGACGGGAGCGAGGCAGCGGAGACGGGAGCGAGGCAGGGGAGACGGGAGCAAGGCAGCAGAGACCTGAGCAAGCAAGGCAGCAGAGACCTGAGCGAGCAAGGCAGCAGAGACAGGAACGAATGAGGTAGCGGAGAAGGGAGCGAGGCAGCAGAGAAGGGAGGGAGCTTTGCTCAGGCCACAGGAAGCTCTATTCTTGCAGGAATCTTCCTGCGACGGGTCTCTAATATATATTATTTATACATACATACATACATAAATATATATTTATATATTGTATTAAAAGGGATATAATTCTTAGCTTCATTAAGGGTAGGCCTACCATAAGTATCTAGATGTTCCAAGCTAAGGAAATCAGAAGGCAATATTTATTCACTCACTTCTGATGCCAAATATCAGCTAAGACTGCAGCCTGTGGATTCACAGTAGAGGTGGTAAGGAGCTTCTATTCAGAAAACCTGGATTTTGGACATTTTTCTTGTTCAGGGAGATGGAAGCAATTCAAAGGGACTTAAGTCCAGAATGTGAGGGATGAGTGAAGCAGGACAGAGGTTGACATGAAAGGCAGAAGTCAGATCACAGAGATCCTTCTACATCATCATTTGAAATTCATTCTAGACTGAGGCATGAGCAGTGGCAAGACCCAATTTCTGTTTTATAGATCGCTCTAGTAATGTGGAGAATAATTTGGATGGGGCAAGACTAGCTGAGATGAAGTCCAATTAGGGTATTAACAAAGAAGTTCAAGTTAAAAATGATTACTCATGGCATACATTGGACAACAGCAGAAAGAATGAAAAGGATATTGATGTATTAAAAGACAAGGTGAGCCCTAATGTTTATCTGAATGTAGGCAATGAAGTTGAAAGAGGAATCCAGAATGGCTCCCAGCTTTCTGGCTGGGTACCAGCTAAATGGTCATGCTATTGACCAAGTGCCAGGAAAAAGTAATATATCTAACTCTTTCATCAGATTTTAAAATCAAGATCAAAGAGGGAATTAACAATGTATGAAGCCCAAAATCATCCTTTTCGTGGCTAGCCACACAATTGGGTTTCTTCTGATACATAAGAATGCAAACTATTTCAATTGTAATAACTTTACCCTCATGCCATGATGAAAATATCAGCTGATCAAACAATATAATGTTCTTGAAAGGAAAGTAATTTTGTAATATCAGTGAGGGCAGGTAAAGCTTGAAAATATATATAGTTCCAAGGGAAAAAGTGACAGTAATTACAGAGATTAGCCTTTTTACAGGAATTAGAGAGGGCCACCCCCAGGAAGGAGAGAATTAATATCCTGAGAGGGCGAAGGCAGCAAACACCCTGCGTCTCTGTAGCCAGAGAGACAGCAGGCAAAGAACAGTGAGGGCTGTGAACAATAGCTGCTGAACAATGGCTAGGAAATGGGACAATCGGATGTGCGCACTTTCTGCCTCTTGTAATGAGCTTATGTGCTTAATTCTAGCCTCCTATTAACCACCCAACTCCCCGTGAGGAGCACGGAAATGTGCAGAGGAAAAGGAAGAAGAAGGGTGTATCTAAATGGCTTCATCAGGTTGACAATCAGTAGCTCAAGTTTACCACATATGTGTGTACTTTTAGGTCTTGGGCCTATAAAAAAGAGAGATGAGGGGAAAGAGGGGGCATGAGTAGGACTAAGAAGGCCCAGAACTGAATTGCCAATGTAGATACAAAAGCAAAAAAGTCATGCTAACGAACACTGCATTCGCATTGCAGAGCAGAGCCGATTCGTGCTTGTGTTAAGCACCTCAGCACTCCCTCGGAGCCCAGTGGAAGACACGCGCAGAGCTTGCCCCCTTGGGACTAAACTGCCATGTAAGATAAATGCTTGCCAAGTTGACTACGAAATGCTACCTGGGCAGGTGGTGGTTGCTGCCCCGGCTTGAGGACAAGGAAGGGCCTTCTGTTTCACCAAGGACTCTTCCAGTTCACAAAGCTCCCCCACAAAATAGAAAGGTGGATATAAGAGAGAGGTGGACAGGGGGACAGAGACGGCTTCATACAAGGGCAGCCACCTCCCGGGGAGACATGTTGATAATACAAGTACAGCCGCTTGTCACACTGCACTTCCTAGGCCATTCGCTGGGAGCTGTGTCTTGGGCCATACACAATGATCCTGCACCTGAGAGCTTCTGGAAACACCCTTGGCCAACATGATGTGGGCAGCGGGAGCAAGACCATCACCAGCGGGATAAATGGAATCTCCCATTAGTGAGAATGGAGCACACAGGAAGCGGGGGGGGGAAGCATGAGCTCTGTTTTCACAAACAGCTCTTACAATGAGGGAGGGAGGGAGGGGAGAGACAAAAGTAGGTTTAAGTCACAATTTATGACGGAAAACACAATTTTCAGATTCAACTTATATATGCTCATTTAGTAAATAAATCTCAAGAATGTATGTCTTGGACCTCCTAGAGAGTTAAAATAAAATATAGAACAACTTTGTAGAATTAACAGAGAAAGGAAGTTCAAAACTCATCCATAAAATAGGAAAGATTAAGAATGTTAAATGTGCTGCTCCTTTCACTTGTGTTGCACTCCGTCCCCATCTTTAAATCTCAGTTTCCCAGGGCACAGTCCGCAAACCTCTTCTTTTTCTTAATATTCTCCTGGGAAGCCCCAATTCAGTCCATGAGCCATTTATTCTCCCACAATTTAACCTCTCACCCTGAACTCTCCTCTGAGGTCCAGATGAACCTATCGAACTCTGTTTGTAACATCTCCTCAGAGACGGCCACCGCCGCACATTTGCCATGCCCAGAACAGCTTGGTTCCCCTGCACCCCAGCTCTCCCGTCACCCCGGTCTCAGCACACAGCACCAACTATCATACAGTTGCTTAGCTCAAAATCCAAGGAGTCACTCCAGTCAGTCCATTTTGTACCCACCCTGCTTTTGTTTTCTTCATAGTGATTATCACTCCCAGGCATTACATATTTTTGCTTTTTTAAAATAATGATTCACATACTAAAATGTAAGCTGCATACATTTCTTATTCAGGGCGATATCGCTATTGTCTAAAATGGTATCTGTACATAGGAGACCCAAAAAGTCTTGGAGGGGTAAAGTAGTAAAAGGCCAAAACTTCCTCCTCTCGTTCCACGTTTGCTAAGGTTGCTTTGGTTACCAAGAAAGCAGTGGAGGCCCACGAATCACTTCCCATTGAATGAATATCTCTGGACCAACCTAATGATAAGGGTAAAACTTTTTCATTTCAAATAGCGAGGTCACTGCTTTTGCCTAGTCTAGATTCTGGGGATGAAAGATGGCATAAATAACTGCAATTCAAAACAGCTTTACCTAGTCCCTCCGTAAACTTTGACCACAGCTAATGACACAAACCAAGTCTGCCCGGTTGAAAATGTTCACTTTCCTGAAGTTTCTGGGTGAAGGACTTAAGAGTAATAGCAGGGCCAGTATTCTGAGTGCATTACCCAAACAAAGGACCTGTTTTACACTTTAAAATTTTCCAAAAAGCTGACTAAGAAATTCTGAAAAGTGACATTGTAAAACTTTAGGAAAAGCAGATTTTTAAAATGGAACTTTAAAATTAGAAATTTTGCAATAGTATCATCCTGGAAAACAACCAGGTTAACCAGTAAAAAAAAAAAAAAAAGAAAGAAAAAGAAAAGAAAAGTTAGAGATGTCTTAAAAAGAAGTATTTTGCCTATTCAAGAGAAAAAAGAGTCTAATGAGCTCCATAAGCTACTCACTGCCTGACCCTCAGCAAGTCACTTGTCCTCAGCGCTGAAATGGAGAGGCCTATCAATTAGCCTCATGTGGCGGCGGCGAAGGGTGACTAATAGACTTGATTGCAAGGTGCTCAGAAAACAGTAATTGGTATAGAGAGCTCTGCTATCAGTCCCCACTGAAGCACTGCGAACACATTTGGCCCTTTTTGAGCTCCCTTCTACCCCTTGGCTCTTCTGGTGTCCGTCAGTCCTAGTAACAAAGACAAAAAGACAAGTGAGCATCCTTCTTGCTTTTCTACAGGTCCCATCCTGACCCCCGGGAAACACTCTGGACACTGGAACGAGCCTTTGTTCTCCTCCGCGCTCTCCTAAGCACCTTGCAGATAAGGTCTTCTCTCCTTCCTTCCCACGCACGCGTGCACCATAATTAAAACCACAGTTGGACAAAGATCACGGAAAAGGAGAATATTAAGATAAAGGACCTGAAAAGCACAATTCACTTAATTCTTACCAATAATCTCCTGATTTCTCACTCTTTCACAAAATGCCCTCATTACAAGAGTGATTGATTGATTGCTGACCTCCGCCTAAGCTAGAAATGGATTTCCTCCTCATTCCCTGATAAACATGGATTTAGAATTTCACTTGTCTTTGAAGGACTCTATACAAATTCAAGTTCTTTCTGAGCTGCCAGCCACGTGGTATCCGTTTTAGAGACAAGCCTGCCCCAGGTTATCTAAGCAGCGATCTCTCTGAGACGCCCAAGAACAGCCAGGACACAAAAGCAATAGAATCAATCAATCTCTACCGTACAGCTTCAGTAAGCGTTCCTGTGTGTTTCAGAAAAGCGCTATGTTCCTAGCTGATGGAGACACACCTATTGTCCTTCCTGTGGGGGACGACTCGCCCTTTCAAGTCAATTGCAAGCATCTTCATCTCCAACAAACTTTTATCCCAAAGCTAAGTAGTCTATTAGGAAAAATACCTTTGCCTCTTGCTCAATGATTCCTCTGGTTCCATCACAGCACATTTCAAAGATAGTGATAAGTTAGGGCAGGTTTGGGGATGACAGGACAAAGTAACTTCAATGAAAAAGTAAAAAATACTTATTGAACAAAGTACATGCTTATGTACTTTATATAATGTACAAATGAAAATGTATGTAACCATGAGACCTCCCCAATATAAAAAAAAAAACAAAATACTAATATTAAGAGATAACCCAAATAATTGACAAATTATTCTAGTGTGGAGCAGAGGTCAGCAAACTATTTGCAGAGTCAAATCCAGCCCCTTCCACCTGTTGTGGAAATAAAGTTTTATTAGAACACAGTCACACATTCACATAGATATTCTCTGCGGCTATTTCTCAGCTGTTCTCAGGCTACAGCTGCTGGCATGAAAAGTTGCAGCACCATGTGTTCACAAGTTTGAAAATACTATTGGGCCTTTTCCTAAAAAAGTGCCCACCCTGACAGGAAGAGAAGGTCACTGCAGACAGCAATGGTCTGGAAGATTCTGGAGAAGGAGGCAATCAGCTTAAAGAGAGCGATTAGACAAATAGTCTCCCCTATGTTATTTACCTAAGGGCTGAAAACATCCTGAAGACCGAGAAGTCTTCCCATGCGGAGAAAATCTTCAGAGTGATGAAGTCTCCCAGTGAATAGCAAAACAGATGGACTAGAAACTAAACCAGGTTTCTTGGCTAATTCCAAATTCAGAACCCAAAGATGCCACACCAGAGGTTGGTTTTGGATGGTGGTGCTGTTTTCATAGCTATCTTGCTTCTACAGAAACACACTCGCCACATGACAGGTTTCAGAAAAAAAGAATTGCTAGACCAGTGATAACAAAAGCTGGACACAAATCTCGCCTCCGCCCATTAGCAGACATTCTCTCACCTCCAGGGGCCAGGGCCCCACAGCCAGGACCTTCGCCGATACCCAGGTCGCAGTCAGAGCTTGTGACAAAAATAAACACCCACCCCATCATTTGAAAGAAGAGCATGTAAAAATAAAAGAATTGGACACTATCCTTCCCATTGCCTACTATGTCTCTCCTTGCATCCTAAAGACTTAAGACTCTTTAATACTTAAGTAGGATTGATGTCCTCAAACAAAATTAACATAAAGGATACATCTGAAATAAAATGTGTCATTTCATCAGGCAAAAGGTATTAAAGATCAGTCTGCTATAACATCAAGCATTTTCTACTGGTTTAAAGACCAATTAAATTCTTATTTATTCCTAACATCCTACTTATTACTTATTAAAATTACTATGGCATCAATTTATAGCCCTGAGAAACCACCCCGAATGGAGAGATGTCATATCCTGTTCTCATGACTGATTCTGAAGAACTCTGTTCCTATCAAGATGCTGTGCAGGGTACTTAAGTGGAAAACACTGGAGAGGCAGCTGCCCTTACCTGTTCTCAGGCCCATCTTTAGCTCATTCTCAAGTGCCAAAGGCAGTATAACTGGTTTCCCGAACCAAGAAAATCCTCCTCAAAAAAAAAAAAAAAAAAAAGTGGATGCCGAACAGCCACATGAGCCACCTTCTTCACAAGTGATCATTTAGAGGCTCAAGTCTTAGACCTCTGCCAAGTCCTCCTGTGTTGGCAAGGAACCTCGCTGCCACCACCAGCTATCTTACCTTCACAGAACTCACTGACAAAAGCGTATGTGTTTTGCAGGTCAAGGAACCATGTAATGAAACAGGAGTTGGGTAGGAACAGGGGAGGGAGAGGGAATGAGGCTGGTCCCAAACAAAATAACCAAACTCAAAATGCAAAGTTGCTAAAGCACCCTTTGCCTAAAACTCTTTGCCAGAAGAGGATATCCAAATTCTAACTGTAGCTTCTGCTAACCTTTGGCACTCCACAGAAGTGTGGCACCCAAAGTATAAAGACCCGTCATTCCCACACAACCATGTGTGGATAAATTCACTGGAATTGAGATTTGTTTCTGAGTGTGCACTCTACGCTTTATTTAAAAATGAAATTTCTATAGTTGTGTATATTAAATTCCTAGCATTTGAAAATGTTTAAATAAATTTAAAAACCCCTCTGTTGGCATTATGACACCCCTGCCTTGGGTGTCAGAACAGCTGACACATCTTGGCTATTGAAAAGCCTCCTGTCCCAGAGCCAGCCCTTCCAGTATGGGAGCCCAGTTTGGCTCCATCTGGTCCGGGGCTTACTATTTGTTATCTGTCAAACGTGAGAACTCCTGCCTCCCAAGTTGTTCTGTTGCAAGTGAGGCATTTTAGGTGAAGAAAAGAAAGGAGAGTACCAAATGAGATTTACATTTCCTCTGTGATCCTTACATTTCTATATTCATTCTTTTTCCTAATATAACTGCTAAGAGCAACGGCTACATCAGCAATTTTCAACTTTTCATCTCTTGGCACACAAACTATCACTGAAATTCTGTGGCACACCAAAAAAATATATATTTTGCTGATCTGACATATATATATTCAGATATATATATTTATATATTCACAAAAATAATAATAATTATTACCTACCCTTTCTGTTCCAAAGAAACTTTTTTAAAAATCAGGTGCCTATACTTGTAAATAAGGATTTCAGATACCAAGAATTAACAAATCAGACACAATCATCTTATGCACCATGACCATATATGACCTATATATTCATAGTTCAAGTCAGGGCATTCACACTGGATGGCTATTGTGCTGGTTGTTGTCTTTTTTTTTTTTACAGTCTAAGGCAGTGGTCAGCAAACTCAGTCAACTGAGCCAAATATCAACAGTACAACGATTGAAATTTCTTTTGAGAGCCAAATTTTTTAAACTTTAACTTCTCCTAATGCCACTTCTTCAAAATAGATTTGCCCAGGCTGTGGTATTTTGTGGAAGAGCCACATTCAAGGGGCCAAAGAGCTGCATGTGGCTCTCGAGGCACAATTTGCCGACCACTGGGTAAAACATTTAACTCATCCCTGATGCCTTGGCAGGGCCAGACCAAACGATTTTCTGTGCCTTACATAGCCCTTGGGCCAGACATTCCCATCCCTGCAAATCTTCCCATACTAAGAATGATTACTTAGCCAATAAATTACAAAACAATTAAGGCAAAGCCTGTATTTCAGATGCTCGCTCTTCACACTGTTTCTCGACACCTACCAGGTTATATGGGCTCGATGGCACGCAATCTGGAAGATCCTGTGTAAAAGCTCCATATAAACAGTAAAAGCAACCCTGGTCACTGTCCCACAGGGCACCTACACCTCCTCTTTCATTGTCTGTCATCCACAGCATCTAAAGAAAGGCCCAGCCCACTTCTTGCTGGCTATTATTTCAGGTGTTTCAGTCTGCAGAATGAATCCAATAAAACAGAAATCCTTTGAAAAAAGTATTTTCTTCTTCCGGACATTGTTCCTCCTGTGTGTCACAAAGACTTCGGTTTATAGGAAGGCACGCTTCTGTCATTCTCAGGCAAGTCGGTGTGAAAATTAATGGATGCTAACGCATGTCTTTTTTTCTCTCACAGTGATTTATTTTGGTTTATCTCTGAATGGAATTACTGAAAATATCCTACATTTTAAAGTAAAGACTGTACATTCTTTCAGTATAGAGGTAAATAAGTTAATTTTCTAACTTTTTCTCTCTCTGAAATATCATGTCTCCATTCATTACATGAAATCGTTTGAAATATTTTACATGTAATTTTAAAAATTGTTTACATTAGTTTATGTACTCAGGGGATCTTTAACTGTGATTTGTACCAACTTTGAAAAGACATTTCCTTTTCAAAAAGTAGTAAGACTTCATAATTTCGGGCTCTCTGAAATACTGTGTTTATGACCTGCATATAAAGTTCAGCTCTAGGATGCTTGTGGGATACCCCAGAAACCATGGCAGAGTGAAGAGCCACAGGCAATGACACATTCCACATGTGCTACCACCGGAGACAACCCTCAGCCTCCACATGCTTCTCCACCTGTTCTTCAGTAAAGACCCGCCTCATTCTGGGGGCCTGGTAACTTTGCACGGGGACAAGACAAGGCCCGGAGCTTTCTTTTATTCTTGGTCTCAGAATATTCATAACTGGAAAAGAACCACACTTACCAATAAAGCACCTGGCCAGAGAGAAAGCCATAAGGACTTATCACACTCGTTTCATTCTCAGATAAGTATATTGGTAGGGAAAACTAGTGCCTTTCGGTTCATTACACATAATTTTACATAATGAATAAAAATAAACCTTCAGAGGATGCACATTATCTTTCAAAACACACAAAAGTTAACATGGCTTAAGACTAGTAGGTGAGCTCCACTATTACACATATTTGATGTGATATGAATCTTAAAGATATATACCCCTAGCTGTATGGGGTTTAAGTAAATGTAATAGCTAGCTGATGAGATTTTATTAACATCAGAACCCAAGGAGGTAGAATAACTCACAATGACATAAATCAGCAGCTATAAATAAAAGAACAAGTATGATATTAAGCTGTAGTTTTTAAAAATTTTACATCAAAATAAAAAGGGGCACCCCGATCTTGTGTGGATATCACATATGAACACAGACTTTCTCCAGATAGAGTCATGGATTACAGAACTGAGAGCTGCCACATCACCTAGACAAACCTCTCTTTTAGAAGGCACCGAGGCCACACAGAGGTCAGAGGCATCCTGGCCTGGCAGCTGATCTGCCACCACCCAAGACTGCTGATCCCCATCAGTGTCTGCCCCAGCATGTCACAGGGCCTCCTTTAACCACTGCTTTCCAGCAGTCTAAATCACTGCTGACCATGCCCCCACTTTCTAAAATGACAATTATATTTTTCTTATTTTTCACACAAGGATAGCCTTTTAAATATAATTTAATAAAATCTCAGATCACTGAGAAATTTATTTAAACTGCCTTATTTTTCCAAGAATATAATTATTTGTCTACATTACATCTTTTATGTATAATACTAGACACCGAGTGCGTGAAATTCATGCTCTGGGAGTGGAGAGGGAGGTCCCACAGCCCGGCCTGCACCCTCTCACAATCAGGGACTGCTGGCTCCTAACCACTCACCTGCCTGCTTGCCTGATCGCCCCTAACCACTCTGCCTGCCTACCTGATAGTCCTTAACCACTTGCCTGCCTGATCGCCCCTAACCATTTGCATGCCTGCCTGATCACCCTAACTGCTTGCCTATCTGCCTGATCACCCCTAACCACCTGTTTCAGCCTCCACTGCTTCAGCTTCATCCAGAAGGATGTTTGAAGGCCGTTTGGCTATCTGGTCTAATTAGCACATTATGCTTTTATTATTATTATAGATTATTATTAAAGATATTTACATTTAGGCAACATAAATACTGCCTATTATCCTAATAAAAGAGTAATATGCAAAGTGATCATCACTCCAACATACAAGATAGCTGCCCCTATGTGGTCAAAGATCCTGCCCCCATGTAGACACAAGATGGCCAGCAAGGGAAGGCAGTTGTAAGGGACCAGGCCTGCAAGGGAAGGCAATTGGGGGCAATCAAGCCTGCAGGGAAGGGCAGTTAAGGGTGACCAGGCCATCAGAGGAGGGAAGTTAGGGGCAACCAGGCCAGCATGGGAGGGCAGTTTGAGGGGGAGGACCCAGACCTGCAGGGGAAAGCAGTTGGGGGGACCAGGCCTACAGGGGAGGGCAGTTAGGAGTGACCAGGCCAGCAGGGGAAGGCAGCTAGGAGCAACTGGGCTGGCAGGAGAGCAGTTAGGCATTGATCAGGCTGGCAGGGGAGTGGTTAGGGGGTGACCAGGCTGGCAGGCAGAAGCGGTTAGGGGCAATCAGGAAGGCAGGCAGGCAAGCAGTTGGGAGCCAGAAGTCCAGATTGGAGAGGGTGCAGGCTGGGCTGAGGGACACACTTCTCCCTCCCCCCACCCCTCATGCATGAATTTCATGTACTGGACCTCTAGTACATTTATACTTGTCTACTTTATGTTTAGAGGATATAGGTAATTTCCAATTATCAAGAGGCACCAACTTTAATTTCTTATATGTTAGAAACACCTTCACTTTGCTCAGGCTACAGCAAAAAAAGAAACTAGAAGCACTTTTACATGCAAAATGCCTACATGTCACTGTGAAAAAGATCTGAACCAGAATAAGGAAGAGAACGGTGTGGTTTAGATGCCGCCTTAGGGACATCAGCCATGGAGGTAATGATCTCCAGCAAGGAATAGAGATTGAATGGGCTGTATGATAGAATTTACATTTAAGTTAATTCTAAAATCAAACACTAGCCAAGATTCTCCCCTTTCTATTCCTTACCCAATTAGAAAAGAACTGTTACATATTTTTTTTAAAACTTCTGACTTTAATTTAGATTAAAAATAAAAACAAAAAGTATAGAAAACCATTTTGACAAGGCACCATTAATTTCTCTTATAGTTCCATCTCAAAAATTCCTCCATATTGCTTCTCATTCATATATCTGTGACTCTATTTGAGATGACTACACGCAAAACTTGATGCTCTAAGAGTTCCATCGTTTTTTGTGTGTGACAAATTCTGCCAAGGACAAGTAACAGGAATTCTGCTGTTTTTATGGCTACTACAAACAAACAAACAAAAAATACAACCACAAAACAATTTAATATGTTAGAATTACTAACACACCAGTGTAGATATACAAAAAGCAGCACTGTTAATTATTGATACCAATGTCCATAATAACTGACCACTTTTTAAATTCAATAATTCCAGTTAATAAGTTTAATAAGTGGCATAATTATATTTTCTATGCACTGCAGCTCACCTACTTTCTCTGACTAGAATGAAAACGTCTTATCATGTATCAGACCCTTAAACACAAGCCCTCAAGCATGAGAAGCACAGATGACGTTGTACATCTCACTGTGAGAGCCTTCCATGTTGCCTTACACATTTCCCTAAGAATTTTACTCTTTGATATTTTCTCTGAAAAATTAACTTTTCCCTTAATCCAGTCTCCATTTACTTATGTTCTCCAGCATGACTTCCCCTCCATAAATTTATTTTCAAAATCTATTTGCCTCTTTTATTCCACTACACCCACACCACTGGGGTAACTCCCACCTATCCTCTGAAAACTATACCTAAAAGCCATCTTTCCTTTAATTATATAAATTATGGTGATTTAGAGAAAATGATAATCCACACGCACGAATCCTCAGATGGAGTCCATTTTTCCCCATGTGATTCTAGCAGCAACCAATTCTTAATGGGTTTAACTTTTTTTTCTCTTATCAGTAACATCCAGATTCTACTCAGGTTTTGCAACAAGGAATCCCTATCCATGAAAAAAAAATTGGCACATATTACTCCTCAGAGGAGGGCCAGGAAGGTAATTTCCATGAAAATAACAAAGAACACCACCACTTGCTTTAAATATCCTGAGAAGCATTACCCTATGCTACTTTTAGAGCAATTCAAGCCCTAGATGAGCCATATACTGTATTTATGGTCCCAGAAGACAAAAAATGACTTGCAAAACAAAGTCAGAAAAATGTGAAAAGGATAAAGGGGGAAAACCATAGTAAGTGTCTCCACAGCAAAAAAAGAAAAAGCACCTGGGGAAATCCATGTGTCAGAGAGAATCCGCCCCTCTCTGCCCTGAGCGCCATGATCTGCATAAGCACAGGATGGAGGAACTTTTCAGCGACTTGACCAGGGATCTGGGCTGGTTGCCAGGAAAGTGAACTATTCCATTTCTTTAGCTCCTAGGCCCCTTACCCCAGCACTTCTGGCAAAAGTAACAGGTTCTTTCCCTTTGTTCAGAAACTGCTCTGGAATGGCACTGCCTCTTCCCCATGCACTGAGAGGCTGCAGTGTGAGGCCACACTGTCACCAAATTACAGGAGTGAGTGGGAGATTTCCCATTCCCATTTCTAAAATTACTCTTATTTGCGTGCCAGCACAACAGAACTAGAACCACTTGCTGAGAGGAGCCCCTTCAACGGTGCTCCCAGTTGCCATGGCTCTTAGACCCACTTTGCTGAGCCCCAGCCCTGGGGCAGGCATAGGCCACTAGGCACACATAGGCCACTAGGCACACATAGGCCACTAGGCACACATAGGCCACTAGGCACACATAGGCCACTAGGCACACATAGGCCACTAGGCAGCCAGGCAGGCACCTTTCCTGCTCCAGGGAACCTCTCTAAATGCTGGTCTCAAGAGGAAGGTAGTTTGGTTTGGAGAGGGCCTCTGGGGGACGAGGAGATAAGAGTGCTTTCCAAACAGATGCTGGTGCCAGAACACTGGGTGAAAGGAACAGATTTCCTGATGGGACTTTTAACAAATGTACTTAATTGACTTTGGCATCTCAGCAAACTTGTTTCGAGCCCTACAATGATGCAAAATGGAAGCCCAACACAGAAGAGGTGATAACAGTTTTAATAGGTAAAATAGTTTTTACCTCACTGTTATGTCTGAATAGTGACTAGTATCTTCAAAAGACAGTATTATCTATAATGAAATCATCAGAATGGTTTTCTGTATCATCCACATTATTTGCTAGCTAAGAGATTTCATTGCAGATCCCGTACATAATCATACTGACGAGGTCCGAGTTAAAAATCCTCATGGCCATCAAGGAAAGGAAATGGAATGAGCAGAGGGATCTAAGCAAGGTGTCTGAATTTGGGCTAGAATATCAAAATTTATGGGCATAGACCTTAAAAACTACTACTGTAACTATCTGTGCCCCTATCCGCCTACTCCCTCTGACTATATCCTGTAAAATATGAATTTTTCATGCAAATTTGAGTATGTGTTTGTATTACCAAACTTTGATTCTAAAGTATTTAAAAAATGTGTCAGAGTGAAGACTACAATGACTTTTTACAAATTTAAGAAATACAGAATATTTCCCTTAAAGCAGAAGCAGAATAAATGTTTAAGAAATCTTAGATGGCTAAGCAGTTACCATGTTAATTTTTAAGACATGGTAAAAAAAAAAAAAGAATTTGACAGTAAGATAAAAACAGATTTAATAACTTAACACATTGAATTTTTAAATGTTATGAAGTGACTAAAGGAGGCACTGTGTATGTGCTAGAGAGAACACTGAACAGGCCTATGTCTTGGCCTGAGTCAGCCCTTAATCAGCTGTCTCCTCCCATCTGAACCTTCTATGCCTTTACTGAAAGAGAGGATTGCTGATGTAATACGTAAGGCTTTCTCCAACTCTGAAGATCTTTATCCACAGAAAGTTTGTGTTTCTGTATAAAAGTAGACAGGTAGTAGGTATGTTCCATTTAAAGTTGATAGGAAATTCTGACCAGCCAGTAACTGAGTGCTGACCTATGAACCAGGAGGTCACAATTCGATGCCTAGGCAGGGCACATGCTTGGATTGCCAGCTCAATCCTCAGTAGGAGGCATGCAGGAGGCAGCCAATCAATGATTCTCTCTCATCATTGATGTTTCTATCTCGCTCTCCCTCTCCTTTCCTCTCTGAAATCAACAAAAAATATATATTTTTAAATTTGATATAAAATTCCTTACAACAATTTTACACCATATTGGTTGGGTCTTTTATTTCATAAATTCCTACTTATTTACTGTGCATGACTCTACCCTACTTGATTTAAAATTTAGTCAAACTTAATATATAGCAACTATATCTAACACACAAACTTCAGTTAGGGCTCATCTCATATTAAATATACACAGAATGGAATTCACAGGCCAGTCTGAGCTGTTTTAGAATTTGAGAGGTTAGATGCAATTCTTTGAAATATTTTTAAGTGTAATTTTAAAACATGTTTATGTGTTTAAGAAATACTTAAGTTCAAGTGGTAGTTAGTGATCATTTGCACCAACTTTCAGGAAGCACATTCAGGGATCATTCATGTTGTCAAATATTGCAGGATTTCCTGCTTTTTAAAGACCCATTCCTATCCCATAGTATGTATACACCATATTTCCTTTATTCATCTGCTGATGGACAGTTAGGCTGCTTCCACCTCTTGGCCATTGTAAATAGTACTGCAGTAAACATGGAAATACAGATATCTCTTTGAGATTCTAATTTCAATTCTTCAGGATAAATATCCAGAAGTAAGATAACTGCATCACATGGTAATATGCCAAGTGAAATAAGCTGTCACAAAACGACAAATTCCACATGATTCCATTTATATGAGATATCTAAAATAGTCAAATTCATTGAAAGAAAGAATGGTGGTTGTCAGGGATTGGGGGGAAAGGGGAGTTGATAGTCAACATGTATACAATTTCAGTTATGGAAGCTGAATAAGTTCGAGATCTAATGACATACCAATAGAAAACAATACTGTATTGTACATGTAAAGATCTTTAAGAGGGTAGATCTCATATTGTCTTCCTATCAAAATAAAAAGTTTAAAAAAAGGCATTTCCTTCTCAAATAATACTTATCAAATACAACTGCATTTTCTGAAAATAATGAGACTTATTTTAGGACACCTTTGGTAACTTTGTTCACAAATTAGACTTGAGGTACAGCTCAATTGTCTTGTAGGATATTCTAGAAACCATGGCAGAGCTAAAAGCTCTGTGCTCCCTGGGCAATGGCCTGCCATGGAACATATTAATATTCCATCTACACTTCCTGTGGGCTCCTTTGTTCCACTGGGTAGAACCAACTCAGTTTTCACTACGGTTTTCTCTCTGTTCTTGCATATAAACCCTTCTTTCCAGGATTTGGTAACTTTACATGGGTATAAGACTGGACCCAAACTTTATTTACACTCAGGCCTACAAAATTTAAGGGCTGGATGGAACCTTGTCATGTATAAATTAAGAAATGGAAGCCTTCACATCTAACCAGAGAGAAGTCCACAGCATTTATGACATTCACTTTGCTTATTTTAAAATATGCATAGCTAGGGAAAAGTTGTGACTTTCTTTTCATTATATGCAATTTTACATAAGGAATAAAAATGAGCATGGAGATTTCATCCTCTGAGGAAATGCTTTACATAATTATTCTAAACATTCAATTATCGGCAAAGAAGCTGGACCCAGCCACAAAAGATATCTGATATACTTTGAATATCAGTTGCCAACTATATTCTTATTCCTATTTATCCAAAGACAAGTGTTCATATTTTTTTAAAACTTGTTAACAAAAAAGAATTCCTTCTAATCAACTGCACAGTGAGAAAGCTCTTAAACTGAAAATCAAGTTTGTAGATACTGAGACTATTTATGCAGTGATGTTAGCTTGTTGCATTGAATTGACCTTGCAAATCAGCTATCATCATGCAATCAGAAATGGTTTCTGCGGGGAAATCACATAATTGTTTGTAACAGTCCCAGTGACGTCTGAAACTGCGTGGCCCGTGTGTTTTCCAGCCCAAGTCCCAGTCTTCCACGAGGATTGCCTTTTGACTCTTACTGTCTATGTTCATTTCAGTTGTGTTTCTACCAAGTAATTGTAACTGGTGATTCTTTCATGTGTATTTTAGCTGTAAATGAAAACATCACTAACAAGTACAGAAATTTAATGGAAATATTGCTTTTGAACTGAGAGAGAGCTATTGTTTTCTTTGCGTATTATTTAAAACAATGGATTTTTCTTTGCATTAAAGTAATTTGGGCACATACAGAGCTGTATTTATGTATATAATAATTATGTATGTAATTATTCTACATATTTTTCCATTTTACTATCTCTGATATTAGCAAGACTCTGACTAGAAATAATTAACAAATTTTTTCTTTCTCTTTATGGGACATCTCACATCAGTAATACCTTAGATTCAATAAAACATGATCTTTCTTAGCTTCCTCTCCTTGTGGAGAAAAAAAAAAAGCAATGTTCTTTGATAGAAAATAGCAAAGAATTTTAAAAGCATTTGCTTGAACACGTTATACCTCAAAAGTACTCTAAACTGTGTAAGCACTATGTATTTAATATACACACATATCAAGTATAAGTGAAGGCTTCTGATTTCCCTTCCAGACCTCTAACACGTTTGCAGATTTTTAGAAATCAATTTTGTAATCATTGTCACATTTGTAGTCCCTCTTTTTAGATAAGATAACACACGTTAGCATTTTGATGTTGATGCTAGCATTTCCACTCACAGGAAAACTAAGAAACTTTTTTCCCCTCTCTTTCTTTTCATTTACATCCTCAGTTGCCTCTAAGATGATATAACCACAGATAGTATTCATAATCAACTAATTATATTTTTTCATTTTTGGATCAGGACACAGTGAATCCAATAAAAAAGGAAAAATGGCAAAGAAAATTTGAAAATGAAAAGTATAGAAGAGCAAAGAAAAAAACTCTACATATACTTTATTTCATGGTGCAAATGACCCTTTCTGTCATCATTAGTTTTAACATATGATGAGTTAAACATACTAACATATGATAGTTTGAGAAGGGAGATAATTTAAGTTCATAATTTCTAGCCAAATGGTTGGCCAGTAGAAGAGAAGGTCATTCTCACATGCTGAACCAGTTTGTTCAAATCATCATTACTGACCAAAAGTCATTAAAAAACAAAAACAAAAAACAAAAAACAGGATTTGAAAAGACCAAAAATGTCTTCCCAAAGCATATTTGTACTAATGTTTCTGTATCTCCTCCTGCACTGTAACCTGTCTTTGTATTTCCATTTAAACTACTATTAATAGCTATTTGAGTTTTAATTTTCCCTTAGTCACTTATGAAATAGAAATAAATACCAAAATGCAGAAAGCATAATAGCGAACATGCTTAAAAAGTTCACTTTTATGAAGTATTAAAATACATTGCTGTCTACATGTCTGTAAAGGGAATCAACCTAGTATCAGATTTGCTCAACTCCTCACAGAACATTTCCCAAGAACCACCCCTTCAAAGGACCAAGATCATTTCACCAGGAATTTGGCCCATGGAAATAATTTTATAAGGAAAATATATGGCAGGCAGTAAACCCCAGACAAAGCACACTTTACATTCCCCAGGGAAAAGAAATGAGGCCCCAAAGTAAAAACTGTCAATTACTGCCATCACCTTGTTGTGCTGAAAGGTTCAATTATATCATAGAGAACTTTAGAACGTGCTAATTTAATTAAAATATGACAACTTCAATCTACCTAAGCTTTCCCTACCTCACAAATTAGCAAAATTTTTATTTAAATACAAGCCCCTTCTCTATCTTCACCAACGACATGCATAATGTATCTGAGCAGTGCTATCAAAGTACTATTTCCTTTCATTTTTCTTTTCTTCTTCCTTCCAAAATTACTTTACATTCTCATTTCAGACATCTGCATCTTTTATTGTCACAGTTTAAGAACCTGCATAATATGATGGCCATTATGAAAAGTAATCACACTCCACACTGACGAATGGCTACTTACAAAATGATTTCTATCACTTAAAGGAGAAAATGTAATTCAAACTTCAAACTCCAAATAAAATACTACAACTCAAATGACACTGACTAGCTATGAGCTTCTTGAAGTCACCCACCTGGGGCAGCATGCGATTCTCTTCCTCCAGCTGTCTTACTCTTGCCTCCAGCTGCCTAACATAGGACAAGGTTGATTCTAAAATTGAAAAGAAAGAACTCACATTACACACACAGGTCTGGTTTGGTGCGCTGTCAGGATATTTCTGGCTTGACTTATTCAAATCAAGTAGTGACTACTAAATCTGTTATTTAAAAAAAAACAAAAACAAAAAAAACAAGTTTCCTTCCCCAGAAAAACAGTAACAGAAGCTATTGAAACTACAAGCAGTTTGAACAATTGGACAATGTTAAGGAGAATTCTAGAAATTTATATAGGTGGTGAGATTGTAGGCGTTTGCGGAACTATGTATTCCTCAGAACATTAGACATTTTGAAGATAGCTGTTTCCTCTTTTTTACTTATTTTGTGCATTTTGGGCTTGCGATGAGCTGCACCACACATAAGACTTTTGTAATGTTAATTATAACCAAAATAAATTACAAGGTCATATTAAAAATAGAAAATAATATTTCAAATCTCCAGTTCCCTTCAGGATACCAATAAATATTCCAGATGTTAAGACTAACATTTTGTTCTTGTCACAGATCCACAGATATTAAGACAGTAATTCAGAGAATGGCTATGAAAGGGCTAATGAAAGTTAGGCTGAATTTTTACTGTTGTTTTGGCTGTGTGTGACAGGCCAAGTTTCCCCAAAATTTCCAGGTTCACCAGGGGCAGACTTGAAATTATCATTTGAATTTAATCACAAACTCAGGTATGTGCTGGGCTCCCAGTCAGCATCATGCTTTCCTGTTCCCTAGTGAAACTCCAAAGTTCACAGCTTCACATTAGGAAAGGGATTTCATTTTGAGGAATAATCTGACAGTAATATTTTTCATAAAAGTGAAAGTATTCAAGCACATTATAGAGAACATAGCTGCCATTCATTACCCAAGCACAAACATTTCAGGTAAATGTATATAACACAGAATCCAGAGATTATTTGCAGAGTTAGCATTAAAGCAGCAGATCTTCCTTAGTGCATGTAAAAGGCAAGTGTTTGGAGCACCTAACAGTTTCAATGTAGGATGGATATTGACGCAAATTAATATCTTGATCTGAAATTCATTATGGAAACTCTATAATTTTTATATGGAAATAGATATGACCTCAATTTCATATTTGTGACCTCCAAATCAACATTTTATTTTTTTTAAATACACAAAAACTTCCAGTCCTTAATTCACAAGTGTAGCAAGGACCTAAGCTCATCCCTGACAACTTTACACAAGCCTGTCTTCACAAATATTTGCAGAAAGTCGTTATCGCTGACATGAACATAACCACTCACTGATCTCACACCAATGGAGACACAGCCTTGAGCGATCCTCATACAACATGGAAACACAAGAAGAAGGAAACTGAAGACATTTGCTAGAAATATGCTCTCATTTTTTAGCTCAATGAAATGTTAAGAGTTTGCTTTATAGATTCTTCCAAATGGAAAAAAAAGTATACAGCATAAATGAATAACTAACGTATTAATTTCATGAATCTGCTTTACTCTAAATGAATAGGTAATTTGTGGATCGTGGAGATGTGAATGTAGATCGCCTGATTTACAGTTTTGCAAACCCCAGTTTCAACTCTAGACAGCCACGTAAGAAGGGCCATCCAAGTGAAAAGGTATCCAAAAACATTCTATTTAAACCATGAACAAACACATTTCTTTTCTCATTTGTCCACCATTTTCATCTTACCTTTATTGTCCCTATACTATACTATGCCTGAGGCTGTAATACTTAAAGTGGCTGAAATGAGTTATACAGAGTGCTTCAGGTGATATCTGAAAAATGCCACTAAATAGATTTTAGATCAGTTCAGTCTCATCTATTTCTCTTTTAAAACTCTTTGCAGTTTACATATCTGATGTGATGCTTTCACCAAGTTTCTACTTATATTTCAAAAGTTACATCAGCATAAAAAAGGGGGGAGTAAATTCCTGAATTTGGAAAACATTCCTTTCCCCAATTTTTAATGTCAAATTACAGTAGGTGAAGTTCAAAGCTTTGTTTCAAAAGCATTCACTGCAAATATAAGAAAAGCTAGGGAATATTTTACACAGGTAAAATAATTTTAAAAAGATAGTTTTATGATAAAGACAAACCTAAGAGTGCTGTGAGTTCATTCATCCAACAAGTATTTACTGTGACACTGATTTTTCTCAGGTACTACTAGTCTAGAGTTGGGCTGAAAAGATGACCAGCTATTGCAAGTCTTAGGTTCCTCAGAGCACAAATTCCACTTAAGGATTCCACGCCCATATGCTGTGATCCAGAAGGCCCTGCTGTTCCAGGCTCAGCCCAAAGTCTCCGCTGCAATTATTACTTCACAATGAAGGAATAAAACAAATGAGAAAACTTCTGGGGGTAAGGGGAAACAGGAAGAATAGCTGATCTGCATGCATAAATAAGAGAACTCATACTGTTAGTTGTTTTATTCATCAGGAAACTGATTATAGAATCACTAAATGGGAGTGGAATAGACAAACATTTTTCTAAAATATACTGTAAGGTCATCCCTGAGTCCCTGAATCCCTTTATGAAGAGACACTGGGAAAACCACCCAAGCCTTTGGGAAGTGAGAGAAAAACAAATACTTATTTTGTTAATCCCTTAACGTTTCAAGGTTTCTTTGTTATTGCACCATAAACTAGCTAAGCCTAACTATTAGTAAGTACATAAGGAATAAAGGGATAGAAAATATTTGAACATTGTGAAGCAAGAAGCTCCATACTTTCAAAATATTCACATCATAATCCCCATCCTCATCCTTGGTGATCATTATTTAAAAAACCTGAAGTCTAGTGTTTGAGAAAGGCGCCCCTTCTGACCCAGCGGGACATATTTGGCCATGTTTGCTGCAGCGCCTTCCCATGCTGCCTCCTTTTTCTTCTTCTCACAGGGGACTTCCGGAGAGAGAGGTGCCAACTGTAAAACAGCTGGTCTTCCATTGCACTGGCGAGATGGAGCGCAGTTGTGCACTGACCTGAGAAAAGTGCCTGACAAACACTGGAGTTCTTTCTACTTATAAAGTATACTCACTCGCACACACAACTGCATTAGGATATGCTATCATTCGAATTGATCCTTATGCTTTATACTAGAGGATCATCGCTAGAACCACTGAGATTTCAAAATGCCATTTTGGCTTCCAGAACTCTGAGAATAAGCATCAAGGCCCACCTCCTAAAAAAAACAGCCAAATACTGAGCTATACTCTGCATAGATGCGCAGTATATTAGAAAAGTATATTGCCAGTTGGGAGGAGAGAAGGCAACAATTCAAAGAATAAGGTGAGACGAAATTCAGTGCTAAAGCATGTGAAACAGCAGTACAGAAAGAGAGCAATGTCGGTCATAGTTCTTCGAAGGAGAAACCTGAGCTTAATGGATCAATAGCAGTTTGATAGCCAGAGAGATGGGAGTGGAGCCACAAGATGGACAATGGCTGGAAGCCAGGAATAATCCTGTTGTAAAAAGGGAGAGAGGGGAATCACAAGAAGTAAGAAAAGGGAAAGACTGGGGAGCAAAGGGAGGAAAAGCCAGGTTGCTCCCACAGGATCTGGAAAGCCAATGCCGAGATAGTTATGCAGGCAGTGATTTCAGTTTCCCCCAGTTAGTCTATTTCTCTTTCCACCAGGGGAAACCTACGGACAGCTACACATTAGAAAAGCAAGGTTAAGCAAAAGATACCAATGTGAGAATCCAACCACGTTCTGGAGATGTTCTTTGGGTAAATCTTGTGCATGTTTTCAGAGGAGAAACAATTTCTCTCCATGTATCTCACTTTTATTTGAATCTACATATAAAAGTCTACAGCACTTCTTGCAATTAAACAAATGTAAGAAACAATCATAAGAATTCCTCTAAATTCCCATCTTCTAAATGATTCCAATTTTAGAACTGGAATGCACCTTAGAGATTTCCTCACCCAATCTATCCTCAATTCCCTGCTCATTTGGCAAATGAAAGAATAAAGCCCAGAAGGCAATGAACTTGACCTAACACTGGGAATCAGTCAAATATATTCAAAAGATCTTGTTTCATTGCTGGGTCATCATAGTTATTTTTCTATCTTGGATCTTCTAATCATCACTATGTCCAGCTTCTTACATAGATAAATTCTAAGTTCTCTCTTGTTCTTCCCCCGTTTAGATATTCTGAAAGTATATTTACATTTACAATAGCTTGATATTTCCCTTAGACAAATACCCTGCACTTCATTTGACTTCAATTTACTCGAAATACATTCAATCATACAAAATAGCTCAACTTTTTCCTCTGCTAGTTCAAAAATTATCTGATCAAAATATTAAACACTCGTATCCCCCCTTGGTTTGTAAAGTGGTGTTTTTCTCTGTAGGCAAACACCCATCCTTAAAACTACCGATAGGGACTCTGAGTGCTGTACATTAAAGGTTTATCATTGGTAGCTGCAACTGTCTAAGGTTGGTCAAACTTCTGAGTGTTTTGATTAGACAAAGTGCTGTCTGGTTTCAGGGAAAAAAATAAAATCTGGTGATGGTCAAGATAAATTACAGCATTTGGAAAAGTATAAAAGAGAACAAGCATTTGGAGACTAACCTACCCATGGTTTAGAGATGTAAGTTTTTCTGTGGCTAAGAGTCAGTCCCCTTGGGCCCGAGAGAGTCCAATGGACTAACTTCAAATCTAGAGGTAGTCTCTTCATTCATCCTCAAACTCTAAAGACACCAATTGCATTAATCCCAAACTCATCCCACGGGCTTTTATACAAAGAAAATTACTTCAGAATTATATTTCAAAAATTATTACTGTTCCAACTAAAAGTGTTTCTCTTCCTCAGGCAAGCAAAGATTAGCCGCCTACTTCAAATTTATATTAGCTCCAGAAGTATCAGTGATTACATTTCTCACTATAATTTGATACTTTAAAAAAAAAATCTTGCTGGGATCAGCATTTTCAGATTTGCCTGGATACTTAACTCAGACAGCTTTATTGACAGAGAATGAGTCAGGTACTGCTCCAGTCTATTATCTGTGAAACTAATACTACTCTTCTCCAATCCTTCTTTCTGGGCCTGCCTAAAAGAAATATGAGGTTGCTATTTGCTGTCCAACTCCTTCCATGTTCATGGTTATTCATTGTCCTCAACTTCTCTTAGCTCTCTGAGTGTCTGCCCACACCTCCCCTGACCAAATACTCAATATACTCTGCCTAGTCCAAAATCTCTTATGCATGGTATGAAAAATAGCTAATAAGTAAAATATACAAAGATTAAAAAATATGATAATGTACTTCTTGTCGATGGAGATATTCAGAGAAAGAACAATGAGATTCTGCCATGATATCTACCTGAGTATGCTGTTGGACTAATCCCTTTAACTCTGAAGTTCAATAATTCTACAATCTTCAATTCTTCCCAACCCATGGATTTCTTTTAGTTTTCCTTGTTCTTAATTTATTTGTCAATGAATCATATATTGAGTGACTTATGATGACATCTATTTACTTAGAAAAATTAAGACATGAAAATAATCTAACACATATTTGTTTTACTTTGATATCAAGACTTCTTCACTTAATAGTGACTACCTGCTGTGTGCTAGATATTGGGGACATGGCAGCAAGCGAGTGTCTATGCACTGACAGAGTTCACATTCCAGTGGGGAAGATGGACCATGAAAAGAAATAGGATATTTTGTGAAAGTGACATGTACAATAAATACAACAAAACAGAGTACTAGTCTAGAGAGGTTTGAGGAAGTTCAGCTACATTACGGAGCATGGCCTGGGAAGAGCTCTCCGAGGACTTAGATCTGAAATAGGCAAAATACGTAAAGATACTGGAGAAGAGAGTTTCCGGCAGAAGGAATGAGTGCACAGGCATTGAAGACTCTGATCCTGAAATCCAGTCAAGAAGAGGCAAGCAACAGCAGTTGGAGACGGGGACATTTGTCTTGTCACCTTCCTCTGCTGCTTAAGTTTTTAAAACCTTGTGCTCTTTTTGGCTGTTTATAATTAGACCTAGACTTAGACTCCTGGATTATTATTTCTCTCTTGTGACAAAAACTCTAGCCTATGTTGGCTGCACTTCCTCTCACACCCACGCCCCATCCATTGGGAAATTCTACTGACCCTACCTCTAAAATATCCCAAGAATGCAGCCTCACAGTAGTCTTCCTAACTGGTGTCTCTGCTTCTATTCTTGCCTCCACCCCCAAAACTATTTTCATTCAAAGTCTATTTCAAATCCAGAGCAGCCAGGGTGTTCTATCTAAACACTAAGTCTGAGCATCATTCTCCAAGCAAAACCCTATAGTAGTTCACTGTTTTTGTACCACCTAGGAGCCAAAGTCCTTTAAAAAGTCCAGCAAAGCTCACACGCTCTGGCCACCTGGTACCTCTCCCACCTCATGCCATCACACCCTCTGCTCAAGCCACACAGCCTGTTTTCAATTCCTGAACATCCAAACATGGTCTAGCTTCCTGAAATGCTCTTCCCCCAAAGAGATGCTAACTTCCTCACCTCCTACCAGTCTGTTCAAATCTCAGCTTCTCAATGAGACTCACCAAGTCCACCTCACTTAATCCTGCAACCTGTCCCCACCTCCAACCCATACTCATGATTTTCCTTTGGACTGCTGTACTTGTTTCCTTCAAAACACCAATCACTTTGTTCATGTATGTTTATTGTATAAAATGCTTCTCCCCATCAGAATGTAAACTCTTCAAGGCAGGGCTCTTTGTTGTGCTGAGTGATGTACTCCACATGCCTAAAATAGTGTCTGGCACACAAGAAAATATATTGAATGAGTCAACCAATAAGTCAGTTATGTAGATAGTGCCCTGAAAGGAGATATTTCATTGTATAGGTCCCTTCAATCACTCATGGAAGACAGATCAATATTTAAATGGAGCCTAATATCAATTCTGTTGTGCCATTTGAAAAACATTCTTGGGTACATTAAACTTCGGATGAGAACTTTATGGAGGTCCTCAAATCATGTCAGATCAAATCATTGGTAGGTCATTTCAGTAAGAAATCTGAAATGTGCTTTCATCATGTTCCAAAAAATATGTTTGTGTACAGTTGGGAGGGGAAGAGGAGAGAGCAGAAGGGGGTGTTGAAAGCAAAGAAAAGAGATAAAAATATCTGTGGGGGATGCAAAATTAAGTTTCTATCATTAATATCTTGGAATACAATATAAAGGCCCTTCAGCTGGATATCTATTTACCAAAGTTTCCTTTGGGTTACAAATATCCATTGGAGGGGATGTGAATTTCACCCAGACAGTCTCTTCCCAGCCTCCCCCTGAGAGGCTGTACTGGGGACGAGGAGAAAGCACAGGTGGGGAGCTCCGGGCAGGTGTCGATAGGCCCAGAGTGAGGGGCTCAGAGCTGAGAAGTGGTCCACACCAAAGCAAGCTGTTTCTTTTTGAAGAGAAAAATAATGTCACATTTCAAAGGAAAAGAAAACAGTGCAATGTGCTGTCCTATTTATCAAAATTGAATTAATTACATCAAATTAAAATTAGAATGAAGGCTGTAAATATCAAATCATTTTCCAAGAAGGCTTTGACAGAAAATAAAAACAACCAAAAAAAAAAAGAGTGTAATTCTTCAAACCATGTAAATGCTATATTTTTAAGCAGTCCAGATTTTGTTTCATTTATTATTTCCTTGAAGAGTAAACAGTTAAATGGACCCTGTAATTCAATGATTTTAGTATAAAGCAATCAAGAAATCAGGGGGGAAAAATCAGTCCTAACATTTGTATCAGAAAATAATCACCATAAATTTGTTCAAGTCCCTCCTCTTCCCAAACAAAAGTGTTTTTAAAATGGAAGAAAATGGCATTCCGTTGCATGTTTGTTATCGGCCACCTGCACCTACTAGTACTCCGTGTGAACTGGGACCACTTCTCCCTAAGTGAGAGACAGCACATGGCAAGGCCCCTTTAACTCTTTTCTGAGCAGCCCTGTGACCAGCACAGACGTGTGAGCTAGAATGTGTGCAATAACTTACTGCCGATCGAACAAATGAACAAATGTCTGCCACTGTTCCCAACTGCTTTGGCGGCTACTCAGAATTCTGTGTCCCCAGGACAGGCAGAAGCAGTTAACTCAAAATGCAGTCAGTTTCACCCAGAAAACACACAATGACAAGCAATCTAAAATGGAATCTAGTTTTAGGGCAATTTTATGCCCTAAAATTGCCTTCACTTTTACTATTTCCTTTGAAAGCACCACCCCTGCAAAGAGGGTACTAGGTAAATAGCAATAAACTGGACGAAAGGACTGACAACTACAGGGAAACTATTTCAAACACTAATGAGCTGTTAACATGAGTACCATTTTCACAGCTATTTAGGGTTAAAATGTGTCTTTCCATGGCTGCTGGCATCTTTTCCCAGAGAAAATAACTGCCTTACCAAGGCCAGAGAATAAAAAATTGATCTCATTTTAATAAACGTAAAAATTTTCTTAAATGTATGTGGCCCCCTTCTAAGGGCCTCTGTTCATATCATCAGTGAATGCACAAGGAACTACTAGTAAATCTGTAACACAAGTCTTCAAGAGATAGTAAACCTATAAAAATGTATTTTCTTTTAGGAGAGTTATTTTAAAGTTTTATGTATATTTAGATGTTTTTAAAATCCTATAGATAGTTGTTGTTTTTTGTAAAAAAAAAAAAAACTCTCAGCAAAATAAAAGTTTTCTCAAATTATACAACAAAGCATCATTTGTTTAGACTCCATCAACTGGGAATTCACAAAAATGTCATTGAATTTAGCCCATGGATACTGTCTGCACTACTATGAAACACACAGTGTAACAATTCAGACATAGTTCCCCTACATAAGAAAAGCAAAGTTTTCCCAATGTTTTAACATTATATATCCGCACATAGGGTAACGTGGATAAATAATGGACAGATCTAGTTAGTTAAGATATACAAAATGGGAAAGACCATATATTTTGGAACATTTTTTTTGTATGTTCACTATTTTGGTATATTTTTCAATAAGTACTTTACTAGTACAATCACGGTACATAACATATATTGAGCACTTATGTACTAGACACTCCAATGAAAATAAACAAAAAGGGCTCCTCCACTCAAGGAAAATTCTAGTAAGGAAGACATATAGCCAGACATGTGTACACAGACACATAAATAAGTACACTGTTTCCCTCAACACCTCGCCCCCCTCACTTTAGCTTAGATGTAGATGATCAGTGAAAATCTGGGGCATCCGAGATAAAACCTGAATATAAAGATTGGAAATGAACTTTCCAAAGAAGAAGAATAGAATTTGCAAAGTCCCCAAGCTCAGAATGAGCCCGAGCCACTCCAAGCACAGAAAGAAGGCTGCAGTGACCAAAGTGAAGAGAGTGAGAGGAGAAGGGAGAAGATCAAGACGTGACAAGATGCACAGTGTCGATGGAGCAATGTGAGCAGTTAGTATTTTGTATGATCCTGTGGGGGGAGATGTTTGGAAAGGGGGAGTGGGTACATTACATAGACATCATCTTATTTATACCCCACAAGGATCACCCCAGCGGCTGTGGAGGACAGATAAAAGGAATGAGAGTGAAGACGATCATTGAGGAAGCGGCTGGAGGAGATGGGCTGAGATGACTGGGTTGTCAATGAGCTAGCAGTGGTGCAGAGAAGTGGCCCCATTCGGTAAATCTCTCTCCTCCATTTCTCCCTCCCTCCCTCCCTCTCATTTTTTACCCATTTCATTTCATTCTTATATCTAATCCTCTCATTTTCTTGTTTATCACCTGCTGCTCCCTTTTAGCACACCTCTCTCCTTCATTTGGGAGGAGTGAAGAAGTGAAGTGAAGCAGTGACCACAAGTGTTGGCTCTATTTCATTTTAACTCATTGGACATAATATTGAAGTAGATGATCTTTAAGACTTTTTTAAGATCCACAATTCCTCAAATGATCATGCATTTTACAATAATCATTATTAATGGTTTAAATGCTAAAGGCAGCTAAAATAGAATTTCTAACAATATATGTATGTTATGTTCCCATTCTTTCACTCTTCACTAAACAAACATTTATAGAACATGTGACATGCACGAGGCCTTGGGGAAGCAGAAAATATTGAAGACAATGTTGTAATATTCTGAGAAAGGATACCCATGTGATAGATGTACACCAGTTCTGACTATGGCAGATAACATGCTTACCTGAGGCTTGCTTACATTAAATACTACTCTTTAAAAGTATCTCTACAGATTTCTCTCTTAAATGCTGCATACTTAGAAAAACACTTTCCAATCAAGAAAGTTATCAGGTTAAGAAAAAGACATTTTTCAGTATAAAGAAATATTAGTTGACTAGAGGCCCAGTGCATGAAATTCATGCATAGGAGGCGGGGTTGTCCCTCAGCCCAGCATGCACCTTCTCCAATCTGGGATCCCTCTCACAATTCAGGACTGCTGGTTCCCAACTGCTTGCCTGCTTACCTGCCTGCCTTCCTGATTGCCCCTAACCGCTTCTGCCTGCCAGCCTGATCACCCCCTAACCACTCCCCTGCCAGCCTGATTGATGCCTAACTGCTCCCCTGCCAGCCTGTTTGCCCCTAACTGCCCTCCTCTGCAGACCTGATCACTCCTAAATGCCCTCCCCTGCAGGCCTGGTCCCCACTGCAACTGCTCTCCCCTGCAGGCCTGGGTCCCCCCCAACTGCCCTTCCCTCAGGCCCAGTCGCCCCCAACTTCCCTCCTCTGCCAGCCTGGTCACCTCTAACTGCCCTCACCTGCAGGCCTAATCATTCCCCAACTGCCCTCCCTTGGAGGCCTGGTCCCTCCCAACTGCCCTTCCCTGCTGGCCTGATCGCCCACAACTGCCCTCCCTTGCAGGCCTGGTCCCACTCAACTGCCCTCCCCAGCTGACCATCTTGTGGCAGCCATCTTGTGTCCACATGGGGGCAGCCATCTTGTGTGTTGGAGTGATGGTCAATTTGCATATCACTCTTTTATTACATAGGATCATTATTTAGTATGTTATTGTTGAGAACAAATTACTGTATGCTTACAAAAAATGAGTCAAAAAACTTTAAAAAGCACTACTTAATCTAAGCATTTTATGTGATGATAGTATTCTAATTAAACTTAAGATACCAATTTTACAAGCGGTAGGGAAAAAACCCCACCTGGTATCTAGAATAATAAAAGCATAATATGCAAATCAACCAAACAGCCGAACAGTGATGACCATCCAGATGTCCCTCCAGATGACTTTCTGGATGAAGCTGGGGCTGCGAGGGCTGAGACAGCCACTGTGGCAGGCAGCCGCTGAGGCAGCGAAGGCCTACTCTTGCACCAAATTCATGCGTAGAGCCTCAAGTAAGAAATAAATCTCAAAAGTCCCAACACAAGGTGATTGTTTCTCATGTCCTTTGATTTTGGAGATACTTTACAATGATGTAGCAGAGAGAGTACATTCTGTCCAGGAAACTTCCTGCTGACTTTGAAGTTCATTTGGGTTCCTCTAAATTCATAGGCAATCAATCATTTTGTCTTCACAAAACAGTAGGCAACAACAGACTAATCTATTTGGACAAGCAAGTAAAAGAGTTGACTCAATGGCTAATAATGTTAATTTGGTTTATCATATATCATTAACCATTTTTAATTATCACCTGTGAATATGTTTTTATTGATTTTTAGAGAGAAGAAGAGAGAAAAAAACATCGACCAGTTGCCTCCCATATGTTCCCTCACCAGGGACTGAATCTGCAACCTAGGTGTGTGCCCTGACCGGGAATAGAATCCACACCCTTTGAATGTACAGAAAATACTCCAATCAGCTGAGCCACCTAGCCAGGGCATACATCAAGCACTTTGATAAAAAGGCATCTGTATTTTTCACATGCATTAATGTATTTAAATCCTCACTGCAAAAGTAAGAAGCAAATTATTATCACTGTCTTGGACATGAAAGACTGAAGGTTTAGAAATGTTGAATAATTCCTAATACAAAGCTAGAAGAGTTCAATTATAGAACTCAACCTGAGGTCTGACTCAGAAAAGCCCAACATTTCCAGCATTATGAACAAGTCTCACTGTTAGAGAACATAGACCCCCATGAAGAGGTAAGAGCGAAGCCCATTATCAAGCAATTATCAAAGAATTTGATCAGCACCAATAGTCTGATGGGCTTACATTCTCTTCTGATACTTGAGCCCTAGCCATCTCTCAACTGATGCATTTGTTAAAATAATGAAAACTGTATTTTTCCTAATATTCAAATAATTACATAATTTCTTCAGTTCGTATGGTAGTGACTTCAAGTAACCAAAAGTCAGCCTAAGTTAAAATAGCAAATTTCACAGTCACTAAACCAAACCATCCCAAGGGAGGTGGGTGGATAAGCTGAGTCAATAATGGGCTTAATAAAGGAAGATGGCTGTTCACAATGCAACCTTGGGAAAATTTCACTAGTGGCAGAAAAAACTTGTTATAACCCAAGTCTCAGAAATCTACAGGCTTAGAAAAAAATGGACAAAAACAAAGGGCCATTTATTTTGGCTTGTAAACGTCTAATTTTAGTTTTCAAAGCAGCTGCTTTCCTGAATCTCTCCTGGATTCTCGTCCGGACATCAGTAGAACCAAGTTATTGTTCACTCTGCTTAATTTAATGCTGTCAACATTCTTCCTGGTGGTAACAAAGGAGAACTGGATGCATATAATCCAACAGAAATAATTACAGGCATTTGGAAAAAATTTGGTGTAAATATTACATATTTCAACATATGGTATTTAAAGTAATCACCCTTATCCACAAAATCCTATGGTTTCTGAAAGTATTTATCAATACTTTTAATACATGAAAATCTGGAGTAGATACAATAAACTTCTACACCTAAAATAACGGTAATCTTCAATTAATGGTTTCTCAAGCTCCATATGGCCTGAAATTATACACACAACAATGGAGAGGAAGGATATTTTAAATTCATTTTGGCCATACAACGAACCTATTAAATTCTGTCCTGCTAATACTAATTTTCAGATTGATTATAAAACAGCATTCTTAAATCAATGATTTTTATTCACCCTTGGTGAGTTTTTTTTAACTTTCAAAGCAGATGAAATTGAAAATCACTTGAGTTACCTCTTATCAGAGCATAGTCATTCTGTTTAGGGAAAACCTTAAATTATAAATAGGAACTGTGTAAATCAACAAGCAAAAGGAGGAATAAAATACACTGTGAACTCCATGTTCTTTAAAGAAGGGACTGTGTTTTATTCCTCCTTATAAACCACTAGAGGCCCAGTGTATGAATTCGTGCACCAGTGGGGTTCCTTTGCTTGGCCTGCGGGATCAGGCCAAAACTGGCTCTCTGACATCCCCTGAGGGATCCTGGATTGTGAGAGGGTGCAGGCCAGGCTGATGATCCCCACTGGTGCAAAATTGTGCCCAGGGAAGGACCCAGGAGGTTGGCCAATCAAGGAGGGACCATGGGAGCTCCAGGATATGTCCAGTCACTCAGTCCCAATTGGCCGGACCCCAGCAGCAAGCTAACCTAACAGTCAGAGCGTCTGCCCCTGTTGGTCAGTGCACATCATAGCAACCGGTTGACTGTCTGCCCCCTGGTGGTCAGTGCACGTCATAGTGAGTGGTTGATTGACCTGAGCTTACCATTAGCATATTACACTTTGATTTGTTGAATGACTGACCAGATGACCAGACACTTAGCATACTAAGCCTTTATTATATAGGACTAGTGGCCTGGTGCACAAAATTCGTGCACGAAGGGGGTGGGGGGTTTCCCCTCAGCCCAGCCTGCACCCTCTCCAATCAGGGACCCCTTCAGGGATGTCTGACTGTTGGCATTCAGAGATGTCTGACTGTTAGCAGTTGGACATCCTTCTCACAATCTAGGACCACTGGCTCCTAACTGCTCACTGGCCTGCCTCATTGATCACCCCTAACTGCCTCTGTCTGCCTGCTTGATCACCCCTAATCTCTCTGCCTGCCTGCCTGATTACCCCTAACTGCTCCCTTACTAGCCTGATTGCCCCTAAGTGCTCCCCTGCTGTCCTGATTGCCCCTAACTGCCTCTGCCTTGCCCCACACCTGGGACCCAGGCTTCCCTCCCTCTGGCCAGCTATAGGCACCCAGGACCTGGGCCAGCTTCACTCAGGCCAGCCACAGCCACAGGCAGCTGCAGATAACCAGGACCACAGGGCATGCAGCTTGTCCCTCTCCTGGGCCGCAGGTGCCCAGGACTGCGAGGCAGGCGGCTTGTCCCTTTTCTAGGCCAGAGAGGCAGGCACAGCTGTTGGCATCTGGGACTGTGGAGCGGGTGGTTTGTTCCTCTCCCAGTCCATAGCCTGTCTGGTCCCTGTTCCTCTTTTCCCAGTGTTGAGTGTCTGAGCCGTTATGGCATGATGGCATGAAGGTGTGATGACTATTTGCATATTAGCTCTTCATTATATAGGATTTTAACTTGTCACAGTCTATCTTCAAGTGAATATTTTACCACTTCACATCTTGTATAGAAACTTCACTGTAACAAAATTTCATTTTTCCCAGGCAATCTTTGTGCTACTATTGTATTTTACTTACACAGATGTTATAAAACTGATATTACATTATTATCTGTTTAAATAGTTAACTATCTTTAAATATATTTCAGTAATAAGAAACTTCTATTATATTTTTTCCTATGAATATCCTGTCTTTGGTGTTTTATATTTCTTGGTATAGATTATGTGTATCTGGCAAAATTTTATTTCTGCTTGCAGGACTTCTTTTATCATTTCTTACACTACAAATGTGCTGGTGATTTAAAAAATTCAATCTTTTATACATAAAAATATTTTAACTATTTCTAAAATAGTTTAAAATAGTTAAAATATATTTTGACTATTTTAAACTATTCAAAAAATATTTTCACTCAGTCTAGAATTATAAATTGGGAGGATTTTCACCCTTGAGTACTTTAATGATGTTGCTGTACTATCTTCTCCCTTACACTGTTTTTGATGAGAAATCTTTTGAAATCTTTATGTTTATTCCTGTGTATGGTGTGTCTCTTTTCTTCTGACTACAGCCCGGCACCTGGCCACCTCAGGGCCCTGCGATCAACTGGGCCTGGCCATCGCTGGGGGGCCCCGCCCACAGCCCAGCCTAACTCCAGGGCCACCTGTGATTGATAGGGGCCCCGCCTTGCCTGGCTGGCCCTGCCCACAGCCCGGACCAGCCTAACTGAGGGCCATCGCCCTGTGATTGGCTTGTGGGCATGCCTTATTTGGTGTAGCAAAGGTACGGTCAATTTGCATATTACTCTTTTATTAGATAGAATGGTTGGACATCAACATTAAATTCCTGAGAGTTGCTAAGCTAAGACACATGCCTCTTCAGCATGAAAATAACAACCTTTGAGTATTTTAAGAGTTAAAAATATCTTTATAAAGTTTAAGTTTATAATAGCTGAAAGAAAATGCAAATAGTTGACTTTAAAGAAGAATTATAACTGTCAATAATGTAAGTAGAAGTACAAGAAAGATATAACAATGAGAGTATTCCTCTTTAGGACAAATTATGATTTAAAAAATAAATAGTATACCATACCTGGTCCCAAATGTAATTTGGGCATTGTAATTATATAATCACTAAATAATGTATTTACACATTTGGGAAAATTCCATTTTAGTAAGATATCTCAGGGAATAATGGGTTGAGGGAGGCTGGTCAAAGAGGTGACTCCTGCCTATGTATTCCCTCCATTAATAATTAACATTATTCTATCCTGGCTCCTCTGGAAGTACACGTTATGGGGGCACACATCATTATTTAAAGAATTACGAGTCTATTTTCTCCATGAGAATAAACAGTTATGTAAGAACTTATAACAAAGTAGTACTGACATACTTGCTTATACCTACACCCTTCTGCCTTCTGTGGAGAGCTCGGCTTTCTATTTATGCACTGACGATTCAAACAGGACTTCTATTTAAGGCTGCTGGCTTAACACATTTAATGAGAAAGGACTCCTCAAATCAGATTAGACCCATGAATGGGACAGATAAATTGCTTTTAATTTTTAAGTCTGTCCTTAAGAAGTACCTAAGTTGAAATTAAACAATAGGCCGATGGCCCATGTAGACTCAAGTGCATGGAAAATGATGGACACCTCTTACATTTTCAAATGTGTGTATCCTTCAGTAATGACCATTTTAAGCAACAGATCTATACAGGTAAGGCTTCTTAGTCTAAATGCAACTTATTTGACTTTTTCCCCCCTATTGTCTGTGTGGGGTTACTGAGAAGTCAACCTTCAAGAGACTCCAGCTCCTCTTCTCCCATCATTTCTATCAAGATAACATACTTGGAGAAAAACGAATTACTTGGAAGGAATGCAAATAATAATTATGAAGACAGTGCTCCTCAATTCTGTATGAACAAGATTAAATGAGCCTTTTTTAAGTAAAGGCCTAGAAAATAACTTGCTGTATGATTACCACCATCATTGCATATTTGATACATTTTTAGAAAGGGCGGGGGGGGGGGGGTAACAGCTCCACATCCGTCAAAAGCTCCACATCAGCTCAGAGAAGGTTCTATCCCAGAAAGGGAGTATCAGAATTTGCTCAAACCCAGATTGAGGGAACTGTCAGATTGGATCTCTGCTCACTCTTATCTAAACAGTAGCACAAAGTTAACTTCAACACAAAACCAGGAGCTCTAGCCCTGTGTCCTTCACAGCAGCTGGGTTTGGCCTCCATTTCTCACACTTTCAGAAGCTAAGTGCTATCCGTCTGGGTAGTGACTCAGCACCTGAGATCAGGACTCCCTGCCCGGTCGCTTTGTGTGTGGTGTCCAATGAATTCCCTGGCCAATTTCCAGCACATTTCATGGGCCCTTGGGTCTTCTGCGTGACTTCAGCATCATAACCATATCAGCTGTGTCCATTGTTTCTCAGCTTAGTCCATTGCCCTTACCATATTTTTATTCTACTTGTTTCACCTGAAAATTGCACTCAATATTTAATTCAAAACATTTTCTAAAAGTTAATGTATTCTTTTAAAATGTTGGCCTCTTAAAAGTTGCTCTTAAATAAAAGCTTTCTTACTTTCAAAAATCTACTAATTTATGCTACTGCATTGTATGTTTTATGTATTGTTTTTACAGTAAAATAGAGCATGTCTAACCCAGTCTTAGGATAATCTTTCCTGGATAAAGGATTATGGTCCGGGGCCAGAAGACTGCCCAACTCATTCCATCCTGCTGTACTTCAGAGAGCCTGCCCACTGGGGATGCTTTTAATTTGTTCTGATAATATAGGACCAGGCATCTTTCCTGTTCATTTGTTTCTACTGACTTGAACTAGAAACCTGCCAGGGAGTCCCAGCTTTTATCTGACTCTGGTCTTCCTGGCTTTCTGAAGACACTCCCCTGGGATCCGGCACAGACGAGTGGTTACAAACACAGATGCTGGGGTCAGACTGCCTAAGTTTGACTCCCAGCATTGACCTCCTACTCCGTGGCCTTAAACAAGTTATTAAACTCCTGGGCCTCCGTTCCCTCATTTGTAATATGATTAATAACAGTGCCTGCCTCACAAGTGGAGGATTGAGTTACTTTGTATAAGGTACCAGGGACAGTGCCCGCATACAGTAAGCCCTATTATCACCCCCCTTCCTCCTAGTACTAAACGTGGTCTTGATACCACCACCACCAGCACCACCACCACCACGTCTCTGGCCCTCTCCAGGGGATTCCTTGGCTTGCTTTGCTCTGCCCTCTTACTCCAGTGCCCTGAGGCAGACAGGCCTATGCTCAGCATTTGTGTAATCTTCTACCCCACTGCAGGCCACAGAGCCACCCGGGCTGTTCGGGTTCAGCCACCCACACTAACACTGGCAAGTAACAGCAGCTCCTGCGCCCTGACCACTGAACCTCAGCAGAGGGTATCTGTGAAATGGAAGGGAAAACCAGATGAATATAAATGGGTAAGAAGATTCAAAGGGAAGTCAACGCCTGTGTTTTGGAGCAGTACTGACTAAATGACTAAATGTGCCCCAAATGCTGTTTGACTGACTAGTGTTAATAAACTGACTAATTACACTCTAGCCCAAGCATGTAAAACTTGCTGCCAGGGGACTGCATGCTGTGAGTTTGACATGTTTGCTAGTAGCCGTTAATACTGAGTTTAGACCAAACCAAAGGTCACATGTAAACAGTACATTTGTTTATTCAATAAATATTTGAATGTCCCGGACACTGGAATATAATGGAGAACAAACAATAGATAAGAAACAAGAACATAAACAAATGAAATCATTTCAAATGTACTAAGGGGGTTGAAGGAATGACTGGATGGTAAGGAAAGGCCTCTTTAGGGAACTAGCATTTAAACTGATAAATATTAAATGAACAAGAGCCAGCCTGGTTAGAGGATGAATCTTCTAGACAGAAGCAGCAGCATATGCAAAGGCCCTGTGGTAGAGATGGGCACAGTATCTTTTTTTAATAGTATAATTAGAAAGAAGAGTGTTAAGTATCAAGTCCAGCTGCCTCAAACCAGCTTGGTGATTAAAGTCATGTGATCACTTCCAACCCTAAAACTCTATAAATCTTTATAGGAACTGATATATTGATAGGTATAGATAAGGCAGCTTAGACGTACTCTTGCACTGTGCACTGAATACACAATGTCAAGAGAAAGGCATTTCAGTCAATGACATGCATAGCAGTCGTCAGCCTTCATTATAAGAATGAAGAAGATGGATTGAAATTTAGAAACTTTGTGGGGATCTGATCAGTCAAAGAAAGAACAAAGCAATCACGGATAACGTCCCATCCTCACAGCAGAAGGAATGCAGGACTCGGTGGAGATGGGATGGCTGAGTGGGAACTGAAGATGACATAGTAACAGGCAAGCAAGTCTATGAATGACTTGGAGTTTAAAATATTATTTTCATTCTTTTTGAAAAGCTCAGATGAAGACATTAATATTTAAACTCTGCAGGGAACTTGGAAAGAAATACCCTTTGCAATTCCCTTCTGCAAAACTCATTTCCAATTATGAACACAACTCCAATATTTCCTCTTAATGAGGAACGATAGAGTAGTCTGAGGACATTAGAACTGGGTTGCCTGGCTAAGTGTTTAATTTCCCATTTAGCTTCAAGGCAAGGCAAGATAGACAGCCTTAGTTCAAACCTTCATATTTATGAAAAATGGTATGAGGTTTCATTTGGATAGAAGATTTGGGGAAAATGCTACACCTAGCAATGCCAACTTAGACTATTTGGACTGTGACATACTGGCTCCTCAATACAGAAGGTAAGCCTCCAATTAACATGGAATTGATTTTCTGAAAATGTCTTTACAGACAAATTGCTCAAATGGATAGCTTGGAAACCATAGCGAATAAATATTTTAATTAAAGGTTGCTTCTTAGAAAGAAAATCTTAACTAATAGGTATTACAAGTCTTAGCTGAACAGCTTAGCTGTGGGAAATACAGGCTTTTAATAACAGGAAAAGAGAAATCTTCCACTTTACCATCCTCTACTATATGCCTCTCTCATAATATGAGATAGCCTGAGTTAATTCTCCAATAAATGAAGCTAAAATTTGTTCTGTGAATAGAAAGTCAACTGTAATAGCTTTTCTTCAAGTGAAGGAATATTTTCCCGATATTGCTAAGACACACACACACACACAGTTTAAAAACCTTTGATAACTGTCATTAATACTTTCAATTTACTGAATGTTAATGACATGTTTACCATTGAAAAGTGACAGTTTGCCATTTTGTGAATAACTGCTTGACACAGAAGTGGGAATCTTTAATCACTCATTTATTCGACAAAATTTACTGGCAATTAATCATGTATCCATCCTGGAAAAAGAAAAACCCTAATAGCGTCTATTTAACAGACCATCCCCTTACTGTGCCCTTTCTGGACAGTCTTATCCTCACCATAGCATCACTATTCAACAGAGTGGGTGAGATCTAGCAAAAGGTTAGTGACTTCTTCCAATTCAAGTATTATGATTGTGGCTACATCTGCAGACCATTTCAAGTCTTCAAAAGAACTGACCAATTAGCTTCCTCAATAGCCTGCCAATCTTTGTAAATAAGAAATCTTTGTAAATAAAAAACCAAAACTCAGGTAAATCACTGGACTGATCTTTCTCCTCACCCAATGTGACAAAGGTCCTTGTGACCTTGTGGACCAAAGTCAAAAGCAGAACCAAAATTCTGAGGTTTTGTCTAAATATATAAGAAAGATAACCCAAGCTGGGAACATATCGCTTTTGCCCCTGGTTATAAGGTTATAAGAGAACTATATAAGTGTCCATATGATGATATAAGTGTCCTAAAAAAGACTCATTGTTAAAGCCATCCAAACCAAATTTGGCACTGAGGCAGTTTTTAAGATGCTTCCAAATAAAAACTACCAACATTTTTATTTGAAATTTATAATCTCATTAGCTGTCAACTAATTCAAATCTCATAAGTTCTCCTGACAAATATGTCTCAGGAATGTACTGCAGCATTATTATTTTTGCTAACATTACAGTCCTTTGTCACCACTCTCTCCCCGCACCTTGAGATGACTCCTTCTGGCTGGTCTGTGCATTCCCAAAATGATAGGAAAGTTCCAACTGAAAACTCAGCAGGGAAGCTGGGACTCTGGGATTTTTTATTCCTTCAGTCTGCGGTCACCCCACACACAATATTCTCCCAGGACCTACACATCCACTTGCCACCTCTCATAGTTCTCATTATCATCCTGGCCACAAAATGCACTGCCTACCACACACCAGGATTCCAAACATATTTTATTTGAGGGGACTTGATTTGCTTATGCTTTTGCCCACCTAAACAGTGTCCCTTTTCTTTGCAAAATTTACAAATCTCAACTATTTTTCTTTTTTTAAATATATTTTATTGATTTTCTACAGAGCAGAAGGGAGAGGGATAGAAAGTCAGAAACATCGATGAGAGAGAGACATCGATCAGCTGCCTCCTGCACGTCCCCCACCGGGGATGTGCCCACAGCCAAGGTACATGCCCTTGCCGGAATCGAACCCAGGACTCCCCAGTCCGCAGTCCGACGCTCCATCCACTGAGCCAAACCGGTCTCAGCTCAACTATTTTTCAATAGCTGCCCTCAAGTCCTTTCATCTCAGCAGAGCCTCCTCTAAGTTAGCTTGTAATGATCACTGGTCCCTGTATATTCAGACAGTGCTTTCCCTTAACTCAATGAAATACCATATAGGTGAACACTGGATTCCGTGCTAATGAATGCATGTGGTGGTCTTACATCCTCACATGCAGACATTTCTTGAAGGCTAGAGCTTGTTTCAAAAAAAAATCCTACTAGAGCAGTGGTCTCAACCTTTCTAATGCCGTAACCCTTTAATATAGTTCCTCACATTGTGGTGACCCCCAACTATAAAATTATTTTCACTGCTACTTCATAACTGTAATTTTGCTAATGTTAATGAATCGTTATGTAAATATCTGTGTTTTCCGATGGTCTTAGGCTCTACAGCAGTGGTTCTCAACTTGTGGGTCGCAGGTTGAGAACCGCTAGCAGGCTTGCCTAAAACCATCAGAAAACACAGAAAAGACATTCATCCCATGGTCAATCAGTTTGCAAACCACCAGGCTACATAAAATCAATCATAAGTCATCACTGGCCTTTAAGATAGTAATATTGTAAATCTGGGCAACGCTGAGGGAAGATACACTATGCAGCAGTTCATTATCATAACTAGATTCAATCACTAAAAAAACAGGCACATTCACTTCCACCAAGTTTATTTTATGAAATTTCACTGTCCCCAAAAGGCTGCTGGGAAAAAAGTCAAGCTATTCTTACGTTATTTATGCAAAATGCTATCTGATAAAACAATTAGTATTTTTTTCCTCTTCTTGATTACAAAATGTTTAAACACATTGCATTTAAGGAATTACCTCAGCCAACCCCATGGGAGGTGGGGTGGGTAGGCAGAATTCCAATAGTTTATTTGTAAATCAGTTGTTGGGAAAGAGGAAACACTTTCCCAGGCGGCAGAAGCCTGCCACAGATGAAGGGGAAGGGGCTGGGAGGAAGGAAAGCTGCAGCCAGGGGACAGACGCAGACCTGGGAAGGCTGACTTGACCCCCAGCACCAAGGCTCTGGGAGGGGAAGGAGAACAAGTACAGGCACTCTCCACACCCCTTCTGTGCTGTGATCTGGGAGGCAGGGCCCAGAGCGCCAGTGGCCAGTGTCGGGGACAGGAAATCCCAAACCACAGTGCAGTCCCCACTATAACGTTCAGGAGGAAAGAGAGGAGGAAATACCAAAGTAAACTTGAAAAGAAGGGGCTGCTTGTGGCTACCCAACTGATGGGCCATTTGTGTATCAACAACCTCATCAATGAGGGTCTGCACAAACGGCAGGCCTCTGAGAAACACCGAGTCCAGTCCGTCTCAATGTGTGTGCTTCCAGACTGTCTTCCCTCCGATGGGAAGCTGCTCTGGGAAAAAGACATTCATCCCACGGTTAGTTTGCAAACCACCGGGCTAAATCACTTCCAAACTCTGTACTCTCTCGCCGACAAAAAACTGCTCTGGGGAAAAAGACATTCAACTCGTGGCCCATCAGTTTGCAAACCACTAGGCTATATAAAATCAATCATAAGTCACCACGGGCCTTTAAGATAATAGTACTGTAAATCTTGGCAATGTTGAGGAAAGATAACACTATGCAGCAGTTCCAAGATTATTTTAAAACAGAATGCTTTCTGCAAAGGGCAACATTAATGCAGGTCATAGGTTGGAAAATGTACATCAGCCCATCCTTTGAATTTTACAGATGAAGAAACTGAAGGAGGCCCAACAAAGCAAAGTAATTCCTTGAGACAGTAGGGTCAAGATGTGGAAGAGCAGGGACCAGAGCTCAGAGTGTGCCTACTCCAGGTCAGCATCCCTTCTTCTGCAGTCCCCCACAGCTCGTAACTCCAGCTCCGACCACAGGTTCACTTCTGGCAGGTGGCTGTGCCCCGGCCTCATGTTCTCTCCTCAGCACCCTGAGGCGCTGCCTTCCCCCTTCCTCCATGGCTGAGTGCCTGCGCTCATTCCACACTGCCCTTGACTTTTGTCCCTAATCTAGTATACTTAATACAAAATTCAACTTCAAATGCCAGCTCACAGGGATCTCTGCAGATTATCTGCCACAAGGATCCCCATCACAACACGGCTGATCACCAGCCAAAGCACACCTGCTGTTCCCCCTGGGCCCCTGCAATGCTAATTACTGCTTGCAGCAGCAACACCTTCTCCTGAGGACACATCCGCCTCCCCAGGCCCTGCCCTGGCTACTGGCTGGCATGTCCTCCAGAGGCTCTGCACGGCCCAACCAGAGTCCCTGCCCTCCCTGTGAATACCCGGTACTCATGCCCCATCCCTGTTCCTCTGCCGCCCACCAAACTGTTTGTTGCCACAGGCAACATCTTGTACCAGTGTGGATAGGGCAACCTTCTGCCACAGCAAGTATCCATGGCAACCAGATGGGGCCAGCAAATAGAATTAAAGTCCACAGTAATTCCCCAAAGTTAGCTTAGCCAATAGATGATTTATCAGAGCAGTGAACATTTGGCAAAACTGAGTATACTGGGCTCCAAATCCCCTTTGCTGCACTGTGGTCTGCTGGGCAACGACACGGCTTAAAGTGGGAGCCCGGAGAGGAGAGTTAGCAGCCCCAGCCTTCCTGGACTAGAGAAGAACACCGCCTAGAAAATGAAATGAATGAGCGCAGGATGCAAACCAGGAGCTCCATCCTTCTTACGCCAGCTTCAGATTCAGCGGAACTTACCGAGGGCCTAGGGCAGTGGTTGGCAAACTCATCAGTCAACAGAGCCAAATATCAACAGCACAACGACTGAAATTTCTTTTGAGAGCCGAAAACCGACTTTTCACATGGGCCACAATCACACTGTACGTGCACGCCTGCACGTGGCATTTTGTGGAAGAGCCACACTCAAGGGGCCAAAGAGCCGCATGTGGCTCGAGAGCCGCAGTTTGCCAACCACTGGCCTAGGGTGTGCCAGGTAATATAAGGAATATAAAGAAACACAACTCAAATGAGATTTATACAGGCTAGCTGGGAATGTAAAAGTGAAACATATAAAAATAAATATTATAAATGACTATTGAGATAAAAATCAAAGACTAAGAGTTATCACCACCAACAACAATATTATTGCCAACTGGACGGTACAAATAATAACAGCTTCGAATGTTCAGAGCAATAATATGACACATCCTTATCAGTGAACATAACAGAGACTCTTGGGATGCAAAGGGCAATAGGATCATCCTACTCATCCATCCTTCCATAAATGGCACCTTAAGACTTGACTTATGTAAGGATTAAATAAGATGGGGTATATTGGGCATTTTGAAAGCATAAAGAGCTATCAAGATTTTGTATTTCAGAATTAAAATCTAGACTAACAACACTATCCTTTTTATATAAAACCCCAGAAATATGACATCAAATCTGTTTCAGGACTTGTGAATATTGTCAGATTTCCAAAATTAGAGGTGAATGTAATCAGCATAGTAGGCACTCAAATGTCAAATGAATGTTAACATGAAAATTTTATACAGATAGTATTTCCTTTTTGTTAAGTTAAAATCCTCAAAATGAGTTTATAAACTGGATGATCATAAAGCAAATCATGTTTTCCCAGAGACTGTACCATAATTGGGTGTTTGTTTCTGACCACGGATTCAGTATTACAGCTATCACAAATATGATCTACAAGGTCATATAAGCAAAAATATCACAAAGCTTTATAATCTTATAAAATACTAAAGTTCTTCTCCAGACCCTAACATATGGGCATTATGCACAGTACACACTGATTATACAGAGAGCCCTACTGCATCATGCACTGCACCTGTATCACGAAATACGACCCTATTTCATTGTAAATTCAAACCCAGACTTCTGTGGTAAATATAATATTAAATATTTAACTAACAATGATTTTCTTGCTTTCTCAACACTGTCTCCAGGTGTTCAAATACAAAAGTTCTGACTTGGACTCCCATTTTCTCCTGATAAAGGTTTCATAAGAAACAGAGGCATCTGAAATCAGTTCATTAACTGACAAGAAGAGGTAAGGGTCGATGTTTACTGTTCATAGCGATGGTGGTTTTTTCCACTTCAAAAATTAGTCTGTAGGTCCCCTTTGACACAATGCTTCTCTTCATTTTCTCCTACCTCCCGCTTCGAAGATGAAAAGAAAAAGATGTCCTACACCACACCTAAGGAGCCACCAGGAAGCAAGTTTCCCTGACCCTCCTTACCTACTGCAGGCTCCAATTTATCTGAACTTCAGAGCAAAGCGGTGCTTCTCAAACATTAATGTGCCTTCACCTCACCTCGGGATTGCCTTAAACTGTAGGTATTGGTTCTGGAGGTCTGAGCCAGGCTGGCCCTTTCAAAGTAAGGTATTAGTGCACTACGCATGCTTGAGTCCCTGCTCTGTCTGCCCTGTACCAGGCATGAAGCCTTGATCAAGTTACACAGCTCTTGGAGGTAGTTTTACATCTGCAAAAGGGAAATTCTGTTGCTAACATTTTTTGAACTATTGTAAAGGTAAGCTGCTCACATGACAGCTCTCCGCACATTACCTGACACACAGTTAGGTTTTCCTAAAATGTTAGTCACCTTCACTTTTCACCAGGTCATTAAAAACAACCACAACCATGATTAACAGATCATTAGCTTGAGCTTTTCGACAGTCTCAAATGGAGAAAAGCCAGCAAAAGCCAAAACCCCATGTTTAAGCATTGATGGAAAGGGTCAAATAGAGAAAGGCAAGGCGGCCTGAGGAATATGTGAATTATGCAGTGTGAATGTGGGCAGGAGAGAAGCAGGAAGCAGCCAGGGAAGAAGGCTGCCCCAAATGACCCACAATGGAGTTTGGGCTGCAGTTCTAGAAATTTTTAAATGCTTAACCATATTCTCCAGCTTAAAAATATCTAAATTATTGAGAGTCACATAAGTTTGAATCTAGCAAAACCACTTATTCTGGATTTTCAATCCATCACCTTGAACTAGACAAAACGTCTTCCTAACATATGACAGCTGAGCAAGGAAAGGTGTGGCCCCCTTCGGACCATAGTCTCAGTGAGTCTGGCAGTGCCCTACCTAGACCATCTTGTCCGCAGGATGGTCGCTGCAATGGCTCACTGCTGTCACTCAGCCCCCAGCCAGGCCTGGCCCTCCATATGTGTTCAGTAAATATCTAGTGTCTAACCAAGTGGCAAATGTGCTTGCTTCGTTTGTTAGCATACCTGGCAGATTTCCAACTAGAGCTAGGGACAGTAGGGGCTGCGGTATGGACTGAATACTTGTGTACCCTCAAATCCCTAAGGGGAAGCTTAACCCCCAAAGTGATGGTATTTAGAAGGTAATTAGGGCGGGGCCTTCATGAATGTGATTAGTGGCCTTATAAGAAAAAATGCAAGACAGATGATCTCACTTTTCTCTCTCTCTCCATCATGTAAACCTCGAACCGGGAAGAGGGCCCTCACCAGAATCTGATGGTGCAGGCAGCCCGATGGTAGACTTCTGGGCTCTAAAACAGTAAGGAATAAAGTTCTGTTGTTAAACCTCTTAGTCTGTGATATTATCTTTATAGCAGCCCAAGCTGACTAAAACAGACCATGGTCTTGGGGTTTCCATATGCAATATCCATATAATAAATAAAATATTCTCATTCATACTTTTCATTAACAAACTTATCTATATATACGCTTCACCTTCATCGTTGTAGCCATATCATTTAGCACAGCTCTGGCACCTGGCAAGTAATGAAAAGCAATCTTTTATGAAGGAATTGAAGGGAGGAAGACAGCACGAGACAGGAGGAAATCACTTCTCGGAACAAGTTTATAGTTCAATTTTTAAAAAGGTGTCAATCATCAATTTTGGCTACCTAATGTCATTATCTTAGAAACAGAAGTACTTGATTATTAAATCGCAATGCTGATTTCAAAATTAGAAGTACTCTATGATAAATTAAATTCAGCAATTAATCAAAGCCAGTGTACTCACCTGTATATATCAATATTGAATTTTAAGCAAATACACTAGCCAAATAAAACCAAGAACATGACTTTAATCAGTGAATGTTGAGATACAATTTGCTGAATTCTACAAGTAATGAAACTTAAATCACTGTTGAAGCCTAATAAAAGGTAAACTGAGGAACAATACAATTTTTGTAAAGCTGGGTTGGGCAAATAATGATTGGAATTGGACATTGTCAAATGCAAAGTGGTTAAGAGAACTCCACTAATAGAACAAGGTTTTATAGTGAAGATGTGGAAGCAAAATGAAGAAATTTATTTCTTAAAGCTTAAGCAGTTACCTTATTTGGGAAAACTAGTTGGCTGTTTATGATTGGCTATACTTAGGTCTCAAGTTTTTGGATTAGAGTGGATTAACTCCGGCCTAAATTTTGCTTTTTATATAGGCAGCAGAGGCATCAGAGCCACCTAAGCCTAACAGCCAGCCTAATGGTCCCCTCGTTCAGGCACTTTACCAAGCCTGCTCTCTGAGGCAGACACAGAAATCACAGGATCTCTCGGAGTTGTTACCTCCTGGCTGTGCCCCTGTCTTCTGGATAACTCTTGCAGCAGAGGTTGTGTACAATAAAGAGCATGTCCCCAGATGCAAACACAGAGCAGGAACTAGAGACTGTCCCAAGTTCAAATCCCATCTCCACTGCTTATCTGTTGTGTGATCTAGGATAGGTTACTTGACTTTTCTGTGCTTCAGTAAAATGGGAATGATAATAATAATACCTAACTCAGATACTTGTTGGAAGATCAAATTAGTTAATACCTATGACACAAAGTATCTTCCAAAATGTAACCTGTTCAGGAATTGTTAGCTATTACTAATAAACATATGTATTCACCTCCATTCATTAAAGTGACAATGTATCAATTGCTTTATTTCCTAAATATATTCATGACAACCATTATTATCCCTTTTAAAAAATTTTTCCTAATAATCTTGAGGACAGTCTCCCATGGATTATTAAAACAAATATTTAAAAAATATAAACATTAAAAAATAAGGATATTTTAAGGAAGTTTACTGAAGTCAAACAGTTTCTTTAAAATACTTAAATATTTGCAATTTCAACATTTCTGAATTCCACTTTAATCACAATATTAATTGGTGGCCCAATAGTTCTTCCCATAATTTTAATTTCCTATTCAGCCACCAGCACTGATGCAAATAAAATCACACAGAATGTTATTTCACCTCATAATTAAGTCTCTTTGGCCCGGTGAACTCTCATCAATAAATGCACCAGTTCTGGAGGAAATTATCAGTGCCACTGCACACAAGTCAAATTTGCAGGCATGCCCTACTCCTCGGGTTTAAAAGTCTACTCGGAACCCATCTTCAGAGCCACAACATGAGAGTATTACAAAAACAATTATTTATTTGAAGTGGCCGGTCTGTAAATTTTCCTTAGGTTCAGAAGCCCGGGTAATATGTGCTATATGCAATTAGAACCACAGAATCCACGGTGGACTTCACTGTCGGTGGCGTTAGCCATGGAGTGGGACGGTATGTCAGACAGCGTCCTGTTTCCTATGAGAACACATACACAGTCCACTTCACACCATGCAAGGAGCCATCACAATCGCTACCTGATGGAAATAACTTACATAACTGCTTTCATTTGATGAAAACCACTAGGTCATAGCGATGTAACATCCACTCTTCCCTCTTTTTTGTTTTGGTCTTTCTCACTCACAGCTTTTCCTGGCTTTACCCGATATGATCAACTTCTTCAAATAACATCAGTTCCCCAAAATGTCCTTGCAGATGGTTTCTAAGCAACTCTCATTAGCAGATATGACATGAACCAACACGCTGCTTGTCCATTAATGATGCCAGACATAACAATCTAAACCATACTTGTACTTATCAAATCATTGCTCCTGGCATTCAACAAAGACAGTTCAAAACTTTTATGAAGAGGAGAACTAAGATGGCGGCAGAGGCAAAACACCTATCTTGCCGTCATAATCAGCAATTTTAATACTACAACTTAACGAAAGAACAAACACCTTCCAGAATCACCAGAAAGCTCACCGAGTGAAAACTCCACAAATAAAAGTGAAGATAAGACACTGGGACTCGGAGGAGCGGCGGCGGACAGCGTTGAAAGATTCGCACGGAGAGAGGTTTGGAGCGCGAGCCGCGGAGAGGGCGGGCAGCTGAAAACCGGCCAGTTTTCTCGAACGGGGAGACAAAGGCGTCCCACTGGACTGTTTCTCCAGCTCTGGGCGAAGTCCAGAGACTTATCCTATCACACAGGGTAAAAACTGGACAGTGGGAGGGCAGGCCGAAGCTCGGGTGCTGCCGGGTCTCCCTGCTTGTAGAGAAGGCAGCTTGCGCAAACAGCTCGGCTGCGTGACGGCGCAGAGAGCACACCGCGACTTGCCTCTCATTCGGAAAACTGTCACACTGCTTTGTTTTACGACCCTGGGTGAGGCATTGTGCATGCAAACTCATTTTGGGAAAGTCTGAATTCCCCGGCAACCGGCAGCCGGTGGAGCTCCGCAGCGGCTCCCTCTCAGAGGTGCTGGTGGCCATTGCCCCCGGCACAGAGTCCCTGGGGCCTCATAGGGCGGAGCTAACGCTGTCTGCTTGGCCCGGAGACTCCGCCCACCCAACCTGAGCACAGCTGAGCTTCACAGACAATTGGCCTGGAGGTCAACCCTCCAAGTGCTAACAAGGATTAACTGAGCTTAACTTCAGCAAGACTGTGCAGCCCATATCCACCTCAGGTAACCGGGGAGGCTGAGCCACTATCCCTAGTAGGAAGTCTACCACACAAAGCTAATTGACCAACTCAGGGAAGCAGCCACCATGCAGCAACATGGAAAGAAATCAGATGTGAAAGAAATGGAGGAAAAAAATCGACTGGACATGGAATGGCTCCAACAAAAGATCGAGGCCTATAAGGAAATAAGCAAGACCACAAAGGAAATGAATGAGTCCCACAAGAAAATGAATAACACCCTCCAGGATATAAACGAGAGCTGCAAAGAAATTATCAAGACCAACGTGGAAATGAAAGAAACCCTCAAGGATATAAAGCAGACTCTCAAGGATATGAAAAAGGACCAACCAGAAATTAAGCATACACTGACTGAAATAAAAAATATTATACAAAGACCTAAAAGTGCTCTGGAGCACCCCAAGAACCAAGTTAAAGATTTGAAATACAAAGAGGGAAAATCCACTCAGCTGAAAAAGCAAGAAACCAAAAGAATCCAAAAAATTGAAGATAGTGTAAGGGGCCTCTGGGACAACCTCAAGCATACCAACATCCGAATTATAGGAGGGCCAGAAAAAGCGAGAGGCCAAGACAATGAAAACCTATTTGAAGAAATAGTGACTGAAAACTTCCCACACCTGGTGAAAGAAATTGACTTAGGAGTCCAAGAAGTGCACCGAACCCCAATATATAGGAACCCTAAGAGGACCACACCGAGGCACATCATAATTAAAATGCCAAGAGCAAAAGACAAAGAGAGAATATTAAAAGCAGCAAGAGAGAAACAGTTTGTTACCTATAAGGGAGCACCCACACGACTGTCAGCGGATTTCTCAACAGAAACGATGCAGGCCAGACGCGAGTGGCAAGAAATATTCAAAGTGATGAACAGCAAGAATCTACAACCAAGATTACTCTATCCAGCAAAGCTATCATTCAGAATTGAAGGTCAGATGAAGTGCTTCGCAGATAAGAAAAAGCTAAAGGAGTTCATCACCACCAAACCAACATTATATGAAATGCTGAAAGATATTCTTTAAGAAGAGGAAGAAGAAAAAGGTAAAGATGAAAATTATGAACAACAAATACACATCTATCAACAAATGAACATAAAAATAAAGTGAATTGATAGGCTGTTGAACAGGATAGACTGGTGAATATAAAAGGGACATGGACATAGAGAGGGAATGGACTGACAATTCTCGGGGAGAAAAGGGTTGTGGGAAGTGCAGCAAGAGACTGGACAAAAATCTAGCAACAATGGGAGAGGACAGTGGGGAGGGGGAGGTGAGGGTGGAGGGTGGGATAGGTACAGGGTGGAGGGAAGCTATAGGGGGATAAAAAGGGGAAACAATGTAATTAATAAACTGAACAATAAAGAAAAAATTAAAAAAAATAAAAAAAACTTTTATGAATATAGTAATTTTCTTCCCTCCACAAAAAAAAAAAAAAAAAAAAAATTGCTCGGTAGTTTCTCGTCTGCGCTTTAAATGCAATAATCATTCTTCAGAGATGAAAAGTAAAGACAAAATTCTCCTTCTCCCAAGTCTTTTGCTCAAAGCAATTAGCACCCTTAGAATGCCTTCCTGCTTGGTGCCCTTCAACTGCTGATCCTCCCAGGCTCAATGTTCATATCAAGTCCTTTCCTACTTGTGATAGTCCTTCCTGACCTTCCTCCATTTCTCCATCTAGCAAATACTGATTTGTACTCTGTGCCAGATCTTGAGCCAAAAATTGAGGGTGTAACACGGAGGAAAATAATAGTTGATACCCGCCTGGGTTCCTGGAATCTGGTATTATGTCTTTTGGACTATTTTTATTTTGAACCACAAAATAATCCACATGCTTTCATTTGATCGTTATGCAATGATTACTTACTTTGTGCCGGGTCTTGGGGGATATGAAGTATAGAGGAGACATAACTCTGGACCTTATTTTAAGAAGCTTACTCTGAGTTAGCACAGGGGATGAACAAGCAAGCATACGAAGAATTATGATGCAATGAAAACTTTGTAAGAGATAATGATATAAAGTGATGTGAAAATACAGAGAAGGATCTTTTCTGGGTTGAGGAAGAGGATGGAGAGCCTTCGCAGCATACATATAAGAGGGGTGGGGGCACTGTATCTTGATGCGAGAGGGATGGCATGAGACATGGGGAGCAAAAGCAGTGCCAGGGAGGTGGCAGAGAGGCTGGGCAGGTGGGTAGAGGCTAGGTGATGAATAACTTCTGCCCACCCTCACCATGTCCCTTGTCCAAGGCAATGGAGAAAAAGTAATGCATGGACTAAGACTAGACCAGATTTACATTATAGGAGAATAGGACTATAACAAGTGAAGACATTAGTAAAATAGTTAAAAAGATAGTATAATTCTGTAAGTAGCTAATGGGGAGGAAAAAAACATTCAAGAAATACTCAGAAAACTGATGGAAATTAGGACAGAGTCCATATGAGAGATGCAGGAGAAAGGTGATATATGGAGAGACCTATGTCCTTATCCACACTTTACATTTCTTCATAGTGGGTACCAAGTTTCAAATATCTTTTTTAAATATATATATATATTTTATTGATTTTTTACAGAGCGGAAGAGAGAGGGATAGAAAGTCAGAAACATCGATCAGCTGCCTCTTGCACGCCCCCCACGGGGGATGTGCCCGCAGCAAAGGTACATGCCCTTGACCGGAATCGAACCCGGGACCCTTCAGTCCGCAGTCCGACGCTCTATCCACTGAGCCAAACCGGTTAAGGCAAGTTTCAAACGTCTTACCTACTAAAGTAGATGTACAACCCATAGGAGAGGCCTTCAATAAAATGCAACCAGCTGAACATTTTAGAAAAAAAACAAAAAACAGCAAAACTTTTATTTGACCTGGTTTAAGCAAAGTCTATGGAAAAAGCAAAAGAACTAAGATATGGTAAAATAAAAATAATGAGGACAGTCAAGTCTACTAATTAGATATTGAATAATATCACCTCCAAATGGCTGAAATTTTATTTTCACTGGGAAAGAAATTATTCCCTGGGAAGTTTATACCTCCTTCTTTATTTTCAGCCCCAGAATGTACACATTAAAAACGCTCTGGTAAGCTTTTGGGGACGTGCAATGTACAACACCATATATGTCCCAAATGTCTTACTATGGAAGTTACTAAGTAAAACAGGAAAGATTTCTGTGACACTGCAATTATCGGAAGTAAATTCAATTAGGAATCTCTAAACCCCCTAAGTTTGTGCACTCTGCTGCAATTGTCGGCCTGTCCTATAAGTTAGACACTATACTCAGGATCTCAGGAGACAGACAGTACACAAGAGAAATAAAGGCCCACTGAATGCTCACATTACAACAGTTTACTCCAACCTAAGTGGCCCCAAACAATCTTCTTTGCCCAGTTACCTTCCTTTTCCCTGAACAAATCTTAAACAAATTACCCAGAAAATTCTGAGTCTCTGTTTCCTTGATTGCTAAAATGGGGGTAGAAATAGTTCTTACTTCATAGGGTTAATATAAGGATTAAGTAAGTCAATGTGTCTAAAGTATTTGGAAAACCATTAAGTGTTCAATATTTCTTATTATTTTTAATAAGAGATCCCCATGAATTCATGCACCAGTGGAGGTCCTTCAGCCTGGCCCATGGGATCAGGCTCTCTGACATCCCCTGAGGGCTCCCAGATTGCCAGAGGGTGCAGGCCAGGCCACGGGACCCCACCGGTGCACGATCAGGGCTGGGGAGGGAACTGAGAGGTTGGCCAGCTAGAGAGGGACCACAGGAGGGCTCCAGGGAATGTCTAGCCCTTCTCAGTCCTGACTGGCCGGACCCCAACAGCAAGCTAATCTATCAGTTGGAGCATCTGCCCCCTGGTGGTCAGTACACATCGTAGTGAGCAGTTGAATGGCCTTAGCATATCATTAGCATATTATGTATTGATTGGTTGAACGGATGACTAGACATGTAGCATATCAGGCTTTTATTATATAGAATGATGAACCTAATCCTATGATAAAGTCCAAAGAATGTCTCAAGACTATTTTGTGAGAAATCTCTAACTGGAAACCAAACCACCATTATTGCCAGCAGCCTATAGGCTTCACACCTGTGTCAAGGATGGACTATCCATGGAGTTCCAGAAAAGAAATCATAATGTCCAAAGGAGGCCTGAAGAATGGACACGCACTGGCCTGGTAGCCTGGCCTACTCCTGCCAAGCACATGGCCTAATTTCTCACACACCCAGGCTCTCAGCTTACATGTTCTCAACATAGCCTGCCACCTTTCCCCTCAGCCCCACAACCCCCCTGACAGTTTGTTGTTCTCTGTCTATGGCTCTGATTCCATTTTGTTTGTTGCTTTATTTTGTTCATTAGATTTCACATATGAGTGAAATCCTATGGTACTTGTCTTTCTCTGGACATAATATACAGATAATGCACTATCGAATTGAATATCTGAAACCTATATTAATTTTATTAACCAATGTCACCCCCAATAAATTTTTTAAAAATAGCCGAGACCGGTTTGGCTCAGCGTCGGACTGCGGACTGAAGGGTCCCGGTTCGATTCCAGCAAGGGCATGTACCTTGGCTGTGGGCACATCCCGGGTGGGGGGTGTGCAAGAGGCAGCTGATCGATGTCTCTCTCATCGATGTTTCTGACTTTCTATCCCTCTCCCTTCCGCTCTGTAAAAAATCAATAAAATATATTTTTTTAAAAAAATTTTTTTTAATAGTCTGTACAAAGATAAAAGGGAAAAAACAAAGCCTGTCAATTTCATCTGTCTCACAAGGTTCATATGAGCATCAAATGGGAGGAGAAAGAAATGCAATTTCCTAAGACCTTGTTCTCAGTTCTCTTACTAGGCTGGCCACAGAGAAGGGGATAAAAGGAAGGCTCAGAACAGTCTGCCTAACATCCACAAATAAGCATAATAATGCACATGCACGCAGTGAGTCTGATGCTTGTAAAATGAGCTTTACGTGGAAATTACTGCATTAATCTAAGATTAGGTTCACACCAAAAAACACGAGAAACAAAGATGTCATTAAATGGGAAAGATGGTCCAGACCTCCTTGAATTAAGCATATAGTACAAAACCAATCTTTCCCCCATGTAGTTGTCCTCCTATTATCATGTGGTTAGTTTTTCTGCCCCCAAATTCTGAAGGCCATGCCCATTCCATCTTCGGACAGGTGGGATGCAGGAAGAAGACCTGCGTGGGCTGAAGCATCGCAGGTTATTCTCAGTGAGTGGTCTTACAGCCCAGCCTCATTTCTCCCCAAACGCAATACCAGTCAGTTTCTCTCCGAAGCACCTTATCTTATCTATCCAAGTATCTTCTTCTGTTGCCCTGGTGAAACAAAGTTTTTGATCTGAGGAGCAGATCTGTTTACTTTCTTTTAAACTTCACCACCTGTTTTAGCCATTCTTTATGCATAAACTGTCAATCTCCTGCTGCAGCACCATGAAAACGCAAATTCCACATTGTCTATCAAGTTTTGCTCACCACCCCAAACACCATCTCCAGGGTCCTCCTCCTTTCTTACTTCCTGTTCTTTTGGTGTTATCACATATTGTCCAAAACAATATTCAGCCTAACATCCCCTGTGTATCCGAATCAAAGGTGGCAGGGGTATAGTTGTTTAAAATAGAGATTCCCGTACTCTAGCCCCAAGAAATTCCAATTGGAAAGGTGTGGCCAGAGAACTACATTCGAACCAGCACTCTAGGAGATTTTGTCTCAGGTGGGAAGAAGGTCCTACTCAGATTTGCCTCAGAAGTACTTTGTACAACACAAATACTATGTTGAGTGGGGGGAAATTCTAGGGTCCAGCTTTCTATTATTTTAGGAAATGCATCTAAAGTCTAGATTGGCTTCTTTTACAAAGTTTCTGATGCAAAAATTATTTCATTTGCAGCTTGTTCAGATATTTTTTAAAAGGCGAGGGGGTTGAAAATTACTCTTCCCATTCAGTGCTGCTTATAAAATAAAATCAGGGTTTCAAAATCTAGATTACTTAGATAGTATTCTAAACTGAAGTCCATAATTTGTGTTTGTAGAAAAAAATTAATGTGATTAAATGAGGTTCAAAACAAAATTGTAAAGGGAGATTGACTAACTTCCAGGATACCCTTCAGAAATGCAGTCACACTCCAAAAACACTGTCCCCAAAGGGAAGTCCACAAGAAGGAGCAAGCCCATCCACACCGAGTGATGCCCAACACTGAAACCAGTTTTTATTACAAGAGGCTATGTTACATGTACTTTGATAGCCTCCTTAAATCCTCTGGGAAGAGTATATGAGTTTATTGAGTTTATAAACTGAAAATCAGGCAGTGGTGTGCTAGAGTAACCAGTATTTTCTGCCCCTTACACTTCTCTTCCACCCCACTGGGACCACTCGATCAGAGGCTAATAAGCTCCCTTCTGCCAACCAGGCTGAGCCCTGGCCCCAGGAGACTAAAGCTGCACCCGGTTGGGGAAGGGAGTGGAGGAGATTGCTGGGAATACCTAAGTGGACTCTAATTAATTAGTACCAAATTATAGCCTCTCTATAAACAGACTACAAGTCTATTTTCAGCATCAAGAAATAGTTTTTTTTTTTCCATGTTCATTTACCTACTCAACAAATTATTTCTTTAGAACCTGCTTTGTATAATGTATCTTTCCTTACCCCCTCAAGGGTTTTAGGATCGATACTAAAATCCAACTCCACCCACCCCTCCCTATAGGAGAACCATATCCTGCCTTATTCTCCTAATACCTGATGCTATGTCTTGATAACTGGTCCAACAAGCTAGCTCCTCTGAGTCAGTCACCTGTGCACGGTCTGCATGAATCTGTGTACTCTCTTTTGCTAAATGCCCATCACTCCTCAGGCCACCACTAGGACATGCCTTTGTGTAACCTGGTGCCTCTTACCTGCCACCATTCTTTCCTCTGTGTCCCTTCTTCCCTAGAGCAGGGCCTATGGACTGTGACAGAAGGAAAGTCTCCTGTCCAGTGCTCACCTACCTCAGTCTTCCCCAATCTGGTTGACTCTTTTAGTCGCCATTATGTCATCTGAGTCATTGCACTGAGATCTAAGAAATGTGTCCTGCTTGTATTCACATTTGAAAGGAACCAATGAATTGCTGCAGATCTTTAGTTAGTAAAACCTCACCCCCGAGCCCCAGGTCAAATGGACCAATACAGCTGCATAAAGCAGTGGGATGGGGGACAGAAGCATCAGCTGATTTCCTGAAGACAATGGCAGGGAAGCACAGCCAACATGACTTCAGGGATCTGATTCAGTCTGTCCTTTTGCTCACAATGATCTGTTCCTCACCTTCCCCGGCTTCTTGTTCAGGACAAGTGTCTACTGGCTATTGTCCCTTCTAACCTCCCAGGCACTGGAATCTCCTCCTCTGAGTCATACAGACTGTAACTGACCATCCTCTGGGCCCAGCATGTTCTTTTCCACGTGCGTGCTGCTCATCCAACAATCAGCCAGCTTGCCAGGAAATTTGTTTACAGTGGCAAAGCTAGGAAACAAAAGACGTCTGGGCTCCAGAACAGAGGACAGCCTCGGGATCCCAGAGAGAGATTATGAATTTTAATTCTCAATTGCAGCACAGATGCACCCAGGCAAGAACATGAGAAAAGACTAATCAAGAAAGAAACCAGCGGGGGGCATCGGTGCTGTGGCTCAGTGACAGCACTCTAAACTTAGCACAGCCAAGCTTAATGGCCTCCTTATCTCCTCTCCTGCCATTAAAGGTGCCCTGGAAACAAGCTACCCAAAGATATTGCGGCAGTTATCACAGTGTGCAAATTGGCAGGCGATATTCTCAAAGTGCACTAGGCCAAGAGCTCAGGATTTCCTGCGCACCCTTTACCAGACTGAGTGCAGTTATAAGAGGGGCAAGGGCGGAGGTACAAGCAATAAATAATGCATGAGAACGACAGGTGCGCGAAGCCTTATTCCTCCCTGTCACACTAATGCATTCCTACGCCTGGCACTGGCTATAATGTGACTGGACTGGCTCAATGCGATTGGACTTGCTACTCTGTGGGTCTGCAATAGTTGAGGAAGAACCTGTACCTCTGATCCAGTGCTTAGCCTCTTGCCGGCAGTTCTGTCCACTCTGCATTGCAACCCCCTCCCAGGGCTCTCCCCTGCAGACCTTTTAAAACTTGGCTGATGCAATCACAGCATTTGAAAGGCCACGAAAGACAAACAGAACTGATGTGTGTGGTTAAATACTTGCTCGGTTCGTAAGACCCCAAGTGTGCAACCTTGCAAAGCTTATTTGCAATTAAATTAGATGCCTTTCCTTATTCCCAACTCTTCAGATTAGTGATGTCACCGTAAACCATTCAGGTGACCTCCTGGACTCCAGCTGTCCCAGAAAGAGTTTAAGAACATTTGAAACTAGAAAAAGGATAAAGGACTTAAAAGATTCCCTAAACGCATCCATCCTCGGGGAATGCATGACATCATATATATAGTTGTGTTTCATGTATTCACAACTATAAACTTACTTTGCCCCACCCTGTATTAGATTTTCTTTAAGAATTTCTGAATTGAAAGTTCAGCTAAGCCCTGAAACAGATTCAGGACCTAAAGACTAACTGAAGGTGTGAATATGTTCTTTGAACCAAATCTGGACAAGACCATCCTTTCTCCACAACGCAGTCTGTCAGGTGGTTGAAATGAGGACTCTCCTGCATTTAGGTCCCTTTCAGATCTGAAATTCCATGATGCTCCCGAAGGGAACCCACGTTTTGCCACCTGAAGCTGCTTTAAGGAATACTGATGATTAAGACTCAGAGATGGAGCCTCTGACCTGCCTCCTTTCCGGCCCAAGAGAGTCAGACACAGAAATCTGCTTCCAGAGGAAGCAATTAGCATGTTTACCTTAGCCTAACGTGCATTAGGTATGATAAACAGACAGAGGGCTTCGGACAGTGTTACACAGGCCATTGTTTCTGAGTAGTCTAGCAAGGACTTGCCTGCCCTGGGTGTTCTACTCTTCCTCAATTACCTTTAAAATGCCCGTTCTCTCTTCTGAAATCTAAGGCCCCATCACTCCTCTTTTCTCCTTAGTCCAAAATCTGTTAAATATCTCATGTTGCCTCGCTGAGTTGGGAACTGTCATGCTTATATGAATTCTCCATTTGCATGTATTAAGACTTGACTTTCTCCTATTAATCTCTCTCTATTAATTTGATTATGAGCCCAGCCTAGAAGAACTTAGAAGATGGGAGAAAAGTACTAATATTTTTTTAGCCTCCACACTTCCTAGCCAATGCAGGTGTCTGGCTAAAACATGTTCACGCACCAGAACCCTCACTTCTGCTATTACCACTCTAGCAAACACAGAGCACCAAGTATCACATTAGTCTTGCCTATCCTTTCTCCTGCTGCCATTCCTCAAGCAGCTTCAAAATACCTCCGGGTGCCATTCAGCTCCTGCATTCACAAACAAGGCATCATCATTCCTGGATGTACCATCAACCTCGGAAGATCCATGGCTATGCAGGATGGCGCTGGTACCTAAGGCAGCACCGTGAAAGTAAATCTCTTCTGCTGTCCGTGTGGGACGGCACAGCCTGGGAATCACAGCTGAAGCCTTTCCCAGACATGAATATATTGCTGATAGCAGATCAGAGTGTCTCAAACACGGAACGGGTTGGAAGGTATTACCATTCCACAGCCCTACACATTGCCAGTGGCCGGTGCCAAGCTCCAGCAAACCATCTGCCAAGTGTCATCCAGTTTAGCCAAAGGAAGGAGGACTGAGCTCTGGGCCCAGTTCCATGCATCAGCATCCAAGGTCCACAAGTCATCACAAGCAGCAAGCTCCAACAGTTGCTGGGACTCCATGAGCAAATCCTTCCCACTGCCCTGTGCTTTTGGAATTGACTGGGAACAGGGTATTCTCTTGTCCGTGGGGGCCTGGCAATTTAGCACAGGAACCTACCAATGAGAAGCCACTTTCCTGGCCCCGCACTTTGATTCCACTAGAACTGTATCACCATTTAGTCCATTAACTCTTTTTTTCTCCTCATGCTTTATATTTTTTATTACGGTATTACAAATGTGTCCTTATCCCCTCATTGTCCTCTCATTCCCCAAGTCCTGCCCTCACCCGCACCTCCTGATGTCTGTGTCCATCGCTTATGCTTATATGCACACATACAAGTCCTTTGATTAATCTCTGCCACTTATCCTCACCCTCCCCTACCTTCCCTCTGAGGTTTGTGCATCTGATCGATGCTTCTCTGTCTCTAGATCTGTTTTTGTTCAACAGGTTATGTTGTTCATTATAATCCACAAATGAGTGAGATCATGTGATACTTATCTATCACTGACTAGATTATTTCACTTAGCATTATGCTCTCCAGCTCCATCCATGCTGTTGCAAATGGCAGTTCTTTTCTTTTTACTGCAGCATAGTATTCTATTGTGTCTCACTCCTGTCAGAATGGCTATCATCAACAAATCAACAAATGACAAATGCTGGCGAGGATGCAGAGAAAAAGGAATCCTTGTGCACTGCTGGTGGGATCGCAGATTGGTACACCCACTGTGAAGAACAGTATGGTGTTTCCTCAAAAAACAAACACACAAAAAAACTAAATATGGAACTTCCATTTAACCCAGTGATCCCACTTCTAGGAATATATCCCAAGAAACCAGAAACACCAATTAGAAAAGATATATGCACCCCTATGTTCAAATCAGCACAACTCACCAAAGCTAATATTTGGAAACAGCCTAAGTGACCATCAGCAGATGAGTAGTCCATTAACTCTTGCTTCTTGAGTAGCTACATCACAAATACCCCAACTCTTGGCCTTAAAACTTGAGCAACCATACATACATGATTTCGAAAAAGGAAAATATACATCACACAATGGGAAACAGAAGCTACTACAGAAGCTGGTGCACGAAAACCCCAAGAGAAGCATGAGGTTTTCTAAACACAGAGCTAGAGGAAAGGCAACTCCTCCTTGTTGGCATGAGTTCCCCCAACTCGCGCATACTCCACTTAACACCCTAGTAAGAATCCACTTCAATGAGGCAACCTCGCTGAGCTGGCTTCTAGTTTCCCTGGTCATTTCAGTGCCACTGCGGAAAGCACTTGTCACGTCTTTACAAATAAATGCCCTGTCTCTCAACAAATAAGTATTTCCTGGGTAAATCCCACTGAGAGTGAGCTCCAGAAAAAGCAGTGCTTGCAAAACATCTCATGTTCATTTTTCAGAATTCAAAATGAAGTGACTAAGCCCTGATATACAATAAAAATGATTAAATGCAAACACTACCGAGCCTCTGTAATAAATATTTTATACATTAATATGTTTCCAAAAGTCTTATTTCATTTTACTGCTTTTTTGTATGGCATTCTTCCATTTTTTTGTACATGCAATGAAATAATCTTCCATTTAAAAAAAAGTAGGCATTTCTGGCTCATTTTAAATAAGCAAATGGATAATTATTGTGCTATTAATTTGCTATGTTGACTGTTCAAATTGCTAACTCCTCTTTCCATAATTAGAGATGGTTCATTCTTTCCCAAGGAAAATGCAAAATTTCCCTCCAAAATTAACTGCTTCCTCCCTCATGTCCAAGATATACAATCCAGCCCTGGTCAGTGTGGCTGAGCATCAATCCATGCACCAAAAGGTTGCCAGTTTGATTCCTGATCAGGTTGTAGGTTCGATCCCCAGTAGGAGCCTTACAGAAAGCAGAACAATGTTTCTCTCTCCTCTATCTCTTTTCCTTTCTAAAACCAATACAAAAGTATTTTTAAAAAGATACACAATCCAGGTACTCTGTCCTATGATTCATTTATAAAATAAGCTCTAGCACCTTGATGTAAAAATATTCAGTACATTGCCTACTTAATGCTCATTCAATGTCAAAATGCACCAAAATTCCTTCCCTCTTCTAGGAAAACTCACTGTAGGGGTCACCTGAATACCTCGTACAGTAATGACAGGGCACCTGGTGTCAGCAATGCTGCCGTCTCCTCGAGAGACTTCGGGGTGCTTCCACAATCTCCTTCTCCCATTGCCATTTGCTGTTTACTGAGAAGAGGAAAACTATCGCCTTCCAGGGACTTCTCAGTCGACATGTTATGAACAGTTTAAGTTACTTCATAATACCCTTGACTTAGTGGAGCAGAAAGAAATCCTTTTCTAAACTATGGATAACTCTTTGGGATGGACCTTTTACGAAGGCTCTGTAATGGTTAGCCAAAGAGGCACCATGGCCATTAGACACACGCCTGGAAGCTTCTGTTACATGGGAAATGGTGAGTGGAATAAGGAGGCAATGACACTATCCCCAGGGATCCTGCCGATGTGCAAAGTTCCTGACCCTGTCATCACACAGCAAAGGAAGATGTCTGTAGATTTCACAGTTCAAACAGGAACTTCTCTACTCCCCTCTCCAGGGGTGCCTGCCTCCCCTCTCCTCATTGTGTATGTAAGAAAGATGTCACTACTTCACAGACTTAACTGGAAAGTAGTAGAAAACCCTGTCAACTACATTTGCAGAATCCTGACGGAAATCCTCAGACATGCAGCACCCGGGCAGGGGCTCAGGTGGCCCTGCACCTCACCCTCTCACCAGGCCTTTGCCTGAAGCCAAAAGCAGGTAAGGTGTGCGAGGTTGAGGGATTCCTCCAGGCACATCCTCCTTCCTCTTATTCTGTCGCCCACAGACTTTCCTGACATTAGATAATGAGGCTAAAGCTCAAGAGGAAAAGTCACTACACAGGCACCACCTTCTTTATTTGGACAGAAATGAACTGGAACAGGAGTGAGAGGCAGCAGAATCCCTCAACCGAGCCAGAGAGGCATTTCTCCGTATTGCAGCCAGGCACCTGTCACCCACGCCTACCTCCAGCCCCCGGGGGTCCTCAGGGTGGACGCCAGCAAACTCCTTTCAGAAAGAGGTCACCATTCCTTTCCATGAACCACATGTGGGCCGAGTCTCTGCATCGCAGAGTGAAAAGCTATCAGCAAGCTATGAGTCAGCCCGCTTCTGTCATGGCCCATGTGCAAAAGATGGCCCTTCATATAGATACTCTCCATGCAGCTCAGGTGCCATTGCTAACCTCCATCAGCTCTCATCCCCCTGCCCACAGTCTTAAGAGTCATTCTCCACAGGACTGCCACATGTATCCTTCCAAAAAGCAAATATGATCACGTGCTATTCCTCATCTACAACATGAAGTACCCAGGATCCTTGAGGATATGGGGCATGCCTACCTCCACATGTCCTCACATGCTGACCTAATCTCAGCATTCTTGTACCCCTATGCCAAGTTTCTTGGGACCTCAGGGCCTCTCTCGAGTTACTTTCCCTGCATGCTACTTTCTCTGCCCAATACATCCTTTCCTAATACATTTGTTCGAATTGCTCCAACTCATGTCCCCCTTTAGAAACCGTGCAGAGCTAAGTGCCACCCTCACTCACTGTGTTGTCTGCAATGAAGAAAACACTTAGGGTAGCTACTTAGGAGACCTTCCAATAGTCTAGAGCAGTGGTTCTCAACCTTTTTAATGTCGTGACCCTTTAATACAGTTCCTCATGTTGCGGTGATGCCCAATCATAAAATTATTTTTGCTGCTACTTCAAAACTGTAATTTTGCTACTGTTATGAATCGTAATGTAAATATCTGTGTTTTCCGATGGCCTCTTAGACTCCACAGCAGCAGTTCTCAACCTGTGGGTCGCAACCCATAGGTTGAGAACTGCTGCTGTAGAGCCTCATGTTAGCATTTCCTATGCTTGTACTTAGACGGTGCTTTTACAAATGTTAACTAGAAGAAAAATGACTGAACCAATGAAGATGGGAATTCTGTCAAAGATTTTCTTTGACAGAAAATCTGCCTGAATGGGAAGGATCAGAGCATTCTATATTGGCCCCTCTTGCCCTTTTGCCAAGAGGGACCCTCTTCTTACTATCCGAATACACAGCTGATGCCTGAGCTTTCAGTTCAAGCTGTGGCTGAAGCCTCTGGGCAGCTGGCACCATGGATCTGTCTCTCGACATATGGTGTGAGCTGGGCCCTCTCTGGAGAAGAAACCTGGGTCCCCCGAGATATGTGATCAGTACCGGGACCCCGCCAGCAGGCGAGGGGACCCCAAGGCAGGTGCTGGACGTGGAGGCCACGGGGGCATAGACTACAAAGGAGACAGAATTGAACCTCACATCACCCTGTTTGGCCCTGGAGGATGGCTGGTTAGCCAGAGACGGGTAAGATTCCTCAGGGAAGGAACAACCTAAGACAGGCACAGTCGCAGAGGGGCCAACAAGAGAGAACTAAAAGGTCAACAGAGGTGGGGCACAGACCCTCATCCATAAACCTTGCAGGGGCTTGAATTCTCACCCCTCCTAAGGGAAGTCTCCTGCCCCCACGACTGCTTCGCCTCCCACGCAAAACTCAGACCGGGACCCAGGTTGTAGACAGAGACTCGGCCAGCAATAGCTGCTCTATATCTAAATTCAATCTAGTATCAGGAATGCTGAGGACCCACTCAAAAATGCAAATATTCCTTTCCACTAGTATTTACAGGGTAAACTAAGATTTTTGCTTGAGTATTAAAATTGATAGTAAAATAGTAATCAAGTTTTCAGATTAATTTAAATTGGCCAAGTGAAATAAGTGAATACTCAAGAAAATTTAAGTGTACTGGACAAAAAGCTGTTCCTAAAACATTAACTAAAATATCTATTAGTAGTTCATCTCACTGTAAAATTGCCTAACATCCAAAAAACCTAAAGCAGTCATATTTGTGTGCAAAAATTAAAATTTAAAATTACCAAGACTGCAAGATAAAATTTCCAAAAGCCCCCATTAATCAAAAAGGGGGGGGGGGCAGTAGGGTAATATCATGTAAGGAAAAATATCATGTAAGTAAATAATACATCTAGAAAATTCTTACTCCAGAAAAGTAAATTCCATTTGTAAAACCAACTGCAGGACACCCATGAAAAAACACACATGGTGTCAAAATAAGCCGAAGGAAAATCATTTAGGCAAAAATAAAAAAGAATCCCAAGTCTATTTTGCAGAGAGGATACCTTTGTTAACTTTTGGTCGAGAATGTGTTTGTGTGTTTGCAGAGAACAACTCCAAGACCATGTGGGTTCCTGTGACAGTGAGGAACTGACGGGTCTGTTCCAGCCACGAGGATGGTCCAGAGATGGGGGACGCTGACGACACCTTGCCATGCTAGCAATCGGCAGCTGTGCATGGCTGCAGGCGGCCTAGGACCATACCAGAAAGGATGGATCTTGCATTGCCACGATGTGTCCACCTTCTGGATACCATTGCTGACATGTACACATGAAGAACTATTTGATATTGAAACTGGGACTCAGAACAGTTGGACGTTGAAACTGACACTCAAACATTTTTTTGTTCTTATACATTTGTTTCTAGTATGCAGAGGCAAGATGTTTTTGAAGAAAAGAAACAGGGGGGAGTGACTGATATAGAGGCAGGGTGGCCTTGAACAGGCTGTCAAGCTACAGGGGGAAGGGTGGGGTGGATGGGAGGCGGATGCTGGGGGAGATCAACCGAAGGACTTGTATGCATGCATATGAGCATAACCAATGAATGAAAGACACTGGGGCGGGGAGGGGGGTAGGTGGGGACATGTGCTGGGGGTAAGGGAGGCTGGGGGGATGACATTGGGGGGGGGAGGAAAACATATGTACTACTATTAAATATAAGTTATATTGTAAATAAAATAAAATAAAAAAGAGGAAGAAAAAAAAAGAAAATCTGCCTGGCCATAGGACTTCTGGCATTTATGCTTGAAAAATGAGTAGGAGACCAACTGGTGTGGCTCTTACCCACGAACCAGGAGGTCATGATTTGATTCCCTGTCAGGGCACATGCCCAGGTTTTAGACTTAATTCTCATTAGGGATCAGAAAACTCTAAATGCAATATATGAAGCAATCTATACTAATAAATGCCTAGGTGGTCCTCACGCCCTCATGTCAACACAAGATGGCCAGCACAAGATGGCTGATGGGGGTGGGGGGAGTTGGAGACAAGATCAGGCAGGCAAGGGAGGGCATTTGGGGTCAAACAGGCTGGCAGGGGAGTGCACTTGGGGGTGACCAGGCCTTTAGGGGAGAGCATTTGGGGACCATGAGGCCAGCAAGAGAGGGCATTTGGGGGCCATCCAGCTAGCAGGGGAGGGCAGTTGGGGACAAGATCAGGCTAGCAGGGTAGGACAGTTGGGGCTGACCAGGCCTGCAGAGAAGCGTGGTTTTGGGCGATTAGGCCAGTAGGGGAGTGCATTTGGGGGCAATTAGGCCAGCAGGGGAGGACAGTTGGGGACATGATCAAGCTGGCAAGGAAGGGCATTTGGGGTCAAACAGGCTGGCAGGAGAGGGCGGTTGGGGGTGGAGGGCAGTTAGGGACAATCAGGCTGGCAGGGGAGGGCAGTTGGGGGTGAGATCAGCCAGCAAAGAAGGGCATTTCGGGGTGACCAGCTCGGTAGGGGAGAGCATTTGGAGGTGACCAGGCAGGCAGGGGAGGGCAGTTGGTGGTGACTGGGCAGGCAGGGGAGGGCAGTTAGAGGCCATTGGGCTGGCATGGGAGGCCAGTGAACACATACCAGTGAGACCTCAGATTTTTTCCATAAGAGCTGGAACTATGATCAAATCCAAAACAGCTTGAACAACAAAGGTGGGGTGAGTCATATTAACAATCCATGACAAGACTTCATCCACAAATAAATTAACTTCAAGATCCAACTACATCAAGAGAACCCAAATAGGTCAAGTAGGAAGCTCCACTAGATCACCAAGCCCAGGTTACCTGAGAGACTGCACCACTAGTAACCCCTCCCCCAAAGAACTTGGGTAGCAAAGCAGTTGAATATAAGACACAAACAATTAAAACATTACAGCAAAAAATGGGGAGATAAAAAGAAAATCCCAAAGAAAAGAAAAACAGAAATCACCACAAGGAGGATTAAATGAAATGGAGGCAAGTAATATGTCAGAGAAAGAATTCAGAGTAACGGTTATAAGGATGCTCAAACGGCTGGAGACAAATACAACTCAATGAGAATTAAAAGGAGCTTAACGAGAATGTCACTAACATGAAATGGAACAAAGGAAATGAAGAATGACATATCTTCAATTTTAAAAAAAAATGTAAGGCTTAAACAGTAGACTAGATGAGGCTGAGGACCACATCAGCAATGAGGAAATCCTAAGGGAACACTGGGACAACACGAAATGAAACATCATCTGCATAATTGGGGTACCAGAAGAAGAATAACTGGAGCAAGAAATAGAAAACCTGTTTGAAGAATAATGGTAGAAAATTTCCCTGATGCTAACAATAAAAAAACCCACACAAGTCCAAGAAGCACACAGAGTCCCAAAACGAGATGAACCCAAAAAGACCCAACACCAAGACACATAATTAAACCAGCAAACATCAACAACAAAATAAGAATCTTAAAGGCTGCCAGAGACACACAGAAAGTTACCTATAAGAGATCCCCCATTAGACTATCAACCGATTTCTCAACAGTAACATACCAGGCCAGAAGGGAATAGAATGAAATATACAAAATGATGCAAAGCAAGGGGCTGAAGCCAAGAATACTATACCCAGCAAGGCTATCATTCAAAATTGAAGGTAGAAGCAGGAGCTTCACAGACAAAAAAAAAAAGGCTATTGGGAGTTTATTACCACCAAGCCAACAATGCAAAAAATGCTAAAGGAACTGCTTTAAAAACAAAAACAAAAAGGCAAGAAGGAACACAAACATAAAGAATAAAAATGGCAACAAACAAGTACTTATCTTATATAATAAAAGGCTAATATGCAAATCGACCTAACGGCAGAACAATTGGTCGCTATGACACACTGATCACCAGGGGCAAATGCTCAATACAGGAGCTGCCACCTGTGGTCAGTGTGCTCTCACAGGGCGAGTGCCACTCAGCCAGAAGCTGGGCTCACAGCTGGCAAATGCAGCAGCAGTGGCGGGAGCCTCCCCACCTATGCGGCAGCATTAAGGATGTCCACCTGACAGCTTAGGCCCACTCCCCATGATGAGTAGACCTAAGCCATCAGTTGGACATCCCCCAAGGGCTCCTGGACTGCAAGAAGGCAGAGGCCAGGCTGAGGAACCCTTCTCCCCCATCAAGTACATGAGTTCCATGCACCAGGCCTCTAGTCAATAATAATGTTAAATGTAAATGGATTAAATGCTCCAATCAAAAGACATAGGGTAGCTGAATGGATAAGAAAATATGACCCATATACTTGCTGTTTGCAAGAGATACACCTCAAAATAAAGGTTTTACACAGATTGATAGTGAAGGGATGGAAAAATATTTTTCACACAAATGAAAATGAGATAAAAGCTGGGGTTGCAATATTTATAGCTGACAAAATAGACCTCAAAGTAAAGGCCATAACAAGAGATAAGGAGGGCCACTTCATAATACTAAAGGGAGCAATTCAACAAGAGGATATAACTCTGATAAATATATATTCACCCAACACAGGAGCACCCAAATACATAAAACAACTTCTGGAAGATATCAAGGGAGAGATTGACAGCAATACAATTATAGAAGGGGACTTGAATATCCCACTGACACCACTGGATAAATCCTCTAAACAAAAAATCAGCAAAGAAATAGCAATCATAAATGACTCACTAGATCAAAGGGACTTAATTCACATCTTCAAAACATTTCACCACAAAGCTACAGAATATACATTCTTCTCAAGTGCACATGGGATATTTTCAAAGATAGACCATACATTAGGACACAAAGTCTCCTCAAATTCAAGAAGATAGAAATCAAGCATCTTCTCAGATCACAATGGCATAAAATCTGAAATCAAATACAGTAAAAACAATGAAAAAAATCAAACACTTGGAGGCTACATAGCATGCTAAGTACTGGTGAGGATGTGGAGAAAAAGGAACCCTCGTGCACTGCTGGTGGGAATGCAGACTGGTGCAGCCACTGTGGAGAACAGTATGGAGTTTCATCAAAAAACTGAAAACAGAACTCCCATTTGACCCAGTGATCTCATTTCTAGGAATATATCCCAAGAAACTAGAAACACCAATCATAAAGGATATATGCACCCCTATGTTCATAGCAGCACAATTTATAATAGCTAAGATTTGGAAACAGCCTAAATGCCTATCAGCAGAGGAGTGGACTAAAAAACTATAGTACATCTACACAATGGAATACTACACTGCTGTACTAGTAAAAAGGAAGGAACTCCTACTATTTGCAACAGCATGGATGGAGCTGGAGAGCATTATGTAGGCAAAATAAGTCAGTCGGAGACAGATAAATATCACATGATCTCACTCATTTGTGGATTATAATGAACAACATAAACTGATAAATCAGATCTAGAGACAGAGCATCAATCAGATGCTCAAACCTCAGAGGGTAGGTAGGGAAGGGTGGGGATAAAGGGGAGAGATCAACCAAAGAACTTGTATGCATGCATATAAGTATAACCAATGGACACAGAAACTAGGGAGGTGAGGGCATGAATGGAGAGGAGGGGCAATGGGGGGATAAGAACACATACATAATACCTTAATCAATAACAACAACAATAATAATAATAACAACAACAACAACTTGGGAGGACATGTTTCCTTCTCTATTTTCTGGAAGAAGAAAAAAAGAGAATCAGCCTTCAGCCCTGGCTGTGTGGCTCAGTTGGTTAGAGCATGCATCATTCCATGCATTTGGGAGGTAACTGACCGATGTCTCTCTCACCTCAATGTCTCTATCTCTCAGAAATCAATAAAAACATACCTTCGAGTGAAGATTTTTTTAAAATCAGCCTTGAAAGATATCTAGTGAAGTAATAGGAGAGTAAAACTAAATTCTTTTAGGTATTGTTCTTTATTATCAAATTAGGAAATTATATGAATACTTAACAAAATGATGATAACTACATAATTCCTGAAGTGTTGTCAACTTCCAAACACTGAGCTATATCACCCAACCTTTCTGGATCCTACCACTAATCTGTGTAATAACAGGTCAAATCCACCAACCCGGACTGACATAAACACACGAATACATTTATCTGCCAAGATTTTAATAATTCCTTCAGTGGAATGAAAACAGGTGAGGCAGACCTGACAGGTTGTTTCTGCACAAAATGAAACCTGACACTCACTTAGCCTGACAGTGCCATTACTGTGGGAGCATTTAGCAGACAAGATTCCTCACAGCAGTCCCACTGACAGATATGCATGTTCCACGTCGAGTATAAAATAAAAATCACCAGCAAAGCCAGTGTGGAAGGAAAATATAATAGTGCTATTTATGGTAATGAATCATCTGAACTAACCCAAGGGAATGAATGGGTGTTAACTCCATCACCTACCCACAGTCAGCCTAACATTTGCATATTCTCATTAAAATAAAAATGACTTTCCCAGTACTTTGTTAGTGAGGGGGGGAGGGTGGTGCCAATGGGAGGAGTGAGACAGCATCATTAAACATGAGGAGATTTTCCAATCACAAGCTTAGATGATGAGAACGGAATGTAACCCTGGGGTTGGAGCCGCTGGTGAGGCAAAGCGCCACCCTCTACTCTGGAGAGCACTCTCCGTGATGGATTTGATGAATCATTAATACCTATTAGCAGAGGCAGATTTACTGCGGGGATAATGAAGCTTAAGCTTTAGGGCTCTCACTTGCATGGGCGTCTTCCAAGGCCTTGGGAAGAGAACTAACAATGTGTGCCCACAGACTTACATTTTTTGAAATGCTGCAGAACTGCGATCTATTACCACTGCCATTAAGAGTGCTTCCTTCTTCTCCAATATTTCCTCCTTTTATAACCTGTCCAACACAGACACCTGCCAGGCGGTGTGGTAACATCTATGGGTATTCTGGCACCCAGCTAAGGAGCAGCTGAATTGGGAGTACATTTAGTTGGGAGTTAGCAGTACCCGTTTCTGTGCTTCCATAGGAGGTAGGTCATGACAAGGGGTCCTACTAGAGAAATGTCTTCCAGGTACAACCCTGCCACACACAGTCCCAATTCCTCTGTGTCGTGACCCGGAGACGCAGGGCCAGAGACTGCAAAATAAAGGTGGCCCATATTGCCCTGCACCATAAAAGGAATGGAGTGAGGAAGGAGAAAACAAGGCTTGAAATAAATGTTCAGAACCAGAAATCAGTCTACAGAAAAATCTTCCAAATCTTACAGAAAGATATTTACAGTGAAAGAAATGTGATTGACAGCCATGCTAAAAAATGTATATGACATTACTAATGAATTCTAAAATGCGGCTACACTAGCAATAAATACGAAGTCCAATCAACCTCAGTGGAGGGAAGACAATGAACTTCCTAAGCTCTCTGTAGGGAATACTACAAACATTGTTGTCAGGTCGAGTAATAACAGACTCTACAGCCCAAAATGTTTTTCCAAAAAAAATGAACAATGAAGGTAAATTCATTAAAATATTACATAATTCTTATGGATATTATAGGATAATGGTGGTTTTTGTCAGTTGTTTTAAAATCTATAATCTGTTGTGATTTTTCTTCTTCTAAATACTTCATTTGAAGTTAATCTTTTGTTTTTCTTTAAGAAGTCCTCCAAAATTTTATGTTTCAGGTCTCGCAAAACCAGGATCTGCAGCTGCATTTGGATCTTTGTCTTCAACATTCCATAGGATAATTAAATATCATTCCTGATATATATGTGAAAAGCCACAGAAACTTAGTGTTGGCCTGAATAGCTTGTATAAATCTTCCAAAAATATTGACTACATTAACCTGATTTGTAGTAAAAGCATAATTTAATGTAAGATTTCTTTAATTTGTATATAACACTTCAAGGGCATCAAGAGTCAAAATAGAATGAGAATTATCTTGAAATTTATTTTTAGGAAACTTGTTGCTATAGGTTTTCTGAGCCTAACAAACATCACAGGCTCTCACACTATTATCCATTTAGCCTGTTTTCCTAAACTCCGTTCAAGGAGAAATGTCTGATATTTCTAAATCCTGCTAGTTAGATTTTGGCTAATGAAGCCTATACTGTCACTGAAATTCGAGTGGGGGAGGTGGGGCAGTTCAAATTAATTCTGAATTACACCCTTGAGTGTGCCTAGTGAAATCCAGGCCTATTTGGTTGTCTTCCAAGGTCAACTATGTAAAACATAACCAGTTTTATGCTCCATGGGGGCTGTGAACACTCAATAAACCTGCTCAAAAGCCCCCTGAGCTCACCCTGGGTGCCAACATGCCTAAGCCATGCTGGCGTCTCACATCCATCCCATCTGGTCCCGCTCAGAACGAAGGCGAGGGTCTGTGCACTGTCATGAATACACCAATTACTTTCTGAAGAAGAACAAAAACTGAATGGAACAAAAGGTAGTGAAAGCAATTCAGGTGTGCGCCTTGTGTAAAAAGGCAACCAGCACTGGAAACACTATTGTTTCCCAATAGGTTTAATTAATCTTGTCACGGATCGGAGTTTTTGCTTAAAAAAAAAAAAAAGATCAGAAAAGCAGCACTTAAAGGTCTGCCCAGGGAGCTGGCTGATGCCTGTTCTGGAGCCTCGGCCAGGGCTGGTGAGAACTGGCAGGGAAGTGGGGTCTGGGGGAGGTGGGGGGAGGAGGAGGAGTTAATCTCTATTTTTAGGGCCTGCGAAAATTGTTCCATTTTAGAACAGCTTTAGCTTCTCAGTTGGAAATACCACAAACCAAGGCTGTGAGCGTACTTCATTGTCCGTGATTGCATACTCCACTATCTCTACACGGCACATTAAAAAGGTAATAAGGCTGTCCTCATGTGTACGAGCACATGGAGGCTCACAAACAGAAAAAAAATCTTCAAAGATCTTGTTCTCGGCTACTCAGTTTTTATTTAAAGCAAACAACACTCTAGCCCCCTTTAATGGCAATGATCTTTGTCCTGGTCTTCATATAACAGAGAATCCCTAATGCTCTGCTAATGTGTCTTAAGCATCCTCATATGTACAACTGGCTCACAGTCTTTCCTAATGAGGAGACATAACTAAGGTTCAGGACAGCAGCAGCCAGAGAGGCAAAGGAACAGAGAAGCTTGAGTAACAAGGGACCAGGAAGCTGCTTTGCCCACTGAAGACTCTCAGTAAAAATTCAAAGTCATGAAGCATAAATTGTAAGTGTCAAGGCTTTCTTCATTTAATATGAAGTATGGCTAATCCTCACTGGTAGCTGTGTTAGTAGAACTGTTCTCCACAGAAGAGACTGCTCCAGTAAACTGGTTCAATTCCAGGCAACTCTGACACTTCTGGCATCAGAAGGACAACTCTTCTTTCTATAGCTTATCTTTCCCTTCTCTCAGTGCTTCCTTTCTTTTTGCCCCTCTTCCTACTTCTTCAGGCTTGGTAGTGCCAGCAGAATCTAGGAGCACTGCCTGCCCTCTCCTCCCCACTGGTTCTCTAAGTCGCAATGGTTTGCACTACGGAGAAAAATAAAGGTAAGGCACAGATGTAATGCTAGCCTGGATCAGGGGATTATTATTGTGTTATTTTACATAGGCAAGTCCAGGAAGGCCTCCTTAAAGAGGTGGCATTTTACCAGAGATCTAATTTAGGTTCCAAACCATGCAAAGTTGAAAGACAAAGGGAAGGGCACAAGCAAAGGCCACGAGGCAAAAGCATACTGGGTGTGACTAAAGAATACAGGGCCTGCCTAGGGGGGTGGAAGAGAGGTAAAGAGTGCTGGGAGGTGAGGCCAGAGAGAAGGCCAGATCACAGAGGGCCTGCCTTTTCAGTCCTGTCAGAACTGAAATAAGGGAAGCCATTAGGAGGGTTGTGAACAGTCCTGCTACAGCAGAAGGACCTCACTGGTTACTGTGTGAAGAATAGGTACTCAGGAGGAAGCACACACACATGCAGGGAGTCCAGTTTGGAAGCCACTGCAATAACCCAGGAGAGAAATGATGGTGATTTAGAACAGAGTGCTCATAGGGTAGGTGGGGAAGGTGGATGGATTATGAATGTTTTGAAAGCAGAGCTAATAGGATTCAATTTCGAATATGAAATTTCAAAGTAAGACAGAATGTGAGCAAGTCAAAGGCGACTCCTAGGTTCCTGGTAAAGAAGAGATGGTTTTACTAGCTACAAAGACTGGCCAGGCAGCCAGAGGAGCAGGTAGGGGGTCGGGGAGGGAGGAGGGAGTAATAAGGGTTTGGTTTTGGACATGGTAACTTTGAAAACTGATTGGATATTCAAGAAGAAATATCAAAGAGGCAGGTAGATCAAGACTCTGGAGTTCAGGAGGGGGGCTGAAAGTTGAGAGCACAGAGATGATATTAAGATGGTATGAAGCCTGTGAGAAGTGGATAAAACCACCTCAGGAGTGAGTGACTGGAAATAGGAAAGGGGAGAGGATCAAGCACTGAAACCCTGGGCAGTCCAATGCTTATGTGTAAGTTGGGGAAGATGAAAAGAAATCAGGAAAGGGGTCTGGGAAGGAGTCTGTCATATTTTATCCTATTGGCGCAACTGTTAGGGAGAATGAATCAGTTCTCAGTTTCCAAGAGCCACATTCTCTACTGTAGGAAAAAGGCTGCTCAAGTGTCTATTGGTCCACTTATCTCACATTCCGACACAGGTTCCTGCTGTAACTAGACATAGACTCACATTCTCAAGACTCACATTCTCAAGAACACACATGCCCCCTCACACCCAGGTGGCACCTCCGAGGACCAGCCCTTTACACAGCTAGAGCACAAACTTAGGAGAACACCCTTAGGATGACACCGGCCAGGGCTCTATGGAGCCAAGAGCGACCTCAGAGCATCCTCCACTCACCGAAGATCGCAGGCAGAGTGGGGGAAGGGAATGGGAAACTCACTATGAATTTCAAGGGCCTGTCCTGACCCAATGGCACAGAATGTTTTCCCAAAGGGGACAAACCCAAAAAGTAAATGATTCTACTTGTCTCCAAACATTCAAGTTGTAAAGAATTTATTTCTTAATTGAGTCTTAGCACTTACAGAAACTAGCAAAATGCAGAAGCGCTCCTTTCAGTGTGTGGGAGTGTCAGACAAAGCTCCTGGACACCAGCTTCCCTGTGCACCAGGACTGAGTCATTCTGGGGGCTGGGCTCCCTGGAGGAACTCCTGCCTCCGGATTCTACTGCCCCACGTTTCTAGCGTTTCCACAGGACGCCTTGTGCCTGGGAAAGGTCAGGTTCCCCACTCTCTAATTAAGTACTTTCACTTGCTTTGTGCAGCTTGCAATATTTCCAGTGCTGTTCTGAATGAGTATTCATCTGGTCCCCGCTGGTCTCTTTGTTAATCAAGGCTTTAAGTGGTCTCGAAAAAAAAAATGTTCTCTGAGGCGCCTCTTATTTTCCAAGCAACGTAATTGGAGCCTTATAGCTACAGCTCTGCCAAAGTAACGGAATGATCCCGTCGGGGGAGAAGTGGGCACACCAAAATGCCCTGTTTGGAGACACACGGCCAAGTGCTTCAGATTTTTTGTGGGCTGTCGGGCCCGCATCACGTGGACCTTCTCTGCGCCTAGAGCCTGCCTGTGATGGCAATGCCGAGACGAGGGGGCAGCAATGCCCTCCCTGCCTTCACCTTACTTCGAATTTGAGCTGTGACCCAGCCGCTGTCTCTCACAGACACAACCAGGCCTGGTTACCAGATACCACAGAGAACTTAATGAACCCTCAGCAACGTGTGGATTGTTTATCGATGGCCTCCGCTGGAGAGAGCATCAGCCCAGGGAGGTAAAGAATGCTCTTGATTACCTGGGGCACTTGAGTGACACCAGTTTATCTAGCGGGACCTCATTGCCTCATCCTAGCCTTTTCCGGCAGGAAAACCCTTAGAAATCAGGAAGCTGGGTGAAAGCCAATTTTGTATTAGAGAGATTTCTAGCAATTAGTTATAGAAAAGAGCGGAACAAGTCTTTATGAGCAAACCTTATTATTCTGAATGAAATAAATCCCCAGAATATGCTGCCCTCCTATTCATAATTTTTAAAAATCCAAAACCAACATTAAGTTATTTCTGCATAACCCACCCTTCAGTTATTTGAACCTCAATCAAGACTTAAGTTGAAGAAGAAGAAGAGAAGGAGGAAGAGGAGGCGGAGGAGGAGGAGGAGGAGGAGGGAAAGTCTCATTTGTGAGAACATGAATGACCTTGAGGGTATTATGCTGAGGGAAATAAGTCAGTCAGAGAAAGAGAAATATCATATGATTGCCCTCGCCTGTTTGGCTCAGTGGATAGAGTGTCAGCCTGCGGACTGAAGGGTCCTGGGTTCGATTCCAGTCAAGGGCACATGCCAGGGTTGCAGGCTCCATTCCCAGTGGGGGACATGCAAGAGGCAACTGATCAAGGAGTCTCTCTCATCATCGATGTTTCTCTCTCTCCCTCTTCCTTCTCCTCTGAAATCAATAAAAGTATGTATTTTTAAAAAAGAAAGAAATATCATATGATCTCACTTATATGTGCAATCTAAAAAAAGGGGGGGGGGGGCTCATAGAACAGACTAGTGCTTGCTAGAGGCTAGGGGGTGGGGTAAGTAAAATGGGTGAAGGATATGTAAGAGCCTCCAAATTATGCCCAACCTACCATAAGCCCAGATGCTTTTTCCTGTGACTTCTCTACCCCTAGCCCTTGCTTCTGCCAGATACATGACCACATACACTGGGCCCTTTCCCACCTCGTTTCCTCCCACTGCTTCTGCCCTTTGTGTTCCCTCATCCCCACCCCCCTTTCACTATCCCATCATTTAGCTTCACCTTATGATGTAGGGTTCACTTTAAATACTGCCTCCTTAATAAAACTTTCCTAATCTCCTCATTGAAAACACTGCCTTCCTGTCTTGGACTCCCACAGTACTTTGCATCTCATTTGTGTAAGCCATCACATTCTGGGTTGCATCTTTATTTATTTACTAGGGACCCAGTGCACGAATTTCATACAAGGGGCTCGGCCCTGGCTTCGGTCATCCATAAGGTCGGTTGGCTACCCAGTCTAATTAGCATGTTATGCTTTTATTATTTTAGATGCCTTGTCGCCATCTCCCCTACGCACACATATGATAATATGATACTAAAAGCTCTCTAAAGAATTGAGTCCTTAACTTTATGCTTCCAGAGTGTCCATGTCATAGCACTTTGCAAATGGAGGGTGTTTACTGTGTGTACACTGAGGAAAATCAAACTGAGGCTTATATGGTAACTTCTAAGGTCCTGGGTGTACCTGTCATTGGAGGTATTCTGCACATATGGTATTGGGAGGGTGATACTAGGTGGACTTCAGTTCATGTTCCCCTGTGAGTGAACTCTCTCCTTTTCCTTCTCAAACATTCCTGACCCGGGGAGTCGGTCTGAGATTACTACCAGTTATTTTTAAAATGCTCCAGCACAAAAGAAAAACTAAATGGCATTCATCCAACACTTTACAGAGCCTGACTTTTTTAAACCACTGGTGTCTGATCTTCTTCAATCTTTTCTGATAATTCTACAGAGCTGTTGTTCCCTGTTTTAGTAACTTCTGAAGTCACCAAATGTATGTGGCAGCCACTCCCACGGCTTAGGCATTGGGCCAGAAGGACTACGGTCATTGGGCTTGGCAGGAGAGTCACATCCAGCCAAACTGTACCTAAGTCACCTGTGTGGCTCTTAAATCAGGACTGAAATGCTCTGCCCTACTTTGAATTTGCAAAGTGAGCACTGAAGGCCTAATCCTCTAAAAAAAATCTGACTTAGTACTACAAATGAATTCTAATGGGTTCAATTCACTCCCTCCTTATGTATGAGTTATTTTAGTCAACCACCTTGTAACTGAATTTTCTTTAGGCAATTCACTGCTAGGCAGACTGATAACACTGATCAATAGGTCACCCAGGACACCCTGTGACCACTTAGTAAATAGTAATAATAAGCAGGTGCCTGACATCTGAAAGATATTCTCAATTCTCACACACTGTCCTACAGGTACCTTGACTCTGCTTACAAAGTTCTATAGACAGTTCTACCCAGCAGCCTGGTTCTACGTTCCCACAAAAACAGCACAATAATAAATGCCCAATGGTACCCTTCACCCAGAGGCTAACAGCCACCTCCCTTTCTCCTGGACTTCCTCCCACCCACATGTTGTCAGTCATCAAATCATTCTGACATCATTTGCACGGACACTGATATGCTTTACTCCCTAGACAGAACTATGATCCTTACTACTGTGAATGTCTAATCCCCTCTATGCAACACTTTCCCGGCAGTATGTACATTTCTATCATTGGCACCACTTCTAACCACCCCCACCTCCAGGTATAGGGAGATAGCATCACTATCTCTCTGCTCTAGTTTCTCCCATCACTCCTAATTTGTACTTTTCTCAAAATGCCACCTCCAATCCTCACTTCTGCAAGTGATAGTCCTGCATTTCCCACTGCCTGTTGGACATTTCCTAACTAATAACCCAGAATAAACATAAAAAAGCTGCACAGCAACGCCAAAGAGACTGCTTGGAAACCCCCCCCCCCCCCGCAAGAGTTTACTAAGGGTGTTTTATGAGCTTTGAACAGGAGGCATTAATCCTTTCAGTCAGCAAATTCAACAGCCCTCATCATTCACTCAAATGCCTGCACAACTGCCCCAGCTAACTCCTGCCTGCTAAGAGGAAAAACACACCTAAACTACACATCGACATACTTACATATTCATGTGATGGGCATATATGTATAGATGTAGGTATGTGTATGTGGACCTCTTCCTCGAGCAGAGTTGGGGGGAATAAGTTAGGAGTAAATGTGGCACATTTTTTTAATACCCAAATGTACCACTCTGTGCTTAGAGCTTTCACTGCCAACATTCGCTTGGATGGGCACACAACTAGTTACATTTGTCCTTTGTTCTGCCAACTTTGTCCCAAAAATACAATCTGCAGAGGCATTTTAATTGACATGGCAAACTATCTCAGCACTGGCATCACCACTCTTCCCAAACCAGAATCTTCAGTCTCCCCTGACAGCTTCCTCTTCTGGCCTCCATGGCAACCTAGCAACAAGTCCTGTCAATCTTTGCTCTGAGACATTTCAGACCCACCCACTTCTCTTGGAATCCCTCAGTTGGTGATGAGGCTCTGCACTGCTAGCCGCTATGTGTTATAACAGAAACACCTGGGAGCAACACTATCCTGGACCAAGCCACCTCCTCCCTACCTTAGAATACAGCCTCCTAACTGGTCTCCTTTCCTTCACTCTGACCCTTCTTCAAACTACTTTTTACCCTGCATCCAGGGTGATCTCTTTGTTAAACATACTCAATCCACTCTCCACCCCACCCTGTGATTGTCCCTCCCTCTAACCCCACTGATTTCACAATGAGACAAAACCCCATACATACAATGAGAACCAGCCTTACCTTCCTCTCCAACCTCATCCAATATCAGGAGCCCTCTCTTCTCATCTTTCAGTCTCTCAACTGCTTCCTGCTCCTTCCTGTCACTGGGCCCCTTTTCTGGACACTTCCTTCAATTTTCACCTTAAGTCCTGCTCTACACATCCTGGTTTTCCCCTAGCTCAGCGGCTGCCAGGCCAGAAACCCAAGGAGGGCTTGTCCTTTACTTCTTCCTGGTCAGCTCTGTAAGCATCTTATTCTTGAGATACACTGCAGTATTTTTCTCAACTATGTTCCCAACAGAAAGTTCCCACTGTTTTCTACCTAAGGATATTGTCAAAGCTTGCACATATACTGGCCTGCATGGAAATAATTACAAAAAATCCACTGCAGTCTCTACACCATTTACAAAACAGAGGCCAGGGGGGCATCTCCATGCTTATGCTCAGAAAAATACTCAAATTTAAAATCTTACTATAGCTTAAGTGGGCCTCCCCAAAATCAAACAAGTCCCTACCAATCCCCTAAATCAGTGGTTGGCAAGCTCATTAGTCAACAGAGCCAAATATCAACAGTACGACTGAAATTTCTTTTGAGAGCCGAAAACCAACTTCTGCTCATGGGCCACTAAGTTTCAATCGCACTGTACGTGCTCACCTGCACGTGGTATTTTGTGGAAGAGCCACACTCAAGGGGCCAAAGAGCCGCATGTGGCTTGTGAGCTGCAGTTTGCAGACCACTGCCCTAAATGAATTAACATTTGCTTCCCGAGGCTTCCTGCTGTCCCACTAAGCCCTTCCCATCCACTTCACCCTCACAGTAACCCCAGAGTCCTCACCTGTACGCTCTAGAGAAGCAAAGCCTGTGAACATATAAATCTCATCTACTAAGCCTGCCTCCCCTTGATGACCACTGGATACTCCGAAGGCTTTTACCACCTCAAGATCCTCAAAAGCAAAGACAATGCAAGGAGTGAGGCAACAAAGTCATCCAAATGTGGTTGTGGCTGGGCTTGGCAATGTTACAGAAAGTTATATTTTAATGAGACAAGGAAAATGCTGAACCTTCAGAAAGTTTATCAGAGGAAAGGGCATCTGAAGAACACAGATGCCTGAGGCACAGGTGGAGACTTGGAGGGATAACTACATGTCAGGGCCACTCAAGGTCACGAACTTGCAAACTACACAGACATCCACATGAGGGGATACAGCCCTCTGCAACCACGGGCTTTCACTCAGAAGGCAAAGCAAACTGATGCAGGCTTCTCATCGAAGGCTGGGAGAAAACTGATCAGTCACAAGGTCAAGTGAAAGATGCTGTCTATACAAAGCAAGTGACCTAAATGTAGCTGCTGACCAATGACCCTGTGACCTTGGAGCTGCCACAGAGCATCTTCTGAGGTTGTTCTTCAGGGAAGGATGTGCAGATGAGCCATGAGCAAGATCTTTTCTGTGCCTGCCCCCCAGATTCACTATATCCTCCTCTGCCCTGCTCTTTGCCCCAGGAGGCCGCAAGACCTGGGCTTGCCCGCCTTCCAGCTTCTCACTGAACCCAGCCAAGAGAGGTCCTGGCAAGAGATGGGAGTAAAGAACTGGGGTTGTTTCACTGCCAGGCTGTGGTTGGGCAGTATGTACACCCCTCACCTAAGGCAGAGCTTATGTCTGCTGGGCCCTTCCCCATGGCAACAGCCACCCCTCTCCTTGTCCCTGCAGGTCTGATCTGCATGGACTGCAGCGGGGATGCTCCCACCTCTGGATCCCCCTGGGCTTGGTCACTGAGCAGCATTTGCAGGAGCCTGAGGGAAGAGACAGGTCCTGGGATTTATGTCCCTGGCTCCTCCCTCCAGTGTCACCTGGTGCTGGTGAGCTATTCCCCTGACTATGAAGGCGACAGCCCATGCCCTTAGCTTTGCGGAGACCCACCTGTTCTTAGGGGGCCCTGACGGATGCTGCCACCCACCGGATAAGATCTTCAGGACAACTATAGCTAACCGTGTGGGTTTTGGTGTCTGCCTCCCTGATATAAATTTTGATCCTGCCAGTCATTATCCATGTGATCTTAGATTAGTGATCTGCCCTTTTCAAGCTTCCACACCGAGGGGATTTTAATGGAACCCAACTCAGAGTGTTGTCATCACAATTGAGTCATGTACGTGACATTTAGCTCAGACGCTGCCATGTAAGAGTGCTCGTTAAATGTCATTATCAGTACCACAGCTATTATTTACAATGATCGCTCCCTAGCTCTTCCTCACGGACTGGTCCGATTGCTTGGAGTCCCTCACTTGGTGATGAGTTCTGCACTGCTTGACACTACGTGTTAGAACAGAAACACCCGGGAGTAAACGGAAAATCTCTCCTTTCTGATCAGTTTTGCTATGAATAGAAAACTGCTCTTAAAAAAGGACTATGTAAAAAAAAAAAAAGAAGAAAGAAAGAAATATCTCAGGTAGACATAACACATTCACCATCTATGCTTACCCATCACCCTAACCAGGAATCCACCCAGAAGGACCAGCAGGTGGACCTGGACAGGCAGGGCTGGTTGGATTGCCACAATGGGAGCCTTCCGGTGCCAGAGCCTTTAAGTGGGAACTGAGGCCTTGAGGGACAGGCAGTCACAAGGCCGAGAGCGGGCACTGGAAGAGAGGAGGCAGGCACTGATGGGGCGCAGGGCAGGCTGCCCCCAAATATGCCATATCGATTATTTTTAATAAATGTTACTTTAGAAACAGCTGGAGAAAACACTCCAACCCTCTTTGGTCCCGAGGAAAGCAGGAGCTAAGCTGCCATGTGAAGGTATCCTCCCTGCACCAGGAGGAGACAAAGCATCCTTATCGCCACAGATGGGGAATTCAAGGCTGAGAAAGCTGTATACTAGGAAACAAACGTTGTTACTTCTTCACTAATTTGCTGTCCCAAGTAAAAACCCCTGTGTTTTGTCAAATAATAATTTCTTTGTCTAAACGGTTTAAAAGCTGCCTGCTTTGGTCACTTTTTGAGCATCATATATTTGGGGTTCGCATACACACAAATTAAATTTGATTGCTTTTTTCCCGTTGATCTGTCTAATGGCAGTTTAGTTATTAAACCAGTCAAAAGGAACCTAAAGGGCTTAAAGAAAAATGTCCCTCCCCTACAGCATCAAGGGCCTGTATTACCTCTTCCCCACTTTGCTGAGCTCAAGTCATACTGGTCTGATGAGCTTGTGCACCTCCTGAGCATACTGCCTCACCCCAGCACCTGATCCTGAGGCCAGGGCTGTCCCCAAAACAGAAGTCACTGAGGCTGGAGACCCAAGCAAGGGAGCCCCTCAAAGGGCCCTCCATGCCCAGAACAGGCCCTTTACTCCAAACGCAGTCCTCCCCACAGGTGGCAGGGCATTCTGCCTCCGGAGTTGATGTTTCTGTGGAATACCTGGAGAGCAGAGGCATTTATCGCAGTGATATATCCTGACTTCCAGAAATTGAGACATCTAGAAACAGCCAACTGAGTAGTATCACTTATGTCCCCTGTCACTGTCTGAAACGATGCAGTGAGACAGAGAAAGTTGCCGTAGCTTTTTGCCAAGTAGGTAAAGCAAAGTACACCTGGCATGTCTCCCTGCTCCCCGGCGAATGAGTGGAGTTTCTGAAGAACTCTCTTTCCTCTCTGAGTGGCTTGTACCTCTCTAAATAGCTCCTGATATCAGCAAAACATTCCAGTATCCTCAGATGTTCCACTTATTTACTAAATCAATGCATCCCTTCCCTTCTCTTGTGATCCAAAGGAGAATTCAAGTATTTCATAAAACTGTATTAGAAAGGACAATGTACCTTCTTCCATCTGCAGTGTTCTTCGTGGCTTCTATATTTTTGTTGTTTACATTTTTAATGGTCTAGTCTTTTCCATTTCATAGTTTTTCAAAGCACAAAAGGAGACACTTATCAGTTGCCATCAAAACAAGATTCAGTTTGGAGATACCCAAACAAAACACTTCAAATTTAAACAAGGTGGATTCAAGGACACTCTCTCTGTGAGCTCCCACTGCATTAAAAGCCTAAATATTCTGAATGGGGGCAGGGGGAAAGCAGGACAACACTCCAATTGCTTTAAGACTGTAGAGAATCACCCTTTTAATAGTATCAGATGTAACCCATGCAAGGCAGATTTGCAGAAGTAACATGTATCTTCCAAATGCCCTTCCATTTCCTGCCAGGAACAGAAGTATCTGTCATATTCTACGCTTGTAATCCCCAGATAAGTATTAAAATAAATATTAAATTTCTCAATACTCGTTATCACTGGATATCAGTAGGTTAATGTTGCTCTTCCCAAGCAACATATTTTCACTGCAACCCAAAGTCAGAGAGCCCCAGTACCGACATCAATAAGGAATACTAGCACAGACAGGAAAAGACCTGGAACCCACTGTGTTCCGATCATATTCAGACTATCCCACATTACAGTCACCCTCTTCACACACCCGGGCCCGGCTTGGTTTCTGAGAAGAACCTATACTATTATGGCATAAGCATTTTTTGAGAAAGCATCATTTAACATGCAGCATATTTGACTCCTCACAATAATAAAAACACAGAGTGGAATTTCATTGAATTTTAATGAAAAGAAAATGTTGAAAATTATAAATCACAACTCCAAATCCTCCATACATACTTGGGTTGCAAGGTAAGGTGACTGAAATGAATTGTTCTTTCTCAAAATAAACCTATTTTAAAAGATTAAGTTAGAAGTGAGATGGCCTGAAAGACATCAATCTTCAAAAAAGAGAACAGGACAAACTCAACAAGTTTTCAGTTTTCATTTGTTGGGTTATTTCTTTAATCTCAATGAAAGAAATCTATGCGTGCATTGGAATGTACAATGTTCAAGTCTAAGCTAACTCTCCTACCATGTTCTAAATCCCCTCTTCCTTTCTACATGTTCTCCTTCCTTCATATCTTGCACTGATCTTTCCAACAAGTTGTTTTTAAAATGCTAACACAACAAAAGACTCCTGCCCTTTCTCCAAGTGTCACCACCAAAGATTTTGAAGGTGGGTGGAGTTTACTAGTAAAAGAGAAAAATGCGCACACTAGGTGACCAAAGGACCGTTACTAGACATTTCTTTCTACCCTTAGGACAGCCTGGCTTTCTGGTAACCCACCTAAAGCCAAAGGAAGCACGAATCCTCCCATAGCAGCCCACTGCTGATGCTATGATTTGTTTTCAAATGCCAATTCATATCACACACCTCCATCCTCTTTCCTCACAGCCCAATGCTCAATAAATTATGTTAGAAGTGATAGAAAACATTCCAATGGAAAACCTTGTCCTCTCAAGAGCCCTGGTCAGTTTGACTCAGTGGACAGCCAGAACATCAAGGTGAACTTAAACATAAAAAGGATTATACACCATGACCAAGTGGGATTTGTTTTAGGAATACAAGTTTGGTTCAACAATTGAAAAAGTCAGTGTAATAAATCATACTAATAGAATAAAGAACAAAAGAACACATCTACAAAATCTAATATCTTTCCAAATAAGAACAGAAACTAAAAATGAAAAGCATCTCAAACTAATGAAAGGCATCTATAAAAAACCTATAGCTAACATTATCCTTTGTAGTTAATCTGAAATATTCCCTCTAAAAATAGGGGGGAAAAAATGTCCCCTCTCACTACTGCCATTCAACATTTGAAGATTTTAGGGAGGGAAACTGGGCAAGAACATGAAAAGCATACAGATTGGAAAAGAAGAAGTAGAAATATTTCTCTTAGCAGAGGACATGATTGTTGTATATAGAAAATCCTAAGGATTCTAGAAATAAACTATTAGGGCTAATAAGTTCAGAAAGTTTGCAGGATACAAAAATCAATTATATTTCTATACACTAGCAATGAACAATTCAAAAATAATCCTAAGGATTCTAGAAATAAACTATTAGGGCTAATAAGTTCAGAAAGTTTGCAGGATACAAAAATCAATTATATTTCTATACACTAGCAATGAACAATTCAAAAATAATCCCATTCACAAAGGCATCAAAAAGAATAAAATACAGCCCTAGCTGGCTTGGCTCAGTAGATAGAAGGGTCTTGGGTTCAATTCCAATCAAGGGCACATGCCTGGGTGAGGGCTCAATCCCCAGTAGGGGTTGTGAAGGAGGCAGCTGATCAATGATTCTCCCTCATCATTGATATTTCTCTCTCTCTTTCCCTCTCCCTTCTCTGAAATCAATAAAATATATTTAAAATTTTTTTAAAAATGTAATAGGTAAGAATAAGAAAACAAGTGCAAAATATAATGTACATTGAAAACTATAAAACATTATTTAGGACTTCTTTTATTTCTTTCACAAATGGAAAGATATCTCACATTCATCAATCAGATTTCATACTGTTAATGTGGTGATACTCCCCAAACTGACCTATGGATTCAACACAATCCCTTTCAAAATCCCAGGTAGCTTCTTTATAGAAATTGATAAGTTGATATTAAAATATATATCAAGCCCTGGTCAGTTTGACTCAGTGGATAGAGCATTGGCCTGTGGACAAAAAGGGTCCTGAGCTTGATTCCAGTCAAGGGCATGTACCCCGGTTGCAGGCTTGATCCCTGATCCTGATCAGGGCATGTGCGGAAGGCAACCAATTGATGTGTCTCTCTCACATCGATGTTTCTCCCTCTCCTTTCCTCAATCTCTAAAAATCAATGGGAAAATATCCTCAGGTGAGGATTAACAATATATATTGTTTATATATATAAATATGCAAATGTATACACATGTATACATATATATGTGTATATATATATGTGTGTGTATATATATAAAGAGAGAGATCTATATATATAGATATATCTCAAAATTCAAGGGACCCAGAATAGCCAAAATAATCTTAAAATGAAAGACTCATACTTCCCAACTTACAACAAAGTTGTAATAATCAAGACCATATGGTACTGAAATAAGAACAGAGTTTATACACACACACATATGTGTGTGTGTGTATATATATATATATATATAAATATATATATATAAATAAATATATATATATATATATATATATATATATATATATATATATATAACTCAGAGTCCAGAAATAAACTCACATTTATGGTCAACTTGTTTTCAATAAGGAACAGGGTCCAAGACAATACAGTAGAGAAAGAAACATTTTCAACAAAACAGTGCTGGGACAACAGGATAGCAAAAAAAAAAAAAAAAAGAAGTTGAAACTCTACCTCATAACATATACAAATATTAACTCAAAATGGATCAAAGACCTAAAAGTAAGAGGCAAAGCTACTCATTTCTAACAGGGAAACATAGGCATAAATACTCATGACTATGGATTAGACAGTAATTTCTTGACTATGACACCAAATCAAAGTAAAAAATAAACTTGATTTCATAAAAATCAAAATTTTGTTGTTTCAATGGACACTATCAAGAAGCTGAAAATAATCCACAGAATAAAAAGTATTTGCAAATCCTATATATCTGATAAGCAAACTTGTATCTAAATTATATCAAGAACTCATTGACTCAAGCAATAAAAAGACAACCCAATTTAAAAAAATAGGTAAAAGATCTGAATATAATTTTATTCAAAAAATATATGAAAATGGTAAATAAGACATGAAGGATGCTCATTAAGCATTATAGAAATGCACATCAACTACAAGAGATAACATTTACACCTACTAGGTTGGCAATGATCCAAAAGATGAGCAGTAACAAGTGTCAGCAAGGATGTGGAGAAATTGGAACCCTCATAGATTGCTGGTGGGAATGTAAAACGTTGCAGCTACTTTGGAGAACAGTTTGGCAATTCTTCAAAAAGTTAAACAGAGTCACCATATGGTTCAGTAATTCCGCTCGTAAGAGAATGCAAAACAGATGTCCACACAAACACTTCTACACAAATATTCAGTGGCACTATTTATAAGCAAAAAAACAAAAAAAAAAACAAGAGAAATATCTATCAACTGATGAATGAATAAGTAAATGTGATACATCCACATAATGAAGTATTACTCAGCCTTAAAAAAGGAATAAAGTACTGATACATGCTACAACATGAATGAACCTTAAGAGCATTATAAAAGTAAAGAATAGAGATAAAACATTACATATATGGTTCCATTTGTATAAAATGTCCAGAATAAGCAAATTCATAGCAATAGAGTGTATAAGTGGTAGCCAGGGGTTGTAATAGGAGGAAATGGGGAGCAACTGCTAATGGGTATGGTGTTTCTTTTGGGAGTGATGAACATGTTCTGGGATTAGTGTTGATGATGGAGAATTTTTCAGATTTACTTAAAACCATCAAATTGTACACTTTGAAAGAGTAAATTTTATGGTATGTGTATTATATTTCAATAATTTTTTAATTGATGATTGGTATGCAATTTTGAATACGCACATTTTGGTAAAAAGAAAATCAAGCAATTCCATTAAAAACTTACCATGAAATAGAAGTACATACCTTCAATGACAAGTTGATAAAAAAAAATCAAAGTATGATGATCCTTAAAACTGTGATTCTAAAATCCTTCTGAGAGAATTTTCCAACAAGTTACATCATACTGTCAGTAGCTACCACTGAATGGTCAGGGCAATGTGCTTGCTGCATGAGGCCAGGCCATGTCCTTTCCAAAATACAAAACCTGGGAATAACCTGTAGCTGGATCTAAAGACTAACTCCATAACTGTTGATGAAGGAAGGCCTTTAGTAAAGCAAAAATCACATCAAAATTGTTTAGTGAAATCTTCAGCATAAAAATGAATTCCTTCAATTTATTTCTCAATTGAGTTATATGCCTCAGTATACTTCAGAGCTGGTTTTCAAGGCTATAGACTCTAACCTACGAAGCAATTTGAAATTAAATGCTCTTGGCTACTTCCCAGCAACATGTAGTTTCCTACAAAGTGATCTTGAAGAGGAAATACAAACAAGCTAGATACAACCTACAGAGAGTAATTTGTCAGCCAACACAAGGCAGTAGGCAGTCTGGCTTCATGAGCAGATCACTTTATGCCATTTCTCTTGTGGGGTTTCATCATCCAGAGATTTCTCTCTCCTGCCCATTTTCAAATGAAGAGAACAGTATGACATGTTCCTTGAATATGAGGACATGTCTCTCTCTCTCTCTTTGAGCCAAACAAGACTGTCTGGCTATCTGTGCAGACTCCATAGTCACAGAACGACCTTGACATCTGGATCAATAAAAAGACAGTGAAACATCTAGTCAGGGTACCTCTAAAGGCACACTTTTCTTTAATATTTTAAATTTCAGTGCACTTCACAGAGGAAACCTGTCTCTCTTTTCAAGCTTCTTTGAATCTATTTTCAGCTGCCAAGAAAATTCTTGAGGATAGGGGTCCATTTTGCTCTTGGATAAGTACCAAACATTTGAGTACGCTGTTCCATCTCATGGGTAAAGCATAAAATACAAAGCAAGATTATAATAGTTAAATAACCTTTAGCAAGCACCCATTTCAGAGCCATATGACCACAATGCCTACCAAATGAGTCAGTCCTCCATGAAAAGGGGTTGCTTTGTTTTAGATGGAGCCTATGACTCAAAATAGTACAAGCTTACCATTCTTGCACAGCTCCTAATTAAGTGGTATAGCACAAGGAAATGATCAACTCTTTGAAGGAAAAACAAATCGCTGATTATGTGAACAAATTGCACAACTTGACCAGTACCATTAACCAAGTAGTCCCATAAAGACAAAGCATTCTAATAATTTCCAAAGATTCTTTTAGGATTCTAAGTGTATTTATTTGTACAATGCTCAATGAACCAAAATATGGGCTTCCCAGTCTATGCCAGAAATGAGTCACAATTAATGAGACCTATTTTTAACAAAAGGATTGATCATCTATTATGTTTGTTCATTTCTCATGACAAAGTTGAATGCTTAGTGCTGCTTTTATATGAGGCTGCTACCCCATGGCAGCGTGGCACAGCGGTAAGAGCAGAGTGAAACTGGACAATCAGGCAGACCTGAGCTCAAAGCTATCCTCTGCCAAAAACTGGTTGTGTGTGAACTTGAAAAAGCCACTCTACCTCTTCAAACCTCAGCTTTCAGCTCTAAAATAGAGATATCTATCCAAGTTTCCATGCAGATACAAGAAAATAAGTACACAGCATGTGGCACTGGAGAGCAAGACACCAAACCCGATTAGTCCACCCACAGTAGAAACCTAGCCAACATTTTTCTTCATTTACAAAAGAAATGACAAGTTATTAAACACCTTATCATAGCAACATTCGTTTTTCTTTGTTATTCAATGGTTGCAGGGAGTCAAGCACCGCAGTTATGAGTTCCAGTAAACCTAGGAGACTTGAATTTGAACCTTAGCTCCACTGCATACTGGTGAGTAGATCTGGACTGAGTTCCTTAACCTCTCTGTTTCCCCGTCTTTAAAACAGAGATGAGACATTTACGACAACTACTTAACAAAGACCTTGAGACATGTTTAGTGACTGCTGTTATTACATATCGAGATTCCTGCAGATTCTTCTTCTACTAAATTCCTTTAGGTATAAATGTGCTGAATCTCCAACATGTTACACAAAAGCAACATTACGACAGGAACACCTGCAAACCACCTGCTTTCTGCCTCCTGCACCCAACCTCCCAGCCAAACTAGCCAGGCCTGCCTGCTTCATGAATTACAACTGCAACAGGAATAAGCTTGAAGAACTCATGGTAGATGGTGTGCCCTCTCTTAGTCACTCCAGGAATCTGGATAGGGTCTCCAGCTTTGGCAAAGTGCACCCGCCGCATCTGAGCGAGGGGTTCTCCCCGCCAGACAAGGTCTGAGGTCAGCCCTCTCAGCAAGGCCATCGGATTCCAGGTCCATCCCCAGTGAAAAGCCCACTCTGACAGAAGTGCTGAAATAAGCACCACTTAGAAAAGTCCCTTTGCATCAAAGCATCATTTTGCATGGATTAGCAACCAACTAAAAACATTTTGATGAGCTATGCAAATGAGCTCATAGGAAATCTGGACAAGACGGGAGAATCTGATAGAATCAACATTCCTGCAGTGGAGGTCCATGTGTGATGCCCCTGAAAGACAACCTATACCTTTTGGGTAACTCTGCATGTTTCTCTCTTTCAGGCATGAAAACAGAAATAAGAATGATGGGGCCACAATTTGCACAAATACTGAAGCAGCCCCTTACAGAAAGAGAGGGATTCCTTAGGGAGACCTGGGTCCTATTCATTCCAACCCAATGTAGGCGGGATGCTCATTTTATCTCCTCTGCCCTGAGTCACCACCCTGTCACCACACTGCACAGGACTTCTTAGAATCTGAAATGGAATGGGTTAAATGTGGATGGAGAGTCAGAAAATGTAAAATTACTTTTTCATAAAAGATAAAGAAGTGTGATGTCTCCCACCTCCTCTATCGATACTTCCTTAATCACTCTTCTTTCCTCCAGAGTAAATCTTCCCACCTCCTCTCATGATCATCTGAACCTGCCTTCCGACTCAAGAAAGAGGCCACCAAGTCCATAAATGATCACACTTCTGATCTCCCTGGTCTCCCAGCTTCCCCAAGACTCTCCCCACTCCATTCCTTCAGGGCCATCACTGCTCTGCTCAAGCACAGAAAAGTGTCCAACAGCCCTGATACCAGTCAGACTAATTCAGTAAATACTTGGGGCCAGGGCCTGGGCAAGGATGTTTTCTTCTTTATTTCCAATGCTTGCAATGCCCTGGAAGGAAGTTACTATTGTTATTATTGTTATTGTCTCCAGTATTATTCAAACTCTGTATCTGACCAGATTTATATCTTCAGCATCATTCCCTGAACCCCACCAAACTGAACTTGCCACTGTTTTCTATTCATGCCTTTTAGTTCTTCCTCTTTGGTTCTTCCTTGTGGCTCTCCCTCCCTCCAAAAGGAATGCTCTATTTACCATGCACCTCTTTTTTAAAGGTTCCTCCTCCACAATGCCTTCTCTAGCCTCTTAGTTTTCTCTTTTTATCACAGACTAGTGGCCTGGTGCACAGACTCAGGCACATTGAAAGGAAATTAACTAGAAGAAATATTTTATTTTAATATCATTACTCGTCCTTTCTCTATAATAGAAGTGTCAACCAAATTCATGATCAACAATGACAGATTGAAACATATGCATGCAATTGGCACCAGCGAGAGTTTTATATGTAACGTGCATGTGTGAGTCAATTTAGTCTTTTATGCATATAGAATAAACTTGCTTAACTAGACCTGCTTTCTAATGTAGCTAAACTTTTTCCAGACCAGTGAAGCACCCCAACTTCTCTTTCAGGTAATTGTCAGCAACACAGCAGTAAATATCAACATGAAGCAGATTATCATGCAGGGAGAAGAAAGGGTAAAATATTTAACTGCAACAGTGTTTGACTATATCCTGAACAGTAAGAAAACTTGAAGTCATTTTCTAGGTCCACCAATTCTTACTTTTTTTCAATCGGGTCAAATTACTAAGCTTTCTAAATCTCCGTTTTCTGGCTAATGAAAAAAATAAATAAATAGGATTCCACTGAGCCTCTTGTCTACCTACTCCAGGACTTCTGTGAGGATCAAATGAGAGGAGGCACAGGAAAACGCTTCACAGCCATGTGGTTAAATTGAAATGTTTGCACCTGGCTATAAAACAAGTCCTGTTCCTGGGCTGAAGAAACTGTCAAGAGGCTAGTCATCACTAGGGAGAAGAAGTGGGCATTGCTACATGACATCATTACCTGGACAGACATTTAGCATTTTAGCCTTTGTTATATATAGAACTAGAGGCCCAGCGCATGATTAAATTGTGGGCATGTAGGGTCCACCTAGGCCTAGCCTGTCATCAGGGCCATGTCTGCCACCCCACGATGCCTTGCACATTCCACGGACGCTGCCAGCACCCCACGACATTCGGCATATGCTGCCAGCACCCCTAGCCGCTCTACGGACCCTGCGGGTGCCCCGGGGATGAGGAGGGTCTGAGAGGTGCTCCAGCACCTCCTAGTGATTGGTTGTTTGGTCATTCCACCATTACGGCGTGACGACCAAAGGCCTTTTATGACCCAGGTAGTTTTTGTGCCACCTTTATGGAAATTCCATTTGGCTTTGGCGTTTCTCTGTCCTCTGCTGACCGGCCATTTTTCCTTGCTTGGCATTCAATGCGCAACACACATTTGCCCAAAGAGTATCTTATCGATATATACTGAGGGGGGAAAAATAAACCTCTCTCTTTTTGTATCTTATGAATTCTGCTTCTCTTACTGATTCATTTTGTCTTTCCCCTAATATACCTTTGTCATTCATGTGTAAAAACCAGTATCAAAATAAGCCTCCTATACTACATTGTTTTTCAAAATACATCTAATGATGGTTTTTTTAATCAAAACTCTAGTTGGTTCAAGTAAATGGAACATGACAAGAAATTAAGGGGGGAATCTATGCATAAAACTTCCTTTGCCTATTCTATTAACCATTCCAAGTAATAAGATTATCCACATTTTCATTTAGACGAGCTTGCAGATTGGGAGTAATAAATTAGTATTTAGCTTCATACTTTCCCCCTATCACATAGCACACTCTGGAACATGGCAATTTATATAATTTACTGAAGGTATTTTTAGCTCATTCATGCATGGGTCTCTATGGAATTTTAATGGAAATTAATAATCCCAAAACCTTACATCTGTTTTGATTTGTTTTAGATTTTAGCAAACTACTTTTTCAAAACCTTAAATCAATTCATTTATGCTTGGGCTTTTAGGTATATGGGAATAAGTACTAAGCTATTTTTATCAGCAGAGATGATAAAAACTATTCAACCTTTTATAATGTGGTAATTATCCTTTAAATAATTAAAACATTGTGTCTTTCCTAAGTCAGCAAACAAGCAGGACAAGAAAAGAATATGTAAACACACCAGTGAAGGGAGATGAATACATAATCAAGGGGTTAGAAAGATTAGATCAGTTCTGAGTATCTTTAATAAGAAAGGTCTAAGCTGGCCCTGGAGAACATGCATGTTTGAAAGGGAAATGAAACCCAGGCAGGAAAAAAAGTAAATGATAAATAATGAATGACTGACAATGAACTGGCAAATCTGAGGAAAAAAATAACTGAGGACTTACAAGAAGAACCGAGATGTAAGTAACCATGAAATACGAGAGAAAATAAAAACCCATAGAGGTTTAATTTTTTATTAATATCAGAAAAGTACCTGAAACCAAGACATTTTTAAGTGATAAGACCAGTGGCTGAAAATAAAAAGCTAAGCAAGCTCAGAGTGGGGCCAGTTTCAATTCCACCGTTACTTACGGAGGTCCTATTTAGGGCAAGAGGCTATGCTGAGGCCACAGAGACAAAAGACAGACCCTGCCCCCAGAAGACCAGTGAAATAATGAGAAAAACAAAGCTAACCACTATACCTAAAACCAAGATAGATGGCAGTGTAGAGGACAGGCAGGAGAGATAATGAGAAAAAGGAAAAAGTTCTCCAGTGAAAGAATTGACTCATCATTTGTATGCATGCTGGTCTCATTCATGGAGGAAAAAAAGAGTTCAGTAACCACGCAAATAATAATAATAATAATAATAATAATAATAATAATAATAATAATAAAAACAGATCCAAAAATCCTTGATGAATAAGCAAAAACTAGACTTTCTCAATTCAAAAGGGTTAGGTTAGGAAGAAAGGATTTAGAAAAAAGAGGACCAAAACAAAGACTGCCTGGTCCTGTATGTATAGTGTTAACTATAGGGACAGATACCCCCGTTTTAGATGCTGATGAATAGCATCACAAAACGAAAGACGTTCTAGTTAGCTTTAGTGGAGAAAGCATTTTTCAATTACAATGCCCCTGAACCTTTAGTATAAATTTTACTCCTGGAAATCTTAGCTCAGAAGTTTAAAAATAATAGTTTAAAAAACAACTCAGCCCTTACTGCATTTCCAATGTGATTATACACCAGCCTATTTTTCCCATATTTTTTAACCTAAAATGTAGGCAGGATCTTTTTTCCCCACACAGACTACAAACCAAGACTCAACAAAAGGGGGTCAATTCAAGCAAGTATCAGTAAAAGAAAGTGGTGAGAAAGACATCACAAGGGCCTCCCCTCAAAGAGGTTACAGGAGGTACAACTGAGGCCTTGATAATGGAGGGCATCCTCAGATTCTCAAATACAGCTTATGAGAACCCTGAAAACATCCCTGATGGCAGGGGCAGCCAACCAACAAGCTTAGAATGAGCTTTATGTTTTTAAATTGTTTAAAAAACGTTTCTTAAACATTATTTTCTGATGGGAAAATAATATAAAATTCAAATTTAGTGGCCATAAAGTTTTATTGGAACACAGTCACATCTATTTTATACCACTGTCCGTGGTTTCTTTGGCACTGTAACAGCAGAGCTAAGTAGTTATGACAGACCTTTTGGGCCAGAAACCCAGCCTAAATATTTACTATCTAGGTTTTATAGAAAAGTTGCCAACTCCTGCTTTAGAGTACCAGGATTCCTCAACACAGACGTTCAGCATGAATTTCCTCTGCTGTTTTTCAAGAAAGCTGTTACAGGACAGAATCTGTAGGGAGAAGGACAGGTTCCAGTCTAGGCCCCTCAGTCACCAGCTATGTGATTATCTTGTCCGAGCCTCAGTTTCCCCACCTGTCCAGGAGAGTTCTACAATCCACACCAACCAATCAGCAGCCGAGGTTTCCTAGGAACTGAACAGACTGGTGAGTTCTTGGCCTTTCCTTCCAGCTCACAAACACGTCGTTCTTCTTTCACATGCACATTTCTGAGAAGTCACAATCACACAGAAGGCCTGGCCCATACAATGGCACAAAAGACAAATCCTGAGCCATGAATCAACAGCATTGCTGACATCAGTCATGCTTGCCTTTTCTTTTTTTTTTTCTTCTTTTTTTTAAATATATTTTATTGATTTTTTACAGAGCGGAAGGGAGAGGGATAGAAAGTCAGAAACATCGATGAGAGAGAAACATCGATCAGCTGCCTCTTGCACACCCCCTACTGGGGATGTGCCCGCAGCCAAGGTATATGCCCCCGACCAGAATCGAACCCGGGACCCTCCAGTCCGCAGGCTGACGCTCTATCCACTGAGTCAAACCGATCTCGGCATGCTTGCCTTTTCTAATCACAGACCCCTTTGCATATAATCATGTATTCATTCATTCATTCATTCAACAAATAACAGCTCCCTTGATGTGCTGGGCACATGATAGGCACGATGGGGGCAGAGCACTAAACAACTGACATTCTGTGGGGGATAGACAGCAAACACAAACATGGGTCCTTATAACATTCATACATTCATAACCATCTCAAGTTATATACACATATGCTTCCTGCATACCCCACACTGGGGATGGAGCCCGCAACCCAAGCATGTGCCAGCCGGACTTCACTGATGCTTTTAAAATCTCGTGGCCAACACCAGAGTTAAAACAACTGGAAATAATGTTCATTTTTCAGTTTAGTAACAGCATTTCTAATAGCAGGAAAGGAAGTATGAACTCCTGGGAACACATAAAAAGGAATGAGTCATTACTTCTTTTATAATGTTTTCAATGACTAATGATGAGGGAGTCGAGAGCACAGGAAAGTAACAACAGCTATACTTTTACTGCCTCTGTCAGGAATTACATCATCTGCCCTAGGTATGTGTCCGTAAAGAAAACCTGCGCTCCTCAATCACTAGTCATGGGCTACTTATGCCGCAAGCAAGCAGAGAAGGGTTCAGTTCAACTAGTCTACGTAATTTGGACAATTTGGGAAGTTTCATCCGGCCTCAATCGAATGTTTGAAACACAGAAAATCAGACTAAACATGAGAGACAGAAAGTAGAATGTTGAACATGCTGGGCTCAATGTTGCCAAATACCTTGTTAAATTTCATTTGATGATTTTGATAATGATACCGTACGGTAAAAAGAAAAAAAAAATTGGCCTAGCAATACTTACCCCAGCATAATTTTACTGACAACATTAATATCTGCATCAAGTTCACCAAAATTCTCTAACAACAAAGAAACAAATTATCCTAGTGGAACCTCAGAGTCAAAATTCAGATAGATACATTTTGTTGCTAAAGCAAAGTTAGTTCAAGGTGAAACTCATATTGATTCCCCAGTGAAAACCCATTTGTCAGGACTGATTCATTTTTGCAGCAGACAGAACAAAAGAGAGTGTAGGTACGCCCTTTAACCCTAATTTGTATCACATATTGTTTTGAAAAATTGACCACTTTTCATATTTCATCTGGAAAACCTCTAGACTTACAGATTTGGCTTTAGCTATGCTTCAACATGGTTCTTCTATGTTTAAACACAAGGAAATAAATGAAACAAGTTGATGGTCTAAGATACCAGCAAATGTGCTAGTCATTTTACTCTTTCTCCTACCCTCCTCTTCTTTCCTCTTACTTTTTCTCTCCCCTCCTCTATAGTTCAGGCTTGCCCCCAACACCATTTTATAAAACTTTGCAGAACTAAAGACCAAAATGACTGACAATCACTGACCCATAGCTTTTGTCACTATTACTAACAACACTGTTAATATTATCTAAAAAAAATGCTTCTCTAAGGTCCTCTCTTAAAAACCAGCAAAAACATCACACATGTCCAAAACAAACTCAGCCAATCAAAAGGACATAAAATGGATGTAATACGCATACATATTCACAGACATAAGTCTTGTCTTGTTCAGGTAGAATTATGCTCCTTATAAATAATACTGGAAGAATTTTTAAAAAAAAACATTGGATATGAAACAACAAATGAAACTTTAGATACATTCATACTCTTCCCTCCTTCCCACTAAAAAATACACCAAAATTTTCAAACAGATGGGATAGGTCTTAATTCTGCTGGTCACAGCAACCCTAGACTATGGCAGGAAACCCTGTTCTTGGCTTGGTTTTGCATAAAAACCAAGGTTGTCTTTCTCACCAAGGTTTTCACAATTTTAAGTGGCAGACTTAAAATTTCAGATTGCCTTTGCAATCATCACAGGTATCCAGTTCTCCTTTTATTTCAGTTATGCACTGAGAAAGCCTTAATGTGAAAGTCATAATTTAAACATATTAGTCCAATGAAGTATAGTTTTGAAGGTAGATAAAAGCTTCTCTTCACTTGATTTTGAATCTTAATATAGTCAAATAGAGTTGGATTAAAAAACAAAAGGAGGGAGAAGATAATGTGCACGCTTTTATATTATTGCCTTTGACCACCATTATCAGTAATGGAAGCAAACATACTGCACACTGGCTGTGTGCCAGACAGTGTGCTGTCTCGCTTAATTCTGAGAACAACCTTATAAGGTGGGTAATACCATTACCCTCAGTTTACAGATAAGGAAAAGGTGGTGGGGGGGGGGGGAGGAAGAGAAAAGTTAAAATTTTTGTTTACATCACAGAACTTCTAAGTAGCAGAGCTTGGACTGCCTGGCTTCCCAAAGAAAGTTCTTAGTTACAAAGTTATTCCTTGATGCTCCATGGGGGAACTTTAGTCCTCAACTCGAGTCTATGCAATGGCTTTGAGAAACATCACCTCAATCTCTCAGTCACTCGGCAATTTCCAGGATGCTGAAATAGGACAGACCACAGGGGAAGCTCAGAACAGAGGGACAGGCCCTGTGTGATAGGCAATGCTGTCCACAGTACTGAGTCTTCCCCTGGTCCTGAAATCAAGGTGAGCATACTCCAAAAGGCCAATCAGGCCATCAGCAAACCTTGTAAGCAGCCCACAGGGGCAAGTGGGGCTCTTAAAAGGACTTTCAAGAACCCTGAACTCTGACAGTAGAGAGAGGTTAGGCCAGTGGTCGGCAAACTGCGGCTTGCAAGCCACATGCGGCTCTTTGGCCCCTTGAGTGTGGCTCTTCCACAAAATACCACTGCCTAGGCGAGTCTATTTTGAAGAAGTGGCATTAGAAGAAGTTTAAGTTTAAAAAATTTGACTCTCAAAAGAAATTTCAATCGTTGTACTGTTGATATTTGGCTCTGTTGACTAATGAGTTTGCCGACCACTGGGGGGTTAGGCTACAGTCACTATTAAAATACAGGTCTTGGTGTGTCAGACAACGGGAATGGCTACTTCCCGGTAGGTTACCTGGAGAAAGAGGCCTGAGGATGCGGGCTGTAACGTTTAAGATGGAAACAACGAAAAGAAAATAAATTCCTCCAAACACATGAATGGGGAAACAGGGCAAATCTATAAACTATGACCCTGAGCTCCAGCTGGAGCGTCTATACAGGTCAGAGGAACAAAACGAATTTCTGCTTAGAATATTTCTCACAAGACAAATACCAGAAAGATACTGATGCCATGGTCCATTTTTCTTCCTCCAGACTATCTTTCCACACAAAAATGAAACCATTTTAATTTAAAGAAATGAATGATAAAACCCTGGATTATTTTTAAAATATGAAAACATTATATCGCTTCTTCTGTTGCCAAGCAACACACTTTTGCTATGACACAATCTTGAGACCTTGATAACATTCTCAGTTGTATAGAAAGGATACAGAAACAGGATATCTGGACTACAGAATAAAGTTTTTAAAAATGAGTAAAAGATAAAGAGAAATAGGACTCATATGAAATCATTTGATTGTACACTACAAACAGCAAGCCATGGATTCCTCAATTTTAGAAAACTCAGTGTGCAGAGCTAATAATGAAAGAAAATTTCATGCAGCTACTAAAATTGCTGCAACTATGTAAAATCATAGCAATGCCATTCATACCATATTAGCCATAACTATGCATTTTCCATTACTAAATGGTTTTTGTTAGATTTTGCATCTTTAAGAGCTGGAATCTGCCTGTTGAAATTACTCAGGATGTATCCCCATGGGTTAAGCCACCAATACTTAGGTACAAAACTGCATGCTCAGTCCATCTTAATAGCCTTCTACTTGAACTAGGGAATCAGATATGAAAACTGTGGTCAGAAATTTTAGAGAGACAGTGAAAGAGGTGACTATCATGGTTGATGAATTCTATCTGGTTGTTTAATCCTATAAAGTCAATGGGGCGAGTGGGAAGACTCCAGAATGGTTTCCTCTAATAGGCTGGGAGATGCAAGAGTTCAATAAAACAAACAAAAAATTCATAATACCAAAGTAGTTAACAAACACCAAATGTAATGAAGTGCATTGAGGTTAAAAAAGACCAAAGTGGGGAAATATGATTTAAAATACTTCATCCATGAAAGATCGTGGACTTTTAGTTGAATGGAGGTTTTATGTCAGATAAAGTTGCAATACAGTGGCTTAAAAAGCATTTTTTAAATGAATAAATGCTTGCTAAGTTCTGGGCATCATGCTAAGTACTTTCAATCTATGTGACAGGCACCTATTCACTCATCCATTCCACTGACACTAAATGAGCATGTACTATGGTCTACAGACACTGTTCTAAGAACCGGGTAGCTGATGAGCAAAGCAAAGCAGATGCAGTTCCTGTCCTCATGAATCCACAGTCCAGAGGAGCTCCTATAATTCACATCTTTATTTTTTGGGTAAGGGAATGAAAGCACATTTAAGTAACTTCCCCAAAGAGTTAATAAGTGGCAGACTTAAAATTTCAACTTCAGTCTGTTTAACTTCAAAGCCTAGAGTCTTAGCCACAGTTCATTGCACACAGCCTTAAGAGGTGATAATTCCACTACATTTTGCAATGATATCATATTTCTCAATACAATATCACACTTGTATTCAGTTCTATATGACTCATGTTTAGAGAGGCACCGACTTCTTCTAGATACATTCCAGTGTGTCAATCAGGATAATGAGTAATCTGGAAAACATGTCAGGAATAGCCTCCAGATTGTTTAACCATGTGTATATGTGATAAGCATATTTATATGACAGAAGGATTTTTAAGTAGAAAGTGTGAGACTTACTCTCTAAAGCCTTAAAACAAGAATAGAACCAAGGAGCGAATATAATGGAAGGAGGGCAGCAAGGGAGCTTATTTCCATTCAACATAAAGAACAGTTTTTTGACACAAAATGTGTCCCGAATTGACTATAGGTACCTTTAAAACAAACTAAGGTCCCATGAACTAAGAGTCCTCTAGTGCAGAATGGCCAATAAACCACTGGCTGCAATGTGAATGACATGAGTGCCTGGAGATTGGATAAAATCCTTTCTAAAAATCCGACCACTTTAATATCCTATCATTCTAGAAGATAAATGAGAAAACCTCACCCAATTAGATGCCCATCTATTTTTAAAACTTGCTTTATACATTTGCTGAAAAACCCGAAAACACATAATCTCTAAGAAATGGCAGGAGTGGGCTGAAGCCAACCCAAGCACTAGGAATCTAAGATGAGTTGAGTATAAATGAATATTCAAAACTCTAAATTCTCTACTAGCAAATCTAAATGGTTCCAATTCTAGCAACATACTTAATCCTATCTCAGGACCAACAGCGCACAACTGTACATTTCGGTCTATATGAACTGCACTCCCTGAAGCTGTTCCATGCACAGTGTGCCAGGCCATATGCTCAACCCTGCCTATCCTTCATAAGCCAAGAGAACACGCCTGCCCTCTCCCAGTAACAATGGACACACTGAGTTCCATTTCCACGGAGCCCGAGCCTCATAAGCTCATCACCATCTCATGACGGGTGACGGCCCTTGTATGTCAGACTGGCTAACACAGCGTCTAGTTAATGGTCCTGATCTCACTGGCCCGCTGTAATGAAATAATCTAAGCAAGCAACTTGTTTGGCGATGACCAAAACAAACAAGCAATCCCTTACCCCAAAAGCTCACAATAAGAAACAATAATTTATTTTTAAAAGCTCCCACTACTATTCTGACCTTGAAAATTTTTACAAACCAGCTACAAAAGATGAAATTTTTATTTTTTAAGCCATTCCTTGACTTATGGTTAAGGTCCTATTAATGCAAAATTCCTTGAGGTTTCCCTTTGTCATCCATGCTGAGAGCAAAGGGTATAGCTGCTGGAAGGAGACAGCTATGGTGACCGAAGTCCAAAAACAGTCCCAGAGGGCAACCAAGTCCAGTGAGATAGATTATTTTAAAAAACTCCTAATTTGTAGGTGACATAATATCACATGTAGAAAACTCTAATAAATTCATTAAAATATCAGAATTTTTTAATGAATTCAGTAAGATCGCAAAGTATAAAATCAATGCAACAAATCAATTATATTTCTATAGATTACCAATGGACAATCCAAAATGAAATTTAAAAAACAATTCCATTTACAAAAGCATCAAAAAGAATAAACACCTATAAAGAAATTTAACAACAGAAGCTTTCAGTGTACAAGCCTTATACCATGAAGTTGTAAATTGCCTTCAAAAGCAATTTTAAATGAGGTCAAACATGTTTTCTGAATAAAGACACATCTTTAGAATAACTGTTAAATGCCCTATTTTGAAGAAGAAAAAAAAAGATCATCTGTATATACAAATTCTGGTATATTGGTTAAATTTGTCCCTTTACTTCCCAGTCCCATTTCATACACTGGACTTAGGATACATTACTATATTATCAAAAGGTGAGGAAATGTGTCTGCTATGCCCCTGAATAGTATGTGCCAGGAAAACAGATTTACAAAGACATTAACTCTCCATGGTTCAGTTCTCCTAGTCGGGCTCCCTTATAGCTGAAAGGGCTGCACATCTTCCCTGACGAGGTCCAGAAATTCATTCTCCTGTAAAGAGAATTGTTCCACAGCCCAGTGGCCCAAACAGAAAACAGTGCATTTTGCAGACTGCAAGAAAAGGGGGTAGGGGTGTCTCTGCATTTCAGATGCTTCCCATGTCTTTTTGCCTAAGAGATAGCATAACTGGGGTCACTCCATTGGTTTCAAAAGTTGGGAATCATTTTTAAATGATAAATATAGAGAAAGAACCTTTTCTCAGAGTCACACTGTAATGGTCATAAAAACCCAAGCAATTGTATTACCTAGATTTTCTAGTTTTGTTTTCTTCTTTAAAGTATAGTGAGAAAGTAACATCTAAAAACATTGAGTCAAAAATCTATAATCTGGCAAAATCTAAATTTTATGACTCTGCTTTCAAATATTTTACAACTTTCTTGTCAATCTCTAATTTGACAGCAATTTTCAGCAACCATCCTTACACCTTTACTGAATATTCCCGTAGCATTTTATTTCGTTTTCATAGAAAAATAACTCACTTTATAGGCATAGTACATCAATCTATTTCAAGGTTACAATATCAAGTGCCACTGACATGAAACAGTTTTGGGAAACACACAACTAACTCCTAAGCCAACTATTCAACTAGTGAGAGTACTACATGAGCTTCCCAAAGAGCGTCCTCCTTGCTGCATGTGCTGTGGACACCAGTCAGCATGTGGTACGGCACAACGGGAAACACCAGTTCGTCTGTTAAGTGGGGTAAGTGGAAGTAGCTGAAGTGCACACCGACTACAGAGTAAGTGTATGTGTGAAGCACAACTTCTTGGTGGGACATAAATGCCCTGACAGCCAACAGTTTCAAATGCCCAGAGGAGAAACCTTGCACACAGGCTCATTCTACTGCAGCGTGGCCTTCTATGAGCCCAAACCCATCGAAGACATGTCTGTGAGACAAGGCGGCTCATCTCTTATTCACAGGCTAGTGCTTGTTATCGGTGGACCAGGAAATGGGAGTCAGAAAAGCAAAGAACCACAGAAAACATCAACGGAATTAGGACGGTAAATGCAGATGTTTTCGCAAAATGGGAACTTGTTGTGAAGAGAGAGGAAGAGGTAGTCCAATCCAGCAGGTCAATGTCAGGGATGATAGGGGACAGAGGTGGTGAAGGCTGTGGTGGGAATGAGGAGGTCACATAAAGGACAATCAAGAGACCTGGCCTGCCTGGCTACCTGCATATTTCTTTCCTTCTGGATTCATGGAAAAAGTTATTACATGCTATTCTTGGTAGCCAGGAAGCCAAAGAAGAGGTTATCAATGGAGATCAACTTTTATTGCTATTTTGTTAGGTAAAGGAAGTCTTACTTAGCTTTTAGACAACCCATTTGTGGTTTGTCCTATCATTAAACACTGACATTCTGAAGAGTGATCTTCCAGAATGCCACTTAGCATTGAGAAAAAATGATGAAATATAACCTGCCTTCTCAGAAATGGCTGGCCTCCTAAACGGTCTGCAATGAAAAGAATATTAAGTGATAGGAGTTTCCGGAAAATAAGGCACCATTCCGTGTGTGTGTGTGTGTGTGTGTGTGTGTGTGTGTGTGTGTGTGGTATCCTAGTTTATTCTTTGAAATCAATTTGTCTTTCTTTAGAACCATTATTATAAAGGTAAGCTGTTTTCAAAAGCTTGGTGACAGCTTACTGACTGGCTATAAATAATCATGTTATGCTTTGCCATGTCAATAGTTTGTATTTTGTCTTCATATTATACAAGCTTGGCTTTACTTTTTAAAAATCCCTAAAATAGTTATTCATCATGTAAAGAGTAACTGATTTACCAGCCTTTTAAGGAAATAATATTGGTGGGCAATCGAGTTTAATATCCTATATAATAAAAGAGCAATGTGCAAATTGACTGTACCTTTGCTACACCCACAAGCCAGCATGGCCAATCAGAATATGCAAATAGACCAGCCAAAATGGTGGTTACTTTGCATATCCGCAAGCAGAAGATGGCGTAGAAGGAAGCCAAGCACTGCAGAAGGGAGCAAAGCTGCAAAAAAGTAAGCAAGCAGGGCATGGGAGAAGGGAGGGAACGAGGCAGAGGAGACGGCAGGAAGAGAGGCAGCAGAGAAAGAAGCAAGGAAGTGGAGATGGGAGCAAGTGAGGTTGTGGAGAAGGGAGTGAGGCAGCAGAGAAGGAAGGGAGCTTTGCTCAGGCTGCAGGAAGCTCTATTCTTGTAGGAATCTTCCTGCAACAGGTCTCTACTTAAATATAAATGGAATTAAAAGGGATTATATAAGAATACTTGTGTTTATACTGACAGATTCAAATGAAGAAAGGGTCTTCCAAGAACACTAGCTTCTCACAATTCCTTGAATGGTGTCTTCACTTCAGAACACAAGTGTTTATACACATTCTTCCTATACTTATGGCCTGGACTTCTCTGTTGAGCAAATCCAAGACACTTTAGGATTAACCTCCATGAAGCGCTCCTTCTCCCCACATGGTTGATGGCTCCCGACTCTTTGCTCCCATAAATCACATTTATCTCTATGTCATTTATCACACTGCACATTGTTTTTGTCACCCCAACTATATTTCATCCCATGAAGAAAGAAACAAAGTTGGATTCTAAGTTTCATCTACCCTGGGAACTAGCATTAAGCCTGATATATTCTAAATATTGAAAAAGTATTTTCAAATAGGTGAAATAGGAAAAGGATCAGAGAGCAAATGTAAAGATACTGTCTGGAGTGGAAGATATCGTGTAGACACTTTCTTTGGTGAATGGTGATATACACAAGGAAGTGAGAGCACTGGGGAGCAGTACACAGCCAGATGTAAGCTAGAAGTTGGGGAGCAAATCATGCTAAAAAAAAAAAAGTGGAGTAAATAGCATTCCAGACAGAGGCAAGCCGCAAAGCCACCCCCAATACTCAACAGTTGGAAAAGCAAGAAGGTGGGATTTGGAAAAGAGTTTATGAACAGTTTGTTATTGGAGCAGGATGAAGCAGGAGGTGGTCAAAGAAATGAGGTTAGATGCATGAAATGGTTGCATTTTATTGTATGTAAATGATGCCTCAATACAGATGCAAGACCACAGAGTATTTTTAATACCATCTTGTTTTCCGGCCCATGGGTGTCCTCTAACATTGTACTGATTTATGTTTTTGTATTTCTGATAGATCTTTTCTCCACAATTATTCTATAGAGACCTCTGGGGTTGGGGCGAGACTGTGCTATTCATCTTTGTGTATTTTTCTTTATTCTCCTTTACCTCCCATAACATCTAACAAGCCATAGTACATTCTAGGTACTTTGTACTATTGTTTCCAACAGTGGGCCTCATGGCCCAGAAAAAATATGTATCTGGTTATATGCACATGCACATATGTACACATATATACTCAGTATGAGGGAAATAACAGTCTAAATAAAATTTACCAAATGTACCCCTATATTATGGACAACCACTTTAATATACTGATACTCATGATCAGCCTAGTTAACAATAAGAAATAGAGGATGGGCTTGGTTAATTCAGAGCTTCAGAGTATTAGAGACAACATCCCTTAGACCAGTGCTTGGCAAACTCACGAGCTGCAATTTGCCGCTCTGTTGACTCATGAGTTTGCTGACCACTGACCTAGACTCTCGATTCCAATAATTACAGGCCGTTGTTGTTCCTTGTGATTAAGCCCCTATCCCAGGGGCCTACCAATGCCTTAGACTAAACATGTAAATAAAAATAACTAGCATATCCTTGCAGACAAAAGGAGTCCTCAGTTCAGTAATATATTTAGGTCTACTTTACCTCCACTCATGCTTCTGTTCCTCCCTAAATCTAGGAAGAGAATTTTTAATGACTTAAGAAGTTAAACATTATCTCCAACAAATTTAATATTCTAATTATCTATGAACACAAGACACTTTGCTCATTTCTTCTTGTCTAGCCTCTTAACAAGTCAGTCTCATGGAAAAAAAATTTTTAAAGGTGGGAACTTCACACCTGGATGCTAGAAACTTAAGGGACATAACTAGAGGCAAAGAGAGGGCTGGGTAGAATCCTGACAGGACAAAAGATCAGAAGGTTATTTTGTGTACAGTTGTTAATTTTTTAATATGAGCCAGGCTAATATGTAAGATGTAAATTTATTGACATGAAAAACTGGTGATAATTATAAAATAGCATGTAGAGCATGTGTTTTTTGGTTAAAAACAGATATGTGTATACAAAAATAGATATAAGAATGTGCAGTGTTAATGATATCACTGGTGGTAGGGAGATGGTGTTTTCATCTTCCTGTATTTCTAATTTTCTACAGGGTATAACTATTGCTATTGTAATAATACAGTTATTTTTAATTTAACAAAAAAGAGAATTACTTAGCTGCTTCTTTAACAAGTATAGTTTTGCTCTAAAATAGTCTTAGAGACTATATTAAGACTATAGTTCCCATTTTTAAACTCTTCTTTCACACAAATAGAAGATATTTAGCACTGTATCCACAATCACATGTCTGATCTATTTGCTGAAATTACTTAAAAGCATTTTGACTGAGGAAAATTTTGTGTTTCTGAAGTTCATTCTAGTTTTTTGTTGCTTTTGTTTTGTTAAGATTTTTTCACGCAAGATGTTGTATCAGACAAGATGCCATATGTCCCCAAACCTCAGCAGGAGCAACTCAGAATCTGTAAAACAAATTTAATGATGCTTTTTCGTAAACTGACTTCCCGTGATGCTTAAAATATGTACGTATTTTAAGAAACCAATAATCAGGCAAATCTAATTAGGAGAGAGATCATTATGACTAACAAAAAAGGTTGGCAAATCACATTCGGAGATGTATATTCGGATGTCTGCCATGATTTCATATACAATTAATATAATAACTATACATCGGGTGCTTTAATCCTTGGATAATTAAGATACTCTACATTAAGCTTGTAGAAAGAACATCATTATTTTGAGTATTTAAGCTTTTATTCCATATAGAAAAAATGGTTTCTCCCATTCTAAATGTTTATGCCCTTGAAAAGAAAACGCCTTCCAGCCCTGACAGAAGTAGCTCAGTTGTCAGACCATCGGCCCACGCACTTAAGGGTTGAGGGGTCGAGAGCATGTACCTGAGGCACAAGCTGGATTCCTGACCGCAGTTAGGGTCTACACAAGAGGCAACCTACGGATCAGGTCTCTCTCACATAGATGTCTACCTGCCTGCCTGTTGTCTCTCTCTCTCTCTCCTTTCCACTCACCCCGCCCTTCTCCTCTCTCTAAAAATCAATGGCAAAAATATCCTAAGGTGAGGATTAACAAGAAAAGAGAGAGAGAAGAGAGAGCGAGGGAGGGAGGCAGGAAAGAAGGGAAGAAGGGAGGGAGAGGAAGCACCTTAAAAGGCTGGCTCTCCTTACATGAACATATGTGCATGTTCATGTAAGAAAGGTGAAATAATTATCCACTTATTTTTAATCATTCTAACACCAATCATTCATGTAATTTACAGCACCAACAAGATAAGTCGTGACTTCCAGTTAAAAATGGCTAAGCAAAGGAATTATTCTCTCTCGAAAACAACCTAAAAATTAAATTTAGAAGAAAAATTTCTGGAACAAGGACACAGTGACAACTCCCAAAATGCAAACTATGAAGCACACCTCAGCAATGGAGGGTAATTTTACTACCTGTACCTCTTCACACACTGGTGGGAAAAGGGTTCCCTAAAACCTTCCCCTCCAGGGAGAGGCCTGTCCAGTGCCCTGCGAGGTATAGGGCAGGTAGAATGGATGGTAGGGAATATATTTGGAAGCAATAAAAGTACAGATCAAGACAGACACAGAATGTCATGGGAGATACAGTTAGAACAGAAACCCTTTTTTAAAAAAAATTATTGATTTATTTTAGAGAGAAAAGGGAAGGGGAGAGAGAAAAAAAAAAACACTGATTTGTTGTTCCACTTATTTATGCACTGATTGGTTGATTCTTGTATGTGTCCTAACCAGGGATCAAACCCACAACCTCAGGATGACACTCTAGCCAAATGAGCTACCCAGCCAGGGCCAGATAGAAACACTTTTATTTTGTCCATTACCTCTGACCCAGCCTGGAAGGAAGGAGGCTGCCAGAGGAAAAGCAGCCAAACCAAGAAAATACAGTCAGTGACTCTCTGTGAGTCCTATCTCCTGTTAAAGGCTAAGTCTAAGGGAAGACAAACTCATAGGACAAAGGAAATGAACTATTTGGTAAGAGGACTTTTGAGACAAAATCAAAACTTAAACTTCAGACTGTCCCAGTTCACATTCCTCTTGCTCCATGGACAAAAGATAAAGAACATAAAAACACAATGAAACAAGAAATTGAGGCAAATAGTTCAAAAAAAAATAAGGCAGTAAAGTCCAGGTTTAAAAAAATAGAAGAGAAAAATTAAAATATTACTGAGATGAAAAACATTAGGAGAAAAAACACACAGATGAAATGACTGGATATAAAATCACAATAACGTGGTGGACAGGATTAAGTAAGTCACTGTAAAAGTGGGTGGGGGAAGAAAAGACAACAGGCATAAGGGGTGTTTGGGAAAAAAAGAATTAAAGCAGAAAAACGCTAAAAATATAATAGGCCTCATTGGTGGTTAGGAAGGAACAAATTAACACTTAAGTGCAAGGTTACACCCATCAAACTGACAAACATTTTAAGTCATATAAATAGCAATTATTAGTGAGCATATGGAGCAATGAGGAGTTTCATCTGCTAGTGAGAATGTAACTAGAAATATCCACCCCAGAACACAGATACATTCCATGACTCAGCACTGCCACTCCTAAGTATATACCCAGCAATGGTACACATGCTGGCATGTACCCGTACACACATATGAAAATGTTCACGATGACTTTTTTTTTTATAGTTGCAAACAACCAAGAGCACCCTAAGCCCATCAATAGTAGAATGGACACATACTTTGTGGAATACTCATGCAATGGATGACTATGCTGCAGGGTCAGCAAACTTTTCCTGTAAAGACAAGATGCTAAATGTTTTCCACTTTGAGAGCCTCTGGTCTCTGTTGCAACTATTCAACTCTGCCACAGGAGCACAAAAGCAGCCACAGACCCTACCCAGACAAATGAGTGTGGCTGTATTCCAATTAAACTTTACTTATGGACAATGAAATCTGAATGTTATACTTTTCACATCACAGGATAATTTGCTTTAGATCTTTTCAATCATTTAGCAACATAAAAATCATTTTCAGCTTGCAAGTCATAAAAACAGGCAGCAGGCTAGATTCTACCAGTTTACTGGTCCCTGCTAAACAGCAATAAACATGTACAAAGCACAACCACCTGTACCAGAAGGATGATCTTCAAACATAAGATTGAATTTTTTTTTTAAAAAGTAAGCAAGTTCAAAAAGCACACACATTAAAGAAAAGTCAGATGATCATATTGATATGGAAAAAGCATTTAACCAAACCCAACATCCATTCTTGATAAAACTCTTAATAAACTAAGAAAAGAGGGAAATTTCCTCAACTTGATAAAGACCATCTACAAAAAGCCTACAGCTAACATCCTGGATCCTTTAACCTTAATATCCAGAAAAAGGCAAGAATGTCCTCTCTCACCATTCTCATTTAACATTATGCCAGAAGTTCTAGCTAAGATGATAAGAGAAAATAAAAATATATACAAACTGGCAAAGAAGAAATAACACTATCTTGGCTTGCAGATAACATGATTGTCTGTGTAGAAAATACACAAAAGGGGTGGAAAACACCTCCTGGAACTAATAAGCCAGTACAGTAAAGGTTGCAGGATACAAGATTAAAACATAAAAGTCTATTGTTTTCCTATCTATCTATATAAAACCCTAATATGCAAATAGACTAAACAGCAAAACCACCGAACAACAGGGGTGTACAGAGCATGACAGGCATCGGCCACAGTGGGATGGTGGAGCAGGTGAGCGAGGGCATCAGACCAAGAAGGGGTGCCCGTTGCTGTCATTGGGGTGAGCCTCTGATGGCTACTAAAAATTCTTTGCTCCCGCAAGCACCCACTGCCAGCACCAGAGCTGCCACTCACACCCAATGCCAGCATCTGGCACTGGCCCCGATCGCTTGGCGCCATCAGCTGTTGTTGAGTGGCAGCTGCTGGCCCTGATGGCTCTTCAGGGCTTCTCCACCTCACCCTGCTCCTAAGGGGCGATCAGGGCAGCAGCCACCAATCACACCTGCTGAGGGCACTGGCCTCACAAGCTCCCTGCCATCAGCAGGTGTGAGTGTGCTGGTACTATTAGCATGTTTGAGTGGCAGTGGCAGGCATGGGGCTGCTGGCAGACAGGAGACCAGGGGCAGTGGTGGGATGGACTGGGCAGAGGCGCAGAGGATGTGTGGAGACCCACCTCTGTGCCCATCACAGCCTTGCAGCCCACAGTTCCTTTCAAGGTGCATGAATCTGTGCACTGAGCCCCTAGTATACTAGTAACAGAAATGAACAACTAGAATTTGAAATTTAAAATACAATACCCTTTACAACAAATAGAGAGATATTCTGTGTTTGTAGACTGAAGATTTAACATTATTAAGACATCAATTCTTCCCAGCCTAATCTACAAATTCAATGGGATCCCAATCAGAGTCCCAGAAAACTATGTTGTGGGTATCAACAAACTGATTCTGAAGTTTACTGTAAAAAGATAAAGACCGAGAATAGCCAACATAATACTAAAGAACAAATTTTAACTAGACTCATACAACCCAAATTCTGTGAATACAGAGCTACGGCAATTAAGACTGCAGAATTAGGAACAAAACAAATAATCAGAAAAATACATTAATGGAACAGAATAGAGGACTCAGAAATAGACCCACATATATACAGTCAACTGATCTTTGACAAGAAGCAAAGGTAAATAGAGAAAGAATGGTGCTTCCAACAAATGGCACTGCCCACATGTAAAAGAAAAAAGTTAGCATTAAAATTAACTCAAACTGTATCATAAATCTATAGGTCAAAGAGAAAAGTAAAAAACTCCTAGAAAGTAACATAAGTGAAAAACTAGGTTACCTTGAAACTGACTATGAATTTTTAGATACACCAGCAAGAACAATCCATGAAAGAAAAAAACTGGTAAGTTAAAATTCATTAAAACTAAAACATTCTGCTCTGCAAATTACACTGTTAAGAAAATGAAAAGACAGACAAAACCGGTTTGGTTCAGTGGATAGAGCGTCGGACTGCGGACTGAAACGTCCCGGGTTCGATTCCAGTCAAGGGCATGTACCTTGGCTGCGGGCACATCCCCAGTAGGGGGCGTGCAAGAGGCAGCTGATCAATGTCTCTCTCCCATCGATGTTTCTGACTTTCTATCCCTCTCCCTTCTGCTCTGCAAAAAATCAATAAAATATGTATTAAAAAAATGAAAAGACAAGCCACAGACTGGGAAAAAATATTTGCACAACATATATTTCATAAAGTACCTGTAACCAAAATATACCCAAGGAGAGGTTTTGATTGGGATGGAATGATGGGGAATTTGAGGGGAGACATTTATAATTTGTGTGCTTTATGAACAATTCTTGGAATTGCACAATAAGACTTAAATATCCTATATAATAAGAGCCTAATATGCAAATTGTCCCCTCAACTGAGAGTTAGACCAGAGAGTGGGGCCACTGGTGGTAGCAGGCAGTCAGGGAACGGAGGCACCTCAACCAGCAGCCAGAAGCCACTAGGGACCCTCCCTATGCATGAATTTCATGCACTAAGCCTCTAGTTTTAACATAATAGAAGATAATTTCCTGAAATTAAAAAGTGGCCACACTAACAGGGCTCACTCCAACCCAAGAAAAACAATTCTGAAGCATCACCATGAAGACAGACATGGGGGGGAGTTTGCTGAAAGTTTCTAGGCAGAAAAAGGCAAGTCCAATTTATAGGGAGAAAAAAGTCAGACTGGCTCATATCTCCACAGCAACCCTCATAAAAGGCAGGGGGTATAATTATCTCAGTTTGTAAAACAATTTCAATCCATCTTCATCTCTATTACCCATGGGGAGATGTGTAGAAGTCTCACAAATCTGAATGTGTTTATTTCTGGATGATATGATTTAGGCCCTTTTTTTGGCTTTATTCTTTCCGATTTGCTTACTTTTATTATAATCATGTTCCATTTTTACAAAAAATAAAGTCATTATTTTTAGGGGGCAGGGGAGTAGGAGAACCATATCACCTTTCACTTTGAGGAGTTTGAAAGTTCAGACTCTAGGCTCAAGCTACATGAGTTTGAAAGCAAGTCTGCCTTTGACCAGCAAGTCAATACAATAGTTAACCTTGATTTATTTATACATGCTCTTCCTTTCCCATTTTTTCCTTTAACTGGACCACCTTCAGCTTATTTTAGATACCAGCATCTATCTCGGAAATAAATACAGTAATTTGGCCAGCAAGATGAAAGGAAAATTCACCCACTGGGTAATTAATACCCAGATAAAGCTTTTCACCTATACAGCCATTGATCCTCACCTTGGCAATTGGTGGAAAATCCTAATAACTCATCTTAGACATTTATGCAGCACTTACTATGGGCAGATATCAATCTAGTTGCTTTATATACGTTGACTCTCCTAATATTCACAAAATCCCCATAAGGTAGAAATGTTTACCATCTTCTCCCTATAAATAAGAAGCTGAGGCCCAAAGAGGTTACATACCTTGTCAAAGGCCATTCATGTACCAAGTGGAGAAGCCAAGACTCAAAATCTTGTCTGGCCCCAGAGCACATATTATTTGCATATTATATAAACTAATGTCAACTTTTCCCTAGGAGACTGTGCTTAGCTGTGTAGTCTTATCTCAGTCGAGTGTTTGAGATCGCCACCTACTATCAATCAAGCCCTGTTCCCAGTGCCAATTCAAGCCCCATTGGGCACATGTCTGTGGGCTCTCTCCCGGCCTTCCATCCACCTGCCATTTCCGCTGCCAAATGGGTGCCCTCGCCCCAAAATTCCAACTCACTACCAGTTCCCACTGCCCCATCCAAACCAGCCATCCCTGATCAGGTTATACTTACAAGAAGAGACTATTTTTGGTTGTTCTATTTTCAGTTATTAGATTTTGTTACTTTTTGGGAGAAAAGAAAATCACTTCAACAGCAACTTTTTTAAAACTTGAAATAAATACTCTTTAATATCCAGTCATTAAAAGTGCATTAGTCTCTTTTCAAGAGGTTCCTAGAGTGCACAGTAATAAAAATTTTAAGAGGCAGCTCAACCCCTGTTGGCCCAGATCCTAGAGTGTGGGTATTCAAACAAAAGTCATCTCTTTCCTCTCTTCCTCCTTAGAAAAAGGCAGTTCCTAGAAGAACTCCTTTAGTTTTGACACATAGGTAATTTTTGCTACATTTCTTGGCAACACAAAGAATCTAATGCCAATTACAGCAAAATCGACAGAGATAGTGGATCCCGATCGCTGCTGCACTGTCTTGCCACCCAAGCCATCCAAGCTTATATCCACAAGGTGGGGATGAAATTAAGGTAAATGTGATATGCCGACTTATTACTCTAATAGCAAACAACAGGGGACTAGGACTAAGCAGTGAGCTTAATACTGTGACATCTGGACACACTCAAAGCACATTCAAATGCTTATTTCTTCTTTTATAAACAACAGTGGCATTGGAGATTCATTTGAAAGCTGTCAGCTGATAACACAGTGTAGAGCCCTCACCTAAGACTGGAGAGTCAGTTGAGAGCTCTTCACCTCTCATTCCCTTGATTCTGTGATGTTATATCCTCTTAGCACATAGTTAGTGACAATTAGCTCACAATATGAGCTTTCCTCACTTCTAAAATTGCTGAGCTTAAAATGACCCAATAAGGAGCTAAGAGGTAATGGAAATGGTTATGCAATTGTCAAATATGGAATTCGGTGCACTAATATTTCTCCTCCGGAGGAAGGAAGGGATCTAACATTTGTCAACTGCCACTATTATCTGCTACTTACATTCCATAGAAAAGGTGAGGCTCTGAGAAGTGATGTAAGCTGTCCCCAAGGACATGAAGCTTAGGAAGAAACTAGAAGCAGGATTTACAGAATGTGCCTGGTTCCAGGCGTATGACCCGTCCACTATACCAGGGTGATCCTGACGACGTGTGTGAAGATGCAGGCGGCTCACAAAGGGGGCGAAGAAATGTGTCACAAGTGCAGGTACATACAAAGCAAGTTTTCTCTTAACATTTAGCAGGGACAGCTAGATTTTATATTTACTATACAATATACACAAATATATCATCAAGATATATAAATTTCAGAGAAAGATCTTTCCCTTTTTTCTCCCCAAATATATATTTATACTTTCCCTTTCAGTGTGGAGAATACAGAGAATGATGCCTCCCCCCTGTCAACCATGAGCCTGGAATATGGTCCTCTATCCCAGTGCAAGTCATCTCTGAACACTGCTGTTCGGCAAGAGTCATTTTGGAATGGAATCACTGCTGGGCTCCAGTCAGCCAGCCACTCTGCAAGTATCTACCAAGATAAAGAGCCCTACTTATATGTCAGGCATTGATATTCAGAGACAGCAGATAAGAAGTTTCTTCCCTCCAGAAATCTGAATTAGAATTGGGAAGACAGGGGGTAAGCGAATGATTACCCTGGATAAATGCTCTAGGATGCTACAGAGACCCAGAGAGGAGACTTTGGCACAGAATGGGAAAGCCAGAACACCAGGACAGGCTTCCAGTGTAGAATTGGGCCAGGCATTCCTAGAAAAGGACTCAGAAACAAGTTAGGACCAGAGCCCAGGGTGTGGATGTACTGGAGGGAATAGGAACAACTGGATGTGAAGTCCAGGAGCTAAAGTGGGTGCAGACCCTACAGGACCTGCTGTGGTACTCACAGAAGAACACCGAGTTTTATTCAGGGGCAAAGATATGTCATTGTGAGCCGATGAGCAGAGAATTAACATAACCCGATTGAGATTCTAGGAAAACCACTGTAAAATAGAGGACCACGTGAAATGGGGAGATATTAGAAATAAGAGGAACATCGGGTAGGTGACCTACTACCAGAAGTCCTAATTATGAGGGTCTGAGCTAAGAAAGTGACAGTGGGAACAGATGAAAGGATTATTTAGGAGAATAAATTGCCCAGGTTTTTTTTAATATTTCTCTTTTCCATGTCCAGCGCATCTAGAGAGAGATCTGGTTCCTGAGTAGGGGCTACTGGGGTTTGAGAAAATGGAAGAAAGAGACAGACACAGAGATGGAAGGAAAGAAAAAAAGCTGTGGCCAGGTAGGACCACTGTCCTCTGACAGGGACAGGGACAAGGACCCAGAGCCAACACAGCATATTTATTTTATACAGGGGAAAAAACAAAAAAACAGGAAATTTTTCTAAAACTCAAGACGAAGGAGATTATGTGCATTCGTGGGTGGGTGAGTGGGAGTCATAGTCATTCCTGGTGCTTGGCTGGATTTAAATAACAAAACCCACCCTCTGGCACCTGGGCTGAAGGTCAAGCTGACAACACTCCTGCCTCTGGGCAAGCGTGTTTCCATATATGGCTTTGCCAACACCACTGGATTCAGCTGACAATAATTAAAGAATGCCCATGTGCTTTCCCAGGCACTCTCTACACTGTTTTTAGCCTGTCTAGGGATGATGGACAAGTGAAGATTAGGTACCACCCAGTATTCCTTCTAGGGAAGCTTGATATATCACTGAAAGAAGAGAGTTTGGTAAAAATGAGAAGATGATAATATTTGGTTTAGATACTTTTCCTTCATTGATTTTTAAGTTATGATTGCTTTATTTATAACACTCCTACTAGTGTGGCACCACTAAATAAAATTTCATTATTTAGTGACAGTAGTGACACCCACAAAACATCTTAAAAATGATCAAATAGCTTGGCCTATTTTTCCCAAATAAGGTAATGCATGAGGAAATGCAGAAATCCAACAATAAGAAACAATGAATACATGACCAGATAATACAATTCTGCAAGTGGAAATACAGCACATGGCCAACACAAGCACGAATCAGACCTCAGTGGATTCTCAGCCAAAAATCATACACAGTTTCCCAAAAGGAGTTTTCACTGTGCATCTATGATGCTCTCTCCTCTTTGCCACAAAGGCAATGCTTAGATTTTATCATCATGGGTGTTGACAGAAGATTAAACTGTAACTATTTACAGTTCATCTACATTTGCAGATACAACTCCAATGCCCTCAGTGACAGTTCAATAATAGAAATCAAGTAACCCCGATGGTGGGAAGTGGTGAAGACCATGGCAAATGGAGGCATGTTTGCCCCATTTGGTGTTTTAAAACATAGTTGCAAATTTCTTGACACTTAGCCCAGGGAAAGTTGGGGTCTATAGCCCTTCCTCCTATATCCTGATGGGCTTGAGACCACTTTGACCAATAGAGTAAAAGAAGAGGGACAGTAAACCTCACCAATAGGTCCTTGTTAAACAGAAAACTACTAGCCCAAAATGGCATCACTAATGCTAGCAGCCCATGATACCAAATTTAATACCTGATCCAATACTAGTGTCAACCTCTCCTAGAGATATAATCTTAATCAACCAGACTGCAACCTTCTGGTCAAGCATTACAGGGTAATGTGACATGTGGGCCCTCTTCCATTCCCTTCTCCCCCAAAAGATGTCTTGGCCTAAAAATCATCATCCCTTTTCTTCTGTTATTAGCTCCCTTGCCCCACTCTTCTTCCTATAAAAACCTTCTATTTTACACAGCTTCTCAGAGGTCCTTTAGCTCCTAGACGGAATACTGCCTGATTCGATAGTCACCTAATAAAGCCAGATTTACTCGGCTGATTTCATTTAACACCCTTAATGTCCAGGTGTCTTTTGCCCTGTTCTGCTGGAACATCTGTACTTGGGTCACTGAGCTGCCCTGCTGGAAGGACATTGAGGCTGCCATGTCGCAGAAGACACGTAAGAGGACCATATGGAGAAAAGGAACGCTGCACAGACTCAGGGAATACCCAAGGAGCCCCTAGCCATCCCAGCTCAGGCACACGATACGTGAATAACGACACCTCCACATGACTCCAGCCTCCGGAATTTAAGTCTTCCAACTGAGGCCCTGGACACTGTGGAGTGAGAACCGACCATCCCCACTACACCTGGTCAAACTCCTGACCTACGGGACCCATGAGCATAAAGAAGGGGTAGTTATTTTCCAAAACTAAGTGCCGACATGATCTGTTACAGTGAATAAAAACTAGAAGTCCTGCTCCCATGTGGGGGTGCAGGGCCAGTGCCAGAAGATCCTCCCATATATCAAAGCAGCCAGAAACTTAGATTTGTCTGTGCCTTTTCTAACTTTTAGAAAACATGTGGGCCAAGCAAAACGTGATTGTGACCACCAGTTTGCAACTGCTCCTGTGGTGTACAGATTCTCTGGAGCAAAGAGCCCTTGATGACAGCCGCTTTCAGGGAGCATGCAGTGAGCAGCTCAGTCCACTGTGCCAATGCCGCTCTACACCGTGCCAGTTTTGTTGTCACTTTTCCTTAGACCACATTAGACAAGAGTCAGCTCCAGTGAAGACTAAGAAATTCCCAAAAATTATTCCTAAAAGCACTCTAGGATTTGCTCTAATGCTAAATCTTCAATGGATTTTAAGGTACATATTTGAATGCCTCAAAGCCATGATGGTGAAAATAGAAGTCAAGGCCAGTAAGTTTGGAGTCACAAATGTGAGCTCCAGGGGCATGCCTAGGGTCTATAACCCAACACCAACCAGAACTCAGCTGTGGAATAAAGGGGCACAGAGTCTAGTACTATCTAATAAAGAGGGAATATGCTAATTGACCATCACTCCATCACAGATGGCTGCACCCAAAGCTGAGGCCAAGTTCCCATAAGGAGCCTTAACTAGCAATCAGCAGGGACCTGAGGCTATGCTCTCCCCCACCCCCATGAGGCTTGATAGGTGTCAAACTGTGGGACCTCAGGCAGCAACCCCAGTACCAGGCCAGGGAACCTGAGGCCACACCCCCCACCCAGCAGGGCTTGACTGGGGACCTCAAGATACACTTCCCATACTGGTGCTGCGCTAGGGGACCTCAGGCTGCTCCCTCACCCCCGCCCCAGCACCAAGCCTGGGAACCTCAGGCCACGCCCTCCACCAGGTGAGGCTTCATAGGGGACTTCAGGCTGCCCCACACCCACCCCAGCCCCAGGCCAGGGGACCTGAGGCTGCACCCCCCCTGCCTGGCTGGGCTTGACAGGGAACCTTAGGCTGTGCCACCCACCCAGCGGGACTTGACAGGGGACCTCAAGGTATACCCCCAGTGCTGGATCAGGGGAACTCAGACTGCACCCCCAGCCCAATAGGGCTTGAAGGGGAACCTGAGGCTGCACCCCCCGTCCGGCAGGGCTTGACGGACCTCAGGTCATGCCGCCCATTCAGCGGGGCTTGACAGGGGATCTCAGGCCTTGTCCCCCACCTGGCAGGCCTGAAGGGGGACCTCATGGCATGCCCCCTACCCTAGTGTGGGCTGGGGGACCTCAGGCCATGACCCCTTTCTGGCACTGGGGCAGGGGACCTGAGGCTACACCCCCTGCCCAGAAGAGCTTGACAAAGGTGGGATTGGCTGGTTCTGGATCTAGCCCAATGGGGGCGGGGGTGGCTGGGATGCATGTGTGTACATGTGTGTGAGTGGGGACTTGACTCTGGGTCCCGTGGTGTGCCCCAGACTCTGGCAGGAGGAAGGTTTTCATATATAATTTACTAATTTTCTTTCATCTCTGACACTTCTATTATAGAGAAAGGGCAAGTAGCAATATTAAATTATTTCCTTTAATTAATCCCCTTTTAATGTGCATGAATTTCGTGCACCGGGTCACGTGTGTGTGTGTGTGTGTGTGTGTGTGTGTGTGTGTGTGTGTGTGTGTGTTCCTAATATGCAAATTGTCCCCGTGGGAGCTCAACCAGAAGACCGGGAGTTCAATCACTCACTATGATGTGTGCTGACCACCAGGAGGTGGTGTGGAATGAAGGAAGGCCCCAGCCAGCAGCCTAAATGCCCCAATCGGCCCTGAGTGCCGGCCAGGCCTAGGGACCCTACCCATGCACAAATTTCGTCCACCATGCCTCTAGTAGGTCAATAAAAGATAAATGAATAACCACCTCAGCAGATGATCTTTCTTTATATTATGTTTTGGCATCTTCACACACAAACACACAAGCTAATCTAGGCTCACTTAGGTCCTACTAATATAAATTGTTAAGCCTCTAAAACAGAACTTACAAATTCTCCTAAGTTTTTATACCTGATGGGGAATAGCTAGTTCATTATAGTACAAAAAATGAATAAAAGCTTTGCCAAAAATGAAAAGCCTTAAACAAGCAACAACCCAAAAAGGTTAGTTTTATTAAATCTATTAACCAGAGAGGTTTGTATACAACATTTAGTTGTGAAAGAAAACACAAACAAAACAGACTCCTATTTGCATCTCTGTAATTTTTACCGAATATCACCCAGTCCTAAAATAACCTTCTTGGAAGTGACTAGGGCTTTGTCTGCTTGTTTTATTTTCTTCATAAGAAACAGAGAAAAAAGTCTTGTGAAACTACACAAGAATGTTTACTTACAAATACATTGCATTCAACAAATGAGCATTCTATTTGCTTCCTGTGAGACCACTGATCCACAGCCATCTGTAGGAATGAGCTATGATATAAATTACCAGATGACGACTTGAAGATGACTTGGATATGAACTCAGAGAACAAGTTCAAGCCCAGCACCATTCTGCAGTCTTCTCGGGATGCCTTTAGAGGGGGATGAACAGCCAGAAGTTGATAGCATGGCCAGGAGACTCCTTCCCTCCCTTTCTGCCCTAGTTTCACAGACCACAGGCCTGTCTGCACAAAGAAGCGCTTGATACATGTGAAGAACACATGCTACTTTGTCTGTATTATAAATGAAAGATTCTGAGAATTGATGTGAGACACCAAAGGAAATTCTGGTTTCTTCAGCATTCATAAGTGAATATTCAAGACTATGAAGTGCCAAGCAAGAGTTTACAAGAAAATGGGAGGTGATATCCTGAGACTTAGAGCCAGGCCTCCAGTTCTTCTAATAATGTTCCCTTCTCTCCCACCTTCTTTTTATCACACGTACAGGGTGGAACTGAAGGCAGATAACAAAGTAGAAGCTTGAAAACACTATTATTTTGAAGCCTATAAAATCACTGTTCAAGTTTCTCTCTGGGAGTTAAGCTGGGCAAGTGGTTCATCATGTGCCCAATAAGCTCTAAGACTCCACTCATCAAACCAGGCTCTTCTCCGTTTCATTAACCCAGGACTCCAGGAGACATGGCTTCAGGGAAGAAAGGTTTGTATGTTGCTGTAACATTTATAACTTCTAATACATATATATTATGTATTAGACTCTGCTACTGTGAACGTCTGACTGTGTACAAGTATGAGAGAGAAAAAAAAGACAGAATAAAACTTCATTTTATTTTTTAAAAAATAGCAGTTTAGCTTAGTTTTTTTTTTTTTTGAACTAAGAAATTTAGTATCCTGAGTACTATTAGAAGTTAGCTCTTACATTAATAAATAAAGCTTCCTATACCAATTCAGAATTGAGGCAGGCAGGTAACTAAAGAAACCAAAAACTCAAACTTGACCTTTTAGTATGGCAACCCATTGATGTCACGATAAGCATGATACATATCTAAGATATTGAAACACAAACTCTACCTATATGGCTTCATAGTAAATAAAATGGGAGGCTCAAACAGGAAAGAGCTCTGGGTTGGTGGGTTAAAGGATAAACATTTAAGTTCTATTTCTCTAGAAAAGTGTGTTACGTCCTACAAAAACCTCTAAAAATTGCCAGCATCTTACCATCTATATGTAGAGATTAGCAAAAGCTTGATTTCCTTTAAAGAATTTATATTTTGTTTCCTCTCCAGTCCCAGAAGGCAATGCAAAACAGAGAACAGATGGTGGAAACTAAGTAGGAGAAACTAAAGGATAAAGTTTCCAAAGATGCTCCAATTTTAATGTCTACCTCTGAAAAATAAAACCCTGTGCCTATAAATTAAGTTCATTTTATGTTTTCATAACATGCTTATCATCACAGCTGAGATCCAGAACACATGCTCCGGACAACAATCAAGAAAGGGTATTATTCCCTGGGCCCACCCATTGCTGGGTCCAGAAATCCAACTCACACATCCAAAATGTTTGCTTCTGTTAATGTCTCTGAATTAGATCATCGATTTTAAAACTCTGTAAAGTGTCACTTTTGTTCAAATAAAATCTTAGCAAAAGTGTCAACAAATCAGCTGGATGCAGACTTGCCCAGTTAAATAGTGCTTGCGGTTGGGTGCAGGGGGTGGCAGAGTATGCTTGCTTACTTACTCTCCTCACCCCGGGTGATGGTAGGATTCTTTTGCTTGGGCAAGGCTCAGAGGAAGACTGTTGATGGATAGTTTTGTGTGAAATATGTGCATTCCCTATCCAGACTCTTACATACCTCCCACATTGTTCAGTGGGACAATGCTCTGAAAAATCAGGCTGAAGGATTTCCCTTTCTACTCTGCTGGAGATGGGATGCCCTCAAGTCGCTGCCATCTATGCACTAAATGGGAGAGTGTGGTTGTCAATAAAACTTTGGAAGAATAATACCCTTACATATTATTCTACAATGTCATTATAATTTTTGGTATTTCACAACAGCATATTGTACAATTATCCCAAAGAAACTTACAAACTAATTCTTTGAATGTATGGCAGCAATTTAAAAAGGGATAGGAAAGGAATTAATCCCTTTCAGAAAGAATTAAGGCACTGGGAAGGCACTCGAGCATTCTATATCGGCCCCTCTTGCCCTTTTTGCCAAGAGGGATCCTCTTCTTACAATCCAAGTACACACAGCTGTTGCCTGAGCTTTCAGTTCAAGCTGTGGTTGAAGTCTCTGGGCAGCTGGCACCATGGATCTGTCTCTCACCCAATGGTGTGAGCTGGGCCCTCTCTGGAGAAGAAACCTGGGTCCCCTGAGATATGTGATCAGTACCGGGACCCCGCCAGCAGGCGAGGGGACCCCAAGGCAGGTGCTGGGCGTGGAGGCCACCGGGGCATAGACTACAAAGGAGACAGAACTGAACCTCACATCACCCTGTTTGGCCCTGGAGGATGGCTGGTTAGCCAGAGATGGGCAAGATTCCTCAGGGAAGGAACAACCTAAGGACAGGCACAGTCGCAGAGGGGCCAACAGGAGAGAACTAAAAGGTCAACAGAGGTGGGGCACAGACCCTCACCCACAAACCTTGCAGGGGCCTGAACTCTCACCCTTTCTGAAAGAGGTCTCCTGCCCCTATGGCTGTTTCACCTCCCACACCCAGCTCAGATCAGGACCCAGGTTGCAGACAGAGACTTGGCCAGGAATAGCTGCTCTATATCTAAATTCAATCTAGTACCAGGAATGCTCAGGGCCTACTCAAGAATGCAAATAATCCTTTCCACTAATATATATACTGGGTAAACTAAGATTTTTGCTTGAGTATTAAATTTGACAGTAAAATAGTAATCAAGTTTTCAGATTAATTTAAATTGGCCAAGTGAAATAAGTGAATACTCAAGAAAATTTAAGTGTACTAGACAGAAAGCTGTTCCTAAAACATTAACTAAAATATCTATTAGTAGTTCATCTCACTGTGAAATTGCCTAACATCCAAAGAACCTAAAGCAGTCATATTTGTGTACAAAAATTAAAATTTAAAATTACCAAGACTGCAATATAAAATTTCCAAAAGCCCCCATTAATCAAAAAAGGGGGGATAATGGGGTAATATCATGTAAGGAAAAATATCATGTAAGGAAAATACATCTAGAAAATTCTTACTCCAGAAAAGTAACTTCCATTTGTAATGCCAACAGCATAACACCCATGAAAAACACACATGGTTTCAAAATAAGCCAAAGGAAAATCATCTGGGCAAAAATAAAAAGAATCCCAAGTCTAATTTGCAGAGAGGATCCCTTTGTAAACTTTTGGTCGAGAATGTGTTTGTGTGTTTTCAGAGAACAACTCCAAGACCATGTGGATTCCTGCGACAGTGAGGAACTGACGGGTCTGTTCCAGTCACAAGGATGGTCCAGAGATGGGGGACATTGACAACACCTTGCCATACTAGCAGTCGGCAGCTGTGCATGGCTGCAGGCAGCCCAGGACCAAACCAAGCCCAGGATGGAACTTGCATTGCCATGATGTGTCCACCAACCAGATACCATTGCTGACATCTACACATAAAGAACTATTTGATATTGAAACTGGGACTCAGAACAGTTGGACGTTGAAACTGACACTCAAACATTTTTTGTTCTTATACATTTATTTCTAGTATGCAGATGCAAGATATTTTTGAAGAAAAGAAACAGAGGAGAGCAATTGATATAGAGGCAGGGAGGCATTGAACAGACTGTCAAGCTACAGGGGGAAGGCTGGGGAGGGTGGGGGGCGGGTGCTGTGGGAGATCAACCGAAGGACTTATATGCATGCATATGAGCATAAACAATGGATGCCAAGACACTGGGGTGGGGGAACAGGTGGGGACATGTGCTGGGGGGTAGGGGAGGATAGGGGGAGGATAATGGGGGGTGAGGAAAACATATGTAGTACTATTAAATCTAAGTTATACTGCAAAAAAATAAAAAAATAAAAAAATAAAAACTTTGGAAGAGAGTAAGCCCATCATGAGACAGTGGTACCAGGCTCTTGTGTGCTTCCGCAATCTCCCATGTAGCCAGATTTTTGGTGGTCTTTTCCTGAAACCTTTGGGCAGAAGATAAGACATTCTCTTCTTTGTCTGACACTTTAATCCTATTAATTCACATGGTGTTTGAACCAGTTTGGAGTAATGCTGGTCAGTGAAATAGCGAGGGTAACACTAAGTGAAGGGAAGGGCAAATCTATTGCAATTTCATTGTAAAGGTAAACATTTCCTTGACTCATCAGGCAGCCAGGCATTCTAAGCAATGTCAGGGATAATAGAGATTTATTACAACAAATTAAGGGCTAATCAGAGTGTGTTTTGAGATAAACAACATAGTAGAGCAAATATAAATGTCTAAGAGGAAACAGGAGCCAGTAAAAGACTCATCTCATGGGTGTGGATAGTAGTAGAAACCAAATTCTGTTCATATTTCACTTAGTTTGTATAAATTTGTGCATTGCCCCATGTGTAGATGAGAGATTATTGAGAATAATACATATATTGACACACTGATTTATTCAACAAGTATTTATTGTGTATTCCATGTGGATGCAACATTGTGATAGACACTGTATGGGATAGAAAAGAGTTACAAGCCCTTCATACTGGGAGTTCATAGTCTGATATGTCCATGGAGGAAGACAAATAACAGTGAAGGTTGCAACTAAGAACCAAATGCACAGGCTGAGCTATTGGTACCATGGTCTTCTGTGAGCCCTGGGAAGAGGGTCACAGGATGGCAGCTAAAAGGAGGCATGTTGTGAGACTGAGTCTCATGATGTGATTGCATTTGGTGAGTATGGCAAGAAAGGTGAGGATATGTAGGAGCGATAGCCTAGAAATGGACATGAGGCAATGGTGTTCAAGGAACAATGAGGGTATAAGTAGGTCTGAGGTCTTTGTTAGATTGTGGCAGAGAATTTTGGAAAGTGGATAGAGGCCAGATTACATAGGGCGTGAAATGTTACCAACAGGTGTCCTCCTGATAGCAGCATTAGTTTCTCATGGAGGGAGGAATAGAAAATATTCTCCATTCTTTAGACCTTGGAATTAAACTAAGTGGGATTTATAATTCAATTTAATTCTAATTATTTGTTTTTTATTCGTTTTCTTAAGACTTCCTGAACTAAGATTTTATAATGATCAGTGCTTCAGGTCATTATGTACCTATATTTATGCCATTATTTAATCATTTTCCATTATTTTTCATAACCAAAGATTATGCTGAATTCCTATGTTTTTTCGTGGGGAGTTTTACAATGACAGCTTTAAGTTTAAGAAAATCTATATTCTGACTAAGGTCTTCTGTGTCGGTAACAAGATGCTATAGTATAAGGTTTTAGGGAAAATATGGCCGAGTTGCCCAGAAGGCAGAAATAGAGTGCTAAGTGAAAATCAATGAACTAATTCTGTTAAAATAAGAAAGGGAGAAAAATAATCTTGGAACCTGTCAACTCTTTGGTTGGTTTGGTGCAGTAAAAATTAACCTAATTTAGCCTTTACATTTCATTCATTTTGATACTTTTCCACATCAGTATTTGATATCATTTTACCCTGTGGTGTTGCATATTAAATCTCCCTACTCATGTCCTCATTGCTCCTTTAATAACAATAGTTCATGCCTACCTCTAGGTCATCTCTCCTACACATCCTCACCTTTCTTGCCAGACTCTCCAAATCCAATCACATTGGGAGACTCAACCTCACAACACGCCTCCTTTTAGCTGCCATCCTGAACACGGCATCCTGTGACCCACCTCCCGGGCTCACAGAGGCCTATGGTACCCATAGCTCAGCCTGTGCATTTGGTTCTTAGTTGCAACCTTCACTGTTATTTGTCTTCCTCCATGGACATATCAGACCATGAACTCCCAGTATGAAGGGCCTGTGATTCACTCTTCTCTATCCCGGACAGTGTCTATCACCATGTTGCACCCACATGGAATACACATTTTTGAATAAGTTAGTGTATCAATACATGTATTATTCTCATCTATAATCTCTTACATATACATGGCACAATGCAGACATTTGTGCAAAGTGAAATCTGAACAGGATTTGGTTATCTACTACCACCCACACCCACGAGATGAGTCTTTTACTGGCTCATGCTTTCTCTTAGGCATTTATATCTGCTTTACTGTGTTGTTTATCTGATTAGCCCTTAATTTGTTGTAATAAATCTCTATTACCCCTGACATTGCTTAGAATGCCTGGCTGCCTGATGAGTTAAGGAAATTATTTACAATAAAACTGCAATAAATTTGCCCTTCCCTTCACTTAATGTTACCTTTCCAATTTCCCTGAACAACATTACTCCAAACTGGTTCAAACACCAGGTGTGAAGTAATGGGAAGAAAGAAAAGAATGATCTTTTCTTCCGCCCAAAGGTTCCAGGAAAAGATCCCCAAAACCTGGCAGATGGGGGTCACTAAGTACGTAACAGTCTGGCGCCATGGCCTCATGAGGGCCTTGCTCTCTCCCCACATCCTAGTGCACGGATGGCAGAGCGTCCCATCTCCAGCAGAGCAGAAAGTGAAGTCCCCCAGCCTGACTTTCCCGAGCACTGTCCCACCTAACAGTGTGGGGAGATATGTAAGAGTCAGGACACGGAATGCACGTTTCACACACAGCCCACCCTCTGCAGTCTTCCCTCCGAGCCCTGCCCAAGCAGGAGAATCCTACCATTAGACTGACTTTCGGACTCTACAAACCCCAAGTCCTCTCCACCGCAGCCTTCTTAGCACCTTGTTCGCCCATGAGGCACGCAGACTCCTCGCGGCAGCTCCTTCAGATGGGACGGAGCCCATCTATCTGACCTTGCTAGAAGAGATACAACCCTGACAAAGGTCCCTGCCCGGCACAATGGTGCAGAGAGGATTTAGCTCAATGGTTCTCAGATGGAGCCTTCCACAATGAACTTTCCGCCTGAACACAGAATCCCTCTTGGGTAATATCATCCCTGTTAGAAGCCCAAGCCCACCTATGAAACTTCCTGAGGAAGTCGGGTGAGGTGGCAAGCAAGGAAAAGAGCCCCCAGTCTAAGCTGTCAGACCCCCCAAAATTGATGAATCACCTTCCTTCCTGTCTTGGTCAGAGGACAAGAAGCCGCTAGCACTCTATGGGCTGTGACTCCTGGCCTCCATCAGTTCACCCAGACTATGCCAAAGTGAAGCTGATTTAACCCTGGGTTCTGTTTATCAACATACACACACACTGGGCAAAACCACATTTTCTATGATGACTGAGGTACATTTAATGTTCCAGAAAGGTTGGACACTAGAAATACATTTTACATGGCATTGTTGATTCTCAACCCTGGGCTACATGTTAGCATTATTATTCCAAAAAATGTTTAATGGAGATATATTAATACAATTTTGGCAGCTGTTTCTTTGGGGAGAAAGGCTATCCTTAAGGTCCTAAATGTTTGAATGGTCTTGTATGAAATGAGAGTGTTAGTAAATAAAGTTTTTATTATTTTATTATCCATACCTCACAAAGATAAAAAGTTGACAAGTCCAGGTTTATTCTCAGGTGTTATATATCTATCTATAAAATCCAAATTCTGGGACTACTGACTTCGATCGCTAGTCCAAGCCTCTTACTTGAGGGATACGTTATTTTGCCCGCAGAAGTTGGTGGTGTGCTAAAGGCCAGAGAGCAAGAAAAAGGCAAAGCCAATTCTATATCCAAATTTCTAGCTAGGCAGTGTGTCATGATGCCTTTTACAAAAGTCAGTGCAATCTTGACCCCAAAAGCAAAGAAAATAAAAGCAAAAATAAATGATGGGACTACATCAAACTAAAAAGAGTCCACAGAGCAAAAGAAACATCAACAAAACAGAGACATCCAACCAAATATTTGCAAATGATACCCCAATTGGGGGCTAATATCCAAAATACATGAAGAACTCATAAAACACAAGAACAAAAAAATCTGATTACAAAATGAACAGAAAAGCTGAATAGACACTCTTCCAGGGAAGACAAACATATGGCCAACAGATACATGAAAAAATGTTCAATATTACTAGCTATTAGAGAAATACAAATCAAAACCACAATAAAATACCTCAAACCTGTCAGAATAGCTGTTATCAATAAGACAAGAGGTGTTGGAGAGGATGCGGAAAAAAGGGAACCCTTGTACATGGCTAGCAGGAATGTAAACTGGTACAGCCACTATGGAAAACAGTATAAAGGTTTTTCAAAAAATTAAGGATAAAGCTACTATATGACCTAGCATTCCCTATTCTGGGTATCTACCTGAAATATCTGAAAACCCTTATTCATAGAGCATGTCCCTACAGCACTATTTGCAATAGCTAACACATAAAAACAACCCAACTGTCCTTTGACTGGTGACTGGCTAAAGTTGTGATACATATATACAAATACTACTTAGTCTTTAAAAAGATGAAATTTTGCCATTAGCAATAACGTGGATGGATGTTAAGAGTATTATGCTACGTGAATAAATCAGAAGGAAAAAGACAAGAACTGCATAATTTCACTCATATGTAGGATATAAAAAAAATGAACAAATAAACCCCAAACAAACTCCGATATAGACAATAGAAGGGTGGTTACCAAAGGGAAAAAGGGGAGGCAGGAATGGAGAGGGTAAAGGGGGTCAAATACATAGTGATGGAAAGAGCCTAGACTTGGTAGTGAGCACACAATGTACTATATAGATATTGTATTAGAAAGTGTACACCTGAGATTTGCTATTAACCAGTTACTCCAATGACTAAAAATATAAAAATAAGTTAGTTCATCATACTATTTTTGAACTCCATGAAAAATACTATTTTAAGATAATTTTAAATACATATCACTTCTATTCATAATTAAAATAAAATTTGACTGAAGGAAGTTTATAAAATTGTTTCATTGCATTACAGCCATAAATAAAGCTTGGATGCCATATGCCAATTTAAGGATGGGTATCTACATATTGCTTTAACATATGGGTATAATTCCACAGATACCTACAAAATAAGATATGCTTTGTGAATGGGTTTCAGATCCTCTTTTGTAAATGAATGCCTATTATAACTTGGCTGTGTAGACTCTGGCAAGAATGTTTCCATCAAAGGCAGACTTATGTGGTAGGCCAATAAACTCCAATGTGGGCAATTGTGAGATTGCAACAGGAAAAAATACAAAGACATTTAGGGTGAAAACAATTTTAGGGCAAGAAGTACTGAAGTATTGATCTCCATTTTTTTGTCCCCTCTCCGCCCTCCCCCGCCCTTTTTATTGAATTTATTGGGGTGACACTGGTTAACAAAATTATACAGGTCTCAGGTGCACAATTCCACAACACATCATCCATACATTGTATTGTGTACTCACCACCCCAAGTCAAGTCTGGGACACTAAAAATAAGCATTATTCAAACTTTTTTGAGAAACTTGATTTCAAACTGTTTCTCATAAAAAATCTCTATCCTGGTTAGCTAATCATGGAATACCACGTGGATAATGTTTATTTCTAGACATCTAATTGAGCATAGTTGTAAATGTGCTATCAAAGTACTCCACATGTAAAATACTAGCAAGCAGCTAAACTAAAGAGTCCACCACCCTCCCAGCTCCACAGTCAGGACAATTCTGGTTGGCTCCTATAGCAGTGATGGGGACTGTCCTGCCAATCCATGTAAGACAGGTGCCCACTGACAACATCACTGCCAAACAGACCGATCCTTTGAAGTTTTCCGTGGCACTGCCCCCCTCACACTTCCCGTGTCTGCCGTTGTCATTCTCTCTCTTGCTCACTCTAAGTTGTCTCTTAGTTCACTTTCCTGTTAGTTGTCATTAGTCATATCTGCAGATGATGGATTAGTCATGTGCTTTTCAGGGTCTTATTATTCTGTTTGGGTAAATGGTGAGTTGGCACTTGCTGTCTAGAGAAATAAAAAAGATGCTGAATTAATGAGCAAGGTTAATTTGAATTCTCAAGAGTGGCTTAACAAACCAGGCTGCTCTGAACAGAAATCTGCAACTCAGATATTCTGACCTTTTAAATGCCATCAAAAGTGTAATGTAAGTATACTTTACTTCTGCTACAGTAGCATAAATCAGAAAAACTGGCTTAATTAGTTTTGTTTGCAGTAGCTGAGTTATTAAAAAATACAAGTCCTTGAGAGCAGTTGGTGTTGCCATCTGGCCCACCCCTCCGCTGCTGCTCTTTCCCTTCTGTTTCTTGCCGTCCAGAAGCTGACACCTCTCCAGACATATGGCATTTGGGCTGTTATTACAAGTGGATGTGTGAAGACAGGACTAAGGTCAGTCCATCTTCACAAAAAAACATTTACCTAAAAGGGATGTGGCCTCGGAGTGGGGAGAGTCTATGTGGAAAGAAATGGGTAAGGTTGTTGACCTTTCAGGCAAAGGGCAAGAATACTTCTAATAATGCATCTGAGTAGTTGTCCATCAGCTATGAACTATGCACCCCAAATGGCCTAATCACAGATTCCCAGATCCAAGCTCCTAAATTATCAGGTCTTCTAAGCCATAGTCTATTGACATTCTTCTTGTCCCACTCTCATCATTTCAGGCCTCTGGTTCTCCAGAATTTCCAACAGGAAAGGGTAAAGGATGGTTCTGTATTCCACTTAGATTTTTATTAAACACTAGAGGCCCAGTACACAAATTCATATTTTATGACTGAAGCTCTATGATTCTGTGACTTCTTGAACTAAATACAACCACAGTGTCCTCTATTTGTTAGTATTAAATTCTATTCTCAGTTAACTAAACTAATAAAATATACACACACGTAAATATTTACCACTAATTGTGTTTTTTTTTCTACTGATAAGAAAGCACACACAATGTTCCAAGTGCAATTCATGCTTGTAACCATTTTTGAACCAATTAGCAATTATGGACACTCCGGAAGCTTTGGTTACACACAATCCAGTTCAGGGATTTCCCCTGAAATCCAAAGAACCCCTCCATTTTGGAAGAAAGATGAGAAGACCTTTCAGTTTCCTTTGCAATCAAGGCTAGAAGACAACATTCTCCGTTTAATGTAAATACACCTGACTAGAAAAGCCAACTCAGGAAGCATCAGAGAACACCTTTGACTTCTTGGTCATTGAAAGTGCACCAAAACATTTATCCCTCAACTGTAGCAGCAGGCATAAATGTTGCTATAAATGTTTTGTTTGTAAGAATTTAAAACAGAAGAATTCATAGTACTTTATGTAGCTGAAAATAAAAGTGAAAGGGGTTTTTAAAGGTCATTCAATATCTTTAATTTATTTAATGTTCTATTAAACACTACACAGTGTGTGTGTGTGTGTGTGTGTGTGTGTGTGTGTGTGTAGAAAGCTTGAATAATTAAAACACTCTTTTGAGCAATCACCAAACCCAACTTTTGTGCCTGACATTTTTGTCCTGTAGAAAAGCCTTCAGGAGGCCTAAATAACTGAGGACGTGAAAAACACTTAATAACTGCTATTCCTGAAGTTGTTATATTGTAAGTGACTGTGCCTGGTTTCACTCCAGGTCCATGACCAGGTCCCAAGACCTGTTGTTCCCTTCCATAATGATTCAGGTACAGAAGCTCTGCTCTGTAATACATAACTCTTTGTTATGTGAAAACTGTAAATGGTTCAACCAGATGGGAATAACCCAGTTACTGCCTTTTATCTCAGGGAGGACAAACTGGCACTGCCTTCATAAGGACGGTAATGCAACCTGCTGCTTCCCTGCCACTTTCCCTTTTCTAAATCCCTCTCTGCCACTGCCTGCCTGTGGCTTAAGGATCCTCTTTCTCAGAAAAGAGCAGCCATTCTTCCTACTGGAGGCCCCTGAAGGGTGCTCTCAAGAGGAGGCGATTATGTCAGGCACCACAGTAACCTGAACCGAAGATTAGACAGAGACACTAACTTAGAGCTGAGATTTCTTATCTTTATTCTCAAGTGACCCATGGTCTATTCTTGAGATGGAATCTCCAATTTCCTAGAATTCTTGCAATTCAGCCTATTTCAGAACCTGGTATTATTCTCAGTATTTCCCAGAGTCAAAGTCAAAATAAATTTGTTTCTTGAGTGCACAAATGCTTGTCCTAAATACTGTGTATTAAAGTACCATTAAGAGCAACCAGGTTGAGTCAGAGTACCTACGAAGCAAACATTTCTGAGTTTGTCTAGAACAGTGGTCGGCACACCGCGGCTCATGAGCCACATGTGGCTCTTTGGCCCCTTGAATGTGGCTCTTCCACAAAATACCATGGCCTGGGTGAATATTTTGAAGCAGCGGCATTAGAGGAAGTTTAAAAAATTTGGCTCTCAAAAGAAATGTCAATCATTGTGCTGTTGATATTTGGCTCTGTTGACTAAGGAGTTTGCCGACCCCTGGTCTAGAACGATCTCAATTCTCTGAAGCATAGTCAAGACCCCAAAATAAGCAAAAATAAGCCTTAGAAAGCCAAAATAATTACAAATGCATGGCACATGGGCCAGGCACTAAAGCTCATGCACTTCATTCATATAAGGACACTTCAAGACCCTTCACTCTTATTTTAAACAGTTCTCAACAGTGTGTTTTTTCACTCTCCTGAGGTATGACCAGCCATTACCAATAGCAGAACAGAGTTTAGAAACAACAATGAGAAAATGAGTTAAGTCAGGCCAGCTGAGGACAGCAAGGAACACTGCTAACAGTAGACTGGTACTTAAAATCTATTATTTTTAAAATAGACATGGTGAAGCCATTTAATGTAGGAATTCAAAGCTCTATCTAGCATAGGAAGCCCTGTAATTTACAAGCATCAAAAGTGCTTAAATTCTGAGACTGTTCAGAGCCTAAGGTCATAAATTTCAGTCGGAAAGACATCATCAAGCATACACTGACCCAATGGTGATACCCAAGCACAACCTTACCCCTTCTTTGTAACTTCAGCAAAATATGGTTTCACACTCTTATTTCTGACCAATGCATCCAAAATAATTTATCATTACTATGAGTAAATGCATAACCTTTAGCAAATCAATGTATCTGCATTCATTTGACACTTGTGACGTTATCTCATGAAGTAGAATACTTGCCCTAACATTTCACTTCCCCCATGCTTTGTTCTAAAATTTTTAAAAATATATTTTATTGATTTTTCACAGAAAGGAAGGGAGAGGGAAAGTCAGAAACATCGATGAGAGAGAAACATCGATCAGCCGCCTCTTGCACAACCCCCACTGGGGATGTGCCTACAGGCAAGGTACATGCCCTTGACTGGAATCGACCTCGGGACCTTTCACTCCACAGGCCGACGCTCTATTCACTGAGCCAAACCGGTTCCGGCCTAAATTATTTCTATTAAAAGATAAATGCATCACAAATTCAATAATCTTATTTTTTCTATTGTATCTTCTGGAAAGTTGCAATAAATAGGAAAACGCAAACATCTGATTGAGTTCAGTTGGATCTGAATGACAACATCATCAGCTGAAAGGGATTCTGGTTGACCACAGAAGCAACTAGCTTAGTGGCTGGATGCATTTGAGCATTTGTTTGACTAAACGGTCAGCTGAATGTTTCACATTGTTCAGATTCAATATTAAAATTAATAAAACATACAGGTACACACACATATACATAACAGATTGTAGATAAGAGAAAATCTCCTTTGTAGAAAGATGAAAAGAATCACCTAGATTTGAAGAACGTGTCTAAGTTTTGTGCTATTATTACAGTGGAATTGAAAACCTGACATAATACTAGAAAATTCCTTTCCAAGCCAACTGGGCTTTCCAGTTATAGTTTGCCTCTCAGATATAGTTTAAGAAATTTCAAAATATGCCCAATAGTAAGCTTTTATGTCATGAAATAAAAATGTAATCTAACACATTCTTATGATAAATGCAATGTACACACACAAGTATGGTACAATAATTGATTCTATTTTTCAAAACTTAAGTTGACGTCCTAGCAAAATGGATATAAAGCTACCAAATTACCATGTTGAAGTTTGAAGATCAAAAACTATTATCTAGTTTTTTAACCATTTCCATCTCAGCTCACACAATAGAAAATATAATCAGAGATGCTCAATTAAATCAGTTCTGATATACTGTAACCATTGAAATTTTTCTCCCAAGAGATATTCAGTTTCTGTTGTCCAAATTCATTCATAAGAGATGCTATGGCTTTTTCTAAGCAAAATATAAGATTAATGAGAACAATTATTCATGCTATATTGCAGTACTGTTTAATTTACAATGACCTTGCTTCAGAAAATCCTGCTGGGCTTCTCCACACACAGGTTGTTACCCGTCCATAAACAACGCCACTTTGTGTTATCAGCATTTTTGTCCGCTCGTTAATAACCTCAACAGAGAATAATGCGCAGTCCTAAGATCCAGGGTAAAACCTACAAACTGGGAAACATGCATTCACATTGCAGACGCCGTATGATCTACATGCACCATTGGTATCCACCAGAAATGGGTTAAAAACTCATGTTCTCCCTTTTCCATCTGGATGCAAAGGCTTTAAAAAGTAATCTTGAACTATCCATATACCAAGGTTTCCCAAAATTAGCCTAATAATTCTACCCGCCAAAACTCAAATTTTTAAAGCATAGCACCCCCCGTCCCCCCAAGCGCATTATAATATAGCCTTGCTCTGGGTTGAGAGGGGTGAAGTCTTACAGTACCTGCTGAGGTCAGTCCTTCTCAGTCCTGGCGTTCAATTCAGCAAAAAAGGGGAAAGTTAACTTTCTTCTCCCCAGGAGGCCTGGGTGTTTGAGAGCTGCACCCATACCAACCCATCTTAAAAAGCCCGGGGCAACAGGTTTCACCTGAGGGGCTCATTCTGCAACAGGCCCAGGCCCAGTGCCAGACCAATTCAATCTACATCCGAGTGTGGGGCCCAGGTACAGGTATTTTTTCACAGCTACCACAGTGTTTTAATCTGCAGCCAGACTGGAAAACAGGGCTCCAAAGCAGTGATTCTGGATCAGAGGCAATGCTGCTCGCTCCCTGGGAACAATGGCCGGGTCTGGGGACATTTTAATTAGTCACACCTGGGGATGGTTCATGATTACAGCCCAGGATGCTGCTAAATCTCCTAAAACACACAGAATGACCCCCTCAAAACAAAGATTCCCATGGTCCCAAATGTGACCGGTGCTGCTGCTGGGAAACTCCTGCTCTAGAGAAAGAGTTAGGGGGAGAAACAGCATGCTCTTTCTATCTCTAGAGATACTCCCATGAAAGAGGAAAAGAGGCGGTAAGAAGCTTTCAGGAGGAAGACTTGCAACCCTGACACTCCGTCCTAAGGCCAAAACGCAGTTCTGAACGGACCTTGTCTAAGATAATGCCCTGTGTGTGCTCTCATTGGCTAGGTCAGCAGTTGGCAAACCATGGCTCTCATTGGCTAGGTCAGCAGTTGGCAAACCATGGCTCTCATTGGCTAGGTCAGCAGTTGGCAAACACATGCAGCTCTTTGGCCCCTTGAGTGAGGCTTTTCCCCAAAACACTATGGCCTGGGCGAGTCTATTTTGAAGAAGTAGTGTTAGAAGAAGTTTAAGTTTTAAAAAATCTGGCTCTCAAAAGAAATTTCAATCGTTGTACTATTGATATTTGGCTCTGTTGACTAATAAGTTTGCTGACAACCAGAAATATGTGCTTCCAGAATTAAAATAAAATTTCTGTTATTATTTCTTGACTGGATTCATAATGTCCCATTGGGTGGACTACTTGTGAAGAAAGGCCTGGTGATCAGAATCATCCCTGTCTGGAAGGATAACAATAAAGCAGAGCTACTGCTGCTGAAAGAACCTGAATCATCCATGGCATCCATGACCTACGCTCAAAAGTTTTCTGTTAAAAAGAAAAGATCTGCCAGCTGATAACTGGAAGCAAAAGCCCTTTGGGTCTCCTTGTGAAAGGGAACACTTTCACCTAAAAAAGTTTAATCCAACCTTGGGTTTCAATGGAATCAAGTAAATGAATCCCCCATTCTCCAGAAGGCTATCAGTTTGTGTACATTTATAGCTAGAAGTGGCTATTCATAATTACTTAATTTACAAATCTAGAATACAGCAAGTAACTTGAATGAACAGACAAATGCCTTAATGTCTAGATGTGATAAGTGTTGAATCTGCTTTCTCTTTGCAAATGGGTCTCTCTACAAATTGAAAACAAATAGTTGAATAATAACTTCTAAACAAGGAAATGCATTCATGAGCATTTTGTTCAATTTGCAGATTTTCCCCCCTGTGGGTTTTTGTTGTTGTTGTTGTTGTTTGTTTGTTTGTTTGTTTTTTTGTCTCTGCTTTTGAGTCAGCTACTAATTGAAATGTGGCTATATAGCCTTAGATATCTTTAAGAGAAAACTGCCTAAAATTTGTCTCTGCATCCAGTTGGAAATTAAGCCAACTGTTTTAACCAAAGGAAACTCTTGGGAGGTCAAGTTCATCTACTAATTAATCCAGTAGCTTGCCACTGAAGGCACAAGAAGACTTAAAGACGCTCAAGGCACAGTCAACTAAAACAGCAATTGTTTTCACTAATCTTCCCTCCGTGTACATATTGTGTCTTCTTGGAGGGAGGTATATCCTTAAAAGCAGGACAATATCCCACCATCTCTGTTTCATTCTGTCATAGAATGCAGGCACTTCCACCTACTCTCAGCTCCTTTCTCTTCCTATAAAAGCATCATCCAAAACACTCGGATCTCACACCAACTGCAATGATTCTGTAAGTGACTTGGCAAATCTGCAATTTGAGATTAAACTTGCTACTGGTTCCTATCTGTTTCCAAACCAATGACTCAAGCAACGTGTGTGGTGATTTGTTAAGTATAAAAGATAATGTCTTACCATCCATATCAAAAATTAATTTGTAGCAGCAGGATAAATACAAGCTGCCAGTGCCCAAGTTTAGAGGCTGCTGATCCATGAACCTTGTGCCACTTCATTTGCCAATTAATTACTGAACTAAAAACATAATGCAAATGCGCTACAAATATACCTTGGTGAGGATATCCACTGTCAAAAGATTTGTCACTTTAGAATTTTAAAAGAAGTAAACACAAAAGAATTAAATGTAGTGGCATTCTAAATGACGCATCAAATTTTTAACTAAATAAAACGGCTACATTTTAAAAACCACTTGCCTGACCCACGATGTTTAACTGAATCCAAGCAACAGTAAGTCATGACATAACGTCATCCTTATCTAAGGACACACCTTACTTTATGCCAGGCATCATTTAAAAGTCGCACCTAAACTTTTCTTGTACACTAAATCATACATTGATTAAACTCGATGAGTAATTTACTTTAAAAAGTCATTTTGTACAAAGAATTGTTGTATAAGTTAACCACTTGCCCTTAAGTAATTTTTTGTTGTTCAACATACACTTTCCTTAGAATAGTGCACACCATTTAGTCCTCACGTTCATCAAAAAGTAATCAAGAAATAGAAAAGTCATTAACGTCACCTTAACACATTACCCCCTGAAGACAAGCTTCCTGTCAATGGCCTGTCTTTGGTAGTAGCACCACTGAAGTATCTTTCTTGATGACTTTCATCCCTGTGAGAGCTACGCAGCCAAGGCTGCCCTCATCATTGGAAAGAGTGAGTGACGGAAAGAGTGAGTGATGTGCAGTGACCTTAAAAGCCCCGGTCAGCCAGGAGGTCTCTGCACAACAGGAGAATTGGCTTCTCCCTGTCTCCACCTCCCAACACAAACAACCCATCATTCTACCTTTCCCACCCTTTCCAGCTCCACGTGTGTGTAAGAGAACACTGGGTGCATTAGAAGCCAAGCTTTGGGAGTCAGTTTTCAGCTCTACAAGAAAAGGATTAGGATGAGATGGAATCCAACGGGCAAATCCCCACGTACAATATTGAAAATTCACCCCATTGTGTCGCTGCTAGAACTGGAAGGCACCACTGCTCAAAGCTGACTGCCACTGGCTCCTGAGCAGCTTGCAAACGCAGTGAGAAACCTCTGGCATTTTGAACGAAAAGAGCCCACAGTTCATAAAACCAATCAATTTCGTTCTGACTCAACCAACCACAGGTAACATAAAAGGATGGTAAGTGGGTTTTCACTTGTTTTTTTAAAGAAATTATTTTCACCCTTCAAGTTCAAGGTGGTTTCAGAACCAAGATGCAGAAAATTAAACCTCTTCCAAAAGTTTACAAACTTGGGTTTAGAGCCACCTCAGCAAATGCACTGCATATTATGCTGTGGAAAGCAAAAGGGTGTCCAACCACATCTGTACATTTTTTAAACGAACATTTAGACAACCGAAAAATATTTTTCATGTTAAAGTCAAAGAGCGTGCTGTTTAGAATTCGTTTCAGGGAGTTTGGTTAGGAGGGTTGGGTGGTTTTGAGTGAGTAGAGAAGAAAATCACTTGATACATTTAGATGCAAAGTAAAGTCACACATTCATGCTAAGACCCCTAACACCATAAAAAAAATCTTCAAGGTCAAGTAAGGCATATCTATAGGCATTCAGGCAACCCAGCATCAAGCCTGTTTAGGGACACCATATTTCCTTTTTAACGATGTTGGTTTTCATAACAAACTAGTAGCCTGTGCACCAATCTGTGCACCAGTAGCTCTCTGCGGGGCCTGGTGCTGCCCAGAGGCTCTCCGTAGCCCAGAAGCCCATCCACGGCTGGGCACGGAGTGCTTGCCTCATGGCCACAGCGATGAAGTAAGCATCCAAACCGGCCACTCACTCTGCCCACTCTCAATGGCAGCCCCCGCCCCCTGGGACTGGGGGACTCCGGTGGGGCTGAGAGGACTCGGCACTGCCATCTTGTGGCTATGGGTGCCACCAGCTTTGTGATGGAGTGATGGTTAACGTGCATATTAGCATTGTATTACATAGGATAATCATATATATAAAGCCAGAGACCAGAATGCCATAATGACCAGTTGCTATGATGTCCACTGTGGCCAGCGAACCAGCAGATGAGGAGTGGGGCTGCCAGCCAACCTCCCACACCCTTTCCCCCTCAAGGGCCTCATTCCCCATCGGCCTGCCCCACCCGATAGGCCTGTAGTCCCTGCCCTCAGTCAGCTACACCCCCAATCAGGGCAGCGCTGGCTGGTCAACACCCATGGCACCTCTCCTAGGCTGCTGGCCCTCATCACCCCCCCGCCACGCTCCATTTGGGGGCAGTGGCAGCTGGCCCCTCCTCATGACTGCTCTGCCCCCAATCAGTCCCTGACCCCAATCAGGGCAGGTCCAAGGACCAATCACCCTTGGCCCCTCCCTCCCAGCCGGGCCAGCCAGCCAACCTCCTGCTGTTTCCTCTAGACAGGCCTGGTTCCTATCTGTCCCAATTGGGGTCCTGCCAGCCAGACCCCACCTGTGCATGAATTCCTGCACTGGGCCTCTAGTTTATTATAATTGGATTTGAAAACCTTTTGGTCACTTGTTCCACCAGTGAGCCCCAGCAGGAGACTGCACACAACTAGGAAAACGCTCAAGTTCAAGATGGAAGACTCTTAGACTGGGTGTGGTTTCATCTTCAATTCCCATAAATCTCACCCCAACTACTCAGCTCTCCCTGGAAATATTGTTCCTCTCCCTTCTCAAGCCCCTTTTTGTTCTCTAAGCTTATTTGACTGATAACTGCATAAACTAAAACCAATCGAGGGGAAGAAGCACACGTCATGAATTAGGGCAAATATTTGCTCTTCCCCCAACCCACGCCCTGGCCAGCGCCTGCACTTTCTAATTTGTCTGGACCGCCCTTTACCATTCAGATCTCTCTACAGAGCTGCCCGGCCACAGCGACCCCCAGCTCGTACTGACCCACCGTTCATGCCACTGTAGACATTCCGGTGATGGGGCGACAAGTCCTCTTGCGCCTGTCTTCGGAGGGTGCCCTCCCTGCTGCCTCCACCGCCTCCTCCACCCACGTGTTTGTGGTCGGGGCTCCCCGGGTAATGCTGTTTGAGGTGCTCCGGGCTGGTGCCCCTGGCCCTGGGGAGGTGCTCCAGGCTCCCACCGAGAGCGTGTTTCTGCAGGTGCTCCGGGCTCCCCCCGCTGTGCCTGGCGTGCTCGGGGCTGCCCCCGGCTCTGTGCTTCTGGAAGTGTTCGGGGCTCCCGCTCAGCACGTGCTTGGGCAGCGTCTCAGGGCTGCTGCCTGGGTGCGGGTGCCTTTGCTGCTCGGGGCTGCCCTTGCACAGGGGTTTGTGGTGCTCGGGGCTGGGTCCTTTGAGTGCCTTGGGGTGATCCGGGGTCCCGGAAGCCCTGGGTTTCTGTAGGTGCTCTGGGCTGGTGCTCCTGTGCTTGGCGTGCTCGGGGCTGCCCTCCGCCCGCGGCTTCTGCAGGTGCTCGGGGCTGCCGCCGCCCGCCTGCTGCTTGTGGTGGTCGGGGCTGTCAGTGCTGCCCGCGCTGGAGGTGCTGCTGCCGTCGCCCACGTCCCGCACGTAGGGTGCGGTGGAGGCGGTGAGCTGGCACAGGCTGGCCTGGCTGTCAATGGAGCAGCGGCTGCCCGCGCAGCCGGCGCCCTTCTCCTCGTCCAGCAGCACACAGAGCTCCTTGAGCTCCATGTTCTCCTTCACCACCTCCTCCTGCTTCACCTCCAGCTCCTTCAGCTTCTGCAGGTATAAGGCCACTTCCTTGTGCATCACCCCGGCCGTGAAGCGGCCCAGCCTCTGCCACTCGCGGGACACCCTCTTGCCTTTCTGCCGGTCGTCATCCAGGAAGCAGCAGAGGTCCCGCAGCTCCTGGTTGTCCTCCTGCAGTTTCTGGTTGATATCCTGGAAAGAGAGAGACAGCCGCTCAGGAACCTGCGCGTGAGGCTGCTTCAGGCTTAGACTGGGGAGAGGCAGCCGAGAACTGGCCAGTCCTTCCTACTGCCACCAGAGGCGGGGAGGGGAGAGGAAGCGTCAGGTTTGTGACTATCCATAAAAATAAAAATAATAGGTATTGGTTGTGCTCCCTGTCTACTGCTTCCCGTGTATTATCCCATCTGATGTTCACCAAAACACTTAGGGGATAATGATGATTACGGTTCTTTTACAGGAGAAAACACTAGACCTCGGAAAGTTTGTCTTGTCCAGGGTCATCCATTCGTTATTAGGGAGCTGCTTTTAATTAACAGGGAATCAGTAAAAAAATAAATTTTAAAAAACCGCGCTCCTGTCCCACCTTCAAGGAAGAGAGATGGCTACTCCTGACTTGTGATATGTTTAAAAGGCCTTTCATCTCACACACAAGCACTGCCTACGCCTTCAGTCCATGGCATGGGATTACCAGCCCCAATTCCCCTTGAGAGGGAACAGCAAAAAATTGCCCTCTGGGGGCACTTCAGTCCTGCAAATCTAACCCAACACTGGCCACACCCCCTACACATCTCCCAGGCACTGCACTTAAAACACAGCAACACTGAGCTCATCAAACTGCCCTCCCCAAACTGCACCTCTTGGCAAATGCCCACCTCCACCCATCCTGTTCGTCATAAGCTGTCATTGTGCTGATGTCTCCTTCTCCCTTGCCTGCCACTTCTGAGCTCCAAAATGTATCTCATCTCATCACTCCTATGCTTAAAACCCTTAATACTCCTCACTGCTCTTAGGATAAAGTGCAAAATCTTTCAAGTCTCATGAGGCCCCCAGGTCTCTGGGCCTGCCTACTTCTCCACCATGAATGGTGAGTCATTGATTCATTCACAAATAATTGGTAAGCACCTATTTTATGTGCCAGACACCAGTCCAGCTGGTATGCAGCAAGACCTTGACATCCTACAGCTTTCATTCTAATGGGAAAGACTAGCAAAAAGCAAATACAGAATATAATGCCCTGTACAGAAAAGTGCTGGGAAGAAAATAGAACCAGATTAAAGAATATCTTCAATAAAAAAGAAGAAGAGGAAGAAGAAGGCACCTCTGCAAAGACGGAGAACATTTCAGCAAAGGCTTGAGTGAAATGAAGGAGCTAACATTTGAGAGAGGATCCCAGGCAAAGAAAATGTCAAGTATAAAAGCCCTGAGACAAATGTGGATCCAGCTACAGCGAGGCTGGCATGCCACAGCGAGGAGAGAAAGGAGGGCAAGGTGGGAAAGAGGTCTGAGAGGTATCAGGGCCAGGTAATGAGGCCTCCTCACCCACAGGAAGGACTCTGAATTGGTGAGCAGAGGATAGAGGAATGATGTGAAAGGATTCAATTTGTAAAGAATCACCATAGTTTTGTGTGAACAATCGATTGGCTGGAGGGGAAAAAGGAGGCAGGTAGAAGAGAGGGAGACAGGCTAAGATGGAAGCCCAGAGACCAGCTAGGAGGCTACTAGGCTAGTCCAGATAGAGGAAGATGAGGGTGGCTTTGACACATGGTAGCAGTGGAGAAGATGAGAACATCCCCTTCCCATCATGCCCTGAGCCCCACCAACATGCCCTGTTTCTGGACCCCAAGGGACAAGACCTTCCCCTCATTCATTTGGAATGCTTTCCCTTAGCCTTTTACACAACTTTCAGGTCTTACTCTGTTACTTCCCCATAGAGGCTGTCCCTGGCCACTACCCCCTATGCTCTACCCCTTAGACTTTGCCTCTGTTGCACTTACTACAATTTGTAATCATATATGGTTGAGTGTGGCTATTAGTCATATCTTCATCCTCATCAAACTGGTCATGAGAGTAGAGACCTCCCCCGCCATGTCCCACACCATGTATTCTGTTCATCTCTGTGCATCCAACACCACCACTATAGATACCTGAAATCCAGGAATTTAAATATTAATTGAGAAGTCCCCATTTATGTTCCATTCACACATCCTATCTAATAAAAGAGTAATATGCAGATTGACCATCACTCCAACACACAAGATGTCTGCCTCCATGTGGACACAAGATGGCCACCACAGATGGCCAGCTGGGGAGGGCAGTTGGGGGTGATCAAGCCTGCAGGGGAGGGCAGTTAGGGGTGACCAGGCCAGCAGAGGAGGAAGTTGGGGGCAATCAGGCTGACAGGGGAGCAGTTAGACATCAATCAGGCTGGCAGGGGAATGGTTGACAGATGTTTTGTAGTTTATTTTTTAAGTCAATAGCAGGGAAAGTGTTAGAATCCATCTGAATTTAAGAGAATTAAGGCCCCACTCTATACACCTCTAGCTCTGTATTAGATGACAGAGTCACAAGGCTAGATTTTTTCAGGCTTTGTAAAGCAGGGGAAATCTTAGATAGCTACCCCTGTCACACCCCCACACAAACCATGAAACTGTTACCCTTTTTATACTGTACTAGAGGCCTAGTTAGGGCATGGTTAGGGCAATCAGGAAGGCAGGCAGGCAGGTAAGTAGTTGAGAGCCAGCATCCTGGATTGTGCGAGGGATGTCTGACTGTCCATTTAGGCCCAATCCGTGGGCCTAAACAGGCAGTCGGACATCCCTTGAGGGGTCCCAGATTGGAGAGGGTGCAGGCTGGGCTGAGGGACAACCCCTGCCCCTGTGCACGAATTTCATGCACCAGGCCTCTAGTACAGTATAAAAAGGGTAACAGTTTCATGGTTTGTGTGGGGGTGTGACAGGGGTAGCTATCTAAGATTTCCCCTGCTTTACAAAGCCTGAAAAAATCTAGCCTTGTGACTCTGTCATCTAATACAGAGCTAGAGGTGTATAGAGTGGGGCCTTAATTCTCTTAAATTCAGATGGATTCTAACACTTTCCCTGCTATTGACTTAAAAAATAAACTACAAAACATCTGTCAAACATGCCCTGCACCTCCAAAGATGATGGTCAAGTCCTGAGGAATAAGAGGATCTGTGCAGCTTAGTGTTTAACTTCACTGCCAACTCTTGGCAACATCATCACCCGTTTCCTTGTCTCTAACACCCATCCGTTCCTTTGCTTCTCAATGCCACTTTCTGGAATTTCCAAAAGCTTCTCACCTGGCCTCCCTGTCTTGGTCTGCCTCTGCCCCTGGTCCTCCCCATTCTCAGATCTACTCCAGTCCAAGCTGTCCTTGGCCAGACTAATGTCCAAAAATACTCCCTGCATATGAACCCTTTTATAACCCTGCACATCACTTTCCTTTTGCCAGAGAAAATGAATGAACCCTTGGCCACCTTTATCTTCTAGGTCTGCTTATTCTGAATCCTGATTTTGTCTAGTTTTCCAACTAGAAAATATGATCCTCTCCCTTATATGAACTTATAAAAGAAATTCCTCTAAGAAGACTCCCCCAACCCTAGAACGACACCTGGAGTACAGCAGCACCAGGAATGAATGAATGAATGAATGAATGAATGAATGAATGAATGAATGAATTTTCCCACTCTCTGCTTACTGCCTATAAGATACACTAGCTAGAGGACTCAGTGGGCATCTATTTTTTTTTTTTTAAGGTAGATACCTTAGCTTCTGGAGGCCAGAGTTCATCCCAATGTCCTTACTTGCATATTTGACACATCTAGCAAGGTGCTTTACATAGAGTGAACACTTAATATGTGTTTGTGGACTAACCAATCCTTTAAAGCCCTAGGCCTGTGTTCAAACAGGATACAGCTCTAGCTACTGCCATGTTGGAGTCTACAGTAGTAACAGAATAAATTATCCCTTGACACTGATGCTTTCAAGGAAATCAAAAGCTGTGGACATTCTGAGAAAATAATACAAAATTAACCTTTCTAAGCTTCAAAAACTACTCCACATTTAGTTCAATCTTGGCATTTCCTAGAAAGTTCGAGTCATGTTCTTCTTCCTGTAACTAAATTTCCATCTGAAAATACTTTCCCTCTGACTATCCTATAACTATTTCTGATTTCTCCAAAACTGGGAAGTAAACAGGACTTGTACTACTGCAAGCTTCAAGGAGTTCATGCCCTTTCCATATGGATTGAAACAAATACTTCTCAGAGTTCCACCAGGGAGAAAAGGATGGGTATTGGCCCATTCACTTTCCTTCAGCACAGCTCCTTCTTCCTATTATTAGTTTTCCTGAAAATAGTGTTTACTCTTCAATGCTGAGCTATTTCCTTTGCCTTCTGATGGACAGTAAGCAACCAGCTTGATAACAACCTTGTTAGTCAGCTTCTTCAAATCTGCCACATTAAGATGTGGGCTTTCTTTTTCAAAATACGAAGTGTTCTTGTAACATTGCCACGTGCCACCCGACATTATCCTTCTGTTTAAAATGGACTTTTAAAAGATTAAACCATCTCACAACCCAAAATTTTATTCATAAAGATTCTCAAGTAATGTATCTGTGGTTAAAGGAGAATTGTTTTTGCTATTTTTCATCATTGCAGGATGGGAAATCAGTGTGTTAGGGAACAAGGGGGGAAATTAATGTGCTGCCAAGATCCAGTTCCCCCAAACCCACCCCCACTTCCTAAAATGCCAGGTCATAGCAGCTTGAGTGTTGGTATGTGGTCAACAATGAACAAACGTGCTTCTCAGAAATACAGTTCCTTATAACATCAGAACCCTAATCTCTTTCCTCCACCCGTTCCAGTAGCACCTCTTCTAACCAGAGAATGTCAAGCAGCCAAAGAAAAGAAATTCAGCCTTTGATGAACATTTATATCAGTATGACCTTCAGAAAGCTATTTAACCTCACTGGCATTTCCTCACCTATGTATCAGTATCCCCAATTAGCAGATGAGAATACTGAGGCTCAGAGAAGCTAACAGTTTGCCCAAGCTACCCAGATTGCAGACTCCAAATCCTTGGTCTTTCCACTGCCCCATATGCACTGCCTCCCAAATGTTTAAATACACACAAATCAGCCAGTGACTGGACAGAGTCACAGGCCCCTCAAAGAAAAAGAACCGATGCCCCCATCTACCGATGTCTACTGCCACAGTACACCAAGCAGCTTTGAAAATAGATAGATCCCATTTCAACAACAGCTCACAAAGGGCATTAAAAAAATAAAAGGTGTTATGGCCTTAATTACCCTAAATGTAGTCCTCACTTGAGAATCCCAAACATCAAAGGCAAAAAAAAATCTTCCTTCCAGAAGTATTCAGCCAACTGCATTAACAGATCAGGAAAGCTCTGAGCCAAGAAGATGAGGAGAAGGGAGATGACTGGCCTCTCAGCAGGGTCTCAAACAGCCTCTTGAGAGGGAGGTGAGGGCTTGCAGATACCACCTTGCAGCTATTCAGGGATGATGGGAAGGAAGAGTAGAGGCTATGTTAGAAAGTAAGCAACCCCATCATTTTTCAACTTGATGAGGACGTGGGCTGGGAAGTCTTTTAATGCCAGGTCACAAAGCTAGGCCACCAGGAGACCTCCCCACTTGGGGTGTGACCACTTTTAACTGGACTAATAAGTATTTTTCTGAATGAGGCTAGAGGAATAAAGACCAACGCCCCACCACCAGCACCATCACCACCACCCACACAGTGATCACACATACACATATAAGTTAAAAGGAACTTGCAAGTATTTCTGAGCTATCATGTCAATGTGCTATACTATTAATTGACTAATAAATTTAAAACTCTTCCAAGTCACATTAAGTTCAAAGTCTGGAAGAAGATTAAATTGGAGGGTTCCAAGTTACATTATAGTTCAAATCCTAGAAGAAGATTAAATTAGAGGGTTATAAATCATACTTTTTCTTTTTCAACTTTGCCTAAGAAACTGAGATCCTGGAGATGTGTTCTCTCCTGGTGAAAATAATGACCATTTTTTGTAGCCAACTCTATTGTTAAATCTTCCCCTACTTTATTATAACTTATTGTCACAATCCCCTAGAAAATGGTTATTTTTTAAAATAACTTTTATTTTTCAAACACCAGTTTACATACAATATAATATTAGTTTTAGTTGTACCCTCAGTGAGTAGACATTATTATAACTTACTAAGTGTTCAACCCAATAAATCTTACAGCCATCTGACACCATACATAGTGGTTAGATTATGGACTATATTCCCTATGCTAAACTTTATATCCCCATGATTATTCTGTTACTATCAATTTATACTTCTTAATCCCCTCACCTTTTTCACCCAATGCCCCAACACCCCTCCTTTCTGGCAACTGTCAAAATGTTCACTCTGAGTCTGTTTCTGTTCTGCTTGTTTGTTTATTTTGGGGGGGGGGGAGGGTTTAAGATTAAATTGTTGATAGATATCTATTTATTATCATTTTGTTGTTCATATTTTTTAAATCTTTTTCCTTATCTTCTTCTCTTTTTTTAAATATATTTTATTGATTTTTTTACAGAAAGGAAGCGAGAGGGAAAGTGAGAAACATCGATGAGAAAGAAACATTGATCAGCTGCTTCTTGCACGCCCCCTACTGGAGATGTGCCCGCAGCCAAGGTACATACCCTTGACCAGAATCGAACCCGGGACCTTTCAGTCCAAAGACCGACACTCTACCACTGAGCCAAACCGGTTTCGGCTCCTTATCTTCTTCTTAAAGAAGATCCTTTAACTGACATTTCGTGTAATACTGGTTTGATGGCAATGAACTCTTTTAGCTTTTTCTTGTCTGGGAAGCTCTTTATAAGCCCTTCGATTCTCACTGATAGCTTTTCTGGGTAATCTTGGTTATAAGTCCTTGTTCTTTTTTTATTATTATTATTATAAGAATAGTTTATTGACTTTTAAAATATACATACTGGAGAAAGTAATGGGGGGGGGGGGGACAAATGATGAGAATCATTGGTTAGCTACCTTCTGCACATCAAACACTAGGGTTTGAGCCAGAAACAATGGCATGTGTCCTGACCAAGAATTGAACCATGACCTCCTGATTCATAGGTCAATGCTCAAATACTAAGTCATGCCAGCCAGGTAGGTTTATTAATTTTTAGAGAGTGAAGAAGGGAGCAGAGAAACATAGATACAAGAGTATAACATTGCACAGGTCCTTTTCATCACTTTGAATATCTCTTGCTAAATCTGTCCAACCTGCAAAGTTTCAGGAGAGAAGTCAGCTTACAGTCTTATGGGAGCTCCCTTATAGGTAAGTAACTACTTTTATTTTGCTGCTTTTAAGATTCTCCCTCTGTGTTTAATATTTTGCATTTTAATTATGATGTATCTTGGTGTGAACCTCTTTGGATTCATCTTGTTTGGGATTCTCTGTGCTTCCTGGACTTGAATGTCTATTTTCTTCACTAGATTGGGGAAGTTTACCATCACTATTTTTTAAATAGGTTTTCAATTTCTTGCTCTCTCTCTTCTCCTTCCAGCACACCCATGAAGTAAGCAAACATTCTTCACTTCTGACTGGTTCTTTCTTATGCTTTCCATGTACTATTTTATACTGATAAAGTTCTCACTAAGTTCATCTACTCTTCCCCTAAGTTCATTGAGCAGCCTTTCAACTAGTGTTTTGAACTCTGCTTATAGTAGATTATTTACATATCCATCTTAAGTTCTCTTTCTGGAGTTTTGTTCTGTTCTTTCATTTGGGACATTTCTTTGCCTCCTTATTTTGCCACCTTCCCTGAGTTTGCTTCTATGTATTATGTAAAGATGCTATATCTCCCAGGCTTGTACAGTGACCTAACATAATAGGTATCCTATAGGGTCCTGTGGCACAGCCTCCCCATTCACCTAACCTGGGCATTCCAGGTGTGCTACCCCCTTGTGGGTTGTGTACTGGTACATCCTCCTGGTGTAGTTGAGCCTTGAATACTGTTGGCACATCAATGGGAGGGATTTACCCCCAGGCCTATCAGCTGCAAGGATTGGCTACAAGCCCCATGGAAGATCAACAGTGCAGTGGCCCAACCCACAGAGCAGGAATTACTTTAGAGGGGCTCTGATGCCCACCGAATTCAACACTTGAGTGTGTCACTTGTGGAGGTGGTTGGTGGTGCTTGGATGTGGTCTGAAGCTGTCCACCAGGCTCACTGGCTCTGGGGCCTCCCAGAAGGTGCAGGCCAAGGGTAGTCACCACCTGTGTTCTATCTGGGGCCATGTGGTATGAGCTACAAAGTGACTGCAGAAGCCTGCCACTTTTCCAGGTTTGGAGATGCCTAGGAGAGACCAAGCTGCAAACCAAGGCTGGCTACCACTTGTGCTGACCCTGGGGACACATAGAGGGTGGTACAGGGCATGTCCAAGACCAGATGCTGCTTACTTGAGAAATTTGACTAAAGTCAGAAGCATGATCCAAGACAGGCCATTCACATGGAAAAACCACTGGAAAGAGCTTGTGTGGGCCCAAAAGTTGGTGGCGCAGGGTCTCATGAAATCACCAGGGTAGGACAAACAATGATAGCCAGGTTGATGGAGACTCTGATTTGAAACCTGCCTGCCAGGTCTGTGGGGGAAGGGCTCAGAAAAGGCACAATGGCTTCTGCCAGCATTTTCATCTGGGAGAGCTGTCCTTCCGGCTCTCGCCCTGATGCCAGGCAATACAGTTTCTCCCTCTATGTCCCTCGTGCCTTCCCAGCTGCTTCCCCAGTATTGGAACTCAAAGGGAGTGAATCCAAGTAAATTCATGTTTAGATCCTTTAAGAGAAACTGCCTGGGACTCCAGCACCCCTCTTTCTCACTCAGCCAAAATCCCTGCTGCATTTTAGAGCCAGCAGTTTCACAGACTCTCTTTCCAGCACTGGAACTCTGGGCGGGAACGTTCTGGTGTGGGGCTGGGACCCCTGGCTACGCTGGGTACCTCTGAAGCTGAGATATGCCTTCCAAAAGTTATCCACCACACCTGGGTGTGGGACCAACCTGTTCATCTCCATCCCTCCTACTAGTGTCAACATGGCTTCCTCCTAAAACCCTTAGTTGTAGGACTGCTATTCCGCTAGATTTCAAGGAGTTCTGAATGATGGTTGTTCTGTCGCTTAACTGTATTTTTTATTATCTGGAGATGACTGTTATCATTGCATTTTATTGATGAGTAAAATGTGGTTCTGAGAAATTATTAACCAAACTCACCCTCCTGGCAAATGAGGACTCCAAATACAAACCCACCTCTGAGATGACATTCCCACTACACTAGCCTGTCTAATCTCACAAGAGTCTGGTACTTAAGAAATACTCCTTTAGTAATAAATTAAGCCAAAGGAAAAAGCCTCGGTATTTTTCTGACTGTGGGATCTTCCTAATGGCACCTACTCTAGCGACTATAGGACAGTCTAGTCTGTTGGGGCTTCGCGGAAGGACCACCTCCACCTGGCCGGGCCCAGCGCCTGTGAGCACCTGGCATCTGCTCCTCCCACTCGGCTCTGCCCAGGAATCCAGAGCTGGGCGCTGAGGCCACGGAGAAAGTGTCTGCAGCCTGAGAAGCGGGTGGGAGTGCAAAGGGACAGCGTGTGCCTGCGGGAATTGGCTCCCTAAGGTCCCCGCAGTGATTGCGTTTGTGTCTGGCTTCCTATAAACAAAAGCAGAACAATGGGAGGAAGGAATACCGGGAGGCAGCGGCACAGGCAGTCAGGAGAGGAAGCCCGCTCCTTGTGCTCGCCCGCAGGGCGGGTCCTGGCCCCGGGCGGGCTGCAGCCAGCGGCCGGCACACGCAGAGCTCTCCCAGGAGAAAAGAAAGTTGGGGAGGACGGAAGGTGTTTTTCGTTGTTTTTTTCTTTTCTTTTCTTTTCTTTTTCCTAGTAGCAAAGCGGGAGCGCTGGCTCAAGAAGCAAGCATCACTGACACTCGGGGGGTAACCTTTCAAAACCCCGCGCCTCCATACCGAGCCCTTTTGCTGCTACCACCGAGGAAGATTAAATTAAAATAAAACGGGGGCGGGGGAGACCTGGGTGTCTGACAAACTCAGATGACGCCATCCGAATCCGAGGAGAAGGAAGGTAGGGGAACAGGTAGAGAAGGTGAAGGCAGAGCTTAAGCTCTTGGGCACCGGGTGATACACGCCAGCCCCGAGGGTGGCGCCCGCAGCTTCTCCCCGAGCGCCCCCGCCAGCCCCTCGCCCGGCATCCGCCCCGTGTCCCCACCCTCCGCCCGCCAGAGGCGAAGTCATGCGCCAGGGCAGCCGGGTCGTCTGCCCCATCCCCAAGGGCGAAGATCCCCTAGACCAGCTCCCTCTCTCGCCTGGTCCCTGCAGGGGTGTGACACAGCACCTAACCCGAAGCTTCCCGCGCACCCATCATCCCCCCCCCGACCCCCCAGCCTCTCGGCATCCCAGGCGCCCGCTCCTCCCGCCACAGAGGACCCCAAGAGGGAGCTCGAGGCTGGGCGTCCCAAATGGGAGAGCTCGACGCCTCCAAAGTTCGTAAAAGTTTCCAAAGGGCGGGGAAGGGGGCAGGGGGTGCTGACCTGAAGAACGGGGAGGGTCACCTGTTGACGGAGGGAGGGAAAGTTAGCCTGGCCCCACCTTCCCGGGGCGCCCCGCTCCCCACTCTGTGGAGCCGAGCCGAACCGAGCCTCCCGTCCCCTCCCCGCCCCGCCCCGCCCCGCCCCGCGCCGCGCTCACCTTGAGCCCGCGGATCTCGCCCAGGTGCAGCTGCAGGCGGCGGTTCACCTCGCGGATGAGGTTGCTGTGGTCCAGCATCGCGCTCACCTTCTCGGCCTCGGCGCGCCGCAAGCTGCGGATCAGCTCCTCCTTGCTCCACTGCAGCAGCTCCTCGTCCGACACTTTGGACAGGTCCTCCACGGCCGCCGAGGGGCCCGCGGGGGCCGGGGGACAACTTTCCGCCGCCGCCGCCCCGCTCCCGGCCGCCTTCGACATGGTGTCGGCGCGCGGTGGCCGGTGCGAGTGGCTGGGGGAGGCAAAGCGACACCCAAAGGCGCGGGCGCGGCGGGGCCGCCTCCTGCCCACACCCTGTGCGCTCCTGGCGAGTCAGCGGCGCCGCCTGGGAGCCGCTGGGTCGGGGCGACGAGGTTCGCGCCGGGCGGCCATCCTACCTCGCCATCCCTGAGCGCGCGCCCGCGCACCCCCGGGGCCGGGCAGCCTCCCGCGCGCCGCTGCCGAGGCGCGTCCCAACTCCGCGCAAGTCCATGGCGAGGGGCGCCGCCGCGGGGGAACCTCCGGGACGGCGGGGGGCGCGGAGGAGGGCGCCCCTCCCCGGTTCCCCTGACCTCTCCTCCGCCCTAATTCGAGGCTGTCGCCCCCCACACTGGGGCACACACACGCGTGCCCTCGTGTCCCCCTTGCCCGGCTGCAGCCCGCGGCTCCGCTCCTCTCCCAGTCGGGCAAGGGCGCGTCGGACTCCGGGGCACCTCCAGGGCTGCTCTCGGGACGCCGCCGCCGCCGCCGCCGCTGCTGCCCGGAGGCTCGGCGCGGCCGCGGGGCTGCGCTCCTCCGGTCGCCTTTGCTGCGCCCTCCGCCGCTCCTAGGCTGCTAGGGGGAGCCGTGGCTTCGCGGAGGGGAGCCGCGGGGGATTGGGGTGGGGGTAGTTTGGGGGTGGTCTGGACCCGCAGGAGGAGGAGCCTGGAGCCGGGGCCGTCGCAGCCAGTCGCCCCTCCCGCGCCGGCTGGACGCTGCAGCGACTCTACAGCATCCCGGGCCCCGGAGGCGCGCCCCCCGCTATCCCGCCTGGCAAGGTCGGGGGCGCGGCTCCTCCTGCGCTGGGACGCGGAAGGAAGGGAAACGGAGGGGGGCGGGGGCCGGGGGGCGGGGGGGGGCGGGGAGTGCATCGGGCTTTGGGAGGCTCGCGCGCGCCACCGTGTGGCCAAAGAAGCTCCCTCCGCACACCAGGCAGGGGGAACAGCTGCTGACCAACGTGAGAGAGGCTTGGTATTCGGAGGCATTGGGATTCAGGAGAGATGGGTAGCAGGGCCTGTCTGTTTGTACTTTGGAGAATGAAAGAAGAGATCGGTGGGGGAAGGAAGGGGTGGGGTGTTTGGGGGAAGGGACGTTTTTAAAAATTCTCCTGCTCTGAAAAGGGGAAAGAGAGGCCCGGGGCACAGCTCCTTAGACACCACCCACCCCCAGGCCTTTGTCTCTTCTAAAAGCCCGCTGCTTTGCTAAGAAGCTTCAGGGGAAGGAACTGGATCTTTTACATTTTTATGTGAAAAACATCAAAGCCTTAAAGGGGAAAATAAAACATCTTCATCGCCTACTTCCTGAGGCCTGGACTTTAAGGTCAGGTCACCTCCCCTCTGCTCGAATCTTGGTCCCTTAGGCAAGCTGAAATGCCAGCCCAGGAGATTTCCATTTTCCTCTGTGCTGCAGGCTGCCCTTACTCACCAGTTCAGCTTATTATGATGGTAATTTCTACTAGGGGGGTGCCCTGTGTCCCTGGCTTCTATCTTTGGGCTATGAGAGTCCCTTCCACCCTCCCCATTCAACCCTCTTGTGAAGTTGTATGGAATCACCTCTGAGCTGAAACAAATCAGATCCATTACTTGGGTTTGGTCTAGTTAGGTGAGTGCTCTCCTCTCCAGGATGGAGACAGAGCCAGAAAACTGCAAGGACTCGCCCCACGGAGCGTCATGGAACCCGGGTGCAGAGGGAATCATTGCCCCCAAATGCGCATTGAAATTGGAGCCCCTCCACTGGCTACTCGGTGTGTCCCCTGACAAAGCAGCCACCTGTTAAGAGATGAACAGGCCGGAACTTCTGAGACCCGGTTCCTGGAGAGCAAGGGAAGCTGGTGCTGCCCTCTGACCCAGACAGCCGTCAAGTTCCCCTCAGCCTGACTGAACTTCAGACGGGTTTCTTCCTGGCTCCAGGCCCCTGCCCCCCCTTCCCTTTCACTTAGAAAGCTCCCTTGTAAATTATTCCTCTGCTCTTGAGATGCCTATCTCCCAGCTTCTGACCAGGTTTACCACCAGGAGGTTTACCTCAAAGGCCAGGGGAACCATCAAGGAAGATAGGGCCACTCTATCGCAGTCCCTCTGGCGGGGAGAAGCCTAACTTTAGGAAAGCTGTTTAGCAAACACAGATGGCCTGAACACGTTGACCAACTCCTCCTGCTCCCAACGTCCTCCAGTCTGTAAGGTTTTAATCTGAGGTGTAAGATTTAATCTGACCGAAGCCAATAAATTGACCAAGACAAGCAGGGTACAAGCGGAAGATGGCGTTTCTTGAGAGCTCTCGGGTGAGGACCGCCCGTCCGAAAACACGGGCCGGGGGATCACAGCCGTCTATGCCTGGCAGGGCTTCGTCCATGCTGCTGTTGGGCCAATCAGGTGTATCCAAGGTAGTTTGTGGCAGGTGATTTATGAGCGGGAAATTTGTACAACTGCAACCTGGCCACCCTTGATAAGTCTGGGGGGTCGTTTATTGTCCAGCAGGATGTTGGCACAGCTCTGATATGTCCTGGGGGAGCGCTATTGTTCAACTCAGCAGATAGGATCAGGGAAGTCTCTATCTTCCCAGCCCCAAACCTTACATCCTTAGCGGGTGGGATGGGGGAAGTCCCTATTTTCCCCAGACCTTTCTTACACAGTCCTCCAGTCCTTTCCCAATAATAGCTCATCTCAGGGCTTAAGAATCTGCTTGCTTTTTTATGTCAGTACTTAAATTCTCTCTTTCTCTCTCTCTCTCTCTCTCTCTCTCTCTCTCTCTCTCTCTCTCTCTCTCTCTCTTTCCCCCCCACCCCCATTGCAGTTGCCTTGAATAAAATCTTCCTTTCCTCTTTGACTATGTCCAGTGCAGTATTTCTTCGACACCTCCCTTTCTCTCATATACACAAAAGGCTCTCAACACAGCCCTAAGATCACTTTTGGCACAGGGAGGGAAAATATCAGTCAGAAAAATTTGACCTCCCATCCTCGTCACTTGTAAGTTCTTCTCTTTGAACAAATCATCTAACCTCAGGCAGTTAATGAGATAATGTTCGTGAAGTGCTTATCAAGTTACGTGGAAATGCAACTTAATCATTGCTGATACGCATTTGGTAGCTTCTTATCTGGAAATAGCAATACCTACATCTGTGTTTTTGTTGTTTTTCTCCATTACAGATTGGTTCTTCAAGAGTCCTATTCTAAAACAAAGCAGTCAGCCCCCCTTTGCTGCTAACCCTTTTAGATGACTTAACACCTATGTAGACATCATAAGGTAGACAGGTGGCTGAGAGGAGCATTTGGACTTGTGTTGGGAGGACAAGGAAGAAAGAAACCGAAGGAAAATTTCTCCACAAATTTATATAACTAGCAGCTGCTTACTGTCGAATTAGATCACCTTAACGGGGTTTTAATGTTTTGAAGGGGAACAAGTTTTGCCTTTTGTGATATTGCTTTTAAGCTGTTTATTAAGAAATAAAAGACTCATTGTTCAAAACAAAACAAAACACTCAAAGGACCTTTGACTACCCCCTCCTTTCCTGCCCAAGAGAGTCTGTTAGAAAAACTAGGATGTTCTCTTAGCCTAATTTGAATTGTAAGAGGGCTTTAGGCAGGGGCCTGTGACCTAGATATCCCTATGTCCCATTGTTTCTGAGTTGCCTAGCAAGAATTTGTCTGCCATGTATGTTCCACTTTAAAATATAGATGTGTGTGTGTGTGTGTGTGTGTGTGTGTGTGTATATATATATATATATATATATATATATATATATATAATTGATTTTAGAGATAAAGGGAAAGGGAGAGAAAGATAAGAACATCAATGTTAAAAATCATTGATCGGCTGCCTCCTACATGCCCCTTACTGGGGATTGAGCCTGCAACCAAGGCATGTACCCTTGACCAGAATTGAACCTGGGACTGATGCTTTATTTGCTGAGCCAAACCAGCAACTTTTCCTCATCTACCTGTAAATTGCTCATTCTCACTTTTGAAATTTAGGACCCCTGTTCCCCACTCTTTTCTCCTTTGTCCAAAATGTCATATTCACTGAGTGGCCAGATTATTATGATCTCTGAATGCATAATAATATGGCCACTCAGTGTATATCCTATATAATAAAAGACTAATATGCAAATTGTCTCCTCAACCAAGAGTTCGACCAGCAGGCAGGTCAGCCAACTGCCCATGTTCCCTCCCCCTAGTCAGGGTGGCCAAACCCTGTCCATGCACGAATTCATGCACCAGGCCTCTAACATACACATACACACACTGAGTGCCAGATTATTATGCATTCAGAGATTATAGTAATCTGGCCACTCAATGTATATTAAATATTGCCTCACTGCCTTTGGAATTTTCATACATATATGAATTTGCCATGTCCATTTATTAAAAATTGATTTTCTCCTATTAATCTGTCTGTTAATTTGACAATTAGCCCAACTAAAAGAACTTAAAAGGTGGGAAGAACAATGTTAATTTACTTTAGTCCCCACAGTTTCTAATTTTGGTCATTGACCAGGATAATTAATAAATGAATAATGTGTCTTCACATTGGGAAGCTCATGTGTGGTGACAGGAACTTTACTTGGTGATTAAAAACAAACAAAAAACAGCCTGGCTGGTGTGGCTCAGTGTTTGAGTGTTCACCTATGAACCAGGAGGTCACAGTTCAATTCTTGGTCAGGGCAAATGCCCCAGTTGTGGGCTCAATCCCTAGTAGGGAGTGTGCAGGAGGTAGCCAATCATCATTCTATCATTGATGTTTCTCTCTCCCTCACTGAAATAAATTATATATATATATATATATATATATATATATATACACACACACACACACACACACACACACACACACACACACTAGGGGCCTGGTACACGAAATTTGTGCACTGCGGGTAGGTGGTCCCTCAACCCAACCTGTCCCCTCTCACATACTGGGAGTCCTCAGGGGATGTCCAACTGATGGCTCACCCCCAGCCTGCCCAAGGCCTAAAGCCTCTGGCGAGGCTTTAGGCCTTGGGCACCCAGCCATCGCCCTGCTCAGCTCAGCCCAGGATGCCTGCGATCACCCGGCCCCAGGGGCTGGGTGCTCGCAGCCACTTCCCCTCACAGCACCCGGAGGCTGGGCACTCGCTGCCACTGCGGTTTCATCTCCACTCCCAGGCTTGGTGCTCACGCCACTTGGCCCTGCCCCCGCTCCTGATTGGCTAGTAGCATAGCCAATCAGGAGCCAAGGTATGGTCAAATTTGCATTTCTCTTTTATTATATAGGATATATTCTTAAAAAAAAAAAAAAAACAGACAAAAATAGTCACAACATATTAAGCACCCAGCCTGTTTTATCTTCCGGACAGAAAGTATAGTGTTAATCACCGGTGACCGACTGGGTGCTTAATGTGTTAAAAGAGGGCATTCACTTTCTTTATGATGTCATCAAAGACAGGCTCCTTTTCTCCTCTCAGCCATCTTTAGCCTAGCTGCCTCCTGGCCACAGAACACCTACAGGAGCGCCAGGCATCCATCTACACTTGAGGCAGAGAAAAGTTAGGAGCAAATGATAAAAAAGCAACATGTCCCAATGAAAAGTTTTTCTGGTAATACAACCTAGTGAATCTCATTTATATCCAGGGTTTGCCATTTATATCCAAGGTTTCCCTCCCAGCTGCAAGGGAAGCTAGGTGAAATATGTTTAAGTACATTAGTGCTTAAACAGAGTTGTTTTGATAAAAATAAGAAAACAGATATTGAATAGGCAACTGAACACTTTAGCAATGGACTCTACAATAAATGGAGGTATCTAAAACCCAGCCATAAATGACTAAATCATTAAGTCCTGGTGGTTTTATCTCATGTTATTCTGAAATAACTGTTCCATTGCAACTCACTATTTCCCAGCCCACATTCCTACTAGGTCTCAACTGAACCTCACAACTCTAGCATCTCCTCTCCCAGATCTGCTTTCCGCAAAGCTATGCAAGTGAACTATATAAAAAGTCAAGTCCAGCTGCTTCACTCCTAAGAATCACTGCTCATCATTCTTCACAAACGACCCTGTATAATTCATACCACTCCAGCATGTGACTTTGTAGAAGCCTCAAACTAAGGGGCTGAGTGAATGGTCTTCCCTAAAGACACTGTGCTCGGTCTTGGGGACTTGCTTTGCTAATGGAATGTGGGTGTGTTCTTTCTCTGATGAGACCTCCAGAGACATCTGTCTGCTCACCCTCCTGTACTTCACGCTTCACTGGGAGAAGAGCTAACCCTGGTGCTGCTGTTCCTTCAGCCTGTGCCCCATCCAGGGACACCTCGGACAACCTGAAGTGTAACCACCCTCCCCTCACAGACCACATGTGCCTGGTGACTACCCTACTGGACATCACAGCTCTGTGTGATGGGGGAGGGAGTGGAAGAATGAGGGTGGCACCTGACTGACTTCCCAGAAGATATCCATGTGCTAAGCCCTGGAATCTGTGACTGCTACCTTATATGGCAATGGAGGGGTTTGCAGATGTGTTTACAGGAAGCATCATGAGATAGAACAATCATCCTACCTCATCCCAATGGGCCTTAGATGCAATCACATCTATTCTCAGAGGAGGGAGCTGTGGAGCTTCCACAGACAGAGGAGAAGGAGATGAAAAACACAGAGGCAGGGATTGGAATGATAGGCCACAAGCAACACTGGCAGCCACTAGGAACAGAGAGAGTCAAGGAACGGATTCTCCTTAAAGCCTTGGAGGAAACACAGCCCTTCCAACACCTTGATTTTAGCCCAGTATGACTCACTTCAGATTTCTGGCCTCCTATGAGAAAATAAATTTGTTGTTTTAAGCCACGAAACTTGTGGCCACAATCGCAAACCAACAAAGCACCATTTATATATAACAAAGCACTTCCCTTTTATCTGTATTGTTGTAGTTATCACAGTCTTTCTTCCTTTATAGCTAGTTGGATACCTATTGATTTTTTCTTTCTGGAAGGCAGGAACCTGTCATTCAGTCAGCGAACTCTCCACTGCGCCCAGCAAGTGTTTGCTGTAGGAGCACAGCCAAGACTGTTGGGGTGCATCTGAAGCTCAGCCTCTGGGGCGCCCAGGTTATGGTGTGAACTCAGGAAAAGCATGAAATAAAAAGGCCACCTCCTGAAGGGATGGCTAAATGGGAAAGCAGCAGATCACAAACATCCCACAAGTCCACGTTAGTGTTGCCTGGCCTGGTCACTTAAAGTGTCTTTGAGAAGCCGAAACCCCAGGGGTTAAGGAAGGAAGAAAGTGCTAAAAGCAGGCACTGCCTAGCAGGTCTGAGCTGTGAAACAAACTCCAGTGGAACCGGCCCGCCCCTGCCCCATGCAGACCCACCAGGACCTGGAAGTTTCCAGTCCTTTTGCTAAGCTGCCTGACACGGTTAAGCATCTCACAAGTGAAAATGCCTCTTCACAATTTGCTCATTAAGATTGCTTTTCACCTAACACAAAAATCAGCTGCCCTGAGGGTGTGCAACTTTGATTAGGAAGACTGCTCTTCAGCAGACAAACAATCTCCTGGCAGCATTAATATCTCCTGGGATTTGGGCTTATAATATGCCCCCATATAATTAAAAATGATAAATGACAGCAGAAGTTGAGGCACACTCATTGTCTTTCGGAATGGAATCTTACAAAGTACCATTTCACACTGTGACTGGACAAGAACTATCACGGGCATGCCTGCTGAGGCCCAGGTCCAGGCCAGACTCACCTACTGAACATAGACTGTCATCCTGAGGATCACCTTCACCAGAAGAAGCGGCAGAGTCTGAGGACTGGGCACGGGGCTGTCAGCCCCCAGCCTTCCAGGCAGCCTTCAAAGAGGAGCTCAAGAGTCCCCAGTGATGTGTTCAGTGAGACCCAGGCTTTTGGCATTAGCCTTGAAGCAAGCAGGGTCTGAAGGTGACAAAAAGGGAGTCTTTTGCCTTTTTCACCTGGTGGAGAATCTCTAATTTCAGAATAATTTGCAAGGAAAGGAGTTGTGAATTGTTTATTTGATTTGCTTGGTAGCATCTACAGAAGTTGTTAGAGCAGACACAGGGATAGTCACATGATCTCTTGGCCTAAGCACCTCCATGCAGCTGGGTAATTCCTACCCTGCAGGCCTCCCCACCTCCTGCCACTGCCCCAGGGACACCTTCACTCATCAGGTCTTCGAACCCACCTACCTCTTCATTGTGAGTTTGTCATCTTGTTTCCTTCATAGCACTTAGCATTTTGATTATTTCTATTTTGTTTACTTTCCACTTTCAGTTGGGAAAGGCACAGAGAGAGGAGCTGTGTTTGTCTTATGCCTGACCCATAGTAGGTACTCAGTAACTCTTTTAGTGACTGGATAAATTGAAGGTGTTTAATATTTGCTCATCAGCACAGCAAGCTCCTAGCCACTCTGCTTTATAACAACACAATCCCCCCACAGGAATGCCAATTCAATTGGTTTGGGGTGAGGCCCCTGGAAATGTGTGTTTGAAGGCTGCATCTTGGCTGATTCTGATGTTCTCAGTCAGTAGAACAGCATGTGGGCCCCTGGGCCTGGCTGCCTCACACAATGTTTATTTGTTCTCTTTGCAGTGACAGTCATGGCAACAACCTCATTTATGCATTAATTTCTGGGTCTTTGGGAAGCCTGAGGTATCCTTTGAATTCTATTTGCACATCCATGAGAAGCCATGAATAAGCTCGGAGGTCTAATGTTACCTCCTATATATCACGAGTTAACATTCCCCAGCAAGGAGAGACAGAAATCACCACCACTTTGGGGAAATATCCAGCATAACTGTGAAATTCCACTTTTATGGAAACATTCCAAGTTTCTTGAAACTTAAAAATGGCATCTTGCTGGGGGGTGGGCAGGGGGCTTGCAAAAGAACCAAAAGCTAGGCCACAGAACGTTGGCCAAATGAGCTCAAAGCAGGTTTAAATGCTCTTTTTAGCAATAGGTGGGGAAGGAGACTGGAAATAGTAGCAATTGGTATTAGAGGCCACAGCCATAGGGGTGGCATCAAAAGAAAGAGCAGGAAAGGAACTGAGGTCCTGAAATATTTACTTTACTCTGGGTGTTTACTATTCATTGTAAATACCCAGCAGCCTTAGTTTCACCAAAGACCTGACTGGAAATTCGAGATCACTCTTCCCACTCCACCACTACTGCATGGGAATCTGCCCTTTGATAAGATCTCCAGGTGATTAATAAGAGCATCAGAGTTTACAAAGCTCTGACCTAAACCAATGGCAAGGTTTGGTGAATCATAGGACATCCCTTAAAATTTAGGAGTTCCTTAGCCTGCGGGACATTCCACTGTGGACTTACTCAAGCCACACTGATGTCTAAGGGTAGTGTGATAGGGAGACAGTGCCTACCACCCCTTTATTCCTGATGCCTCCTGTCCTTAAGGAGGAGGATGTCAGCCCACTGGAGCCAGTCTTCACTAACTTCCTTCCTGTTGCTCACAGGGTGCAGCCTTATGAACTAGAATTGGATTGTTGATAAGCAATGACATCAGCTAAACATAATTCTGAAGGGTTGAGATCTGCTTCTTCCACCGTTTCCTAAACATTTTGACCTAGAACTTCAGCTAACCATCCTAGGAGGATGTGTGAATATAAAGATCATAAGACTTAAGATAATGACTTAGGACTCTGTTATGACTGATTGTAAGTATAATGTGACATTCCTCAGAAAGGGTCCTTCGAGAGTTGGAGCTGTGGATGACTGTGTTGCTTTGATTGGCATTAAATGCCCAGAGAAAAGGTTATGTAAAAGTGTAAGAACTCATGAAACCAATTTGGGTAGCAGCTGAAAAACAAAACATGGGTTCTTTGGTTCACTGACTTCCACCTTCTCCCTATGGTACAAGGAGAACTCTCAAGTGCATCATAAAATCACTGCTACTTTTTCACTATCCAGCTGTGGGTGAGCAGCAACAATAATTTTTATTTTGAGGACAAGTGTCAGGCACTGCAGATATTATCTCACAGTTACTCTCTACAGCAGTGATCTGTGTGATACTGAGTATGTGCGATCTGAGTACTTTTTTAGAAAATTGGTGAACAAAATAGCCCTGAGATAAGTGCATCTGAGAGTGTACATTTGTATATGTGTGAATTCTTGCCTTTACAGTTCTTAGAAAAGACAAGACTTTGGATGGTGAGAGTAGAGAACTGAACTAAAATATGTAATTACAACCTAAATAAGCATGATTGTTTTCTTAGTGAGGAAAAAAAAAAGTCTGTTCTAGTGTCTGTCCTTAAAGGAAATAATACTCTGATCATACTATTCTACTTTTTCTAAGAAATGAAATGCTTATAAAGAATGTACTAATGTTCTAAGTGTTCTGTCATCCCTGTGAGGAAGGTTGAAACAGAAGTCAACCAAGCTCAACCAGAGAACAAGCCCTCCCTCTAGCCAGCCTACTATATGCCCCCCAGGCCCCAGAGATGCCCAAGTGTCCCTCCGAAGCTCTGTTTCTGTGCCTTTAAAGTAAGAATGATAACCACCAGTCATACCTCTTTGTATTAAAACATTGAAGGGAACATGTTTTAAAAAGCAAACATTGCCCTACCAGAAGACAATGTTTGGGTATTTTTTCTGGATATCAATCATCACTATCTACACTAATAAAATAGTAAGATGCAAAATTGACTGTACCTTCATGATGCCCACCAGCCAATCAGGAGTGAGCATGCAAATCAGCCCAACAAAGATGGTGTGTTAATTTGCAAGCAGCTGGGGGGCTATGCGGGCCTCTGGGCAGCATGGAAAGGGAGAAAGGCGGCTCCGGGCTGGAGCCAAAAGGCAGGAAAGAAGGAAGGCCCATTCTTGCATGGATCTCCATGCATCAGGCCTCTAGTTTTAGTATATTTCTCTTCAACCAGCAAAGGCATTCTCAGGGATCACCAAGAATTTAGCAGAGTAACTAAGTTGTTTCTATCCTTCTGGAGTTGTAAAATCACTCATATTATAAAGACTCATGCTTAGACATGGAGTTTTAAACCACAACCAAACTCTAAGCTACATGGGAATGGAGGGGGACATAATTTTTTAAATTATATGTATCAGCCCCATTCCTACCTCTTCACACCCAACTCTATACACATTGCCGGGGCTTTAGTTAGCCCAGAGAGAAACTGTGAATTAGCAAAAGGCACCTCTTCCTTGGGTGGAATGTCAAGTTACTGTATTAGCATATCCCTTTAGAAGGCAGTAGCTCCCATAGTTAAGGAAACTGAGAAGTCCCAAGATCTGCAGTCCACAAGTGGAGTGCAAGAGAACCAGGGTTGCTGCTACAGTCTGAGCCTCAGGACTGAGAACCAGGAGAGCTGATGGTATAAGTTCCAGTCAGATTCTGAAGGCAAAAGACCACTGTCCCAGCTGGAAGCCAGTCAGGCAAAGAGAAATTCTCCCTTGCTTGTTTTGTTTGTTTGTTTGTTTGTTTGTTTGTGTCTTTAAATGATTAGATGAAGCCCACCCATATTCGGGAGGGCAATCTGCTTTACTCAGTTTACTGATTCAAATATTAATCTATCCAGAAACTCTCTCACAGACATACCCAGAATAATTCATGGCCAAATATCTGGGCACTCCAGGGCCCAATCAAGTGGACACATAAAATTAACCATCACAAGTAGATACATGGTAGCCCACAAGCTGCATTCCAGCCCCCAACTATCACTCAACTGGGTACCCTAGGGTAGAATACTGTCAGCACAAGCACACACAGTGGCCCTGCTCACCACCATGTTAACAACTGATCTCAGAAATGGCCTCTTCTCTTCTCCAGAGTCAGAGATCTGTAGTCTTGCCTTTGGCTCCCTCAATCCCCTATAGCTTCTAAACTGATGACAGCGTGGGTCCCATATACTACTCCAATAAAGAGTATTTCACAGTTTATTCCAATGAAATTTCCTTTTAATCCTTCACTGAGGCCCTCCAAGCAAGCACCTGAGTTGTGTGACTTACATAGGTCAAGGGTACAACGTTGAACCCTTTCTTTCAGTGGGGGAAGTACAGCTTTCCCCTGGATTGGCATGGCAGGTCAGTGCAGCCCATCCAATTTCCACTCAGTGAGGCATGAGAGAACAGAGACAATAAAAAAAAAAGGAGAACAACAGGAAGAAGTCAAAAAGCAAAATGAGTCCACGAAGTAAGACATCATAAAAACAAACAGGGAGGAAAACAGGAATAGCAACTGACAGAGCATTCTGCGAGTTCTGCATCTCAAAAATGACACTTGTGGAGCATGCGGAGTGAATCACTGTTTGCCAGCCATGGACAGGATGCTGTCAAATCCAACACATGTGCAACAATTGGGAGCGAAATGTGAGGCGCCTGCCATAGGGCTAACTTCAGTCACTTTAAAAAGAAGAGGGGTGGCGTCTAAAATTATCCCATATATTGTATTCACACTTGCAGTGTATAAATGTTTCACAAAGCAAAGGGTTGGAATAAACAGAAGTTCTAAGTGAGTTAAAAAAAAAAAGGTTTGGATGTTGTTGGCTACGAAATATAAACAATGCAACCAGGGAAAGCTGGGAAATAATGTTCTTGCTACACTAACAGATTTAGAAACCAAACATGGCTTTGATGTGGAAATGCATTTTGTTTAATGCTGAAAGAATAAGCATAGACTGCCTTGCCTTAAAATATGCTTTCAGGGTTCATCTCCAGGATCTGAAAACCAAGAAATGAATCAGAAACTTAAGGAGGCAGAAGCTTTGAGAATGGAGGTTTCAGGTGATTTTTCATAGAGTATGAAATTCTGACATTTTGACTGCCAAATGGATAGCTCTCACGTGGAAACACGTTTGCTGCTAGATCAACAGCTAATCTTGGAGAAACTCAGCTTAATCATAGTAATTGGGAAACCCGATTCCAGGCCAGCCCACCCACCAGAAATCAGGGAACAGTCTCCCAAATATCCTTAGCATTTGAGTCTCCACTTACAGAACCTGGACCTTGATCTCCTAGGTAAAGAGTATCACCATCCCTGTCATTCTCACCAATCCAGTATCCTCGCCAGGGTACTGTGGTGAAATCGCCCTTCATCAACACTTGCATGTCCAATAAGCATCTCAAACCTAGCCCATCCAAAACTGAACTCCTGATAGTCTCCCCAAATTGCTCTTCCCATTTCAACAAATAGCAGCTCCGTTCTCCCAGTTACACTGGTCTAAATCCATGGAGTCATCCTTGACTTTTTCCTCTCACACTCTTCACCTTGTGATCTTTCATTCTATTGGGTATATTGGGTCTGCCTTAAAAATATACCTAGAATTTGACTGCCTTATACCACTTCTATTGTTGCCACCCTAATTCAAGCCACCACCACCCCCTGCCTGGACTAGGGGCAGTATAGAGAGCTCCTCTCCCCTTCTCCCCCATCCTGTCAGTCTATACTGGGAGAGGGTTTGGAAGTGTTGGAGAGGGGATTACATATTAAGTAATATAGCCCTGCTTCTTCCCTTTGCTACCCTGGGTCTATTCTCAATTAGGTTAAATGTAAATCAGATCATGTCACTCTAACATGTAAAACTCTCCAATGACCTCCATGTCACTTACAATGATCTTAAGACCTCACATGATTTGTTCTCCCCCACCTACAGACAGCTGTGTGGCCTCAACTCTGTTACTTTCTCTTTTGTTCTCTCTGCTTCAGCCACAATGACTTTGTCCTGCTTTCTTTAACCCACCAAACTGTCTCTCCTTAAGGTGTTTTCACTTGCTGCTCCCTCTGTTCAGAATACTCCTGTCCTAGATGCCTCGACTCCCCCACTTCCTTCAGGCTTTCAGGTCTCAACTTAAACACCTCTGTAAGGGCTTCCTGGACATATTACTTAATATGTAATCCTCTCGCCAACACTTCCAAACCCCCTCTCAGTATAGACTGACAGGAAGGGGGGAGGCTCTCTACACAGTCCCAAGGCTAACGTTTTGGCATCGTGTAGCCACACAATCTGAAACATGTGACCTAGGCTGCTAGAGAAGGGAAAAGAGAGCTCGGGGAAGAGAAAGCTTGGAAGTGGCACCCTGACTCCTAACTGAAATAGACGTGCATATAAATGGCACATGTCTATTTCATGCATATTTCATTAACTTCAACTAGTCTGTTTCACCTAAATGAAAAAGAACTGGAGAGTGCAGAATTCTTTTTTTATTTTTCATGTTGTATTACTTTTATTAAGTATAAAATCTTCAATAATGTCACCTAGAGCTCATTTCACACGCTGTTCTGTTTGGCTGTCAATCTTTCTCTCTTCAGCAATGAGAGGTGGATATCCTTTCCATGAGGAAGGGTTTCCATGTTTGTTGTTTTGTTTGTTGTTGTTTTTAGCCTTTGCTAATAACAAAAATGTTGAAGAGCTGGGTAGCAAAGCTGTTGCCATTGGCATCTTTCACATGAACTATACCAAAAGACCCACGGTGTCCCTCTCTGGTCATGATCATGCCAGTTCTTCCCAGATTAGCACCTCCAGTCACCATACCTAGGTTACCAGTATCAGACTTGATGAAATCAGTAATTTTGCCAGTCTTCAATTCAACCTGAATGGTGTCATTTACCTTCAAGAGGGGTATCAGTATAGTGGATGGTGTGAGCATCATGGGTTACCATAGAGGTATTCCTCTTGCACCCACAAAGGTCTTTCTCACTATGTATAGCTTATACTTGGCCTCCCCCGATGCGGTACAATGAGCAGCAAGGCAACTGTTGGTGTCATAGATCAGACCGGAATTCTCTACTCTCGTCAATGCTGATGACATCCATAAAACTGGCAGGGGAGGTTATATTGGTACAGACTTTGCCATCAATCTTTTTTATTTTTTATTTTAATTTATTCATTTGATTGGAGAACCAAGATGGCGGCATAGGTAAACACCTATTGTTCTGCGCCACACAACGATTTAAGAACTACAACATAACAACAAAACAAACATCATCCAGAACACCAGAAAGCTGGCTGAGTGAAAACTCCACAAATAAAAGTAAAGGTAGGACACTGAGACTCTGAAGAGCGGCAGGAGTGCAGCCTTGAAGACGGAAACAGGTTAGGAGCCGTCCTGGCTGCGCACGCAGGCTGTAGGGCTGGAGCAGCAACCCCGGCTGGATTTCGCCAATGGGGAGGGCGGAGACGTCCCACTACACGGATTCCCAGGCGCCAGGCGAGGTCCGAGATCCGGGGTACGTGGAGATGTCCCACTGCACAGATTCCCCAGTGCCAGGCAAGGTCCGAGGTCCGGAGGATGCACCCTGGAAGCTGGGCGCGGCAGAGGTCTCCTAGTCTAAGGAGAAACCGGGTAGCTGGGAAAAGAAGTTTGCGTGCAAGTGTCACACAAACGCGCGACTGGCTCCCTGGAAACTTGTCGCCTGGTCCCAGAAACCACCTATATTACAACTCTGGGCTAGACTTTGGGTGTGCAGACTCATTTGGGGAGAGGCAGAGTTGTCTGGCAAGGGGAAGAGACTAGTGGCTTTCTCTTGGAGGTGCCTGCAGCCATCCCCATCCAACAGAGACCCGTGCGCGCGAGCGCCGCATAGGACAGGACGTAGCTGACACTGAGGCTGCCTGCACAGCTTAGAGACTCCGCCCATCCAACCTGAACACAATCTCCCTTCACAGCCAATTGGCCTGGAGGTCAAACCCTACGAGGGCTAACAACAACAAGCTGGGTTTAAATTCAAAAATACTGTACAACCCATAAAGGATTGCAGTAAGAGTACCCACCTCAAATAACTGGGGAGGCTGTGCCACTGACCCTTAGAGGACATCTACCACATAAAGCAGCCACCATGCAGAGATATGGAAAGAAATCAGGTGTGAAAGAAATGGAGGAGAAAAGACGACAAGACATAGAGTTCAAAACCACGGTTATAAGGCTTTTCAAGAGGCTCCTAGAAAAGGCCGATGAACTTAATGAGAATTACGAGGAAATAAACAAGACCAACCAGGAAATGAATGAGACCCTCAAGGAAATGAACAAGACCTCTAAGGATGTGAACGAGACCCTCACGGATATGAAAAAGGACCAACTAGAAATCAAGCATACACAGACTGAAATAAAAAATATTACACAAAGTCCTAAAAGCAGTCCAGAGGGCCACAAAAACCAAGTCAAAGATTTGAAATAAAAAGAAGCAAAATCCACTTGGCTGGAAAAGCAAGAAACAAAAAGAATTCAGATAATTGAAGATAGTGTAAGGGGCCTCTGGGACAACCTCAAGCATGCCAACATCCGAATTATTGGGGTGCCAGAAAAAGAGAGAGAGCAAGTTAATAAAAACCTACTTGAAGAAATAGTGACTGAAAACTTCCCCCACCTGGTGAAAGAAGCTAACTTAAAAGCCCAAGAAGTACACAGAACCCCAAAAGGAATCTAAAGAGGACCACACCAAGACATATCATAATTAAAATGCCAAGAGCAAAAGATAAAGAGAGAATATTAAAAGCAGCAAGAGAAAAACAGTTGGTTACCTACATGGGAGCACCCATACGATTGTCAGCGGATGTCTCAACAGAAACGATGCAGGCCAGACGCGAGTGGCAAGAAATATTCAAAATAATGAATAGCAAGAATCTACAACCAAGATTACTCTATCCAGCAAAGCTATCATTCAGAATTGAAGATCAGATAAAGTGCTTCGCAGACAAGAAAAAGCTAAAGGAGTTCATCACCACCAAACCAATATTATATGAAATGCTGAAAGATATTCTTTAAGAAGAGGAAGAAGAAAAAGGTAAAAATATAAATTAGGAACAACAAATATCTATCAACAAATGAACATAAAAATCAAGTGAATGGATAGGCTGATGAACAGGATAAACTGGTGAATATAACAGAAACATGGACATAGAGAGGGAAAGGACTGACAATTCTTGGGGAGAAAAGGGTTGTGGGAAGTACAGCAAGAGACTGGACAAAAATCTTGCAACAATGGGAGAGTACATTGGGGAGGAGTAGGTGAGGGTGGAGGGTGGGATAGGTACAGGGTGGAGGGGAGATATAGGGGGATAAAAAAAGGAAAACAATATAATTAATAAACTGAACAATAAAGATAAAAAATATTTTTAAAAAATAAAAAAATAATAATTTATTCATTTGAGAGAGAGAGAGGAGAGGTGCAGGGGGTAGAAACATCAATCAGTTGTTCCATTCATTTATGCATTCATAGTTGCTTCTTGTATGTGTCCTGTCCAGGGATAGAACCCACAACCTGGGTGTATTAAGATGATGCTTTAACTCACTGATGGGCCCGGCCAGGGTACCATCAATCTTAAACCTGCTGCATGCTAATCGTCTTCACTTCCTCTGCTGTTAGGGCATCATTCTGTCTGTTCCTTAGGAAAACGATGAGAGGGAGGCGTTCTTTCATCTTGCTGGGGGTCAGTAGATGGATGAAGAGTGAGCACACTGGCCAGTTTATCCAGCGTCAAGCTTTTAAGCTGCTACAAGCTTCAGGTGCTTCTTGGGCCCAGGAGTCATGGTGGCGCCAGGGCGGACAGAGAACGTGTTGCCGGTACGTGTTCCAGTGTGCCCAGAAAAAAAGGGTCAGAGGCTGCAGCGCGACCTTGGAGGCTCCGCCACGGAAGTATGCATTCTAAATGCTAGGAAGAAAAGGACAAGGCATGTGAATTCTGTATCCAGAACTACAAGTTGTTTCCTTGGAAATCCTCACTGCTTGGGCAATAGGGATCCTTGTCTCCTTATCTTATTGCTTGAGATTAATATTTGGTTTCTTTTCATTTACCCATTCAATATATATATATATTTATTTATTTGTTTGTTTGTTTGTTTATTTATTTATTTATTTTAGTGGCTCCTAGACATTGTCAGACATTGTGACAAATTGACAATTCAAGATACAAGATGCGAGGTAGTGTTGTGTTCCTGGCTGCGGTGCCCATGGCAAGTTGAGAGAGGCTCACCACAGGAGGAGACACCACTGGCCCAATCCAAAGTCAATGGTGTGGTGCCCATGCCCCTGGGGTATATGTGCTGGATGGACAGTTTTACTTCTCAGAATTATTGATGCTCTAAGAGGGGGCTACTGATTTAAGCTTTCCTAAAAGTTCTTGCAATCCTCTCAGATATTTATAGATCCATTGTAGACATATGTAATCACATAACTAATCACGATGTCCTTTATTTAAAAGTAATGTGTGAATGTTCATTTGGTCATCCCATGAACTGAGCACAATTCCTCCTCGTTTAGATTTCAGGTGTCCATCATGGAATTTTTTACATCAATTAGAAGCAAAAATCTAAACAACAACAAGGATAGAGTTTAAATTTTTAATATAGTGTTTAATAGTAGAAGTTATAAAATAATGCATATTTGTGAATAAATTTATGTAAATTAAGACTTCAAACTCAAAACCACACAACACAATAAATTCTTCAAGAAAGCATGCATATATGAAACACACTAGAATGGCTGCTTACGGAAGAAAAGGGAAAAGAAGTGGGAATCAGGCTAAAAGAAGAGGGGATAATAAAATAAGAGAGCATCCTGACATGAACTGTGCTAATGTGCCATTAACTGAGAAATATTACTAACTTGTCAAATATTAAATTTTACATTCTAAATTTTTCCCTTTTTTGAGAGGCACTCAGAAAACATTTGTTGAATGAATTAATGAAAAGGTTTCCATTTAAAATTAGTCTTTAGAACAATAAGACAGACTGACAGGTTTCCTTCTACACTTCTATGTTCTGAACTAAGCCCAGCGTTAAGTCTGAAAGTGGATAAAAATTTGACAAGCATAAAAAATGGTAATACTTTGTATTGCCAAAGGAATGAAAAAAAAGGGCACTTTCAAATTACTGATAGGAATGTAAAATGGTAGACTTCTCTGAAAAGCTATGCTTATTCAGATCCATAAAAATATTCACAGTCTTTAACCTAAGACTTTTATTTTTAGAAATTTATGAAAACAAAAGTAATTTATGTATAACCATATTTATATAAGATGATGTTTGAGGCAATATTACTTGAAGTAACAGAAAATTACAAGTAATATTTAGTAGCAATAGCAGATTGGTTAAATAAATGGTGATATACCCATATGATAGAATTATTTGTAATCAATGTGAAATAATAAAATAAAATGTATGTGATACATTATAAGCAAATATAGCATTCTAAAATATGTTAGTAATTCCAATTTTGAAAACAGAAAGGATGTATGTTAAAATGTTAATGGCAGCTATCTCTGTATTAATTTATAAGTTCAGTGAATATTTATTGAGTGCAGAATTACATATGATTTTTATGTTCCTTTTCCTAATATATAATATATATGTATTTTAATTGAGAAATATTATTGTATTAAACATCAATAAATATAATTTCACCTATTATACTATATTTTGTCTCAAAAACATGAAAAAGAGATTATTTCCATGCTAAATTCTGAAAATGATATGCTTCCCTATTTACCAAATTCTCAGAAATTTTTCACATGCACATTTTAATCATTACTCAGTTATATTTCACTGTGTCACTTTGAGTGACTATATCATTCCCATGATAATAATTAAAGAGAAAGTCATTTTTAGATAGGAATATGGATAAACAAAATCTCCCCTGTAATTTTCTAGACCTTAACCAAGAATTCATTAAACATTTTAGGATGGCTACGTTTGTGATTAAAATCAAGGGAATTCATCTTATTAGCAGTGTGGGTTTCTACAGTTCAGTCATGTCAGGACATGAGAGAAATGACAAGACATAGTAATCCATTTGAAGCCAAGAGTTAAGTAAAACCCAGGTTGGCTTTTATTTTAGTAATAAAGGATAAACTATATTTAATTTTTTATTCTGAAATATGAATCCCTAGAGGGGTGGAGAGATAAGCAAAAGCTGGATGGTGTCTAAATTAAAATACTGATATGCATTCTATTTTTCTAAGGGATATAATTTCTAGGGGTAACAGCTAGTTCTAGTATCTTATTGCCTCAATAATTGAACCTTCTGGGGGGGGGGGGTAATAAAAAACCTCACACACAACAAAAGCAAGCTTGGATCCAGATTTAAATTTTACTTATAGCAAATGTTACCTTAAGAAATTACATTTTTTAACATTATAGTGTAATGGATATAGTCATAACAAAAATGTGATGTTTTCAGCCTATTAAGTACATATCAATACAAACATAAGGCATGTTTGTTGGTAGAGGAATAGAAGCATATTCCAAGGTTAAAATTTGCAGTTAACATCATTTGAAAGATAGTATTTTTTTATGTTTACTTATTATTTTAAGGTGAGACTAAGATTTTTAAAAATACATAATTTTTTGTTAAATGTGTATTTACAAACCCATCTACCACGTTACTTTGAATTATATTAACTTCTTTGATATAATATTTAAAATTGAGTTATGTAGGTTACTTGAGTTACAATGAACAACCTATAAGATCAAATGTATTTAAAACTAATAAATGCAGCTAATGTAAAGAAACATTAATTAAGAAATTGATTTTAATCCTTTTATAATAATAAACCTGTCTATATCTACAACTCCTATGACATGCCTTTCTCCAACTAGATGACATAAACCTATACTTTACACCACTTATTGCTATGTATGGACTGAATGCATCATTCCAAAATTTATATGCTGGAGCTCTACCCCCCTAATGTGGCTGTATTTGGAGATGGGGCCTCCAAGTAAATAATTAAGGTTAAAAGAAGTTATAAGGGATAGCCCCTAATTCCATAGGCCTTATCTCTCTCTCTCTCTCCTCAAGAACACAAAAATAAGCCAGATGCATACAAAAGTTAGTTATCTATAAGCCAGAAAGAGAGATTTCACAAGAACTGAATTGACCAGAACCTTGATCTTGGACTTCTAACCTCCAGGGTAAGAAAATGTTGTTTAAGCAACCCAGTCTATAATCTTTTGTTATGGCAGCCAAAGCAGAGCAATACATAATGATTTCATATAATTTATATATTTGATATATTTTTTACCAAACAAATTTAATTAAGATATTGATTGATTGGATTCTACTAAATAGAAGATTCTTCTTGAGTTCATTCTGCAAATTGGGTATTGTGAATATGTGATACCCATTCTACCAATCTCCATTCCTAAATGTATAATAGACATTACTAACTGATAGCATTCTTTCCTACTGACTCTAGACTAGACTTCATAATCCTTATCAGTAATCCAAGATACCACACCAATAAAAAGAGGCAGACATTTAAGTTGAAATCTATTTACCACTTATATATTATACTATAAACTCATTGAGTGCTTGGATACTATTTTATTTCTTTTTAAAAACCTATAACCTTTTACATTATAGCAGCCTTATAGATACTTATTGAATTGAATAAACTTTATTTTGAGTATAAATCTTCTGCAAAGGAAGTTCCTACACAAAAAACTTTGGGTCTTGAATCAAGATAAACTTGTCTTGACTTTACACAAATGTGTGGGAAAGACAGTATCAGGTGTACTTTTTAAAAACATATATTTTATTGATTTTTTACAGAGAGGAAGGGAGAGGGATAGAAAGTCAGAAACATCGATGAGAGAGAAACATTAGTCAGCTGCCTCCTGCACACCCCCTACTGGGGATGTGTCCGCATCCAAGGTACATGCCCTTGACTGGAATCAAACCTGGGACCTTTCAGTCTGCAGGCTGACACTCCATTCACTGAGCCAAACTGGTTTTGGCATCATGTGTACTTTTAACATTGACTGAATTTTCATTAAGTATGAATAATGAATCATAATAATGATCAGAATAATTTAATATAATGCATAATTCACAATAATGAATGATGTGTTATGCATCATTATGTATGAAGTTCAAGTCTGGAAGACTCAAGGACACAAAAGAGTAGGGAAACTCAGCCCTTTGCTTTGAGGAACTCCCCATTTATTTGAGATATTAGACTCCTGCACATGATCATTTCATTCATGATAGGAACAGACTGTGACAAGTGCCCCTGTCAAGTAAATGATTTTGACAATAGGAGCAGAAGTGTTCAGAAAAAGGAGGGGAAGACTTTTTTTTCTTAAAGCTAAAAGAAGATGTGATAGATGAACCAGTTTCTACAGAGTTCAGTTATTCTTCCTCTATTTTCTCATGACTAGCTTCCCTGTGGTCTTGAGGTTGATTTATCAGATTAGCTATTCAGGATAGTTGCATATTCCTCAAAGAATTGCATGCTGTCTACACTGCCCTCATCATATGCAAGACAAATGGAGGAGGATGATTTTCTAACTCCTTGAGCACCTTGGGAGATGCAACATGTCTTCCCTTTGGTGACTCAGTATCTCCTGCTCAAAGTCTTGCCATCCTGATTCATGATGTTCTCACCACCAATAGCAATTTGCAGCAACAAAAAAGATGTAAGGCTCCAAAACTATCTTTGAGGCCAAAATTCTAAAAACTAACAAACTGACTGGTTTCCTATCCTCAGACAATCACTTCTTAGGGTTATACCTAACTTACTGAATTACATCAGGAGAACAGAAATTAAATTTTAACAAAAAGGAATTTGGGCCCTAGCTGGTTTGGCTCAATGGATAGGGCTTTGACCTGTGGACTGAAGGGTCCCAGGTTCAATTCCAGCCAGGGGCACATGCCTGGGTTGCTGGCTCGATTCCCAGTGGGGGTTATATAGAAGGCAGCCGATCAATGATCCTCTCTCATTATTGATGTTTCTATCTCTCTCCTTCTCCTTTCCTCTCTGAAGTCAATAAAATATATTTAAAAAAAGAATTTGGTCTGCCTGGACTAATGGTAATGAATCATCATAATTGTTAAGATTACCAAGAAAATAGCCTATCACCCATCACATGATAAGCAATAAGCAATTCAGCAGTACATTTAGCTGATGCAGACATTTATTAGCATTTGATTACAGAGAGTTTCTAATCATTCTCGGAGCCTGTTAGAAATTTTTTTAAGTGGAAATTAGATGAAGACCACACAGTATTAAGCTTTCCATTCATGAAGACTCAAAATACCCTTCAAGACCATAAAACTCATGTCAAGTGGCAGCCTGGAGTTTTTAGAGTAGTTCAATATAGTAGACACTAAGAATTGTGTCCCAAATTACTTCCCCCTGGCAGTCATCCTGTGTTGTTTTAGAATGAAATAAAATAAAATAAATAACTCAGGCTCCATGCTAGGTACCATAAAGAGGCATCACCCATTTTCCTCTAAATTAACACACACACACACACACACACACACACACACACACACACACACACACACACACAATGTTGTTTTCAAGATGTAGAACCACATTCTCCCACTTTCAACTCCATTGCCCCAGGATATCTGGCTCTCAGGATAGGGGGAAACTAGCATCTGGCTGATGAAGCCACATATTTTTAAAAATGAAGGTTAAAGTGGCTTCATTTTTTAGAAGGGCTGGAAATTGGTAGAGCTTTTCTGGCTAAAAGAGGAGAAATGTTTTTATTACCAAATTAATCACTTTTCCAGGTGTGAACAAACCATTAAAACAGCACTAAAGCCAGAAATATTGCAAAAAGAAAGAAGGAAGGGTGAATACTACTCCTCTTATTCTTATTTTTGAGGAGGTAAATAAGCACAGGACTCTCTCTGGTCCCCTCCTTCATGGACCTCTCCCAGCCCACAGCGGGCAGAGAGGCAGCAGCAGGTCTGGCAAGAGTGCGTGTGCATGATGTGTTATAGAACTGTACACCTGAAACCTACATAATTTTATTAGCCAATGTCACCATAATAAATTCAATAAAAATAAAATAAAATAAAATAATAAGGTTTTTACACAAATCGGAAAAAAAAAGAGAGAACTGTGCTCTGTTCTCCATACCACCCGCTCTCTCTCCCATCACCTGCTCAGCTGGAGAAATCATTGTGTGGTTTCCTGGCTCTTCTTGAAAGAGAAATCCCTAAAGGAATTCTCAACAGATGAAGAGTTATTTGGCTGGAGTCCAAGGGATGAGAAGGAGGAAGAAAAAGACAAGAACAACAAGAAATCCACATTATTGCGCTCTTATTTAATGCCAAACATATTATATTCTATTTAATTCTAGCAATCAGACATGAGACGTGGGAGTTAGACCTAAATTTGAGTTCTAGCGATATGACTTTAACATCTCTGAAAGCCAGAAGTTTCATCTGTAAAGTAGTAGCTAATAGTAATAATCTTTAGGGTTATAAAAAAAAGATTACATGAGATTGTGCTTGTAAAGTACATAATTAATAAATGGTAGCAAGAATTTATAGAGATTTTATATATGAAGTATGTGACTCCAAAGGGTAGGTAACTCTCCCAGTCAAATGATAGCCTCCTGAGATGATGCTTGACTAGTTCAAAGCATTACACAGAATACATATGGTTTTTAAAGACACATGCATTCTCTATGCATTCAGGAATAACTTATTAAACTCCATAATAATCTGGAACAATTACCTTTGAAAGTAACTTTCAGATCCTGCCTGTCAGCCCCTGTTCCAGGCCATCTTTGGGCTCAGAATGAGAACTCAGCTGGCTGAGGGCTCCAGGGAGCCCCTCCCTGCCAGACCAGGCTCTCCTCTTGCTTTCCTCTACCACTCTTTTGGATGAATTCCCTTGTATTTATTTCTCCAAACTTCTGGCCTGAAATTCAGCAGCAACACCCTGTCCCACTCCTGATGAGGTCCTTGCCCAAGGATCTTGTGACAGAGACAGAATTCTCCCCAAATATTATACTAGCTCTCCTACATTTCCTGATGGTTCTCTTAAACTTACAGAACCATCCCACTAGTTCTAGCCGATGAAATGTGACCAGAAATGACATGTACCGCTTTTGTACTGAGGCAGTGTAAAGCCCTTGCCAGACTCTCCAGTTTCATTTCTCCTGCTGTGGAGTTTAAAGTCTACGTGACCCAGAAGGTGCAGACACTAAAATGGCAAGGCCTTGATTAGCTTGAATCCCTGAGTGACTGTGTGGAGCAAATGATCACTTCACAACACACTGGATACTTTGTATAAGAAGTAAACTTTCCTTTTGTTAAAATGCTGATTTGGAGATGTGTTATTAGAGCATAATCTAGCATATCCTAATTTATACAAAATTCAATCCCTGCCAGTAAGTTAGTTCTTGACCACCTCTCCAAGGCTCCAAACTGGTTCTCATTTTGCCTTTTTTTTTTTTAAATCCTAGCACACTTGGCAGCAACTATAGAATGTGAAATTCTCTTCTCAGGGGTTATTTAGCAGAATACCTTCTTCCTTTTTGCCCCTGAATTCTACTTTAACCCAGAGAAGGTCAGAAGCTGAACCACTTAGAGATTAACTAAACCACCAGAATAGAACATGGAGCAGAGAGTTTTTAGCTGAAACAGGGAGAGTCACTGGAACAATGCAGGTAATAAAAGAGAGAGTTGACATCTCAGATATGAGAGGTAAGTGTTCAGAGTCTTGGAGTGAAGTGACTTAAGATGGAAAGATGAGGCCAAACGGGAAGTGAGTCATGATCAATGGTGAACGATTCTGGACAATTATTACTTCTAACCCTGTTTGGTGTGCATGGCTCAGCTCTACTGGGTCAGCAGGTGAATCTGCAGAGGCAGTTCTGGCTGGCTTCAAGGATCAGGTGTCTACTAGCACAGAAGCATTAACCAACCTACTATGCCAGGTGATCTGGTAAATACTATAACGTTTCTTAATCCACTGGGAAACTTGGTTTATTCCATGTCCCCACCCCCAAATCCAACAATTCATGCATCTCTCACCAGCGGGCTCCAAATCAACATGCTTAATAATGTGCTTCATATTCTAAAAGTTTATAACCTGACTCACATAATTTCTCCAGAATGAGCACAGAGCTAATTAAAGAACTTAATGACTAATTTCTCAAGCCAAACAAGACATGTTCCCATTACCTTTTAACATTTAAGTTTGTGACCAACCAGGTTATCTGATTTGACTATGAGAGCAATAATCACACCTTACACCCCAGATAACATTAAAAATCAATGTGCAGTGAAAAAGTTAATTAAGATTATGAAATATTAATTACCCTTTTTTATCTTTTCATTAAAAAAATCTGTTCTTCCTTCATTTGCTCTATCTCCAAACTGTAGATGATGTATCTGAATTTACAAGACTATAACCAGTGATATTTACAAGATAAATCTTTATATCACACACTGAACATTCAATGAGAAGCAGCACACTGCCCAATAGCTCCTCTATTATTGATATCCTGCATATCTGGAGAAGTTAGAAATCTTTGCATTTAGACCAATTAAGTTTGCAATTAAATGTAAAGTTTAAAAAAAAAATCCTTGTATTTCAGGCCTCAGGAAGGAGTGAGAGGAGATATTTTTACCAGCAAACTTTCTAAAAGGATGCATTTTTAACCAAGCCAAATGCTTTTATCATGACAGAACACCGAGTTCACCTCCAGAGCGACTCTCACATCACTGGATTCCACCTTGCTGTACAGTATTTAAGAGCAGAATCCATTGTTCAATGTTGTTACCTTTCAAAGCTGTTTTTTCACTTTGTGCATATGGGACCTCATATATTCTAGACACATCCTGCCAATGTAATACTGCTCATTCCTACTAAAACAGAGAAAGGCAAGGACTTTTGAAAATGTGTACATTTAAAACCTGTAATTTTTAGATATCTTCAAATCATAACCCCTTTTTTTTCCTACAAAGTTGGTGCTGCTAGAACTTGTGAAGGTCGTTTTGTTTCAATTTTATTTTTATCGTGCTTTACAGACCACATAAAAGTTTTATTTGATGCTCTTAGTGCACTGGATAGTCAGTATACTACCTAACAGACAAACCAACGTGAAATGGGGCACCTTACCAGAGACAATGCTCCCTACCCCAGATATTACAATTGTAGCCGATTCCACTACTTTTGTGAGAAAGATCTGGGAGCATTAATCCTAGAAGCAGCCACTGTTATAAACAGAAGTATGAGCACTCCACAGACCACGCCCCTGGAGCATTATCTCCACACTTCAGTTACTCCTTACTGCAAATGCCAGTGAGTCATGGAAGCACACTTGGCCTCTTTCAGCACACTCTGGGAGTGCTGGGCATTTATACCTCCAGTAGAAACCCTCAGTGACCAGTGGGGGCACTGATGGGTAGATATCTCAGCTGGGATAACTGTGAAGCATATTTCACACTATCGCCCAGGCTTCCCCGGGAGGACTGAGCTTCACTTGCCGGGTAGAAACTGTTTGATTTGTTATCCTATTTTAAAATTATTATTATTTCAATTACAGTTGATATTCAATATTATATTAGTTTCAAGTGGTTAGACATTTATATAATTTACAAAGTGTTCCATCCAATAAGTCTAATACTCATCTGGCATCATACGTATTAGAGGCCTGGTGCACAAATTCATGCATGGGTGGGCTCCCTTGGCCTGGCCGGTGATCGAGGTCTTTTGGGGGGCCAGCCAGCCGGGGGGAGGGACCGTGGGCGGTTGCCCAGCTCGCCTGGGGTTGGGGGGGAAGGGGCTGCAGGAGGTTGGCCAGTAGAGAATGGAGTGGGAAGGGGCCCCTGTAGGTTGGTCAACTGCAGGGGAAGGACCATGAGAGGTTGGTTGTGGGAGTGCATTGATTGACCACCAGGGGGCAGCTCCTGCATTGAGAGTCTGCCCCTCATGGCAACTAGTTGATCAGTCATTGCAGTCGTTCTGTCTTACTGATCACTTAGGCTTTTATATATATATATATATATATATATATATATATATATATATATATTTTATTTATTTATTTTTTTTACTATATTCCCTAGACTGTATTTTACTTATCTGTCACTATTTTATCATTGCCAAATTGTACTTCTTAATCCCTTCACCTAGGGCTGGGGGAAGAAAAGTAATTTCCTAAGAAAGAAGGGGGCGAAAAGAGGAAGATGTAACTTGGCTCAGACATGACCACTGGGGGAAATTGTTATGGTCAGCCATCCCAATCAAACAATGGGACACAGGGAACACTTAGAAGAAACTTCTGAAGGAAAAGAGGATCAAGAGTTTGTAAAAGGATCCCCGGAGCCAAGTCTCATTGTGTCAGACCATCTCCCAAGGTGTGTGAGAGACCTGATGTGAGCCAAACCACGTCCTTCTTCCACTCAACTCCAGTTATAGTCCTAAGGCTCCAGTGAAGAATACAGGACAATTGCCCCCAACTTGCCAAACCCACCCATAAAATCCAAAGCACAGAGCTCTCTGTAAGAACCATGCTGCTACCCAAAGCAAAGCCACGCCTGCATTTCCAACCTTTTTTATTTTAATGTCAGGATATTTTTCAGTTGTGCTTTGCATCTTTCAATAAGCACATTTCCTATTATTTCAATAATAAACAAATGCCACATGTATCAGAAAATCTGCACATTTAAAATGCAAATATGCTAAAACTGAGAGTGACCCCCAAATGGGAAATCCATTCCCGGACAGTCTTCTTGGTAGGAGATAGAAATGCAGATCACATGTGGCATCCAATGGTGGCTGCTCGACGCACAGAATGGAGGCAGTGCTGACCTTTCTGTGGCCTCTGCAATGGTTTATCATATGCACTTAAACACAAAAGCACCCCTGCAGAGAGAATTACACTTTCAAAGCCCTTTGGAAAAAAGAGCATTTTTTCAGTTGAATCTTCGGCTTCTGGAGGGTGCTCCTTAAAAGGGAAGAAAACTACCATTCCACAACCACCTTCTGGAGGGTTCTCCTTAAAGGAGAGAGCAACCATTCCACAGCCACCTTGTGGAGGATGCTCCTTAAAGGGGAGGGACAACTATTCCACAGCCACCTTGTGGAGGGTGCTCCTTAAAGAGGAGAGCAACTATTCCACAACCACCTTCTGAAGGGTACTCCTTAAAGGGGAGAGCAACCATTCCACAGCCACCTTCTGGAGGGTGCTCCTTAAAGGGGAGAGCAACTATTCCACAACCACCTTCTGAAGGGTACTCCTTAAAGGGAAGAGCAACCAGTCTACAGCCACCTTGTGGAGGGTGCTCTTTAAGGGGGAAGGACAACCATGCCACAGCCACCTTGTGGAGGATGCTCCTTAAAGGGGAGGGACAAGCATTCCACAGCCACCTTGTGGAGGATGCTCCTTAAAGGGGAGGGACAACCATTCCATAGCCACCTTGTGGAGGGTGCTCCTTAAAGGGGAGAGTAACTATTCCACAACCACCTTGTGGAAGGTGCTCCTTAAAGGGGAGAGCAACTATTCCACAACCACCTTCTGAAGGGTACTCCTTAAAGGGAAGAGCAACCAGTCTACAGCCACCTTGTGGAGGGTGCTCTTTAAGGGGGAAGGACAACCATGCCACAGCCACCTTGTGGAGGATGCTCCTTAAAGGGGAGGGACAAGCATTCCACAGCCACCTTGTGGAGGATGCTCCTTAAAGGGGAGGGACAACCATTCCATAGCCACCTTGTGGAGGGTGCTCCTTAAAGGGGAGAGTAACTATTCCACAACCACCTTGTGGAAGGTGCTCCTTAAAGGGGAGAGCAACCATTCCATAGCCACCTTGTGGAGGGTGCTCCTTAAAGGGGAAAGAGACAATCATTTCACAGCTCCTTGGGGGCCAGATCAGATCAATCACCTCTGCCTTCCAATGCAGACAGGGATCCCATACACAGATTGCTCACAACCGATCTCTGTTTAACCCAACAGGGCCAAGATAGTCTCAATACACGTCTAGTCTCTTCTAGTTGACATGTACTATCAATCAGCACCCTAATTGGTACCAAAACAAGCTGTGTGCCCTAGAATCCAATTATTTGACATGAAAACATTAACAATTATGAACTCCTACTATGGGACCAGGCATCTTTCGAGGTATTGATTGCTTTCCGCAATTAAAATTAAAAGCCCATTTCTAACCCCAGAAAGCCTATTCCAAGATTATAAGGATATCTAATAAGAGATAACATTTATTGGAACAAGCACAGGTTTAAGCACTTTACATATATTGTGTCATTTAATCCTCACCAAAAAAAAAAAAAAAAAAAAAAAAAAAAAATCCAGAGGAAAGTACTATTAATAGTATAGAAGGAAACTAAAGTTTAAAGAGATTAAGTAATTTGCCCAAAGTCTCTGGAAAGTGATGGGTGGAGTCAGGAATTCAAGCTCAGATTGTCTGTCTCTGTCTCCAAAGCTGGCACATTTAACGCTTCTGCTGTTTAAGATCATCATGTTAGGCCACAACTAGTGCTCCTCCCAACACAGAGAAGCACAAGTTTAAATGGACTGCGACCTGCACCATCTCATATAGCTCCTGAAGCCCAGTCACACCACCATATTTCCTTGACCTATGATTTTTCTACTCCCGGCACTCAAGTAAAAAATAAACACAATAATGGAAGGAGATAAATTGTAAAAATTGCTAGAAAGACACAAACTACTGAAATCAACTAAAAAAAGAAATAGAAAGTTTGACTTAACTTATACTTAATAGATTGATAGTAATTTTAAAACTTCCCACAAAAAAAAATTTTATCTCAGCCAGCATGTCTTTCCTGGTAAATTCTTCAAAATAACTAGAAGGACTTAGAATCAATTAATTGCAAACTCTTCCAAAGAATAGAAAAGGAGAGAACACTTCCCAGCTCATTCTCTGACACCAAAAGAATAAAAACCAAGTTAAAAATAAACTGGACTAAAAAAAAAAAAAAAGATAATCTTTTGTGTTGCAAAGGACCCCATCAAGAAAATTAAAACACAACACACAGAATTCAAGAAAACATTTGCAAATTATATAACTGAGAGGAAACTAATGTATATATACAGGGTTGGGCAAAAGTAGGTTGATAATTGTGAGTTCCTGAAACACAGTTAATTCTTGTCAGAAACTGCCCATTGCCTCACTAGCAGAGAGATGTGGACAAGGAACCCAGAAGGCTAATTAACCTTGGAAGCTCTGAAAGGTCAGAGCTAACCACTCACTGTCTAATTGAGATAATGATAGCTAAAGCAACTTCCACCTGTCAATCTTATGTAAATCTTTGCTGATTGGCTATTACTGGCTATGTGTGGATCCCAAACCTTAATAAAAGGGATAGCAAGGCCAGAGCAAGAAGTATACCTCCCCCTAGAGGTGGGTTCCTGCCTGGCCTCCAATATCGCCAAATTAAGGCCTTCTCCAGAACCCGAACCCTGAACCTGAACCCTGAACCATGCGGGACATAAAAGGGGTTCCTGCAACTAGTGCCCGAATGCGGGACATCTAGAGGAGATGATATTTTTTGCCTAGAGTGAAGGAAGGAAAGAATACACTGAGAAAAGGTGTGGAAAATTCACTGAAAAAAGATTAGGAAAATTCACCGCATGCAAAGTCCATGGCCAGCTACAGAAACCAGATCTGTAAGTAGGGTGGGACTGTCTTTTTCAGCCAGGCTAATGGGGAAGAATGAGGTTATAAAATAATGTGGTTTATCGTTCAAATTAAAATCTTAGTTTGTATTTGGAATCTAAAATGTATAAGAAACAAAACTCCACTACTAAGACCACCTCTGGTGTGGAGAAATTCAAAGGTGGCAGGAGAGGGCAGGGCTATCTGCTCTCCTGAAATGAGAGTTGTTAAGGTATTATTTAAAAATTATAGAAAAACTCACAAGGAAATGCAAATCTTGGCCACATTGGGCAATAGTTATTACTTTGAAAAGTGAAATAGAAAGAAAAAATTTAAGATCTGTCTTTATCTATTAAGCATATAAAGAAGTTTAGCCAGATCTGTTGATGATGCTTCCCCCGAAGCAAGCAGAATGTGGGGGAAGGGAGAGACACATGGTGATCTAATATGGATGCCCACTCTGCCAGTATGTTAATTTAAAGTTTTCTTTCTCGCCATGAAGAAGTTTTCTCTCCTTAAAAATGCAGAAATGTGTCTGGAATTTCTGTACTCATGGGGAGAGAAGCCCAGCTTAAAACAAATGCATGCACGCACGCTCCCATTTTTGGACATATTAGATAGGATTTTAAGCTGGAATCTCTCTACAAGTGCTGCAGAAAGAAAAAACCCCAAACTGGTTTTTTTTCCCTAGGAAAAATGATGAGGTTGATCCAGGAAAAGAAATTCAAGGTAGTTCTAGCTATAGCAAGATTGGTATTTCCATAATAAACAGTAGTTTTTAAAATGCTAATGAACCTTGGTCAAAGTTAACTTTTAAGGCCTTCAAGAAAATAAGTAAATTTGTCTTTGTTATAGAATTTATCCAAAGTAAATGCTTTAAAATAATAAGAATTGACTCTAGAATCTCAAATAAATTGTTGAAATATAGATAAATAATGTATTAATTATAAAAATCTAAGTAGCCCAGATGGAAACTGACTATGCCATTTGTTAATGGAGGAAGAGGTAGACGCCCTTCCCCCAGCAGACAGGTTACTCAGTTTCCTGCCAGCAGCCATCTTTAAAGAATTAATTTGCATTTGAATGGCTACAGGTTTGCCTTCCCCAGCAGAAAAAAGCACATAGGTAGACCAGTTTCCCACCAGGGGCCATCTTTGAAAAATATGGTAATTTACATTTGAATAGACCAAACCTGATTTCCTAGGGCCACTGGCAAATCAAAAGTAAAGTTTAAGTTTGCCTCATAAAAAACTTAGAGGACAGAATTGAATCTATTAATTGCTTATGTCTTGTATTTTTCTTAAAAATATAAAAGTGTTATAATCTAAGAAGTGCTAAATATTTGACTTGCCAGCTTTAAATGTTTAAGTGCAAATTAATTGGAAGAACATGTGGTTGTGGTAATTAAATGCCTAAAGTATAAAAATTTATTTTTGAGAAAATAAAATGTGTTTTCTCTGATAATTAAGAATTCAAAATATGTTGTTTATAGAAGGAATAATTCTGTGATTCCAACCAAGGTTTTTTTTGTTTTGTTTTGTTTTGTTTTGTGTCAGGAGTGGGATTCGAACAAGGTTTTTAATGCAATAACTTGTTTGAGTTTAATTGATATCTTAAGATAATTATAAAATATTATATTTAAATCATATATAGAAAATATATTATATTATATATAATTATAAAATATCCTATCTAATAAAAGAGTAATATGCAAATTTGACCATACCTTTGCTACACCCACAAGCCATGCCCACAGCCACGTCCAACAGCCAATCAGGAGCAGATTATGCAAATAAACCCCAACCAAGATGGCTGCCACGACTGAGAGCAGGAGGAAGGCTTGAGTTTCCCCAGCAACAGAGGAAGCCAAGCTTTCCACCTACCATTGCCCAATGCTACAAAGTTTCAATTATAAAAGATACAGAAATGGTGGCAGCCACTGATCTAGAGAGAACAGAGGCTTGGATTTCCCTGGAAATGGAGGAAGCCAAGCTTTCTGCCTGCTGTTGCTGGCCTAGGCCTCCACTCTAAGCTACAAAGTTTCAAACAGAAATGGCTGTCGCCACGGAACGAGCAGAAGGCTTGGCTCTGCTCCAGGCTACAAAGTTTCAATTGTAGAACAAAAATTAATCCCAGATCCCAGGGTCTCCGCTTGGGTCACTGTAGAGCATGGCTGACCTGCAAACCTCCACAAGCCCCTCACCCAGACCACCCCCTCACCCCAAGGGAACCTCCACCCTGATCTGGGACACTCTTCAGGGCAAACCAGCTGGCCCCCACCCATGCACCAGGCCTCTATCCTATCTAATAAAAGAGTAATTTACAGATTGACCATCACTCCAACACACAAGAGGGCCGCCCCCATGTGGTCCAAGATCCTGCCCCCATGTGGACACAAGATGGCCACCACAAGATAGCCAGCAGGGGAGGGCTGTTGGGAGGGCAGGTTCTGCAAGGGAGGGCTGTTGTGGGCGATCAGGCCAGCAGGGGAGGGCAGTTAGGAGTGACCAGGCCAGCAGAGGAGGGAAGTTGGGGACAAACAGGCTGGCAGGGGAACAGTTAGACATCAATTAGGCTGGCAGGGTAGTGGTTAGGGGATGATCAGGCTCGCAGGCAGAAGCGGTTATGGGCAATCAGGGAGACAGGCAGGTGAGCAGTTTGGAGCCAGTAGCCTTGGATTGTGAGAAGAATGTTGGACATCCCTGGAGGGGTCCCAGATTGGAGAGGATGCAGGCTGGGCTAAGGGACATCCCTCCCCCCATGCACAAATTTCATGCACCAGGCCTCTAGTTATATTATAATAAGATAATTATAATATTTTATAATTAAGGTAATTATAAAATATTATATTATAATATTTAAATCATATAAGGATATTTGTTTTTTTCCAAGTTAAAATTTCAATACTGTAACTGAGGGATGATTTTGGAAAGCTCTAAGAGTGCCCAGAGTAATTCAAAGAAGTTATTCTCTCTTCTTAAAGGAAATATTTTAAAGTTAACCCATCTAATATACTTGAAATTGCATAGAAAGCTTTATCAAATAAAAATTAATAACTATATTTTAAATGCTATGAAGGTTTTTGGCCTCTAAGAAGGGCAAAATGAAATAATTAAATATTTCTTAAAATCCAACAGCAGAATTTAAAATGATAAAAACCCTGTAGCTGCCTGCATTCTTAATTTAGCTAGAGGCAAGGCAACATTTGTGGCTTGTGAATCAGAGTAAACATTTACTAAATTTGCTTTGCTTCATTTTTTAATTAAAGACACATACTTAAATTACCTAAATAAATTAGCTTTTTAAATTATAATCAAGATTTTCAGCTAAATTATAGCCAATATTTTTATAAACAATTCTGATAAAGACCAGAAACCACTAGTAAGATTTCTGTTTGTCTGCAGTGTAGTTCTGGTTTTAATAGTTTTTAAAATCACTGTGAAGACTGCTTGTCTTTGGCAGCCGCCAGGATGGCCACATGGCTTGCTGCTCCCCTGGAGCCTCCATCTTCAAACCATAAAAGCCAACCTTTTCCTTTGAATAAAGTTACTGACAGCTTCCCATGACCCTTCTATATATGCAAATCAGACAATGAGGATACTCTTTCAAAATAAAATTCTAGCTTAATAAAGAGGAGAAATTTGAAATTTTTGAAATCTCTTTCACTGGTATTTACAGGATAAACTGTGGACTGTCATTAAAATACTAGAGGCCCATTGCGGGAAGATTCCTGTAAGAATAGAGTTTCTTGTGGCCTAAGCAAAGCTCTCTCCATTCTCTGCTTCCTCACTCCTTTCTCCACTACCTCGCTCTTTCCTGTCTCTGCTGCCTTGCTCCCTCCTAGCTCCTCTGCCTTGCTTCTTTCTCTGTTGCCTCCTTTCCTCTCATATCCTCTGCCTTGCTCACTCCCGTTTCCTCTGCCTCCCTCTTTTCTCCTCTGCCTGCTTCCCTCCCTTCTTCCACAGCCCCGCTTACTTACTTCTCCGCAGCTTTTCTCCTTTCTGCAGTGTTTATCTTCCTTCTATGCCATCTTCTGCATGCGGATATCCAAATTAAATATCATCTTGGTTGGGTCACTTTGCATATTTTGCTCCTGGTTGGCTGATGGGCATGGCTGTGGGCGTGGCTTGATTGGAGGTTTGGGAAATTTGCATATTACTCTTTTATCAGATAGGACTAAATCTAATCTGTACTAGTGGTCACTATAACCTTAAGAGAAATTGTTTATGTGACAAAGATTTTTAAATGAAACTCTCTGTAGCCTGAAAATTATTTTGGAAGGAAATAAGGAGAGGTTTCCTTCAAATGTCATAAGGTTTGTAATTGAAAGTCAATATATTTGGCCTCTTGAACTAAAGTAAGTAATTTGTGTTTTTGACTACCTGACAAAGTTTATATAAAGTTACAAAAAGAAATTGACAGCCAATTTGAAATTGAATTGCCATGGCCTAGAGCAGTAGTCAGCAAACTGAGGCTCACAAGCCACATGTAGCTCTTTGGCCCCTTGAGTGTGGCTCTTTCACCATATACCACAGCCTGGGCAAGTCTATTTTGAAAAAGTAGCATTAGAAGACGTTTAAACTTAAAAAATTTGGCTCTCAAAAGAAATTTCAATCATTTTACTGTTGATATTTGGCTCTGTTGACTAATGAGTTTGTCGACCACTGGCCTAGAGCAAAGAAAATCCTTACATGATATTATTGTACAATGTCATTATAATTTTTCCCAGATTTGCGTTACCCCATTACCTATAACAATATCTTACACCCTTAGTAATCAATAAAAAATCATCTTCTTGGTGCTTGGAGATAAAGGTAACACAACTCTTGATATTTTAGAATTACAACAGCATATTCTATAATTATCCCAAACTTACAAACTAATTCTTTGAATGTTTGGCAGCAATTTAAAATGGACATGAAAGGATTTAATCCCATCCACTGTGTAGCGGGCCCCCTGAGAAGGCACATGAGCATTCTATATTGGCCCCTCTAGCCCTTTTTGCCAAGAGGGATCCTCTTATCACAATCCAATTGCTTACAGATGTTGCCTGAGCTTTCTGTTCATGCTGAGGTTGAAGTCTATGTCATGGTGGCTGGTACCATGGATCTGTCTCCCAGTGGTGTGAGCTAGGCCCTGCCTGGAGAAGAAACCTGGGTTCCCCAAGATATATGATCAGTGCCAGGGCCCCACCAGCAGTCAAGGGGATCCCAAGGCAGGTGCTGGGTGTGGAGGCTACGGGGGCATAGGATACCAAGGAAACAGAACTGAACCTCATATCACCCTGCTTGGCCCTGGAGGATGGCTGGTTAGCCAGAGACGAGTAAGATTCCTCGAGGAAGGAACAACCTAAGACAGGCACAGTCAAAGAGGGGCCATCAGGAGAGAACTTGGGGGGACAATAGAGGTGGTGCACAGACCCTCACCCCCCAACTTTGCAGGGGCCTGAACCCTCACCCCTTCTGAGGAAGGTCTCCTGCCCCTATGGCTGCTTCGCTTCCCATGCCTGCTCAGATCAGGACCCAGGTAACAGAGACTTGGCCAGCAGCAGCTGCCCTATATCCAAATCTTGCCTAGCACCAGGAATGCTCAGGGCCTACTCAAGAATGCAAATAATCCTTCCCACTAATATTTATAGGATAAACTAAGAATATTGTTTGAGTATTAAATTTGACAGTAAAATAGTAATCAAGTTTCCAGATTAATTTAAATTGGCTAATTGAAATAAGTGAATATTCAAGAAAAACTAATTGTACTGTACAAAAAGCTATTCCTAAAGCATTCACGTTCTATTGGTAGTTATCTCATGGTAAAATTGCTTAACATGCAATGACTCTAAAGCAGTCATATTTTTGTGCAAAAAATTAAAAGTTAAAGTTATCAAGGCTGCATTATAAAATTTCTAAAAGCCTCCATTAATCAATAAAAGATGGGGGACAGTGGAAAAATACCATGTAAGGAGAAATATCCTGTAAGTGAATTATATCTAGAAAATTTTTAGTTTAGAAAATTAATTTTCATTTGTAATACTAACAGCAAGATACCCGTGAAAAACAAAATAAGCCAAAGGAAAATCGTTTGGGTGAAAATTAAAAGGAACCCAAGTCAAATTTATAGAAAAGATTCCTTTATTAACTTTGGTCAAGAATATGTTTGTATATTTTCAGAAAACAACTCCAAGGCCATGTGGATTCCTGCAACAGAGAAGAATTGACAGGACTGCTCCAGTTATGAAGACAAGAAGAGAAACAGTTCAGAGATGGAAGATGCTGATGATGCCTTACCATGCTAGCAGTCAGCAGCTATGTGTTGCTGCAGGCTGCCCAGGACCAAACCAGAGAGGGTCAGACCTGCATTGCCACCATTTGTTCACCATCTAGAACTGAAATATCATTGCTGACATTTACACATAAGGGACCATTTGACATTGAAATTGGGACTCAAAAGTTTTGGACATTGAAATTGGAACTTAAAAAACTGTTGGCCCAGAAAGAAACGTACTACAGACTGATCATTTGCCTCTCACCATAACCACTATTGCTTGTCTCATTTTGTGTTCTTATATGTTTATTTCTAGTCTGCAGATGCAAGATTTCTTAAAGAAAAGAAACAGGGGAGATGTTGGAAACCGCCCATTGCTTTTGCTAGCAGAGAGGTATGGACAGGGAACCCAGAAGACTGATTAACCTTGGAAGCTCTGAAAGGTCAGAGCTAACCACTCACTGTCTAATTGAGACAATGATAGCTGAAGCAACTTGCACCTGTCAATCTTATGTAAATTCTTGCTGTGGGTGGGTCCCAAACCTTAATAAAAGAAATAGCAAGGCCAGAGTAAGAAATAGTCCTCCCCCTAGAGGTGGACTCCTGCCTGGCTCCCAATATTACCAAATTAATATTTTTCTAGTCTCTTCTATTTATGTGTGGCTTCCTCCAGAACCTGGACCCTGAACCACATGGGATGTGAAAGGGGTTCCCACATATTCTTGTATTATTATTTATTGACTAGTGGCCTGGTGCACAAAATTTGTGCACATTAAAAGGGTATTAATTAGAGGAAATATTTTAATAGTGTTATTTGCCCTTTCTCTATAATGAAAGTGTGACAGATAAAAGGTAATGAGTACAATGTATATGAAAATAATACATAATTTCATTCTTGCAAGAATGTATTAAACGTCTAATTTTTTAATTATTATTTTTATTTTGCCATACTTCTGTCTCTGAGTCTGTTATTTGAATTCAGACAGGGAGCATTTCTCAAAGTGGGGTGGAAAACAGGATCAGAGAAAATTGAGGGGAGAATATTATAAGAGAAATAAAGCAAGAAAATTTCCCAGAACTTAAAAGAATGTGTTTAATTTTCTAAATTAAAAACAACTACTAGGTATTGTACAAAATGCCTATCATTATGAATTTCATTAGCCTAGGATTCTGGAAGACAGGATGGTTCCTTCAGAGTTCTAAGGGGAATGCTGATCTACACATAATTCTGTACTTAGCAAAATTCACAGGATGATGGTGAAGGGGAGCCTCTGATGGCTGGGATGCAGGCTGGAGCGCAGCCAGAACAGATGGGACCTGGGAATGGGCAGGAGGATTCCGAAAGGTAGGAAATGTGTGTCTCTAAGGTGGGGCAGGGAGGGATGGTTGTGTGTGTGTGTGTGTGTGTGTGTGTGTGTGTGTGTGTGTGTGTGTGATTACTTACCTGATAGAATGTTTGCAGGACTTGAGGCATGAGCTAAGCAAGTAAACAAACAGAGCCAGTTAACAGCTCTAGAGAAAACCAAAGTTTCTATGGGAAAAGAAATGCAAATTTAGAGGTACCTAATTCTAATTGTTGACCTAGTAAATTTTTTTCTTCTACCCCACCCATGTTTTGAGCAACTTGATAAATAAAACTAAGGAATTTAGATGAAGGACAAAATGTCACTTTTTTTTTTGGTATGGAAGATTTATTTGGCTAATGTAGTTTGTGAGAGCCCAACGGGATTTGAGACCCAGAATTAAGCAGACTTCCCCACTCAGCCAGGGCAGCACTCTGGGGAAAGCATCCTCCTTGGCAACGAAGAGCATCCCGCCTGGCAGAAGGAGAAAGGGCTGATCCAAATTTACCACCCGGATTAAGCAAGTGAATAAATGAGCAACAGGACAGAGAGAACACAGAAATGTGCAAAGGAAACCCCACTTCACAGAAGAAAATATTAGGAGTGGGAACAGGCTTCCCTCTTGGCTTCATGCCAACATGACAGGTGAATTAACGAGGAATTAGAATACGGTGATGTAAGAAGCGTCAGGCAACACAGGTATTTATGACAGTGGTGACAGAAAGCTAAATCTCCAGCCTCCTAACAGAAATTTAACACACAGCGTTTAAATGGAAGTCAAGATATGACAGTAAAACGTATGTTGCAATATGTAACCAAAGAAATAGCTAAAAGAGTTGACTATGGCAGACTAGAGCAGAAAAAATCTGAGGTAGGAAATAAAAAACAGAGAATTCCTCTCTTCCCACATTGAGACTTATTTTTCCTGCTGTTGGACTTTTAAGACATTGGGTTAGATTGAATCGCAAAAAATTGCCAATATTTGACAATTTATGGCCAAAAAACCCTCAACAATTCCAAGTGTTCATATGGTTCAACCTTAACTTTTAACAGAAATTTAAATTTTAAAATCTTTTTAATGAAAGAAAAAGAACTGCAATCCCCAGCAACGGCTCTGCCCTTTCTCTCCCATGGTTTGTGTGCCTCCCTGAGCCCCCCTTGCACCTGTGCTAATGCACTTGTACTAGCCCTGTTCCCACAGCCCTGCAGCCCTTCCTGGGCCTGTCTTCCCGTCAAAGGTCTGACAACTTTGTGTGCGTGGGGGGGGGGGGGTTGTTCTATTTACCAGGGTGCCGGCGGCACAGCAACAGGCACAGAGGAGAACCCCAGTCTTTTCTAAAAGACATTGTCTTTGTTAACAACCCTTGCTGGGTGCTTGATTGGTTACTTCCTTCCCAAGGTATTTATAACAACCCTGTAGTAGTCTGTTTTGCGATTTTACCCAGAATAACATCAAGCTCATTACTTTGCAGTTTGTAGAATCTATTACAGTGTCTCTTTTTCTAAGGATTAAAAAATAAAAGGAAGTTTAAGAACAGAAAATCTATTTTTCACGCTTGGATCTCCAACTGCTCACCATGGTCCACATGACCCATTTGCAAGTTCTCTGTGAAGCTGAGGTGCGATTTGTCTGCACCTGGAGACCTGGCCTCCCTTAGGAGCTCCGAGGGTGAATGAGAATTAGCTGGGCCCTCAGGCGCAGATCGGAGAGCCAGAGTATACATTGTACCCCTCCTCCTCCCCTGATTACGTGAAACTTAAATAGTTTCATCTCTCTAAGTCTAAGACTTATTATAATATCTAAATAAGATGGTGTCGAAAACCATAGACTTATAGCACAAATTAAATGAGACCATGACTACAGAAGCCTTCAAATGTGCTACTGTTACTCTCAGACATGGGTTTTCTCCAGCTGGACTTCCATTTCTCTTTCATCAGTGTTTGTTCTATGCTTTTCAACGCAAAGATTATTCTTAGTTGCCCAAAACGAAAGTGAGCAGAGGTGGAGGAACTCTGGTTTTTGTTTTGTGGTGTGTGTGTGTGTGTGTGTGTGTGTGTGTGTGTGTGTGTGTGTGTGTTGTATTATTGATCAGCACACAAGTCCCTCCCCTACACCTTGAGGAACTTCCACTGAATATAATTTTATGGGTTTTGTTGCCCTGAGCACGTCTCACCAGGCTGGTGGGAATTAAAGCCTGCCTAATATTGTTCTCTCACAGTCTTGCCTCTTCTGTCTGGCTCCAAGCACTCATTTCTCTCTTCTGCAAATCAGAACTCATCAGAGAGCTCCTGCTGTAGCCATCCTGGTTTCCCTGAGTAGCCATTTAATGACAGCTCCTGGGTGGGTCAGTGTTTGTACAGTCTGAGCTCTGTTTTGACAGCTTCCCATCTCTGCGGCCTTCCCTCCAGGTACCTACTTCTTTGGGGCTTTGCCTCACCGGGTCCAGCTTTCCTCCCTGCCTCTCGTTGCCGCAGGGATACCATGGGCACTGCTCACAGGCTCTTCTCACCCTCGGTTAGAATTAGATCTAAAGCAGCAATTCTACTGGCTACTTTCTAACTAAGCAGGAAAATAGCAGACAATCGGAAAAACCCTATTCGTGTGAAGGTGACCATGGAGACTTCTAGTGCAAAGGGGTAAACACCAGTGTCCACCAAAAAAAGCAACCCTAACGAAGGGACGTTAACAGCCTGTAGCCAGAAGAGAGATGATGGTTTGGGCCCTGGATAATTTCGCATCCCTTAAACCGTGCTTATCCAAATAGCCACTTCATCTAAGTGAGGACACGTCCTCCCCTGTTACCTCCCTGGAGACAGAGCCTGAGGAATGCCTTCCCCTCGCTGAGCCCCTTTTTCATCCCCATCAAGAGGGTGTTGCATGATTCCAAAGGATTCATCTGTATGAAAGTTTTGGGATCTTAAGAATAGACTAAAGGTTCCTCCTTATTTCTAATGTTTGACCAAATAACAAAACAAAATATACATCAAAGAAGCACATTATAATTCAAACAATTTTTTCAAGTATTAAGCAAAATATAAACTTCCTATATCTTTTCATGTTTTCCTTTTCTTTTATGTATTAATCAAGTTCTCTTTTTCTAAGTATTCATTCCTTTGCAGTGAAACGGCCATGGTCTGTTTTTTAAGCTGCTGCTCCATTTCCCCAGTAGGTGGCACTCCATTACAACTTTCAATGACTACCTTCTGCCTACCAAGTACACAGTCCAGAAAATAAGCATGAAGACAATGTGGGGAGTATTTGTTTGGCAAACATAGATAAATAAGAAAACTTTATATTAGTAATGCACCTAAAATTTCATTAATTTTCTAAATTTTAAACAACTAGGTCCTACTTATAGAGTGTCATAAAGTAATCAGAATGTTTTAATACAGACATGTCAGAAATTTATGATAAAATTATGATACTCTTCAAAGTAATGAAACTTTGAAATTATGGGTGATCCAAAATAATGTTGCCACATTTCTATTTAAAGAACATTTAGAAAATAATTTTCTGGAAAATACTCCCAGGATTGATTTTTTGCCTACATGAGAAAAACAACTTCAGTGCCTCCTTCTGGACAATCCTTCCCATATAGCAACATCTTCCTGGATAATACTCACATTCAAGAGTTGTTTGAGTCTTTCCCCCTCCTCTTGAAAGGGTCTTTTCAAATATTCTAGACAATCAAATTTGACCATCCACTTTTAAATATTTTGGAAAGAGCAGAACTTGGCGACACATTTACCATATTTTCAGCCCATGCATTTTTGTCTCCCAGCTAGTTGCTTTTGCCATGGTGGGTATGGCATGGCCTACATTGTAGGGAGATTTATTCTGGTATACCGGCAAGCAAAGGAGCCAGTAATAATTGAAATGGGAAAGGCCTGTTGCATCAGGAAACATGAGTTTACAATTTTGAATTTGGCTTCTAAAAAAGAAGTGAGGTGAGGTGAGCAAAAATCTTACCAGCCTCAGGTCATGAAGAACCAGATCCTACTTCAAGCCTGGAAATGGATTAGGAACCTTGGTCCTATCATATACATCTTACCAGGATGGTCTTGCTGTCTTTGGTCCGGATGCAGGGCCTGGGACGGGACTGGCTACCTGATAGATACCCTTGGAGCTAGAACCATCCCTGATCCTTATCTGCATGCATTCTTGTTCTCCTCTTGGAAGGGACAACCTGAATTTTGGATTATCTGCTAAAAGCACTAGGCTGAGTTAGCTCTGAAGATCAGTTGCATGATCTTCTTTAAACTTCTAATTACATAACAATTGTTTCCTAGTTGCTTGATCCAGTTTGAGTTGGGTTTTCTGTGACTTGCTCCTTCAGCTCCCTCTGGTAGTCAAAGCCTCACCCACAGGCCACCGCAGAAATTAGGAACAAGTTTGGCTGGTTATTGTCACAGTTATGATGATGCAGGTTTCAGTGGAGTGGTGGAGAAACCATGCCATCTGGCTATCAGATGAGGGTTCCTTGGGCAAGCCCTCACTGACTCTGAATGACTTTCATTTTAATCTTTAATATGCTTTCTCCTCTGCTTGAAAATCTTCTGCCGTGGGAACTTGAAATTATGCTGACAACAACAATTCTATCAACAGCCTTTATTTCTATAGTCCTATTTAAGTTTTTCTTATTCCTAATATTGATTGAGCATTTACTATAGGCTAGTTCCTGTTCTAAGCACCTCTCTTAAATTGACTTATCAAATCCTTAAATCAACCTTGCAAGATCATATGGTTATTATCTCTGTGTTTTAGAAGAAAAGGTTGTCATACATCATCTCATATGTCACAAGCCAGAGAAAACAATGTATATTCATCTTTTAGATTCATCCACACAAGTTTGTGATGGAAATGAGCTGTTGAGTCCAGAAAGAGGCACCAGGCTTCTGGCAGTGGCGTAGGCAGGCCTTGTTCCAGGAGCTGCGAGGCCAAAGGGTGTTTGGCTTGTGGGGGCCACTATCACCAAACTTCCCGCAGAAATGTCAAACCAGGACTTTCAGGAAGTTAATCAGTAACACATGGATAAGGGCCAGCTTCCAAACAGACTTGGGAAGAGAGAAGAGAAAGGATCTGGATATGCATATGACATCTGCGATGGGCCAGCACTGTGGTCTTCCAGCAGGGGACCAACTGTCCCCATTTGTCTGAAATGGAGGGACTTCCCAGAATCTGAAGCTTGCAGTGCACGCACCAGGAGGTTTCCAGGAAAACCAGGACAGGGCACTCGCTCTTTCAGAGAAACTCAGTCCTACTTCAAACTACTAGAGACTCCAGGGGCCTCCTGTCTCACCTCAGAGTTCTCAACACTTGTAATTTGGTTTCCTTCTCCCTCCATTACTCAGACAGGGACAGGGTCTCTGTGTCCAGCTCTAGGCCACTTTCAAAGAGCTTTCCCAGTTGGTTTTAGTACAAAGAAAGAAAAGCCCTGCTTCATGCAAGTAATGAACTTGTGAAACTTATTAGCTCTAAAAATAGAACTGGTAGGGAAAAAAAATTTAAGTTTGGATGTTTTTTAAGTTCAGAACACGCTACCCAAAATATGGCACTTTGGCATATTGACTAGCTTGAGTAAAAGGAAGTTAAAAAACAGTAGATGCAAGAAAGGGACTCTGGTTTTCCCTTTCCTCCTGGAAAACAGATAAAGTCCCCATGAGACAGGTGCCTTCCCTGTACCTGGAGGAAGAAACATTCTTACCACCAGAAATGTGAAGTCAAGGCTGAAAGAAGGCTGAAAGAAGTCTGTATAAACAGACCTTGTTAAAGTAACTCTTATCTTCCTTTAGTTTCCCCATATGTTTTAGCTACTTTCCCACAATCTCACTATTTGTTCAACCTAGAATATATGTACTTAGATCTAGTCACTTCTTTAGGGTGTGTGTGTGTGTGTGTGTGTGTGTGTGTGCAAGCTTCCATGCACATATAAATAAAATCCATATTTTTATTCTGTTAATCTTTGTCTATGTCATTCCAAGCTGGAGATGCCAGAAAGAGGAGGAAATTTTTACTTCCTCTATAGGTGAACTAATGACATCCAGATCTCTAAAAGGTTGGGAACATTGAGATGGGTGTAAGGAAAGGAAGGGTATCACCCTTTAAATATCTCTCAGGCCTCTGTTAGACAATAAAATAGTATTCCATGTGGACTATGGGTTTGACTCAGTGTTGCAGTTCTTATATACAGCAATGCTTAAGGGTATTTTGGGGAGAAAACAAGGAACAAATAACCTTGACTAAAATAAATATATAACTGAAAGAAGTTTTTAAAAAGAAAACCAATTTAATAGAATCATGTGAGTTTATTTATCCTTTGTTCCATTTTGCCAAATTTAAAATACTCACAAGAACCAAGAAGAAAGATAATTTCAGTCACTCATCTTTTTAAATCTCCTTCTTACACCTTAACTTGTTAGGTTCAAATGACAAGTCTCCCTGGGTGGGTAGGCACATAAAATCCTGTAGAGAAGGGGCCTGCCCAGGACGTGCCTCCTGGAGAGCCATCCCTGGTTATTTAGGAAACCCAACCACCCAAGTCCCACCCAGCCATGGTTTCAGACTGTGGACCCTGAGCATTTCCAATTTGCCATGCTTAAATCCATCTTCTCCTAAATCTTGACTTTTTGGCTCTGCATGTAATCCCTGCCTTTAGCCCCTATAGACATGGTGTTTAATCTTCTTCAATCAACACTTTGTTTGGCTTGTCTTTTGGGTTTCTGGGTTTCTCCATGGGACCTGATAGGAAATCACAGCCTTAGCCTTGACCCCTCAAAATCTAACCCACTACCTAGTTACTTAACTGGATAATATTGGCCTCTCCTACAGCGAGTCAGGCCTGAGACTCAGGTGATCTAGATTCTGGTACTAGCTGTTCAATGCCACAGGCCTCAGTATTTTCAGATTAAAATAGAGGTAATCCCTACCCACCTCATAAGGTACTTGGAGTCCTCAACTTCATAAACCCACGAGGAAGAGCCTCTTTCCTCATAACGTTGTCCTTGACTGTGTTTAAAAATAGGCCCTATGATTTCCAACTTAAAACAAAACAAAACAAAACAAAACAAACACCTATGCTGATCCAGACAAGCAAGGCAATTAGAGAGTATAAGTAAACACACCCTGTTAAAAAGAAAGGTACTGTCTAAAACTGATTCCCAGGCTTGATTTGTATTCAGAACCAATCAATAGTACAGCATTAGGACCCCTCTGAAAAACCCCATTTGATATAATAGAATGATGATCATGATTGTTACTCCAAGAGAGAAGACACACCTAGTGGAGACATCACTGCCTCCAGAAAACTGCTGAACAGGATTAATAAATATGATCCAGGCAATTCCAGATTTCTAGGATCAATGAAACCATGTCTCTGCTCAGCACTTTGTCCAGAAGTATCTGAGTCAGCCCTTCACTACCGTAAAGGTCTGGTTTCCTACTAGTTCTCAAATCCCCAGGTTCAGACAGGTGCTTCCTGGTGGGAAGCATCCTCATTCAAGAAGACAAGCTTTCTGATTAAACACCCTTTACACTCTCTGCCTCCCTTTTTCTCCAGAATAAAATTCATTCAGTCTTTAAAAAATAAAACACATCTGCTTAATCCTGTTTTTCAAAATAGCCACGTCATGTGCTGACACTGAACAGCAGAGGCTACACAGAGGAAATCTCTCCCCACGGTTACTTTATCCACTTAACACGTGTGAATCTGTGATCTCAGCGTTCCTTGTGCCCAGTGACTAATTGAGTTTGAGACAGTGGCTGTCAAATGCTGGAAAAGGAATGATTTATGCTAAAGATATTTTTGGTCTCTGATATACCCAGCTTCAGAGGGAATTAAAGAGGTTGTTACCATGTCCGGATGGTGACAATAGGCAGAGTCTAACAATGGAATTACCCTCCTACAAATAGCCAGTCTATTAACTGAATGCACCGAGTTTCTAGCTTTGCTTTCCCCCTTTGCTCCTGGGTAGGTGATCCTGCAGATTTTTATTTGCATTCATTTCAGCTGCACCATTTATCCCCTTCCCAGTTATCCTGCCCTGAGATCTTATTGAAGCTGCCACTGGGAACCATGGAGATAAGCAATAGCCTCAGCAAAGAGCCAGCTGCCGAGCCCAGCACCACCGTTCAGATGATATATGCTCCAGCTCCGCCCCTCTCTCAGAAACAGTGACTCAGAAGTGTTCCCATTACCCTCCCTCCGAGGAAACTCATTTCCTGCCCGTAATCTGATTACCATTCTCTCACTTGGGACTGTAACTGGTTTTATAATACTACCCTTGTAGGGATCGGGGGAGGGGAGCAGGGGGGGCACGGAGCTGGCTTTTCATTGTTTCAACATGCACAGGGTGCGCAAGTCAGAACCTAAACATGTCAACCGGTGAGCTTTAGAAACACCAATAACATTTCCATGCTAAATTCTGGTGACTATGTATTTGCCTGTTTCATCACAGGGATAAATTCAACCATTCGCCAGATCTGGAAGACCGGCATGGACCAGGATGCTAAGGGACTCTGACTTTCTGTGGCATTACTTCAACAGATCTTCTGCTGCCCCGGGGACTTGGCGCTCATGGACCCAGAAACTGTTTCCCATCTGCAATCTCCTCCAAGGTCTATTGCTCTGATGCCATACGTCCTGCCCCAGGTAACACAGATAGAGCACCCTCTAGCTCTGAAGATTAGCCCTGAGGAGGAACCTCCCTCCACTTCCCATCCTTAATGCTGCTCTCAGCCCCAAACACTGACTCCTACAAAGTTTTCCGCTAATGTGTTAGCTGGGTCTTAGGTGATGAACATAGAAATGGAAGCAAAATGTCTCCAAGGGTGTAGATACACCTAGGAGTAGGGAATTCAAAGGACAGGTACTCACATCTCAGGGCAACAGAGGAAATGAAATCTCACTTCCCTGTTCTTTCATGTTCTACCCTCCTGTCTCCCATCAGGTGTCTCTGCCTTCCAGCTGCCCCCACAGCTCTGCAGCCTCTCTCAATACTGGTTGCTTCCCTACGAAAAAAGGCTCCCTTCTTTTCTCTTTTCCCAACCACTGTGCTCAGAACATTCGACTGCAAGAATCATGCTGTGGTACAGTTGGGACTCTCAGCTACAAGAGATAGAAACCCAACTCACACTTAAACCATAGCATTTACATAGATAGGAAGTGCAAGGGCAATCTAACTCCAGGATTAGATGGATCCAACAATGTCTTCTGAGATCTATTGCTGTTCCTAAACTCTGCACTATGGTCTGGGCTTCATTTTAGGGTGCTGTTTCCATATGGCAGAGAGAACCACCAATAGCTGTAGATTTACTCCACTCTTACAGCTAGTGGTCCCAATAATTGGAGTAAAAATCCTAGGTGGGCTCTGATTGGCCTGGCTTAATCATGCACCAGTCCCCCAACCCTTTATCATGGGTGGATTGTGGTGGTTGGGATAGAAGACATTGGGAAGGGAAGACTGTGGGGATGTGAACTGCTGTCTTGTTTCCCCACTGCTGGCTAATGCACTACTGTCTAACGCCCAGTTTGAGCATCAGTTTTGTGCCCCCCCATAACTTCTCCACCACCCAAAGGCAGGATGTGACATGCTCTAACATCCACTAAATTTCTATTTCTCCAAGTGAGCCATATGGACAGCCCAGGTGCTCATTAAAGTGCTGATTTCTGAGTCCTACCTCAGACCTATTAAATCAGAATTGGGAGAGAGTGGGTCCTGAGCGTCTCTAATTTAACAACGCCCCAGGTGATTCTTGTGCTCTGAAGTTTCAGATCTACTGCCTAGATCTCAGGGGCTGGAAAATGGCCACTAGTCATTATTTAACATCCTTCCTCTGGCTCAGTGCCAAGACTCACCTGCGCCCCCTACCATATATTCAGTGTATGGGCCCCGAGGCAAATCTCAAGCTTGCTCAGAGGACACTGAGAGTGAGGCCTGGCCATGAAGGTCAGCAATTGGTTGTTAGAAAAGGAAGTCTGAGGTGAATACAGGAAGCTAAATTGCGGTCATAAAGGGGGTTGTAGCTGGAGAAGCAAAAAGCAAGCCATTATGACAGCTGTGTGGCCACAACTAGGAAAAATCTGGCTGAATTCCAGGGAAACAGGGCAATGCTAGCTGGCTTTTGCTTTGTCTTTTTAAACATGTTCTGACTGGATATTTATGTATGACTAGCTTATGTTTGCAGAAGCAAAAAAAAAAAAGTGTTTATACAGAAAAAAAATGTACTTATACACAATGTAGAGAGAGAAGAAGTTTCTTATTTGTTCTAGTGGGACCTGTAACAGAGTGAAAAAAAAAAATAGCAACAACGAATTTTCCTAATAAACAGAAGGAATAGATACAAATTTATGATACAGATACTGTGAGAAATATAACTAGGAATCAAAACAAGTATCTGACCAGGCACTCACCCTTTCTTGGAGGGGACAGGTCTTCTCTAATTTCATCAGGTCTGCTCTCCACTTGGTGACACCCTTACTCTGGCACTTCTGGTCCTGCCAGTGTCCTTTGCATTCTGGCTTATGGTTCCAAAAGTTTAATGCACCCTAGCCAGTTTGGCTTAGTGGATATAGCATTGGCCTGCAGACTGGAAGGTCCAGGTTTCATTCCATTCAGGGGCACATACCTCAGTTGCAGGCTCCTCCCTGGCCCAGGCCCTGGTAGGGGTTCATGTAAGAGGCAACCAATCGATGTGTTTCTCTCACATCGATGTTTCTCTCTGTCTTGCCCTCTCTCTTCTGCTCTCTAAAAATCAATGGAAAAATATCGTCAGGTGAGAATTTAAAAAATAAACAAACAAAAGTTAAATGCACCTGAAAATCACGTGGAGGACTTATAAATCAAGGTTTTCTGGTCTACCCATGAAGATTCTGATTCAGGGGGACAGGGCTGGGGCCTGAGAATTTCTTTTAAATTTATATTTATTGTTGAATGTATTATAGATGTCCTCTTCTCCCCTCCCCAAAGTCCCCACCATCCTATTTCCATCCACTGCTCAGGTCTTCCCCACTATTGTCTGTCCGTGGGCTATACATGTATGAATATAGTTCATTGGTTATTCTCTTCTCACAGCTCCCTTCCACCTGAAATACATAAATCTGTTGCAATCTTCAATGTCTCTGGATCTTTTTTATTCAACAGTTTAGTTTGTTCATTAGATTCCACATGTGAGATCATATGATACTTGTCCTTCTCTGACTGGCTTATTTCGCTTAGCGTGATACTCTCCAGATCTCTCCATGCTGTCTCAAAGGGTCAGGGATCCTTCTTTTTCACAGCTGTATAGTATCCTACTGTGTAAATGTCCCACAGCTTTTTAATCCATTCATCTACTCATGGGCACTTGGGCTGTTTCCAGATCTGAGCTGCTATGAACATAGGAGCGCATATATTCTTTCTGATTAATGTTTCTGGCTTCTTAGGATTTGCATTTTTCACAAGTTCCCAGTGCTGCTGCTGGTGATGGGGTCCTCTTTTTTTAATTAACACTGGCCTAATTTCATCCCTTTGAGCCACTTAACCCCTTTATGCCTCAGGTGTTGCATGTGTACACTGAGGATAAGAACACCTATTTGATATGGTTTTTGTGAGGATTAAATGAAGTTGTTCCTCATAAAGTGCTTGGAACACTTTCTGGAATTTATTAAGCCCTCAATACATGTGGGTCAAATGAGAGGGGGCTGTGATAAGGATACACTCAGCTATGTGTGCTATAAAATCCTCCACACTTGCTTTGCAGAACTCACATGGTCTCTCCAAATGGGTTCTTTTCTCTTCCTTGCCCTTGTCAATACATTCTTTCAAACTATACTACAAATAACACCTAAAAGTGATTTGTTACCCACTATGTGCTAAGAATATGCAGCACTTACCATGCCTCTTTCTGTCACCTTCATAACAATCGTGTGTGACAGGACTACTACCCCATTGTTGTAGATAAGGACAGTGAGGCTGCAAGAGAACCTAGGTGTCTTAAGCATGTTGCTCTATGTCTCACAAGTTCTAAGTGGCAAAGCTGGGATTTGAACCTCCTAATAAGCCCATTGTCTGCAGAGCCCATGCCCTTCACCACCCCAGACATAGCAAATAGGTTTTATCATCCCATCTGCTCGCAGCTGCCTAGGGCACAGGATTCTGAGGCATAAATGTTCTGACACAAGGGAAAAGATTGCTGGAATTGATTAGAAATGTCTAGCTGCCATGCAAGCTAGAGAGGGGTGTCAAAACATAGACCAGATATTTGCTGCCCCTGCACTTTGCTATGGCAACACAGATGGGGGTAAAGGTTTCCTAATTGTATTGAAGATTATATTTAAATACACACAAATCAGGTGAATGCTCCCAGGAGGTGCTAATGATTTCAGATCTGCAGTCCAGCTCCCCTGCTCACTGCAATTGAATTCGAATGCTATTTCAGAGCACACCAAGGAAGGCGAATAGTGGTGTGACTATGCCATATCTGTAGATGATTCCAACCCATTTTTCTTTGGGTTTAGAGTTTTAGTTTTAGTTTTAGTTTTCTTTGGTTCTAGCAGGAATATGGTGCTTTAAAATTGTCTATAGACTAACTGACGTGATTGATAGAGACTCTAGCAAGTTTCTGGACAATACACAAGGATTTAAAGAGGAGAGAGATATTCCATTTTCAGGTAAAACTTGAAAAACACTAAGGCTCTAACTTTCTGAAGGTGACTGCTGATTGTGTGAAGGTATTTTCCACTTCCCTTAAGACCAAGGTTCTCAAACTTCAGTGTATGGGAAAATTGGCATTAAGAAGTTTGTTTTAAAAAACATATTGCCAGTTCCCTGCTTTATCAGGATTGTCAAGGATGGAGCTGGGCATTATGCACTTTAAACAGATACCACAAGGTTTAAGGACCATACCTGGCAAGCCCTGCTTTCAGCAACAGAACTGCAATTCCCTGTTTTTTCAATATGAGGAAACTGGTTCTACTCAAATTATTTCTCAGATATCACTTGATAGCAGTTGAGAAAATGCAGGATGGCAAGAACAAACAAACAAAACCCTGCCATTCATTTTGAAGACTATAAATAAGTATTATATTTACCACAATAATGTGTACATGAATATTTGAATATGAGTAGAAACTGTGTATGAGGTAGTGTTCAATCCATCTATATGCAATGTTCAGTGCACATACAGATTTAAAATATGTACAGATAGCCCAGTCAGCTTAGCTCAGTGGTTGAGTGTCAACCTATGAATCAGGAGGAGGTCATGGTAGTAGCAGGCTTCAATTCCCAGTAGTAGGCTCGATCCCCAATGTGGGATATGTAGGAGTCAGCTGATCAATGATTTTCTTTCATCATTGATGTTTCTATCTCTCCCTCTCCCTTCTTCTCTGAAATCAATAAAAAAATATTTTTTTAATATTTTCAGATAATTCTGCAAACCTTTTATCTACCCCTCTCACAATCATGCCTCCCCACAGAGGTCCACAGGCCAAGATGGGGAACCACTGGCTACAGTTTTGATTCCTCTTACTCTTTAGCATGGCTGTAACTGGGTATGTAATGGGCCATCACTCACCTGAGTGGGAGGGGAGAAGAAAAGTCACATTCATTGGAGACGTATATGGTAGGAGTGGATCCATATTAGCAGCTTTACATCATATTTTCAACTTAAAAAGCAGAAGTCCAATTCCTTCTTCTGTTATCTACACTAACAGAGTAGAAACACGAATTTGATTAATAATACATTCTCATTTTACTATAAAGTCAAATATCTCTATCTCTTATATCTCCATTCTAGCAATTATGCTTTATGTGGCTAAAACTCACACTTGTAAACAATATAGAACCAATAGAAGATGTTGGGCATCTACTGTGAGCAAAACACTATACTGACTACCATAAATACCTCATTAAAAATTAACTTGGGTTGAATACAGGGGATTCTCATCATTAAAGAGGTAAACATTTGGGTATTTTTGGTTGGTACTTGTCTCTGTTTGCCAAATTCAAAACTTTTATCAAGTTTAGAAACTGAAAAACAGGAAGGCAGGATTGTCTTTCCTTACCAAAAAGTCACTGGTTCTGACAGATGTGGCTTAAATAAGATTATGATCCCAATTGCCTTTTGCTTAAGCACATGTTCAAATTCCCTGAGAAATCCCTGAGTAGACGGTAGGAGACACAGGTCTCCAATTCAAAATTCACAGAGAAGATCTATAAAGCACATGTGGACAAAACACACGTACACACACACACGTACACACACACACACACATACACACACACACACACACACACACACACACACACACACAGCAAACCCAATGAATATATGTATAAAACAGAAAGACACCACAATTATCAGTATCCAAGAGGTGTTTGCCCAGCATCATGGTCCTGCCCAGCACTGAAGGACGGGCTCCACATTACTGCTTGTATAGTTGATGTTGTCATAAATGGTAACAATAAGGCCTGGGAGGGTGATAAAAGCCCAAACTTAATAACACAAGGACAAAGGCACTCAAAAAGCAGGCTTCATCGACTCAGTTTGCTCATTCCTAGCAAGGCTACGCTTGGATGTAAACCTAGATGATTGAGCTGTAGTTCATTAAGAAATGCTTGGAGGGTGATGAGAAAAGAGAAAATGAAAACTGCTTCATTGGGAGAATTTTTTTTAAATGCCATTTGTCTTCGTGACACCAAGGAGAAGCACAAGGAGATTCATCGGCTGCATTGAGTTCGCAGTGACCTTTCACCTCTGTTGATCTCTGACCCGGCTGTTTCAATCACACAGACACGGAAGCTAGGATGCTCGACAAGATGTTTTAGGAGACTCTTTTTCTTTGTCGTGTGGTGGAAGGGAAAGAAGTTGAGTAGAAAATCTCTCCAGCAAGACAGATTGCGCCTGTGTGTTAGCTAACAAAGGGTTAACAGGACATCAGGGCCAGTTTCCTGCTCCATATTGCTGCAGGCCAAGGAAACATTTGAGGGAGAGAGGGCTGTTAGTGGGGACCTCATTTTTCAAAGGCCTGTCAGAAAGCTAGTGTGCTGAATGGGTTTGATACAGAAAACAAGAATTAGGTCTGTTTTCCAAATTTGAAAGACTAGGCCCCTACTGACTTGTCCCTAACAGGAATTCGATAGCTGGTGGCTACTGTGGTTCTTTCATCTGTTAACAGATTGTTTTCCCAAAGAGGTATACGGAAAAGAGGGGTGGGGGCAGGGAGAGGATGTGAGTGATTTGTAAAGCAGAGTCCCCAAAATTGAGCGGGTATCAGAATCACTTGGAGGACTTGATTCAGTAGATGGGGTGGAGCCCAGAAGTTTGCATTTTTAACAATTCTTTGGCGATGCTGCTGGCTGTGGTCTTAGAACCAGTGTGTGAGGAACTGGTTCTAAAATATACTTTCCAAGTCCTCTTTCTGCCTTAATAATCACACTCACTCACACACACACCAGCATAATAAATGCTGCATAATATGTTATAAAATATCAATTATGTCCTAGCTGGTTTGGCTCAATGGATAGAACATCAGCCTAGGACTGAAAGGTCCTGGGTTCTATTACAGTCAAGGGCACATGCCGGCAGGAGTTGCAGGCTTAATCCCCAGTAGGGGGCATGCAGGAGGCAGCTGATCAATGATTCTTTCTCATCATTGATGTTTCTATCTCTCTCTCCCTCTCCCTTCCTCTCTGAAATCAATAAAAATATATTAAAATATCAATAATAATAATAATTATTATTACTATTATTAATGGCTACTTTGAGTAGCAACTGTGTGCCAGTGTTAATCTTTTAAGGCAGGTATTATTGCCCATTATACCAATTAATGCCCGATCCCGCCCAAATATCACTCCTAAATCCATGCTCTTCACCACTTTAATACTCTCTTAACAAGTAATAAAACATGAGTCAGAATTAACCAACCTACAAGTAATTTTAATCAATGAATTTTCTATATTCTAATAGAAGATATACTAACTCTAAGTGGAAGACTATAAACTTTCTTTTTCCTTATGTCACTTAGAGCTAAAAAAGAGGAATATCTGCAGAATACTGCAAAATCACCCAGCCCCAAAATGGTTACTGACTTCTCCTTAGATGCTTGAGGACCACAGGACAAGTCAGCTTTCCCACCCATGGCACCTGAAACTATAGGTGTTTTTCTCTCTTTTCCATGTCCAGCATGGAGACAGAGATTGGGTTAAGTTTCTGCGTAGAGGATCTGGGGATTAAGAAATAAAGGAAATAGACAAGAAGACATAGAAATATAGAAATAATAAGCTGGGGCCAGGTGGGACATCTGTTCTCTCTGATGGAGAGACAGCAACTCCAAGCCCAGTAGAAGCTGTGTTGTGTTAATTTATATTCCACAATACAAAGAGGTTTCTCCAACATTAGGATCAAAAGGGTTTTGGTGGGCACAGGCCCTATTCATTCCCCCATTCCCAGAGCTAGGTGGATTTACATTTCAAGGCCCTCTCCCAGACACCTAAGGCAAAGTTAAGGCCAAGCTGATAACATAGTCAGCCTCATTGGTGAATGTGTTTTTCCAAGACATGGTTTTGCCAAGTGCCTTGGATTCATCCTGACAAAGATTTAAAGAATGCTCAAGGTGTCTTGCCTAGGGTGCCCCCCACAGAAACAATATGAACATAGTCTGCAAGGTCAATGTCAATGTCAGATAGGAGTGCCACAGAATCTTCCTTCTTTTTTCTTTCTTGCCTTGACAAATAATAGTTAATTGCAAAAGATAATGTGGCACCAAAGCAATGTCTTAAAGCGGTGTTTCCAAGCTCTACCTCAGCATCAGGCCACCTAGAGAACTGGCTGAAACACATGCTCTGTCTCCCCAGTTTCTGATTTCGCAGGACTGGTGCCAAGCCCAGGAATCTGCAATTCTTAAAATTTCTCCAGCAGTGCTGAAACTGCTGGTCCAGGGACCACATTTTCAGAATCATTGTTTTAGAACAAGCCTTTCTGGATTCCAACCCGTCTTTATTTATTGATTCAGGAGAGACTGCTATGTGTGAAGACCCTTTCTTAGCTTTGAAAATAAAGCTGCAGCCCAAGGCAACAAAAGCTCTGCCCTCAGACAGGACACCATCCAGGAGGGAAAAATGACCAGAAATGAAAATCCATAACGTAAGAAGAAGGACAAAGCAATAAACCTGGGCAGATGAAGGGATTCTGTCTTAGCAGTGTGTTCACCCATCTGAGAAGATGGTAGCCATTAGAGCATTCACCTGAAAGGTGAGGGGGCAAGGCCAGGTGGACAGCTCAGGGAAGAGAGGGCCAAAGAGGAAGCACCAAGGCTCTGAGACAGAAATGTGCTCAGTGTGTTTTAAAAAGAAAGGAGACCAGTGGCAGCAGGGGAGTGTGCAAGAGAGAGAACAGTAGGAGAGGAGAGTCAGATTTAAGAGGAATCTGCATTTTTAAAAAGCTCTGCAGGAGCTTTGGAAATGACTTCTCAGATGCACTTATTTCTAAAGTTCATCCAACTTCCCTCAATGTGCATCAACACTACTTTGGAACCTGATCTGAGAGTAGACACAGCTCTGGAAGATGAAACAGAATGCATCCTCAGGGGGTAAGGCTTTTTGAGCATGCCCAAGGACAGTTTTGCATAATTTTTATTGAAAGAAATCCTTTCTCTCTCTTAAACGAGAACCCGAACCAGCCTGATATATATTGAGTGTGGAAATAGAGGGAAAGGGCTGAATTCAAAGAGAAAGGAGCAGCTCTTGGTGGCAAACAGGATACGGAAGGCAGAGCGGGGAAAGCATGGCTGTGCATGACTCTGAATGGGGATTTAGAGAAAGAACAGAATTCACATGGATGAGGATGAGTCTGATTTTACACGTGTCTATGGGAATCAAAAGTGTGTGTGTGTGTGTGTGTGTGCGTGTGTGTGTGTGTGGGTTCAGGTGTGTGGGTTCGGGTTCTCGTTGGGGTGAAGGTAAAATACTGAGACTTAGAAGAAAGGTCATGGCTGTACACAAATAGGTGACAAATGAAGCCCCAAATTAAATAAGTTCCCTGGATGTGGAGAAGGGAAGGCCAGGACTAAGCCCTGATGGGGAGATATGACCAGGAGTGAAAGAAGAGATACAGGCTCCACAGCACAGTGCAAGAAAAGGGCAACAGCCCACCAGCCTGTCATCCCGGATGACTGTTTCTGACAGAGCTGCAGCAAACACAAAATGAGCAAAGGTCAGTACCCCTGTCTGTCAAGCACATAGGTATGTGGCCAGCTGGCTTTGTGAAAGGGATGTTGCATTATGCAGAACACTTTACCCCATAAATAAATCAGACTCAATTATTTTATATCAAAACAATATCTTAGCTTTTAACGAGCACAACTGCCAATACCCAGAGTCACGCATTATAAATCACTATTTGCTCCTTCCTACACTTTCTAATTTCATGCTAAGGAGACAGGGCTGAATGGGGTCATTAATCTGAATTAGAAATACTGTGACCGGCTCTGCACTCTGCTTGCTAACATTGTGTGGCTGAGCTGGAGCTGGAGGGGTTTTCCTTTCCTTACAGTTCTGAGGAAGAGGTGGGGAGAGGAAAATGCTGAGCTAGTCTTAATTTTTAAGCCCTTTTTCACTCCAGACCCCATTTGGGCATCTCACCTGGGGCTTTAAAATCATTGCTATTGTTGCAATGCTTTTACTGAAGCCCTGGTCAAATGACAAGCTCTGCTCAGCCTCTTCTGGCACTCTAGAAGACTCACCTATGCAGCCTAAAATAATGTCCCCCTCTATGAGTATCTTTTTCTGGCAGAAGTGACACTACTCATGGATATTTCACTGGTGAGGCCGAGGAGGGAAGGCTCTGAATGAAGCAGGAGCTTCTGCAAGGCAGTCGTGAGTTCAGTCAGTCTGGCCACCACTGCCTGCCTCAGAGGAAATGCAATTGATGGTCCTTGGAAAAACGTAACTGCAAGGCTGTCAGTCAGAGCTTTCAGATATTTATTTCACTTGCATTAACTATTTCCACGTGGGTTGAGGAAATAGACAGAAAACTCAAGTTTATTAATTTACCTTCTTCTTTAGGATTCTGTTAAGAATATTAATGAGAAGTGCATTATCTCCACCTTGCCTTAGGACAATTTGTGTTAATAAAAAGCACTGGGTCCTGAGTCAAACAGAAGTTTTTAGCTCCTTTAGCTGAAGCTCCTCTGACCCCCAATGCCTTTCAAAAAAAAAAAAAGAATATTGATGAAACTGCTGAGGCTAACAGAAATCGAGAATTATCTGAAGATTCAGAGGAATATCAGCCTTGTGCTCCCCACTCCCCTGAAACAGCACAGATAATAGCAAACATCTAATACTGCAACTTTTGGTCAAAATATGCATTTCTTGACTCATCCCATCTTGTTCTGACCCCTGAGTAGTCACAGTCATTACTGCTAACAATATTATTCGTGGAAATGCACTAAAAATGAAAGTGGGCTCCAAAAGGGTTGGATACATTTCCAGCAGGCAGGTCTGCTAGGGTGTGTCTTCAGGTACAGCTCAAATTCTATGATCATCATGGAGAACATCTACACCTACATCCCCCGTCACATGTCCTTTAAGACCCAGAGTGCAGAGCTGAAGGAGGTGGGTCTGAGCTAAGGGTCATTCATTTGTCTATCCTGTCTGCTGGGCCCCACCACAATATTCCAGAGTCCTTGGAAGCTGGGAACATGGGATCCTCAAATTTTCTTTATGGCTTGTGATTGAAAATGTTCCCTCTGACTCATCTCCTGACTCCTACCCTGCCTCCCATGGTCTTGGATAGTGAGGTGACTGAAATAGTCCCAGTTGCCACTTTGCTCAAAACCTCTCAAGTTGGCCGGCATGCCAGTGCCCTCTCCACCTGCCCCTCCTCCTCCTGGAAGACCCACAGATGACTGTAGTCAACTTGCTTTGGAGCCTTGTCGGAGCCTTGGTTGAGCTTTGGGTGTTTTGTTGCTGCTCTAGAGCAGTGGTCAGCAAACTCATTAGTCAACAGAGCCAAATATCAACAGTACAATGATTGAAATTTCTTTTGAGAGCCAAATTTTTTAAACTTAAACTTCTTCTAATGCCACTTCTTCAAAATAGACTCACCCAGGCCATGGCATTTTGTGGAAGAGCCACACTCAAGGGGCCAAAGAGCCACATGTGGCTTGTGAGCCATGGTTTGCCAACCACTGATCTAGAGCTATGGAAAACTGGAGTAATTTTCTGTGATCACAACCCCAGGGCCCCAAGACAGTATAATTATAAGTCAATCACTCCCCCTCCAACTTGGGTTCCTCTTCCCTTTGGGCAGGTAAAGGCATTACCATGGCTCCTTTCTCCTTGCACAGGCCATTTACTTCCTGTCTCATGAATCTTCTCAACTCAATGTTATTGGGGGAGGAGGGCAGTGGTACTTATTTATTTAACTCAGAACAGCAGAATGTCTGTCATTTACTTCCCCACCCTCCACAGCTTAGGGCACTTTTTGCTTCCCTGAATGTGAATGCAAAGCAGAAAGAACCCTTCCCCAGGCACAGCCCTGAGACCCCAGCATGCAGCCCTCAGCCCACTGCGGTCAGGACCGGAAATGCCCCAGAGTATCGCAAGGCCAGAGGAAGCAACATTCTTTTCCAGGGAGCGGGGGTGGGGTGCACGCCAGGACCAGAGGGAGAAGGCTTTATGTACACTGAGAAATATGAAGATTCCCTTCCAAACAGGTCCCCATTTCCCTTATACACTAACAGCAAAGAAAAGAGGGAATGCCTTCTCGAATTGAATGAAGCAGTTCCAAATACAGGATGGACATTTATGAGTTAGTTTTATTGAGCCAGAATCAAGGGAGCTGTTTAAGTTCTCCCAGGACACCCCCTGATCACCTTTCCCCCTCCCTGCTCCATGAGTGATCCCACCAAACAACCCCACAGAAAGTGTTCATACTAAGACTCTTCATGAGGAAGAAGGGATTCCCACCTCGGCTGAAATCCAGCCCATAGAGCTCAGCCCGGGGAAGTTCTGTGCCTGAAATGCCCCTCCATCTCTGAAACTTTAAAATCTCTCTCTGAGGTACATTTCCTGGCTTCTAGGTTTATAAGTTCCCATTTCTGATGGCACAATTTTGCAGTGAACGTGGAAGTGAATTCACTGTCCATTCCTGCCCCTATGGCACATACATACTTCAGAAGCTTGTTGCATTTTTAATTAAGTAGTTTAGCTGCTGTCAGCATTTCCACAATCATTTCTCATGCTCCTTCCTTCTGCATTTTACAGTATAGCAGCAGTTCCCTAAAGATGATGTCAATAAAGCAACAGAAAGCAGAAGGAGAGCATGGCCACAGTCTGGGGGGCCTGGGTCCAAATCCCAAGTTAGCAGCATATGAGCTGTGGGGCCTCAGGCAAATTATTCAATCTCCCCAACTTCTAGTGTCACCATGAATGAAATGGGGGTGATACTGGTACCTATATCACAGAATAGCTGTGAGGATTAAATAAGAAAATGAACAGAAATATTCATCCTGGGTTTGGAGCAGCACTACCCAATTGATATAAAATGTGAGCCAGACATGTAATTCTAAATTTTCTAGTAGCTTCAGTGTTTTTTTTTTTTAATAAAAAAGGAAAAGAAGCAAGTGAAATTAATTTTACTTATATATCTATACTAATAAAAGGGTAATATGCTAATTAGACCTGACATTTTCTGGGCATCCTTCTGGAGAAAGCCATGGTGGCAGAGGCCAAGGCAAAGGTGATTAGGAACAACCAGGTTAGCAGGGAAAGGCAGTTAGGGGTGACCAGGCAGGCAGGCAGTGTTTAGGGGCAATCAGGCAGGCAGGTTGGTGAGAGGTTAGGAGCCAGCAGTCCCAGATTGTGAGCGGGATGCGGGATCAGGCCTAAACCAGCAGTCAGACATCCATCCCCTGAAGGGGGCCAGAATGGAGAGGGTGAAGGCTGGGCTGAGGAATCCCCTCCCATGCTTGAATTTTGTGCACCAGGCCTCTAGTTATAAAATATTAACATTACAAAACACCAATATAAAATATAAAAGTGAATTTATCTTTAAATTCTTTTGCTTGTACTAAATCTTTTGAAATCTCCCATGTGTTTTATCCATCCCAATGTGGACTAGTTACACACCAAGTACTTATGGGTGGCTGCAGTATGGGCGGCACAGGTCTAAAACCTGGTAAATATTCAGTAAAGGCAACTTCCTCTCACTGAGACTGTCTTTCCATGCCTCGGAGTTTAGAGATATTTGACAATAAACTCAGATCACCTTTAGCCCCAGTGCTGAAAGTCTGTCTTTGAGTTTCAATGTTGGTTTTTTTCCTGCAGGAGCTCAGGCAGACTTGGTACTCAGCCACCTCTGTGCATATAGAAAGTTTTGTAGATTTTCTGCTCTACTCTCCTGATCTTGCCAAATGGGTTGCTGCTGTTACTGTCCTGGTTTTCTGGAACCCTTGTCCCTCCATGGTATAGATTAATCTCTTATTGGATGCCCTAGCACCTTATACAAAGCCTATGCTCATCCCTCAGCCTCTTGAATACTGCCAGTGATGAGCAGCTCACCACACCTCTGGGAATGACCTTTCCCTTTCAGATGGCTATGGTCATAAGAAACCTCTTTTAGAAACTCCTTCTTCTCTGTGCCTTCTTTTCGCTGTCCTAATAACCAATCACCGGAGAGAGAAAGGTCCAAGTCGTCCTCTGTATAACTCTACCAATATTTTAAGTTGGCTCTCAGGTACTCTCTAGTTCCCACTGTGTTGAAGATAACCAGCCCCAGTTATTTTCATGGTGGCTGATATGACAGTATGTGAAAGTCCCTCTTCATGCTATGTGTATGTGGTCGTTGTTATGTGTCTTTTGCAAAGTTCAGCCCCCAGAACTAAACATAAAATGTGCAATCTGGGCCTTATAAACAAATGTTCCTGATGTGGGCAACCTTGTCACCACTGCCATCTTTGCCACAGCCTCAATGCACCCTCAGCACCTGGTGGCAAGCAGCCTCTCAGCCTAAATGAGGCCCTGTATGCTCAGCTCCATACCAGGTGCCAGGCACTCTCCACTTACTGACTGGAGTGTTGCCCTGAGTATGGCTTCTCTCCCATCCAGCCCATTGCATGGAGAACCAGTCCCACCTCTCCTCCCACATGCCAGGGTCTCTGAGCCCTTCCCAGCAACTTCAGTTTCACACAGAGGCAGGGAGCCTGGAGATGCCTCAAAGAGTTCTTTATCTGCGGGCTTAAGTTTGCACCTGTGCACTCCTCTGGCAGTGGGCAAGCCCATGGCCAGCTTCCCTTATGTGATATGGAGATTCCTGCCTTGCCAGGATCCCAGCACTAGGGCTGCAGGTTTGGCCTCTCCTCTTTGCAGGAGGGTGGTGGTGGGGTTTCTAGATAGCTCTTTGCCACCATTAAATTCACACCAAACTTCTAGTAAGGTCTAGTTCAAAGAGTGGGGTGAGCAATGTGCAGGGATGTTTGATGAAGCTAAACACCCTTCTTCAGAGATGTGGAAGAAAAGGAGCAGCTGCAAGAGAAGATTAAGCTCAGCCTCGCTCCCATCAATCAATAAATCAGTCAATCTTTATTGAGCTCCTCTGCCTGCACATGCTCATTAGCCAGCATGGGCCCAAGAGTTACAGCTCTGATTCTGGGATTTGAGGGGGAGGAGAAGGCCTCTGGTCAAAATATTTTCACTTCCCAAAGGTCAGTGATTTCCCTGTAAGGTCATTAGCTAATTCATGCTAAGGTGTTGATGACTTATAAGCTTTCATTCTTTCTAAAGGGACTTCATCTTGGGGGTGAGGGGGCTGGGTAAGGATAAAGGATGGAAAAGTAAAAGCTAATGGTGAATGTCTCTTTCTTGCCATTTTCTCTAAAGCTTGTCATGCTGAATTTTAATTAGGATCAGAACAGAAAGTAGGACTTGGGCTCTGGTAATAGTACTATTCATTTCCCAGCTCTTCCCTTACCACATGTGTAACTACAGCTGGCTACTTAGATTTTTTTCAAGCCTCTGACCCCTAACCAGTATAAAGGGATTGTCCGCCAAATAGAGTTGAGAGGATAAAGCACTTAGTACACCTCTCAGTTTAAAACAATGCATAAATCATGGTAGTTACTTTTGTTCATATTGAATTAAACCCAAACTAACAAGAGCTATGCCCTTCAGAAAAGGGGATGGATGTTGGATCTTCCCTGACCTTCATCCATAACAATTCCTATCATTTAGGCCTCATTTGATAGCCTTTTATGATACTGCCATTTGCAAAATTGTCCAAATCTTTTTTATATTCATTCTCATTCATTTATACATCTCCTTAGGTTACCTCTTAATTAATGTATCACAAGTTTATTGTTCTAAAATCACCTCCCTGAAATGTCAAAGGCAGTTTCCCAAGCCCAGTGTTTTGGGATTTGTTTACAAAACTGCAATTTTTTTATTTATAGTTTTATATATTCTGCCAGTGTCTTAGCTCAGGCTTTTCCCTTTGCGGAGCCTACAGTGTGCTTACTTCATATTATTTATTCTTCATTCAATAAACATTTAACTAGGTTCCCTTTAAGTGTTGCTGATAAGGGCAGGACCACAAAGGTAGTCCCCTCCCTCAGAATCATTACATACTAGTAGGCAAAGACAGATAAGAAATAGGTAAACAAGCAAATTAATAAAACAATTGCAGTGTAATGAAGGGTAAAAAAGTATGATGAAGAAAACAAACAAAAGGCTGAAGTGGAGCCCACTGGAGAGAAAGTTGTCCCCACTAAGGAAGAGATGAAAGAGCTCCTGAGACTCTGTAACTCAGGGGCCTACATCCCCAGGAGGTTGGGGAAGGAAGACGGTGAGTGGGGTGAAGGGATGGGCCAGGGGCCACATTTCAAAGAGCTTTGTATCCAGCTTCTCTATTTCTTTTTCAAAAGGAGCCTGGACTTTATTTTAAATGTGTTGAAAAGTTGTTGAAAGATTTCACTTATGGCAGCAACACAATCAGATGCGTGCTCTGAAGGATTAGCTTGGCCATCAACTGGAACATGGGTTAAGTTTGGGAAGAGGAAAACCTTGTAAATCAGGAGTCTGTTGCTGTAATGTAAATGAGAGCTGATGGTGGCAGGCACCAAGGGAAAAAGTAGGTGGCTTCCAGGCACGTTTCCAAATCAGGAGAGGACTGACAGGAGTTGCTGGTGGAAGGCCACCAAGCAAGTAGGGTAAGGGGAAAATGATCAAGGATGAAGCAGGATGAGGGAACAAACAATCAAGGGTGATTTCTGAGTTTCTCCATGGAGTCAATGGGTCAGTGTATGGCGGGGTTATTAATGAGATGGGAAAGATACAAAGCAGAGGGTGGAGAAACAAGTGTCCTTTTTCAGACACATATTAATTTTGCGATGTCTGACAGGTGTGATGTGTCACAAAGGTGAATGGGTATGTGAGTACGGAGCTCATAAACCTCACAGGACATGAATTTGGAAGCCATAGCATGAAGATGACCTAGTAATCCACAACAGTTGATCCCCTCACCTCCCTCCTGCTAAATATTTAAGCTCCTCTCCCTCGGGAGACAATCCTATCTAATAAAAGAGTAATATGCAAATTTGACTGTACCTTCGCTACACCTACAAACCATGCCCACAGCCACGCCCACCAGCCAATCAGGAGCAGATTATGCAAATAAACCCCAACCAAGATGGCTGCCGCCACTGAGAGCAGGAGGAAGGCTTGAGTTTCCCCGGCAACAGAGGAAGCCAAGCTTTCCACTTGCTGTTGCTGGCCTAGGCCTCCATTCAATGCTACAAAGTTTCAATTATAAAAGATACAGAAATGGCAGCAGCCACTGAGCTGGAGAGAACAGAGGCTTTGGTTTCACTGGCAATGGAGGAAGCCAAGCTTTCCACCTACCGTTACCAGTCTAGGCCTCCACTCTAGGCTACAAAGTTTCAAACAGAAATGGCTGCCGCCACGGAGCGAGCAGAAGGCTTGGCTCTGCTCCAGGCTACAAAGTTTCAATTGTAGACATAAATAAATCCCAGATACCAAGGCCTCTGCTTGGGTTGCCAGGGGGTGTGGCTGGCCTGCAAACCACCACAGGCCCCTAACCCAGGCCACCCCACACCCCAAAGAGAACCCCCCCTCTGATTTGGGACACCCTTCAAGGCAAACCAGCTGGCCCCCACCCATGCATCAGGCCTCTGTCCTATCTAATAAAAGAGTAATATGCAGATTGATCATCACTCCAACACACAAGAGGGCTGCCCCCATGTGGTCAAAGATCCTGCCCCCATGTGGACACAAGATGCCACCACAAGATGGCCAGCAGGGGAGGGCCGTTGGGAGGTTCCAGGCCCTGCAAGGGAGGGCAGTTGTGGGCAATCAGACCAGCAGGGGAGGGCAGTTGGGAGGGACCAAGCCTGCAAGGGAGGGCTGTTGGGGGTGATCAAGCCTGCAGGGGAGGGCATTTAGGGGTGACCAGGCCAGCAGAGGAGAGAAGTTGGGGCCAAACAGGCTGGCAGGGGAGCAATTAGACATCAATTAAGCTGGCAGGGTAGTGGTTAGGGGGTGATCAGACTGGCAGGCCGAAGTGGTTGGTGGCAATTGGGGAGGCAGGCAGGTGAGCAGTTTGGAGTCAGCAGTCCTGGATTGTGATAAGAATGTCCCAGGATCGGGCCTAAACAGGCAGTCGGACCCTCGAGGGGTCCCAGATTGGAGAGGGTATAGGCTGGGTTAAGTGACATCCTTCACCCCCTGTGCACCGGGCCTCTAGTACTATTATATTTGTTGAGTGGCCACCAGGACTGAATTCACAGTCTCAATGTCTGACCAGGGAGTCTTGCTATTACTTGAATTCAGTTTAAATACCATATAAACCTTAAGTTTTTGTATCTTCTCTATGAATACGTTATCATTTCTGTTAGAAAGATTTAGCTTCTTATTTATTTCTTTGCACCTAATTTCTGCCCATTAGATATTTTTTAGCTTCTGATGTTTGATAAGTTGCTTACTCTCTAAGAAGATTCCTAACACATGCCAATTTAATATAGAGATTTCTAATGTATTCACTTTCTAGTTAACATACGAAGGAAATGTGGGTGAGAGACTTCTTGATCTTTTTCTATGGTAGTACATGTGCTTAAGCAAGCCAGAAACTAAAATTAGAAATGTTCTCTGACTCCACAAAAAGTACACAAAGTCTATAAAAGGCCTGGGAATTGAGCAGAATGGGAATAGAAAACTAACAAGCCATGATAAGGAAACACTTGATGGCCTAGTATCAGTTTGTGGAGATGCTTGGGTTCACTCTAGTTGTGAACAAATCCCTCTTGCTTTCCTGGTTTCTATCTGAGATGCTGATGACAAAATCATAATCATAACATTCAGGTGTCTCAACATAATGGCGGGTTTTCATTTCAACTCCATTAGGGGAAGATTTTATTTTTTCGTAGTCAGAGAAGAAGGAAGCATATTATCTAAATCATCCAAAAGAAAAACAAACAAACCCTTTAAGAAATATCTCAAGAAACTTTTCTCAGAAAAGCTTCTTGACACAAAACATCTTAATAAGAATATCATTTTAATAGCGGGTCAGAGATAAATTGATGAAACAAAAGTGTCAAGAAAAAGAAAACGAAGATCTATGGAAGCAAATTGAAAACCGAAGCAGTATAATGAAAGGAATAGCCAATAGATTGGAAAAGCAAGGAGCTGTGTAAATACCACTGATAATCAAATTATGGCATGGAATAAAGGCTGGAAATAATTAGGGTACATGCATATTTAAAATGATAAAGCAACAAAAATACAATTTATATAAAAGACATAAGATAACTGATATTACTGAAAAAGACTAATATGTGGACTAAATGTTAAGTATTAAAAATACAAAATTAAAAAGAAAGTTTATCTGAGTTGAAGACAAAAATTTAAAGTTATCTATAGTTGGAAAGAACATGTGTTCCGAGAAAATGTAATACAAGTCTCTCTTCACCAAGAAACATTCTGGTGAAGCTCCTGGGTTTCAGAAATAAAACAATTTCAGGCATCTGAACAGCAAAAGAAAATAACCTACAAGGGAAGAAAATTAGGCTTCCTTTGATCTATCAAAGCTGTAGGACAATGGAACAATTGTTCTGAGGTGAAAATAGCTTGACCCAATAATGTTATACCCAAGATGGAAATCAAATATAAAAAGCATTATGAACTGTGAAAGGACTAAGGGAACATGCTGAAAAAATTTAGGTAATAAAAACCTGCCAATTCATTTGTAATCAAAATTTAAAACTCAGAAATAGAGGTCTGATTAAAAAAATACTAATGGTAAGCATTCAGTCCATCTAAATATTAACTAATAAACTAATAAATATAGGTAAATTAAAGTTACGGGGGGGGGGGGAATGTAATGTCATAAAGCCAAGCAATGTAAAAATAATAAAACATAAAAAGGTAAAAAAAATCAAAAAAATTTTTGAAAATGTGTGATAATATTATTCTCCTATTCTTTCATTGCAAGGAGTAAATTTAAAATGTTGAAAATTAAAAATATGAAACTTTAATATTTTTTAATTCCAACATCACTATTTTTCATGTTTTCTTAACTTTAGAAAGCCCTCTTGTGAAATATTTCTTGAGATGAGGAAATAAGTATCGGAAGTTCAATAGTTCCTCTAGTCTTAATTTCTATAGATTTAAGTAACATTAAGTTAAATAAATTTTTATTTTAAAATAGCATTTATAGTTTTATAAACATAATAATAAATTAGTTTTATTTTTTAAATGACTGGAAGCATATATACCAGGACATTAACAATTCACTTTATTTTTAAGTAACAAAAGAAATTATTTTATTTTTGCTCTTCTTTTGTAATTTTTTTAATTTAAAAAAAAATTAAAGCAAGAGTTAGAACTGTACCAGAGGTATCTGATAAAAATTTTATCTGATTTTCCCAATTCTAGGGAGAATTTTTGTCTTGAGCAACTGAGGAACTTGTAAAGCTAATTATATACTTTATCATGCACATATTGTAATACGTATGTATGTTTGTATAAATGTTTTTACTACTGGAAAAAATAATTTTTCATTTAATGTCTACTCCTCCTACTCTCCCCTGCTCTTCAAATCATGACTTATGCCTATTCCCCTCGCTCAGTGGATTGAAGGAAACACAAGGTGATATAATGAAAAGGTTGGCTTCCTAATTCCTCACTTAGCCCAAGTTAGTAGCTTCTCTCCCCAGGTGTTCTGCCTCATCTACAAGAACGCCTGATAATGGGACTTCAGTAAACTACTCTGGAAAGAGACTTGGGTTGGAATTGGGGAGCATGAAAAATAACTGAATATTATCAGTCAGACTACATATCCAATCGTCCACAAATTGGGCACCAGGACTATTGGTAGGTAGCTGGCTTGTAGCTGAACCAAGATGCTTAGCTTTTAAGATGAAGGCCACTAGCACAAACACATTGGTTACTTTTTAAACTCTTAAAAGTTCCTATTATTTCTCTTTCTTTTTTAACTTTAGACGTACATTTAGTTTAATTTCCTATTCTTTTTGAAGGACTTACAAGGGGGGTAAGATTGGGAGGACATAGTACAGAAAGCAAAAAAAGCATATTACATAACTTCATTATTATGCAAAGAAAAGTGAATTTAGGGAGGGACAAAGGTGCAAAGTAGCCATTTGAGAGCTCTTTCAGTAAAATCGTTGCTTAGCTCAGGACTTCACCCCTGCACCTTCTTTTATCCTTATGACAAAAAGTTAAAGAGAAGTGTCATCACTGTGGTCCCCATTTTACAGTATAAATAACAGGGGCTCAGCCCAGTCAGGGATTTCCCCAAGGTCACTATGATAGTGAGCCAGATAGTAAGGATTCCAAGCCAGATCTGCTTACACCGAAGCTGATGCTCTTCCTTGTACTGCCCTCTTTCATAGATAAAGCCATTACAGCCCTAAATTCATTTAGCAAGTGAACAAAGCAGAGAACCTGAAGAACTACATGAAAAAAAGCTTTCCCAATTTCCTAGTCCCATGTAGTGAAACTTCTCACTCCCGACTTGACCTGTACCGTTTTCTCCATGGAAACCATTCCATCCATCCGTTTGGGAGTCTTCCGCAGGCAGTACACAGGGCTCAGCTGGAGCTGATGCAGAGGAAATGAAATCGTTTGTGGAGAGGCTGTGGTGTCGCACACATGAATTTGCCCCTGAGAACTTCATTCCCCATATCCTCTCATGTCCATATGTATATGACTTAATTGATCTGCTTGCAGCCTCGTCAGCTCACCAGTTGGTGTCATGGAATTATTTTATATATAAAGGAAAGAATAAAGTTTTTAGAAAATATTAATGTGCTATATATTTCTAGGACACTGGGTAGACTTTAGTTCTCTGTCGTTTCAAGTATCCCTTTTACACAGGGATTTTTATATTAAAAAAAAATAGACTGTAAGGCCACAATATCAAGCTTCACTCACACGATGGCTTTTGGAGATTAAAAACCAGGTTAGATTAGATTAGACTCATTACAAATAAATTATTTTAAGAAGTTAAATACCCATTAGTTAATTTCTAGTTGGATCCCAGGTGAACAAATGACCTTTGACCTTGATTTTAGCACCTTCACCACCATGACACAACTAATTTAAATTGCACAATTTTAGAAGCTCAATTATTCTTCCCAATATTATGCAAGTACTTAAGAATCTGATCAGTAAAGATTTTTATTTATTGTCATTTCCTTCTATCTCCCTTTTTCTACCTGTTTCTTACTTGTGGCCTCATTTTTTAATCAGCAAACGGTATCATGTTCAGAAACTCGTATCAACACTAAGATATTTTCTTTTAAATTTTTTTTTTTTTTTGGTGCCCAATTGATAAGGAAAGGCCAGCTAGAAATGGTGATGAAAACAGAATGGAAAGAGGATGGTAAAATTCAAATTCAGGAAGGATAAGGGAGAGACAAAATCCAGTGAAAGGCAGAAAGTGTGGGGTCCAGATGTAGCCAGCCCTTAAGCTGAGTGTACAGAATTAGCATCATCATTAAATTGAGCTGAAGATGAACTTAGCCACTTAAAAATCCATTCCAATCAACTTTTTTCCTTGGCCAGATAAGCACAATCTGGTTGAAATTGCTATGAAGTTTCCTTCCCTCCATTTCTCATTTTCTACCTAATTTCTATCTTTGCCCAATGTATTTCTGAGAACAGCTTTGGGCATTTTCAGATAGTGTTGTTCCACTGGTCCTATTCAGAATTTCTATGAGTGCTTTGAAAGAAGAGAGGCTGGTTAACAAGGCAGAGTCTGGATTGATTTGGAGACCTCAAACTCATAATTGTGATATTTTGGTCAGGGTAATGTCAGAGAAGACAATTTTTCCTGACACAACAAATAGAACCTTTCTACCTTTAGTAGATTTTCAAATGCCAATTGTACACCAAGGGGCTAAAAACTAAGGCTGATAAACTCTTTATTCACCCATAACAACAAAAGTAGAGTACTCATAATAAAAAAAAACACTTCACTATTCAAATATCATTTATTAAGAATACTATATCCTTATTATTAAAAATTTAAGAATGAATAATACACCAGAGCTATTTCTTCTCCTTCCTTCAAATTTTCCAAATATAATAAGACTTTCATGTTTAGGTTTGCCTTTAAATGATTCAGTCTGCCTGGTTTACACTCCCAACCCTACCTTCCAGAACCCCACTCTACCCCCACAATATAATGATTGAAAGGAAGTTCTGTTGCCTTTAATCTATTTAGAATGTTACATTTGGTCTCCAGATCTGCAGTATTGCATAGATGATCCCAAATATGTGTGTCTAATACAAGAGACAAACCATAGAGCAAGACCACTAGAAGTGTACCCCATATTGATATTAAGCCAAACAAATCTCATTTCTTCTTTTACTTAACAAGTAAACATTTGACAAAGATGAAAGTTATTGTTCCCTTGGATGGCATCAGCAAGCTACATATTCATGGAGGAATGCATTTGTATAATGTGTGGTTAGAGGTTAATCAATATTTCATTTCTATTTCATGCAACCAAATGCTCACATAGGTTATTTGGTTGTTCTTTGGCATTTTTTAGTTAAATGAAATTAATTTATTCCACAACTATGTATTAAGTGCCTACCACAGTCATTGTTACAGAGTAGGCATTTAGTCACTGTTGATTCATAAAGTATTTCTTGAGAACTTACTAAATGCAGACTCAATACTGAGTTCCCTAGCTAAAATCATTCATAAGTAGGCATGGATATTTTCCCGTCAGAGCCCAGAATTTATGATTATGAAATCATTTGCATATCGAGCATTTCTGGCCTCTTCCTTCTTCTACCCGTAGCCATTCTCACCACTGTTAATAAGACAAGTGATCTGATCGCTTGAGCAATGTGCCCGTAAATCCATCTCTCAGGCTCTGCTCTCCCGTTCGTCCTCCCCTGGGCCCACTGCAGGAAAATAGGCACCATTTGAAACCTGAACCATGAGCTGCCATAGAAAAGCATATGAATCAAATGCCCACAGCGAAGTCTGATGCTTGCTGGCTCATTCTCTGTGTAATTCCAATCATGGATGTCATATTTGTTTGTTCAAAGGAGCAGACTCATCAAAAGCTACCACTCCAACAGCTCTTGTGCTCCTGGAGCTTAGAGATGAAAATAAGCCTACTACTCCCCTCAAGGATCTCCTCACCTGGGCGCCTTTCTGGACCCCCCTTTTCTTCAGCAGAAACCCATGTGTTCTTTGTGCCTCCCCCTGCACTTCAAAAAACTCTCAGAAATACCAATCATCATCCTATCTAATAAAAGAGTAACATGCAAATGTGACCGTACCTTGGCTCCTGATTGGCTATGCTACCAGCCAATCAGGAGCGGGGGACGGGGCTGCAGGGCTGCACAGTGTGCGATCCTGCCTCTCCTGCTGTCTCCACACGGCCTGGGGAACAAGCGCCATGGGCCTGGGGAGCAGACGCTGTGCTGGTGGTCCTGGCAAGCCTGCGGTGCCAGTTCCCCGGGCCACGCGGAGGCACAGCGGGAAGGCCGGCCACCGCTGTGCTTTGCTGTGGGCACCTGGGGTCTGAGATCTCAAAGGGCGCGAGCGTGGGGGTCCCAGATCACTGATGCGTGCACAGGATGGGGCCATGGGAGGCCAGGGGGAAGACTGGCTACCGCCATGCTTTGCTGCGGGTGCTGGAGGTCCCAGATCATGAAGGGCGTGTGTGCACAGAGGTCCCAGATCACCATGGTGAGGGGCCAAGGCAGAGGCCATTAGGGGTGATCAGGCCAGGAGGGGAAGGCAGTTGAGGGTGATCAGGCTGATGGTGGGGGGCAGTTGGGGCCAAGCAGGCCGGCAGAGGGGACCAGTTGCAGAGTGGTTAGCAAGCAGAGTGGTTAGGGGTGATCAAGCAGTCAGGCAGGTGAGCGGTTAGGAGCGAATTTTGAGGGGTTGTCCAAGTGCCAGTTTTGGCCCGATCCCACAGGGATCTCAGATTGGAGAGGATGCAGGCTGGACTGAGAGACAACCCCCCCAACACGTGCACGAATTTTGTGCACCAGGCCACTCGCCTATAATAATAAAAGCATAATATGCTAATTAGACTGGAAAGCCAAATGACCTTCAGACGTCCTTCCAGACCAACCCACAGGTAGGTAGCAGGTGTGGAAGCAGAGGCAGTTGGGGCGATGAGGCAGGCAGGCAGGCAAGCAGTTAGGAACCAACAGTCCTGGATTGCGAGAGGGATGTCTGATAAACTGGCAGTTGAACATCCCCTGAGGGATCCTGGATTGTGAGAGGGTGCAGGCCGGGCTAAGGGACAACTCCTCCTCCCCCCCTCCTCTGCACAAAATTTGTGCACCAGGCCTTTAGTAGTCTAATAAAATTATTTGTTTGCATGCTTCTTGACAACAGGCACATAGGCTTATTCATCTTTGAAGCTTCAGCACCTCACATGGATGGTTTTCAGATACATTTTCTTTGTTCTTAATAAGCCAAGGAACAAATTTCTCTTAGCCAGAGCCCTTGAGCTATAGAGACATTGGAAGTATCTATTCAACCTGCTGCCTACCCACCTAACAGTCCTAAAGATCCTTGCTATGATCATCAAATTATGTAAAACCTAGAAAATATTTTGCCCAATGACGCTATCAAAATTAAACCACGTAAATTTTGAACCGTGACCTTGGATCTACTACAAATCCCTTAATTACACAGATGAGGAATCTGAAGGCCTAAGAAGTAAAATCAAGGTCACACAGCTAATGAATGGCAGAGAGGATATAGCATGCAATTCTCCCTGCTCCCTGCCCAGGGCTTGGCTTACAGTGCTCAGTCCAGAATCAGCCTATTGAGGTTCCATTTCTGAGAGGCTTGTGAAGGAGCTTGGGAAAGGCACTGGCAGTTGAGCTAGATTCACAAAAGGGAAGACAACCTCCACCAGCTTCTCTATTTGTTTTTCCTTCCCAAAGGCATAAACACATGCTGTTTTGGTGCAAAGAATAATAAAGAGGAGAAATCATGGAAATGGACATGATATGCAGCTAACGACGTCTAAAGAGGCACCTTAGGACAGTTTCAGATTTATAATCAAGGATCAAACGGGCTGTGTCTGGGTCAGATCTTCCATAGCAACTGAGCTCCAGAAGAGAACTTTGGACCTGCCCCGTTACAAATCTGTGTCCCCGAGATGGATCTAAAATGTGTACAGCCCATACATTTTGAAAAGTGAGAAGGAAACACTTCCTGAGTCTTTCTTCATGCAATACTTCATCCCTCAATTCACCAAATGTCCATGGAGTATGTACTACCAGTCAAGGAGCTGAGCACTGTGTCTACAAAGATGAATAAAACAGAATCTCCCTCTGCTCTAGGGTGCTCATGGTCTGTGATAACTCCCACCGAGAACTCTTTAGAGGTTCTATTATAAATCACACATGTGCACACAAATGCAGTCACATATACATATGCACACACACACACACACCTATACACACACAACGTATTAGAAACACATTAGAGTCTCGCTCACAACTCACTATTTGATACTCAACACTTACACCCAGAACCCTAAGCTTTCTGTCTCACTGCTTAGGCTTCTCTTGTCCTATGTCTGAAAAAAAAAAGGGAAGTGTGTCTTAATTCTGTGAAGGTTTATGGATTGTGTTGCTGCAAAGGTCGAAATGGACACTGCTTCAGAATAGAGGAGGATTTGAGCAGCAGAAGTCCTTAGGCAAGAGAAAGGGCAAGTTAATTTCCTTATCAAACCTTCCTTTTCAGACAATGAATGCAATCCTAACATAACTGAGAGGTACTGCTTCTCTTCCTGTACCAGACTGTGATTCTGGAGGTATTCACAATCAGCACTATATTTGCAATAGTCGCAGACAGAAGTTGAAGACTATTTCACAATATTAAGCAATGCTTGTTAATCTTGAATTTATCCTTATGTAGATATGGACATAATACATGTGAAGTATAATAAAATTATATTGGCAACCAAATGAACATTACAGTGTTTTTATATTTATAAAAATAGCCAAATGTAAAAGTAAAATTTAAATGTCAGCTTTATCTAAAATTTGTTATTTTCATTGATTACATTTTTGCCTATTATTTTTAATAAATCTTGAATATTTTAGGGTGAGTATAATTTTTTAAAACATGATAATTTTAATTTTCTGTATTTATAATTATTCTAACTGATATTCTTCAAAATGTAATGAGATTTTATACTTTTGAGGAAAAATATATTTTACCTCTAATCCTTTAGTTTATTTCTATAAATAAAACTTTAATTACGAAAAATATTAAGTAAAACAACTAGTGATTTTGGTATAAAGAGAAAGATATCTTAGAGAATAAATACATTATAATTGATTAAATATGCATGTGTTTTATTCAATCAGACATCATTAGCCCATAATAGAATACCAGGACATACACAGTGATAATTAAATTTAGTCATCTGTAACATCATGCCAACTTTTTTATTATATAAAAACCATGGCTTCACCCACATTCATTTTATTCTGTCATTCCGAAGGTATAACTGTCAAAGTAGAAAGAACAAATTTCATTTCACAGTTTGTTAGCTTGATTTGGAATCTCTGCGCATGTATGGTTTGTGGGCCTCTGTTGGTCCTCTCATCCCAAGTGCTAAAGTGTTAGGGGCAGCCAGTGAATAAGTCACCAAAAGTTGAAGCTCCAAAGTAAGACAACAATGTCACTAGGAAAACAAGCCTCTTCCCTCTTCTTGAAGTCAGGACTTCTTTCTTGAATACTCAGAGTCTCAGGTGGAATCTCACAGGCACACATGGCCACGGAGACTGTTTACAACGGGGAGCCGGTATCAGAGAAAGACTGACTGTCTTTGCCTAGTGTTCCTGGGAGGACTGCTCTATGCATGCAGACAGATGTAGTTTGTGTGGTTTAAGGGTTCCGCAAAGTACAAAAAAATGCAAATATAACTAAGGGATTTTCAGGGTCAGAGGCTCTGCCAGTGGTCTCCGTGTCCTGATTTCCCTGGGACTTGGGGGTGATTAGTCCTGAAAACCCCCAGCTTGTCTCTAATTGGATGGTCGCTGTGGGTCTGCTGCATGGCACGTTCACAATGATCTAAGCAAGGTTATGGTGAAGCACAATTATCCCATTTTTTAGTTTTCATTTCAGAACCCTTGGAGAGAAATGCATTAATCTTCCATTCGTAATGGGTTACACTTTCTTTACCTTTTATGAAGCTTTTGGTATGTTTCTTGACTTCTCTATTTAATCTCCCAACACAATCTTACTCTTAGATTGTACCTCATTCCTCACAAATAGTCATGGTTAAAGTCTAGTACATTTTCTCTCTTTGGCAATTTTTACAGTTATTTTAAAGTTAGCTAAAATGTCTCTCAATTGATACAGGGTTGCCTATGTCTGTCTTCATGCCTTAATTACCTTTCACATTATAGAATAGAATCTTACATTATCAGGCACCCACTGACCTTATGAAAAATTAAATAAACAAACAAAAGAGGAAGAGAATGGCAGCATGAGTAAAAGGGAACCCTATTTAAATAGTGCAGGCAACACCCTGCACTATTTAAATAGGGTTCCCTTTTACACCCCCCGCTTCCACACACATAGGGGTAGGGACACTATCCCCATTCTATACCACCCAAAGAACACACGCCTGAGTTGGGAACCTTGAATCTGCCATGTCCCATGTACCGACTATGATTCTAGACATTCTTTTCAGACATTATCCCTAAATGCAAGCCAGCTACACATGAGAGCCAACTGCAGAAGCAACATTCTGTTCCAAAGTTGAAGAAAAATGACATGTGCCAAGGTAAACCTTTCTGTAAGCTATGAAGTATAGTTTAAAGTGCAGCCCTACCTGCCTCTAGGTACTTAGTGAATAGCATCTGTATTTGATCCATCCTTTGTGTCCCCTGCAGCTAAACACAGTGCTCTAAACTGAGAGGTGTGTGTTTAGAGAAACTGTTTTGAATGAATGAATAAAAAATAACTTTACAAGTATTGAAAAGTGTGTCTCTCTCTCATGACTTTGGTGATCCATGTAATGAAATGAAATGTTCATCAGATGGTTAATTCAATATTGATACTAGCTATGTCTAAGATCCTACTAAAAATAGTGTTTTTCCAAATGTGGTCACCAGGTCACTTGCTTCAGATTTAGTCAGATACACTTAACAGCAAATGCATGGGCCCATCCTACATCTCTTGATGAAGCATCTCTGGGAGTGAGGCCCAGAGCTTGCATTTCCTCACTCTTGCTGGTTGATTGTTTTCCATAGTAGCTGTATCAGTTTACACGCCCACCAATAGTATTAAAGGGTTCTCTTTTCTCTACATTCTTGCCAGCATTTATCTCCTTTTTTTTTTCAAAATAGACATTCCAATTGGTGTGAGGTAACATTGTGTTTTTTTAAATATCTAAAAATAAATTATTTATTTACTTATTTTTTTAATTATATTTTATTGGGTTGACATTTATACTACTAAAAGCCTAGGTGGCCCTCACACCCTCACGTGACACCCTCACATCATCACAAGATGGCCACCACAAGATAACCATCAAGGGAGGGAAGTTGGGAGCCATCAGGTTGGCAGGGGTGCTGTTAGGTATCCAATCAGGCCAGCAGGGGAGTGGTTAGGGGACAATCGGGCAGGCAGGCAGGCAAGCAGTTAGGAGCCAGCAGTCCTGGATTGTGAGAGGAATGTCCGACTGCTGGTTTAAGGCCTGATCCCTAAATTGGAGGTTCCAGATTGGAGAGGGTGCAGGCCAGGCTGAGGAACACCCCCTGCACACAAATTTCATGCACCAGACTTCTAGTTGGTTGATAAAATCATATGTATTTCAAGTGTACAATTCTATGCTACATCATTTATATATTGCATTTTGTGCCCACTGCCCAGTTAAATCTTCTTCCATCACCATATATTTGACTTTCTTTACTCTTTACTACTCCCCCAACTCTTCCTTCTAGTAACCATCATACTGTTTCTGTGTCTATGAGTTTTTGTTAGTTTTTCTTACTTGTTGCTTCCAGTTTTATTTATATCCTACATATGAGTGAAATCATATGGTTTCTGGCTTATTTCACTTAGCATGTTCTCAAGGTCCATCCAGGTAGTCACAAATGGTAGTATTTCATCTGTTGTTATGGCAGAGTAGTATTCCACTGGATATATGTACCATGTCTTTTTTATCCAATCATCTATTGAAGGACACTTTGTTGTTTCTATATCTTGGCTACCGTGAATAATATTGCAGTGAATGTTATTGTGATTTTGATTTACATTTTCCTCATAATTAGTGATATCGAGCAAATTTTCTTATATCTGTTGGCCATTTGTATGTCATCTTTGGAAAATGTCTAGTCAAGTCCTTTGCCCATTTTTTAACTAGTTTTGTTTCTACTGAATTGTATGAGTTCTTTGAATATTTCGAATATTAATCCCTTATTGGATATGTGGTTTGCAAATATTTTCTTCCATTTAATAGATTTCCTTTTCATTTTGTTAATGGTTTTTATTTTTTCTTTGCTGTGCAGAAGGTTTTGAGTTTTATGTACTCTGTCTCGTCTATTTTGCTTTTATTACCTGGGCTTTTGGCCCGATATCAAATAGCTTACCCCCTATGTTTTCTTTTAAGAGTTTTACAGTTTAAGGTCTTACATTAAATATTTAATCCATTTTTAGTTGATTTTTGTTTATGGTTTGAGTAGCAGTAGAGATTCATTATTTTGCTGGTGGATATCCAGTTTTCCCAGAACCATTTATTAAAGAAACTATTTTTCCCCTCTGTATATTCTTGGCTCCTTTGTCTAAGATTAAATGACCATGCATGCGTGAATCTATTTCTGGGCTCTCTATTCAGTGTAATTGATCTAGTGTCTGTTTTTATGTCAATTGCATATACTGATTTCATTACTATAACTTTGTGATGTAGTTTGAAATCAGGAAGTATGATACCTCCAGTTTTGTTCATTTTTCTCAAGATTACCTTGGCTATTTGGATCTTTTATGGTTCCATATAAATTTTAGGATCATTTATTCTATTTCTGTAAAAAATGACATGGAATTTTGGATAGGAATTACATTGCATATGTAAATCACTTTGGGTAGTATGGACATTTAAACAATATTTATTCTTCCAATGCATGAATGTATGAGCACAGATGATCTTTATACTTATTTGTATGTTTTTCAATTTCTTTCATCAATGCTTTAGTTTTCAATGTACAAATCTTTCACCTTCTTAAATTTATTTATCAGTATTTTATTCATTTAGATGCTATTGTAATTGGGGTTTTCTCAATTCTTCTTTCAGATAGTTTGTTGTTAATATAGAGAAATACAATTGTTTTTGTATATTGATTTTGTCTTCTACAACTTCACTGAATGTGTTTATTAGTTCTAACAGTTTTTGTGTGTGGAGTCTTTAGAGTCTTCTGCATATACTATCATGTAATATGCAAACAGAGACCATTTTATTTCCTCCTTTCCAATTTACTTTCTTTTCCTTGCCTGATTGGTCTGGCTAAGACTTCCAGTACGATGTTAAACAAACAAGGTGAGAGTACACACTCCTGTCTCATTCCTTATCTTACTCCTCATCTTAAACTCTTCCAAAAAAATAGAAGAGAAGGGGACACTCTCAGACTTATTTTATGATGCCAGTATTACCCTGATATCAAAGCCAGACAAGGACACTACAAGAAAAGAAAATTACAGGTCAATGTCCCTGATAAACATATATGCAGAAATCCTCAACAAAATATTAGCAAAACAAATTCAATATTACATTAAAAGGATCAGACACCATGATCAAGTTGCATTTATTCCAGGAATGCAAGGATGATTTCACATACACCAAACAAGAAATAGGATATACCACCTTAACATGTGAATGATTAAAATCATAAGATCATCTCAATAGATGCAGAAAAAAATGACTAAATTCAACATCCTTTCATAATAAAAACTATCCGTAAAAACAGGGTCAGAATGAACATACCTAACATAATATAGGCCACATATAATAAGCCCACAGCTAACATCGCCTTCTTTCTGGATTGTGCAAAATGAATCCTAGATTGTTGTTGGTTTTTTTTTTTTGACACAATTTTTATTCTTGAAGCTGGAGGAAACAAATTCAATAGTTTAAAATAGCCAACAGAGGGGAGGAACCAAGATGGCGGCATAGGTAAACACCTATTGTGCTGCCCCGCGCAACAACTCCAAAACTACAACATAACAACAAAACAAACATCATCCAGAATCACCGGAAAGCTGGCTGAGTGAAAATTCCACAAATAAAAGTAAAGGTGGGACACTGAGACTCAGAAGAGCGGTGGAGCACAGCCTTGAAGATATGCGCGGAGCCAGAGGTTCGGAGACATGGGGCACACGGGCTGTAGGGCTGGCAGCAGCAATCCCGGCTGGATTTCTCCAATGGGCAGGGCGGAGACGTCCCACTGCACGGATTCCCCAGTGCCAGGCGAGGTCCGAGATCCGGGGTATGCACGCTAAAAGCTGGGTGTGGCAGAGGTCTCCTAGTCTGAGGAGAGTGCGCGTTGGAACAGCTGTTTGCACGTAAAGTGCACTACAGCACAGACGCGAGACTTGCTCCTCATTACCAAGACCACTGGACTGCTTTGTTTTACAACCCTGGGCAAGACTTTGGGTGTGCAGACTCATTTGGAGAGAGGCAGAGTTGTCTGGCAACTGGTGGAGACCAGTGGCAGCTTACTCTTGGAGGTGCCTGCAGCCATTACCACCCAACACAGGGACCCGCGCGCTGCATAGGGCGTAGCTGACTCTGACTGCATGCTCAGCCCAGAGACTCCGCCCATCCAACCTGAACAGTTTCCCTGCATAGCCAATTGGCCTGGAGGTCAAACCCTCCTAGGGCTAACAACAACAAGCTGGGCTTAAATTCAAAAATACTGTACAACGCATAAAGGATTGCAGTAAGAGTATCCACCTCAGGTAACTGGGGAGGCTGAGCCACTGTCTCTTAGAGGATATCTACCACATAAAGCTAATCGACCAACTCAGGAAAGAAGCCACCATGCAGAGACATGGAAAGAAATCAGGTATGAAAGAAATGGAGGAAAAAAGACGACTAGACTTAGAGTTCAAAACCATGGTTATAAGGCTTTTCAAGAGGCTCCTAGAAAAGGCCAATGAACTTAATGAGAACTACGAGGAAATGAACAAGACCAACGAGGAAATGAACAACACCTACAAGGAAATGAATGAGACCTTCAAGGATATGAAAAAGGACCAACTAGAAATCAAGCATACACTGACTGAAATAAAAAATATTACACAAAGTCCTAAAAGCAGTCCAGAGGGCCTCAAGAACCAAGTCAAAGATTTGAAATACAAAGAAGCAAAATCCACTCAGCTGGAAAAGCAAGAAACAAAAAGAATTCAGATAATTGAAGATAGTGTAAGGGGCCTCTGGGACAACCTCAAGCATACCAACATCCGAATTATGGGGGGTGCCAAAAAAAGAGAGAGAACAAAGCAATGAAAACCTACTTGAAGAAATAGTGACTGAAAATTTCCCCACCTGGTGAAAGAAACTGACTTAAAAGCCCAAGAAGTACACAGAACCCCAAAATATAGGAATCGAAAGATGACCACACCAAGACACATCATAATTAAAATGCCAAGAGCAAAAGACAAAGAGAGAATATTAAAAGCAGCAAGACTAAAACAGTTAGTTACCTATAAGGGAGCACACATACGATTGTCAGCCAATTTCTCAACAGAAACAATGCAGGCCAGATGGGAGTGGCAACAAATATTCAAAGTGATGAATAGCAAGAATCTACAACCAAGATTACTCTATCCAGCAAAGCTATCATTCAGAATTGAAGATCAGATAAAGTGCTTCACAGATAAGAAAAAGCTAAAGGAGTTCATCACCACCAAACCAATATTATATGAAATGCTGAAAGATATTCTTTAAGAAGAGGAAGAAGAAAAAGGTAAAAATATAAATTATGAATAACAAATACACATCTATCAACAAATGAACATAAAAATCAAGTGAATGGATAGGCTGATGAACAGGATAAACTGGTGAATATAACAGAAATATGGACAGAGAGAGGGAATGGACTGACAATTCTTGGGGAGAAAAGGGGTGTGGGAAGTGCAGCAAGAGACTGGACAAAAATCATGCAACTATGGGAGAGGACAGTGGGGAAGGGGAGTTGAGGGCAGAGGGTGGGATGGGTACAGGGTGGAGGGGAGCTATATGGGGATATAAAAGGGGGGATAATGTAATTAATAAACTGAACAATAAAGATAAAAAATAAAATTTAAAAAAATTAAAAAAAAACAGCCAACAGAAACTATGCTCCTTTTCCAGTAAACATCCCTATTTGATAAATATCAAACTCCTTGTCTCTGTCTGGTGGGTTCTAGAATAAAAAAAAAATTCACATTTTGACATTAAAGTCCTTGTCAAGAGCTGTACTCTGGTCCTGGACAGTGTGGCTCAGTTGGTTGGGCTTCATCCATGCAATAAAAGGTTGCCAGTTTGATTCCTGGGTTGCAAGTACCATCCCTAACAGGGGGCATGCAGGAGGCAGTTGAAAGATGTTTGGCTCTCACATAGATGTTTCTTCTTCTTTTTCCCCTCCCCCCTTCCTTCTCCCTTCTTCTCTCCCTAGAAATCAATAAAGAATTATTTAAAGAAAAAAAAAAAAAGCTCAGACAACTCTTAAGTTGTAGACATTGAGCTTCTTCTTCTGATGAAATGAGTTCCTATTCCCAATACTTAGGATAATGGTACATGAGGCCAATAAAATATTTTTGCAATTCCACTAATTTCAGATAGTATCTTCATTCCAAGTAGGTTATGAGATCAAATATATGGAAATGATACTCCAAATTTAAAACAGAACTTTCATGCACATGAGCAAATGCTTCTTCTCTAACTTAAGATCTGGAGAAAGTTTTTAAATTTCAGGTGGATGTTTTCCCTCTTAATATCAATGTCTGCCAGTAAATAAAAATTCAAGTTGCTCCAAATCAATATATTGGATCTAGAAAACATTTTACCTCCCTCTGATTCTCAAACCCATTGAAAGAACAACAAAGATACACAAAAAGAATAAAAATTATACAAGTTCTAAGAACTGAAGAATAGGACATAAGTGGGCCAAAGATGTGGTAAATTATCTTGAAGACGAATGGCATATGAGATTACACTAATGGGAGAAAAACAGAAAAGAGAAAGGGGTACAACTAGGAATATAAGAAAAGGTACAAGAGAAAGTACAGTGAATGTGGGAGCTGCCACTCCACAAAAGACCTCTGAAATTGAAGGTCTGGAAGTGAGCAGACACTAATAAGGCTGATTGAAGAATCTATGGGCTGGGCTTTTAGGTGGTGCATAATGAAGAAGGCTATGTTTCTGATGTCAACAAGAAAAATGAAAGGAAACAAGAAATTCCAATAAAAATAAAATGCTGTATAAAACATCATGGTAAAAATATGAAGCATGATTACAATCAATTTGTACAATCTAAGAAAAGAGAATATTGAACTTGGAACTTGAAATATTCTACTTCAGTCTTGATTTAAAAACATAAATTATATTGCCTCTCTAGCCACAGTCTGATTCTGCAGTGAATAATATTGAGCAATATTATAATATTGTCAATCATGCTGATTACTTTTTGGTTTTCAGAATCAATGTGTAGATAAAGCAGGAAACACTTAATTAAAGTTACTATTCAGAATGTAAATGTTGTCAACCTCGGCAATTTAAAGATAATAGAACTGGCCAATGGTAGGTATTATAGGAGGGGAATAGATGGGTAAGAATGTAGAACTGATCCACTACATCACATCTTACACCATGGGTAGTTATTCAGTGTATCTGAAGTTGATGGGAACAAGAAATAAAAGTATAAACAGTAAAAGAGATAAAAGAAAAAAGGGGGGAGAAGATACAGTGAAAAGGAAGAGGATGGTCAATGGGAGCTGATTAGTAATTTCAGTTATATTTCACAGCAATGACAAGCTTGAATTTATAAGCTAAGAAACAGATATTTAAAGTTCCATGAAATAGATATTTAGAGATATAGTGGTAACCTCTAGAAGGCTAAAAACAGAAAATATCACAGCTGGTGGCCTCCTGGGAATTGGGCTATAGCTAATGGAAAGACAGACTTTTCATTTGGCACCCTTATCTTTGATCAAAATTTTATTTCTATGAGCATGTACTTTTAAGATTCTCATTCACATGCTGGTTTATAATACCCAAAGTTTTCCATCTTTTCCAATTAGAGGTCCTCAATCAATGAGAAAATGATTCCATAGTATGATAGAAACCTGACAGCAGGTTAAATTTCCATGGTCTTCAACTCCAAGGTCAGTGGCCACCTCACTGGAATTCTCCAAGTCTGGTATGTGTAACTTTCTGGGTGTAGGAGCAGATCTTCTGAAATATTGCCAACTGTCTGCTTGTTTTTCCTGCCACAATCAGCATTTTTGTATTGATGCCATCTTATCTTACAACCAAGCATCATATATCTCTCTGTATTTCTCTTTAATAATCTGTGCTGGTCAAGTCCAGGAATTCCTTGCTTTTGAACTACCAGAAAAGAAAAACCTGTCAGAACTGACATCCTAAAAATAAGACATTTCTACTTTGAGCTCTAGCAGAGGGTACACTTCTGGAGCACTTTTGGAAACTTCTGAATCCTAATGACAAGGATGGAAAAATGGCTATTAAATTCTAGAAATAGTCCCTCTGTCTAGTTTAAGTGTCAAAGCCAAGTGCTAAAGAACCAAAGGATAAAATGGAATGCTGTGCAATCTGCTTCAGGAGATGAGAGGTTGCCCTATTTTTCCTCCACTCTCCATCTTCCTCCAGCCTCTAAGCATACCCCTAACTTCACTTGACCTTGCTTGATTTAGCATACTGCTAGCATCACTTCACCTTGCTTGGTTTAATTTGTCTTAGCATCACTTCATCTTCTCTGAACACGATATAATACTGAGAGAACAAATTAAATTATCAAAATTTCTTAAAAGAATAGACATTCAATTTGACAAAGTTATTTAAAAGCACATAGATTTTTAAGGAATACAAACTTATGGTAGGGTTTCAAATTAGAAAGTTTAAATAAATTGGGTAAGGGCACACAACCTGCAAGTATTAGAGTGCAGCTTAGAATTGTGGCCTTAACTAAATAATGATTAAGAAAAAAATAATGATTAGGCATATGAAGAGATAATAATCTCTATACTCCTCAAACCTATACATCTACAACAGACTTAGCGAGCATTGCCTGATCTGAAAATTGATGATGGTACAAAGGTTTTCTACATATTGGCAAATTTCCACTGAGTTTATTCTAAGCTTTTAAGGGTTACTTAAGTTCAGGAAAATAAAAATTTGTATTTTTTTCCCTTCAGATAAATCACGAAGGGATTGGGACAAAAAATCATTCTGCCCAATTATATCAATCCCTGAGAAAATTAAACAGCAAAGTGTTCTATTCCGGGATAAAAATGATTTTTTAAAAGGCTAACCTATTTTCATTCCAGTATTGCAGAATTAACATAAAATACATTTTTTTTCTAAAATGTGTCAACCTTTTGAAGGAGAACCAAGATGGCGGCATAGGTAAACACCTATTGTTCTGCCCTGCGCAATGATTCAAAAACTACAACATAACAACAGAACAAACATCACCCAGAATCACCAGAAAGCTGGCTGAGTGAAAACTCCACAAATAAAAGTAAAGGTGGGACACTGAGACTCAGAAGAGTGGCGGAAGCGCAGCCTTGAAGACGGAAACAGGTTAGGAGCCGTCCTGGTCTCAAGCTTGGGCTGCAGGGCTGGAGCAGCAACCCTGGCTGGATTTCACCAAAGGGGAGGGCAGAAACGTCCCACTACATGGATTCCCCAGTGCCAGGCGAGGTCCAAGATCCGGGGGACGCACCCTGGAAGCGGGGTGTGACAGAGGTTTCCTAGTCTGTGGAGAAACCCGGTAGCCTGGAAAAGAAGTTTGTGCACAAGTGTCACACAAACCCATGACTTGCTCCCTGGAAATTTGTCCCCTGGTCCCGGAAACCACCTATTTTACAACCCTGGGCTAGACTTTGGGTGTGCAGACTCATTTGGGGAGAGGTAGAGTTGTCTGGCCAGGGGAAGAGACTAGCAGCTTTCTCTTGGAGGTGCCTGCAGCCATCCCCATCCAACAGAGACCCGCGCGCATGCACGAGCGCCGCATAGGACGTACCTGACACTGAGGCTGCCTGCGCAGCTCAGAGACTCCGCCCATCCAACCTGAACACAGTCTCCCTTCACAGACAATTGAGTCAAACCCTCCTAGGGCTAACAACAACAAGCTGGGTTTAAATTCAAAAATACTGTACAACCCATAAAGGATTGCAGTAAGAGTACCCACCTCAAATAACTGGGGAGGCTGTGCCACTGACCCTTAGAGGATATCTACCACATAAAGCAGCCACCATGGAGAGATATGGAAAGAAATCAGGTGTGAAAGAAATGGAGGAGAAAAGACGACAAGACATAGAGTTCAAAACCCCGGGTATAAGACTTGTCAAGAGGCTCCTAGAAAAGGCCGATGAACTTAATGAGAACTATGAGGAAATAAACAAGACCAACCAGGAAATGAATGAGACTTACAAGGAAATGAATGAGACCCTCAAGGAAATGAACAAGACCTCTGAGGATATGAACGAGACCCTCACGGATATGAAAAAGGACCAACTAGAAATCAAGCATACATAGACTGAAATAAAAAATATTACACAAAGTCCTAAAAGCAGTCCAGAGGGCCACAAGAACCAAGTCAAAGATTTGAAATACAAAGAAGCAAAATACACTCGCCTGGAAAAGCAAGAAACAAAAAGAATTCAGATAATTGAAGATAGTGTAAGGGGCCTCTGGGACAACCTCAAGCATGCCAACATCTGAATTATTGGGGTGCCAGAAAAAGAGAGAGAGCAAGTTAATGAAAACCTACTTGAAGAAATAGTGACTGAAAACTTCTCCCACCTGGTGAAAGAAACTAACTTAAAAGCCCAAGAAGTACACAGAACCCCAAAATATAGGAATCTAAAGAGGACCACACCAAGACATATCATAATTAAAATGCCAAGAGCAAAAGATAAAGAGAGAATATTAAAAGCAGCAAGAGAAAAACAGTTGGTTACCTACATGGGAGCACCCATATGATTGTCAGCGGATTTCTCAACAGAAACAATGCAGGCCAGACGCGAGTGGCAAGAAATATTCAAAATAATGAACAGCAAGAATCTACAACCAAGATTACTCTATCCAGCAAAGCTATCATTCAGAATTGAAAATCAGATAAAGTGCTTTGCAGATAAGAAAAAGCTAAAGGAGTTCATCACCACCAAACCAATATTATATGAAATGCTGAAAGATATTCTTTAAGAAGAGGAAGAAGAAAAAGGTAAAAATATAAATTATGAACAACAAATACACATCTATCAACAAATGAACATAAAAATCAAGTGAGTGGATAGGCTGATGAACAGGATAAACTGGTGAATATAACAGAAACATGGACATAGAGAGGGAATGGACTGACAATTCTTGGGGAGAAAAGGGTTGTGGGAAGTACAGCAAGAGACTGGACAAAAATCTTGCAAAAATGGGAGAGGACGGTGGGGAGGGGGAGGTGAGGATGGAGGGTGGGATAGATACAGGGTGGAGGGGAGATATAGGGGGATAAAAAGGGGGAAACAATGTAATTAATAAACTGGACAATAAAGATAAAAAAATGTGTCAATCTTTTAACCCAATTTTTTTTCTCTTTATATGCCTAAATGTAAATACATAATGTCTTAATTATTATGGACAATAGTCAAAAATTTTAAGACCAATGCCCTAAATCTACTCTGACAATTTTCATAATGTATCTCTCTCTATTTTACCTTAAACCTGGTCTTTATTACCTGTTAATTTATATTGCTTGCTAGAATTAATCTGAAAATAGATTATGTTTTACCAGGCAATACCAAGTGGTAATAATAGTTGCTTGGAGCACTGTGTTAAGAAGGATTTTAGTGTTCTAAGTTCAGTGGTAAGAAAGACCCTAATCAATTAATATATTTACTATGGAAGCAAAAAGAGTAAAATGACATTATGTGCTTGTTATTCTGTCAGTTGTTCAAATCTAACACAGTTTTAAATGTGAGATAGTTTGCATTTTCTAAAATAAAATATTATTTCATAAATTGAAACTCTGTAATATAAAAATCTATAGAGTCTTCAGAAATTACCAAAATTGCCAGTTATCCAACTGCCCCCAAAAGAAGATGGAAGTAATCCAATATAAATATCAACTTGTCATTCAGAGTCCTGGAAGTTAAAGTCATAGGAATCATATGACATGGTAACTTAAGTTCTCTAACTTAACACTGTCTTTTTCTAAATCTAGTTGATTTCTCTAGGAATTATTACTATACATACACTAGAAATATTTTCTTTACTTCTTAAAAATATTTTATTTTGAATAAATAGGGTTGCCTAGTAACAGACCCATGTAAATATATCTAAACTACATATGATTAAGGAGATATCACAGATCAGTGAGAAAGGGGAGGATGATTCTGGGACAGCTAATTAACTACTAGCATTTTTTAAATGTTTCAATTAGATCCTCATCTCACAAAAATATTAAAATTAATTCCATATGGATTAGATTTAAATGTGAAAGGTGAATTTTTACCTAATCTCTGATTAGGGAAAGAATATTTATGTTGAAATTTAATGGACGTAATTACATAGAAAAAGATTAAAGATAATAATTGTCAATGTTTTTTCTTATAGAACACTAGAGGCCTGGTGCATGAAAATCATGCACCAGTGGAGTCCCTTAGCCTGGCCTTTGGGATCAGGCTGAAACCAGCTCTCCAACATCCCCCAAGAGGTCCCAGATTGCAAGAGGGTGAAAGCCAGGCCGAGGGACCCCAACAGTGCATGATTGGGGCTGGGAGGGACGTGGGATGTTGGGCATCTGGGGAGGAACTGCAGGAGAGCTCCAGGGCATGTCCGGCCTATCTCTCTCAGTCCCAATCAGCAGGACCCCAGCAGCAAGCTAACCTATCCGTCAGAGTGTCTGCCCTCTTAGCATAACATTAGCATATTATGCTTTGTTTGGTTGAACAGACAACCAGATGACCAGACACTTAGCATATTAGGCTTTTACATATAGGACTAGAGGCTCAGTGCATGGAACTCGTGCACTGGAAAGGAGTGTCCCTCAGCCCAGTCTGCGCCCTCTCGCAGTCTGAGACCCCTTGGGGGGATGTCTGTCTGCCAACTTAGGCCTGCTCTTTGTAAGCCAGCAGTCAAATATCCCTCTTACAGTCCAGGACCCCTTGCTCCTTACTGCCCTCCTGCTTGCTGCTCCTTACTGCTCAGCTCATTGCTCCTTAGCACTGCTGTGGAGGCGTTAGAGGTTCCCACCACAGCCATTGCACTGGCTGGCCATGAACCTGGCTTCTGGCTGAGCAGCACTCCACTTGTGGGAGCACACTGACCACCCTAGGGGCAGCTCCTGCGTTGAGTGTCTGACCCCTGGTGGTCAGTATGCATCATAGCAACTGGTTGTTCTGATTGTTCCACCATAAGGGTTGCTTAGGCTTTTATTATATAGACTAGAGGCCCGGTGTGTGAAATTCATGCATGAGGGGCAGGGGCTGTCCCTTAGCCACACAGCGGTGGCTTCCGTCAGTTCTTAAACAAAATATTAGATGTGTGCCCATTGTTTGTGAGCTGTCCACCATCACTTGTTCAGCGGGCTGGGGTTAAAGCGTATGCAGATTACTTGGCCAGCTGTTTGGTAATTGTCAAAGCCAGTTACTTGGTAACCCATAGAATACCATTCTCTGGAGGTAGTCTTTGTTGCTAAGCAGTAAATCCAGGTAAAATAACCTGTCCCTAGTTCTTATATACAGTTTTAAAACACAGGGTATAAGTTGGCTTGTCTACTCTACAGGCTGCCCACCAGTTCTGTTTTTTTGTCCAAGCCATGAAATGAGTGCTGATAACTTGGTCAGCCCTCATGTGCTGGAACTAGTTCACTGCTGGTGCAGGCTGGGAAGCAGGCAAATGGCAGGGGACAGGTTTTGTGGGTCATGGTATCTCCGCGGCCAGGTAAGTACGGCAGGAGGCAGGTTTTATTCAGCTGTGCTCACAGGTTGCCACTGGAATAATGTACGTTCCAGATCCTGGTTTGTGATTGGCCCATATATCAGTCAGATGGGCACAGAGAAGATCAAAACAATTATAGAGATTTAATGAAAAGGAAGTAAAGTGTGTGTCTGGTGATATAACAGCTCTATTGCTGTTGTTGCTATTATTTGTTCCATTTTAAAATAGCTTATTGCCCTCAATACTTACATAAATGCTTTTATTCTTTTTTTGATTTTTTCTTTTCTTTTCTTTTTTTAATGAGCAAAAGCACTGAGAAGGAGGGGACTCAGGCAGGAAATCCTCACTTCAGTCTCCAGAGACTGAACCAACTTTCACCTCTAAGAGGTTGATCGCCTATGAGGTAATCAACCCCCTCCACAAAACAATACCTCTTACTACCTCAAAATTTTTGAGAAGGTGAGGAAATTATGCTATAGGTGAACATCTCAGGTAAATTCCACTCACTATTTTTATTGCCTTATCTGGCAGCGTTTGAGTAGAAGAGATATAAGAAAGTGGTGTTTTGGTTTCCTCAATCAACTATGAATTCAAGGATATTATGTTAACTGAAATAAGTTAGATGGGGAAAAAAATACTTATGATTTCACTTATATGTGGAATATAAAACAAAGTAACAAACTAACAATATAAAACAGAAACAAACTCACAGATACAGAACCAACAGAATGGTGGTTGGGGGAGGGTAGATTGGGATCAAATATATAGCAACGGTTGGAAACTAGACTTTTGATTGTGAACACACAATTTTGTACATGTATATGTACATGTATATGTATATGTTAGTGTGTATATATATATGTATACTAGAGCCCTAATGCAGGAAAATCGTGCAAGAGTAGGCCTTTCTTCCCCCGGCTGTCAGCACCGGCTTTCCTCTGGCACCCAGGACCTGGCTTCCCTCACAGCCCTGGCTTTCTCTGGAAGGTCATCCTGAAGGACATCTGGAAGGACGTCTGGTCTAATTAGCCTATTACGCTTTTATTATTATAGATATCAAAATATAGTGCTGTACATCTGACATTCACACAATATTATTAACCAATGTTATCTCAATAAATTTAACTAAAATAAAACCTATTAATTCAGTTGAGCATACTTTCCACTTACCTGGAAAGTCACTGTCCTCAAAGACAGCGTTTGGATGCTGCCTGAAATTCTAATTTGCTGGGGCCTTACCTTAGGTAGATCCCATTCATTAGTACCAGACTTGTCCTAACAGATAATTTAATAGGCAAACATTTTCTTTCCCAAAAGTTATATTCATATTCAAAAGGATTCACAAAAATTCTCCCAATTGCAATTTCCCCTAATAGGTTTAAAATGTGTTTCCTCTTTTTTTTTTTCCCATTATAAACTACAATGTACACAAGGGTAGAAAAACTATGGACTTTCAACATAGTCAGGGTCAGTACAGAAGCCATTTCCACAGGGATAGCCTCTCTCAAGACTCCCAGCTGGAAATGAAGGACCATTGCCAGCCACCACTGCTACTTCATACTGAGTGATGGGTAAGAGTGATAGGTACTGAAATGCAATTCCCCCGTTTATTAATTGGACAGCTTTGATAAAGTTTCTTGACCTCTCTCCACCTCAATGTCTTCATCTTTAAAATGGGCATAAAATATTTTTTATTTAAAAACAAGCTGTTGTAGCCAAGACCGGTTTGGCTCAGTGGATAGAGCATCAGACTGCGGACTGAAGGGTCCCAGGTTCGATTCCGGCAAGGGCATGTACCTTGGCTGCGGGCACATCCCCAGTAGGGGGCGTGCAAGAGGCAGCTGATCGATGTCTCTCTCTCATCGATGTTTCTGACTTTCTATCCCTCTCCCTTCTGCTCTGTAAAAAATTAATAAAAATTAAAAAAAAAAAAAAAATAAAAACAAGCTGTTGTGAAAATTACATGAAAAAAATGTATGTAACCCCCTTGCCACATAATAATTGTCAGCTCTGATTATAATTGCTTCTCCTTTGGTGGCCACATTGTCTCAAACTAACACTAACAGATGCCTATTGAGTGTGCATTGTGGGCAAGTCTCTGTGCTGGTAACTCAGAATCATGCTAGAGTTAATGAAGATAAAACATTAAAACAAAGACTTCTTTGGGCATTCATTACTTAGTGAAATTACATGTTTGTAAATTCTTTTTTTTTTTTGAGAAGTGGGACTGCAGAGAGCACAAAAGAGCAACACGGCAGAAGCCTCGTCGGCGAGTGACACTCCTCCACCTGAGCAGCAGCAGCGTGGATGCCTGTGCTCGCTCAGCAAGTTCCCTGTTCTGGGAGAAGCCACCGGCACTTAGCTTTGCAGCTTCCTCTTGCCCAGAAAATCACCAGCCCAGAGTAAGTGGTCAATAAACATTTGCTCAAGATGTTGAGTCAGGAAAAGATGAGGCAGAGAAAATGAAGAGGCCAGGTTCAAAGGTTTTCCTATAGCTTTTGCTGTTCTTTTCTTGTCTATTTCCCTTTAGAATATAAAATGCTCACAGTCCTTTATGGACTCCTTCGCAATATGGATAAGTAGAGAGGCGTCTTACTATCCCTAGTGCATGGAGGTAAGATTATTGAGACAAAATGCAAATGGATTGGAGCCCCAAACTCTTAACAACCACGTAAACAACAAAACATTAATTTGAACAAAATTCCAGGCAGGCCTCCTCCCATATCTTCACAGAGTTTCCCCTGAAATGGCAATTTAGATAAACCAGTGCTTTGTGCAAATAAGGAGATACTCAGAGACTTTCAATAAAAGAATCGTAACCATAAGAAGAGAGAGAAGTATTTCTCTGTGCATAGAAGGGCCAAACGCCCAGGTGGGCTGGCCAAATTCCACTCGGACATGCCCCTTGCAGCTCCATTATATAGAATAGTCTTTGTACAGACCCTATTAAAAACCTGGGACCAAGGACAAGGGCCACAAAATAAAACTGACAGAGGAATAAGATAGAATCCTCTAGCATAGAGCAGTTGTTTTGGATTAAAAGGAATTCTTTTAGCCATGAAGTAAGCTAAAGAAGCCATTATACTTCTCTTCTGCAATGGGTGCACGGTGAATGTGTTGGCTGATGACTCTATGTAGAACTCAAATGAAAATATCCTGTCACCTGCATAACATGCTCAATTGTTTTTGTTCTGAAAACTTCACCCTTTGTTAGATTGATAATCAATGGTCACATAGGCTACAAAAATGTTTAAAGGACTTTTACAGCCTTTTCATGCCTTATGTTTGCACTATAACCTTCTTAACAATTTACTCATTGTAACAATCTCCTTGTATTTTGGGATGAGCCTTTGAGTAGCATTACCTCATAAAGAAGTCACTTCCCTATCTCAGGAATAAAACTACCTTTGGATAGAGTCCAAGAGCCACTGCCACTTTAAAACAAATTGGTCTTTGTGACAAGTCATATATTAAGACTCCTGTGTGCTTTAACGTGAGTCCTAAAGAGCACTCTGTCTCTGAGGCTCACATATCAGAATCCCAAACTAAAACGTTCACTTTTTGCTGTGTCCTGTCTCCAAGCATTAAAAGCCACACTATCTTGGCAGTGGAGGCACATTCTATACTTATAATTCACACAAACAAGGCACATGTGCACATTTCAACACAAAATAAACCTAGATAAATACCCCTTTCTTCCTTGTGCATATCTTTCAGTCAGGAGGCATAATTTTTGTCTCCTTATTCTAGTTTTTTGAGCAAGTTGCATTTTCACTAAACTTTCTCCTTTTTTTCTGGAGTTAGTGGTGTCTCCTTGCCCTGCACAATTAGAGGGCATCGCCCTCTCTGTATGAACCTACAGCTCTTCAGAGCTGGGGACAATTCGTTCTTATTTTGAGACAGGGTATATTAAGAGACAGTAAAGGGTCTCCCAAAAGTGGGCTCTTTTCCAAACATGCTTATCCCTAGCATGTTACAAATCTGCTTATTTTTTACCTAAACAAAACTCTGATAAGGATATTTTTCATGAGGTTTAGGTTTTTTGTTTTTCCTTTTTCTGTCTCACAAAAACCAAGTGTTCTCCAGCAATGAGGCAACGGAAAAAATCAATACTTGCCATGTACCATGTAACCAATAGAATAAGGGGAATGATTTATGTATGGATGGATGCAGCCTGAATCAGCTGGGGCCTCGCACAGAGAGTGAGAAAGAGAGAGAGAGAGAGAGACTGAAAGAGAATAGGGAGAGGTGGGGGGGCGAGTCAAACTGCGGAGATTATTTCTACAGTGTGGCCAGATTTTTTTTCCCTGCAGTAATAATCCCCTTCTCCAGCCCTACAGGACATAGGGAGAGCCTGCAATCTGTGGAATAGATGATGGCTCAGCTCTCCCTCCTTCCCTCAGAGTCATGATGCCGTGCTCATATTAAGGCACACTGAGAAAAAAAATAATGTACGGCCTGCAGCCTTTCAACCTTCCAGTCATCTCCACCCTAAGAAAGGCTACAAATGGGCCGCAAGCACTAGTTGACAGAGAGGCAAATTATCAAGAAGATGAAAGAAGTGTTCCAGCACCGCTTCAGAAGAAGACCTGCGGGAAGGTCTTACAGAGAACTACTCTATACCCCAGGAGTTTCTGCTGGAAATAGAGTTTGAATAACTGAAAATCCAGGCGCTGCAGCATTGCAAGGTATTTCATCCTGAAGGTAACTTTTAGGGGAGCTGAGACTCTTGCTCAAAGCTTAGATATTAACTGTAATTACGTGTTTGTGGTCTGAAGGTGCAAATAGCACCAAGCCCAGCTACCTTCCGGCTGGATGCATGGGACTAGTGTGTATTGTACTCTGTGGTTGTGACTTTAAGCTAAACCTTTGCTTTAGAATTGACATCATGGATATTTTTAAATGACAAAAATTCCTACTCCTGCTTCAAACTCAGGTGAACCATATAAGACTTTGTAAAAGGCAAATTTGACCATTTCTTTGGAATAACTTTGCTTTTTTGAGATGTGTTTAAATAGATCTAAATGTATAAGTTACCCTTCTTTCTACATTGTACTTGAAACTACAGGAAGCTTGACAGCTTTATATTTCCATCAGTCTGTTGAAGAAGACTGAATTATGTGCTTTTATGAGGACACGGGTACTGTGTGATTTTTTACAATGTTTTTGCATCCATTAAGCCAGTTACAGTGTCAGTGTCACAGGCATTCCCCTAAAATATCCAGTGTTCCACATATGATTCCTTACACTGTACATTATGCATAGAAATATATTACAAATATAGAGTGTGGCAAAACAATACCATCACATTCATGAATGCTTAATATGGCACTGGTAGTGTTAAGACCCATAAGCTATTAAAATAACATTTCCTCTCCTTCAGTTGAAAGTGTCCATTTAACTCAACATTATTTGTAAACTTTCCGTACACAATGCTGTTATTTTAAAAGTATGTATGTTAACCTTAAACAAAGTATGTTGAACTCTTCTGATAAAATGCCATATTGTTTTTAAATATGTATGTTAACCCTATTATCTTAAAGTCTCTTAACAAAATCCCATGTTGGTTTTTAAATACATATATTTAAAGTGTACTGGATGGCAATATTTAGCATTTTTCCTCATATATGTTCACTTTTTAATTTTTTCTTTCATTTAACACATAATTATCTTTTTTTCCCCTGACATATTGTATTTAATTCCTTATTTACATTGCACAGTTTGTAAGTTTATTCAGTAGGTAAGTGTGCATTAAGGATTAAGGATTAAATGTAAAGTGTAGATAACTAAAAAAATACAAAGAGCTATTCTCAGCAGTCTGCATTTTTTAAATGATTCTTCAGACTCGAATACATTTTTATAGGTGTTATTGAAGAGGGGTTAAGTTGAAGCACTATTAGTTACAAATGAGTAAATATTCGCATGTCTTCACTTAAATATCTAGTCAAAATTATTTTGGGAAGAATATTTCTATGGAAACTAAATAAATATATATGATACCTTTCCGCTAAAGAAAATTGGAGTAATAAAAACATGCACTCCACAAGTAAACTACATGTGGTAAAATAGCTTTCAAGAGTTGTAATACAGAACGGATTACCCAAACCAGCAGATACTACACATAACCCTTTTGAAAAGGGGAGACCAAGTAGATACCTGCTGCCTGCATTTACAGACAAAATTTTTTACCTTTTGATCTTGATATCATTTTCTCTCTTGCTCTTCTATTGGCCCAAACAGGTCAGACAACAGAAACCCACTACCATCTTCACTTTTGGTCCTGCTGTCTCTGACAAGCTGTCCAACTGAAGGCTAATAAACACAGGAAGCCTGGAGATGGTCCAAATATAGGGAGGATCGTGAAGACCAAGCTCAACCCTCTGCCTGAAGGAACGTTCTTCACACCCCACAAGTAGGTATGGGCTCACCCGAAAACTAAAGCACGAGGAAATGAAGAAGTGTGGTCACAAGCAAGGTGCTCCTGGACTGTAAGGTAAGCACACGCAGGACCTTTTTGCAGGTTTATTTTTAGAGATGTGTTACTGCCATTAATGAAAAACTGTTAACTGTAGCAGAGAAAAACATTAAAAGCCTGCCAAAGACCACAAATAGTGTTTAATGAGTCCAGCTGCGTCTGGTATATTATTTCAGGTGCGTTTTATGACTATCTGGCACGTGGCAAACAGAGGATCCTGGCCCTAACAATAGGAGAAATGCACAAAATGAGTGGTGAACTAGGTGCAGCAGGAGAGAGATAAATAAGCCCTGGAACTGTATTTCATTGTTAGTTAACAGAGTGCCAACATAATCTCTTTGTTTAAAAAGTTTACATCTGTGAAACATAACTTTCCAAGTTCTAACAAAAGCCAAATAATCCTTTCCCCAATATGAGATAAATTTCCTATAAATATCTGGAATTAAAATGCACAAATGAAGCTCAGATTGGCATCTTCTGCTATGACAGAAAACAAAACAAAACCAAAAAAACGCAAACCTTATTGTGAACAGGGTCTCCAGTGAACACCTGCTATGGTTTATTCTTTTCCATCGGTGGTTACGATTTCACTGATGAAATACCCATTAAAAAGAAAATCAATATCTGAGCTTATCGGCCTGCTTTGTTTTAGTAACTCAAATTATTTTTAAAAACTGATTAACATAAAGAACTCACTAGTTAGGAAATATAAGTGAATATTTCACAATGCTGTATCATTCCTTAAAAAGAAATAAAAGATATAGTTATCATTTACTTAACAACTTATTCATCCACTTAAGAAAAATAAATGAAAGAATTAATAAAAACATGTACATTTTTACCTCCCCAAGTCTAATTTCATTCTTGCAGTAATATAAAATAAAAATGAAAACTAAAATGAATATACATAAAAATATTCTACTGTCAAAAACAAATATTATTACTTCTAAATATGTCTGCTTAACCTAAGAGATAACTTGCAGGCTCTCCTTAAAACACACACACACACACACACACACACACACACACACATACACACACCTGCTTCCTACTCTATTTCTTTTCCCTTCAATTAGTCTCTAGCAGCTAGAGCATTTGGGTGAGTGTAGTTTAATCTGAACATAATTGGATAGCAAGTTTCTATTTTCTAACCTAAACAAACTCACCTTAAAATGCATAGAATTTGGATTCTATTTAACAGAAAAGTTAAATAAGGAAAACAAAATGTGACATTGCATTTGTATTCACTGAGACACTTTTTAATATGATTCCCTGTACTTTCTAGACCTTAACCAAGGCATAGAAGCACAGGCAACAATCTACTGAAAATACTAACAGATTGATTCCCAAGCCTGCACCTAAATGAGGTTTCTAGACCCTTGTCCTGGCTGCTTGTATTTGCATCATTTTAGATTATATGGAGATATAGATTCTTTCATCTCTCAAAAAGCTGTCTAGTTCTAGCCACAACTTACATGGTTTTACTATATGGGCTGCCTTCGAGCAGAATTTTTCTCTCATAAGATATAAATGAGAGCACATCTACCTCCTCCCCAGGGAATAATCCAAGAGAAAGGGGGTTCTTAATAAAACAATTAATTGTGATAAATTTCTGATTTTTGCTCCTTCGTCCAGGGCTATTTCCATGGCAACATCCTCTCATCCTATTGTTGGGTTGTTCTTCATTCACACAGCAGGTTAAGCCCAGGGCAGCCAGGGCAGGCTGATGGTCAGCCTTTATTTTCTCTGGCCCTTCAACAAAGGTTAGTTGAGGTCACCAGAAGCCAAAGGGTAATTACTTTTTCTCCACAGGGTTAAAGGTACACAGATTGCTATTGGGACAACTGTATGGATGACCTTCAGCTCCTAATGTTCAATCTTCTCTTCTTTCATCAGAGTGAATAAGTATGATATAACAGTGGCAATGCAACCCCACTGTAATTTCTATACCGTAATTCAGAACAGAAAGCCAAATGTATTTTTTATTTTAGAAAGCTACTATGTATTAGCATAATATACTCTTGGAATCAATTGGAAAACCTAATGTATAAAAGGTTTTCTGTCCCTGAAATAGGAAAGAAAAAAAAAAAACGATGGCAGAAAATTACAGCCATTTAGTGGTGTCCTTATTCAGTTAATCTGATATTCATAATTTTTCAGGCTTCAATCATTTTCCTGAGAGTGTGTTCTTTAAGACTGAGAAGAAAATAGAAGCTTTCCTGGCTATGTGAGCACCTGGGGCTCTAGGGCTCTATTTTTTTCCCCTTCAAACACAAATTGTGGCCTTGTCCCTCTGAACTGATTAAGAGTTAAGTCAGATTAAAATTAGTTTTCTCCCTTTGCTTCTCTGTTCTCAAAAAAAACAAACAAAAACAATAGTTTAGGGCAGAGGGGATCTTTTGAAATGGAATACTTAAAACATTTTTCCCACTCAATTTGAAGAGCCATATGGAAATTTCAGTGCTTTAATTTAATCTGGAATTTTTAAAAAGCAATTGTTATAGGCTCCAAAAACAGAGCCAGCCACCAGCCCTGTGGATGTATTTGCTATTGTTCTACCTGGACATCATGGCTTTGCTAATGGTTCATCTCAACAGATGCACTGAAGGGAGTATGAGCCCTTTCCTGAGGGCAGGACCAAGATGATCAGAAAGCATGGCTCAGTAGTAGAGCGTCGACATATGAAACAGAGGGTCACTGTTGAATTCCAGATCGGGGCATATTGCCTGAGTTGTGGGCTTGATCCCCAGTGTGGGGCCTGCAGGAGGCAGCTGATCAATGACTTCTCTCTCATCGTTGATATTTCTATCTCTTTCTCCCTACCCTTCCTCTCTGAAATAAATTAAAAAATTTTTTTAATAAAAGGAAGAGCCACATGAGCCATTCTGCAGCTTTAGCCAGAGGGAACCAACCCCCTGAGTCTCATCATCTTTGCCTAAGAGGTTGCCTTGAATAAAGGAGCATAAGGGAAACTGAAGGAGACCCCTCATCCTGATCCTAAGAGATGGAGACATTGTTTCTGCCCATTTTTCAGATTCACCCATATGTGATCTCGGAGCAACTGGACCCTTTGCTTTCCTCCAGTCCTATCTCCCTGGATCACACTGACCTCCCATCTCTCCAGCCCTTCCCTCACACTCCTCCTTTGAAGTCATCCTTCTGCTTGTGAACTCACTGGGGACTCTCCAGATCCACCTCCCAAAGCTACCACTCCAGGTGTCTTCATCACTTGGTCCCTCCATTTGGCTTGAACTTAATGGCTAAGTCCTCCCTGATAGGCTACTGGGACTTAGTCAAGCCATCCGCAGCCTCATGTGCATGAATTCACCCTCCCTGGGCTTAGACCATCCCCTCTAAATGCCAATCCTCTCTTCCTATTTCTGCTGCTTTTAAAAATTATTTTAAAATTTAGTTCCTTCAGGAATCATCCCATATTTTAACCTCTGCTGAATTTAAATAAATTAAATAAATATATTTAATGGAATATATATTCTATATTGTGTATCTATTATATATAACACTAGAGGCCCAGTGCACAAAATTCGTGCATGGCGCGGTGGGGGAGAGGATGTCCCTTAGCCCAACCTGCACCCTCTCCAATCTGGGACTCCTTGAGGGACGTTCGACTGCCTCAGGATCGAACATCCTGCCTGGCAGGATCGGGCCTAAAACAGGCAATCGGACATCCTTCTCACAATCCAGGATTGCTGGCTCCAAACTGCTCACTTGCCTGCCTCCCTGATTGCCCCTAACTGCTTCTGCCTGCCAGCCTGATCACCTGCTAACCACTACCCTGCCAGCCTAATTGATTTTTAACTGCTCCCCTGACAGCCTGTTTGCCCCCAACTTCCCTCCTCTGCTGGCCTGGTCACCCCTAAATGCCCTCTCCTGTAGGCTTGATCGCCCCCAACTGCCCTTACTTTCAGGCCTGGTCCCTCCCAACCACCCTCTCCTGCTGGCCTGATGACCCACAACTGCCCTCCCTTGCAGGACCTGGAACCTCCCAACTACCTTCTCCTGCTGGCCATCTTGTGGTGGCCATCTTGTGTCCACATGGGGGCAGGATCTTTGACCACATGGGGGCAGCCCTCTTGTGTGTTGGAGTGATGGTCAATCTGCATATTTTTCTTTTATTAGATAGGATAGAGGCCTGGTACATGGGTGGGGGCCAGCTGGTTTGCCCTGAAAAGTGTCCCAGATCAGGGTGGGGGTTCCCTTGGGGTGAGGAGCGGCCTGGGCGAGGGGCCTGTGGAGGTTTGCAGGCTGACCATGCCTCCCAGCAACCCAAGTGGAGGCCCTGGGATCTGGGATTAATCTATCTATAATTGAAACTTTGTAGCCTGGAGCAGAGCCAAGCCTTCTGCTCACTCCCGTGGCAGCAGCCATTTCTGTTTGAAACATTGTAGCCTAGAGTGGAGGCCTAGGCTGGCAAAGACAGACTGAAAGCTTGGCTTCCTTAGTTGCCAGGGAAACCCAAAAGCCTCTGTTCTCTCCAGCTCAGTGGCTGCTGCCATTTCTGTATCTTTTATAACTGAAACTTTGTAACATTGGAGGCCTAGGCAGGCAATGGCAGGCTAAAAGCTTGGCTTCCTCTGTTGCCAGGGAAACCCAAGCCTTCCTCCTGTTCTCAGTGGTGGCAGCCATCTTGGTTGGGGTTTATTTGCATAATCTGCTCCTGATTGGCTGGTGGGCGTGACTGTGGGCATGGCTTGTGGGTGTGGCAAAGGTATGGTCAAATTTGCATATTACTCTTTTATTAGATAGGATATGACATACATAAATGTACAATGGAGTGTAGAAAATGCATCTAAATATCTAATGCATTAAATAGCAACTTTAAAAACCCAAAGCCTGAAATTACTCCCATATACAAATTCTGGGGCCTCTTACAACACTATTGTTTCACATAAGACAATTTATTACATAGTGCCAATCAGTATTTCTAAAATATTTTTATTGATTTCAGAAAGGAAGCGAAATAGAGATAGAAACATCAACGATGAGAGAGAATCATTGATTAACTGCTTCCTGCACACCCCACACTGGGGACTGAGCCCAAAACCTGGGTATGTGCCCTGACCAGGAATAGAACTGAGACTTTCTGGTTCATGGATGGATGCTCAACCACTGAATCACACCAGCTGGGCTCATCGGTATTATTTTTTGGGGGGCAAGTCCTATTTTATTCACATTATCTTCTATTGTCCTTTCTAGATCTCTACAGTATTCTCAGGGCTGTCATTCTTTTTTTTTTTTTTTAATTTTTATTTTTATTTTTTATTTTTTATTTTTTTTATTTTTTTTTTTTTTGTTTTTTTTTTCAATTTTTTTTATTGTTCAGTTTATTAATTACATTGTTTCCCCTTTTTTATCCCCCTATATCTTCCCTCCCCCCTGTACCTATCCCACCCTCCGCCCTCACCTACCCCTCCCCAATGTCCTCTCCCATTGTTGCAAGATTTTTGTCCAATCTCTTGCTGCACTTCCCACAACCCTTTTCTCCCCAAGAATTGTCAGTCCATTCCCTCTCTATGTCCATGTTTCTGTTATAGTCACCCGTTTATCTTGTTCATCAGCCTATCAGTTCACTTGATTTTTAGACTCATTTGTTGATAGATGTGTATTTGTTGTTCATAATTTATATTTTTACCTTTTTCTTCTTCCTCTTCTTAAAGAAAATCTTTCAGCATTTCATATAATACTGGTTTGGTGGTGATGAACTCCTTTAGCTTTTTCTTATCTGCGAAGCACTTTATCTGATCCTCGATTCTGAATGATAGCTTTGCTGGATAGAGTAATCTTGGTTGTAGATTCTTGCTCTTCATTATTTTGAATATTTCTTGCCACTCGCGTCTGGCCTGCATCGTTTCTGTTGAGAAATCCGCTGACAATCGGATGGGTGCTCCCCTGTAGGTAACCAACTGTTTTTCTCTTGCTGCTTTTAATATTCTCTCTTTATCTTTTGCTCTTGGCATTTTAATTATGATATGTCTTGGTGTGGTCCTCTTTAGATTCCTATATTTTGGGGTTCTGTGTACTTCTTGGGCTTTTAAGTCAGTTTCTTTCACCAGGTGGGGAAAGTTTTCAGTCACTATTTATTCAAGTAGGTTTTCATTGACTTGCTCTCTCTCTTTTTCTGGCACCCCAATAATTCGGATGTTGGCATGCTTGAGGTTGTCCCAGAGGCCCCTTACGCTATCTTCAATTATCTGAATTCTTTTTGTTTCTTGCTTTTCCAGCTGAGTGGATTTTGGTTCTTTGTATTTCAAATCTTTGACTTGGTTCTTGTGGCCCTCTGGACTGCTTTTAGGACTTTGTGTAATATTTTTTATTTCAGTCTGTGTATGCTTGATTTCTAGTTGGTCCTTTTTTTTATCTGTGAGGGTCTGGTTCGTATCCTCAGAGGTCTTGTACATTTCCCTGAGGGTCTCATTCATTTGCTTGTAAGTATCATTCATCTCCTTGTAATTCTCATTCATTTGCTGGTTGGTTTTGTTTATTTCCTGGTAATTCTCATTAATTTGATCGGCCTTTTGTAGGAGCCTCTTGAAAAGCCTTATAACCGTGGTTTTGAACTCAATGTCTTGTCGTCTTTTCTCCTCCATTTCTTTCACACCTGATTTCTTTCCATGTCTCTGCATGGTGGCTGCTTTATGTGGTAGATATCCTCAAAGGGACAGTGGCTCAGTCTCCCCAGTTACCTGAGGTGGGTACTCTTACTGCAATCCTTTATGGGTTGTATTCAGTGTTTTTGAATTTAAACCCAGGTTTTTGTTGTTAGCCCTAGGAGGGTTTGACCTCCAGGCCAACTGGCTGTGAAGGGAGACTGAGTTCAGATTGGATGGGCGGAGTCTCTGGGCTGCGCGCAGCGGCAGCGGTGGCGGCGGCGGCAGCTGGGTCCTATGCGCTCTCGCGCGCAGGTCTCTGTTGGATGGGGATGGCTGCAGACTCCTCCAAGAAAAAGCCGCTAGTCTCTTCCCCTTGCCAGACAACTCTGCCTTTCCCCAAATGTGCCTGCACACCAAAAGTCCAGCCCAGGGCTGTAAAATAAATGGTTTCCGGAACCAAGTTTCCAGGGGGCAAGTCGCGGGTTTGCGCACCGCGGCCCGCTTCCAGGGTGTGTCCCCCGGACCTCGGACCGCGCCCAGTTCCGGGTAATCTGTGCAGGGGGACCTCTCCTACCCTGGATCTCGGACCTCGCCCGGCTCGGGAAATCTGGGCAGTGGGACGCCTCCGCCCTTCCTCGTGGGCGAAATCCGGCCGGTCCCTGCTCCACCCCAGCCCGCGCGCGCGACCAGAGCGGCTCCTAACCTTTTTCGTCTGAAAGATTGCGCTCCCGCCGCTCCTGAGACTCAGCGTGCCACCTTTGCTCCTATTAGTGGAGTTTACATTCAGCCAGCTTTCTGGCGATTCTGGGTGCTTGTCTGTTCTGCTGTTATGTTGTAGTTCTTAAATCGTTGCGCGGGGCAGAACAATAGGTGTTTGCTTATGCCGCCATCTTGGTGTTCCTCAGGGCTGTCATTCTTGACAGAGAAACATTTTGGCATTATATCACAAAATCCCAAAATAATCTCTTTGCTGTTCTCAATGACCATGAACTAAAATGTGCTAACTGATAATTAAGGAAATAACAAAAGTAAAACAAAATACAACCACCTCCAGTGATATTTTGTTTAAGAAGGCATTTCTGAAGGCTTCAAGACCCAGAGAGCACAAAATTTGGAAAAGGAGATAAGAAACCTAAGGAGGCATGTATCAGAGTCTGGCATGTGACCTGGCTGTATATACCCAGCTGAGGGAAAGATCTATCACTGTCCACAGCTGGTGCACAGCAATGCCAGAGTAGGCTTCTCTCTTTGCCATTCTGTAGAGAAAGAGTTACTAAAAGGTTCAACATAAAGGAATTTTCACAATCACAATAGATTCTTCTTCATACACCAGAAATAGATGTGACTTGTCATCTCTTCTAGTTGGTGTCTTTACATACGAGGTGTAAGGGTGTGTGGAACCCACAGCAGAAACTTCCCCAGCAGTTGTTGAGTAGGTACAGAGTGGCGGGAAAGTGCCATGGTCCAGAGCACCAGGCCTCAGTGCCAAATGAATGGTCAGTGCTCAGGGTTCCAGCATTGACTGCCTGGCATCTCAGGGTGACTTGGTATCCAAAGCTCTTCCAGGCCTGACATAACTGGGATCTGGGAAGACTATGTCACAGTGCTGCTTGAATTTTAGCACACTTAAGAAACAGATTTCCAGATCTCACTTCCTGAGAAGCTGATTCAGTAGGCCCCATGTCTGCATCAGGTGATGATGCCACTTCCCAGCTATGGACCCCACGTGGAGTAGCATGCACTGTGGTTGGTTTCGATTGTCTGGGTTTCATGCATTGCACCTCCAAAATGGGCCACCATTACATTGGTAAAAGGGTTTCTGGCCTGTTCAGAAATGCTGTGATTTCTAGACACTGCTCTTTTACTTTTCTGCCTCGCTGTTCTAGCTTTCACTTCACTTTGATATAGCCCTTTCATTTAAATAGATTATATGGGCCCTTAAGAATAGCGCTTTTCATATTTTTATTCAACCACAAGGCAACTCCTGTTTCCTGTTGAGACAGGGAAATATTCTTGGTCTTCACCAATCTTCTGTATCCCGAGAACCCCTTTCCACCAATTCCAAATCCTCTCTATCAACTCTTAGGTGATTCTTTCTCTTCTTAATGGGGAATCTCTAGATGAGCTAAGAGATTGCTAAAACAGACATCATCTCCTTCCTTTCCCGGGAAGTTTGAACTGCAGGCTGGTAACTTGGTGTAGTGGTAAATCAGCGCGTGGGCCCCAGTGCCAGATGGACAGGTTTGGTTCGGGTCCCAACTCTGCCTTTAATTAGCTGTGACCCAGACAAATAATTTAGCTTTTCTTAGCCTGCATTTACTTTTCTACAAAATGGGAATAATGGTACTAATATACTACATGTCATGGGGTTATGATGCTATTTGAATAATATAATGTATATGAAGGGTTTAGGCCCAGTACCTGGGACACAGTAGGACCTGAATAATTGGTAGCTATTATTTGTATAAAACCCACATTATGAACAGATGGTATCAGCTTTGACAGTCCAGCTCAGCAGCTTTCTTGTTAGGTAATTTTAGGCAACCTAATATATCTTTGAGGCCCAGCTCTTCATTTTTAAATGGGGATAATTCATCCACCCTCCAGATTGCTTATGAGGCTTAAATTTTCTAACACTGTTCCAGAAGATAATGACTACTACAAACAGTAGTAGTATTTAACATATTTTCCTTCCTTCCGTTAGGGTCAGAATATAAGTCCTGCCTGTGACATTGAACACCAGGCTCTGAACAGCTCCCTTGACAAGTTTCCTACAGCTTTCGGCTTCCAATTAAAGTAACACCACCACTTAATTCCTGTGTTCAGGGGAGCCTAGCCAAGTCATTTCCATGAGTGGCTCTAGATTTTGGGATTTCACACAGCAGTAAACTTCATATGCGTATTTTTTTTTTTTATCATGGGGCTTAAAATGGAGAACTGACATTTTCCCCAGCAAAAAGGTTTTTATTTTTGTTTTAAATACCGTTTATGAGAACTATAGTTTCATGAAAGAAAAGACATTTGTCATTAAGAAATAAAAACACAAATCAAGAAAAAAAGTCCACCTTACACACAGACACACACACACACACACACACACACACACACACACACACACAGTGTTGTCTTTTTATTTTACCATTTATAGGGAATATGTTACCATGGATTGCCAAGTGATCCACAAACTCCACAAATGTGAGTGGGATCCCCTGACCTACATTATCCTGGAGCTGACCTCACCTGCACTCTAGGGATTTTCCTTACTGTTCCATAGCACAGGTAAGCAGGACAGGGACATGCTTCTTCCAGGTCCTAGACCATCTGCCCTCCAGAGCTTGTAAGGAGCAGAAGGGTTGAAGCCTCTCTTCTGTGTAGTTGTGCAGCGTTCCCACATCCTTTCTGAGTTGACTCCCCTGTCCAACCAGGTGCATGCTGCTTTTTTATTGTTTCCAAACAGTTCCCATGCCTCCCAACAAGTCTCACATCTGCTCATTAAGCATTTTGCAGAGAGAAGCTCACTTATTTGCAGGATGCTGTCCATATTATTATTCCATTTCATGATATATAACTTGAGGTCCTAGGAGGTCAAGAGGCTTTCCGCAGGGACTCAAAAATGAATCCCTCACTATTTCCAAGCTGAGTCCCAGGACAAGGTAAAAACAACAAGAAATGATGTCTAGTAGGCAACAGTGAGGCTACATGAGCAGAACTTTTGTCCAGTGTCACCAGCCAATACTATTTTGTTCCATTCAACTGATGGGTATTTACAGAATCCCTGTTAGATGATGTGCTAGGCCTAGAATACAAGTCTGAACAAAAATAGACTCTACTCTCAAGGCAACAGTCTATAATTTATTTCTTCCAGTGGCCTAGGGAGAACCTTGTGTAATTTTCATTCAATATGCCAAACTCCAAAAATGTGATATAAGTGCCTCAGGTAGACCAGAAAGGCAGCTACAGTGAGTAGACTCAGCATGAAGGGCTCAGGAAATTTCTGTTAATCTATGTGTAAGGACAGCTTTTACATATTTTTTTTTTCTGAAGGGCTCTTTCTTCTCCCTGAAGACACACGATTTCCCCCCTTAAAGATATCTGAAAGATTTTGGCAGAGTTTTAACTTCATGTGAATATTTTCATCAAAAGCAAATCCTACTGACTGAATAAACAGAGGACAGTTGGATAAAGTAGAAAGACACTAACCTGGGGTCATGTAAACAAGTTCTACACTTGGCCCTGCCACCAAGCAAATTAATGCCTTGTGCAAATCAGAGTACTTCTCCAGACCTCAGTTTTCTCATCTGAAAAATGAGTCCATTGAGCAAACTATACTAGTAACAGTTCCTATATACAAACATATAGCACTTACTGTGTGCAGATTCTCAGGGCTCTGCACATATTACCTTACTGAATTCCCACAGCTCTATGAGATGGAGGAGACAAGAGCAGATAGAGCATTTTAGTCCCTACTTTACAAATGAGGAAACTGAGGCACAGAGAGATTTTTTTTTTAAATCGTCTTGCTCAAAGTCATGTAACTAGTAAGTAGCAGAGCTGGGATTTAGACACAATCTATTCCTAACATTTCTTGATCACAATCTATTTCTAACATTTCTTGAGCTTCTTTTCAACAACTGAAAATTAGATGGTACTAAAGTCCATTTTATTGTTTAAATTCTGTTGATCTATTAGTTTAAGATGGTCCCCAAAAGCTCTGATTCTATATTTTAGACCAGTGGAGCAAAAAACTTCTAAAAAACAATTTATAATCTAAGAATCAAAACTTGCAGCTCATACTACATTAGGAATAAAAAATGTTCAAAGTACTTTCACAGATACAATCACTTTGGGGCTTAATTAGGTATTGCTTACTTAGGGAAGGTAAAAGCACATGCACCAGACCTCAGAAGGAAGCCCAGAGAGGCTGGACTTAACGAAGGCACTCAGTAAAACCGAGGGATGAGTCTTATTCTCAACCAAGACTGGAGCCTTCAGGCTGGTGTCCTTGGTCCAGCCAAGCTGAGTCACATATTACCTCCGGGACTTACTCTTGGCTTCAAAGAGACCCACTGAGTTCTGAGTAATGACAGAGAAAGAAGCCCTTCCCTCGAGGCTCTGCTCTGTGTCCCTCCAGTGCTGGGACCCTCACGGGAACACCCAGATATCTGGCTCTGCAATTGGGGTAGGGGGTGGGGAGGGGGCGGATTAGCTCACACAACCCTTCACAATTCAGACACATATGGGGGTCACTGCAAAATGAGCTGCTCTGGCCTTAAACTTCATTCCAGGCCTTTTAAAGAGCTGGCTAACCTCACAGCCTCTGCTAGCTCTGCTCCTCCTTCCTCCAGGTCTACAGGCAGCTTCTGCCTTCACCCAAAGGAAACTGCAGGCTCAAACATCACCTGTGACTTCCTGGTTTAAAAAGCAGCTGTTTGTTCCCTTAACCCCACCTGGTGCTTTCCCAGTACTGAGCTTCTGATCACATCTGCCAATCCCTGAAATATGCCTGCCTCTCCCCCCCCCCCCCCCATCCTGCCTTCAGATCCAGCCCAGGTTTGCAGACTTACCTCACATGTCACCTCTTCCAGGAAGCCTCTCCCTGTCCTTCCAGTTGGACGAGATCTATTTTCCTTTGACCGCCCACAGACCACGCACCTTTCTTATCACACACTCAACTTCTGCTTTTTCTATTGCATTTGGGCTTTTACTTTCTTATCTCCTTCACACTCTGGCTGCTTTTGACTTCTTGGGAATGCCCGAAGCAGTGCCTCGCACTGATAAATATCTGCTTGACCTTAAATTAATCTCCTCTCACTCCAGTGAAGGGTTTACTCTGCAAAAATATATGGCAAAGAAAAGGGATCATTAGACTTTAACGTCTTTCCCAAATTTCACCAATTGATTTTTTTTTTTTATCAATTCCTGACTGACAGAGCTCAGCCCCAGAAGTGAGAACATCCTTTTAGTAACTGCCATGTAGCTTGTCTCCAACGAGGTTTCTGAGTGTGAACATGTCAGTCTAAGACTGTTAATTGGACCTGCAGCTGCTCAAGGTCCACAAGGCACAGCTGCTGTGTTACCCCAGAAATGAAGGCAAAGCAGACAGGATCAGAAAAACGTCCTTGCTCTTTCAGAGACTCAATTTTCACTTAAACTCATTGTCCTTACAGAGGGAGGAGGTGGACCAAGGACAGGATAGCTGATGTGTGTCAGTCTCCTTTTCCTCTCCCACACTTCATAGTCATGATGTATTACAGAAAGGGGACTGTTCTTTGGAATGTCGACATTATCAAAGAGTTTAAGTTTAAATTATTCTGGTGGTGGGGAGGGGAGACAAACACAATCCTTTCTCCAAAAGACAGTAAAACTGGCCAGAATACAAGTGCTCCCAACACTTTCAAGAGTCTCTTTTTACAAATAACCATGTATGCTGTTCTATACATTAGCTCAAAACACCATGACTAGTATTTGACTGGTTTTCAGCTCACAAACAAATGGAACTGGAGAACCGGAACCAGTGCTTTGGGGGTTAGGTTTGAAGGAAAAGAGAGTCTCCCAGGTCTGTCTCCCTGCCCACATCAAGGTGAACCCAGAGCACCTCTGGGACTTAGACACCATCCACGAGAAAGTGGGTGAGTGTCTATTGTTCACTTGACCAGTGCAGGTGCTTGGGAAAAAGTTGATAAAAAAGGCAAAACAGGCCCTCCTTCTTCCTCACAGAGTAGTGTTTCTTCACACTTTTTTTCTTTTTCACTCCTCTAAGAAGTCTTTTTAAATTTTTTTTCCTGATTGCTCTTTCTTGACAATGTCAGGCCACAGATATACTGCATAGCTGTGTACTATGACTCTTGGATGCCACAAGCCATTGTCAGACCTCAGAATATTGTGTCCCTCAAGCACTGATCCCACCCCTACCGCCCAGGGGTGGTGAAAGGGGGTTGACACCTTTCCCTTGAGAAGGTATGTCACAGACCTGCCCTGTGTGTTGAGAAGCAACTGGACACTTCCTGGGGACCACCCCTGGGCTGCCTTTTCCTCTCACGCTCACTCAGACCCAGTATGATCCTCGCAGACACAGAGCTAGAAGTCCAAGGGTCCTGGGCAACTGCTCTATGGAACCCCAAGATGACCGGGCAACTGCTCTGTGGAATGCCATGGCAATGTGAAGGCATCAAGACAGAGAGACTAACAGCTAATCCAGAGAAATGGCATGTTTCAGTAAAACCCTAGGTTCCACAGTAGCAAGTATTGTGCTAACAAACACAAGACATGAATTAATGGGTAAAACTCTGGCAGAAATTTATCCAAAGAATAGCATTACAGGTTTCAGAAACTGGTTATTCCATTGCCCCTTTTACCAGCAAAAGGTTATTAAACTGGGTTTTTTCTTTCATCTAATTCATTTTTCCAATATTACAATTAACTTGAAAAATAACCTCAACTTCTGCAGCTTTCCTTTGCCTGAACACTTTACAGGCACATCATAATGACTGCGGTTATTAGCTCACTTTAGGCCAAAAAGAAGAAGGCTAACAATACATTAACATTTCCATTATCAATCAGAAAATTGCCGGTCAGCTCTTTAAATGATATATTGTTCAGCACATTAAATTCTTGAACTCAGCAAAAAAAAATGTATAAATACTTTTACTCCTGAAATTATGGTTGAAGAGAGACACATGGCAAAGTAAATGGGAAGTGAAGATAATCAATTTAGACTGCTCTAAATGGAAGAAAAATGGATTGCTATTTTTTCCCTTTATCTAATATAGTAATTGAGTGCCCACGATACCCATTTTGATACCCATCTGATATCCATTTTGGTATTAAAGAAATAACAATGAGTAACCAATCAAAAATTTCTCAGCCTTTGGCTTTGTGCTAGTGGTTAAGCATCTGTTCTACACACGCCACCTTGGGGGAGAGCCAGTGGGTATTTACCAACTGATATCACTAAAATGGGTTTACTCCCCCTCACCTGTGCAACAGAGGCCTGATTTTCCTGTTTGAAATTCATGCCAACTCTGTACCAGTCACTGCAGATTCCACAAGTTTATTAACCTCCTAAACATTCCTTACTGCCAGCATTGTGAGATCTCAACAGCGCTTCTAGGCAAACCTCCCTAACGCTACCTTTCTTCACACAATAGAGCAAAGAAATGTTTTTGTTGTTTTTATTTTGGTTGGTATTCCCTTAATAGTGTGTGTAACAGGGGTAAGCAAACTAAGGCGTGTGGGCTAACTCCAGTCATCTGCATTCACTTCCCTATTGTCTATGGCTGTGTTCCCTACAAGAGCAGCACTGAGCAGTTAAAACATAAACTGTTTGACTTGCAAAACCAAATATAATTACTGTCTAGCCCTTTATAGAAAAAGTGTATTTAACTCCGTTTTGTGACATGGATTTTTTTAAAATAAAAATGGGAAGGGGGGGTCAAAACCTTTTTCTTCTATAGTTTAGAATTCAGATTTTAGGATTAATTTTAGAGCAGAATTATATAATTATTTTTCTACTCCTGGGAAGAAATGAAATTTGAAAATATAAACCCAGAAACTTAATAAAAACATTATTAGTAATGATATGAGTTGTATACCAGCCATCTGTTATTTTTATTGAAAAGCAATATTAAGTTTTCTCTTTTAACAATAACCATATAAGCCCATTATAGAACAGACTGACAGTTTCCTAAAGCATAGATGTTCTCTTAAGCAAGGAAGCATGTTTGAGAAATGGACATAAAGACTTTTTTATACCTGCATATAAATTTAACAGGAATATTCCAAATGATTTCTTAAAGAATGTCAAGGCAAAAATATAGTGCAATTAATGTTATATTGTTGTTGAATGTGGTATTATTTAAGGAGAATCAGAGATCTGAAAACATGAATATAATGGTCATTGGTTGCACTCACTGGTACAATAGTACGTTTACATCTAAATTTTTTAAAGCAACATATACATTTAACCTGCTAATCTTTATTAAATACCTACTATTAAATATATTAAGTATATTAAATATCTACTAAGTAGCACTAAGACACAAAGCTATAAGAGACATTCCCCTGCTCTCAGGAACTTAAAATATAGCAGAGATGCTAAAATTTGCAAACATATTCCCTAAATGCTATTTCACATACTTTTTAAAATTTCAACATATTGAACAAAGCTAAAAAAAAAAAAAAGCTTTATGCTTGAGTTAAACAATTATTTGGTTATCATAACTTTAATAGTATAAAAAATGCCAACTGCCTGTGCCCTTAAAAAATTTATCTTTCCTTCCCAGGTGCTATAGTGACTAAAATTCTACTATAGTGCAGAAATTCACTTCCGAGGTACATTTAGGTACTGGCATTTTTAAGTATAAAAATTGTGCAACCAGTTATTACAATAGATTGCTTTTATTTTTTTCTGGTAACCTCACCTAAAATGGAATTGCCTACAGATGATTTAAATGTTGTCATGTTATTTATCAGGTCACTTTCCACTATGAGAAATAGGGCTCCAGCTCTAGCTTTATGAGAGATCATGAAAGAGAAAACATAAACAATGTGAGGGTGGGAGGGGGGAACCCAGTAAAATAAACTTAACTCCTCACAATTTATCAAGACTCGGGGTATGTAAGGAGTTAATGTTCCTAGAAAATCAAGACTCAGAAGCAGAGAGAAAGGTGATCTTCTCAGTTACCCCCACTCTCCTAAAAATCAATCAGAATCAATAGTTGTATCGAAGTGGGATGATGGTGATAAAGGGATAGAGAAAAAAGAGAGATTTCCCATAAATTGTATGTTATTGATGACTGACCACACAGAGGCTAATATCCACAACAGGAATAAGCATTTATAAATTCATGCATTAAAGCTCTGTTCTGCTCTAATGCAAAAATGACCCTTTGCTAACTTAAGATTTTTAAGCCCACAGCATAATGCAAGGTATTGAAATCAAAATATAGTTATAGGGAATTCAAATGCCTTATTCAATAATAGGTATTAAACACTATAATAAAGTAGAAGACTTCAATGAACATATTTTAACTGACATTAAAAATATGACTTGATTAAATGACTGTTAAATGCCTGTCCAGCTATAGCTAATAAGTCTCCTCTAAATCTTAGCAATACAAGTTATTTGCTTTCTACTTATTGTATTTATGCATATTTGGTTAGAACATATAATTATCTTGCTGGGATTGTTTTTCGTTTTATACTTTCTTTGTGATCTTGTATTTAGTCCTATGAAATTTTTTTCACATGTAAAGTGTGATGTAACTATCACCACAATCGAGATACAGAACCACCAAGTGTTCCCTGTTCACCGTTCATAGTCACAACCTGTCCCTAACACCTGACAACCATTGATCTTAACTCCATCTCTATAATGTTGTCATTTTCAAAGTTATATAAATGAAATCAAACAGAAGATATCTTTTCGTAAAGATTCAACTATTTTTTAAAGTACACACATACACACACATATATAATCATATAGATATACTTGGTATAATATTGCCTCAGAATTTATAAAAGTGTTGTAAGTTCAATTTAACTTTATATATAGACATTAGAGACAGCCATGGAGATAAAATTGCTAGTGTGGACTAAAGGGTGAATCATTCACCACCAAACCACAGAGCTCTATGTTTTTTTTTTAATCAGGGCAAAGCATGCAATAGAAGTCCATGCCCTTGACAGGAATTGAACCCCGGGACCCTTTGGTCCTCAGGCTGACGCTCTATCCACGGAGCCAAAAAGGGTGGAGTGCTGTGATTTAAAAATGGCTCATGTGCTGGCTGGGTAGCTCTGATACACCAATGTTGAACATTTCCCTGATACACCAAAGTTGTGGGTTTCACCCTCATCAGGGCACATACAAGAAACAACCAATGAACATATAAATAAGTGGAACAACTTGATGTTTCGTTCTCTCTCTCTTCTCTCTGTTCTCTCCTCTCTCGGTCTAAAATCAATCAATGAATAAAAGTGACTCAGTAGCTTTGAGAAATTCAATTTTATAATGAAGCTCAAAAGCACCTACTATCAGAGTATCCGGAGCAAACCTCCACAGCCTAGAGCGCTGTCTTGGGGAGGTATCATTGGAGAAAGGCAGCTTTGCTTCCCAAGTGCAGTGTCCACCTGCCTTCACTTGGATTTTCTAGCAACAGAGAAGCACTCACGAGTGATTTTGTGAGAGAAGGTGAAGATAAAGAGTTAATGACTTCTAACCTGGCCATAAATTAACCTGATTTTTAACAAATCTGAAGAAAGAGGTGCTCAGCAGGACTAATGAACACACACGTCTAAAAATAGCTCCTCATTTAATTAATGGACCACTACACAGGCAGTCTAATTAAAGCTGCTGGCCAGCCTGAGGACAATCAGTTCCATGTTTTCCACCTTAAAATGTTCACTGAAACACTGAACTCGTTTGAATTTTGTGTGAAAATAGAAGGCAGGCGGCTGAAGAGAAGGATGCCAGAGGGAGAATTAATTTCATTTTAAGCAAGAAAGAGTCAGTAGACGAAAAGTCAAGCTGTGCAGAAGGTTAGGGTGATAAAGGGAGCCAGAGTGGCAAAAAAGCTGATTCCATTTTTAAGCAATTCCCTCAGATGGTCTTTGAAGGGGGAAGGAGCCAGGTGACACAGGAAGTATCCACCTCTGCCTTTGAGAGCAGTCCTACTTGGAGGAAGAATAGGTAGCTTTTCAGAGTGGAAGGATTCTAAATGACAATAGTCAACATTTGTTGAGTGCTTATTTTGTGCCAAGAATTGCATTAACTGTGCTTATGCGTATTACCTAGTGCAATACAACAAACCATTACACAGATGATAAAGCTGAGGCTTTAAAAGTTATGTTCCTTGCTGAAGGTCCACAGTAAGTCAGTGGAGGAGCCAGGAAATAGACATAAGCCAATTGAGACACTGCTGCCTTACTGAATGGGAACAATACCTACTTCCGGATCTCCTGCGACAATTCAAGAGAGCCTGACTCCTACTAGGTGCTCAGTAAAAGTTCCCAAAAAATCTCCTCCACTGGTCTATGTTAAACCCTAAAGAGTTCACTGCAGTGTGCTCCCTACAGATCCCATCTGATTCAAGAGACCATAACCCAGTCAGTAGTCATCTCTGTGTCTGAATTTTAGCTTTGCTTCCTTTAAACCACAGGAATGGTAGAAAGCTTTACAGAGAGTAATAAAGGCGAGTGAAAAAGACACACATGTAAAATTGGTTTTTTAAAGCTTCTTTCTAAAAGTTTTGCTAACATACCAAATCACATCAAAATATCCACTTAGCCACCCTTTCTTGAGGTGAGGAAATGAGATTATCTGAGAAAAATCATTTTTACATCAGCCAAAATTAAAGTCCTCTGTGGTAACCCAGTATAATGACATACCTGAATATCCAAAAATAGAAGCCTAAATAAATGTATGTTGGTGGTGATTAAGATAAGTAATGCTAAGTTCAATTAATATTAAGCTATGTGTCATACTTAATATTCAATGGCACCAGGAGTTTATGAGAGCTAAATATATTTAGTGTTGAAATTTTAAAACTGACTTTATCCCAGTTTTTTCAACAAATGTATTGGGAGGGGGGAAAAAGAAGAGAGGAGAAGGGAAGCCTATATATTATAAGAAACTTTGAGAAACATAGTGCAACACATACCAATGTCAATTAATTATAATTTTTAAAAATTAAGAGTCAAGGAAATGTCAATGTTGTCTGGATATTTAATGATATTAAGGAATTACTGTTAATTTTTAGTTGGGATAATGACATTGTGCTTATGTTTTTTTAAGAAATTTTAATCCTTTAGAGATACATGCTAAAATGTTTATGTATTCAATAATATAACATTCAAGTTTGCTTCAAAATCATCCTGGGACAGAGGAGAAATGTTTGGAAGTGGTTTAGTCATCACAAAATTGGGTATGGGTTGAGAATTGGTAAAGTGAGGTGATGGTAAGAGGGCGTACTTTACACTATTCTATCTCTTTTGTATATGTTTGAAATTTTCCAATAATAAAAAGAAATAAAAAACTTTTTGTCAGTTAGAAGAGACATTTGAGAGCCACGTTTTATGTAACCTATGAGATTTTTTTAAGTGACTTAGAGATTCTCCCTTTGGGCACCCAACCTCCCATGAATCTGAGCTACAGATCTTCCCAGTGGCCTGTTTGTATATCTCCATTTGAAGGATGATCTGAAGGCGGAGAAAGTTACATCCAAAACAGAATTTATTATTTTCCAACCAAACCTACTCCCTCATTTATTATCATAGAATAGCACAATCTATATGCCTAAGAGTTATTGTCAATTTAGCCCTCTCCCTTACCTTCACATCCACTTAGTTGTCATGTCTATCCAAATTTAGATCAGAATGGTACATCAACAATGGAATGGTCTAGACTCGGAGAGTTACAGAACTAAAGGAGGAAGCAAAGGCTCTGTTACTCATCTGGCCACATCTAAATAGCCCAAACCAGTGTAGTCAGCTGCAAGGACACGGAACTACAGGGAAGATCAGTAGTGATGATGAGCCTGGCACTTTGAGTGAAGGTACCCCTAATCTCTCTGAAGGCCCTGATACTGTAAGAGCAGGTGGGGCATAACCCCACTCCTCACCTACCAGAGAGCTCATGATGAAAATGTGTATCACTCAGAAAGTGATGAAAGTGTGATTCATTCAGGGAGAAAGAAAAAACAAAATCCTATCCCATAATAGGACCATCAACCTGCAGTCTAAGAAAATACAAGAATGAAAAATGCTGAGCTATTCTATTGGCAAAAGGAGACATTAACAAAATATACAAACAGCAAGGAGAGTAACAGCCACAACTTAGTTGCTATCTACAAACAGCATCTAAATTTAGGTGACAATGCTACCCATGATTCATCCCCACAAGTCAAACTTAGAGCCAAATGGGCAAAAGAAAAAAAATGCCATTTAACAGGAAAGATGCTTGCAACACATTTAATTTTGCATAAGCAATGTAAATTTCCCAAGGATTTGACCTATAGCATAAAACCAGCCCATATATTGTTCTAATCAATTAGGCTTTCCTGCATCAGCACTTATTCATTACAAACAGCTAAAGCCATTATGTTCTCTAATCTGAAGAAAAAAATTCATACAGACTGGGGTTATCTCCAATTTTTTTATTATAGTTCTGGGTGGGGGGAGACAGGGAATAACCTCTAAAATAGATTTTGAGATCTCTTAGATAGAAAGGACGAGTTGTCATTAAATTGCACTCATTTGAAGAAGAGGGATAGTTAGGTGCTACTTAGTGTTGGTCTTGGGGCTTGCCAACAATTTGAGATTTTAAAATGTAGATTTCAATATATGAAAGATTCATTTAGAATTATCCAAGTCCAAAAAATAAAGCCTTAAATGCCATTCTGATGCTTACATAGATTTACAAAAATTACAAAAGTATATATTTTATAGCTAGAATAAGCTTAGAGATCACCTGTTCCATCCTTTTCAACCTCCCTACAGAAATGCTGCAAACTTCATGGTAGGATCTTAATTAATACTATTAATCAAATATTTATTGAGCAGTTACTATGTACAGGTGATATGCAAAGCTCCTTCTATACTTTATCTCAGTTAGTCCTTACCAAACCCTATAAGATTGTCACAATCTCTAACTCTATTTCATAGATGAAAAGATTGTGGCTGCCTAATAGTGAATATTCCGTTGACTCTTTCTATAAATTCTATAGATATGAGAGTATAATAGTAACGAATACCCCAAAACAAAATATTCAGAAAATTGTTTTAGTCCTAAACCTCAATGAAACAACGATTTCAAATTTTTATCTCTTAAAGCCTCAGAAAATATCTTCATAAAGAACAAAAGGTCATATCCAAGTATTTTCCTATGATATTTCGATTCTATCACTCTGGGGCTTATTCAGTATCTCCTCCAGCATTTAGATCACTTCATTGTTTCATTAAACTCTCTAGAATGAAAAGATACAAATTAGACTAATGTCTTAAGTGTTTTCTGTGTACCAGATATCATGCTAGATATTTTGTTTAGTTTTCACAATATAACTGTGAGGAGGTATCTTTCATATTCTGCAGATATAAACCCACAGGAAAGATATAAGGGGTTGAGCAAATCCAGGTTTTCTAATTCTAAGAGGAGGGTATGAAACTAGGACTCCAGTTAATTGGCTTATAAATGTGGGGGAAGAAGAATATTTTCAACAAAAAGTATATTAAAACAAAGAGTTAAAGGGTGGATAGTTTACAGAAGGTTTTCACAAATTAGTTATTCAATTCCTGGATCTGGATGACAAGACATAGAATGTTGTCATGATCCACAAGCTTCTTTTCAAAATTTCAACATAGATCACAAGAAAAGCGAATTATAGAAGTTGACAGCCCAATACTCTTGCTTTCAGCAACCTGGAGTCATCTTCTCCTCATATTTCTATTCAGGTTGTCATTAGGAGATATTTTAAAAAGGTGCTTCAAATTTAAGCAAAGAAAGGGGCAAATGAGAAATCACACTCATGATTCCATTTATTGCTTTTTAATCTGTGACTGTGCCCAATACTATTATCATGAATTTATAATTCAACCATGAAGTCAATAATGCTAAATGACCTACACTGTTGACATTTCACAACAACTAAATTTAGCATTCTGCTATTCCAACAATAGTAGCAGCAACCACTTGGAAATGTGTAGCATTAATGTATTCACTAGTGTCTTCTCGTTCTGAATCTCCAGAATTGATCTCCCAGTTTCAAAAAGTATCCTTAAACCCCAAATACCAGGTGAACCACACAATGTAGATCAATAGATTTTTCAAGTGCAATAATTGTTTCTCCCTGGGAGATTCCCGTTAGTCCCAGAAGGAAAAATGCTTTGATTGACCTCGAGGAACACAGCAGATGTGCATAAGCTGTGTGTGCTGCTGACCTTATCAGAAGAAAGCCAGGCCTTGAAGATCACAGGGGAACGCCCTGGGCATATGCATGTTGGCCGTGGGAAAGAAAACAGCTGGTCAAATGTGTACTTTAAAAACCAAACAAACCAAAAAACGCAGACCATGAGAGGGGAAAGGAGAAAGAGCAGTGTGTGAATTAACAACACCTCTTTATGTCTGAAAACATTCTCAAGAAATAGTCATAGGAAGGACAAAGAGGAGGTATGTTGTCAGCATCTGGGAATTTTCAACCCACTAATGTGAAGATTTTCTAGATAAAATGTTGGTGATCCGATTGCTTAAGCTCCTGGGGACAGAAAAGTTAACTCTGTTACCTTTGGTTTTTTTTTTTTTGTTTTTGTTTTTTTTAATATTTTATTGATTATTTACAGAGCGGAAGGGAGAGGGATAGAAAGTCAGAAACATTGATGAGAGAGACATTGATCAGCTGCCTCTTGCACGTCCCCTGTCGGGGATGTGCCCGCAGCCAAGGTACATGCCCTTGCCGGAATCCAACCCTGGACCCTTCAGTTCACAGTCCGACGCTCTATCCACTGAGCCACACCAGTCTCGGCTGTTACCTTTGAATTCTATACTTTCTTCTCTGTTTAGGGGCTCTATGACCAAATAAGATGGCAGGGAGAAGGCGGAGAATTACCAAGATTGATTTCTCATAGATAACTATAACCCAAAGAAAAAGGTTAAAATTAAGAGGGTGTTGGGAAAGGGAGGGAAGAAAGGAGGGAGAGAGGGAAGGAGGAAAGGAGGGAGGGACGGAGGGACGGAGGGGAGGACAGAGAGAGAGAGGAAGGGAGAGAGGGAGGAAAAAATGGGAATCTAGTACACAGTCTGGGAAGTCTTGACTTTGGAATGACAAGAGTTTTTAGCTCCATTAAAATCACAACCCAACACCAATGAAGCCAGACATCACTGGGCAGAGGCAATACTTCATCCCCTGCCATGAACTGCAAAAAGAAACTGAGCACATTGCTAGCATAGAAGAATCACAAGTGTCTGCACCCTGACATGTCCAAGCAGCATGGACAAAGCATAGTGACAAGAGTTCATGAAACAAAATTTTACAATCTCGAGTTAAAATTATTCCAATTGCGCATCAAAACCAATGCACCACTGAACAAATCGCACAGATGCATGGACATGAGCATAAGCCCTGGTTCACATGCCAGGAGAGGACTTAAAAGAAGTGCCTTTTAAGGACCCATAGCAGATGTAAACTCGGGAAATTCAAAATACCAATGTCTCTCTTAAAACTCCTCAGAACTTGTTTAGAGGCCTCCATTCATTCAACTGGTATTTAAGGCAGGCCTTCCATGCATCAAGCAATATATTAGATTCCTAGAGACACAGCAACAAAATAAGACCAGGATCCTCCCTCACAGCTGAGCAGAGGGAAAACACCCTGGCATTTACTCACCACACTGCAGTGTAATGGGCACGCTATGGTTAAAGGAAAGGGTTAGTGTGATGGAAATGAAGAGGGGGCAAATGGAAAAGCAAAGGCCGGAAAATGGAACGGGTGATCCTGGAACTCTTAAGGAGGCTGCAAGGAGTTAAAGCCTGTTAAACTTTTATTTTGGAACATCCCTGAGTAAATCATGCATATTTCCCTAGCAAGCACAGATTACACCACTCCCTAATCTCTTACATCGGGTCAGATTAACACTTTTATGTTATCTGACTGGCCTCTGGCACCACATGCATTTGTGCATATGATTCCTGAGCTAGGTCATGACCAAGAGACATGCCACCTACCTCTATAGATCAATTGCAAACGTGTGAGCCTGTTCTTCCTTGTCACTATAACTGCAGGTGTTACTGTAGTGGTTCTCAACCTTTCTAATGCCGCGTCCCTTTAATACAGTGCCTCATGTTGTGGTGACCCCCAACCATAAAATTATTTTCGTTGCTACTTCCTAACTGTAATTTTGCTACTGTTACGAATCGTAATGTAAATATCTGTGTTTTCTGATGGTCTTAGGTGACCCTGATAGTGGTTCTCAACCGTGGGTCGCGCCCACAGGTTGAGAACCACTAGCAGGATTGCCTAAGACCATCAGAAAACACAGATATTTACATTACTATTCATAACAGTAGCAAAATTACAGTTATGAAGTAGCAATGAAAATGATTTTATGGTTGGGGGTCACCACAACATGAGGCACTGTATTAAAGGGTCACGGCATTAGAAAGGTTAAGGACCACTGTGCTACTGGAAGTTGTGACCCAGGTCTCAGGATGCTCCACCTTCTGCAAAGCCCGGGAAAGTTGCTCACAAAGAAGACTTGCCTGTCCCAAAATGCCCACAGCACCTCCTTTAGACACTCTTGGCCAGATTGTGTCATGCTACACCATTTGCACTTTAAACTTAATATTTACTGTCTGATTTATAATTCTAGCTCAACATGAATTATTAACCTTTCGATATTGCTAACAAGAGGACACATACACAAAGAAAATAATTCCACAGAGCTTTGTGTGTAATTGATGCTGAGAAAGAGAGAACGCATTTTACTACCTTTGCAATGAGGGCAATGTTTTCTTCCCTGAAAGAATAGCAGTAACTGGTTTCATAATAAAGAGAGTCTTTGAAAACAAGATGTTCTCTTCCCACCATGATTTCATACCAGCACCTTATTAGAGAAACCAGAGGTAGAGCTATCCAAAACCGCCTTTAAGGGGGTAAGCTTTTGCATGTGAAACGTCTGGCATCACCCTCCTGTGGATGGTAGTAAATGCTGTATTGGGGAAAAGGGGCTACTTCTTGCACACATCGGGAACCAGAATGATGTAATGGAAGTGTTTCTGGTTGAACACCCAGGGCAGAGACCACAATGGGGATGGTTCAGAGCTCCTCACAATGACACTCATTATTTCTCTGGTCTCTCTCCTGGTGTGAAACCCAAGAAAATAAATTATAATTGTAATACTCTTGAAAGGTTCAAAGAATGTGTAGAAAAGGACAAATGATGGTTTTTTCCCTGGGATTGAAAGGCCTATTAACTGTACATGACGCTACAGAAAGTAATAGGGGAAAGTCTGCTCTCCCAAGGAGGGTCCTGGGAAATGACTGGCCAGGAGTACAGCCTTAGTTGACATGCATGAAGATAGACAATAATCCTGTGGTCAAACCATTATTTCAGGTTTTCAGCAGTCAAATAATTGGGAAAATGAGACAGAGATGAGTCTTCACATATCTATAACCATGAAAGAGCTGCAAAGGGGCATTCTGAAGTTGCAAGGGTAGAAGATTCCTATTGAAAGCATCCCCTCACCCGCTTACTGCCAATCTTTTTGGAAACTGAGCCCACTCTTGATGTCCCCACTCTGTTATTCCACTGGCTTCTGTTGCTGGGGGGATTCTCATACCACATTCAGTAGGGAATCATCCCCAGCCAACCACCTCTTTCATGCTCACTGTCCCTGTTCTCACTATTTATGCAGTATTTATTGCTATACCACTAGATGCAATCATTATTCTAGACCCAGATAAAAACAGCAGTGAACAAGAGAGGCAAGGCCCAGCCTTCATGGAACATAGGGTAGAATGGGGTGGAGATGAGATAAATAGGTAGTAACTGAACAAAACAAAAAATGAAGAGTTTATCAATTAGCAAACAATGCCACATAAAACATCAAATAGGGCAGTAGGCTAGACAGTGACAAGGGAGAAGGATATGAAAGACAAAAGAGCTTTTTAGTACTAGGCCAGACCACCAGTGTTCATATCCTGGTTGTGGCACTAACTAGTTGTGTGACCTAGGAGAATTGGGTCACTTCCTTGTGCCCCAATTTCCTTGTCTATTAAATTAATAATAATACATGCCTCTCAGAGTGGTTCTGAGGGCTAAATGAACTAGTAAGTGCTTTCTATAAGTGAATAGAACAGTGCCTGGCATTAACTGCTGGTCCACCACTTCTATTACTATTCTCATGATTACTTACACTAGAGGTCCAATGCAAGAAACTTGTGTAGCCCTTACCGGTTTGGCTCAGTGGATAGAGCATCAGCCTGCAGACTCAAGGATCCCAGGTTTGATTCCAGTCAAGGGCATGTACCTTGGGTGCAGGCACATCCCCAATAGGGGGTGTGCAGGAGGCAGCTGATTGACGTTTCTCTCTCATCAATGTTTCTAACTCTCTATCCCCTCCCTTCCTCTCTCCAAAAAAACCCCCAGTAAAATATATTAATAAAAAAAAAAAAAGAAAGAAAGAAATTCGTGTAAGGGGCTTGGCCCTCAAAGGCCCTCACAGCTCTAGCTGGCCCTCGCAGAGCCAGCTTCATCTAGAAGGTCATCCAGAAGGTTATTCAACTATCTGGTCTAATTAGCATATTATACTTTTATTATTATAGACTAGAGGCCCGATGCATGAAGATTCATGCAAGAATGGGTCTTCCTTCCCCTGGCTGCCAGCACCACCTTCGCTCAGGCTGGAGCTACCTTTCTGCCTTCCCACATTGCCCAGAGGCATGGAGCTGCTGGACTGGTGTGGAATGGCCTTGACTGCTCAACAAATGTGTATGCAAATTAAGCTGCCATCTTTGTTGGGTTAATTTGAATACTCACTCCTGATTGGCTGGTGGGCATCATGGCAGTATGGTCAATTAGTGTATTACTCTTTCATTAGTGTAGATTGGGTGGTAAAGAGAGACCTGTCTAAGGAGGTGGCATTTGAGCTGGAATCTAAATGGAAAGCAGCAGAGAAAAGATATGGGGGCAATTATTCCAGGCTGAAGAAAAACCAAGATGGGGAAGAGCTTGAGAGGTTCCCAGGAACAGAAGAAAGAGCAGTATGACAGGATTCTAGATGATGGGCAGAGTGGTGAGAAATGAAGTCAAAGTGACGAGCAAAGCCAAATCAAGTGAGGGCTTATAACAATATAGAATGCCTTTCTGTTATGTAAGCAACTGAAAAGTTTGCCCATCCACATGGACATTAGCAGGCTATTGTCCTCACAAAGGCAACCCAAGAAATATAATCACCAGCATTTGTGTACAGTTTTGCTTCTTACTGGTGATCATAAAACACAAGATAGGTGGTCAAGGGACTTTGGTGTGATCCTTACAGGTTAAGTGACAGAAGGCAAATGAGTTAATTTTTCTACATTTATTTCTCAATCTGCAAAATGAAATGGATTGAATTAGAGGTCTTTTCCAATCTGTGATTTTATATCCCCATTCTTGCATCTCTGCTGTATAATGAAAACAGATCTAGGTCAGTAGAACTACATCATACTTTACATAAAGCTATATCCTTTATTTACTTTTCCTATTAATGGGTCTGTTAATTAGAAAATAGTAATCTTCTCAAGTTATATGTAAAAGCAAATACCACCTCCAAAATCTGCCTGCTCTAAGACTCTGATTTTGTAAGAAAATCTTACCTTCTGGTAAATACAAGATCTGACTGGAAGATTTTTCACTCCTTCCTATGTGCAATTAACAGCAAACACCTCGTCATAAACATTTTTGAAAGGTCAGAGATGGCAACAATTTGCTAGAGATAAATAGTCAAATAAAACACTGCCCTGGTAATTCCTGGGCTTCAAAAACCAGCATAAATCTGATCAATAATGAGACACACAAAAGGGATTGTGGGATAAAGGGCGGGTCCAATTTGAGATATTAAAAACTTGCCTAAGTCATTTTCCCCAAAATACATCTTGTGCTGCAGCAGATACTGAAGCCATTAATGATAAATTCATATTTACAATGTTAGAAAAATAAGATTCTGATTATGAAACAAAAGATTGTTTTAGGTTGAAGAAGTAAATAATAGTAAGAATAAGGACTTTTGCAAAAGCCAAGGTAAGAACATTTTACCTCTGTAATAAATCAGCCATTGAGCTCAAATTCTAAATGTTACTTTCAATTGTATTTGTTAACTTTTACCCATATCACAGCACAAACCGCAAGAGTTCGAAGCATGCTAATTTATTATAAAATGTATATGTATATATTTTAAGTGTGCCTAAGTAATAGCATGTTTTATTAATATGTTTCTATCTATTGCTGTTGTCTTAAGAGTAAATTTAATTTTTTATACATTGAAGAGATAAGTTTCCTTTAAAAATTTTTCATAGTAAATTTTATTTTTTTTAATCAAGGCTTTCATTTCCAGTTCTTAGGGAAGATTTTTATATTCCTGGAAAAAAGTATTTTATCACTTAAACCGCATTACACATTGATTATCTATTGCCTGCTTATATTAAGAAGCCTCTATTGTCACTTAATGTTTACTAAACAATCAATAAAATCTAACTGAAACCAGAAGAAACTCAAACAAATAAGTGGGCTAAGACTCAAAGAAAATTGAGACCATATCCACTTTAGAAGGGCAGCCTTTGTGAGAACTCATTTCTGCCTAAAAGAGCTAATTTATCTTTTTTAATGCCATCAAATTTAATAATAGATGACATGTCTTATAGCTTCAGTGATGCAGCAACTTGTCGATAACACAGAGAATTTAGAAACCAATTCATCAATTCATGATTTTTTAATTGGACCGTGGGTGGTTAATGTTAAGTCATTAGACTCTCCCATAATAAAAACCTAGAAAGAGAGAATTAATACAGAATTGGGTTGCTGTCCCCTACCTCTTCAATGAAAACCCAGAGTTCCTGTTCTGCCTCAGTAACAGGTGGCACTTTTCACTTTGAGCCCTTTGGGGGCAGGTTGGGGGTAAGTTGTATGGAGTGGGAAAAAGTGAAGTAGGGGAAAAAAAAGAAGGGCCTATCTATAAGTATATATAATTATATGTTACTTTACTTATAATAAATTTACATTTGTATTTATTTTATACATTTTACATATTTATTTACATGTAAATTTATATTTTGTGATATGTATACACACTTAAATACTCCTTTTCCAGTCACCCACAAGATGCCCAATATATTCTGGGCAAAACAAAAGAAATACAACTTTCCCTGACTTCTTTATTCAAAGGGGAGGTAGAATGGTTCAGAGATTTCCCCATGTCTCATTTTGGCACTATTGATTGGTAAAGGGAATTAGAGGCTCAAGAACATTAAGAGACCTGTCCAAGGTCACACAGCCAGTTAGAGACAGAGTCAGCCATCCTCCAGACTCCCACACCCAGCAATCAGTCCGCTCCACCAAGCTTCTCTCATCTCCTCTGGCCAAGAACCTATCTTCTGACACTTGCAATGGAGAAATTAATGGATCTGCAAGTTAAGGTTTCATTTTAAACAAATTGGTTCATTATTATTTAATTGAGGAGGCTTCAGAGCAATAAAAACCTTGCTTACCAAAACTAGATAAGCACTTCATGAAACATTGAGCTGAAGAAATGCAAAAACTGTCACAAGTCAATATGTACTGCCTTTCTGTTTGATAAATGCCACCCAATAGCTTCAGAAGTATCAGAAACTAATGGCATCCCAGCACTCTGTAGGCATACATTAATGGGATCAGGAGCATAAAATATAAACAATAATGTATATATTGATTATTCCGGACACTTGAAGCCCAACAAATATTTGAAAGGTCAGTCACTCTGCTTGCATAAAATAACAGTTAAGCCATTTGCTCGAAGCTGGAAAGTTGGCTCTCCATGTAAATTTAGCTCGTGACCTATAAACTTAATCATGCCATACCTCTGTTAGCTCTCTTAAGTTGTCTGACATGAAAAATATACTGTAAATGCTTAACCCCATAAAGTCTATACAAATAAACAACAATATATTACACCTTATCAGAAAGGATATTATCTCCATGAAATCTGGTCTATCGGCTGAATAAACATCATGAAACAGCATTTTACTCTGACAAAACATATTAAAAGGTTTCTGTAAGTCAATTTACGACATAGGCTTACAAATGAAAATGTATGCTCTGAGGATGTTTCAAAAGTATACGAGTTTAGGAAATACAATGTCATCGTTATTTTTACTTTTACCTAAAAACTAACATCTGGTTTGACCAGGTCACACGAGTTTAGGCCATTTTTTCTGTAATGAAAGCTTTACTCAGAGCTCCTCTGAAACAGCTTAAAGGAGGCTGTGTGGGTTCGGTGGGGAGAGAGCCTTTTCCTGGCGCTTTCACACCCAAAGGCTCCTCCGCTCCGTCAGAGACGGGCTTCCGCCCGGCATGCTCGCCGGTGCCCCTCCGCCCGGACAAACTGAACAGCGGGAGACAGTTCACAACCCCACACCCCCAGTCCCTTTCCGGAAATGATAGGTCCCTCTGTGGAGTCCGTATTCCCTTGCCAGCTTTGAAAAGGGGCAAGAGGGACTTAAGAGGTTGAAAGAAAGACTTGCAGTGTATGTCCCCTTTATGAGAACAGGCAAGGGTTGGACGTATTCCACCTCTCCTTTACAAGGGCTCCAATTATCCTCAGCTCGGAGAGTTCCCCGTTTGCTGCTAATGATCGTTGTCAGAGTGAGTACCAAGCCTTCAGAGAGGTCTCCCCCTCAATAGGGGCGTGAGGGGAACTGAAGCAGGACAATGCCATCTGCAAGAGGCCTTGCTCTATCAATAGAAGAGTGAATATATACCTGCCTTTAGCTGACAGCTTTAACTCTAAGTATATGCAACTGTGCCCTTTAAGTAAGGTGACCAGATTTCTTCTTTCTGAATTTTACATTTTATGAATCTTTTACACTGATTCATCCCAAATTCTACAACAGCTAAAACCAGCCTTACTCATGATTCACACAAGTTTTAAAAACACTTTAAAAATTCATACTACATTCATTAGCAATGGATAAGCATTGAAAAATTATATGTTTGAAATTTACATTAAAATGTCATAACCCTAATAACACAGCAGAACTAAAAACTCCAACAGAAAGTAATGGTGACTTATTTGGGAGCCAAATGACTTGTTTTAAAATTGAAGACATCATTTCAGAGTTTACTAATAAAATATTATCTATAAAAGAGATTATTCTATTTTAAAATATACATAAAACCTTAAATGAATCAAAGAAATTAATAAATATCAATTTAACCAAAATTCAATTATCATACTGGTTAAAAATGGGAGAGCAGTTCAAAGACAGAACTTTTGTTGCCTCTTAAAGCAGATTCATTGTGAATAAAGTTTCTAAATATACATTGTATTCCATTAAAGTAAATAAGCTTACACTATGTTTTTCTGACTTTGTAGATTTTAAAAGTCTCAAAAATCCTGAGTATTTCTAACATATTTTATCATAATCAAAACTCAATTAGGTCATTCATATTAATATTTTGAGAAAAGGAAATCTGGGATTTTCATTTTTGATAAATGTTATATTCTGAAATTCAGGCCATAACATCCCTTTGTTCTAAAGCCATTAGAATGGTAAAGAAAGGCAGCTTTTAATGGCTAACACTATTTTTAGAGTATTAAAATGCATCTTTTACTGAGCAAACTTTTAATCACAAAGATCTGACTAAGCTTACTGTAAAAAGTAGTTATCTGTATTTCAAAAACTATTTTCTGCACTTTAATTTTTAAACCAAGACTTTGATGATCAATGAAGAAAAACTTTTAATTTGAGATACACACAAAAATATCCTACTTCCCTCATTGCTTATAATACATTAAAAAAACTGTTCACACATCCAAAAATGCAGGCTTATAATGACATGTAAGAACAGAGCCCTTTGGACTATCAAATTGAAGTAACTGCAGAATTCTACCAAAGACATCTGCAGAACAAAAATAAATAATAAAAGTACATTTATTACATTCTCCCTTTAAATGTTTCCTCAAAAGCTCTGCTAATTTTTCAAAACTCAGGTCTAATGGACAGACTTTTTTTTTTCTCTACTCCCAACCAAGGGATATTTTTCTCATGGACAACATATCACAGGACCCAATGACTGTGTACCTCCAATTATTGATCATGACGTTTCAGTTTTAGAAAAATGAAACGAGGCTATCAATAACACCTAAGTTTGAAAGGACCATTGTCTGCCACAGTACCTAAATGCAAAGGATTTCCTTCTGACATGAGGTTTGTGGTGATGAGAAATGGAAATGAGAATCCCTACTGGGCCTGAGAACATCATCACATTTGTGAGGCCAACTGCCACATTCCTGCTTTTCTTGTTCCCTGACAAGGTTTGTCCCAGTCCTTTCTCCCCGGAAGCCTTTGACAGCAATTGCAACAACAGAAGCCAGCAGGACCGTGTAAGAACAGGTGCTGGAGCCTCCCGGGGCAGCCTGCCTGCAGAGAAAGGGCCTCCTCAGCACAGCCCTGGGACACCCCACTGCGGAGGTGCCCTCTTGCCCCCAGCCAATGCAGGATCATGCTTCTTTTTACACAACAGATGTTTGGAAAGATTGGTGTCAATGCATTATGGCTTCTAAGTTGCTGCTGGTAAATTTTCTTGGTCATCTTTTAAGGGGACATTGGTGAAACTCCAACACTATAAAGTAAGGATGGAAACCGTCATTCATGGGTTTGTATTGAGATAAAGCAAATGATAATAACGAAGACCTAGGACCTTTCTCTAGTACTCCATTATTCCAGGTTGCTTCTTCCCACTTCCTTCCACATCACAGCAAAGGGGACTTTTCTAGGTTTGGGGGTCTCCAACTTTGGACAGGAATCATATTGATAGCACTTCCTCAACACAGTAGATCCCATGTTAGGAATATTCACACACTCCAGCATAGTAGACCCCACTTGAGAAGTATCTGGCCAACTGCTATAAATCTTTACTCTTTTCCTTTATTAAAATTGCTTTGTGGTCAGCATGCTCTGTACCATGGAAACAGTCGCTTGTGCAAATGAACAACCACTCAGATGGCTGCTACGGCTGCTTCTCAAAGTGTGGTCCATGGACCACCAGCAGCAGCGGCAGGTGTCATCTGGGAGCTTGTTCAAAATGTAAAATCCCAGACCTACTGAACAGAATTTAAGAAGATGCCAGGTGATTCATATGCAGATTCCAGTCTGAGAAGCACTACACCACAGTTTCTTACAATAGCTCCATAACCAGGATTTAGCGAGCAAGATGCTGCCCCACACCAATGCTGCTCTACTCCAAGAGCACTCAGGTGCGTTATTTAAGCCTCAAACCCTCCACAGCAAGAATCAATGAATCAATGTTACAGTTGAAAAGACCAAAGTTAAGCAGTAGATGGTTGTTGGTAGTAGGACTCAACTCAGAACTTCCAAATCCTACACTCTGCCCTTTCTGCTGCCTCAGCTAGTCCCTAAGGAATGGCTGCTTCTTTCTCGTCTAAACTTTGAGCAACCCTCCCAACCCCCCACTCTCTCCCCCTCCTCATTGGAATCTTGTTATTGTAGACTTCAAGTCCTGTTTCTGAATTACTCACCCCCATTACCTTGAACACACCAATTAAAAAAAAAAAGTAGGTTGAAAGACAAAAGATATTTATAAAATAAGGTGAATAAACTAAATATGTAACAATACTACAAAAACATTAAAGTTCTAATCTAATCTAATCTGTAATCTAGTTTCTGAAAATGTATCCTAAGAAAATATTCCCAAGGAATAAAATATTGTATGCACAAAAATGATCATTAAAGTATTATCTATAACTAGAGGCCCAGTGCATGAAATGCATGCACTAATAGGATCCCTAGCGGCTGCTGGCTGCTGGCCACCGGCCCGGGACCTCCCTAGCTTCCCCTGCTGGCCTCACCCCCTGGTCAAACTCCCAGATGAACTCCTGGTCGAGGGGACAATTTGTATGCTGTGCTTTTATTATGTAGGATAGTGAAAAACTAAAAGTGGCAAAATACTCTATGCTTAAGATGTGAACAATCCTATATAATAAAAGGCTAATATGCAAATCAACTGAACAGCAGAATGACTGGTCACTATGATATGCACTGACCATCAGGGGGCAGACGCTCAATGCAGAAGCTGTCCCCTGGTGGTCAGTGCACTCCCCTGGGGGTTTGGGGGTCGCTGCTCAGCCAGAAGATGGGCTCATGGCTGACAAGTACAATGGCAGTGACAGAAGCAGGCCTAAGTTGTCAGTCAGACATCCTCCAAGGCTCCCGGACTGTGAGAGGGCACCCCCCTCCCGAGTGCACAAATTTCATGCACCAGGCCTCTAGTTAAATTATAAAACATTTAGTCATTTAAAATGATATTCACCAAGAGTTGGCAGCAACTTAAAAAATTCTGGAATAATGTTATGAGGAAAAGCAGGTTATAAAAGTATGGTACATTATGGTTCCAACTATGTAAAGATAGTAGGACTCTTTTAATGGAAAACATTTACAAAACCTAATCATGATCTGTCAAGATAAATAGGATATAGGTGATTGTTTTCCAAACTTTTAGTAGTTAAACTGTTTTTAGTATGTATTTTTAAAAAGCAAATTAAGAAAAAATTAAAACAAATGTAATAGCCATGAGACCTACTATAGTAACTATAAATTATCATTAAATCTGACTTTGAGTTCAATAGATAATAATAACAAAAACGAACTGATTCATCAGCATTGCTCATTAAATCCTCTGAGGTCAGTAATATTATGATCCTCATTTTTCAGAAAAGAAAGCCAGAACACATAGCACTAGCCTCCTCTAACCTCATCTTCTTCTTTTGTGAAATAGTGGTAATAATAATAATAATAATAATAATGATAATAATATCTACCTTGTAATTTTCTTATGAAAATAAAAATATTGGCTTGTTAACCTGTATGGTTCTATGTAAAGATCACAAAGGGAGATAGAAACTAAAGTGAGGGGATGGGATTGGATACTCTCCACTTTTCTGTCAACAAGGGAACAGAAACAACTCCCTGATCATGGTGGTCCTTATACCCTGTCACCACACAAGGCTGCCTGCCTTATAGATCTGTCCCCAACTCACATTCCACGCTGCCCACACATCACCTTTCTTTCGGGTCCTCACAATAGCTTATGAGCCCTTTGCCTTTGCCCATGGTGTTCCCTCTGTTTAGGTATCTCTCCCCTCTCTGCCCCACTCCAGTGTACCTCAGCTCAGTCATAAGTTTGCCAGCGCACCTAGTAGGCCTATCTGATGGAAAAGCTCACATTTCTACTTACAGCAGTAGCAATTTTATAATATTTCTGTAATATCATAATATTGTATAATATTTCTGCAATTTTATAATATTTCTAATGTCTCTGTATGTCCTATCATCATCACTCCCACCTGCTAAAATGTGGCTTCCATGAATACAAAGGCTTTTTCCCCCCAATTGTTATCACATGACAGGGCTTTGAAAAATCTTTTTTTTTTTTCACTTCTCTGTATTGTTGAAAGTATTAAGATGTCCCCTCTTATTTCCCTCACTGACCTTCTCCATCCTGCACCTACCTCTCAAAGCCCTTCACCACACTATTGTCTGTGGCCATGACCATATATGCATATAAGTTCCCCAGTTAATCTCTCCCCACCCCACCCCTGAGATTCAACAGTATGTTCCATGTGTCTATATCTCTGGATCTATTTTGTTCATCCATTTATTTTGTTCATTAGATTCCACACAAGAGTGAGGTCATATGATCCTTGTCTTTCCCTGACTGGTTTATTTCACCTTGGGTAATACTCTCCAGGTCCCTCCATGCTGTCTCAAATGGTAAGAGATCCTTCTTTTTTATAATTGCATAGTATTCCATGCTGTAGATGTACCATAGTTTGTTTGTTTGTTTTTTTATCCATTTATCTATAGATGGGCACTGGGGCTGTTTCCAGATCTTAGCTATTATAAATTGCACTGCTATGAATATAGGGATGGAATGACCGAATGAAGGTTATCATGTGCCTCCTCCCCCAGATTACTGCAGACCCATGTGACTAACAGATGCTCAATGAATCCAGTAGACTTAAATTAACTACAAATATAATAGTGATATGACATTTAGATTTTTCTACTGTACCAAAAAAGAAAAAAAGAAAAGATATTATGCCAGATCAATTAAGAAAGTAAGAAAGTCAATGCAAAAGAGTATGTTGTAAATTCTAAATTAAAGTGTAAACATAAGGACTTGCCTCCACTCTTTTTAGTAACAGCTGCAATATAAATATACTAGTGGCCCGGTGCATGAAAATTCATGCAAGGGGAGCAGGGCAGGAGTGGTGTCCCTCAGCCTGGCCTGCACCCTCTCCAATCTGGGGCCCCTCGGGGAATGTCCTGACTGCTGGTTTAGGTCCAATCCCTCTCACAATCTGTGACCGCTAGCTTCTAACCGCTTGCCTGCCTGCCTGCCTGATTGCCCCTAATCACTCTAGCTGCTGGCCTGATTGCCCTAACTGCCCCCCCTGCCATCCTGCTTGTCCCCAACTGGTTCGCCCTGCTGGCCTGATTACCCACCCACCCCCAACTGTCCTCCCTTCCTTGCCTGATTGCCTCTAAACACCTCTGACTTGGCCCCACCACCATGGCATTGTCCGGAAGGATATCCAGGAAGATCTCCCGAAAGGTCTCCCTCTAATTAGCATATTACCCTTTTATTAGCATAGATACATAAACTACAAAATACAGGGTATTTTTGTTATAGGCAGACTATAGAGCAAATTAATCAGTTAAATTTTCTAAATTACAGTCAAATCCTATTAAAATATGGCTTTATAAAACAAACCAACCAAGGTTTAGATAAACAAGAATAGACTTGTCTGGGCCTTGGTTTCTTCATCTCTAATGAAGGGATCCACGAAACAGTCCTTGCCATCCCTCAAACTCTGAGATTATGACAACTAACACTATACCAGTGAAAAATCAAGAAAGTCTATATATGCGTTTTGCAAAGCAAGTATACTCTGTGCACACTGACTGGCCTCAAGTTCATCTGAAGAAGCCCAAGTTCATCTCCCGGGTCTACACCCTTTTCCCTCTAGAGGTGCCTCCCTTCCTGCTCACCACAGCTTCTCTTTGCTCTCAAAATAACTGGCAGCAAAATTAACGTTAGTCCCTATGCTCCTTTCCTTTGGGGCATTTGCCTTTGAATCTTCTCTCTCAGTGTGGTGAGAGTTGTGTCCTATGCCTAGAGGAAAAGTGTTCAGGCATTACCACACTGGTGGAAGATGTGTGTATAGAGCAGAGACCCTGTCTGCCAGCAAAGGCTGTTTCCTTCCCCGGCTTCCAAATGAGATCAGCACCTCTTAGGACAAAGGGCAAGTGAAGGAAGCTTAGAGAAGGGGCAAAGCTCCAACTCAAATATTACCTCTTCACTTAGTTCAAATGCATTCATGCGTATGTCCATGAAAATCTATATGGCTGAAGTCTCTTGTAAAACTGAGACACAAAAATCCATTCTTGTAATATCTGAAACTATTTGTTATTATTTAACACACTAAAGGCCTGGTGAACAAAATTCATGCATGGGGGCGTAGGGGATGTCCCTTAGCCCAGCCTGCGCTTTCTCCAATCTGGGACCCCTCGAGGGACGTCCAACTGCAGTTGGACACTCTTCTCACAATCCAGGATTACTGGCTCCAAACTGCTCACCTGCCTGCCTCACTGATTGCTCCTAACTGCTTCTGCCTGCAACCTGGTCACCCCTAACCACTACCCTGCCAGCCTAATTGATGTCTAACTGCTCCCTGCCAGCCTGTTTGCTCCCAACTTCCCTCCTCTGCCGGCCTGATCATCCCTAACTGCCATCCCCTGCAGGCTTGATCACCCCCAACTGCCCTCCCTTGTAGGCTTGGTCCCTCCCAACTGCCCTCCCCAGCTGGCCTGATGGCTTACAACTGCCTTCCCTTGCAGGGCCTGGAACCTTCCAACGGCCCACCCCTGCTGGCCATCTTGTGGTGGCATCTTGTGTCCACCTGGGGGCAGGATCTTTGACCACATGGGGGCAGCCCTCTTGTGTGTTAGAGTGATAGTCAATCTGCAAATTACTCTTTTATTAGATAGGAGAGGGCCTGATGCATGGGTGGAGGCCAGCTGGTTTGCCCTGAAGAGTGTTTCAGATCAGGGTGGGGGTTCCCTTGGGGCAGGGGACAGCCTGGGCAAGGGACATGTGGAGGTTTGCAGGCCAGCCAAGGCCCCCACTGACCCAAGCAGAGGCCCTGTGATCTGGAATTAATTTATGTATATAATTGAAACTTTGTAGCCTGGAGCAGAACCAAGTCTTCGGCTAGCTCCGTGGCAGCAGCCATTTCTGTTTTAGCCTAGAGTGGAGGCCTAGGCCGGCAATAGCAGGCAGAAAACTTGGCTTCTTCCATTGCCAGGGAAACCCATGCCTCTGCTCTCACCAGCTCAGTGGCTGCTGCCATTTCTGTATCTTTTTAAAAAATATTTTAATCTTTATTGTTCAGTTTATTAATTACATTATTCCCCCTTTTCCCCCCCCCATAGCTCCCCTCCACGTGGTACCCATCCCACCCTCCGCCCTCACCTCCCCCTCACTGTCCTTTTCCATAGATGCATGATTTTTGTCCAGTCTCTTGCTGCACCTCCCACATCCTTTTCTCCCCAAGAATTATCAGTCCATTCCCTCTCTATGTCCATGATTCTTTTATATTCACCAGTTTATCCTGTTCATCAGATTTTTAATTCACTTGAGTTTTAGATTCACTTGTTGATAGATGTGCATTTGTTGTTCATAATTTTTATCTTTACCTTTTTCTTCTTCTTCCTCTTCTTAAAGAATGCCTTTCGGCATTTCTTATAATACTGGTTTGGAGTTGATGAACTCCTTTAGCTTTTTCCTATCTGCGAAACACTTAATCTGATCTTCAAATCTGAATGATAGCTTTGCTGGGTAGAGTAATCTTGGTTGTAGATTCTTTTTATTCATCACTTTGAATATTTCTTGCCACTCTCATTTGGCCTGCATCGTTTCTGTTGAGAAATCCGCTGACAATCGTATGGGTGCTCTCCTGTAGGTAACCAACTGTTTTTCTCTTGCTGCTTTTCATATTCTCTCTTTGTCTTTTGCTCTTGGCATTTTAATTATGATATGTCTTGGTGTGGTCCTCTTTGGATTCCTATAGTTTGGAGTTCTGTGCACTTCTTGGACTCCTAAGTCAATTTCTTTCACCAGGTGGGGGAAGTTTTTGGTCACTATTTCTTCAAATAGGTTTTCATTATCTTGCTCGCTCTCTTTTTCTGGCACCCCTATAATTTGGATGTTGGTATCTTGATGTTGTCCCAGAGGCCCTTTACAGAATCTTCAATTTTTTGGATTCTTTTGGCTTCTTGCTTTTCTGGCTGAGTGGATTTTCCCTCTTTGTATTTAAAATCTTTGACTTGGTTTTTGCGGTCCTCTAGACTACTTTTAGGTCTTTGTATAATATTTTTTATTTCAGTCAGTGTATGCTTAATTTCTAGTTGGTCCTTTTTCATATCCTGGAGGGTCTCATTCATATCCTCAAGGGTCTTGTTCATATCCTTGTAGGTCTTGTTCATTTCCTTGTAGGTCTTGTTTATTTCTTCGTAGGTCTCATTAAATTCATTGGCCTTTTCTAGGAGCCTCTTGAAAACCTTTTAACCATGATTTTGAACTCTATATGTCCAGTTGGTTTTTTTCCTCCATTTCTTTCACATCTGATATCTTTCCATGTCTCTGCATTGTAGCTGCTTTCCTGAGTTGGTCGATTAGCTTTGTGTGGTAGATGTCCTCTAAGGGACAGTGGCTCAGCCTCCCCAATTACCTGAGATGGATACTCTTGCTGCAGCCCTTTATGGGTTGCAGTCTTGTTGAAGTTAAGCCTAGATTATTGTTGTTAGTACTAGGAGGGTTTGACCTCCAAGTCAATTGGCTATGAGGGTCAGCTGTGCTCAGGTTGGATGGGCAGAGTCTCTGGGCTGGGCAGGCAGCCTTAATTTCCATCAGCTCCACCCTATGTGGCACCTGGGTCTCTGTGCCGAGTGGTAATGGCTGCAAGCACCTCTGAGAGAAAGCTGCTGCTGAACTCTACCCTCTGCCGGACAATTCAGCCTCTCCCCAAATGAGTCTGCATACCCAAAGTCTCACCCAAGGTTGTAAAACAATGCAGTCCGGTGGTTTCCCGAATGAGAGAGCAAGACACAAGTCCTCTCTGCACGTTTGCGCACCTCTGCTGTTCCCAAGTTTACGCACCCTCTCCACAAGCTCATAGATCTTTGCAGCACCAAATTTTCAGCATGCTTCCTTATTGTCCAGTTTCACCCCGTATGAGTGTGGGTTCCCTGAACCTCGCTCGGAACTGGGGAATCAGTGCAGTGGGTCGCCTTTGTCTCCCTCCCCGTTCGAGAAAACCAGCCAGGTTTGCAGCCACCTGCCCTCTCAGCTCACGCGCGCACAGCTCCAAACCTCTGACTCGGCGCATATCTTCAACGCTGTCCTCCACCACTCCTCTGAGTCACAGTGTCCTATCTTTACTTTTATTTGTGGAATTTTCACTCAGCCAGCTTTCCAGTGATTCTGGATGATGTTTGTTCTGTCGTTAAGTTGTAGTTTTGAAATTGTTGTGTGGGGCAGCAAGATAGGTGTTTACCTATGCTGCCATCTTGGTTCCTCCCATTTCTGTATCTTTTATAACTGAAACTTTGTAGCATTGAGTGGAGGCCTAGGCAATGGCAGGCGGAAAGCTTGGCTTCCTCTGTTGCTGGGGAAACCCAAGCCTCCCTCCTGCTCTCAGTGGTGGCAGCCATCTTGGTTGGGGTTTATTTGCATAGTCTGCTCCTGATTGGCTGGTAGGCATGGCTTGTGGGCATGGCTATGGGTGTAGCAAAGGTATGGTCAAATTTGCATATTACTCTTTTATTATATAGGATTTTCAACTTGCAAAATAAATTATTCCTTGGTCACTTTAAACAACAAAATCACCTGGGTGTGCAATTTTTTTAAAAATTTACATAAAGTATTTCAAGCATTTATATGGAAGGCTCTCAAATCTTTGCAAAATCTACAGATGAGCAAAATGAAAATTTTAAAAGTACACACTTATCTAAACATAATCAATTACTTAAAATACTTCTTTACAATATCTCCTTGACAATGATATTATCCATTAAATAATGAATAATTACATTTTATAGTATGTATATCTAGTACATATAGTATATATTGCATAATTATCATGACATAGTACCTTAAATAACTATTTTCAGCATTTGGGAACATTGGAAGAAAGATTAGATAAAACAAAGAATAAGTCCAAATAAAGAACAAAATTTAACTGAAAATTAAAATTTGGAATAATCTACTACAAAAGACCTCACTTTTTTAAACTTTTAAATTCTAAAATATTAATATTTTATGATTCTATGTTTATGGAACTTCCTCTACATTTTGAAATGAACTGTATACACTAGAAAGGTATTGTAAATATAAAGTACTTTAAATAATACCTAAAAGTAGTCATTAAAAATGCAAAAAGTTAAATGTAATGCAAAATGGATTCATACTTCTAAAAATATGTAGCATTTTGATAGCATTTCGTCAAAAGCAATGCCTTTCTAGTCCCTTTATATTATCAATTGATATGTTGTCTTCTATACAAATGCGACATGAGCTGCTGTAGCACATTTAATTTAATTGATTTTATTATGATTAGGCTTATGCATTTTTTAGAATTGATTATGCTAGAGAGGAAAGAGGGTGAGAAATCTCTGAATGAGATTTCTTTTTATAAAGCAAGAGCTTAACACATTAAAACCTCTATTTTTTGGAAAGAAGTAAATTTGTTGTTCTTATACATTTAATTAAACTACATTAAGAAAAAAAAATCCTGACAGTTGAGAACTTTCCAAAACATTTATCATTTTAGCTATGAAATTGACAAAACCCATACCAAAAGACATGCAATTTCCTTATTTTGTATTATTGGTCATTTGGAGTGTAATTATGGAGTTCTTCAACCTACACTTTCTTCTGTTGATAACCACTAAGAAAGGACCTAGAATTCCTCATTCAGTTTATTCAAATTTGATAAATTGCAGAGTAAATTTCTTACCCCAACATTAGTGTTACAATGCACTGGAGTTTAACTAGTTAGCGACTTCCATTCAGTGCTCTTTTTAGCATCTTAGAGCAAAGGCGTGGATGAGAAGGAGGGGGATATAAAGCTTTGACAGATGGTACTCAGCGTTTGACTCCTGCTGAGCTCAGCAGGACCTGTAGTTTCTAAGGTTATGGCTGTCAAAATGGTTCTGTCTATCAAGTGAATAACAAAGTGTAGACTGCCTGTCTGTTTCCTACACAAAACTTAGATTACATGTGCCAACATTGTCAGTCTTTCTGCTGATTAAATAACTTCCAGGGAGAAGGACTGAGGGTTCACTTTTTAAGAAACTACATGAAAAGAAAGTCTCTAGGACTAAAAGAGGTAGGCTCAGATCTCATTTCTTTCTCTTTAGTTTCTAAGTTTTCACAACTTGACAAGGATTCAAAAGCCACCAAAGGTTCATTTTAAGCTAAAAGCTAAATGTGAATCTTTCAAAATGAACTTAATGATGACTCCTTCTCAAAAGGGTAAAATGTTTTTATTAAGAATCCTTGGGGTGGTTATCCAACTAGAAATATTAACAATGAAAAGGAAATGTTTCTATTAGGAAATACATTTATGTGTTTAGATGTGTTTGTCAGTGCTTGATTTTTCACCTTTCATAGCTCTTAATATCACCTCCTCTTTTTCTTTCATCTGTCTAAAATCTTCAGATGATCAGAGAAAGTATTTGATGGTGAAAGACAGAAAACTGAATGTCATCAAAATTTGCCTTTTGTCTTGCACTGTTACAGCTAGTTTTTTTTGGTAAGTCTGTTTTTCTTTATGCATATTTTATGATTTCAAGATTGTTATTGATCTCCTGGGGTTCTAATAAAAAGCCTATTGGTGGATTCACAAACCCAGGCTTTTGATTAAGAAGATGCTAAAATTAGGATTGTGGTAGTGCCCTTGAATAAGATACTTATTGTATTTCAATGTTTAGCTTCTAACATATAAAACAAAATTTCTGATTATGTCAAAAGGACAAAGTGAAATTAAATGTGGAATTCTGAAAGTGAAAGAGTTGGACATGTATTAGTCTTCTCCTGTTAGGAAGCTATCTATTGTTATTTTTGACAAGCTGATATGAGTACACATCTTGTCTCTCTCTTTTTCTTTTTCTTTTTTTTTTTTTCTGGGTTGAGCAGACACATCCACTGATGTAGTGGTTGTTCCGTATAGCATGACTGAGAGAAGACATTCTTGCCATACTCTTTCTTCAGTTATATTTTTACTATAACTGAAGAATCTTCCTCTGCAAATAAGTTATATTAATCCTATGATCATAATGGCAATTTTATTTAGATGAATATATATTACTATTCCTTGTACATTTAGTTACTTTAAACATTTTAAAAAGTTTTAAAGTATTTACCTTTTTTTAAAACTTAAAAAAATTCCAACCCAGCAGTCTACTCTCTGAAACACTACATAGAAGATATTCAGGAAATGTTATTGAATTGAAATAAATAGAATATGAAATATTAAAAAGAATTCTTGAATTGTAATAAAAGGGTACAACTTTTTCATCAAATTGTTGTAAGAAATTATCAAATGCCAATTGAGCATAAACCCTTTCCCAGTTGTGCTTTTTATCTTGGAAATGTATGATGCTTTTAATCAATTCTGTAGACAATAATGATAAACAGAAATTTGAAAAAAAATCCTAAACCAAAATGAAATTTTCTTCTCTCTTTTTCTTTCTCTACCTCTTTGCTTGCTTTTTTCAATAAGACAGTGTCTAATCTTCTTTCTAACAACCTATAACATCTCCCTAAAGGGATTTTTATTAATGGTAAACTTGCTGAATCATATTTGTTTTTCATGTGTTTGCATTTTTGAAGTCTCTTTGGGGTTTCTTCATGTGTCTCTGGGGAAAGTATGATTGTGTAATTTCATTTGAGTTCATAAACTACAGACCCTGGAAATTAAATCCATCCTTGGCAGAAAGTCAGCAATCTTAGAGGAAGGAAACAGAACTAAAACAGATATGATGTTTGAGAACTGTTAGCATACACTTAACCATCCACCAAAACCATTTTGGATTTAACCTACAGCACTGGCCCAGAATTCTGGGGCCAAGAAGTAAAAATGTCCAGGCTTAATTAATGTAACTAACTTACTCTAATTATACTAGACCCTTCAGTTATTTCTATTTAGTTTTTAATTTTGGTAAAATACACATAACTTAAAATTTACCATCTAAACCATTTTTTAATTTACAGGTCAGTGGTATTAAGGATATTCATGTTGTTGTACAACCAATCTCCAGAACTCTTTTTATCTTGCAAAAGCAACTCAGCACTCACTAAACAACTCCCAGGGCCTCTTCCCGACCTCTGTCAACCATCATTCTACTTCTGTCTTTGAATTTGACTACTCTAGCTATCTCATACAAATGGAATCATGCAGTATTTGCTTTTTTTGTGACTGGCTTATGTCATGGTTCATCCATGTTGCAATATCTGTCAGAATTTCCTTCTTTTTTTAGGGCTGAATAGTTCCAGTGTATGTACATATCACATTTTATTTATTTATGCATCCACAGATGGACACTGGGTTGCTTCCACCTTTTGGCAATTGTAAAAAAATGCTGCTTTGAATATAGGTGCACCTTTACTTTTTTTCATTTTTTTTTAATCCTCACCCAAGGATATGTGTTTTTTTTATTATTTTAGAGAGGAGAGAGAAAAAAACATTGATATGAGAGAGAAATATTGATCAGTTGCCTCTCATTCATGTGCAAAGCAGGGATCAAACCCACAACCTGGGTATGTGCCCTGACCAACAATTAAACCAGTGACCATTCCATACATCAGACAATGCTCCAACTGAGTCTATAGGGCAAGGCATCTTCCCTTGTTTTAAAATGTGATTGTTACATGCTACAGAGTAAATAAAGATCACAGCACATACTGGATTTAAAAAAAAAATCACATAAAATTGCAATAATAAAAACATTAGCCAATGTTTGTTAAGTGCTTACTATGTGCCAGGCACTGAACCATGAACATCACTGGGTATTAACTCTTTGAGAAAGGTACTATTATTATCCTTATTTCATAGAAGTGAAAACTGAACCACAGAGAGGTTGGTTAACTTGTCCAAAGTCATTCAGGATGCAAATCTGAGAAGTGGGAGGCAGGGGTCTGCCCAGTTGGTGGAGGAAAGAACACACTGCCAAAGCCATATAATGAAGAACTCCTTGACCACTGCAAAGGGTGTGGCCTGGCTCAAAGAGCATACAAACAGGAGCCAGAAAGACCTTTTCCATCACCACCTAGGTGTAGGATCCTAACAAGAAAACTACTCTCTCTGGGCTCAGTGCTGTGAAAGGGAAGATGAATTGGGTGTCCTCTGATCTGTGGTTTCTAACAATCCTTCATTCAAATGAGATTTACTACCTAATAGTTTATAACTTGGAGTATCATTTCACCTACTTGGAGATAATGATGTAATTTTAAATTTGTAAATGTGTGCTTAAATCTCTAAGCTTTGATAATGAATAGTTTCTGATTCTCATTCCACTATATCCAAGTCGTACCTCTCTAAAGAAACTAAAATGTAAGAATGCAATGACAGGACCCACAAAAATGTATGAGGTAAAATGAGGTTTCTCTTCTAGAGGGTCTCTAGTGTGTCTACCCCAAAAAAGCAAGGTAGAGAATTGTGACCAGTGCTCATTTATAATTAGGATCATATAATCCCCAACACCCTGCCACTGAGTCCCCAATGAGAGGAGTGAATCTGACTGAATCCATGTTTTCCTCTTCACTGTCAAAATGTATCACTTTATTGTATCTCTAAAAATGAAGATTGTATGTAAGTACCCTCACCATCATAGTTTTAGTAGCTCTTTTGGTTCTATGGTTATGAATTTATGTAATAGATCTTTCTGTGTTCATTTTCAGAGCACAACCCTAATTCTTATTGTAATGATTAAATTGGACCCAAAGAAACAAAGGAAAAATATTTCTCAGAGAAAAAAATTTAAAGCCTTTTATAAGTTCTAACATCCTAATAAAGAGCATTTGAATGTCATTGACCTAATTTATAAGTAGATGCATGTTTGGAAACTCGTGAAGAACACTTGCCAGAAAAGGCCTGGTAAGCCAGGCTCAAAAGAAGCCTTGAGTTGTTTGAATTCTGTGCATATCAAGTGACAAATGCTTATTTAACCAAAGTCCATGAATTTCAAATAGAGGGCAGACAAGTGATTGATCAGGTCTGTATTTTCTATAAGTGACATCTGCAGGTGAAGTACAATATTAATTTTTTAAAAATGTTTTCATTTACTTTTAGCCAGCATTTACAGCAGGGTTGATGATTTTATTTTAAACCAAATTATTACAATGGAAGCATCCTCCATATTCCAATTCATGAACTGCTATTTGACAGACAGTAACTACATTCATCCTTTAGCCAAGCTAGAGAATTCTGTAATACATACTGTATCTGTGGTTTCAGGAGGTGCAAATTCCCTAAATCAGACAGAAGAGGGAGCTAACCATCTGGAAATTAACTGATCCTTTCAACTACATATCAAATAAATATAGAAAAAAAATTCTAATATGATCAAGTCTAACCTTTTTTTGGTCTTGTATTTTACAGCAACACTATAAATTGTCTGATACATAAAAACAAGAAAAAAACAGCTAGCAAAGGCAAAAAACATTTTACTAAATTAATTAATGAACAAACAAAATATACAAAATATTAAAGGTCAATTAAAAAGTTTATGACTTGCTCTCACATTTTATAGTAAAATATAGAATTAGAATACCTCCCCTAAAATGCTAAAATAATATTGTATTCCATACACGTTATCAATAGTTCCTCGCAGTAACTCCTGATCATGAATGGAATTTTCACTTTAAAATTAGTAACATCTGGAAATAATGGCAAAATTGAAAAACTCTTGGGCTGCATCTGTCTTGAAAATACTATGTAATAAGATTTACTTAATATATTTGAAAGGAAAAAAAATGTTTTGTTCCCCAATTTGTTGCAACATCTGAAAGTTCATGAGGTTATGACCCCTCTTTAAGAAAGCATCTCCCACCACCTGCAAATACCCCAGGAAAAGCAGTTGGAAACAATAAAACACGTGCTAGTTAACTGTTACCAAGGAAACGGTTCTGGTTCACCAATCTGAGCGCCTGCGCTTCTAGTGGCTTTGTCCTAGGGAGACATGCGCCAGCTGTTAGTGAATAGCCATTGTTATAGATCATCAGGAAATCACAGTCAGCAGGCAACCCAGCCCCACTGGAAATTTATTTCTCATATTTGTTCATTGCCAGGGCAATCCCCCATCTCCAAAACATCCCCTTAGGCCGGGTTAACTAAAGAACACCCTATACCAGCAGGGTCATTTAAAGGAGCAAGTTGCAATATGGTCTTTTTGTGCAGCAAACAGGAATTTAACTTTGATTCCAGTTGCATCACTCTCCGGCTCCTTTGACTTTCCACTGGGATTACAGAGCAAATATCTGGTCAGTACCACTTACCTAGATTGGCCACTTAGGTACACCGTCCCCTCCCCTCTCAATGCCCTCCAAGAGCTTTCAGAGATCATTGGCTTATCCCTTGCTAATGAAGGACTCCACAGAGGCCATTTGGAACTGCAGTCAGGGGAGGGTCCGAAAGGATAAAACTCGGGGGTCTCTGCTTCACCAACACATGCTTCAAACAGAGCAACCCATTTTTACGAGTATTATATTTTCTATTACTTAATAAATTCATCGATTTTCTTTGAAATAAGATGGCATTGCTTTTTTAAAGTTTAAAAGGGAATGAGCTCCGAATCCACCCTATTATCAGGCTGGTCCTTATAAAAAGACCTAACAGACTTCCAGTTTTCCATGTGGGACCTAAGGAGCTTAAAGACCCCATTCCGTCTTTACAATAAGTAATAACATGAATAAGCTGAAAAATCAACTCTCAGATTTATCAGAGAAGTGAGTTCACTAACCCTAAATATTGGAAAGATAGGTGAAAATAGAGAATCACAACTTCCTAGAGCAGAAACCTGCACAGGAACCAGTGCCAGGGGAGGGGGGGAAATGCAATTGATGAATTGCTGGAGACTCAATGTGAACAAGGTCAAGAGTTAAACACTCCAGTCATAGAGGGGCCCCTACACTTGTGAGTTTTACCTCTGGGAGCTCAACCAGATCCTCACCATGTACATCAGAGAAAAATGTCCTCAAGCTTCCAGCAGGGGAAGGAGCAGGGGAGAGGAACCACTTTGAAATACTGCAGTCCAGAGCATTGTGGTCTCCTTAATAAGGCCTACCCTCAGGGAAAACTATTTTATCATGGTTGGCAAACTATGGCTCGCGGCCACATTCGGCTCTTTGGCCCCTTGAGTGTGGCTCTTCCACAAAATACCACGGCTTGGGCGAGTCTATTTTGAAGAAGTGGTGTTAGAAGAAGTTTAAGTTTAAAAAATTTGGCTCTCAAAAGAAATTTCAATCATTGTACTGTTGATATTTGGCTCTATTGACTAACGAGTTTGCCGACCACTAAGCAGTTGCTGTCTTATCAGAGCCCAGCTGAACTGAGGAAAAGGAAATGGGACTCCTTCTAGCCAACATGTTCCACCTGGACTGGGAAGCACTGGTGAAACTCACAGTTCAGCGGGACGGGATCACCAAAAGTCTAAGTTTTCATGACCATACAATACTTCCTTCCCCCCCACACACACCTTACCCTCATCTTAGTAAACGCCTACCTACCACAGTTTCTTTTATCCAGTACATTGTGTCTACCTTTCAACAACAAAAAAAAAAATGACAAAGCATACTAAAATGTAAAACACACAGTTTGAGGAAACTGAACAACCTGAGAACCAGAGTCATATATAGTAATAGTGTTGGAATTCTCAGACCAGGAATTAAAAAACAAACACGCAAACAATATATGATAAGAGCTGTACTGGAAAAAAATAGACAACATGCAAGAACATATGGTCAATGTAAGCAAAGAGAGAGAAATTTTAAGAAAAAAAAAATCAAGAAGACATGCTAGAGTTCAAAAACACTAGAGCAGAAATAAAGAATGCCTTTGATAGGTTAATTAATGACTGGACACAGCAGAGGAAAAGATCTTTGAGCTTGAGGATAATGAAAGTAGAAACTTCCAAAAATGAAAATCAAGGAGGAAAATGACTAAAATAAAAAAGGATAGAATATCCAAGGACTGTGGGATAAATACAAAGAGTACAACATATGTTTGATGGGAATTTTAAAAAAATGATAATAGAAGCAATATTTGAAGCAATAAGGATGGAGTAATTTCCAAAAATTAATGTCAGACATTTAACCATAAATCCAGGAAAGTCAGAGATTATCAGCAGGATAAATGGAGGAAAAAATAAACAATTATACTGTCGGCTGGTGTAGCTCAGTAGATTGAGTGTCATTGCCCCACCGACCAAGAGATCCCCGGGTTCAGGCACACGTTGCAGGCTCAGTCCCAGTAGGGGGTGTGCAGGAGGCAGCTGATCAATGTGTCTCTCTCACTGATGTTTCTATCTCTCTCTCTCTTTCTCTCTTCCTCTTTGAAATCAATTAAAAAATATATATTTTAAAAACACAACTATACCTAAGCATATCATTTTCAAAATGCAGAAATCAATTATAAAAAATCTCCAAAAGAAGATAATAATTACCTCACCTATAAATGAGCAAGGATAATGATTGTATTAGGCTTATCCTTAGAAAACATACAAGCAAGAACAGAGTAGAATAAAATGTTTAAAGTGTTGAGAGAACAAAACACCAACTTAGAATTCTGTACCTGTGAAATTATTCTTTGTACAAAAGATAAGGAGAAATAAGACTTCCTCAGACAAACAAAAATTGAGGAAATTTACTGTAAACAAATTGCTTTTGTTTCCAAGAGATGTTAAAAGTTCTTCAGAGATAAGGAAATGAATATAAGCCAGAAACTTTAGATCTAACTAAAGAAAAGAAGAATATCAGAAAATAGGTAAGTGAAAATAGAATAAAAATTTTGTATTTTATTCTTAACTAACCTAATAGATAACAGTTGTTCAAGTAATAATTATTAAATTACATATGCTTATATGTAATATATCTATCCTATCTAATAAAAAAGTAATATGCAAATTGACCATACTTCTGATTAAGTCACATCCACGGCCATGCCCATCAGCCAATCAGGAGCAAATTATGCAAATAAATCTCAACCAAGATGGCTGCCACTACTGAGAGCAGGAGGGAGGCGTGGGTTTCTCCAGTCATGGAGGAATCTAACCTTTCTGCCTGACCTTGCTGGCCCAGGCCTCCACTCAGTGCTACAAAGTTTCAATTATAGAGGATATATCCCAACAGAAATGGCAGCAGCCATGGAGCCTGAGAGAGCAGAGGCTAAGGTTGCCTGAGCGATGAGGAAGCCAAGCTTCTGCAGCCCTAGCACTTAGGCCTCTACTCTAGGCTACAGTGTTTCAATTATAGAAAGTAAATGTCCCAGCAGAAATAGCTGCCACCACAGAGTGAGCAGAAGACTTGGCTCTGCTCCAGGCTACAAAGTTTTAATTGTAGAACATGAATTAATTACAGATCCCAGGGCCTCCACTTGGGTCACTGGGGGGCATGGCCGGTCTGCAAACCACAACAGACCCCTCGCCCAGGCCTCCCCATGCCCCAAGGGAACCCCCACCCTGATCCAGAACACTCTTCAGGGCAAACCAGCTGGCCTCCACCCATGCACCAGGCCTCTGTCCTATCTAATAAAAGAGTAACTTGCAGATTAATCATCACTCCAACACACAAGAGGGCTTCCCTCATGTGGTCAAAGATCCTGTCCCCATGTGGACACAAAATGGCCACCACAAGATGGCCAGCTGAGGAGGACAGTTGGGAGGTTCCAGGCCTGCAAGGGAAGGCAGTTGTGGCCAATCAGACCAGTAGGGGAAGGCAGTTGGGAGGGACCAGGCCTGCAAGGGAGGGCAGTTGGGGGCGATCAAGCCTGCAGGGGAGGGAAGTTAGGGGTGACCAGGCCAGCAGAGGAGGGAAGTTGGGGGCAAACAGGCTGGCAGGGTAGGAGTTAGACATCAATCAGGCTGGCAGGGTAGTGGTTAGGAGGCGATCAAGCTGGCAGGCAGAAGCAGTTAGGGGCAATCAGGGAAGCAGACAGGAGAGCAGTTTGGAGCCAGCAGTCCTGGATTGTTAGAAGGATGTCCGATCAGGCCTAAACGGGCAATTGGACATCCCTGGAGGGGTCCCAGATTAGAGAGCGTGCAGGCTGAGCTAAGGGAGATCTCCCGCCCCCCTTGCAAGAATTTTGTGCATCAGGCCTCTAGTATCTATATAAATATATTAGATATATTATTATGTATATTTATGTATAAGTGAAATAAATTGCAACATGCTTAAAGGGATAGCCTGGAGGACTTAGTAACATTTTGTTTTTATAAAGTACTTACACTGTCTGTGAGATGGCATAGTGTTACTTGAAAGTAGACTTGGATTAGTTATAAATATATATTGCAAACTCTAGGGAAACTGAAAAAAAATGAAAAAAAATAAAACCTCCAATTGTTATACTACTAAAGGAGAGAAAATGGAATCATGAAAAATGCTCAGTTAAAACTACAAAAAGTCAGAAAAAGAGTGGAAGACAAAAATAGGAACAAAAACAAGGGCACAAAATAAAAAAAAAACACAATACCAAATATGGTAGATATTAATCCAACTACATCAATAATCACTTTTAAAAATACATATATTTGTTGATTTCAGAGCGGAAGGGAGAGGGAGGTAGAGATAGAAATATCAATGATGGGAGAGGATCTCGGATTGGCTGCCTCCTTCACACCCTGCACTGGAGATAGAGCCCATAACCGAGGCATGTATCCTGACAGGGAATCGAACTATGACCTTCTGGTTCATAGGTCGATGCTCAACCATTGCATCACATCCATTAAAAGACAGAAACTGTCAGAGCGTTTAAAAAAATAAGACCCAGCCCAGCCAGTGTGGCTCAGTGGTTGAGTGTCGATCTGTGAACCAGGAGGTCTGGGCTCCATTCAGTCAGGGTCATGCCCAGGTTTCAGTCACCATGTGGGGCCTGCAGGAGGCAGCCGATCAACGATTCTCTCTCATCATTGATGTCTCTATCTCTTCCTCCCTCTTCTTTCCTCTCTGAAATCAATAAAAATGAGATGTAAATATATATCGTCTATAAGAAATCCACTTTAAACATAGATATACATATAGATTAAGAGTATAAAAGAAAGTGAGAATAGCTATAAAGTTATCAGGGGTAAAGAGGGATAGTACATAAGGATAAAAGGGTTAATCATCCAAGGAAACATAACAATGCTTAACGTGTGTGCATCTAAAAACAGAGCATTAAAACACAAGAGGCAAAATCTAATAAAAATGCAAGGAGAAATAAATGAATACACTATTTTAGTTGGAGACATTAACACTTTATCAGAAATAGACAAATTCAACAGCCAGAAAATCAGTATGGACATAGATGAACACAAAATCACTACCAATCAATGGTAAATTATTGATATTGTATACTATATTCAAAAAGAGAAAATTACACATCCTTCTCAAGCTCATGTGGACTAATCACCAAAATAGACCACATTGTGGGCTATAAAACACATTTTATCAAATTTAAAATAATATAAATGTGATCTCAGGCCACATTGAATTAAACTAGAAATCAATAACAGAAAGATAACTGGAAAGTCACAAGACACAAGGAGATTAAACAACATACTCTTAATATATGAATCAAAGAAGAAATCTCAAGAAAAATCTAAAAATATTTTGAACTTAAGCAAAATGAAAACAAAACTTATCAATCATTTATTTATTTATTTATTTATTTATTTATTGCTGCAGTGAAAGCAGTGCTTAGAGAGAACTTTGTAGCATTGAATGTCTATTCAGTTGGCCCTTAAACAACTGTAAATCTAAATGTAACTTAAGTTGACCCTTCACATATGGAAATTCCCAACATTGAATTAAAAATACAATTGACCCTTGAACAACACAAGTTTGAACTGTATGGGACAGTTCAAACCCATATTGTGCAAGAATGAACTGTATTAGAAAAGAAAACTCTAAAATCATGATGTAAAATTCCACCATAGAAAACTAGATAAGGAAAAGTAAATTAAATCAAAGGTAAAGAGAAGAAAAGAAATAAAAATTAGAGCAGAAGTCAATAAAATTGAAAACAGGAAATCAATAGATAAAAATAATCAAAACCAAAAGCTGTTTCTTTGAAAAGACCAATAAAATTGATAAGCCTAATGAAGAAAATAAAAGCAGACACAAATTACTAACATTAGAAATGAAAGAGAGGATATCATTACAGATCCTATGAGCATTAAAAGTATAATAAAGGAATATTATGAACAAGTCCATGCCTACTAATTTGGTAGCTTAGATAAAATGGACTGATCTTCCAAAACTTACTACACAAGATGAAATAGATGATCAGAATGACTTATATCTATTGAATAAATTATATCAATAATGAAAAACTTTCCAAACATAAAGCACCAGACTCTGATAGTTTCACTGGTAAATTCTACAGAATATCTAGCTAGGAAATTATACCAATTCTCTACAATGTCTTCCAGAAAATAGAAGAAAGCATACTGTCTAACTTATTCCATTAGGTCACCATTATTCTAATACCAAAACCAGACAAAGGCTTACAAGAAAATAAAACAATAGACCAGTATCTCTCACGAACATAGATGCAGAAATCCTCATCAAACATTAACAAGTTCAGCCCTGGCTGGGTTGCTCAGTTGGTTAGAGAGTGGTCGGCAAACTCATTAGTCAACAGAGCCAAATATCAACAGTACAACGATTGAAATTTCTTTTTTGAGAGCCAAATTTTTAAAACTTAACCTTCTTCTAACGCCACTTCTTCAAAATACTCGCCCAGGCAGTGGTATTTTGTGGGAGAGCCACACTCAAGAAGCCAAAAAGCCGCATGTGGCTTGCGAGCCACAGTTTGCCGACCACAGGAGAGCATTGTCCTATTCATAGAAAAGGTTGTGGGTTCAATTCCCAGGTTTTGGGAATTAACTAGGTTGTGGTTCGAACACTGGTTGTGAGGCGGACAGAAGGCAACCAATGGATGTTTTTCCCTCCTCTCTCTCTCCCTCTCTCTCTCTCTCTCTCTCTCTCTCTCTCCCCCCCCCTCCCTTCTTTATTCCCTTCTCTTCTTCTCTTTCTAAAATCAATTAAAACATATCCTAGGGTGAGGATTAAAATAAATATATTAGCAAAATGAATGAACAATATATAAAAAGAATTACACACCATGACCAGTGGGATTGATACCTGGAATGCAAAACTGTTTCACATTCAAAAAAATCAATTAATGTCATTTATGACATCAATATACTAAGGGAAAAAATCTCATGATCATATCAGTTGATGCAGAAAAGTATTTGACAAAATTTAATAGCTATTCATGTTAAAATCTCTCAGCAAACTAAAAATAGGGAGGAACTTCATCAACTCTATTTTAAAAATCTGCAAAAAACAAAATGTACAGCTAATGATAAGAAACTTTAAGTTTTCCTCTAAGATCAGAAATAAGGCAAGGACCTTCCCTCTCATCACTCTTTTGAACATTGTACTGGAAGCCTTAGCTAATGCAATAAGACAAAAAAAAAAAAAAAAAGAAAAGAAAAGAAAAGAAAGAAAGAAAGTACACAGAGTGTGTGGTGGGGGTGGGGTGGGGGGAGATAAAACTGCCTTTGTTTGAATATGGCATGATTGTCTACATAGAAAATCTGAAAGAACTAACTCTTGGAACTAATAAGCAATTATAGCAAAGTTGAAGGACATAAAGTTAATAACTAAAAGTCAATCTCTACCCTATATACAAGTAGAATTTGAGATTAAATATACATTGGCATTTACAATGGCACCCCCAAAAATGAAATATTTAAGTATAAATCAACAGAAAAATCTATATGGGGGAAAAATTTTTTAAACTCTGATGAAAGATTTCTAGAAAGAATGGAATAAACGTAGAGATATTATATGTTCAAGGATAAAAAGATTCAATAGTGTCAAGATGTTAGTTCTGGATTGTTAGAGGGTGCAGGCCAGGCTAAGGGACTCTGCCCTCCCCCATGCATGAATTTCGTGTACCCAGCCTCTAGTCCTATATAATAAAAGGCTTATATGCTAAGTGTCTGACTGTTCAACCAGTCCCTATTATGCACACTGACCACCAGGGGGCAGATGCTCTGATCAGTTGTTAGCTTGCTGCTGGGGTCCTGCTGATCAGGACTGGGTGAGAGGGGCCAGACATGCCCTGGAACCCTCCCACAGTTCCTCCCTGGCCCCGATCATGCTCCATTGGAATCCCTCAGCCTGGCCCATGCCCCCTCGCAATCTGGGACCCCTCGGGGGATATCAGAGAGCCAGTTTTGGGCATATCTCCACAGGCCAGGCTGAGGGACCCCAGATTTGTGCACCGGGCCTCTAGTTCTATATAATACTGCAATGATAGACACATGTCATCATATATTTGTCATAACTCATCCAACAGTAAGAATAACCCTAATTTAAACTATGGACTTAGAGCTGTGCCAATGTAAGTTCACAGATTGTAACAAGTATATCACTATGATGCCTGATGTCCATAGTGGGGGAAGTTGTAGGTATGTAGGAATAGAGAAAACGGCAGGTCCCTGTACTCTTCTATAATATTGTTTCATTGCATGAAACACATAGGAACTTAACTCTTGTTTACATCAACTAGCACAGTGATCGGCAAACTGCGATTTTTCAGCCCCTTGAGTGTGGCTCTTCCACAAAATACCACTGCCTGGAAGAGTCTATTTTGAAGAAGTGGTGTTAGAAGAAGTTTAAGTTTTAAAAATTTGGCTCTCAAAAAAGAAATTTCAATTGTTGTACTGTTGATATTTGGCTAATCAGTTTGACTAATGAGTTTGCTGACCACTGAACTAGCCTATGGTAAAATTGGTCTCCTCACACATTTCACTTAAGGTTGCAAAACCTATTGAAAACATTAAGTACATACTAACTGTACATGGGAACTCTCTATTTCACTTTCACTCACTTTTGCTGCAAACCTAAAACTTATTCGAAAAATAAAGTATATTAATTTTTCAAAAATGGAGACTTCTCAACTTTACATCATGGAAGCTCAGATTCAGGAGGTCTTGGCTGGGGCATGGGAATCCATCTGTTCTGTAAATTCCAAAAAGACTCTGATGTGCAGTCAGCATGGAGAACTGCTGGGTAGATCTCAGCCTGCTGATCTTTCAAAATATAACTGTACTATTTATTATTTTTAGACCTTCCATATCTTCTGGGCAAATAATGCTTACATATAAAATACTTGCATTTCTAAAGAAGTCTCAATCTATATCAGCGATTTTTAAAAATAAATCTTTATTGTTCAGATTATTACAGTTTTTCCTCCCCCCCCCCCATAGGTCCCCTCCACCCAATTCTCAACCCACCCTCTACCTTATCCTTCCCCTACAATCTCCTTATTCATAAGTGTATGATTTTTGTCCAGTCTCTTTCCATACCCCCACATCCCCTTCCTCCCAAGAACTGTCAGTCCACTCCCTTTCTATGCCCCTGATTCTATTATATTCACCAGTTTATTCTATTTATCAGATTTTTATTCACTTTTTAGATTCACTCCTTGATAAATATGAATTTGTTGTTCATAATTTTTAACTTTACCTTTTTCTTCTTCCTCTTCTTAAAGAATACCCTTCAGCATTTCATATAATACTGGTTTGATCGTGATGAACTCCTTTAGCTTTTTCTTATCTGTGAAGCTCTTTATCTGACCTTCAATTCTGAATGATAGCTTTGCTGGGTAGAGTAATCTTGGTTGTAGGTTCTTACTATTCATCACTTTGAATATTTCTTGCCACTCCCTTGTGGCCTGCCTGGTTTCTGATGAGAAGTCAGCTGACAATCAATATGGGTACTCCCTTGTAGGTAACTAACTGTTTTTCTCTTGCTGCTTTTATTTTTTTTAATCTTTATTGTTCAGTTTATTAATTACATTGTTTCCCCTTTTTATCCCCCTATAGCTCCCCTCCACCCTGTACCTATCCCACCCTCCACCCTCACCTCCCCCTCCGCACTGTCCTCTCCCATTATTGCTAGATTTTTGTCCAGTCTCTTGCTGCACTTCCCACAACCCTTTTCTCCCCAAGAATTGTCAGTCCATTCCCTCTCTATGTCCATGTCTCTGTTATATTCACCAGTCTATCCTGTTCAACAGCCTATCAGTTCACTTGATTTTTATGTTCATATGTTGATAGATGTGTATTTGTTGTTCATAATTTTCATCTTTACCTTTTTCTTCTTCCTCTTCTTAAAGAATATCTTTCAGCATTTCATATAATGTTGGTTTGGTGGTGATGAACTCCTTTAGCTTTTTCTTATCTGCGAAGCACTTCATCTGACCTTCAATTCTGAATGATAGCTTTGCTGGATAGAGTAATCTTGGTTGTAGATTCTTGCTGTTCATCACTTTGAATATTTCTTGCCACTCCCGTCTGGCCTGCATTGTTTCTGTTGAGAAATCCGCTGACAGTCGTATGGGTACTCCTTTATAGGTAACCAACTGTTTCTCTCTTGCTGCTTTTAATATTCTCTCTTTGTCTTTTGCTCTTGGCATTTTAATTATGATGTGCCTCGGTGTGGTCCTCTTAGGGTTCCTATATATTGGGGTTCGGTGCACTTCTTGGACTCCTAAGTCAATTTCTTTCACCAGGTGGGGGAACTTTTCGGTCACTATTTCTTCAAATAGGTTTTCATTGTCTTGGTCTCTCTCTTTTTCTGGCACCCCTATAATTCGGATGTTGGTATGCTTGAGGTTGTCCCAGAGGCCCCTTACACTATCTTCAATTTTTTGGATTCTTTTGGTTTCTTGCTTTTTCAGCTGAGTGGATTTTCCCTCTTTGTATTTCAAATCTTTAACTTGGTTCTTGGGGTGCTCCAGAGCACTTTTAGGTCTTTGTATAATATTTTTTGTTTCAGTCAGTGTATGCTTAATTTCTGGTTGGTCCTTTTTCATATCCTTGAGAGTCTCCTTTATAACCTTGAGGGTTTCTTTCATTTCCTTGTAGGACTCATTCATTTCCACGTTGGTCTTGATCATTTCTTTGCAGGTCTCGTTTATATCCTTGAGGGTGTTGTTCATTTTCTTGTAGGACTCATTCATTTCCTTTGTGGTCTTGCTTATTTCCTTAAAGGCCTTGATCTTTTGTTGGAGCCTCTTAAAAAACCCTATAACCGTGGTTTTGAATTCCATGTCCAGTCGTTTTTTTTCCTCCATTTCTTTCACATCTGATTTCTTTCCATGTTGCTGCATGGTGGCTGCTTCCCTGAGTTGGTCAATTAGCTTTGTGTGGTAGACTTCCTACTAGAGATAGTGGCTCAGCCTCCCCGGTTACCTGAGGTGGATATGGGCTGCACAGTCTTGCTGAATTTAAGCTCAGTTAATCGTTGTTAGCACTTGGAGGTTTGACCTCCAGGCCAATTGTCTGTGAAGCTCAGCTGTGCTCAGGTTGGGTGGGCGGAGTCTCCGGGCCAAGCAGACAGTGTTAGCTCCGCCCTGTGCAGCCCCAGGGACTCTGTGCCGGGGGCAATGGCCGCCAGCACCTCTGAGAGAGAGCCGCTGCGGAGCTCCACAGGCTGCCGGCTGCCAGGGAATTCAGACTTTCCCAAAATGAGTCTGCATGTGCAATGTCTCACCCAGGGTCGTAAAACAAAGCAGTCTGATGGTTTTCCGAATGAGAGACAAGTCGCAGATCGCTCTCTGCGCCGTCACGCAGCCCAGCTGTTCGCGCGCAAGCTGCCTTCTCCACAAGCCAGCAGACCCCTGCAGCACCTGAGCTTTGGCATGCCCTCCCACTGTCCAGTTTTCACCCCGTGTGATAGTGGGTTCTCTGGACTTCGCCCAGAGCTGGAGAATCAGTCCAGTGGGACGCCTTTGTCTCCCCGTTCAAGAAAACTGGCCAGTTTTTAGCCGCGTGCCCTCTCCGGGGTGCGCGCTCCAAACCTCTCTCCAGGCGAATCTTTCAATGCTGTTCGCCGCCGCTCCTCCGAGTCACAGTGTCTTATCTTCACTTTTATTTGTGGAATTTTCACTCGGCGAGCTTTCTGGTGATTCTGCAAGGTGTTTGTTCTTTCGTTAAGTTGTAATATTAAAATTGCTGATTATGACGGCAAGATAGGTGTTTTACCTTTGCCGCCATCTTAGTTCTCCTCTCTTGCTGCTTTTAATATTCTCTCTTTGTCTTTTGCTCTTGGCATTTTAATTATAATGTGTCTTGGTATGGTCCTCTTTGGATTCCTTTTGTTTGGGGTTCTCTGCACTTCCTGGACTTGTAAGTCTATTTCTTTCACCAGGTAGGGAAAGTTTTCTGTAATTATTCCTTCTAATAGGTTTTCAATATTTTGCTCTCTCTCTTCATCTGGCACCCCCATAATTCGATGTTGGTACACTTGAGTTGTCCCAGAGGCTCCTTACACTATTTTCATATTTTTGGATTCTTTTTTCTTTTTTTCTTTTTTTTAATATATTTTATTGATTTTTTACAGAGCGGAAGGGAGAGGGATAGAAAGTCAGAAACATCGATGAGAGAGAAACATCGATCAGCTGCCTCTTGCACGCCCCCTACTGGGGATGTGCCCGCAGCCAAGGTACATGCCCTTGACCGGAATCGAACCCGGGACCCTTCAGTCCGCAGTCCAACGCTCTATCCACTGAGCCAAACCAGTCTTGGCTGGATTCTTTTTTCTTTTTGCTTTTCCAGTTGGGTGTTTTTTGCTTCTTTGTATTTCAAATCTTTGACTTGATTCTTATAATCCTCTAGTCTCCTGTTGGATCTTTATATTATTCTTTATTTCAGTCAGTGTATGCTTAATTTCTAGTTGGTCCTTTGTCATATCCTTGAGGGTCTCACTAAATTTATCCAAAGATAAATTTTTTATTTCCAGAAGATTCTGAATAAACTTATAACTGTGGTTTTGAACTCTATATCCCATAGTTTTCTTTCCTTCATTTCTGTCATTTGTGACCTGTTTCTTTGTCTCCACATTTTGGCTACTTCCCTGTGTTGATAGAGTGGCTTTGTATGCTAGGTGTCCTTTAGCGCCCAGTGGCTCAGCCTCCCCAATCACCTGAGATGGACACTCTTGGTGTACCACTTTGTGGGCTGTATGCACAGTCTTGCTGTAGTTAAGCTTTGATTGTTGTTGGTATCACCCAGGGGGAATTGACCCCCAGGCCAATTGCCTGTGGGGATCAGTTGTGTCTATGATGGGAGAACTTCTATGCTAGAGACACCCATATAGGGCAAGACTTGCTTCAGTGGGGCTTTGGTGTTCACTGAGTCTTCCCCCTGAGTGTGTCCCTTATGGATCTGAGGAGATGTAATCTTCATGGTCCCACTCTGACCACTGGGTACATTGGCTCTTGGGTCTCCAAAGAGGTGCAAATTTAGCCTCTGACTAAGGCCACCCAGCAGGAGCTATGGAGATATATGCAGATTCCTCTTCTTTTTATAGGGTTTGGAGGTGCTCAGATGAGGTCCAGCTGTGAAGCAATGCAAGCTGCTGTGGAGCCTGGGGTCTTCTTTTGGAAGTTCTGGGGCTCTCTGACCTAGCTTCAGTTTGTTATGTAATTTTAGATTGCAAAGGGCCAGGCCATTCATATGCAAAAGCTTCTGTGCATAGCTTGGGTGGGTTGTAAATTGGGTGGGGTGGTGTCTCAGGGAATCAACAGGGCAGATCAATCAGCAATGGCTGCCTATCAACCCTGCCCTAAAGCGGTCCCTGAGTCTCAGTGTCCCTTAGTAATCACTGCAAGCACCTCTGCAAGAAAGCCACCCTAGAGTTCTGCCTGATGCCAGACAGTCCAGTTTCTTCCCATATGAGTCTGGATCCCCAGACTCTTGCCTGGAACTGGAGTTCAGAGCACTCGGGAGCTTGTGTCTCCCTCACAATTGAAAAAGACAGCCGTGTCTTAACTCACCAGCCCCTTTCTGTGTGTGCCCTGTACAGCCACACTTTACTTCCACACCTTCTCTGAGTCTTAGGGTGCTTTTCTCTTTCCTTCTAGTTGTAGAATTTCCACTCAGCCAGCCTGCCTGTGGTTATGGATAATGTATGTTTTGTCTTTTAGTTGTAGTTTTGAAGTGGTTGTGTGAGGCAGAAAGTTCAAGTGTTTACCTATGCCATTTTTAATTGGTGTGCCAAAAGAACTTTTAAAATATGTAATACCTAACTATTTAGTCTGGAGCACTGACCTCTTTTCCCTTACATTTTCAAATTAAAAAATGACAACAGCCAACACAACAATAACCACACAGTGTGAATGAATCAAAATTATATCTTTTTTATCAGATAAGCAAATATATATATATATATATATATTGGTATGTCTCTGAATTTTCGTAATTAGTTTATGTGTGCCATGAGATGAAAAAGGTTAAAAATCACTGCTCTTCCTAAGTGCTTAAACTAACAAGAGCTTTGTGTTACAGGCTGGCTGTCTCTAAAGAGCCTAGTCACAGAGCTAAATTATAATGCTATTCTAAAGCTCTGTTCCATTCATTCCTTCTGAAGGAGCAAAGAAACAAACAAGATGTCACCAATCAGGAGCATGGCAACTATGATTCCATCATTCACAAGCTGTTTTTTTTCCAAAATATCAAATAATACTACTAACTAGGCTCTGAAAGCAGATATAACACAAAAAGCATAATTGGAAAGGGGAAAATGAAAATGGCATAAGAAGTCTTTTCATTCTCCCATAACCAAAGTATAATAGTCCCATCCTTTGGAACATAGATGAACACAATGAGGATCATGGAGTTCCTAACATTAGTCCCTTTTTTCTACATAACCTAGAATGATGTAGCTCTCCATTTAAAAAGCAGTCAAAAAAGATGAAAATGTTCTCCCTTGAAGCCAGATGTTTTCTATCTTGTTAAACTCCAATTATTTCAACACATTATTTAGCTCCACTCACATCAGATCAGGGCCACCTGTTACATCCTCTGCACACTTAAGACAGATTTAATGTTAAGCTTGTACTGATGGTGGAAAGTCAGAATGCAATTGAGAGGATGCTTTTAGAGTCATCTTGAGGTCAAAGAATGTGGATATGGCAGATTACCAGATAATCAAGTCACTATTGTGTAGTGTAAACATAATCAAACCTAATTTTGTTACTCACCATTACATGAATTTGGATATAATCCAGGACTAAAAAAAAAACTCATTATCTGAAGTAAAACTACATGTAAGAGAGATATAATATAACATTATCAGACTATTAAGAAATTCTTTTTAAAGTTGCATTATAATGTATTTTAACATAGGAATATTCTTTATTACCAAGATGGATTTTTCATACTTAAATGCTCTATTTGTTTTTATCTTATCTAAAATCAAATATATTCACTCTGATATGAATGAAATATGTGATTTGAGGTATATATTGCCATTCCAATGGCAAATAAGTACTTGCAAAAAATAAATCCTAAATAATCATGTCTATTTAGTAAATAAATGTTATTTACTATTCCAGGAATTGTTCTCTGTGCTGAGATACACAAAGAATATACAATGGTCTTATTGCAGTCAAATGTTGAAATAAATGTATAGTTACTACAAGAAAAATAGTGTTCTGGCAAAGAAAAAAACTGATATCACAAAACGAACAGATTATGCTTGAAACTTCTGAAATAATTATGACTAATTTTTTATTATTCCAGCACTTTAAAAATTAATAGCAGATGATGTCATAAGACAGTGACTGGGTAGAATAAGAGCAGAGGAAATAAATGTGAAAAGCACACATTTTCATTCTACTCATCTTTCTTGTTATTAGTTAGGCTTAACTGTAAATTAAGAAAGACACTCAGAACCCCAATTGCAAAGTTTGACCTTTAGATAAAAAATGTTTGAAATTCAAGAATATTTACTTAGACTGACTATAAGGTTTTTCAGTGTAGCTAAAACACAAATAAGATTGGTTGTAGCAAGAGAAGCCAAGATGGTGGCATAGGTGAACACCTAAACTGCTGCCTCCCTCGCACAACAATTTCAAACCTGCAACTAAAAGACAAAATGTCTATCACCCAGAACCAGGGAAAAGATGGCTGAGTGGAAGTTCTGCAACTAGACAGAAAGAGAGAGGAGGATTGGGATGTGCAAAAGTGCTGAAAAGCTGAGGTGCAGAGGTGCGCTAGCCGGGCTAATGGCAGGCAAATCTGGGGCTGCTTTTTCTCAACCTGAAGGGAAACAGGCTCCTGATTACTCTGAACTAGTTTCTGGGGAAATTCTGGTGACCCAGACTCCTACAGGGAGAAGTGCAACGGTCTGCCATCGGGTTCAGAAAGTGAGGGTGGCTCTCTTGCAGAGGGGCCCACAGCAATCATTGTTCACTGTGTGGGGGCGCAGGATGTGGGGACTTGGAAACATGGAAATGCAGAAATGGCTGAGTAGCAGCCATTGCTGTTTGCCACGCCCTAGCCTAGTGACTACTCCCTAAGATCCTGCCCAGCCCAATCTGCAAACCTGCCTGAGCTATGCTTAGAGGCATTTGCATATAAATGGCCAGTGCTTTCACAGCTTAATCTAACTGCAGCTCTGGTCAGACAGCTCCAAACCTCCAAACCCCAAGCAAAGAGGAGAAAACCTTAGTTCTCACAGTAGCTGACCTGCACCTCATTAGAGACCCAGAAGCCAGTGTATCTAGAGGTCAGTGTGAGACACCAGAATTCAACTACTCACATCTGTAAGTGACACATTTAAGAGGAAAACACAGTGAGCACCAAAGCCCCTCTGAAGCAAGTCTGGCCCTATAGGCATGTCTCCAGCACAGTAGTTCTACCACTCCATCAACACCAGGAAGCAACAAAATGTGGAGACAAAGAAACATGTCAGGAATGGAAGAAATGGAGGAAAGCAGACTATAGGATATGGAGATTAATACCACATTTATAAGGTTACTCAATAATCTTCTAGAGAGGAGGAACCAAGATGGCGGCATAGGTAAACACCTATTTTGCTGCCCCACACAAAATTCCAAAACTACAACTTAACAACAGAACAAACATCATCCGGAATCACCAGAAAGCTGGCTGAGTGAAAATTCCACAAATAAAAGTAAAGATAGGACACTGTGACTCAGAGGAGTGGCAGAGTGCAGCCTTGAAGATACTCGCGGAGCCAGAGGTTTGGAGCCATGCTGCGAGCAGAAAAAGGCAGGCGGCTGCAAACCCGGCTGGTTTTCTCCAACAGGGAAGGCAAAGGCATCCCACTGCACTGATTCCCCAGTTCCAGGCAAGGTCCGAGGTCCGGGGAAGGCACGCTAAAACCCGGGCACAGCAGAGGTCTGCAAGCTTGAGGAGAGTGCACATAAACTTGGAACAGTAGTTTGCGCGTAAACTTGGGGACAAAGGTGCGCAACCACGCAGAGAGGACTCATGACTTGCTCCCTTCTTCAGGAGACCACCAGATGGCTTTGTTTTACAACCCTGGGTGAGACTTTGGGTATGCAGACTCATTTGGGGAGAGGCAGAGTTGTCTGGCAGTGGGTGGAGACCGGCAGCGGCTTTCTCGCAGAGGTGCATGCAGCTGTTACCACCCAGCACAGAGACTCACGGGCCGCATAGGGCGGAGCTGATGCTGCCTGCTCTGCCCGGAGACTCCACCCATCCAACCTGACCACAGCTTACCTTCACAGTCAACTGGCCTAGAGATCAAACCCTTCTAGTCTAACAATAATAATCTGGGTTTAACTTCAACAATACTGTATAACCCATAAAGGATTGCAGTAAGAGTATCCACCTCAGGTAACAAGGGAGGCTGAGCCACTGTCCCTTAGAGGACATCTACCACACAAAGCTAATGGACCAACTCAGGAAAGCAGCCACAATGCAGAGAAATGGAAAGAAATCAGGTGTGAAAGAAATGGAGGAAAAAGATGACTAGACACAGAGTTCAAAACCACAGTAATAAGGTTTTTCAAGAGGCTCCTAGAAAAGGCCGATGAACTTAATGTGAACTACAAGGAAATGAATAAGACCTATGAGGAAATGAACAAGACCCATGAGGATATGAAAAAGGACCAACTAGAAATTAAGCATACACTGACTGAAATAAAAAACTATTACACAAAGACCTAAAAGCAGTCCAGAGGACTGCAAGAACCAAGTCAAAGATTTGAAATACAAAGCAGCAAAATCCACTCAGCTGGAAAACCAAGAAGCAAAAAGAATCCAAAAAATTGAAGATTCTGTAAAGGGCCTCTGGGACAACCTCAAGCATACCAACATCCAAATTATAGGGGTGCCAGAAAGAGAGAGAGAGCAAAATAATGAAAACCTACTTGAAGAAATAGTGACTGAAAACTTCCCACACCTGGTGAAAGAAATTGATTTAAAAGCCCAAGAAGTGCACAGAACCCCAAAATATAGGAATCTAAAGAGGACCACACCAATACACAGCATAATTAAAATGCCAAGAGCAAAAGATAGAGAGAGAATATTAAAAGCAGCAAGAGAAAAACAGTTAGTTACTTATAAGGGAGCACCCATACGATTGCCAGCTGATTTCTCAACAGAAACAATGCAGGCCAAACAGGAGTGGCAAGAAATATTCAAAGTGATGAATAGCAAGAATCTACAACCAAGATTATTCTATCCAGCAAAGCTATCATTCAGAATTAAAGGTCAGATAAAGTGCTTTGCAGATAAGAAAAAGCTAAAGGAGTTCATCACAGCCAAACCAATATTATTTGAATTGCTGAAAGATATTCTATAAGAAGAGGAAAAAGAAAAAGGTAAAAATATAAATTATGAACAACAAATACATATCTATCAACAAATGAACATAAAAATCAAGTGAATTAATAATCTGATGAACAGGATAAACTGGTGAATATAACAGAATCATGGACATAGAGAGGGAATGGACTGACAATTCTTGGGGATAAAAGGGGTGTGGGAAGTGCAGCAAGAGACTGGACAAAAATCATGCAACTATGGGAGAGGACAGTGCGGGGGGGGTGAGGCCAGAGGGTGGGATGGGTACCTAGTAGAGGGGAGCTATAGGGGGAAAAAAGGGGGAGCAATGTAGTTAATAAACTTAACAATAAAGATTTAAAAAAAAAGAATCTTCCAAAAACCACCGAGAAACTTGAGACCTCCGAGGAGCTTAGTGAGACCTTCAAGGACCTTAATGAGAATGCTAAGAAAATGGAAAAGGACCAGACAGAAATTAAGCATATGCTGTCTAAAATACATAATACATAGAAATTCAATGATAGATCAAAGGACTCCAAGAATCAAACCAAAGATCTGAAATATAAGGAGACAAAAAAAAATACCAACCAAAAAAAAAAAAAAAAGAGAGAGAGAGAGAGAAAAGAAAAAAGGATCCAAAAATATGAAGATAGTATAAGGACCCTATAGGACAACTTTAATTGTACCAACATCCAAATTATTGGGATGCCAGATGAAGAGAGAGAGCAAAATATTGAAAACCTATTAGAAGGAATAATTACAGAAAACTTTCCCTACCTGGTGAAAGAAATAGACTTACAAGTCCAGGAAGTGCAGAGAACCACAAACAAGAGGAATCCAAAGAAAACCACAGCAAGACACATCATAATCAGAATGCCAAGAGCAAAAGACAAAGAGAGAATCTTGAAAACAGCAAGAGGAAAACAATTAGTTACCTACAAGGGAGTACCCATATGACTGTCAGCTGATTTCTCAACAGAAACTATTCAGGCCAGATGGGAGTGACAAAAAATATTTATTTATTTATTTTTATTTAAAAATATTTATTTTTGAAAGTATTACATATGCCCCTTTTCCTCCCCATTAACTCTCTCCAGCGTGCCCCTGCCCCCCTCCAGGCTTTCACCCCCTAATTGCCCGTGACTATGGGTTATGTGTTTCATTTTTTTATCTTTATTGTTCAGTATATTAATTACATTGTTCCCTTTTTTCCCCCTATAGTTCCCCTCCACCTGGTACCCATCCCACCCTCTACCCTCACCTCCCTCCACTGTTCTCTCCCATAGTTGCAAGATTTTTGTCCAGTCTCTTGCTGCACTTCCCACACCCCCTTTCTCCCCAAAAGTTGTCAGTCCATTTCCTCTCTATGTCCTTGATTCTGTTACATTCACCAGTTTATCCTGTTCATCAGCTTATTAATTCACTTGATTTTTAGATTCATTTGTTGATAGATGTGTATTTATTGTTCCTACTTTACACTTTTATCTTTTTCTTCTTCCTCTTCTTAAAGAATATCTTTCAGCATTTCATATAATATTGGTTTGGTGGTGATGACTCCTTTAGCTTTTTCTTATCTGCGAAGCACTTCATCTGACCTTCAATTCTGAATGATAGCTTTGCTGGATAGAGTAATCTTGGTTGTAGATTCTTGCTGTTCATCACTTTGAATATTTCTTGCCACTCCCGTCTGGCCTGCATCGTTTCTGTTGAGAAATCTGCTGACAATCGTATGGGTGCTCCCTTATAGGTAACCAACTGTTTCTCTCTTGCTGCTTTTAATATTCTCTCTTTGTCTTTTGCTCTTGGCATTTTAATTATGATGTGCCTTGGTGTGGTCCTCTTAGGGTTCCTATATATAGGGGTTTGGTGCACTTCTTGGACTCCTAAGTCAATTTCTTTCACCAGGTGTGGGAAGTTTTCGGTCACTATTTCTTCAAATAGGTTTTCATTGTCTTGCTCTCTCTCTTTTTCTGGCACCCCTATAATTTGGATGTTGGTATGCTTGAGGTTGTCCCAGAGGCCCCTTACACTATCTTCAATTTTTTGGATTCTTTTGGTTTCTTGCTTTTTCAGCTGAGTGGATTTTACCTCTTTGTATTTCAAATCTTTAACTTGGTTCTTGGGGTGCTCCAGAGCACTTTTAGGTCTTTGTATAATATTTTTTATTTCAGTCAGTGTATGCTTAATTTCTAGTTGGTCCTTTTTCATATCCTTGAGAGTCTCCTTTATATCCTTGAGAGTCTCCTTCATTTCCACGTTGGTCTTGATCATTTCCTTGCAGGCCTCGTTCATATCCTTGAGGGTCTTATTCATTTCCTTGTAGGACTCATTCATTTCCTTTGTGGTCTGGCTTATTTCCTTAAAGGCCTCGATCTTTTGTTGGAGCCTCTTAAAAAAACCCTATAACCGTGGTTCTGAATTCCATGTCCAGTCGTTTTTTTTTCCTCCATTTCTTTCACATCTGATTTCTTTCCATGTTGCTGCATGGTGGCTGCTTCCCTGAGTTGGTCAATTAGCTTTGTGTGGTAGACTTCCTACTAGGGACAGTGGCTCAGCCTCCCCGGTTACCTGAGGTGGATATGGGCTGCACAGTCTTGCTGAAGTTAAGCTCAGTTAATCGTTGTTAGCACTTGGAGGGTTGACCTCCAGGCCAATTGTCTGTGAAGCTCAGCTGTGCTCGGGTTGGATGGGTGGAGTCTCCGGGCCTAGCAGACAGCGTTAGCTCCGCCCTGTGCGGCCCCAGGGACCCTGAGCCGGGGGCAATGGCTGCCAGCACCTCTGAGAGAGAGCCAATGTGGAGCTCCACCGGCTGCCGGGGAATTCAGACTCTCCCCAAATGAGACTACACGCCCAATGTCTCACCCAGGGTCATAAAACAAAGCAGACTGATGGTTTTCCGAATGAGAGAGCCAGTCGCAGATCGCTCTCTGCGCCGTCACGCAGCCCAGCTGTTCGCGCACAAGCTGCCTTCTCCACAAGCCGGGAGACCCTGGCAGCACCCGAGCTTCAGCGTGCCCTCCCACTGTCCAGTTTTCACCCCGTATGATAGTGGGTTCCCTGGACTTCGCCCAGAGCTGGAGAATCAGTCCAGTGGGACGTCTTTGTCTCCCCATTCGAGAAAACTGGCCGGTTTTCAGCCGCGTGCCCTCTCCGGGGCGCACGCTCCAAACCTCTCTCCACGCGAATCTTTCAACGCTGTCCGCCGCTGCTCCTCCGAGTCACAGTGTCTTATCTTCACTTTTATTTGTGGAATTTTCACTTGGCGAGCTTTTTGGTGATTCTGGAAGGTGTTTGTTCTTTCGTTACGTTGTAGTATTAAAATTGTTGAGTATGACGGCAAGATAGGTGTTTAACCTATGCCGCCATCTTGGTTCTCGACAAGAAATATTTAAAGTGATGAACAACAAGAAGCTACAACCAAGATTATTCTACTCAGCAAGGCTATCATTCAGAATTGAAGGTCAGATAAAGAGCTTCACAGATAACAAAAAGCTAAAGGAGTTCATTACCACCAAACCAGGATTATATGAAATGCTAAAGGGTATTCTTTAAGAAGAGGAAAAAGAAGAAAAAGGTAAAGATAAAAACTATGAACAAAAAAATGTCAACAAATTCATACCTACCAACAAGTGAATCCAAAAGTCAAGTGAATGAAAAATCTGATGAACAGAATGAACTGATGAATAGAATAGAATGAAGGACATAGAAAGGGAGTGGACTGACAATTCTCAGAGGGAAGAGGGTGTGAGGGCTGTGGGAAGAGATTGGACAAAAATCTTACATCTATGGATGAAGACAGTAGGGGGTGGTGTAAGGACATGGGGGGTGGAGGATTGGGTGGAGGGGAGTTACGGGGGGGAAAGAGGATCACTTGTGATAATCTGAACAATAAAGATTTATTTAAAAAAATACAGCATCCAGTTATGATTTTAAAAAATTCTCAGCCAAGAGGGAACATACCTCAACATGATAAAGGCCATATGTGACAAAATCACAGCCAACATCATACTTAAAGGACAAAACCTAAAGGGCTTCCCTTAAAATGGGGAACAAGACAGGGCTGTCTGCTCTCACCACAAAATATATATATATATATATATATATATATATATATATATATATATATATATATCCATTCTCATTTAGTCTCCTATCTGAACCCTTACTATACCTCCTTTTTCACATTCATATTTAATCTTAGCTAAACATTGTTTTAAAATGTAACAGTCCTGGAAAGATCACTGTAGAAAGAAGAAAACTTTTTCCCATCTTAAATACAACTTCAAAGTGGCAGACTGGAAAATCTCTGTAGGCAAATGTGATGTCGCTAAAGAAATCACACACTTACCTGTAGAGATTCTACAGTCTGACATCTTCAAGCATCAAACCGTTTCCTCAGTCATGCTTTCCTGTATGCAGTTTCTGGACTCGAAATAAATCTGGAGTGGTCAAATAACCACACTATAGCTAACTTATTGAACTTTAGCTTCTTCTAACCCAAGGTGATGTGGCTGCCTCATGATGATTTAATCTCACCAAATTAAGTGGTAAAATAATAAGGTTAGAATGGTTAAAATTGGTTGTTATCCAAAGGAATCTGTTAGACATGCAAATTCTCACACCTACCCTAGGCCTCCTGAATCAGAATCTCAGAGAATGAGGCCCTGGAAGGTGATTGAAGGACCACTCAAATTGAAGGCTTAAAGAAAACAAAACATTCTTGCTGGAACACCGAACTCAGGGATCTTTTGTTGTTCAATAATAGATGAAAAATCAGACAAGCCCTGGCTGGTCGTTGTTCAGTGGTTAGGGCATCAGCCCAGAGACCTAAGGCTCTCAGGTTCAATTTCTGGTCAAGGACATGTGCCTTTGCAGATTTTGATCCTTACTCAGGAGGTAGCCAATCTCTTCCCCTCTCCTCTCTCTCTCTCCCCCCACTCCTTGCATTCTCTCTAAAAATCAATGGGAAAAAAATATCCTTGGGTGAGAATTAATTTTTTTAAGTCACACAAAATAATGTCTTCATAAAAATATCATCTAGTATATATTTTTCTAAAATGATTATCTTAAAAATAAGTATAAGAATTGATAATGAAGAGAAACATGTTCCTTTAACTCTTACTTTGCCAAAGGAATTCCAAAGCTCTGCTTATTTTCTTAGAAACAAAGAGTTAAGAAATCTAATTTAGAAGAAAACATTTTCATGTTTGGAAGGATTAAAAGAGTACTGGCGTCATTCAAATCATGAGCCATAATTCTTATTAAGTTTTATTGCTACATTCTTCACACAGCTTTGGAAAGTTATTCCTAAGAGCACAAAATATGTACTTAGACTGCACACAGAGTAGGAAAATGCTCTCACAATGAAATTATTTTAGCCTGACCCGATAATACTTGAAAGACTCACAACTTATTCTCTATGTAGCATATATTTTCAAAATAAAAGATGAGTTTATATAAATTTATATAAATTTAGTTTATATAAATTTGTCTTTTGCACAATTTGTCTTTATAATTTTATCTCTTAAAAGCTAAATTTGGCTATGAAAGTTCTAATTTCTGTACATAATAATAAAAAAAATTCTTTTCCTCTCTGGTACTATAAAAATCTCATGGATGGAGGGTTAAAAATAACAAAAAAAATTATAATTTAACTTGACATTGAATGACAATGAATAAAATACACAATTAAATTCTTATATGTCAGAATATACTATCTGAAATGTTGGTGTGCCTGTTAATAACTTCTGGTAACATGTTAAAAATTCATCTTCAGTTTCATTCTTAATGAATCCATTTTTATTATTTCTGGACCACACCAATTTCCCATGATGTGATGGAAAAAATTGTAACATTCATAAATTGAATTAGATCACACACAAAATGTCAACTCACTCAGATTATAATAATAAAGTTTGGCTTATTCATTGAAAAGTGAAAGCTCAACTATGTCCAGATTCTGCAATGACAGTGCCAGAGATCAGCAGGATGTTTTAGATACTTCAAACAACCTGGAGGAAGTACATTTATTTAGACAAGGATGAAGAGGCTCTCTAACTATCAGGTTTCTTTGCTTTCATTACATTTAAATCAAGTCAGTAGTGATGCAATTGCTGATCAGAAGCTCCAAAAGGCAGCCTTAAATGCCTTTGATAAAAAAAAAATTATTAACTCATATATGCAATTTGATACAGAAAAGCTTTCAAAACATGGAGTTCATTGGAAGAAACAATAAAGAGAAATCCTATAAATTTAGCACCCTCAGAGGCAGTAAGGGAGCTATAACTATCTGATAGCAACAACTAATAGCTACTACTATTTATATTAAACATTCTATACACATTTGTCTAATTCTGTCCTTACACAAAACTGGTATTAACAGTTCCATTTCACAAACAAAGAAACTGAAGCTTAGAAAGACATAGATGAGAAGGAAAGACATCTGAGTCTCACAACTGCACATCTGCGACAAATCGGTCCGAGGAACAAGCACAGGGCTGCAAGTCAGGAAATCTGTGTTTTGAATATTTGACCCCCAACCCCATCTGAGCCTTTCTCTCTGGGTCTCAGTTTCCTCATCTTTAAAACAAGCGGAGTAGCATTTTTCTTGTTTTCTTTCCATGGCTAGGGAAACACTTGCCAGTGATAAATAAGTGGAAAGATATAGGATGTTGTTATTATGCTTGGGGTAAAACTGGGTAAGCTTTGGGGATGGCCTGGTCTCCTGCAATACACTGACAGCCCCTCCTCCCCCGGGGGCAAAACACACACACACACACACACACACACACACACACACACACACACACACACACACACCAAAAAACCCACACCTACATCCATTGTTGTGGAAACTACTGGAAGGAAGTCTTAATTTGCCCTGGTCATAGCCCCACCCTGGCCTTCTGCCTTCGTTCATACTCTGTCCCAGGTGCAGCCATGCACCTTTGCCCCAACTTGGTGATCTCAAAGCCACCCTTTCTTAAAACAAGCAACAGCTTCTCTTAAAGGACTGTGCCAGACAAGGCTACATTGTTCCTCTTTTAAAAAGGTAGGTTTCCTCCTCTTTCTTTCAAAGCATGACAGGTTTTTCAGTAAATGTGTGACTGAAATAGACCAATGCCCCAGGGCCTATGAAGAAGAAAAGCTTGGCTGCAAGATGCCACACCTCAGGAAACTGGCATTCCTAACTGGATACAATCCTGATAGACACTTCAGAAGTTCCCTCATTCACAGAATCTTAACGCTTCAGATCTGTAAAGGAAACGAGTGACTACTTAACACAATCCAACTATTTATTGAGCAATGACTGTGCTGGGCATTTCACATGTCCTGTCCCATTTAATCCTTCTCCCAAATTTATAGGAAGTGGTAATGGCCCATTTTGTATGTGAGGAATCTGAAGCTCCTAGAGGTTTAATAAGGGTCTTGAACCAAGTCTATCTGGTTCCAAAGCCCATTTTCTTAAACATTATCCAGTTTTATGATCCAGTGGTTAAGTGGCCAGAGGTCAGACAACTGGTTAGTGATAAACCTGTAAGTAGACTTCAGTTTTCTTTACCCCTAAATAATTTACTCTTAAGTGCCTTAAAGACTTATGCAGTTTGTCATATAACTGAAATGACTGACTCAAAATGAAAAATGCTAAGTTATAATCCATTGTCTATAGTGGACACCAAAGAAGAAAGCTTCATATGAACTCTGCATTTATTCACACTTTAACCACAAGCAAGTGCCAAAATTGTGCCTTTCTATAGCTGAAAACATGACAAATCATCAGATTGACACATCCTTATAAAATAGGTGCTGGCAACCCAAATAGCAAGGCCCCAAACCAATCATTAATATCTTTGTAGTACAGCATTTGGGAGTTTGGGAGGTTTTATAAAACCAGGCTTGACTTATTACTTATCACAGGTAAATGTTACCAGACTCATTATTCATGGTCAAATTTACACATGTCCACTCTGTCTTTTGTAAAGTTTCAACTGAAGGTCCCATTCAGGATATTACAGCCTGTAAAAAGAATAGACAATCTTTCCATCTGATAAATAGCTTTTAATTTTCTGTCTTAGTTGTCACCCACCATGGTGGCTGCCATGGAGAACTTGCTTCAGCTTACAAATGATTATCTACCACAATAAAAGTAGCTCATAATGAAATCTGATATAATAAAAGGCATCATTACTTGCTATAGTAAATTATATCAATAACTTAAAGTAAAAGTGAGTGGCTATAACTCATGTTTGTTTCACCTCCTATACTTCTGTTCCCCATCATCTTGCCTCTTATTTTCTCTCTCTCAATTCTGCAAAACTCAAAGCTGTGTTTTAAGTTGTGGGAAAGGGAAGTGGTGAAAGGTGAAATCATTGCAACCAGTGCATAACACATCACTACTCATTTGCATAGATTATTCTCTCTCCCTGAGGCTCTAACAAGGGAGCTTCAAAAACTAAAACGCACATTTCTTTACACAAGTTATTGCTTTAGGGAAACCGGAATCTCTATGTATCCTATGAAAAAGATAACTTATTACCATTATTATTATAGACAAATATTTGCTGAGCACACCATGGGCTTGGAACAGTGCCAAATGCTATATGTTCTTTAAGGTATCAGGCAATGAAGACAAGATATTCCATTTTTTAGTGGGGACTCCCCTCTGAACCTTAATTTTCAATACCCTAATGGGTTTGGGAAGTGCATAAAATTATCCCTTGCTTCAGGATTTAATTATACTTTATTCGGATTTTAATATCTAATTTTATGGAATTTTGTGTATTTTAAGTATTTCTCCAACTCATTTTTTAGAACAAGCTCTTTTCTCATTTTATCTATCAAACGTCCTAACTGGCCTCATTTGACTTTAAATATCTATGTTAGAAGGACAAAAATTTATTTAAAAAACTAATCATGTGAAAGCTATGAGTAGTAAATATTTATGAAGATGATAATTTTCTCTTTCTTGACCTGGGTGGTGGTTTCATGGGTGTGTTCATTTTGTGATAATTCCTCAAGTTGTACATTTATGATTTGTTCATTTTATGTAAGTGTACTTACCTCAATAAAATAATTTAAAAATGTGTATTTATGAAGAGTCTTGACATCTCCTCCCCAAACACATACAAACCCAGAGTCAGAATAATGGATTTCACAAGGGAGTATTTGTTCTTCCTCTTCTAGAGCCCCTATTTCTTGCCATAGGGACTTTTAATTCTTCAACCTTAATCCTAAGAGATTGTTTTTGTTTGTTTTTTGTTTGCTTTTTAAAAATACATTTTTATTTATTTCAGAGAGGAAGGGAGAGGGAGAGAGTGATAAAAATATCAATGACCCCTAACTGGTTTGGTTCAGTAGATAGAGCATTGGCCTGTGGACTGAAAAGTCCCAGGTTCGATTATAGTCAAGGGCATGTACCTTGGTTGCCGGCACATCCCCAGTAGGAGGTGTGCAGAAGACAGCTGATTGATGTCTCTCTCGTCAGTGTTTCTAACTATCCTTCTCCCTTCCTCTCTATATAAAAATCAATAAGATATATTTTTATAAAATCAATGATGAGAGAGAATCATTGATCAGCTGCCTCCTTCGCATCTCTTACTGGGGATTGAGCCCACAATCTGAGGTTATGCCCTGACCTGGAATAAAACCGTGAACTCAACCACTGACCCACAGCAGGTAGGCCTACGAGATTGTTTTTCAAGGCCTCCTTTTCATCAGATAGCTTCCCTTTAGGCTTTTTTCCCCTGGGATTTCTTCTGTAGAGTGGATCCCTATCTTCTCTAATAGTTTCCAATCTTTTCTTAATATCTCAAGCAACAACAACAATCCAAAAAGTGTTTCCTGCATTTTTCCCCTTCATAGTACTCTCTCTAGCTGCCTTTGCTGCTACCCACAAAACTCCCAAGTGTCCTTTCATGGGTACTGACTAGGAGTCTTTCTCAGGTTTCCCCTCAAGAAAGGTTCATGTCTCTCTCTCTCTCTCTCTCTCTCTCTCTCTCTCTCTCTCTCTCATTTCACTACCTATCTCTCCCTTCTTCACTCCCTTCTATCCTCCCTCTTTTTCTCACTATATCTCTGAAACTTGTTTTACTGGAAAATATGTCCCAAATTGCTTTACAACTGTAAATTTAATTTAATTTCTATAAAAACCCTCCTGGTAGGATTGTTGTCAAGATCAAATGAAATCATCTACATAATATACTTAATACAAGGCTAGGAATATGGTAATCACTCTTTAAACAGCACCTCGTATCATTATCATTAGTAGTATGATTAGCCAAGGTTTTTTTTTTTTGTTTGACAATAGGGTCAGCTCAAAATTTCAACCTATGCATATTATTGTAATGCTGATGGAATAATCAAACATCAGCTATTATTTATTAAGTCTTCTACATCAAGCATTATTAGGCACTTTACATAAAAAGTCTTATTAAAGCCCCTAACAATTTTATGAAATAGAAATTGGGATCCCATTTAAAAATGAGAAACCTGAGCACTTGTAAGGGTTAGTTAAGCCACTTTGCTGGGTGACTAGCTAATTAAATTGACCATGGGGGTGCATTTGCTTCTGCAATAACCATCTTCTTGCAGGATATGCATCCTGACAGATTGTGGCATGGCACTCGACTCCTCAATAAGAAGCTGTTGGGCCCCAATTGGGCACTGTAAGAGTTACAAAAGAAGTCTCAAACTGGGCTCTGCCTCCAAGGAGCTGACAGTGGGTAAGTCAACCCTGTTGCAACCTTGCCCAACATTTTGTCATTGAGACTTGAAAGTTTGCAGGCTTCAAGTACCTAATTATCTTCTACTCTTTTGTCTTTTGCCTTTAACATCTCCTTCATCATCCCAAACCAAGTATCCTCTTAACAGACTGAAGTTTATGCTCTGTTGCTAGATTCTTCAGAGCTCTGGGATTCTAGACACCCTCTCCTAAAAATTTGCAGGGAAGACTTCCCTGCTTCCTTTACTGCAGGTACACTCTACAAAAGAAGATAGGCTTATGCTAATTCAACCACGTCAACTGCAACCCTGTTGGCTATGATCAATGCTTTGTCTCTGGTGTGCTTCAAAATATTTTCTTTTATTTTAAAAAAAGGAAGTGTGTCATAAGCCAAGTCTTAAAGGTGGCAACCCAGTTATACACAGGCAACCTCTAATGACTGTTCTAATAGCAACCTCTTCATGTACTTTAGTCACTCATGTCAGCATCCTTATCCAATTTGCTAATGGCTTTCCTTGTAGAGGTTATTTATTCATCTGCTTGGCTCCAGTTATGAAGGATGCACAATTTCCCTTGAAGTAGAGCTGGCTTCTTTTAAAGGCTTTGTAAAAACTTGAACTAGAGAAGCATAAAGCCTTTTTTATGGGAACCATCCTTTCTATCAATTACACTTCTGCTCTGTCATGAGTTGTGACTGCCTATTAAAGAATGTTTCTACCATTCAGAATGTGGAAAACATGTCATTGGGGAGCTCAGTTCAATGGCAGTTCTGGCTTTGGCCTTGGGCTGGACACCACTTATTCACAGTATGACTCAGACTCCCTTCTCGTAACGCCTTATCTCTAGACACCATTCTCCATGAATCCCTTTCTCTATTCGTAATCACTTGTAATCCTCATGCTTCTCTATCTGACCTTTTCTTCCCACAAAAATTCAGAAAATGTGCACTTAATAAACAAAACAAATCCATTGACAAAGATAGATGTAGTCAGGGAAGCTTTACCAAAATTCGCTTCAACCTGGTATTTAACAAAACTCTAGCCAAAATGCTCATTTGTAACTCCAGCCAACTATTTTATTGAAACCAATTCAAAGACAAACATTTTCTGAATGCCTACAAGGCAACAAAAATAATAAATAATGTTTAGCTATCTTTCAAACCTTGATTCCCAATCCCAGAAGAAGATGAAGACAAGATAAAAGAAAGCAAACCTGAAAAAAAAAAAAAACGTATTGATTCTCATTCTGAAGTCAAACACAGTAAGTTTCTTAGGGAACTTTCAAATTATCACCACAACTGCTAAGAAATTTGGAGGCAAAAGAAAGTCACATTAAATAGGTTCTTGTAAGTCTCTCCCACCAGTTCTTTTTCCATTAGTTTCTGTAGACTTTCTGCCTTTGTTTTGAGTTAATTTCCAAAAGGCAACTGCAAAAGACATATAAATGTGAGAAAATTAGTACTATTCAAGCACCTGTGTGAGTTTGAATACCCAAAGTCCTAAGATGTTCCATAATTCAGACTTAAAGGTTTAGAGAAGACAAAGTTTCTACACAACATGACTCATATGGTAGTGCTCCTATCAATAAAAAAGAGAAAACTAAATTTTATATATATCAACTTGATACCATGTGGTTCTGACAAACCATAAATACCATGTAAATTCAGAAGTCCCTCAATGTAGAAATGGAGACACCTCTTGAACTACACTTAGTACACCCTGGCACATCAATAATAAGTCAGTAACTCAAGCAACATATAAAAGTAGATATGAAAAACTTCTAGGAAAGAGGAAAATGACAAAGACAACATAAGCATAAAAAATGAGTAGAGCCCTAACCTGTTTGGCTCAGTGCATAGAGCATCATCAACCTGCAGACTGAAAGGTCTCAGGTTTGATTTTGATCAAGAGCATGTACCTTGGTTGTGGGCACATCCCCAGTAAGAAGTGTGCAGGAAGCAGCTGATTGGTGTTTCTCTCTCATTGATGTTTTTAACTCTCTATTCCTCTCCCTTCCTCTCTGTAAAGATCAATAAAAATATTTTTTTAAATGAGTAGAATTTGAGTACCTTTTCTAAGATCTTGAGGTTGGAAATTTAGGGGGGGAAAAAAAGAAAAGAAAACCTGATTGAGCTAACCAAAGCATATGGCAATAAAATAAAAACTAGAGTTTATTGAGTATCTACCAGATTCTGTACTAACAAATATTAATATACTTACTTATTAACAATCTCAAACAAAATAATTTGCTCTAAAGCCCACAACTAGTAAGTGGTAGAATCAGGAATCACACCATGTCTATCACATTCCAAAGCTCATATGCAGCAGGAAGAATAATCCTTCCGAGTTTTCAGAAAGTACCTAGATAATTCCAGCTTTGAATAAATGGTTTTCAGGGAAATAAAAAATTGCCCAATCTGAACAGATTCAATGACCTGTTCCTGTTATATCCAAATACAAATAAACAGAAAGTCCAGAACTGGGAGATCAACTGAAGGACTTGTATGCATGCATATGAGCATAACCAATGAATGAAAGACACTGGGGCAAGGAGGGAGCAGGTGGGGACATGTGTTGGGGGGTAAGGGAGGGTTGGGGAAAGTTAATGGGGGGGGAAGGAAAACATATGTACTACTATTAAATATAAGTTATACTGTAAAAAAATCAATAAAATATATTAAAAGTAATAATAATAAAATTCATCAGTAAATCTCAGAATTAAAAAAAATACAGATGTACTAAAAGCTGTGGAAGGGATAGCCCCACTGTCCGTACTTGTTGCCTCTGGGGGAACAAGACTGGGGGAGAGGGGCTTTATTGTGTAGTCTGCATGTTTCCATGTCAGTTGAATATAATGAGCATGTGTTCTGTGATTTTAAAATTACAGAAAAACTAAATGTTCTCTCCATACAAAAAAAAAAAAAGTCCAGAACTACTGAATAAGATCACAAATGCATATATTGCCATGCCCTCAAAGATGCCTGCAGAAACCTCCTATTATAGATTTAGAGGCTCCTTTCCTTTGGTAAAATCTTGAAAATATTTTTACAGGATGTATGGATAGTATTAGAAATAGCTTACTCCTTGATGCTTCCTCTGCTACTATGTTTTCAGTTTATTTGGCCTATAGACTATTTGGCACATTAGCATGACTTTGTTACCCAAACTACTTTATATCAGTTTCCTCCTTTTTCATTTAATTTTTATTTTTTAGTCCTCACCAAGGATAGTTTCCATTATTTTTAGAGAAAGTGGAAGGGAGTGAAAGAAACAAAGAGAGAGAAACATGAATCTGAGAGAGACATATTGATTGGTTGCTTCCCACACATGCCCAACTACATGCTCTTGATCTGAATCAAACTCAGGACCCTTCAGTATACAGACTAATGCTCTATCCACTGAGCCAAACCAGCTAGGGCTCCTTTTTCATTTTAATTGATCATCACAACAACCCAGTTAGCTGGGCAAGGTAGAAAAGTATGTGTCTATGTTTTCCCATAGAGCCCTCCCCACTATGGGCATTATACACCATATGTCCAGGTTCACCGAGGCTATCTCATCTTTCTAAAAAATGTACAGTATTTCCATTTATGATCTTTTTCTAACATTTTCCAGTAGAGGGAATAACTACATCCTTATCTCTTTACAGTCACTTTTCAGTATTGAATCTTCTATGGCAAAGGGCAAATCAAAGCTAAGTTTAAGAGAAAAGAAAAAAATGAACTATTAGGCATGTTACTTTGAAATGGGGTTTGATTTTTGAGAGAGAGAAAAAAAAAACATGAGAAGTGACAAGCCCTTGTTTTTTTTATTAGGATAAATTCTATTTTTTTATCCTGAGCAATCTGACTCCAGAAATAAACTTAGAACTATAGTTTAAATGTTAAATTCCAGTGAGCAGATATTTTTATTTTTCATAAACTAGCCTTTTACTAAGGAGCTCATATTGAAAACAAAATTATAGCCACTTGTTCATTCTCAAGTGTTCTGTAATTTTATATCTTCCTGAAGTATTTTTTTCCATGAAAAGCCATTTTTCTAACTCAGCAAGTTATCACTATCCTAATTCAGTCAAGTCTCAGTTATTTAAAACAGTTATGAACTGGAATCCATAATTCTTTGCATCAACAAGCATTTGATTTAGTTTAAACAAATTTTTATTGAGTAATTATTAAATACCAGATGCTATCATGAGAATTTTATGGCTGAGAATATAAAGATGACTAAGCATGGTCCCTACATTTAGAAGTTAACAGTCTAATTAGGGAAAATAACATGTAAGCAAGAAAATACCATGTGTATAATGGGTGCCAAAATATAGAGAGCATAAACTGAACTTGATCACAGAGAAGGGAGTCTGAAGAGAGAAAGCAGTGTCTGATATGATCTTAGATTCAGCATGTGTGTCAGTCACACAAGGTGTGTATGAATGCCTATTCACGTGTGTGTGTTAGAGGAGGGAGAGAAGGAGCAGAAACCATTCCAAATCAGTGCAAAGGCATAATACAGATCATTGAATTCTTGCAACTTCAAGTGGTTTGTTATAGCTGGAATGTACTAGTGTAATGGAGGGTAAGAAATGGTCTAGTATGAAATAAAGTTAGAAAGACGGGAGAAGTCCCTACCAAAGGTCAAATTCACAGAGCCTGAATGTGGATCCTGGGGATCTACATTTGTAACGAGTTCTCCTGGTGCTTCTTATGTTCACTGAAGTTGAATTCCCCACAGCAAGTGATGAAGAACCTTAGCAGGCATCTCCTCACCCTCCTTCCTTAATCTTTATTTCTGCCATTGATTAGCAACACCCAGTGGACTGTAGGGGCTAAGACTCATGGTTCAATTCCACTTAGGTATACTATAGCAGCATGGGCAAAGGGAAGGACATGGAAGCTACCATCTAGAAAAGAGAGAGACCTGGACCCCCATTGTCACACCTGCCTCTTTGGTGAGTATATGGTTATTACTTTTTTTAACTTGTGTAATTGGTGGTTTCCTTGCAATAATCAAGTATTTTATGGTGTTTGAATTTAGTATTCCCAAATTCTTGATAAAGTTTGTTTTAAAATGGTTTGCAAGTGATTGGTTTTACATTTTCCTATTCTTCTATTTGATTGTGTTTCTTATTATGTAAGGATTCAATACAACAATCCCTTTCTAAATGTAGAGATTATACTTTTACAACGTCACATGCAATGATACATATACCAGAAGTGTGTGAAAATAAGGTTTTAATTCAGTAAGAGGCATAGCTTGATAAACTCTCATCAAGAAAAAAAGCACGGAGATAGGATGTTCAATGTCAGATCTTTAACTGGTACACTCAGTGAATGACATGCTTCTGACCAAGACACTTTGTGCCTCTGCCCACATGATTTTTCTCTTGCAGGTCTAATGTGGATGGCTGTGAATTGGCTTAATCTCAGCTGGCAACTGTGAGATATTCATACAGTCCCCCACAGTGGTCTCTGGGATTATGCTAAACAGAGCAATTTCCTTGCCCAGCCTAATGGATCAAAAGACTTCATGACCATCAACATTAGAGCACCAAATTCTGCTTTATGATGGGGGGTGGGGGGAAGCTGCTATAGTCATTGTTTTGTGTTTAATCTCTTTTAGTCTTACTAACTTCTTTTTCTGAAGCCCTGTTATACTAGAAAGGCAATGGGTCTTGGGAATTAATTTGCCTTTATTGGATTCACATGCTATTTGAAAAAGCGCTCCTTCAGTTCTACTTGTTTTATTTGTTAGTTTGTTTGTTTGTTTAATTGCAACCAAGGGATTTTTGGTGTTAGAAGCTGAATCTAAAATGTTTTCCTTCTGAAAGCTTCTCCCACTCTTTTTGTGGGTGCTTCTAGGTTAAATTCTCAGCAGTCCAAAAGAAGATGATCTGCCAGGCCCTCCTCAAACTTCAGTTGCCCAGATTATCACAATAAATGGCCTTTCCTTATTGCCTCTGTGAGTGTCTCCCACTCAAGGCTCCTCACTGATATTGAAATTTAGAATCAACTGTGGCTCAAGCTAAAGTAGCTACAAGACTTGACTATACCTAGTTCTAATTCTTCCTGACTCATAAAAACAGGAGCAAAAGAAAATGTCTTCTGTAAAACGAATGAGAACAAATGGAAATTCTCAGGGTTAAAAAATCAAGGCCTGTTCCCTTCCTCATTTGCCCAGCAATACAAAAAAAAATTAGATTATGCAAATGTATAATTAAATGTAAGATTAAGTTTAACAACAAAAATTATTAAAGATACTATTTCAAAGATCTTGAATGGCACATAGCTTCTTGGATATCTTTATGAAGACAAGAAGCCCATGTTTCTATCTGATTAAATTACATTTCTGTCATTGAGGCAGATTAGTATAGTATGATAAATTAGGTGTTTTTTTTTTTACAGTAATTGATGTTGGATAGCAGGAGGTAGGATTGAGGACTAATTTTTCCAGATTAACAGAATAAACTTTAAGTCAAAAAATAAGTTACCTCTGGTAAGAAGAAGGGTTCATATTAATTCTCATGGTTCATTCAGGTTGCTGAAACTTTCCAAATGTCACCTATATCTTTCTGCTAGTTGAAATAACATTTTCCCTAACATTAAAAAAATCCCAATTCCAACTCTTGGTGACAATTTTTCAAACAGGATAAAAAATTCTTTTTATTAATAGGTATAAAAAGGAATGCAATTCAAGAGGATCAGAAATATTTTCTTTTTATTTTTTAATATATATTTATTGTTGATAATATTACAGATGTCTTCGTTTCTCCCCCTTTTACCATCCCCCCAAATATTTTTAAATAGTTGTACTTACTATATGTCAAGAACTGTGCCTCTTGCCATGCTAGTACATGCAGTAAGTGTATTGTTGCTGTCTAAATGTTTGCAGTACTCTACACATCCAGGCACCAGGGGAGCTGGAAGACATGCCAATGTCAAAGATTGCATCCACCACAGATGAAGGAAATCAGAATGCCTAGGGGTGGGCCTAGCATCACTATTGAGAGCTACCCAGGGGATTCTAATGTGCAGCCAGAAGTGAGAACCACTGTATCTGAGCCCAACAGGGAGACTGTAGATGAAATGGAGTGAGAGAAAAATTGGTAGGAAATGAAGTTGAATATTGAGGTATAATGTAAATTGATGTGAGAAAGAACTGGAGAGTTTTAATTAGAGAAACTTGCCCTACATAATAAAACCCTAATATGCAAATCGACCGGACAGCGGAATGACCTGTGGAAGGAACGACTGGTCACTATGACACGCACTACTACCAGGGGGCAGATGCTCAATGCAGGAGCGCTGCTCAGCCAAAAGCAAGACTCACAACTGGTGAGGCAGTGCGGTGGTGGGAGCCTTTCCTGCCTCCTCTGCAGGCAGGCAGTAAGGAGAGAGGGGTCCTGGACTACAAGAGGGATGTCTAACTACTGGCTTAGACCCAATCCCTCCTTAGTGACAGAAATCAACATTTCAGTCCTACAGTAAAAAGTGAAGAAAGATTTCCATCCCTATTAGACAGCTGGTGCTGGGGGCTCAGGAGGCTGACTTAGCCCTTCAGTTGCTGTAATGACCCTTGTGCTGTGAGGAAGCCCCAACTTGGGAGCAGTTAAATGGTCATCCTTGTGCCATCAAAGGACTTTATTGTCCTCTACATTTGAATGGATGTGATAAGGAATGTGGGCAGGTTCAAATCAGGCCAAAGTTCCATTTGCCACCAAGAAAGCCTATGAAGTCTCTGGGAGCAAAAGCAGCTGGAGATATTTCAGCAGCAACCCAATAAGAGCTGCAAAACAGCCTCAGGCTCACAGTGTCTGTCTTCCATTGGACATCCAATTAGAACTTTCTGTGGTCCTCCCAGGAGGGCGAACAGTTATTGAATGCTCAGAAAGTACCATTGTTAAATTACTTTGGCAAACCCCATTCCCCTGCCCCTCCCCCTGCAAAAAAAAAAAACAGTAACAAAGCAAAATAAAAATGAGTTATGTTTTCAATGATCATTACAAAGTCTCTATGAAATTTAAAGATGCCCATCCTATCCAAGCCACAACTGTCTTCTGTTAAGGTAGAGCAAGGTCAAAGAAAAATTTCCTGGCTACAAACCCAATCATATATTAGCTAGAACCCCCAAGTTTGGAACCCTATCAGATACCCACTTTCCTGGGTAATCCTCAAAGGCTGAACTTCTAAATATATAGCATTATTTAATTCATATTCTCAAAACTTTCTGCACTTGTGCCATACATTGCCATACTAAGCAATGATCATGGTGGTCTGAAGTGGGTAAGAATGGGGAAGGTGTTAAACTCAGCCAACTTGCTTGACCAAAAAGGAACTTTAGCTTCAAGTCCTGCTACTCCAAAAATATAGCTGCTTTTTATTTTTCACTAAAAAACAAACAAAAAAAAAAACGTAATGACAGGGTGGTACCAGATTCTGTATTGGGAATGTAGCTGTGAGCAAACCATTCCTGCCCTCTGTCTAGTAGAGGAGTTGGTTGTCAGCCAATTATGTAAATATCTTCATTGTGATTATAGATGTTTAACTGCCATAAGCAAAGAATGGAGAGATCATCTAGACTGAAGGTGAGGTAGAGATTTGAAGAATGAGTAGGTGTTATGGGAACAGTATGGTGAAAATCGTGGGAGAAGGAAGGAGTTCAATCAATTCTAGGAACACATGAGGTTGCCCCATATCTGGCTGACAATCTTGTCACCTGGAATGGATTTACCAGTAGGAGCTATTGGAAAGACCGCAGGGAGACACTCTGGAAAGTGTGATCCTCCACTTTTTAGTTCTATTATGGACACCTCGATTACTGGAAGATGCCCTTATCCTAAACAATGCTCTAAAGAATGCTCAAAATTGTGACCTGAATTTTAGGATTCCCCTGTTTTATGACGGTTCATCTCCACAAATTCCCTCTTCCCTGCCGTAGTTTGTAATGATAGATGATATCTCCCTTTCTAACCATCCCAGCCACCATACCCTAGTCTTCTGGACTTTTAAAACTTGTTACAGTCTTAAACTAAGTGCTCCAAATAGTCAAATAGATGCCTAGAATCTTGATATGTGGGCAACTGAATGCCTGTCTCGTTGCTTTTGATAAATGATGCTACTTAGAGAAGATCACACAGAGCATACTATTTGCAACAATCAAAACTTTTGGGCCCCCATCTTTGCCTACTTTTATTTTTGTATCATGTTCTTCTTACTCACAAAATGACACAATACCAAGTAATTTCCCAGCCACTGTTAGAGTTAACTCAGTTCCCTAATCTCTCAAATCTAACTAGCTACAGAAAGACCATGATAGGGGGAATATCATGACAGGCTGAATTTTTGGTTCCTTCTCCTGGTATAGAAGTCTTTAGGGTCTCCAATACCATTCTGCTTACAAGTCCTTTGGCTTACTTGTATATTCATTTTGAAAAGCATATAAACCTTAAGTAAGCATCTATTTTAAAAACTGAGATAACACACTTAATCATAGATAACAACTCTATTTTAAAAAGAGAGAGAATAAGCTGGAAATTATGTCCCTGAAGTATTTTAATATATTCCAAAATTTCACCATCTATAAAATAAAAATATGAAAGCAACCTTAACTTGTAATCCTATTTGGGATCCAGATAAATGAAAACAAATAGATAGCAATCAGGGAGTGAACTCTCCAGTCTCCATTTTTATCTCCACCATTCAGTAACCTCTATACTACTTCCAAATCCCCTACCCAATTACTTTCTGCCATTTATATCTAAAATACCCCATGTAAACCAGAAGTTCCATTGGACAGAGGATATATTTACTAAATAATATTGGAGGCCTTCATTTATTCTATATTTGATTTGGGGGGATTCTAGAGGATTGATTAGAATTATCTGATAAGATCATTAAAAGCACACCCGAAAATGATCTATAAATAAGGTAGGAAACCAGTAATGTTCTTGGGATTGTATGCTTGGCCATTACATTCTTTTTGGTGTCATGTACCTGCTATATCTGCTAATTCTAATTCGAATATTCAATGAGCTAGAATTTCAGTATAGTTAAAAAGATATGACAAACTTATCTTGAAAATGTACATGCAATTTATGCTAATTAATGAATCTAAAATTAAATTATCATCAGATTGTTTCATTCATATACACCTTAGGATTTTAATAATTTTTAAATTATCATTATAAATCAGGAATGAGTGACTTAAGAAAATCTATTTTTCAAATATCCTCTCAAAAAAATACTTATCCACACTATTTTGTCCTGAAATAACTAATTATACTAAATGAGTGTTATAAACATTAGATTTATAATGTTTCTTGGTAAATTGGGGAAATAATTCATTAGTATGACTTCAAACTGATTTATTATGCAACATGTCAAAAAGTTACTCAGTTGAAATTTTCATATGTAGGAACAAAATGGGAGAAAGTTGCCACATTTGGAAATAATGAGACTTAATATAATGATTACAGAGTTTTTGATGTCGCAGATACTGCATCAGGAACTGATTGGATAAGAATGGGTCACCATCAGTTCCTAATGCATTGCCTTCAGCATCTAAACAAGCATCAGTAAAGATTAAGCAAAAACAAATAAATCTCATAGACACAGACAACAGTATGGTGTTTACTAGTGGAGAAGCGGGGTGAGGGAAGGTAGAAGAGAGGTTATAGGATAGGAAAATAGTAATGGAAGGAGACTTGACTTGAGGTGGTCAATACACAACCCAATATACAGTTGATGGATTATAGAATTGTATACCTGAAACCTACATAATTTTATTAACCAATGTCACTCCCAATAAATTAATTTTTAAAAAGAGACAAAATATTGCCAGTATTTTAGAACCACAGATAAATAAATAAATAAATAAATAAATAAATAAATAAGCATAAGTAAGCACCTCAAGTTAGATTTGTTGTGATGTGTTTATGGTTATACAATAAAATAAAATAAACACTCTTAATTTAACCCTAAAGAGAAATTTTCTAAGAAAGGTGGTCCCAATCTGCTAAAATAGTGATCATTAGCCTACCACTCATAGATTTTATCACCAAAACCAGAGAAGTTAGTATATTTCCATGTTTGTGCTTGTAATACACTTGTATCTTCCTTACTAAATTTATTATGAAATAAAACAACCTAAAAGTTGCTAGTCATTTTTATAACTTGGGAAGAAAATGAGTAGATATTTTTGTTTTCAATCTTTGCTTACCTTTTTTTAAACTTACGAGTTTATGAAGTTTGAGTAGGTATTCCTAATTGAATAGGGATTATCTCCCACAATTACCACTAAAATTAATGTTGTAAGAGAAAAATTATATGAAGCAATTGCTATAAAAGATAACATATTAGTTAAATTCAATTTTAGCTAGCCTACATTCATTTGTATTTTCAGCATTTTCTAGTCAAAGTTTCAAGGTGCATTGGTGAGCAAGTTCATATTTCTTCACTTACTAATTCATTTCTTAAACATCTATTGTGTGCCAATAATTATTCTAGGCACTTTTGAAACAACAGTGAGCAAAATCATTAACCTAATGGAGCTTACATACTAGTGAAGAGGAGACCAAAAACCAATTTATAATACTCTGTGAATTCAAGAGATTTCAGAGGAGTAACAGTCCTGAAATAGATATTCTTTAACATGGGTTGAATTATTTATTATTTAGCATATACTATACACTATACATATCTTTTTCCATAGGCTCAACTGAGTTTATTCCTCTAAGGGAGAAAAGACTAAACCCCTCTCCTTCTCTTTTAAGACCTTACAGAATCAGCCGAACCGGTTTGGTTCAGTGGATAGAGCATCGGCCTGCGGACTGAAATGTCCCAGGTTCGATTCCGGTCAAGGGCATGTACCTTGGCTGCGGGCACATCCCCAGTTGGAGGTGTGCAAGAGGCAGCTGATCGATGTTTCTCTCCCATCGATGTTTCTGACTTTCTGTCCCTCTCCCTTCCTCTCTGTGAAAAATCAATAAAATATATTAAAAAAAAAAAAAGACCTTACAGAATCAGACCCTTAGCTTCACTTTCAGTCAGTTACTGACATTCTTTCTTGCTTTTTATAATCAACTTGCTCCATTCTCCGGACATTCACATAGTTAGCTCCCTCACTTCAAGTCCTTACTCCTTTTCAGAAACACCTTTCTCAACTACCCTATTTAAAATAACCCCTTCGATTCATCCTGTTACTCAGCTTTATTTTTCTTCATAGTACCTATTACTACTTAACATTTGGTTATATACTTGTTTGAATTTTTTTTATTGTCTGTCTTCCTCATCAGTATGTTCAGACCTTGAAGGCTGAGACTGTGTAGTGTTCACTGTAGTAACCCTAGCACCTAGAAGATTTCCTGGCACATAGTAGGCTCTTAGTAATTGTTTGAATAAATGAGTTGCTTGTATTGGAAATCATCATTTTAATTCTTCTTTCCTGAGCAGTGGTGCATACTTGAATATGAGAGTTTAGAAACTTTCTGAATTAGGTCCTCCGGCCCTTTCTCTATCTATAGTCTCTCCTGAGTGGTTGGAGGTTTCAGTATTGAGTCCCATATCTTTAAATATTATCTACATGCTAGTGAATCACAAATTCATATTTCTAGCCCTGACTATTCCCTGAGCTCTAGACCAATATATCCAACTCTTAGATTCAATTGATTGGAATAGGGTCCAGAAAGTTAGAAAAGTGTTGTGTGGAAAGACCCTGATGAAGTTGAGGATATTGAGCCCCTAATTTCTGAGGAGCCTTCTGTGCCAGCAGGAACGGCCTCTCCATCCCCCTCCCCTACCCTATCTGAGGTGATTAACCCTGCACTATCTGAAGAAAACATAATGGCTTCCACTGTGGCAGTTTCCATGCAAGACAATGCCAAATTTCCATAGGACCTACCCCTGCGTTGCCTAATTTCCTTGGATGCCATGAGTTCTTGTGTTGCTCAAAAATACTTTAAAAAGTAACAAAAGTATTTTTGGAGAATCTATATCCCAGGCACTGTTCTTGGTACTGAAGAAAATATACAAAATCACAGGCTTCCTAGAGTGGGAGAAGAAATATAATAAACAAGGAAATAAAAAATAATTTTAGAGCATGTGAAATGCTAGGAAGGAAATAGAACATGAATAAAATAGAGAGTAATTGCAGCTGTGGAACAAATGCATTACTTTAGGCAGGTGATCATGGAAGACCTCCTGAAGAAGTTACATTTGAGCTATCGCCATAAATAGTAAGAAGCCAGCCTTAAAAAAAAAAGTGGAAAAGTATATTCTAGAACAGGTTGTTTATCCATCAGGCACTAACTCTTCATATTTAAGGGGTTCAACTTGCCCTTCACAGTCAGGACTAGTCACTCTAGCCAGCTCAGTAAATCTCTTCTTTGCCTATTGATTAAGAGGCATGAGGAGTGCAAAGTGGTTAGGCAACAGTTTTAACGTCCAGTTTAATTGAATCATTGTTGTATCTCTCAAAGGAAGTATCCCTCCTTTCGGAACTAATATCTCTAGGCCAGCAGAGCAGAAGTCATGGGAAGAGAAAGCCAAAGTTTTGCTATTGGATTTCTGAGGGTACTAGTGAGTGGTGCTACTCTCATTTCCAGTCTTGATTCTTAGACCCTACCTATTGGAGAAATAGCACCACATATTTGATGCTGATTCAGAACATATATATAGCCTCTGGAGAACCTTGCCCCAGCCCTACCAAGTATTTCCATCTAGCTGGTGCTATAACTGAGACTTCAAAAGGTCGTTTCAACATTCTGTCAGGCCAGCTGCTTCAGGATGGTGGGGAGCATGTTAAATATTCCTTAAGCACAGGCTTGATGCAGCACTTCTATTGCTGTGAGGTGAGTTCCTTCATCAGCAGGAATGCTGTGGGAATGCCATGAGGTTGGATAAGGCATTCTGTAAGCCCACAGGTGGTAGTTTTGGCAGAAGTTTTGCATGCAGGGAAGGCAAGTCCAGATCCTGAGTGTCTATTCCAGCAAGAACAAAACACTGCCCCTTCCATTATAGAAGCAGTCCAATGGAATTGATCTGTCACCATAGCCGGCTGAATGCCCTAGGGAATGGTGCCTATTAGGGATTCAGAGTTGGTCTCTGCTGCAGTGACTGTATCCAGGTCAGTCACGGTGAGTGGAAATCCATATCGCTGAGCCCATGCAAAACCTTAATCCTTGCTACCATGGCTACTTTGCTTATGAGCCTTTTGGGCACTAAAAGGGAAAAGAGACTGACTGGTATCCAGAAAACAAATCATGTTATTCATTTGGCTATTAAAATCATCTTCCATTGAGGTCACCTTTCGGTGAACATTCACATAGGACACAAACATCTTTAAGGATTTTTGCTTTCCCCATTCAGAGAGGTTAATTCACATACTTCTTTCCCACATTTCTTTGTCACTAGTTTCTAATCATGTTCCTTCTAGATCCGTGATGGAATCTATGACACACATGTCAGCACTGACACATGTAGCCAGTTTCCATGACATGCAGCCACATGTAGTTGCATACAGAGAAGTATGGGGCCGCATGCCGAGAAGAATGTTTCATTCTTGGCTACTCACTGCATGGCCAGGTGCAGTAGCCAAGGATGAAACATTTACTGTAGTGTAGTGTAGACACTCTGTGCCAGAGGTCTATAGGCCAAAATAACAGAATTCTGGCACAGAGTGTCTAGTTCTGGGACTTCTGGTCAGGCCGTTAAGGGATCTTTGACCGCACTTCCGGCCAGTGGAGCAGGGAGCAGAATTCTGTGGGGGACGCATCTCTGGGGGCCCTGTGATCACCATTACCAGCAACCACATAACCACAGCAACTATCATCCAATCTACTGTTCTGGGGTGTTGTGGATTTCTAATTGACCATCATTACTGAGATAAGTGAGGGGGAGCCTGGGAGAGGTGAGGACCTGTGCTATGGGTGCTGTTTCCCACCATTAGAAATAGCAGCAGCCATCTTAATTTATATAAGGAATGTCATTTTGCAGCATAGTGCAGACTCCATTTCACCACTATTACTGTTATTCTTCCTTATTAACCCCTATTTCTGCTTATTACCCTGCCCTTTCCTAAAAGACAGTTACATGTGTGGTCAGTTAGGCTAGTTAACCCCTAATTTCCTACAGGGCTAACAGGCTACCTATAATTCTATCTTCTGTCACTGCCCCCCCTGATGGAGAACCAAAAAAATAAAAAACCAAGGTTAAGTAAAGGAAGTGGTAGTAGCAGTAGCCAACCCTTTCAAGAGACATGGATCGAGATGTATGGCATTATAGAAAAAAATGGCAGATCATTTTGAGTTCTATGTACTGAAATTGTAGTAAGCAGAATGTGGCATATAAATAGATATTTTGAAACTAATCATTCCCAGCTCTTGAGAAAAAGTAAGGATGAAAGGAAGGAATACATTTCCAGGCAGCTACACCTTTATAAGAGCCAATCTAATTCCATCCTTAAATTTATAAAAGGCTCTACAAATTTAACATCTGCAAGTTTTCCATAGCTCAGCATAGAAAAGCACTCAGTGAAGGAGAATTTATTATTAAGAAACTCTCCTAAAATGTGCACCAGTTCTATTTCACAATATGCAGAATAAAGATGCAATTATTAAGAGAATATCTGAGTTACCACTCAGTAGAAATATCATAAAAGACTGAATAATGAGACTGAACACAAATGTACAACATCAATTAAAGAGAGACATAAGTAATTGTAAATATTTTTTTATCTCTCTTGATGAAACTACTGATACCACATCACATGCTCAGTTGGCCATTATTGGTCGATATTCTGATGGCCTCACAATGAGAGAAGAGTTGATAAAGTTAGTATCAGTGCCAACAAGTACGTCAGGAAATAAAATATGTAAGGTTGTTATGCAAACATTCCATGACCTAAGCATAGATATCTCTAAAGTTTTGTCAGTGACAACAGATGAGGAACCAAATATAGGGGGTTGCAGGAGTCGGATTTGTCAAATTGTTTATGGAAGCTATTAGACATATGATTGTGTCTTTTCATTGTATTATTTATTAGGAGGTTTTATCCAAGGCAAGATTCACCTATTTAAATGACTTAATGTCAGTCGTTACAAAAATAGTTAATTTAATAGCTGCTCGCCCCCTTCACAAGCGAGAATTTTCTGCTCTTTTACTGGAGGTAGATTCCACCTACAGTGGACTGCTGATGTGAAATGATGTAAGATGGCTGAGCTGAGGCAAAGTTCTTGAGCGCTTTGTGGAGTGCTTTGAAGAAATTAAGGTATTTCTTGAGGATAAGGATCTGGGAAACTTTTCTCAGCTCAATGATGATAAGTGGGTCAACACCCTGATATTTTTTACAGATCTCTCTGTACATTTAATGAACTGAACTTAAAGTTACAAGGTTTTGGCAAAAGTATTGACATTATGTTTGGATACATAAAAGCTTTTGAAAGTAAACTTAACATTTTCAAGCGAGATGTAGGAACTAAAACTTATAAGTATTTTCCTTGAGTTACAAAATATTTTGAGAAGGCCAGTGCAGCCGTACAAAATGAAATGGAACCCTTGCATATAAAGTACCAGCATGTTTTAAGCTCGTTAGTTGACCAGTTCAGTGATAGATTTAATCAATTTAGAAGCCTAGAACAGACCATAAAAATAATTAAGTATCCTGATGTAGTAGTCTACAGTACTTTGGAATTAAATGATTTCCAATGGATGCAAATTGATGAATTGGAGATACAACTTGCAGAATTTCAAGACAGCGTCTGGGCTCAGGTGTTTGTGGATTTGAGGTCATAGCTTGAAAATCTAGAAAGGTGCTGCTTGGAGAATCAAGAGCAGTGCCACTATGAACAGGAAATTTGGAGTGCCTGGAACCGATTACCAGACACTTTTAGCACTCTTAAAAATATATCAATGGCTTTACTCACAATTTTTCCCTCTACGTACTTTTGTGAGGCCTTATTCTCAGCGTTAAATAATATCAAATCAACAAAAGAAACAGATTGACAGATGAAGTTAGTAGCGCTTGCTTGGGCTTGAAGTGTACAAAATACCAACCATCAATTAAAGGTTTAGCTAATGAAATTCAGCAACAAAAAAGTCACTAATAGGCAGATTAGTTAAAGAATTCCCCCTTCCCCTACTTATCTTAGTTGACGGTACCCCATACAAGTTAAATAATATCAAGACTGACAAAAGAAGTCACTGTCAGCCGGACAGGTGAACAGAGAAGTCACTAAGCAGGTAAGTTAAACAATTAGTTTTTGGTTTATTAAATACAGTTATATATTATAATTATACATTTTTGTTATTTAAACTGTAAATATCGCAAAATTATGGGGTTTTTTCTCGAAGTGACACACCACCCAAGTTATGCTCGATTTTTTGGTGAATTTTGACCCACCAAGCTCAAAAGGTTGCCCATCACTGTTCTAGATCCTTGACCAACTGCATTTCCCATAGTTCATGAATCAGAATATAACTTCATTTCTGGTCATTTCTCTTTTCAACTGAAGTAAACAACCAGGTAAACTGCTTGAAGTTATGCCTACTGGGAGGATTTTCCTTTACTATTTTTCTTTAAAATGTCCCAGAAAGAGGCTGTAGCACTGTAGCTGTCTACTTTCATGTGGTGCCTACAAATCTTGCAGAACCATCCATAAACTAGGTCTGAGTTTTCTCTTCCTCTGTCAACTGATTGGCGGGAACTCTCCATGAAGCCATAGGTGCCGGATGGGAGGAGAAGGCAGTATAGCAGAAGGAAGGACCATGGGCATTTGGGATGCCTTTTCATGTAACTTACTTATACCTTCAGGTTATATATATATATACATATATATATAGATATATACACACACACCACACACACACACACGCACACACACACACACACACACACACACACACACTAGAGGCCCAGTGTACAAAATTCGTGCATGGGAGGAGGGGGTGCCTCAACCTGGCCTGCAACCTCTCACAATTGGGGACCCCTTGGTGGATGTCTGACTGCTGATTGAGCCCTGATCCTGCAGTTGGACATCCCTCTTGCAATTAGGACTGCTGATTTCTAGCACCTCTCCTGCCTGCCTGCCTGCCTGACTGCCCCCAACCACTCTGCCTGCCTGCCTCATTGCCCCTAACTATTCACCTGACTGCCTGATCTCCCCTAACCACTCTGTCTGCCTGCCTGATTGCCCCTAACTGCTTACCTGCTTGCCTGATTGTCCCAACAGCCTCTACCTCAGCCCCCACTGCTGCAGCTTCATCAGAAGGACATCCAGAATGTCATCTAGAAGGTCTTTCAGCTGTGTGGTCTAATTAGCATATTACACTTACTATAGACTAGTGGCCCCTAAACTGACAGTTGGATATCCCTCTCACAATTTGAGACCACTGGCTCCTAACTGCTCATCTGGCTGCCTGCCTGATTGCCCCTAACTCCTCTGCCTGCCTACCTGATCACCACTTACCTCTCTGCCTGTCTGCCTGATTGCCCCTAATTGCCTCTGCCTGCCTGATCACCACCCTGAACTACCCCTCCCTTTCTGCCTGATTTTGCCCCCAACTTCTGGCCTGATCTCGCTCCCAACTGCCCTCCCCTGCTGGCCTTGTTGCCCCCAACTTCCCTCCCCTTCCAACCTGATCTTGCCCCCAATTGCCCTCTCTTGCCAGCCTGATAGCTCCTAACTGCCCTCCCCTGCTGGCCTGATCACCCCTAACTGCCTCTGCCTCAGACCCCACCACCATGGCTTTTTCTGGAAGGAAGTCAGATGTCTGGAAGGTGGCCGGTCTAATTAGCATATTACCTTTTTATTAGTATAGATAAATTATATAAGATAGGATTGCTTAAATGGGGAGGAAAGCCTTTTCCAACAGAAGGAGATGCTCTTGGCAGACAAAAATACATAATCCCTGATAACCAGCCATATGCACTATATTGCCAAACTGGTCATTACACCTTACACCAAACAGCTGTTGCCCTTAAAACCCCTCTTCATACCCCACCTTAGGTCTGCCTTTGCAGTTCACTCAGATTAGGTTCTGATTGGTTGGTTTCTATGCCAGTCAGTGTCAGAAGCTCTGCTTCCTAAGCACCTATTGACTCCTTACACTTTATCCAGAGTTGATTCTGATTGGTTGCTTTCTATCCAGTCAGCATCTCTGGGCCTATCTCTGGGCCTGATCAGAGAGGCAGGGCTGATCAACAGCCACCACAGGCTGCTGATGGAGAGTGGACTGAACTGCTGATCTCTCAGAGAGAGAGACGCATAGCTGCTAGTGAGGCCCTGAGAGAGAAAAGTAGGGTCTCAAGGCTGTGGATCAGATCCTGCTCCTCTCTCTCTCTCTAGGCCTTGACAGCAGCTGCAATAGCCGCAGATCAGCCCCATCTCTCTCTCTCCTTGAGAGGTCAGCAGTTCAGCCTGCTTGCCAGTCCTCACCCACTGGAGCCTTGCATTAGAGCCTTCAGTCATTTTAGACATTACGGATCCTGGGTTTTTATACATTAGGATTACAGATATGCTACTTCCATTTGAGGATGAAGTGCTTCTGTGCATACCCAACTTTATGGCTTGGTGGATCAGATAACACTCATTTCTTGATGGGAAGCTTATGTCCAATGTTAATTTGGTGGCATATGGTTAAGCATGAAGGCTCAGTAGCCTTTTTCAAAGGAAAGTAGTTCTATGTGGAGGATGACAGGGCTTTGCTCCAAAATCCTAAGGTCCTGTAAAGTGTTTTCCTTATTAGGGGCCTGCCAAGGCCCCACACAGCATCCCTATCTGCCACTGACACTCAAGCACCATTGTATCTGCTGGATCATATGACCCAAGTGACAGAGCAGCTTTCACAGCCTTCTCTTGCTCTGTTTCCCACTCAAAATGAGCAGTTTAGGTCACTTGGTAAATGGGCTGGAATAACACACCAAATGAGGAATAGGTTGCCTCCAAAATCCAAAAAGACCCATAGGTACTGTACTTATTTTAAATTATTATAGGATGCGCCAGAATCAACAACTTACCTTTCAGTTTACAAGAGCTCTCTTAACACGTCCCAGACCACTAGGATCACCAGTTCATTTTCCAGTCAGGATGCTTATGGGAGGCAACTGATTGATGTTTTTCTCTCTCTCCCTCTCCCTTCCTCTCTCTCTAAAAAAATAAATGAAAACATATTTCAAAAACAAAAAGAACAGAATTATATGAAATGTTAAATGGTCTTCTTTAAAAAGAATAAAAACATGAACAATATGTTTAAAAAATACGTATCTTTCAACAATTGAATCTAACAAACAAGCAGAACAGAAATAGACTTATAGATAAAAAGAACATTTTTACAGTTACCAAATGGGAGGTGAAGGGATTAAGAAGTACAAATTGGTTGTTACAGAGAATAGTCATGGGGATGTAAAGTACAGCATAGGGAATATAGTCAGTAATATTCTAATTACTATGCATTGTGTCAGATGGGTATACAATTTATTGGAATGATCATTTAGTAAGTTATGTAATATCTAATCATGGGGAGTACACCTGAAATCAATATAATAATGTATGCCAACTTTAATTGAAAAAAAAATGATTAAAATGTTTTTAAAATTCTGTAATGATTGTACTCTCTTTCTTAAAGTAATAATGGCAGTATACAAATTAAGAAGGGAAGTCTTTAAGCCTAGCATTTTGATTTAATTATGGGGACAAAATGAAAATATGAATTTTTGAAAGAGCATTAGAAGTGACCCATGCTGGCCCTCGGGTAGTCCCTCCTTACCAGAGGAAAAATGCAGTGTAGCTTGAAAAGGACTTGCTTGCATTGTCAGGACTGTGAAGAAATTTGCAAGGTCATGTGTCTTATTCCTCTATATATCAGGCCATCACCTAGCAAAGCTCCTGGCAGTAAGGATGAAGCAATTGAGGAACTTTGTGAAATGTTTAGCATCCACATCACAGAACTGAAGTCAGGCCACACCCAGAAACTAACTGCCACCATCTGAGGTGACTTTCAAGCTGCAAGTGACAAACCACAATGCTGTAACTTCTCACCCATTTGATTAAACAATCCCAATCTTGTGTTTATTTGGACCAGAGGCATAGAGTGGGCCTGTCTGTTCCCATTATTTAATTCACTTAACTGTACTTAGGAACAGTTTGGGAATGGGGAACATGACCCATATCACATGTCACAGATAAACACACACACACACACACACACACACACACGCACGCACCCTAGTTCATAAGTAATAGGCCCTCTGAGAACCCACGTGACATCCCAAGTGCTGGATGGTACTTCTGAAAGCTCTGAGAAAGCTGAAAATCACACACAGGCAAGTAAGTCCCTGATGAATACACATCTAAGGAGCTGTGCATGCATTGTTTATTCCAACAAGTTTATGGAAGAAATTACACACAACAAATTAGTTTCAGATGGTAGGATATGAATAGCTGATGTGCAGTATAAAGGAAAATGAAATCCCACTTTTGACCCAACTACTTCCAACCTCAAGCATTTTAGACTCAGAATCCAGATGCAATTCATTTATGAAAATGCAAAGAGGATCAGAAAGTTAATAAGTGTCAAGGATTAGAGATTTTGAAAAGCAGTTTATGGGTACTATTAACTCATTATGTTGTCCTGTGATGTTTGGTGGCTGTTTATGTGAAACCATGGGTAAAATTGAACTCACCCTTCTTCCTTCCCTTCATTTTGCATAACAATCCTATATAAATCACTCTCCTGACATTTCCTACCTGTATAGAAATCCCATAATAGATTCAAATCAACGCAGATTTAAAAACCTCATGGCATACCATTCTGGGACAATCATTTATATTTCTAAAAGAGACATAATGTCTTATTTCATCTAACCAATCTTTTATTTTTAATTAATGCAGTAAAAGCTACTTCTTTTGGGGTACAATTCTATGGGTACAGTTCTATGATTTTTACTGTGTGTATAGAGTCATGTACCACTGCAATCAGAGTATAGAACAGCTCTATCACCCCCAAAATACCCTGATGCTATTACTTTCACTACTGCCAAACCACTTGTCTATGCTCTGACACTATGGTTCACTCGTAATCTTTTCAAGAACGTCATCTTTGTCATTTAACTTTTCACTCAGCAAAATACCTGTAAGATTCATCCAAATCATTGCTTGTCTTAACAGTGTGTTCCTTTTCACTTCCAAGTACTAGTAGTATCCCAATGTATGAGTATATCACAGTTTGTTTATCCACTTACCCAATGAAAGATACTTGAGTGATTTCCAGTTTGAGGCCATCTATAATAATCTATAATAATAAAAACATAATATACTAATAGACTGGACAGCTGAATGACCTTCTGGACATCATTCTGGATGTCCTTCTGGAAAAGCCATGGTGGTGGGGGTTGAGGCAGAGATGGTTAGGGGTGATCAGACAGGCAATTGAGCAGTTAGGGGCAACCAGGAAGGCAGGCAGAATGATTAGAGGTGATCAGACAGGCAGGCGACCGGTTAGGAGCCAGTGGTCCTGGACTGTGAGAGGGATCCCAGTTTGTGAGAAGATGCAGGCCAGGCTGAGGAACTCTCCCCATCCCCCAAGCACAAATTTTGTGCAACAGGCCTCTAGTTATGAATAAAATATTGTAAATATTTGTGTACACATTTGTTGTAAACATAAGTTTTCATTCCTCTGGAAGTGGGATTACTAAGTCATATGGTAAATTTATCGTGTGTGTATCTTTTACATAAGTAAAATAATAAACTATTGAGGTGACCCCCAATAGATAGCTTGTTCACTTGTGTTTTAAGTGATTCCAAAATGTTATTCACCATAAAATATTGTTTCTAAAATAATTAGAAACATTTGATTTCCTTTTTTCTCTTTTCACTTTTAGAGCTTTAATCAAGTAATTGATATTTTAACATAATTTTAAAAACAAAATTATATGCTTGACAATTATATAAATGTATAGCCTGATTAATCTACTTATGAGGACATTTTAATGAGAGAGAGAGAACCAGGGGAAAATTTCATCATAACTAAGTTTGAGCAATTTAACCCAGTGTCATAGGCATCAAGTCCAATTTTCAATTCATAAATAAGCCTCCCTCTCTCTCTCTCCAAAATCTTCCACCCCAGGCTAACTACAGAAGAAGAAATTGGAACATGAGCACCTGCCAAAAAAAGATTCACAGTTGCCACTCTTTAGTTGCTACTCCAATGGAAAACACATGTGCAAGATACCACCCAGGAGACAACTGACCAATGTGCTCTGCAAAAAGGAACATCACCAGAAAATGAGCCCCACAAGATGGCTTACACGTTTGGACAGGCCGAACCCAGGAAGGAAGTTGATAGAATTTTTGTTCTTATGCAAATCTGTGTTGATCCAAAAATGAGATGCTTGGACACAAATTAGTCTGTATAAACGAAGTTGAAAGGCAGTGATGTGAATTAGCCCCCACTGTTTATCATCTCAGCCACATGCCCTGCAATCAGTTTACCATCAGACTTGGGGAGTTCTTAGAAAAGTTTACATGAGTAAAAATCCTGCAAAGGAATTGAAAGAAAGGGCATAATGATGGAGTAATTATTAAATAATAATGCTACTACTCATCAGCTGCCTCCTATTAGAGGTAGCCAGCACCGATCCATGTGCTCTATACGTGCCATCTCATTATATCTCTAATTCACAGGGCAGGTAAACAACAGGAATTTAATTCTCACAGTTCTGGAGAAGAAGAAGATCAAGGTAACAGACAATTATATCTTTTGAGAGAGTTCTCTTCCTGACTAGCAGAACGCCACCTTCTTATTGTGTTGTCACACGGCAGAAGAGAGGGAGAAGGGGAGAGAGGAAGGGAAGGAGAGGAGAAGACTCTTGGTCTCTTCTTATAAGACTAATCCCATCAAAAGGCCTTCAATCTCATGACCTTATCAAACCTAATTAACTTCCAAAGGCCTCATCTTTCATCTCCATATACCACTACACTAGATGTTTCAGCAAATGAATTTGGGATCATAGCATCCACTCCACAAATATTTTTAGTGATTACAGAAATTTATAATGGATCATTTAGTCAGCAATAAGCAGAACTTGAACTTAAATCCAGGGCTTTCTGACTCCAGAGATTATCTACTATTTCTTCACTGCCCACTAAGGTCTGGGTACATCTATACAATATAGCTAATCTCCACAGAAAATCTTCCAAGTCAATATTTCTTTAAGAAATTCTGGCCCAACTTTGAAACCATCTGAACCTAATTTATCGCACATAATGTACCCTAGTGGTTCTAAAAGTATAGTCCTCTGACCAGCATCAACACCATCATTACTAGGAAACTTGTTGGAAATGCAAATTCTTGGGCCAAACAGCAAATCTACTGAGTCAAAAACTCTATCTGTAATCTGTATTTAAACATATCTTATAGGTGATCCTGATCCATGCTCAATGTTTGAAAAATATTCATTCCATAAACTTATTGAATAATTAATGCATTCAAATCTCAATAATAAGTGGTATATCCAGGAATCAAATACAGGTCTGTTTGGTGCCAGAACCTGTGGCCTTTTGCTATACTATACTGCCCTATCCCAACTTTACTGAGGGAAGATTTTGGGAATGGAACATATTTTAAATGAAGTATAATTATAGAACACAAGTCTGAATTCTGCTTTGCCATTACAATCCTTGTCAATTCTCCTACTTACCATAATGTGATATAGGGAAATATCTGAAGAACAGTCCCTGAGAATTAACAATGATGCTTCCCACTGACCAAAAGAACATTTTGTAGTATGAACTGAAAACCAAGCTTTGTGAAATTTTCATTCAGACCTGATAATTATGTATGTCATTTAGTGAAAATGAGAAAAAACCTAGAATATGAAAACAGTAAGTGTGGAATAGTTACTTAAAAAAAAAACAAATCTTATCAACCCCTGCTTTATCTACATATAGTTGCTATATAATTACACAATTTTTCCACTCAAAGGAAAAAAAAGACAATAATACATGACATGTTGGGAGTCTGGATAATTTATAGAAAGGGATAGAAGTCATCCTATAATAGAAATAGGTAATTTCTGGAGAGTGGTGAATGGAAGTTCTTGATCTCACACTTTAAAGGTTAAGAACCTTTAAAAATAATGTACAAAGTCAAAGCACTTTGAAAGGGGTTGTTTCCAATGCAAATATAATCACCTGCTCTTCTGAAAATATTACCTCTAAAACATTTTATTAACTATTACGAACATGTGCTAGTCACTACGCTAAGCCTTTTACATGTGGTAAATCTCTTTTAATCATCACAAATATGTGAGGTAGGTTCTACGATTATTTCCATTTCACAGATTTTTAAAAAATTGACACTCAGGTTAACAAATCTGCCACCGTTCCTCAGCCAGGAAATATAGGACTCTGGGAGTAAGCCTATTAAAGAGCACTAGCTAAACTTTCATTCAGACAGGGATGCTTGGCTCTGAATGGATGGGCTCAGTGTTGCTCTGTATCTGGATTAGTTCCAAAGGTCCATCTGTGAGCCTGCCTGACCCTGGGGGGGTCAGGGGCAAGACAACTCCATCTGGATAAAATGAAGAACAGCAAAGTGGTGAAGACTCAGCAGACCTGACTGGACCCTCAACCAAGTGAGAGATACAGATCAAAGTGATAAAGGGACACAGAGGCACTGTAGTTCTGTTTGCTTGTTTGTTTTCCATTTGACTCTTGAAAATAGTCCTTTTAATCACTTATTTGGTGGTTTCTCTGATTTCACTGACTCCTAATACATTTAAGTCAAGGAGGCAAGGATTAACAAGATGCCTGGATGTTCGAACTTCTCATATGGAAGGGGAATTTGAAAACATCCCAAGCCAGCAGAAAGATTTTAATATTTTTCTGCCTCAGAGTTATAGATGGATGTGACTTAAGCCCTAATTGGGAAAGACTTCATATGATTTATAATAGCAGATACTCTGTTGAGTAAACTTCCCATACTCCTTTATTCCATCTAACAAAAAACAACACTGCTGAAAGCAAATCTGCAAAGCAGAACATGTTGAGGTGAAAAGGGCATTTTCCAAAGAAACTGTTGTGTGTGATTTTTTTATTCTGTCCTGATTTGGGAAGTTCATGTGAGCCTCAGATCATTTTGTGCAGCTGACAGGAAGTTTGCTCAATGGCTTTTGCCTTTCTCATCCCCCACTCTCTTTATCTCTAAAGGCAGGTTTTCCACTTTATTCTTTTATCCTTCCCACTTCCTTCCCTTCGCACATGCCTATATTCCTCCCATCCCTTCTGACTTCTATTCATTGACATTATAAAGAACACTGTTCTTTAGTGTTTTATATCATTTGGGGGTTTTTAGTGCAGTAATTAAGGGCCTATACCTGGCCTGGCTAGGCTTATCATTATTGTAAAAACGGTGTATTTGATTGAGAGTCTTATTTTGAGTCTCTCATTCATTCCTTTGTAAGCATTTGAACTCATTGAATATGCTGGAACCTCCAAATAGATGGACTCAGTCCCTGTCCTCAAGGAGTTCATGCTTCCTTGGCAGCGTACAGTGGGTTTATAGGTAACAAAGCTCTCCCAGGTTCATCTTGACCCACGTTAAGGCAATTTTACTTAAATCCTTTTGTGAAATGTCCCATCAGGCATTAAATTCACAACACATCCCCCTGGGTTGAGGATGTGAGCTTTCTGATAAAATGATGGGTTTTGGAATCAGATCCACTTACATTCAAATTCCAATTCTGCCTTGGACAAGTTACTAAATCTCATCAAGTCTCAGCTCTCTCTACTGTAACATAGAAATGACACCTACCTCAAGAGCCTTCGTGAGGATTAAATGAGAAATTGTCTACAAAGTACCTGGCATAGTTCCTGGTACATAGGAGCTGCCCAATAAAGGTCTCACAAGTTTCTTCATGAGAGGACACTAGGAGACTCTAATAATATTAAACACTTTGATTTCACCTACTATGTCCCAGGCACTACTCTAAGCACTTTATATATTTAACTCATTTGATTCTTCCTCATTTTCATGCAATAAGTACTATTACCATCGTCATCATCGTTTCATAGATGAAAAAACTAAAGCACAGAGATGCCAAGTAATTTGCCAGGGTCACACAGCTAGTATGTGTTGGGGCTGTGATTTGTATCCAACTTGTGTAGCTCTTAACCATCATGCTATTAGGAGACAGGTCAAGAGAGAATAGTTAACACAGCTGGAATTAGAGTACACAAACTGGAAGTCCTCAAATAGTAAATTTTGTTTGGATTGTATGACGTTTTAAACGTAAAGGGAGTTCACATTAAAGCCTATGTTTCTGGCTTCTTTATTCTAAAACATTGGAAAATCCTGGCATAGCAAACAAGCCTCTGACTGGTGACTCTTCTCTGGATTGAGCAAGTGTTCTTTAACCCGCTCTAGTTACCAATAAACAGGGTCTGCTTCACTTCTGATCTGCAAACACATTTGAGTCTGTGATCCAGAATTAGGCAACACTCTATACGTAGTCTTGTCCATAAAGATATAAGAACTATATTCAATAATGTACACCCAATGCTTGAAGTGTTTGAGTGAAATGAAAGAACAAATGAATGGAGGCAAAAGTTCTAAATAAAAAGCAATCAACAGCCAGGTTCAAATTATAGCCACTTATTTATGCTTGGACAAGCCTTTGAGCCATATGTGAAGGAATTATAAAGCCCCGCTCTCCACAACCTCACAACAAAACAAATGCCAAAAATGCAGGTTTCCTTATAGGTCATGGGGGTAAGGCCCCTTTGCTTTCAATGTAAAAAATATATATACTTCTTTGTTTGTTACAGCTAGAAGAGGTAGTTCATGCACTGCTTCATGTTGTTCACCAAACAACAACATCTAAACAATTTTTTCTTCATTTAGCTTTTTAGGACTCACTGATTAGTATTATCTTGGAAAACCGATTTACAGATGGTCCTGACTTACCATGGTTTGATTTACAATTTATTTTTTACTTTGTGATGGTGCAAAAGCAGTATGCATTCAGTAAAAACCATATTTCAATTGTTTTGTGACAATTATGATCTTTTCCCGGGGTAGCAATATATGGTATGATACTCTCTCATGATGCTTGGCAGTGGCAGTGAAGGTCAGCTCCCCATCCGCCATGGGATCATGAAGGTAAACAACCAATACTCTATAGCAGTGACTTTCAACCAGTGTGCCACAAGAATTTTTTTAAAATGCAATACCTGATTATTTAGTCAGGGGCACTGAGCTCTTTCCCTTTAGATTGTCAAATACACATTACATAGATAATAGGGTGGTGAAGGCCTGGAGTGGAGGGCAGGGGAAGGCTAGAAGAGGTCAGTGGGGGGAGAGAGGGGAACATATGTAATACTTTCAACAATATTTATAAAAATAAGTAAAGTGGGAATAAAATCTAAGCTCAAAAAAATTTTTTAATGACAACAGCCAACACTATAGATATCCAATGTGAATGCTCTGTCTTTAACCATAACTATATAGGTCATATAATAGAGTTGCATCTTATTGGTCATGCAGCATAATAAGATAGTATTTGATTGGTTAATTCTTGGTACCAAAAATCCTTATATATAAGTATAGGCGCCTGATTTTTTTTTTTTTTAAGTAGCTGTGGAGCAAAAAGAGTAGGTAATTTTTTTTTTAATCAATCAAAATTATACCTATTTTTGTCATATCAGCCAATAATACATTTTTTGTGTGCCACTAAATTTTGGTAATTAGTTTATGTGCACCATGAGATGAAAAAGGTTGAAAAATTGCTGCTCTACAGTGTACTGTGTTGCCAGTGTTTTGTTTTGTTTTGTTTTTTTGTTGTTTTTTTAAATATTGTGTTCTGAACACACGTAAGGTAGGTGAGGTTTAGCTATGATGTTTGGTAGGTAGAATGCATTTTCACATATGATATTTTCAACTTATTGATGGGTTTATCAGGACATAACCCCATTGTAAGTTGAGTAGCATTTGTATAGCAAGATTTCCCTAGAAACCTAGAAAACGTGGATAGAGAAAGGCATGGAGTCTTCTGTGGACAAGCCTATAAGAGAAGAGGAATCACCTTTACAAATAAAGAAACAGGCTAAAAGGTTGTCCAAAACCACATAGCCAGCTGGCCCAGCATAATCTGAATCTGCTGCATTCTTTTATATATATATATATATATATATTATTGATTTTTTTTTTTTTTTACAGAGCGGGAGGGATAGAAAGTCAGAAACATCGATGAGAGAGAAACATTGATCAGCTGCCTCTTGCACGCCCCCTACTGGGGATGTACCCCAGCCAAGGTACATGCCCTTGACCAGAATTGAACCCAGGACCCTTCAGTCCTTAGTCCGATGCTCTATCCACTGAGCCAAACCAGTCTCGGCTAAATCTGGTGCATTCTTTTCAAGACTTCAGACTACTTTTCTCAGGGCCTACCGATAATCATATTTTAAAAATTAATCTATGATATCACCATTCGTACCAAAATGATATCACGCACTTTGCATTTAAAAGTCTTCTTAGCCCAGTAGTTGAACATTGACTCATGAATCAGGAGGTCACAGTTCAATTCCCAGTCAGGGGCACATGCCTGGATTTTGGGCTTGATCCCCAGTGGGGGGGCATGCAGGAGGCAGCCTGTGGATGATTCTCTCTCATAGTTGATGTTTCTATCTTTCTCTCCCTTTCCTTTCTTCTCTCTGAAATCAATAAAAACATATAAAAATATTTAAAAGCCTTCCTAACAGACAGATCTTTGGTCAAGAGGGAGCTCTAACATTACTCATCAATGAACTTGCCTTTGTAAATGTGAATTGTTGTGTTGTGTTTTTTTGTTTTTTTTGTTTTACCTTCTCAGTTTTATTACACTGATATTAGAAAAAGCTTCACCTTTTTGCCAGTTTATGATCATTTTATTATGAACCTGCAGTAATGTTTATTATAATTACAAATCTCTAAGTGAAATTTTTAAAACCATTTTCCTCCTCTAATTTCTCCCATCCTTTCTTCTTAGAAGTACACAAAGCATTTCAACCACTCCCAAATTTCCTCTTGTAATACCCTAAATGATTCTGAAATATTTTGTTATTCCCTAAACACCACCCTAAAGACAAATCATTGGACTTTAGGCTCTTTACACTGCCAAGTTGAACAGAGTTCAAATGTTCTATCTAAACAAACACTAACTTATAACAAAGACACATATAGTAGAATAGAGGCCCGGTGCATGAAACTCATACACTAGAGGAGGGAGGTGTCCCTGAGCCCAGCCTGCACCCTCTCCAATCTGGGACCCCTCAGGGGATGTCCAACTGCCAGTTTAGGCCTGGTCCCTGGACTGATGGCTCCTAACCGCTCACCTGCCTGGCTGCCTGATTGCTGCTAACTGCTTCTGCCTGCCAGCCTGATAGCCCCCTAACCACTCCCTGCCAGCCTGATTGACACCTAATGGCTTTCCTGCAGGCCCCATCACCCCCAATTGCCCTCCCCTGCAGGCCTGGTCCCTCTCAACTGCCCTCCCTTGCAGGCCTGTTACCCCCAAACTGCCCTCCCCTACAGGCTTGATTGGCCCTAACTGCCCTCCCCTGCCAGCCATATTGTGGCAATGTGGGTGTGGTCATCTTGTGACCATGTGAAGGAGGCCATCTTTGTGACAACTTGGGGTTAGCCATATTATGTCCATGTTGGGGTGGCCATCTTGTGACAACAGGGCATAAGGATCAATTTGCATATTGCTTCTTTAATATATAGGATGATGTATAAGATATTCCGAAAATTCCAAGCCAACAGGGAAAAAAAATCTGTGTCATCAAGAGGTCCTCTAAGAACTTCTTGTAGGAAGCCCCGCGGAAGAGAGCCAGGAGGCCCTGCATCCTGTGGAGGTCGTCGGAGTCACTTGCCCCCCGCCAGCTCTTCCGCTTGCTGGTCCGCACCCCGCCCGCCCCAGCCATGCTCTGCTTCCTCGCTCGGCCTGCCGGCGCCACTCTCCGCCGCAGCTTCAGCACCTCGGCCCAGAACAATGCTGAAGTAGCTGTGCTCGGGGCTTCTGCAGGAACTGGGCAGCCCCTTTCGCTTCTTCTGAAGAATAGTCCTTTGGTGAGCCGCCTGACCCTCTATGATATTGCTCATATACCTGGAGTGGCTGCAGATTTGAGCCACATTGAGACCAGAGCGACGGTGAAAGGCTACCTCGGATCTGAGCAGCTGCCAGACTGCCTGAAAGGTTGTGATTTGGTGGTTATTCCAGCTGGAGTCCCGAGAAAACCAGGCATGACTCGGGGTGACCTGTTCAACACCAATGCCACAATTGTGGCCACCCTGACTGCTGCCTGTGCCCAGAATTGCCCTGAGGCCATGATCTGTGTCATTGCAAATCCGGTTAACTCCACTATCCCAATCACATCTGAAGTTTTTAAGAAGCATGGAGTATACAACCCCAATAAGATATTTGGGGTGACAACCCTGGACGTTGTCAGAGCCAATGCTTTTGTTGCAGAACTGAAGGGTTTGGATCCAGCTCGAGTCAATGTTCCTGTCATTGGCGGCCATGCTGGGAAGACCATCATCCCCCTGATCTCTCAGTGCACTCCCAAGGTGGACTTCCCCCAGGACCAGCTGACAACCTCACTGGATGGATCCAGGAGGCTGGCATGGAGGTGGTCAAGGCTAAAGCTGGAGCAGGCTCTGCCACCCTGTCCATGGCATATGCTGGAGCCCGGTTTGTCTTTTCCCTTTTGGATGCAATCAACGGAAAGGAAGGAGTTGTCGAATGTTCTTTTGTTAAGTCCCAAGAAATGGACTGTTCCTATTTCTCCACACCATTGCTGCTAGGAAAAAAGGGTGTTGAGAAGAATCTAGGCATTGGTAAAATCTCCTCTTTCGAAGAGAAGATGATAGCTGAGGCCATTCCTGAGCTGGAAGCCTCAATCAAGAAAGGAGAAGACTTTGTAAAGAACATGAAATGAGAAAGCAGTTAGTGAGCAATCCATTTCCTTAACTTATTAAGGCATCGTATCACTGTAAAAGCCATTTCAGATATCTTTCTGTTACAGTTTTGATGATGCATATGTATTAACATTACCATCCCTTCCAGGTCATGGGTCAGTTGACTACTGGTGCATGAATAAAAGCAAGCTTTGAAAAAAAAAAAAAAAGAACTTCTTGTAATCTGGAGTAATTATTTTTATCAAAATTCTGTAAATTGATTATATCACACATGTGTATAGCCATATAACTAGTAACAAGTCAACTTTCATTTTAGAAATGCATAGCTGAAGATTTCTCATATCCAAAATAATGTTTAAAAATTTATAATTGTTTATCTGTGTTACATATTGGAGTATGTACAAGGACTTGAGAGGAAAACAAGATAAGAAAAATTATCTTAGCATAATAAAATAAAAATAAAAGTATAAATCATTTAAAAAATAAATATTGCTTTTTAAATTAACCATTCCACATCATGATATGAATATGAAAACAGAACACAAAAAAGGCATTTTTCAAAAGGATATGGAACCTACTAGGATTTCTTTTTATGTTTTAAAAAAAAAAAAAGGGGGGCCCAAAAAGAACAGTTTTCAGAATGACCAAAACAGCCAGTCACCTCTTCCCCTAGAAGCTTCACCAAAGGGCATACTTATCCTGACCTCAAAGTTTTGATTCCAGACCCAGTTTTGCCCAAGTTTACTGAGAGTTTTGCTAAGCTTTAAGCCAATCTCACATAGGAAAAATGTAAAGTTTAAGGTAAGTTCTTCTTCTTATTTTCAGAATCATATGAATGTAAAAGCAAACTGTGTAAAGCCACATAAAAATGATTGAATTTAATTTTTGAAAACCTACAATATCTTAAAGACAAAGATTATTTCCTCCATCACTATTGTATTATTTTCACCTTGAATAATGCATAGCATATAGCAGATACTTAATAAATTCAGTATTTGTATTAACAAACTGAAAAATCTCACATGACCCCTGGGGCAATACTAAAAATTATCCTATGGCCCTGCAGTTTTCAAAGGTTTCAACACACAATTCCCCTAGTTCACTAGTCATAAAGCCACATAACTAGAAAGGAAAGAAATTCCAGAGACAGGAAAGCAGTCTGCCCTGTTCATCAACTAAAAGGAGCCTGGGAAGTCACCTTTGAACTCTTTCATCTTAACATACATATGAGAAAAATGAAGTCTAAGCTAGCTCACAGGTTAGGTGACTTAGCTTTGATTATTCAGCTGAGATTTGCTAAGTGCTTCCTATTGTTATTTCCTACTAGAGGCCCGATGCACAGATTCATGCACCAATGGGGTCCCTTGGCCTGGCCTGCACCATCTGGCAATCTGGGACACCTCAGGGGATGTTGAAGAGCTGATTTTGGACTGATCCTCGCAGGCCAGGCCAAGGGACCCCATTGGAGCACAGATCCTTACACTGGGCCAATTTCAGCCTGATCCCCACATGCCAGGCTGAGGGACCCCAACAATGCATGAATCTGCGCACCAGGCCTCTAGTATGCATATAAGGTCTTTGGTTAATCTCTTCCCATATCCCCCCTTCCCTCTGAGATTCATCAGTCTGTTCCATGTTTCCATTCCTATGCATTGAGTGTCTGCCGTGGTGGTCAGTGCTCATCATAGTTACCGATCAAAAGGTCAAATGGTTGAACAGTTGAATGGTCGGACAGTCACTTAGGCTTTTACATATATAGATATCTGTTCCTGAAGTGAATTCCCACTGTTTTACCCAAAAATTATTTGTGGACTTGAGGATTTAATTCTTAAAGTCTTCCCAGAAATCTCGAGTGACTTCTCTTAGGACTGTGGTCGGCAAACTGCGGCTTGTGAGCCACATTTGGCTCTCTGGCCCCTTTAGTGTGGCTAAATACCATGGCCTAGGCAAGTCTATTCTGAAGAACTGGTGTTAGAAGAAGTTTAAGTTTAAAAAAATTTGGCTCTCAAAAGAAATTTCAATCATTGTACTGTTGATATTTGGCTCTGTTGACTAATTGCCAACCACTGTCTTAGGATATGGTGGAAAGGGCCTCTAGTTTTCATATAATCTAATAACCAGGAGTTTTGCTCAACTGAAAAGTATATATTTACTAACCTGCAAGGTCCTTACTTTGGAGAAAAGGTCCTGTAGCTCATTTGAAAACTTGAAATGTTTTATTACTCTTACACTATTGCATTAATAGCTCCAGGTGGAGAAAAATAACATTTTTCCTCCAAGTATTGAGACAGAGAGGGGGGGAAAAAAAAACCTAATTTGGCCACAAGAGGGCAGCTACATTTCTTCCTTGATCTCTGCAGTTCTAAACCATGACAAACTGGGCATTTTAGGTTCAGCCTGCCATAAAAATCCCTGATAGCACCTTTTATCTAAATCTTCAATATGTCATAAAACATTCTCTCATGGTGTTTCCTGGGATTTTTTAAAACTTAGTTTTTAAACAAATTATTTTCCAACTTCTTTCCAAATCTATAAAGCCCTCTTTTAGAACTCTAACCAAGATTCCCATCTACAAAGATCTTTGAAGACCAATAAATCATTAGGTTAATTTGGAAACTCACAGAAAATGTTTTATTTTAATTATGTTTGACCCCAGATAAAAAATAAATACAGTAATGATCAGCTGATTCTGCCACACTTAATAAAGCTTACTCTAAGTGCTTTACAGGATTTGCCAAATATTTTTCTCATCTAATAGCCTTCATTTGTCTTTCCCATTTTCGTGATATCCTGAAATTTTTCAAGTCAAAATTTATTGTAGAGTTTTATCACTGAGATAAACACTGGGAGGTCTGCAAACAAAAAAATCAGAGGTTAGTGATAGCTAAATTCCATACCCTTACAGTTCTACAAAAACATAAGGTCAAATTTTTTTCTTTCTTTCTTTTTTTTTTTTTTAGGTAAATAGAGTTTGGAGTTAATATTAAAAGTAAGTGCTAGTTGTGTGTATGTATTCACTAGTAACTGATAGGTAGTTTGAATGTTTTCTTTTTTGTGTGGGCAGTTTTTGAAGATTTACATATTTCCTTCAAGTTTTTTGTGGGCCTTCCCCTAAAATATTCTATTTAAAATTGCAACCTTCTCCTGACCCCCACATGTCCTATCCTTATTCCCTGCTGCATTTTTCTCTATAGCATTAATCAACATCTGATATACTTTATATATTACTTAGTTTCTGTTAGTCTCCTCCACAAATATCCCTGTCCCAAGCAGAACAAAAGCCCAATGACAAAGAATTTTGTCTGTTTTGTTTATTGCTGTATTCTCAGAGCTTAGAAGAGTACTTACCACATCGTAGGAACTCAATTCAATGGTGAAATCACAAAATTGGGTCATTTTTACTAGAAACTAATATTTTAAAATTTATACTATTGCTAATTTTAGCACATTTAAAGAAACCTCCTTAAAGTCGGTAATAACCTACTCAACCAGAATTGATGTATATTTAAGCAAGTATCAGCGGTTCCTGATTGTTGATGGGAGTAACAGCTCTTGGATATTAAAATCCAGCTGGGTTCTGTTTCTCAGAAGTCAATCAAAGCGAACTAATCTCAGTGAACATGGATCTCCAAACGTTGTCAAAGCATCACATGAGCAAATCAGTGGCATAAGAAAAACAGCAGTGACTTAGCAAAAAGAAGTTCAAAGTTTTAGTTTGGCTTCTGCCAGGAGTTACATAATCCACTTAAACCATTAGTGCCTAATGTGTTAATAAAAAAAAAAATGGTATAACACCACCTCTGCCTATATAAAAGAATTTTGGGGTTACATGATATAGTGAAATGTGAAAGTATTTTGATAAGTATGGAGTATTTCTCAAGTGCAAGATGTTATTGAAATCAGGGGTTTTTATTTTCTGCTATGTAGTGCCACCATTTGGTATCGCCAGTCAACTATATCTAACTGAAGCCTGGTACACGATTTCATGAACATTGAAAGAAAATTAATTAGAGGAGGGCTCCAGGGTATGTCTGCCCCATCTTGCCCAATCCAATAAGCTGGACCCCAACAGGAAGGTAACCTACTGGTGCGAGTGTCTGCCCCTAGTGTCTCAACCTAACGGTCGGACACTTAGCATATTGGGCTTTTATTATATAGGCTGGCTAATAGACAGTCACAGGCTGGAGACAGTTCTATCAGTCAAGAGGTGTTTGTCAGGCCCTTCTTAGAACCCAGTCCCCAGACCTTCTTCTCATCATAGCTGGGTTTACTTGACCTGGAATCTCTGTTCCATCCTGTCTTAATCTCTAACTCCAGGATAAATCCTGATCGGAAACAGAAGGCATTTAAGGGAGCTCTAGGCCCATAACAAGGAATTCACCCTGCTCATTTGCACAAATGCTGGTATCTAGGCATGTTCCTTCTCCTCCTACTACAAACCAGATCAAGAATTCACCTCCTCTTGGAAGCATTTTCACAACAGGTATTTTTCTTCATCTGTCCAGGCTGCTATAACAAAATACTTTAGACTGGGTGGCTTAGAAACAATGAAAGTTTATTTTTCATAGTTCTGGAGACTGGTAAGTCCAAGATAAAGTGCTGGCACATTTAGTATCCAAGAAGAGCCCGATTAAAATTTCATAGATGGCTATCTTTTATCTATGTCCTCAACATGGGACCTATTTTAGAAGGACACTAATCCCATTCATAAAAGCTCTACCCTCATGAAGGTTCTGAACACTTCCCAAAGGCTCCATCTTCAAATACTGCCACATTGGGGGTTAGGTGTCAACTAATTTAGGGAGATGCAATATTCCAATAAATATCTGCTGAACAAATGAGTGATAAAAGGCCTGTGCCAGGGTCCCTCTAGGTTTAGAGCTCTGCTAGACCCTTGCCAGTACTCTCTTCACAGGAAACCTCTCACCTGCTGACAGATACCCTGATCCAGGTAGACCAGTTAGCATTCTGTACTTCTGAGGATCACCTCTTCCTCAAACCCTATCATCATATTCAACCACCTTTAGGATGTCTCACTTATTCCATTAAGATAGCTCTAGGCCCATAACAGGGAATTCACCCTGATCTGTAAAAGCCAACTGTTTGCCGGATCTGTTTCTGGCTGCCATATCCTGTGGACACCATGTTCCACTTGCTACTTTGTACTTCCATAGAATGTCTAGAGCAGGTCTGTATCCTCAGGGCCTGCCTCACTTTGTTCCTATTTCAGCTCATGGCTTATTCCAGACCATACAACCCTAACTGTAGTTCATTGAAAGGATGCTGTTTAGTCATGCCTATCATGGGCAGAGCCCTGACAGCATACAAAACAGTGTCAGCAGTCCCCAACTTAAAAAAATGTTATGTTCCAAAGTTTGTAAACAGGTTCTCTAGCACTTCAGAATGCACTTCGCAAGCCATCACAAATAACTAATCTATTTTAATAGGCATTCCTTCAAAAAATATTCATTGAGTTATCTCCCTACTTTGTACAAGTCACTGAGCTCGGAACAGGGGAAATAAAGAAATTAGATGCAGTCTCCTCCAGAAGTTCACAGAATAACAAAGGAAACAGTGTTAGAAGCAAATAATACATGTGTGATGCAGCATGTATAAATGTAGAGGACTGTCCACTGTGCAGCAAGGACAAGAAAGAAAAGGTATCCTCTGCCTGGGAGGATCAGGAAGGTTCCACAAAGAGACATTCCTGATGAGGCCTGAAGAATGAGGAAGTGTACACCAGGCAGATGAGTGGAGAAGGGTGTTCCTGGTATGTGATTGTTAGGCTGCCAAACCAACACCCAAGCACCAATTTAACCCCTTAGGTAGCTCTGCCAAGGCTGTATACTGTCAGAGACAGAAAGGGAGTAGGCTTTTTTAGGCTGGCCTGGGAAAACTTGTGTCTGTTAAGAGATTAATTTTAAAACCTTCAATAAAACAGAATTGGCTCTTGGCTCCTGCCAGCATTCATGCACCACTACCTACTATCGCTCATCATTTGGGGCAAAGAAGAAAAATAAGTCAGTGACAAAAGGAGCAATTCTTGCACTTTTGCTTTCCTGCTAAATATTAGCTGATCCTGTGAATGCAAGGTCATGAGTAAGGCTTGTTAGGGACTGCACACACTAGACAGGCCCACACCCGAGGAGCTTAACAACTAGCTGCATAGACAAGACTCGCGCTTGTAAAGAAACTAACAGCCCAAGGCAGGAGCTTCCAAAAGAATGATACATACAATAAGCGCTATATCCCTAGCCATTGCTGCTTTCTTCAGAGAATAATGCAGTTTATTCCAACAAGTGTTTTATATAAAACTAGAAGCCTAGTGCATGAAGTTCATGCACTGATTGGTAAGGGTTCCTAGCAGCTGCTGGCTGCTGGCCAGGTACTCCCTCCCTTCCCCCTGGTAGTCCCACCCCTGGTCAAACTCCTGGACAATTCTCGGTTGAGGGGACAATTTGCATACTATGTTTTTATTAATAGGATGACCACTGAAGGTCTGTTGATGATATAAGGTTGTACTCTGAATGTCACAGGGCAACATCCACCAAGTTCTGTAAATACAAATGTATTTTTCTCTCAGAGGTATTAGGTTAAGTCAACTCTGGAAAGACTCTGGGGAGCCTAATTCATGGGAAATTTGTTTTACTCAATACGGGAAACACATCAACACTGAATAGGTATGAGAAAGAATTTCCCACCAGTCAGAGCTGTCCAAATTAGAAAGAACCTCCTTGGGAGGTAATAAATTTCCCGTCAGGCTAGATAATTATTTGGCAGTAATTTTGTAGGGGTGACTCAAGCCTTCAATGACCAATAGGCTCCCTTCCAAGCCTGTGATTGTGTGAACTTCTACAGCTCTCCCTTGATGGCACAACAGATGAATCTGGAAATCCATACTATAAAACCGTCACATGTTGAAGATTACCCATGATTTCGGCTCATTCAGGGTGCCAGGGCTCAATGTGAATGGTGGTGGGCAAGTAGAGAGAATGGGAATATATAACTTCTACCCAAAGCCTAGCCAAACTCCTGGGGTCAGAGTGTCTCAGAGAACTCCATAATGCCAAAAATCATTAGTACTCAAAGAAGTTGGTGGCTATTAGACAAAGGACTCCCCAAGATAAAGACTAACTAAAGAACTAAAATGTAGCCTCTTAAAGAAGAGATATTAGGATTCTAGAGTATTTTTGAAAGGCCTGCCTGATGCTGGCTCTCCTAGTCCCCATTCTGAGGAGCCCTCGTGCACATTAAAACATTAAAATTCTTGGGAACCTCCAAGCAAAAGTATTGTCAAAAAGATACCCAAGAAGATAGCATTTCCAAAGTGAAACAAGCAAGGGGTAGAAAAAGCAGAGTTATACAGGAATCCTAAGTAAAATATAATCACAGGATGGTGACTGTAAGAGAGAGGCAACAGTATGAAAGACCTGGACAACTAAGGAACAAACCGTTTAAAATCCTGGCAATATGCAATTCATCAGAACAGATTGCAAAGGATGTAATTCACTGAGCTCCAGGTTTCCTGAATCAGAAACAAGGTTGCTGTGTTGGTGCAGACAGGTTGGCTAACACACTGTCAAGTAAGAGAAAGAGCTAACATTTGGATCTCTATTTAACCAATTCCTGGCTCTGTGACTGAAACAATTTACTACTATGAGTTTCAAAAAGTAGAAAATGTTCATCAAGTGCCTTCCAACTTTAATATCCACAATTCCAATACACAAAGGAGAATGTCTTAAAGTAGAAGGAAATGGTTATCAAATAGATCATCCCAAAAAACATGCTGGAAGAAACTAAATAAAGCAGAAGTCTTGATCCCTGGATTTTCATTTGTGACTTCTCTTTTTTTTTAAGTCCTTTTTGGACTAAATTGTGATTTAAATAGTTAAGCCAAATGAATGAAAGTAAACCATATCCCACACACCAGCAGCATTCTCAGTTTTATGGGAAAAGAAAGCAAATATGTGCTATTTGATCATGTAGGAAAACTCAATCTACAAAGCTCCCATAGACAAAGTCCCATGAAATCAACAGGGGTTCTACCCAGTGCCCAGGGAAACCCATCAAGGGCAGCCAAATTATTTCTTTTTTTAAAAACAAAAGCTATCAACTTAACATTACAAATCATTTGCTAGTCTCAAGAGAATCACCTAGTATTGCAAAACTTGATAATTACTGATTCATGACTGATTTAGAAAAACATCGGCTTAAGTAATCAGGCCAGAGTACTGCTGCTGACCGCAATGCTGGCAGGAAACCTGCCCTTTCTTTCATCGTTCCTTTCATGAGTGTTTAACATTCTACAAAATCTAGCTTTCAGCATATTAATAGTGGTCTGATTTTTCCAAACATTGAGAATACAGAACATACCAGATCCATGTTATCAAGCACCTATTTTTTCTCTGACTTTCATTCAAAGATCACTAACTGGAAACCCAGAAAGCTGTAAAAAAGTGATTCCAGAAATCAAACTTGGTAAGACATGAATTGCTTTCTGTAAAATATCAGAGCTCAGACTTTTTGAAAGGACTTGACAAACAAAAATATCTCTTTATAAATTGACACTACATTTTGTATAAACTAGCAGGAAGAATGGAATTAATGTTTTGAGCAGACCTTACACACCACCAGCTGCACATGCCTACATTAGGGTAATGCAGGCTTCTTTCATAATAAGCTTTGCTAAACAACCACTTCATTCAGCGAGCAGCTAACAAGCCCATGAGAATATGTTCATCTGTACATGTCTCTGGGAAGAGGTTGTCTGTGAGGATATGTGAATCTATCTGCAGAAAGAAATTGTTTTTCTGCTTAAAATTAAGAAATTAACAATATTTTCCTTTCTGCAGAGGAATGACAGAGACGTTCAAGCCAAAATACTGTCCCACAGATCTGAAGAGATTGCCTTTCAAGCCATATCAAATTTTCTTTCCAGATCTTTCCTTTTTTGAGATTCTGCTTTCCAAGTAAACATGCTTTTGTTAGTGAAAGGCAAACCCTTGTCATCAACTTAATTTCTACTACCAGCCCCTTAATGCATGTATAACAAAAATATCTGAATCACAGGTCTATTCACTAAGACACATCACCAGTGTTTTGGGAAGGAAAAAGTCAAGTTTTTAAAGAGTGGAGAATTTAAGTAAACATTTTTAGTAGGGGTGTGGTAAATAGGTACTCTTATAGATTGGTGATAAGCAAGTTGGTAGAATTCTGTTGCAAGCAACTTGACAATATAAAGTTTTAAATGGATCCAAAAATTCCATTTTAGGGAAGTTATTATAAAAAAATCTAGGCTAACATAGAACTTTGTGCACAAAGAAATTTATTGCAATATTATTCGTAATAGAAAAATATAGGACATACTTAATATAGGGAAATGGCTAAGAAAATATTAATGTAACCTCAACAGAATGCTATGCAGCCATGAGAAATGTTTGTGAACTTTGGTAATAACATGAAAATATTTATATTATAATGTTAAATTAAAAAACAGAAGACAAACACATATAGATACACACACATACCTACCATTTGCTTTTAACTGTGCTTGTAAAAATAAACAATACATTTCTACATATAAAAATAAATAAAAGGAATGCCCAGCCCGTGCTGCTCAGTGGTTGAGCATCGGCCTATGGACCAGGAGGTCACCATCAGGACACATGCCCAGGTTGCAGACTTGATCCCCATGCAGGCGGCAGCAAATCAATGATTCTCTCTCATCACTGATGTTTCTATCTCTCTCTCCCTCTCCCTTCTTCTGTGAAATCAATAAAAATATTTTTAAAAAAGAAATAAAAGGAAATATTGGGTAATTCTTTTCACGTTTTCTATATTTTCCAAATTTACTCTAAAGAGCTCCTTAAGGAAACATTTTAAATAGAACAAGAGGAATTCTAACATGACAGATTATAATTGATACTCAATATTTTTAACCAAAATTAGATTTGGCTAAGGGAGGTCAGATGTGAGGAGGGGATTTTGGTGTCATTAGTATGTATTGAATGAATTCATAATTAATTCATTTAATGAATAAGTATAAAAATTGACTGTGGGAGAGAGGAAGGGAATCTTAGAAGACATAGTCAAACCAAGAGAATCATCTAGTCCACATTATGCAGCAGCAGCAGGGAGAATGAACCCTGGGGATACTGAGGTGTAATTTAAGAACTGGAATAATATAGCAGCAGAGAAGTTATGGGAAGAGAAACTTTCAACAAGTGAGAGAAGATTAGAAATGTTAATGCTGCAGAGATGCAGGGAGGTCAAGCCAAATGAGGAGAGGGAAAAGGCACTGAATTAAGCCAGTTAAAGGCTAATTGGGAAGCTAAGGAGAGAAATCAAATCTTAGAGGGTGAATAGTGAGGAAATGGAGGCTAAGGGTACAAAGGGAGATGAGAAAGGGCCGCAGGTTAGACCTAGGGTTACTTGCCTTTTTTTTTTTTTTTTAATATGTGTTTATTGATTTTTAGAAAGAGAGGAAGGGAGGAGGAGAGAAACATCGCTGTGAGAGAGAAACATCCATCAGTTGCCTCCTGAATGCACTCTGCCCTGGGATTGAACTCACAACCTGGGTACATGCCCTGACCAGGAACAGAACCTGCAACATTTTGGTGCACAGGAAGACGCTCAACCAACTGAGCCACACATGCCAGGGCTAGGGTCACTTGTACTTTACAAAATAGGGAAGATCAGTGTGAGTTTGTAGGCAAAAGGAAAAAAGCCCAACCTTGACCGAGAGAAGAGTTCAGATGTAGAAATAGCCATCCTGACCCCTGCTGCCTCCAACAATCAGAGGCTAACCACATACCTGCACCTCAAACCGTTTTTACCTTTGGGACCCTTTTTCTAAAGTACCCTTAGACACAAATCACCTCTTCTAGTCAAAACATGCTTACACTACTTCACACATGTGCTCACATGGCTCTTTCCGCCCTCTGGGGCTGTTCCTCCTCTGATACCCTGAAGCCAGGGTCCATTCATTGTCCTTGTATCAGTCTCCTAGGACTTCAATAACAAAGTGACACAAATTGGCTAACCTAAAACAACAGCTATATATATATATTTCACACACACACACACATACACAATTCTGAAGACTAGAAGTCTGAAATCAAGTTGTTGTCAGGGTCATGCTCACTTTGAAGGCTCTAGAGGAGGTCTGTTCTGACCTCATTCTAGCTTCTGGGTCATTTCTGGCAATCCTTGACATTCTAATCCTTGTCTCTCTCTCTTCACATGGCCTTCTCCACTGTCTGTGTTTCTGTATTATCTTGTTAGAAGGACACCTGGGCCCACCCTAATCCAGTATGACTTCATCTTAGCTAATTATTTCTGCAAAGACCCTATTTACAAATAAGGTTACATTCTGAGGTTCCAGGTTGACATGAATTGTGTGTGGGCTGGGGGAGGAGGGAGACACTATTTGGCCCAGTATAATCCTCATCCTTTCCTCAGAGAGTGGCCATTCCACTGTGGTGTCATCTACCTCTCAATTCAACTACTCTCTGCTCATGACTCTGAAATCTGTATTCCCAGCCTCAAGCTAAACTATACTCTCCAAACCTATATTTCCTATGACTTACTGGACATAGTTGAGTGAGAAATCCAGAGGCCCTTTAAGCAAAACATGTCTGTTTCAAGAAGAGAGCTCATGGTGCTTCCTGTGGTTTCTGTTTTAATTCATGATAAATCCATCTTGTCTCCCAAGTGAAATACCTTGGCATTATCTTCAACTTTCTTTTCTTCCTAATCATTTTCCATCACATCTAAACAGACAATAGATATATAGATTTCTATCTCACAAACCTTACTCAAATTTGACCTCTTCTTCCCACCTCTCCTGCTAAGTTCTCAACCTTTTTCTAGACTATTCAGGCAACAAAAAGTCTTAATTCAGTAAAATATTATAGAGCATCTACCATGTGATGGTGCTGGGAATACCAAGGATTAAACACAACCTTGTCCTTATGTAGCTTTCAGTGCCACCAGTGTTAATGAATTTTCTAATTAGAAACCCAATCTGATAATGTTATGCTATGGCTTATAACTCTCTTTTGACTCCTTTTTCCTAACCCTAAAAGACATTTCATAACCTGCCTCCCCATGTACCACCCCCTCAACCTCACTCACCTGTCACTGCCTTAGTGAGCTTCCTGCTCTTTGCTTATCCATAGCAAGGAGGAATGTTTTCTTTGCCCTATTGTGCCTTTCTCCCTTCTATGCCATGGCAAGCCCTTAAAATGATGTAAGAAGGTGGTCTAGTTTCTTTTTCCTTTTTTTTTTTTTTTGCATGTAACAGTCCAATTTTCCCTAACACCATTTATTAAATAGACTGTCTTTACCCCATTGTATGTTCTTGCCTCCTTTGTCAAATTTTAATTGACCATATAGGTGTGGGTTTATTTCTGGGCTTTCTATTCTGTTCCATTTATCTATGTCTGTTTTGATGTTAATAACATGCTGTTTTTATTATAATAGCCTTGTAATATAGTTTGATATTAGGTAGCATGATTTCTCCAACTTTGCTCTTCTTCCTCAAGATTGCTGTGGCTATTCAAGGTCTTTTGTGGTTCTAAATAAATTTCTGAATTATTTGTTCTAGTTCTGTGAAATAAACCATTGGTATTTTGATAGGAATTGTGTTGAATCTATGGATTGCTTTGGGTGGAATGAGCATTTTAACAATGTTAATTCTTTCTATTCACGAGCATGGCATATGAAGTTAGAGGTTACTCCACTGGTTAAATTAAATATCTATCCTCTGTTGCTACTCAACCTTTATCAGGAGCACTTGCTGTTTATATCACTTATTTTTACATTTAGTCTTATGCTGTCTTATGTTGCTACTTAATTGCTGAATGTTCACACATGAATATGATCACTTCATCCAGACTGTAAGTAAGCTGGTGACAGTCATCACATCTTAAGGTTTTATACCGCACAATGTATATGACACAGTAGCAAGGACAAAGCAAACGTATTTAATTATTGAAAGGCCATTTTATCAATGTCACCTTCTCTATAACCAACATCTAAAATCACTAAATGTGTGCATTTCATATTTTCTATTGTCCTTTTTAGGGTATACTTACAGCTTCAAAATGACTGGCAGGAGGGGAAAAGCCCTTGTTTTGCCTAAAATTAGTTATTAAATGTTAAATAATTGGCTGTTACCATATTCAATTGAGAAAGCATGGAGATGTTTAGTGTAAAGGGTAATAAAAAAAGATATTGTCATCAGCATTTTTCTAGAAAGATAATTTTTAAAAAGTCACTTGAGAAAGAGGCCCGCCTTTATTAGTGGCCTAGGAGGGAACATCAAATTAAGCAAAAGCACAACCACTCCATTAGAGAAAATTGAAAATAATAGAAGAAAATCTCCCAGGACTTATCAACAAAATATAGATATATGAAGAGATTAATCTGGATTTCTTTAGGTTTAACTAAATCATCATGTAGCATCTCTAATTTAAAAACAACATTTAAAGCCGAGACCGGTTTGGCTCAGTGGATAGAGCATCGGACTGCGGACTGAATGGTCCCAGGTTCGATTCCGGCAAGGGCATGTACCTTGGCTGCGGGCACATCCCCAGTAGGGGCGTGCAAGAGGCGGCTGATCGATGTCTCTCTCTCATCGATGTTTCTGACTTTCTATCCCTCTCCCTTCCGCTCTGTAAAAAATCAATAAAATATATTAAAAAATAAATAAATAAATAAAATAAAATAAAATAAAATAAAAATAAAAACAACATTTAAAAAGTAAGATGAACCTTTCCCTGCTGGTTCCTGCTATTTCCTTAAATCCTTTCATTTAATGACTATAACTCTACCCATAGGCAGCAGGGAGCCAATGAAGGTTGAACAATTACTGAGTTGTCATGGGATTATAAAGATACACTATTTGGATAATTTAAGTTAAAAAATTACTCTCCTTTATCTCTAGAGTGGTTTTGAGGACATGGTTATTCAATAATTTGGCAGACCTACAATTCATATTATCAGAATAGACATTTTAAATGTGCTTCTAACACTAGAAAATTATTTTAGACTGTTTTCAACATGTTCAGTGATGAAATGACTTTCATCTAAATATCATTCCAGTTAAAAAGTAAGTTTGCTGCTATTTTTACTATATTGGTGAGCTAGCACCTTTTAACTCTTGGGTCAAAGTTTTTGGATATGAAAACAAATAAATTCACTTTGTTTTTTCAAGCATGAATGATATGCTTAATAAGCCTCAGAGTACAGAGGTTACTCATTCTGGTTATGTTTTACTTTCTTGCAAACACATACTCAACATTCAATTGAAGTTCCTCCAAGTGATTTTTAAGTATTAAAGGTTAACAAAGTCCTCCTTTTTCAAGGATATTTTGAGCAACTGTTTGAAACAAAATGCAAATTACTTTTAAAAAGCTGATGTTAAATTTAAAAAGCACTAGTCAAGAAATCACCCAGAGTTTAAGCTCACATAAAAACCAACTAAAATTACTGATGGGTAAGCACTTCATAATGTTGAACAGGAAAAACATTCAGAACTCTTGACAATAGGTTCAAATTTCCTGACCTGCTGGACAACCTTCCCTTTCCATGTCTTTCCTAGATTCTATCAGGCCGTTTTACTCTCTGCAATAAACTGTCATTTATTTAGAATGCAATCAACCAGAAACTTAAAATAAACAGGACAATGTTTTCCTATGCTCCCTTTTCAGTTAATTTACAGGTGTATAGTGAATGCCTACCACATTCCTAACACTGTGTATCATTTGCCATGGGCATATGAAATATGTCACAAGTGTTGATTTAAATTGTATAACTTCTTTTTTTATGAGGAAAATATAGCAAATATTAAGCTTTCAGAAATTTAGTCTGTAAGGCAACTTCCAACACATCAAAAGGATAATTCTGATTCAATCTCTGCCTTGTTTATCTATAACCACAGCAAATACTCTGATGGTAAGAGAAAAACACTATAAAATATGAAAGCTCCAAAGAGAGTCGAATCTCTCCCAGATATTTTTAGTTTCTAATGTATTGTATTATTTGACTTTTTAAATGTAACTATTAATTTATATGTCCTATTAATAAAAAATAACCTATTATCCTACATAACAAATAAATGAGAATTTGAATATCTTCTTATTCTATGCAAGACCCAGCATAGATTTTGAAAGGTCAACAAATAATTGCTGATTGAGATTGTGTGTATAATGCAAATCCCCTTTTATTCCCACACAGGTCTCTGGACATGTGAGCTATGAGTTGCAATTAGAAGTTTAATTTATTCAGTAAATTTCTAGTTTGCATGGAAATAATTCTACAGATACAGGGAAGCTTGACTAGAAACCAGAATTTAAAGAAGAGTCTAATACTCTTCTATGGAGATTATACATGCACTCTTATCTTCACCCTCATAGTCCACATCTGTGGGGAAATAAAGGTTCATTTTTCCCTTCCAAATTAATGCATGTCTGTTTCTAATTCTCTGCTAGACCACCAACAATTGTGTCACAACAGGGAATTCAATATACACGAGATTCTGATTATAGAAAAACAGAAATTATATACATGAGATCAGCAAAATTTTTTGTCTCCACAGGGTTTCCTGTTTTATCGCCTGATATTAGAGTATCCTGAGAATTTTTAAGAAAAAAACATATTCCAAAGCAGGTAGTGGCAAATAAAACCAAAGAATTAAAAGTCCTGCCTTTTTCCAAGGGTACAAAGACAAGTAGGAAGATTTATCCAGTAATGTCAATCAAATGTTAAAGTCTCCTAATATGATTATTATGCTATTGATCTTCCTTTAAGTCTTCCATAAGTTTATATAAATAAATAAATTATATATATATATATATATATATATATATATATGATCCTATACTGGGTGCATATATGTTTACCAGCGTTATATTCGCTTCTTGTGTCAATCCTTTTAGTGTTATGAAGTGGCCTTCATTTTGAAGTCTATTTTGTCAGATATCAGGATTACTACCTCAGTTTTTTTTTTCTTTTCTATTTGCATAACAAATTTTTCATCTCATTTTCATCCTGAGTCTTTTATAGACAGCATGGATATAGGTCATGTTTTCTTATCCATTCAGCTACCCTATGTCTTTTGATTGGAGCATTTAAGTCATTTACATTTAAGAGATACTTTTAAAAACAGAAAATCATTTATTTTCATAATTGATTTTCCATATGAAGTATGATTATAACTTCTATTCAAACAACCATTCTTTTGGTGATATTGACTTGAACTTTTATTATTTCATATTTTTATTTTTTGACAAATTACTTTGATGTTGGGACAAGTTAACTACCTGAGAAAATATTAGATTTCTACTTCTCATATTTTATCAAGGTAAATTCTAAATAAGATATATTTAAATATTACAAAATAAAAATATATAAGGATATCTTAAAACTCTTTTAACACCAAAAAAAACCCATACAAGGAATGTTGATAGATTTGACTGCATCAAAATTGTAAATTTCTAGATGTAAAAAGCACAAATATGGTGCTTTATACAAGTACCAAAAAGTTATGAATAAAATGTTTTTAGGGAACATTTTAGAAAAATATTTTAAGATAGTAAGAAAATAAAGGAATTCTTCAGAAGAAAAAATGACTCAAAAGGTGGAATCCAAGAAGGTACTCAAGCACTAAAAAGTGTAGTTGCCTAGAGGCATTTGCTAATAATTGCTGATTCTGGTAATTTATAGGTTTCAATAAGGAAGGAAGGAAAGAAAATAATTTAGAAAATAGAAAAATGGTCAAGACATGAAAAGGCATTCCTTAGAGAACCACCCACAAATGACCAATAATTACGAAAAGGATGCTCACCTCATCAATAATCAGCAAAATGTAAAAGAAAACCACAAGATATTTTACAGCCATCAGTGATTTTAAAGTTTAATAATATGTTACAATATTAGAGCAATAATGTGGAACAATAGAAGCCCTTAAACACTAATGGTGGGAGAATAAAATGGTACAAGCACTTTATTTTTTGTTGTTAATCCTCACCCGAGGACATTTTTTCATTGATTTTTAGAGCGTGGAAGGGAGGGAGACAAAAAGAAACATCATTGTGAAACACAATAATTCTGTCTTTCCCTCTCTCTTCCACTCTCTAAAAATCAATGGATTATATATTTATTTCCAGTATGCAGATGCAAGTTTTTTTTTTAAAGAAAAGAAACGGGGGGGGGGGGGGGAGGGAGATTGATAGAGGCAAAGAAGCATTGAACAGACTACTGTGGGAAGACAGGGGAGGGTGGGGGTCAGGGGCTGTAAGAGATCAACCAAAGGATTTGTATGCATGTATATAAGCATAACCAATAGGATACAAGACACTGGGGGGGGGGGGGGGGGTAGGGACAGGTGGGGACATGTGCTGGGGGGTAGGGGAGGCTGGGGGGAGGTCAATGGGAGGGGAAAAAAAGGAAACATATGTACTATTATTTGTAATACTTTAAAGAATAAAAATAAAAAGACAACAGCCAAGATATGGAAGCAATGCAAGTGTCCATGAATAGTTAGTTGAGTGATAAAAAAAAAAAGCTATGATACTCAGTCATCAAAAAAGAATGAAATCTAACCATTTGCAACAGCATGGATTAATCTACAGGGTATTATGCTCAGTGAAATAAGTCAGTCAGAGAAAGACAAATACCATATAATTTCACTTATATGTAGAATCTAAATAAACTAAATTGAAACAAAAAATAAACTAAAATAAAAAAAATCAATGAAAAAAATATCCTCGGGTGAGGATTAAAACAACAACAAAAAACCAAGAAAGTGGGTAATCTGGTCAGAAGATCTTATCTCCTAAATATGTGCAAGTTGCTCTTCCTCTCAAGCTGCTTCCCCTGCTGTCTGCCCCTGGGCAAGGGAGGGGCCATCAGGGGATCATCACTGAATGTCCTTGAGCATCTCCTGGAAGGCCTGTGGGGATGGTGCCTCCGCACTCTGGAACTTGATCCGGGCTCTGCTGTACAGGCTGAAGCAGTTCAGCTCCAGCCAGATGAACCCGAAGTGGTCCTCATCGAACAGGATGAAGACTCCAGGGATGCGCCGGGGGTTGGTAAAGCCATAGTTGGCAACAATGCCCACGCCATAGAAACACATCCTGCAGGTTCGGGGGTAGTTCTGGTTGCTTGATGTCATGCCCGCAGGCAGAACAAACTGGACAGGCTGCTGCTCCAAAGCTGCAGCCCCGGACTCCCTCACACTGGGCTGGACAGGGCTCTGCCGGCCAGGGCCCTCGCCGTCCTCAGTTCTGTCTTCTTGCTGCTGCTGCTGCTGCTGCTGCTGCTGCTGCTGCTGCTGCTGCTGCTGCTGCTGCTCCTGAAGAACCTGCTTGTGAACCTCCTGGACCATGCGGGAGAGCTCGCTGATGTTGCGGAAGATCTCAACACCGGGCAGCTGGATGCGGTGCCTGAGGTCGACCTTTATCAGCGGCTGCCCGGCAGGGACCCTGAGGTCACCCGTGATCTTCGTGACCCTGGCATGTTTCTCATGGAAGCTGAGCATGTCGATCTCTAGGCCGTGGGCTTCGTGGGTGCCTTTGAAGAGGCCTGGCCTGATGGGGTCTTCCGGGCGGCTCGGCGGGAGGTAGAGGCGGCGGTAGGTCCGGCAGTTGTCGTACCGTTGGTAGATGAACTTCGTCAGGATGAACTGCAGCCTGTCCTCCTGGAAAGTGTCCTCCAGCGTCTGCTCCCATTCTTCCCTCAGCCACGTCGCTAATTCCTCTCGGATCCAGGCAGATATCCTGTGGTGGCCCGGCTGGCTGCACGTGGTGCAGAACCTGTCCTCCTGAATCTGCATGTGGCAGCGGTGGGGCCCTCTGTGGCCGAACAGGCACTCCGCCTTGCTCGACTTCCTCTTTGTCAGGCGAATTCTAAACGCCTGCCTGAATTGCGCTCGGTCATCCACAGGGAGGGAGTGGGGAGGCAGGTACAGCCAACCAACAAAGTGTAAGCCGTCCATCACTACAGTCAGCAGCCCTCCGTAGGGCCCGTTGTCTGGCTGCCACAATCCCAGAATGTGTCGGCATGGGTGGAGCAGTTTCGCATAGACTTCCCGAAAAGAAATACCCATCCTCTCCAGGTTCTGCAAGTTTTCACAAAAGCCATACTCCTCCCGGCAGCGCCGTCTCCAGATGCTGTCGGTTTGCAGGATACGGTGGAATCTGGTGCAGGCCTGGGCCAGGCTGGGCAGATCGGTGCCGGGAATTGAGGCGAAGATCTCCATCAGCAGCTCGGAAGGCAGGTCCTGCAGCGAGCAGCGCGGGGGTCGCGTGGGCGACCTGGGGCTCGCGATCCCTCCATTCCCCGCACTGTGCCACGCTGTGACATGCTCCTCTTCTGGGGCCGGGGCCGGGGCTGGGGCTGGCTCGCAGACGGCTGCCTGGGTCTCAGCTGGGCCCCGGCTCTGCAGACGACACCAGAATCCCCGGAAAAGGCCCATGCCACAGGGGCAAGCGCACTCCTTCTCCATGCCTGTCCCAGTAATAGCCGACCTAGCGTGGGCCTCCACAGCCCCGCTGCCTTTAAGCTGGCATCGTCCTACCCAGCCACGCCCACTCAGAAAGGAGCCAATTGTAGGACTTCAGTAATACTCCCAAAACCCATATCCATTTATAGTTGCCTCCCTATCCCATCCTAACCCTAGCCCCAGGCAATCACTAATCTGCTTTCTGTATGGGATATGCCTATGGGGACATTTTACATAAATGCAGTCATAATGTCTGGTTTTTTGTGACTGGCTTCTTTCACTTAGCATAATATTTTAAAGTTTTATGTATGGCATATCATGTCCTGGTACTGTGTTTCTTCATATTGGCGAATAATATTCGAGTGTATAGGTATACCACATTTTGTTTACCCATTCATCAGTTGATGAATATTTGGGTTGTTTCCAGTTTGGGACTCTTGTGAATAATGCTATGAACCTTGTGTACAAGTTTTTGTGTGAACATGTTTCCATTTCTCTTGGGTATGTACATAGAAATGGAACTTCTAGGTCATATGGTAACTCTATGCTTAACATGTTGAGGAACCACCTAAAATGTTTTCCAACGTGGCCCCACTATTTTACATTTCCACCAGCAATGTACGAGGAATCCAATTTCTCTACATTTTCATTAATGCTTTTTTTTCATATTATAGCCATCCTAGTGAGTGTTGAGTGGTATTTTATTATAGTTTAGAGCAGAATTCTTGACTGTAGGTTGGCTTGACCTTGAACTCCATAAGGGAAATCTCTTCTATCCTCAGCCTTCATCCAACCTCAGCTAGGCCCATGGTAGGAACGGGCTCCTGCTTTGTGAGCAAAGATGAAAGTTCTTCACTTTCAGTTGACCTCAGTTCTTCACTTTCAAGTGACTAATCTTGCTAGTTCCTTGGGTAAATGGATGTCCTCAAAACAAAAACAAACAAACAAAAAACTGTCCATAGGATCTTCCCACTATGAGCATAGTTACTTTTCCTATGGACTGAGCCTGGCCCAGCCCATTCAGACAGGCTTCCATTCTCGTGTTGAGAGCAGCTAGATTCCTTCTCTCCACTTTTCTGGATTCCTACCAGAGAAACACTCTCACCTTTGGAGGGTTCTTTTAGTGCCCTGGGAGGAAATTGATTTGCTTTTATCAGAAATAGGGAGTTAGGGTGGTTTATTTTATAGAGGGATGTAAATTCCCAGCTACCATAGACACTGACTTTGATCATTTAAACACTAAAATATTCTCAGCCACTCCTCTGAAGAATAGCCTTATATTATTATTGGTATGTAACTGGGTAATGGTGTAAAGACTCTTCTTTTAGGAGCCTGTATTGTTGGGATTTGGGGGCGTAGTTTTCAAAGGTACATGTGTGTTTGGTGGGTCTAGGAGAATCTAGGACTGTGAATGGAGCTGGTATATGTAGCTTGGAGGGCTTGATCGGCTATTGAAGGGGTTCAATCATCTTTTCTCTCCCAGGATTGAGGGAGCCAGAGACACACACCCTAGGGAGAAATCTGTGAAGGAGATTACAGGCAACTCAATAGATCAAAGGAGAGATAGGGGCCTGCTGCTATTGTTTGGGGGGGGGGGGGGAAGAACTAGCTGTGGGAACTAGCTGTGGTTATGGGAAATATTAATAGTGCTCTGTTAACCATGATTGCCTTGTGTTAGCTAAAGAAAGGACATACTGACCTGGCTGGGAGTTGTATGCCCCAAGATTGGGAGTCTATATTGGACCAGGTAGTCAACCTTGGAATGTGGCCCATTTTCATTCCAGAACAGCCTATTATCATGGAAAGATTAACAACCTTGTTGTCCAAACAATGGAGTCCCATCACAGCCTCTTACTTCCCCATGCCTGTAATCTCTACTTTCCCATACCTGTAATCCCTACCTCCCCATTAATCTTTTCTTATCCAATACTAGGGGTCTAGTACACCAATTCATGCACCTTGAAAGGAACTGTGGGTAATGGGGGAATAAAGAAACATATGTAATAACTTAATCAATAAAGAAATTTTTTTTAAAAAGAAAGGAACTGTGGGCCACTAGACCGCAGTGGGCACAAGGGTGGGTCTCAGCCCATCCTCCATGCCCCTGCCTGAGCCCTCTCCTGCCCAACCCCTCCCACAGCGACCCGGTCCCCATCTGCTGGCAGCCCTACTTCAGCTGCTGCTGACCATGTGAAAGCGTGGAGCTAATGGGACTGGTGCCAGCAATGGGTGTGAGCAGGGCCAGCACCATCAGTGGGTGCGAGTGGCAGCTGCTACCACCATCACCCCTCAGGAGCAGAGAGAGGTGAGAAGTCCTCAGGGATGATTGGGGCTGGCAGCTGCCTCTCATACCCAATGACAGCACCAACTGATCGGGACCAGTGCTGGGTGCTGACAGTGGGTGTGAGCAGCGGCTCCAGCATCAGCTGTGGGTGCAAGCGGGGCCAGCGCAGCCAGTGGGGCAGTGGGTGTGAGTGGCAGCTCTGGCGCCAGCAGTGGGTACAGGCAGGCCTGTCACCGGCAGTGGGTGTGAGAGGTGACTGTCAGCACTGATCTCTCCTCAGGAGCAGGGGGAAATGGAGAAGCCCTGAGAGGCCATTGGGGCCAGCAGCCACTGCATGCACCTGCTGATGGTGCTAAGGGATTGGGGTCAGTACTGGGCACCTGCAGTGGGTGCGAGTGAGGCCATCACCAGAAGCAGGTGCAAGCACCAGGTGGGACTGTGGTGCATAGGAGCAAAGAATTTTCAGTAACCACCAGAGGTTCACCCCATGACAGTGACCGGCACCCTGCCTTGGTCTGGCACCCCTGCTCACCTACTTCACCATCCCACCATGGCCACCACCCACCATGTTCAGTGCTCTGCCACCTGTTGCCAACGCCCGCCATGTTCCCCTGGTTGGTGGCCAGCACACATCATAGCAACCAGTTGTTCAGTCACTTTGCGATTTGGTCTATTTGCATAATAGGGTTATATATATAGATAAACAGCTGATTTATGGGGGGCTGCAGAGCAGATTTTTGTGGATGACCTGCTGCTCTCCCATACTGTCAGCAATACTGGAATAAATGCTCATATAAGATTCAACCCTGTCTCTGGTTCAAGTGGTGACCAGCAGCCTGGACTCTGTGATTGTCTGGTTACAGTATCTCTGAGCCCTTTCCTATACTGTTCCATCTGTTTACACAGCTCTTGAACTCCACCCACCACTCACATCTCTACCATTGTCCTGGGCGTCACCCACTAATAGCACATGATCTTGTTCAAGAAGCATCCTCTAAAATCCCAGGTCTGGCCAAGTGCCTCTCCCTGGTACTTCCAAAGCACATTGGGCTTAAGTGCCCATCAGTAAATGAGTGACTAAAAAAGTTGTGGTACATTTATACCGTGGGATACTGTGCGGAAGTAAAAACAAACAAACAAAAAACCAACAACAACAAAAAACAATCTCTTACTCTGCAATAGCATGCTGGGATCTGGAGAGTATCATGCTAAGTGAAATAAGCAGTCAGAGAAAGGCAAGTATCACATAATTTCCTGCAATCACTTTAAATTTGACACAGTGGCTGCAACCAGTGTGCATCCCACTAGCAATGTACTAGGGTTCCCTTTTCTCCACAACCTCACTAATACTTATCATTTGCTGATTTGTTGATGTTAGGCCGCAGGTGTGAGGTGATACTTCATTGTCATTTTGATTTGCATCTCTCAGATGATTAGTGAATCTGAGCATTTTTTCATATGTCTCTTGACCTTCTGTGTGTCCACTTTGGAAATTAACCCCTTATCAGATGTTCTCCCATGCAGTGGGTTTTCTTTTCCTTTTGTTGATTTCTTTTGCTGTGCAGAAGCTTTTTATTCTGATGTAGACCCATTTATTTATTTTCTACTTAGTTACCTTTGCCCAAAGAGATGTAACAGTAGCATATTGCTACTAGAGATGTCTGAGATTTTGCTGTGTATGGTTTCTTCTAAGATTTTTATAGTTTCATGATTTACATTTGAGTCTTTCATCCATTTTCAGTTTATTCTTATGTATGGATGTATCTATCCAATTTTTCCAACACTATTTATTGAAGAGACTGTCTTTATTCCATTATATGCTCTTGCCCCCTTTGTCAAATATTAATGGAGTTTCTTCAAAAAATTAAAAATTTAACTCCCATTTGACCCAGTGATCTCAATTCTAGAAATATATCCTAAGAAACCTGAAAAACCAATTAGAAAGAATATATGCACCCTTGTGTTCATAGCAGCACAATATACAATAACTAAGATTTGGAAACAGTCCAAGTATCCATCAGCAGATGAGTAGATAAAAAAGCTGTGGTACATTTACACAATGAAATACTATGCAATTATAGAAAAGTAGGAACTCTTACCTTTTGCAACAGCATAGATGGACCTGAAGAGTATTATGCTAAGTGAAATAAGCAGTCAGAGAAAGATAAGTATCACATGATCTCACCCATATGTGGAATCTAATGAACAAACTAAACTGATGAGCAAAATAGAAGCATAGAGCAGACTGATAAATTTCAGAGGAAACTGGGGCGGGGGTGGGGGGGAGAGAGCAGTGGTTTCAATAGAGAGAGATAAACCAGGAAGAATGTATGTATTCTCCATGGACACAGATAATAGTGTGGTGAAGGCCTGGGAGGGGCAGGTGCACAGTGGAGGGGGGTCAATGGGGGGAAAAAAGAGAACATTTGCAATACCTTCAATAATAAGTATAAAATTTTAAAAATAATTCATTATAAAAATAAATTAATTAAATAACAATTTGGCTTTTTTTTTTCAACAGAAAACATGCCTACCCTATGACCCAAAATTCCAATAGTAAGAATTCACTTTTTACACATATGCATGAGGAGATATGTACAAGAAGATTTAAGGTAGCATTTTTATGTATAAAATGCTACCTTAAACTGGATACAATAGAAGAATGAATAAATAAATTATGATATGGTCACAGAGTAGAATACCATTCAAGCATTAAAAAGACATTTTAACATTAATGGTTCTCAATGGATAATGTTTCGTTTTAAAAAATAAAAAGAAGTCACAAAAATTATAAAGTATAATTCTAGTTATCTATAGTCCAAAAATATAAAAAATAAATAATACTGTTTAAGAATTGTCTACATATGGTAAAACTATAAAGACAATAAGAACAAAATTAATGAAATCGGTTACTTCTGGGGAAAATGTGATACAAGCTTCAAAAGTTTGGAAAGTATTATTCTTCAACTGGGATGTGAATATGGTATTATTTGCTTAATGATTATTATTATTCAAAGGGTATATATGAAATTTACATGTTCATTTGTATAAATGATATATTTAATTTTTAAAATAAAAATTAAAGGTTTAGACAATATATCAAAAATATCAAAACATTAAAAGACAAGGGACAAAGTAAAAAATATTTTATCAAATCTAAGAGTTATTACATTTTTTTAAATCCTATATGCATATTTAATTAAAGATAGGCTAAACACTAAAACAATCTATTTTAAAAATTATAAATGTGCAAGTAAATACATAAAAAGGCATTAAACATTACTACTGATTAATGAAATAGAAATTAAAGGAACCATGTGATGGCATTTTCAACTGTGAGAATGTCAAAGATAAAAATAAAAGGATAGTATAAGATAAAAAAAAACACTAATTTCCTTGAAGAGACTATTCATTGGTACATTATTTCTAGGGAACAATTTGGCAACATATACACAAGCTTTAATGTGTGCTTACTATTTCACTTAGGAATTATGCTTCTAGAAATTCATCCTAAAAAAATAAAGTGTCTTTATGTATGGAAAACTTTTTATTACAGTGTAAACTTGGAAATAATTTGAATATCAAATAATTAAGGGTTGACTAAATAACCTATAGCAATCTACACAACATCACATTAGTAACCCTTAGGTCATAGCAAGGATACCTTATTGTGAGCAGAAAAATGTGTTGATAATAATATTAAATGGGAAAAGATAATTGTAATATAAGTGGACATAACACAGTGTCCCCCCAAAATGTATACACACTTTATTATAAAGTCAGTGTTTATTAATATACAGTTCATTTTCAAAATTAAGTGAGCTATCAGCTGTTAAAGTGTATATACATTTTGGAGGACATCCTATATATTTCATTATATGTGTATATATACTAATATCTTTGTGTATAAATAAAGGGATATTAAGTGATAGACATCAAAATGAAAATGTTAACATGTTACCTCTGAATGGTAGTATTTGAGTTATTTAAATTTGTCACTTTGTCATTACTTTCTTATTTTCTACAATAATCATATGTAATGAATAATTTTAAAAGAAAAACATTTTAAACATTTAGACATATAATCCTATCTAATAAAACAGTAATAGGCAAATTGACTGTACCTCCAATCAAGCCATGCCCACCAGCCAATCAGGAGCAAATAAACCCCAAACAAGATGGCTGTGACCACTGAGAGCAGGAGGGAGGCTTGGGTTTCCTTGATAATGGAGGAAGCCAAGCTTTCCACTGGCCCTTGCCAGCCTAGGCCTTCACTCAATGCTACAAAGTTTCAATTAGAGAAGATATATCCCAACAGAAATGCCAACAGCCACAGAGATGGAGAGAGCACAGACTAGGCCTCCACTCTAGGCTACAAAGTTTCAATTATAGAATTTAAATAAACCCAAACAGAAATGGCTGTCGCCACAGAGCAAGCAGAAGGCTTGGCTCTGCTCCAGGCTACAAAATTTCAACTGTAGAATGGAAATTAATCTCAAATCCCAGGGCCTCTACTTGGGTCGCTGGGGGATGTGGCCAGCCTGAAAACCATCACAGGCCCCTCACCCAGGCCACTCCACACCTCAAGGGAACCTCCACCTTGACCCAGGACACTCTTCAGGGCAAACCAGCTGGCCCCCACCCATGCACCAGGCCTCTATCTTATCTAATAAAAGAGTGATTTGCAGATTGACCATCACTCCAACACACAAGAGGGCTGCCCCCATGTGGTAAAAGGTCCTGCCCCCATGTGGACATATGATGGCCACCACAAGATGGTCAGCAGGGGAAGGCCGTTGGGAGGTTCCAGGCCTGCAAGGGAGGGCAGTTGTGGGCAATCAGGCCAGCAGGGGAGGGCAGTTGGGAGGGACCAGGCCTGCAAGGAAGGGCAGTTGTGGGCAATCAGGCCTGCAGGGGAGGGCAGTTAGAGGTGACCAGGATGGCAGAGGAGGGAAGTTGGAGGCAAACAGGCTGGCAGGGAAGCAGTTAGACATCAATAGTGGTTAGGGGGTGATCAAGCTGGCAGGAAAAAGCAGTTAGGGGCAATAAGGGAAGCAGGCAGGTAAGCAGTTTGGAGCCAGCAGTGCTGGATTGTAAGAAGGATATCTGACTGCCCATTTAGGCCCGATCCTACCGGGATTGGGTCTAAATGGCCAGTCGGAAATCCCTGGAGGGGTCCCAGATTGAAGAGACTGCAGGCTGGGCTGAGGGATATCCCCCCAACCCCCATGCACAAATTTCGTACACCGGGCCTCTAGTTTTGTGTATAAACAGCAGCAGAGATAATATTATTACAAGTTTTTTAAATTTCACATTTCTCTTTATAGTGAATCTGGCACTTTTCAAAGGGAAGGTGCTGAAGTTCGAGAAGTAGGAATGTGGACTCTAACATAAGACTAATGACAGAACACAATTAAAGTCACTAGTGAAATGGCTTTTAAATGCCCTATTGTGGCCACAATTTAATACAACAGAGTAGGAAGTCATAAAAATGAAAATCCAATATCAGAAAACAAATTAGAAAATCTGTAGAGATCTAACATATTTTTTAAAAAGTTATCTAGAGTTCAGTGATAGTATACATTAAATATGAGAACCCTAAATATAGGATAAGGAATTTTTAAGTTATAGATTGTTTATATATTGTACTTCCATTATGGGAATTTGATATGTCCCTTGACATTATACAGTTAATAATGTAATGAGAAGAAAAACAAAAGGAACCTAAGAGACCATGGGGATTAGTAATAGGATGTAGGGACTTTCACCTCTAGCTCAGTGTTTGGAACTTAGCCTATATCAACAAATGACTAAGAATTATAGCTTCACTTAATTCCCAGTGGTTACATGCCCCCTTGCCTGGAGAAAAAGTATTCAATCCAAAGAGTATTCAATCCAAAAAGTATTCAATACCAAGGTGGCATTTCTACTAGGACCCTGTAAATGCTGTAGAAATTAAAGATCAACCCTGATTTTTACCTTTTCTCTAAGTAACTATGCATGTATAAAAAGAGGAAACGAGAAAGTAAAAAATTCAAGTATCTTTCAAGTGAAAACATCCAACTCTGATTTTCACACAAGTGCTTGTACATTTCTCTTAAACACACTAAACCATGCTGTAATTAGAAGACAAACTCGATTAGTCCAAAATATTTTAAATTTCATTTCAAATTTGATGTCCCTACTATCAAAAAAAGTCCAAGATTTCTATTAAATTTAAAGCATGATTTACACCTTCTAATAAATAACCCCAACTCATATATTTTCTATTTTCTAATAAGATATTTTCCTAATAGAGTTAAGAATTTTCTATCAGATAATGAACAATTATGCCACAACTTGCTAACAAATGTTCTTTATAGTGAAGACCCAATTAGTTATGTCTGTTTGACTCATTCTGGCTTTCATTCAGAGACTGAATTTATGTGGCGAGACCTGTTCTTTCCTAGAGATATGACTCTGGTGATTGAATAATGCTAAGTACATGGCTAAGATCCCAAAATCTGACAAATTGGATTACTGCGTGTAGAAATTTAAATTCCAGTTGAGAGCATCTCATAGTTCCCAAGGGCCATCACAAAATGTAATCATAAATGTTATTTATTCATGACTAACTAAGACAAAATTAGTAGGTAGGGGGTTGAAGGGGTAGGGGTAGGAGGTTATTGGAAGAATAAACCTGTCAGCTATTTAGGTTAAATATAACCTTCAGAAGCAACTCATTCAGCTATAAAATGATTTGGTAAATTTCTAACACCAGATTTTTTTTTTGAAATTTACCAAATGTAGAGACCTTATACAGCCTTATACAGTAACATTATAAAGTAATAAGAGCCTTCAAAAATTCATTTGTTTCAACACCCTTTCCTATCAAACTTCTGAAGAAAATTTTATAATCAGAAAAAAATAAGAATAAAAAAGATAAAATCAGCTAAAGTCACTTGAAAGAAAAACTTACTAAACTAAGCAGATTCTGCCTGATCCAATATGTTGGTTTTTTATTTTTTTAAAAAGATCAGATTTAAATTTAAAGCATGAAAATAAACTATGCTTTCTGCTGGAAACTGATCACTGTCTCATTAATTAGAAAGATGTGGACAAGGAACCTGGAAGGCTGGTCAAACTTGAAATTCTGAAAGGGCAGAGCCAACCACTCCCTATCTAATGGAGACAATGGTAGCTGAAGCAACTAATCATGTAAATCCTTGTAATCATGTAAATCCTTACTGATAAGATAATCTGCTTATTGCCAGCCTAAGGGCAATGGGTGTATTCCAAACCTGAATAAAAGGAATGGCAAGGCCAAAGCAAGTCATAGTCCTCCTGGCCCCCATTTCCCAAATTAATACTTTTCTAGTCTCTTTTCATTTGTGTGTGGCCTTCTCCAGAACCTAAACCCTGAACTGGAACCCTGAATCACTTGGGACGTGAAAGGGGTTTCCATACTTTGCATACCAGGTGCTCGTTAAAATATATATGGTATGACCAGCCAGTGTGGATCAGTGGTTGAGCATCAACCTCTGAGTCAGGAGGTCACAGTTTGATTCCTAGTCAGGGCACATGCTCAGGTTGTGGGCTCGGTCCTCAGTGTGGGGAGTGTAGGAGGAAGCCAATTAATGATTCTCTCTCATCATTGATGTTTCTATCTCTCTCCTCCCTTCCTCTTCGAAATCAATAAAAAATATATTTAAATATATGTAATTGAAGTGAGGGTAAAGTAGGGGAGGCCTTCATGGTCTGGGAATGCTTGAAATAAACAACTAAACCCTTTCCAGCCTTCTAGAAAGAATTTTTTAAAGATAAGAGACCATTTACCACAGGAGGATTCAATTAAACATATTCTGTTTCTGTGGAATAACATGACAGCATTTGGGTAACATAAATGCTTTGACAACTGTAGTTAAAAAAATGGGATGCCCTGATCTTTAGCTACTCATGGATGGCTTTAAAATAGATGTAATTCCAGACTTTGGTTATATTTACCACAAGCCACACACACACACACGCACACACACACACTCGATATTTTAGTGACAAAATAAATCTTAGCCTGTTTGTATAACAACAGGTATCTGGATCCTATAAGAAACTATTCAAGGAGAGTTTTTATTAAATGTTTTTATTGAATGTTTTCCCCCAATGGCCATAGTTAATTTAATCCCATACATTTCATTTTGTCAGTTGACTATATATAGCTTTACCCCTCTTTTCTTAAAAAGTCAATTTCCTGATAGCTCTTTAAATGTTAGATGAGTGGATTTTTTTAGTGATTTAATGTTCTTCTAAAGTAGAAAATAAATAAAATATTTCAGCTAGACAGCTATCTAAAATATGCCAAAATAATAAGCTATCATTCATACTTGTGCTAATGATGCCACAGACAGACTTATCCTAGGAGTGCTTGGGGGTCCCTTTTCTTGTGTGGTCCTGGATGTTCACCGGTCCCTAATAGTTCCCTTATGACCAAGGGCATTTGCCGTTAGATGTATTTCTCTATGAAGAGTCCATTTTGTTCAGGTATAAACCTGACCAAATTAACAGTGTGTAGTGACTATTGGAGCAATACAAGGCAATGTCAAACACATCATCTCTTTCCCTAACTAACTTGACTCTAAGATTGTCTTAGATGTCATTCCTTCAGGAAGTAAGCCTTACTTGACTTCCCAAGGTGGGGTTAACTGCCTTCTCCTGTGCTGCTCCATCCCATGGTATTATAATTTCCTGCTTACATGTTTGACAATCCACTGGACTATAATATCCTTCAGAATAATGGTGGTAAACTCAATGCTTAATACATAGCATGTGTTCTACAAATATTTGTAGGAAAGCTGAGAGACCAATAAAAATTTAAAAAACAAACTATTTTAAAAGATAAATACATAACACACCTATATATACAAACCAACCAGGTGATTTTACATAGACATTTGGATAAATTTTATTATTCATAAAGTTGAATTACAGCAACAAAATGCATTTAATTATTTCAAATAAAATGCATTACCAGTTAATCAGCACATAATCACTTAATTAAAACTAATCACCAAATTAAACATTTGTATATCTGTTTGCAATAAAACCAATAATTTAGTCTACATTACTATCCATAATGGTTTGGCTATTAGGTTTATTTTCTATAGAATTTACTGACTTAGCAGGCTATTTGAAAAGCATAGAGTCACTGGTTTTATAGTGACTTTATAATTTAGAAATACTCTATCAATCAGTTTCAAATACATGACTAAGAGCTTCCTCATATAAATATTATTTCCAAATCTTGGAAGCTAGTACATTATCAAGAAAACAGGATTCCAGACTGAGCTCTGCTATTAAGTGTATGTGTATGCATGTGTCTGTTTTCAAGTAAATTTCTTCATTTATATAATAAAGGAATGGGTCAAACCTACAGCTCTGAAGTATAATTATAAGAAGAACATGAATGGCAGAGAGAGTCAAAGAATTAAAGATTTAGGGCCTGTTTAATGTGCAGGACCTTTGATAAATATGAGAATTTATATATATAAAAGTCTAAGCAACCGTTAAAACTGAATTACCAAATGACCGAACGACTACTTGCTATGATGTGAACTGACCACCAGGGGGAAGATTCTCAATGCAGGAGCTGCCCCCTGGTGGTCAGTGCACTCCCACAGCCAACCTCTCATGATCAGCCAGTCTCTCGCAGTCCCTCCCCTTATCTGCACCCTCCTCCCAGTTGGGACTGGGTAACACTGCCCTAATCACCATCCATGTTGAGGGACCCCACCCATGTATGAATTTGTACACCGGGCCTCTAGGAATAAGATGGGTCTAAAAATGATCATCAGGCTAAAAGATAGAAGACAGGAATCTAGTTCCTTTTATGTGACTCCTAAATATTTTATTCCATTTAAACTAATTCTTAACTTGATCTACACCAGTTTAAGGGTCTTATAGAAAAACTAGAGGCCCAGTGCATAAAATTTATGCACAGGGGTGGGAGGGTTGACCCTCAGCCCAGCCTTCACCCTCTCCAATCTGGGACCCCTCGAGGGATGTCCAACTGCCCAGTAGGATCGGGCCTAAACAGGCAGTGAGACATGCCTCTCACAATCCAAGACTACTAGATCCCAACTGCTCACCTGCCTGTCTTCCTGATTGCCCCTAACTGCTTCTGCCTGCCAGACTGATCACCCCTAACCACTCCCCTGCCAGCCTGTTTGCCCCTAACTGCCCACCCCTGCTGGCCATCTTGTGGTAGCCATCTTGTGTTCACATAGGGGGAGCCATCTTTGACCACATGGGGGCAGCCATCTTGTGTGTTGGAGTGGTTATGATCAATTTTCATATTACTCTTTTATTAGATAGGATAGAGGCCTGGTGCATGGGTTGGGCTGGCTGGTTTTCCCTGAAGGGTGTCCCAGATCAGGATGGGGATTCCCTTGGGGCATGGGGTGGCCTGGGCAAGGGCCCTGTGGTGGTTTGCAGGCCAGCCAAACCCCCTGGTGACCCAAGCGAAGGCCCTGATATCTGGGATTGATTTATATTCTATGTGAAACTTTGTAGCCTTGAGTGGAGGCCAGGGCAGGCAGGGTGGGCAGAAAGCTTGGCTTTCTCCATCACCAGGGAAACCCAGCTCCGTGGCTGCCACCTTTTTTGTTGGGATTTATTTATCTTCTATCATTGAAAAATTTTAGCCTTGAGTGGAGGCCAAGGCAGGCCAGGAAGTTTAGCTTCCTCCATCACTGGGGGCAACCCTAACCTAAGCTCCTACTCTCTCCAGCTCCATGGCTGCCGCCATTTTTGTTGGGATTTACTTATCTTCTATAATTGAAACTTTGTAGTTGAGTGGAGTCCAGGGCTTGCCAGGTTGTGTGGGAAGCTTAGCATCCTCCATTGCTAGGGAAACCCAAGCCTCCTGGTCACTCCATGGCTACAGCCATCTTGGTTAGGTTAATTTGCATACTCGTTCCTGATTGGCTGGTGGGCAAGGCTTGTGGGTGTAGTGTAGGTATGGTCAATTTGAATATTACTTTTTTATTAGACAGGATGAGTAAGAATGAAAGGGACAAGAGTACTCTTATTTTATGACCCTGTTTTTATCTATCCCATGTAAATGCAGTGATGTTGGTTTAAGATGTCTAGCTTCCTCAGCAGCTAGAAAAAAAATAAATGAGGACCTAAAAGATGGTAGGGAGAAAAGACAAACAGTAGATAACTAGGCAGAAGAGAAGGAAAGTGATACTGATTAGATATGCCAATAAGAACCAGCATTTATCAAGAATAGCAATTTTTCAAAAATTCTTGACTCTGTGTTGGAAGTTCAAAATCTTTTCTAGCTTCATGTCCAAACAACAGATCATCCTTGCAGACTAACATAAAAATTTTAAAAAATATTTTTATTGATTTCAGAGAGTAAGGGAGAGGCAGAGAGATATAGAAACATCAATATGAGAATCATATTAATTAGCTGTTTCCTGCACTCCTACACTGGGGATCCAGCCTGCAACCTGGGCATGTGCCCTGACCAGGAATTAAACTGTGACCTTCTGGTTCCTAGGTCAATGCTCAACTACTGAGCCACACCAGCTAGGCAACTAATGTACTATTTGACATAGAGATACACATGTCATGTTTTCCATCCAAATTCAGACATTGAATTTGGTGAACAGGGAGGGTGGGCCTGGTGGAAAGTGATTTGTATTGGGAAACTGAGAAGCCAGCCTCCTAAGGAGATTTCATGCTTGATTCAATAACAAAGACACAGTAGTTGGAAAGGAAGAAAAGAGGGTAGCAGTATGTCCTAAGGTAGCATGATGACTCAGATTTGTCCCCTTTGTTAAAGCCTCAGACATTGATTCTTAAGGAAAGACACTGATGAAACTATTTCTGCTATTGAATGTGTAATTGATGCCTAATGCAATGCCACTTTGGTGCCCATATGGCAAAATGTAGTTCAAGAAGAAGCAAGAAACATGGGTCCAGGGCATTTTCAGAGCATTAAAGTCTCCAGAAAACAGCTCATTTTGGAACCTCGAGGGCTTTAGCCCAAATGTGGGAGCTGCAGTGCCCAATGGAATACCTCGGACTTCATCCCCAAGAGAATCATGCCATTTTGCAAGTTCAACAGCTCTCAGCTGTTAACAGAAGGGAGAAGGATGCATTAATAAGCCCATGTAACACCTCAACACCCTACCCGAGGCTGTCCTGCCCAGAAGGAGAAAATTTGGGACTGGAGGTCCCTTCAGTAAAAAACCGACATAAAGCCCTGACTGGTGTGGCTCAGTGGATAGAGTGTCGGCCTGCAGACTGAGGGGTCCTGGGTTCAATTCCGGTCAAGGGCATGTACTTTGGTTGCAGGCATATCCTCAGTGCGGGGTGCGCAGGAGGCAGGTGATCAATGTTTCTCTCTCAACGATGTTTCTAACTATATCTCTCTCTTCCTCTCTGCAAAAAAAAAAATAGTCAATAAAATATATATATTTTTAAAAACCGACATAAAGACCAAAACACAGATTATTATTATCAATATAGGCATGCTGTGGCCTGGCGTAACTTCAGTAACAAAGAAACAGACCAGCCCTACCCTCCAGCAAAGAAGTCCAGACAAATCCTACACTCTGGGACAACCTAATGTCCCTGGGGCTCCATTTCTCCATTTTTCTTTAATAAACACATATGAAGCATAAACTAGAGCCACTCAGCTGAGAGCTGAGCATATCAAGATTAATATGACCTGGCCCCTTAAGGAGCTTTTGGTCCTACAGAGGAAACAGACATACAAATACACATACATATGAGAATCATAGATGCTAGATCAATGTCATAAAAATAGAAATACATGTGGTACTGTTATAGTGTAGACAAGTATTGAATCCAATCTGTAAGTATCATAAGATGGAAGCAATAATTTTCCTCTTAAAGCTGGATTTTCAACCAACTAAAGTGACATGTGATTATTATCCAGGAAATAATGGTTGTCCATCCAATTCAGTAATGACCAGAACCTAGGACTAAAGATCATGGGTAAAGAAAACCAAAGATAAGTTTTACAAAACACTACCTGATATGAGGAAATGTTTAAAATACAATGTTGAAAAAAAAACAATACATAAAATCTTATATATAATGTATATGCTCCAAAATAATATTGTTGATATTTGCATGTGCACTGAGAATAAGTATGGGGAGAGAGAGTGAAAGAACTTATAGACAAACATAGAAATAAATACAACCAAATGTTAACAGTGGTTGGCTCTTAGGGTGATAATATTGAAGTCATTTTCATTATGGATTATTTAATTTACATCTTTATTTTCCCTATATTTTATTAAGTGTCTACATTGAGCATATATTATTTTTAATTGGAATAAAACAAATACTATTATGTAAAAGGGTCATTAGGAAGAAGGAAACTACAAAATGTTTAGAAAAATAGTAAATTCATTTGTAAATGTTAGTAAATCACTGGGGGGAAAAGCTGCTAATCAAGACAATTACTTTTAAACCTATTGTTATACTTCTTTTATATACTTCTGCAGAATAAAACTAAGTACCAGTTTGTCTAAAATATAGCTGACTCACACATTATTTTAATTGCTATTTATTAGTTAACTTCAGCCCAAAATTTCTGAGTGTTTGAAAAGAGACTACATGATAGAAATTCAGCATGTGTATACAGTACAGCTCTGTTTACTTCACTGACTAGTAGTGAGAGAAAATTACCCATTAATAGAGCAAAAACATATCCAAACTAATTCTTCATTAATACACAGAGAAGCATAAAAATAATGTTATTCATAGAATTTTCCAGGTATTTAAATCAGCTATGTGATGAGTAAGTTTTATTTATGAATCTAAGTGTAATCAATTGAATCGTGAGTCACTTTACATCACACATGGTGCTCAACATCATCTCTCCAAGCTAATTAGTCAATAAAAAGGTGAAAAGGATAAGGACAAAGCAGACACTATGGACTTTTTTTATGTTCGTTCCACAAACATATGTTGAGTATCTAACAAGTGCCAGGTTATCCTCATTTCTTCAGCAATACATATATAAAATTATCAATTACAGCTCCCACACAGGTGGGACCTGGGCATTAGTATTGTCTGGGCAGTGATCTGGAAGCTTAAAACATGGGTAAGGTCTGCAGAGAATAGTGGTTAGTAGAAATAATATAAAAGGGAATTTCTAGGAAAGATACAAAAATAAAAATCAGGCTGACCAAGTGAATTGTTAGTCCAGAGGAGGTATAGGCTCAGAGGAAGACTCCTAGGATGAGGCAACGGGATAGAAGTTAAAAAAAAATGGGGGTGGGGTGGGAGGGGGGGCAGGTGGAAAAATTCCTGAGGCAGATTAGATTCTGCATAAAGCTTCATAGAGCATGTTCTGAAATGTGGGCTAGAAGGGAAGTGGACACACACAGTCCCTGCCTACAAGAAGATCACAGCTTGGGGCGGTGGCGGGGTGGGGCTGTAAGAGAACAACCAAAGAAGTTGTATGCATGCATATAAGCATAACCAATGGATACAAGACACTGGGGGGCAGGTGAGGGCGTGTGCTGGGGGGTAGGGGAGGCCTGGGGGAGGTTAATGGGGGAAAATAAGAGACATATGTACTACTATTTATAATACTTTAAACAATAAAAAAAGAGTAAAAAAAACTAAAAATAAAATAAAATAAAAAGATCACAGCTTAGCAGAAGAAAGATATCAGGTAACACCCATTTAATTCTGCATAAGTACATGTCAGCTCCACCCAATAGCTCCCTGAGCCTGGAAAAATGCCTCAGCCAAATTCGTGTTATATGGTTGGATGAAGATAATGAAGATGATGTCAAATACACAAAGGAGGTTGTAGATAGAGATAGGGCAGGGAAGTGGAATGCCCCAAAGATGAGAAGTCAGACACATGGTTCTAGTTCTTGGCTCTGCCACTAACTAGAGTTAACTTGGACAAGTCATCTGAGCTACAGGATCCATGATGGAGTTGGAGTAGATGATTGCTAATATTCCCTTTTTTTTATTTTTCCTTTTCTCCATAAAATGAATTCATTTATATTAAATCCAATTGAAAAGTCCTTTCTGATCCTGCCATCCTTTCAACTAAATTGAACAAATTCGAGTGTCTTATAACTCTTGGTCCTTTTAAACATTAATTACAATTGAAGCATCTGCTTGAACAGAGTTATTTTAAAAAAACAAAACACTTAAATCTAAGCAATATCCTTGCAATATCTCCCTTGTGGATATGTAAACTTTTAACCTCTTACCTTAAATAGAGTTTCCACATTTGCCCTATTCAATCAACAATAAAAGTCAGATATGTCATTTCTTATATTTTTCCGTTAGCAGCAGGCTGTAATTCCAAGTAGAAAGGGTTTGAAGTATGGGTTTTTTCTTTTTTGCCTTTTTACATTCTACAGTGAGAAAGAAGTTAATGCTAGTTTATCAAAATAATTTATGCCTTAAAATTCCTCTAAGAGCATAGAGAAAATAGCTTCCATTCCATTTAGGCTTTGGTCTAAACAGTTCCATTGCTATAGGATATGACATACTAAGAAAAAAATTATAAATGAGTATTCCTAATGCTATTACACACTTTTTTAAATTCTAAATTTCAACATATACAATGTCTTTAATTTTGTTTGAATCTCTGTTCCCTACAAAATTAATTTTAAGACATTTAAAAACCAATTGGAGTATCTGAAATCAGTTTCAAGGTGCAAGATTAAGTATTCACAAAAAGACAGATGAGGATAACTTTCTATTCTAATAATAATCCACAAAGTGAAGGAAAAAATAACTCAAGTATAGTAAAATAAAATTGGAAAGTAGAACATCAAAAATTCTAAAAGTCAGCAAAACATGAAAATATTCCAAACTGGCAAAAGTAGGATAGGGATAATCCGTTTCTTTAAATTACACGTTGAAATAAAATTAACAATTTTCAGAGGATATTATTTCTAATTTTATGCTTTATATAACAATCATCTTGAAACCCCATCAGCCTTGATTAGCCAAATAAAGTTTCGGGAAAAGCTAAGTGTGAAAGGACAGATGGAAAACTTGTAACCAAAAACAAAATAAAGCTTCACATCTGTGTCTGCATCTGAACTTGCCCTGTAAGATCTGATAACTTATTAGAAAGCAATCTTTTTTGCAAGGCAATGGATTTACATCATACATTTTATCTCTCGAAGGAAATTCTAATTACTGATTCCAAACATTTTTGATTGATTTGCTTTTTATTCATCCAACGTATTCTCTGCTCTATGATGAAATCAAGCCTTCAATAAAATTCCAAAAATTTCAGAACAATTTACAAGCTCCAGATGACTGAAAGTTTTCTCATGTCCATTTGGCATTCAGGAATAGAGTTTCACCAAATATATTCAGAAAAAGAATACATCTGGCACTCACTAAAACAAAGAACTCACCAATGACATACTTGAGGCAAATGAATGTCACATAAATGCAAATTTGCCAATATTCTTTGAGGCCAAAGTTGCAATCCAACCTCCATGAGCCCGCTTGTAAGGCATAGGCCACCAATTACATAAGTTAATGTTTGGGGGGTATTTTAGAAATTAATTTTAGAAATATGTATAATCTTCTGTGTATAGGTTTGTAATGATGTATGTGTGCATGTGTGTGCTTTAGAAAAGACTTAGCATCTGCTTGCCACTTAAATTCATCTTATCTCTTAGCCTTATCTGACTCCAATTCAGTGACAATGACAAGATAGAATCAAAATTTTAGCACTAAAAACAATACTAGAGGCTATTTCTTCCAAGGACTTCTTTCAATAATGACAAGTAAAACAGAAATCCATGTCAAGTCACCAGAAGAGTATTTTCATGGTGACTTAGCTTTTTAACAGTATCGAATTTTTAAGCATCAACAGGAAAACAGCCCAGTAAAATAATTTAATCAACATCATCCTTACAAGAGTATGTTACAAAGCTACAATAGTTAGTGGTCATTTTCATCATGTTGCTAAGAATGCTACTATTTAACAAATGAATTCTTTCTATGAAAGGCAAAGGCTTACACAGCCAATTCTCTCTCCAGCTGTCTTCCAACAGCTTCATAAGGGAAATACTTTTACAAACCAACTATACCCACATATTGCCTAGTTTGGCTATATGGCCAGAAATTGTAGGCTAATTCGGAGATTCATGTCTTGGTCTCTAGAATGCCAGGAATACGCACTGGACTCAGTTAACCTGCTACTGAATCAGCCATTCCGGTCATCAACATCTCTGAATCTCTTCTGAAATTGTGATTTTTCCCCCCTACCAAACAGAACTTCAAATCCTTACCATCTAAGATTCCCCTGAGTTTACAACTATTCATCAAAAGTGAATTTATTACAATCTTTCATTGCAATCTGCTCAGTCTATACATCCAGTTTGAATCTCCAGAATTGTTCTACACTGAAGAAATCATCCATGCCTCTTTTCTGTCCCTGAAGTCATAAATTCGGTTGGTAGTGGGGAGAGAGTAACATTTAGAGCAGCAGGCAGCCTGCAATTGAACCACACTTTGTTGCTCACCAGCTATGTGACCATGGCAAGTTATTAAACTTCTCTGTGCCTCAATTTCTTTTTTAGTAAAATAGGCATGAATAATGGTACTGGTGAGTGGTCCCACATGAAGTCCTTAGTTCCTGACATGGTGCAAGTACTACCTAAGTGTTAGTACTATTTATTATCAATAAGGAAGTATAATTTTTATAAGTCACTTGAAACTCAAAAACTTAGTATCTCAGAGCCATTTATTCCAAAAATACTAACATCTCAGGATGCTGATCAGTATGATGCCACACATTTCTATGACCCAAGTCATCAAACTGCAGCGAATTGAATATCCAAACTCTGCTTCTTCTAAAGATCCCATAAACTAAAGATAGTTACAAACAAAATATGAAGAAAATTTTCAACCTTAATAACTTCTTTTCTATTGTACAATGAATCTGATTTACTAAGCTCACAGTATAAACTGAGTAATAGGTCACTGTGATTAATAATAACAACAAGTGACAATAGCTACATGCAAGGAACTATAATGTACTAAGAGCTTTATGAACATTCTCATATTTAAAACCTCTACAAGCCAGGAATTATTATTATCATCTCAATTTTGTGCCTGAGGAAATTGAGGCCCAAAGAGGTTAAGTAGCTTTCCCAGTTCACACAGCCAGTGAGTGGCACAGTCAAAACTTGAACCTAGGCTCTCTGGATGCTGTCCCTCTATCACAAGGCCCCTCACTGGGGGTTATCTTAGGATGTAGCTATCATTTCTGAACTAAATACTGTGGCTATTGGAGATTTAATATTATTGGCAGGGCCACATACTCACCCAAAAAGTGTCAGAGGAAAACTAAGCTCCATACAAATCATATGGAATGATATGCTCTAAAATCAACCTGCAGTGTGCGAATTCAAGGAAAGTAAGAACCAGGGAGCAAAAGATATACATGAAATAAGGGCTCAGGGTAGAAGCCCAGCTCCTGGCCTACCTTGTAGTTCACAGAGGCAGGCCTAAATCCTGAAAGACTTGACAGCATGTATAGAATAGTCTGTCTTCCAGTCAGAGGAGCCCAGAACTCTATATATGTCTAGTCTCATCAGCACACAGAAACCACTTAAACCACTATAGAAGACAGTAATTTTGCCACATTACCAGGCCTAATTGCCAAGTTCTGGGCCTTGACATTCTAGTTGTATAGGCACTGGGTCATTTTTACAAATTTCCTATAAATTTCCTTATTTGTAAGACCTAGAGTTGGGAAACTTAGGGGCATTCTGTAGGCAAACCTGGTCATGCCCTACCACTATAAGGGTTGGTTTCCAAAGGAAAACCAAGATACTTATTAGTAGAAGAGAGAATAAATGAGGAACAGGCAAAAATGATGTGATAAGCTAAGGGTAAGTTACAAAAATGATGTGATAAGCTCAGGGTAATTTAGCTGTAGTTATTATATTGTGCTTATCTGGATAAGCACAATATAATAACTACAGCTAAATGTTGTTATCCTAGTCAACGTATATGAAGAACAATAAGAAGTTTAGTGACTACAGTGGTCACCCAACTAGAGCACAGCAACATCCAGGTAAGAATCCTGGCTACCTTCCTATTTTCTTTCTAAATTACTTTCCTTTAAGTTTGCCTAGACTGAAGGATTTCCCAGGACACAAAACTTTCACTGAAAAACTGGAAACATCCTTAATAATCAGGGCTACATTATGACATTCACGATCCCTAGTCACTTTTGCCTTCATGGTCCCCTTCCTTAAATAAATAAATAAATAAATAAATAAATAAATAAACAAACAAACAAACAAACAAACAAATAAAATTTCCAACTACAATGATATGAATACACACATAATTCAAGGTGAATGATATCTACTTTTTCCTTCTGACTTTAAAAGAAATTGAAACATTGTGGAGAAGTTCTAAAAGTATCATGAGTCCTAGGTTAGTCAGGCCTGGGAACAACCCATCATGGATTCATGTTCTCTCCATGTGTTGGCTATGAACAGCATGTATCTCTTTCCTGCTCAGACTGGCTTACCTCTGGGTTTTACCATGACTGCCAGTAGCAACTGAAGCAAAGAGCTCCATTGTTCCCCTCCACTGTGAGCTTTTCCCTAACTATGGAAAAGAAATCTTTCACTTGGTTCTGATCGGTATAAGTGGGACAATGGCTTATCCCAAAATAATCACTGGAAAATGCATTATTGATTTTATTACCTTTAGACTAATCAAGAGATACCTTATTGTTAGGAATAGAAATGATACCTAAATAATACTGGGTAATGTTACAATGGAGGAGTGGTCTACTATAGGCCCTCATACCATGCATTCTAATATCTAAGAACAATCATTCACATGTATTGAATATTTGCCATGAGTTTCTCACTCAGTCCTCACAACTTTTTAAAAACAGAGTGTTATCTTCCCCATTTACAGAAACAGGAACTGAAGTTTAGGAAGCATAAAAGATTTGCTCAAGGTAAGATTTTTTTAAAAACAGTGCATAAAAAGGACAAAACATTAAAAAATTAATAAAATTAAAAATGCTCGCTATAAAAGACAACCTTAAGAAAAGAAAAAGACAAGATAAATCCTGAGAGAAAATATTCAAAATATATATATCTGACAAAGGTCTTGCAGGAAGACTATATTTTTAAAAAAACATTGCAACTAATAATAAGACCAAAAAAATAAAGAATTGATTTAAAGATTTGAATGGGCTCTTCACAAAAAAGGATATATTGATAGTCAATAAGCATATTAAAAATGCTCAACACCACTACCCCTGAGAGAAATCTATATATATAAAAGCCTAACCAGCCAAATGACATAATAACTGGTCCACTGGTCACTATGACATGCACTAACCACAAGGGGGCAGGTGCTCAATGCAGGAGCTGCCCCCTATTGGTCAGGGTGCTCCCCAAGTGGGAGCTCTGCTCAGCTGACCAATGGGGGCAAGACTGAAGGCTCACAGCTGGCAAGTGCAGTTGCAGTGACACGAACCTCTTCCACCTCCGCGACAGCACTACCAAGCGGTAGCAGTGGCAGGTGCAGCAGGGCTGAGATGAGAGAGAGTGGTGCCCAGCCTGGGCTCGGGCTTCTCCCCAGCAGTCTGCATACCCTGCAGGGTCCTAGATTGTGAGAGGGTGCAGACCAGGCTGAGGGAGCCCACTGGTGCATGGATTCATGCACCAGGCCTCTAATCCTACCTAATAAAAGAATAATATGCAAATTTGACCATACCTTCACCACACCCACAAGCCACACCCACCAGTCATGTCCATCAGCCAATCAGGAGCAAATTATGCAAATAAACCCCAAACAACATGGCTGCCGCCACTGAAAGCAAGAGGAAGGCTTGAGTTTCCCTGGCAACAGAGGAAGCCAAGCTTTCTGCCTGTCTTTGCAGGCCTAGGCCTCAATGGTATAAAGTTTCAATTATAAAAGATACATAATCCCAAAGCAGCCACGAAGCTGGAGATAGAAGAGGCTAGGGTTGCCCGGGCAATGGAAGAAACTAAGCTTCTGCAGCCCTAGGCCTAGCCCTCTACTCTAGGCTACAAAGTTTCAAACAGAAATGGCTGTCGCCAGGGAGTGAGCAGAAGGTTTGGCTGCGCTCTAGGCTACAAAGTTTCAATTGTAGAACATAAATTAATTTCAGATCCCAAGGCCTCTGTTTTGGTCTCTGGGGGCATGGACAGCCTGCAAACCTCCACAGGCCCCTTGCCCAAGCCACCCCATGCCCTAAGGAAACCTCCACCCTGACCCAGGACACCCTTCAGGGCAAACCAGCCGGCCCCCACCCATGCACCAGGCCTCTGTCCTATCTAATAAAAGAGTAATACACAGATTGACCATCAGCTCAACACACAAGAGGGCTGCCCCCATGTGGTCAAAGATCCTCCCCCCATGTGGACACAAGATGCCACCACAAGATGGCCAGCAGGGGATGGCCTTTGGGAGGTTCCAGGCACTGCAAGGGAGGGCAGTTGTGGGCAATCAGGCCACCAGGGGAGGGCAGTTGGGAGGGACCAGGCCAGCAGAGGAGGGAAGTTGGGGACAAACAAGCTCTCAGGGGAGCAGTTAGACATCAATTAGGCTGGCAGGGTAGTGGTTAGGGGGTGATCAGGCTGGCAGGCAGAAGTGGTTAGGGGCAATCAGGGAGCAGGCAGGCAAGCAGTTTGGAGCCAGCAGTCCTGCATTGTGAGAAGGATGTCCAACTGCCCATTTAGGCCTGATCCCAATAGGGCCTAAACAGGAAGTTGGACATCCCTTGAGGGGTCGCAGATTGGAGAGGGTGCAAGCTGGGCTGAGGGAAACCCCCTTCCCCCGTGCACGAATATCATGCACCAGGCCTCTAGTATAAAATAAAATCACAATTAGATGCCACTTACACACCCCTAATAATAGCTAACATTATAAATGACTGACAATACTAAGTGTGGGCAAGAATGTGGAGCAAATGGAATCTCATACATTGCTGACAGGAAAATAAAACAGTAATATCTTGATATTTTGATATTTCAAGTTTGATATTTCCTTATAAGGTTAAACATAACCCTTATCATATGAACCACCAGTTCTACTTCTAAGTATTTACCTAAAAAAATGGACATGTCCACAAAGATTTCTATGTGAATATCCATGACAGCTTTATTTATAAACAATCCAAATATCCATCAACTGGTAAGCAGATAAATCAGTGTACTAGTATGTTCACACAATGGAATACTACTTGACAACAACAACAAAAATGAGCTTCTGATACACCTAACAGCAAGGATGCATTTCAAAACATGCTAAGTGAAGGAAGCAGAGTACACACTCTAGCATTCCATTTAAATAACTTATGCTGAGAAAAGATTTCAGAAGAGCAGGGAGCAAGTGAAGTGAGGGAGCCTATTCGGAGGCCATTGTAACAATTCAAGTGGAAGATGGTGGTGGCTTAGACCATGGTGCTCACTAAAGAATTGATAAGCCTGACCAGCGTGGCTCAGTGTTTGAGCATCAGTCTATGAACAAGAAGATCATGGTTTGATTTCTGGTCAGGGTATATGCCTGGGTTGCGGGCTCAGTCCCCAGTGTGGGGCATGCAGGAGGGAGCTGATCAATGATTCGCTCTCATCATTGATATTCCTATCTCTCTCTCCGTTTCCTTTCCTCTATGAAAACAATAAAAATATTTTTTGAGAGAAGCCACCGTTTTCTCAATACTGTCATAAGAGTGCACCGAGGAACGTGGAGGGCCGATGGACTTTGGGCGTTAGCAGGACTAATGCCAAGCACCATTGTTCTGTTGAGATAGCGGTGGCTCGAAGCAATTTCCTGACCTAATAGCCTCAAAGTAAATGTTTACTGGACCTTACTGATTTTTACTGATCTTTACTGACCTTCGAGATGGTCTGTCTGCTACCTGTTTGCCATGCTTTACTGAGATGTGTAGCTAAAACTGAATGAAAAACGGATAAGGCCAAGTTTCTGTCTGCCTCTCCAAGAGAGAGGTCTTCACCTGACCCCCCATGCCTTCTAAATTCATATTTCTTGTATAGCATTTTCATTTGTGCGTCAGCCCCTCCTTCAGATCCTCAACCCTAGTTGTCAGTATGCCTGTTCTGGTACCAGTACCAGGCCGCAGCAATTTTTTAAAAAAGAACTGATAAGAAGAGGTCCAATTCTGGATATATATTTTGAAGATGAAGCCAACAGAGTCTTCTGAAGAATTGAATGCAGGGGTGTGTGATGCAAAAAAATCAAGGGATGACTCTATGATATTGGACCTAAGCAAATGGAAAGATGTAATTGCTTTTAATTGAGCTGTTGAAGGAGCCGAGAAGAGTAAGCTGGGAAAGAGAGTGAGACTCAGCAGATCTGTACAATTTGAAATGTCCAGTAGGTGTACAGATGAAGATAACAAGTCAGCAGTTGGGTACGTGGAAGAGTTGCAGGCTAGAGAGAGAAATTTAAGAATTTTAATCCACTATTTCTGAAGAAAAGGTTTAGGATAGGTAGAAATAATTAAACAGAAATAAAAGGGTCATTTTTTTGCAGATGACATGATATTGTACATGGAAAACCTTAAAGACTCCATCAAAAAACTATTAGACTTAATAAATGAATTCAGCAATATAGCAATACACAAGATTAAAACCCAGAAATCTATGGCTTTTTTATACACCAATAATGAACTCACAGAAAGATAAACTAAAAAAAAGAAATCCCATTTAACATTGCACCAAAAAAAATTAAGATACCAAGGAATAAACTTAAATAAGGAGGTAAAAGACCTATACTCGGAAAACTACAGAGATAAAGCAATAGAGGAAGACATAACCAAATGGGAGAACATGCCATGTTCATGGATTGGTAGAATCAATATCATTAAAATGTCCATTCTACCCAAAGCAATGTATACATTCAATGCAATCCTCATTAAAATACCAACAGCGTATTTCACAGACCTAGAACAAACTCTCCAAAAATTCATCTGGAATAAAAAAAGACCCCGAATAGCAACAGCAATCTCAAGAAAGAAGAATAAAACTGGAAGGATCACAATACTAGATATCAAGCTATATTACAAAGCCACGGTCCTCAAAACTGCCTGGTACTGGCACCAGAACAGGCATACAGACCAATAGAACAGAACAGACTCAAGCCACTATTCTCGATTAATATTTGACAAAGGAGGCAAGAGCATAAAATGGAGTCAAGACAGTCTTTTCAATAAATGGTGCTGGGAAAATTGGTCAGATACATGAAAAAAATGAAACTAAATAACCAACTTACACAAATATAAACTCAAAATGGTTAAAGACCGTAAATATAAGACAGGAAAATCATAAAAATCTTAGAAGACTCCATAGGCAGGAAAATATCAGACATATGTTGTAGCAATATCTTTACTGATACAGCTCCTAGGGCAATGGAAACTAAGGAGAAAATAAACAAATGGGACTACATCAAAAATAAAAAGGCCCTGCATAGCAAAAGAAACCATCAACAAAACAACACGAAAGCCTACTGCATGGGAGAACATATTTGCCAATGTTATCTCAGATAAGGGTTTAATCTCCAAAATTATAGGAAATTCCTACAATTTAACATAAGGACAATAAATAATCCAATCAAAAATGGACAAAGGACCTAAATAGACACTTTTCGAAAGAGGACATACAGAAGTCTGAGACACATATGAAAACATGCTCAAAGTCACTAATCATCCAAGAGATGCAAATCAAAACATCAATGAGAGGTACCATCTCACACCTGTCAGAATGGCAACCATCAACAAATCAACAAACGACAAGTGCTGGCAAGGATGTGGAGGAAAAGGAACCCTCTTGCACTCCTGGTGGGAACACAGACTGGTGTAGCTACTCTGGAAACAGTATGGAGTTTCGTCAAAAAGTTAAAAATGGAACTCCCATTTGACTCAGTAATCCCACTTATAGGAATATATCCCAAGAAACTAGAAACACCAATCAAAAAGGATATATGCACCCCTATGTTCATAGCAGCACAATTCACCATAGCTAAGATTTGGAAACAATCTAAGTGCCCATCAACAGATGAGTGGATTCAAAAACAGTGGCACATCTACACAATGGAATACTATGTTTTATAAAAAGAAGGAACTTTTACCACTTGCAATAGCATGGATGGACCTGGAGAGATTATGCTAAGCAAAATAAGTCAGTCAGAGAGAGATAAATATCACATGATCTCACTCATTTGTGGAATATAATGAACATAAACTGATGAATAAAAAATAGATCCAGAGACAAGGTAACACTGAACAGACTGTCCAACCTCAGAGAGAAGGGGGTAGGAGAAGGGGGGCTGGAGATCAACCAAAGGACGTGTATGCATGGATATTAGCATAACCAATGGACACAGACACTGGGGAGGTGGGAGCTTGTCCTAGGGGCTGAGAGTGGCTAGGTGGAGTGAGATCAGTCAGGGGAAAGGAGACATATGTAATACTTTAAACAATTTTTAAAAAGGAAATAAAATAAAATTTCTTTGGACCCGTCTTTTTACTGTACAAAGTCAAATATCTAATTTTAAAAAAAGATTGGAGATCATTAATGACTAGGAAAACAAACATTCATATTTTGTTAGTAAAAATCTTCAGTACTATTAGCAAAACTGGATATACTCAAGTAAGTTTCAGGCATGAAGCTCCTCTGAGTTTGCCCAGTATCTTGTGGCTTGCAACTAACTTGGCAATGTCTGGGCAACCCACTGCATACTCCAAAGATAAGGAGAGAGGTTTCCACCTGACAGCCTGGGTCTACCACCTTTCTCACAGCAAAATAAAAAGGAAAAGAAGCTGTTCCTCTCCCTCCCACCCTCTGCCTCCAGCTCTGGGTCAAAGTTCTTAATACCTCCAGTTTATACATTGTCTCATTCAAGAAACTGTATTGGTTGCTTGCTTTTTAGAGGACGCGACTGCCTTGAAAGCAAACCATTAATCTGATTTTAGAGTCATAGGCTTCAGAGATAACTGCAATCTGTGTGGTATGATTTGAAGAAGCCAGGAAAAAAAAATTGTTTCCCCTCCAGATTCCTGAAATTCCACATTAGAATGAAAGGTGAGAGTGCAATGCCCAACTTGGAATGACCAGGACTGGGGACTCTCCCACAAATGAATCAGTGGAGAGAAGAAAGGCAGTAGGTGAGAAAAGCGCCCCCCCCCCCAAAAAAAAAGGTTTGAGAAAACAAAATCAAACTGCACCTCACATTTTTGTTAGTGTGAGTTCTACTTGGCCTATTACCAACACCTGGAACATAATAGTTCACAAATATTGGTGAATGAATGAATTAACTCTGTCCTAGATTTGAGGAAACAGACCCTCCCCCACTCAAAAAAAAAAAAAGCATCTGAAAGAAAAGACAAAAGTATCAGTTCTATGAATGGGATTAATTTGCTGTCCTAGAATTCACTTGGGAATTGGGGAGGGGGGGAAATAAGCAATTTTCCAGGACCCTCAGAAGCTCTCTCTCCACCAGAGAGTATCCCCCTCCACAGGCACCAGACATTGCTCCTGAGGCTGGAGCATCACAAAGGCTGCTTCAAACCTCATATGCCAAATGTGCCATCTTCCACCTGGGGTTCCGGCCCCTGAGAACTGGGGAGGAAAAATAGGCGGGGTGCTGGAGAGAGCCCTGGGCCAGGGGGTGCTGACCCAGCCCCGCAGCGCGCTCACCCGCTCGCTCGGCTTGCAGTGCTAAGCTCAGCCCAAGCGCCTCCCTCAGCCCTCTCCTCCGCCCCCCCTTCGCCCTCCCCCTTTCCCTCCCTTTCTCCTCCTCCTCCTCCTGCCGCTGCAGCCACTGCCAGACCTCGCCAGTTCAGACCCACGGGGCTGCCCTCCCCTGCACCTTCCCCTCGCTGCCCGGGCCCGGAGCGCAGCGCTGCCGCGCAGGTAGGAGCCCCCGACGCGGGGGGTGACACCATTGCGCCTAGTGCCCGCAGGGCTGCGCGCTGGCGAGCAAGTGGGGTAACCCTGCGGGGTGCATTGTACCCGAGAACTGACCCAGACTTTGCAGGATCTCTCAGGCAGAGAGGGAGGTGGAGGTGTGCGGTCTGGGAATGCGATTTGTCAGCCGGTGCCAGTACCAGGGTGACATCTGTTTGTATGGGCATGTGTGCGCGCGCCAACAATCATCAGACAGGGCTCTGCCCCTAAACAAGACTGAGATTTTCAGGGGCGTATGTGAAAGATTTAAAACGCACCTGGATTCCACAGGCGCTGGTAAAAAACTGAAGCGCTGAGCAGCTCCAGGGATTGCCGCCTGTTAGCCTACTGTTAAGAAAAGGGACCTCACCTCACTGGGGGCGCCAGGCCCGCCACCCCAAAACTCAGGCTTCGGGGTGGTCCCCCGGTTCAGGCCATAGGCAGCCCCAGTCCTGAAGGTAGCGTGTCGGAGACCGAGGATCTAGCGAGGCACAAGGGAAGCAGACGCTCCTCCACACAACCTAGCGCTTTCAAACAAAGCCGCGCGCAGAACGTCGTGGAAATACCACTTTGCGAGTTGGTGCTGGGGGGTGGGGGTGGGGTGAGAAGGAGCTCTAGATGGGGCAGGCATTCTACTAGAACTGGGGAGAGATTGCCCCTAAGTTTTGTTGTGGTGTTTTGTTTTGTTTTAAGTGTGAGGCCAAGGTAATTCATGTTGGTTCGCAGGTATTTCTACTGAGCTGTGCAAAGAACTTCACTAGCTGGAGGTAAACTTATGGGGGGAAAGCCTTAACGTCCAAGGGGATGGGAGATTTGCTGTCCCACCTTCACGCTTGCTAAAAAAAATAAATAAGTAAATACCACCTCTTTTGAAATTAATTACCCTCAATTATGTTCCTTCTGCCTCATTCTGGAGCCTGTTGGGTAGGTGCAGTATCAAAGATACGCAGTGTGTTCTTTGTATATATTTAGCACAGCCGGATGGGGTGAAGTGAAATGTAACTCTGAGCCCTGTTAGAGACTTTGGTGCCTCCTTTGGCCACTGGAAGGTTGAGGAGGGGGGTGGGGAGTGGAGAAAGCAGATTGAAGTTGGATATCATGGAACCTCAGGTTTTCCCAGCCCTCCTTCCTTGCTTGTTACCTCACAGCTAAAGTTTTGTTTTATTTACCCCTCAACGAATACTAAGCATCTCTTTGTCCTGTGTTTTCTTTGAGATTCATGATGTTGAAAGCCCTTTTTCTAACTATGCTGACTCTGGCGCTTGTCAAGTCACAGGACACAGAGGAAACCATTACATACACGGTAAGGGGTGATGGAATTTGAGATAAGTGCTGTTCAGCGGGATTCTGTGACACAAGGGAGACTTGATCCACTCTTGCCAGTGTATAGGGACTGCACTCGGAGAGGGTAAAAAACTGTGCCTTAGCATGGTTCACGTTGGATTCCTTGTAAATTGCAGGTGGTCCTTTCTAAAGTTCAGGTAGATTACCAATTGAGATAGGGGCTAAAATGTAATTAATGATCTGTGTAAGGAAGGCAGAGAGAGAGAGAGAGAGAGAGAGAGAGAGAGAGAGAGAGAGAGAGAGAGACCCATTTTAAAATGGAAATCAAAGTAAGCTACATGTTTCCAACACATTCAGTAAATTAATGGGTCTCAGAAATTGAAAAACCAGGATTCCTACATGCATACAGATGAAACCAAAACTGGCAGAAAAAGACTTTAGTCAAAATCAATAAACATCTGAAAAGCACTTTGCCTCATTTGTACATGTGACTTATGTTCTCAGGTAAGTGGCCTTTATTGACTTTATACAGACTGATATTCATTTTCTAGAGTCCGGTTCATGAAATTTGTGCACGGGGGTAGAAGGGGAGTGTCCCTCAGCCCAGCCTGCACCCTCTCCAATCTGGGACCCCTTGAGGGATGTCCCACTGTCCGTTTAAGTCATATTCAGGTAGGATCGGGCCTAAATGTGCAGTCGGACATCCCTCTCACAATCCAAGACTGCTGGCTCCCAACTGCTTGCCTGACTGCCTTCCTGATTGCCCCTAATTGCTTCTGCCTGCCAGCCTGATCACCCTCTAACCACTACCCTACCAGGCTGATTGATGTCTAACTGCTCCCGTGCCAGCCTGTTTGCCCCTAACTGCCCTCCCCTGCAGGCCTGGTCATCCCTAACTGCCCTCCCCTGCAGGCCTGGTCACCCCCAACTTCCCTCCTCTGCTGGCCTGGTCACCCCTAACTGCCCTCCCCTGCAGGCTTGATCTTCCCCAACTGCCCTCCCTTGCAGGCCTGGTCCCTCCCAACTGCCCTCCTCTGCTGGCCATCTTGTGGTGGCCATCTTGAGTCCACATGGGGGCAGGATCTTTGACCACATGGGGGCAGCCCTCTTGTGTGTTGGAGTGATGGTCAATCTGCATATTATTCTTTTATTAGATAGAATAGTATAACTGATATTCATTTATAGCATAACATATAAATGCCCTTGTGATAAATTTCATGTGTTACCAGGATGTGGAATTAGCTCAAGTGATTTTGAAATTTGGTTTTGCATTTTCTAATTACCATATCTGATATTTCCAGATAATATCTGATTAATTAGTTAATTGCATGGATATGCATAACTAATTTTACTAAAATATTGAAAATATCTGACCTCTCCCACTGCCAAGAGTGGATGTGGTGAAAACAGAGGGTGGTACTTACCTCACTTCTGTTGAGTTTGCACCTCTGTTTTGTGTTCTTCACTCTTTAATCAGTGTTGTGAGACAAACGGCATTTGTCCTGAATCAGAAAAACACATTTTTTTACTTATTTCCAATTTAAAACTAAGTCATTCTACTTAGAAGAATGTGAAATTTTTTAAATAAAAATTTTTAAAGTGAGCTAATGTCAATTACTGATAATAAACATTATATCACTTTTTTGGTACCATATTATCCCTAGAATGATAGCATTCATCTGGCAAATGTTCCTTGTTGTTATTCAAATCAACTATCAATCAAATAGGGTTGAATATAAATATTTTGTTAACCTAATGGTAAATGTAATTTGCTTCCTCTGCTGAAGATAAATAAAGCAAGAGAAATGAATACATGTGTTGTTTATCTTCTACTGAAAATGTTTTGTCATGCAGGCTAAACTAAACCTTCTTAGTTTAAGTTAGGGAGCTGACATTAAATTAGCTACCCACTTTCATATTCATCTAATAAAAGATTTTATAGCTTTTATAATTTCTTGTTTTATACTCCCTCCCCTTTGCTAATCACTAAATCTTATTCATCTTTAGCAGAGAAAGTTCCCTGTGGATTAAACACAATTGTTTTTAAGATTGCACACTAGGGTTCACTATTATGACAACAGATTTCCCAGATATGTCATCCTTTTTGTGCTAAGATTAGATCTATTCTCTTTTGAATTGTGTATGCCTAATGATTAGTGGTTGAAGAATAAGATGTAACTATTTTTTAAGTATCCCACGGTGGAGACATTATCGCCTTTATTCTCACAGAAAAGTATAAGGTAAGTGGTATCATTTTCCCCTTGCTGAGAGTAGAACTGAAGATCTGGGAGAGTATATCATTTGCTTAAGGCTACAAAGCCAGCAAGTGGTTAGCTAAATTCACTCTAGGCTTGTATAATAGTAGATCTACATTAAAGGTAGTAGAACTTAATACCTATGCAAACTGAAGTCTTTTCCATTAGCACACAGATTATTTAAGTGACCTATCATTTTGCATGGTTTGAAAGAGGTACTCTTCAGAAGGATGGGCACATATCCACAAGATAGCATTCCCCCTCCATATTAAAGATAGGGTATATTCAGTTAGTTATTCACCAAGTATCTGCTATGTGCATAAGCAGTTTTCATTACTATCAAAAGAATTTAAGTTTATTTGTTTACTAAGAAAATTCAGACCTTAACCTCAGCAAATTTACCCAGATACTGTTAAAAACCACAGAGTTTCTAAGCAAGTACAAATAATATTATACAGGTTATACAAGTTGCTAAAACAATAGAAAAGCAAGGAGGTAATTAATGTCAGTGGTGGAATATTGGAGGATATAGAACTCTGTGCTGATTCTTGGAAGAAGTAATGACTTTGGATTAATCCAGAAAGGCTGAAGAGGCACCTGAATCAGGAAGAAAATAAATTGGCATAATCAAAGTCTAGAAAAGTAAACAACCAAGACAATTCCAAGAGGTGACAAGGTCAGATGGGCTGGAGCTGGGTAGTAGAGAGAAATTGGAGATGATAACAATGAAAGATGAGAGGTCTTGCAGGCCACTGTGATCTCTTAGATAGAGTAACAAATAACCAAGAGATCAAGAAAGATTGCCATGGAGGCTGTCGTGCACCATGTAGAGTTATGGAGACCTGTTAAGGAGCCTTGCCTACTCATGAGGCCAGGAAGGCTTACACTAATTGGTAGATACAGAAATGGACACAAAGTCAGTAGAACTTGAAGGAAAATCATTTGAAAAGTCAATACTAATGTCAAAATTGTAATCCTGGTTCCTGAGAATGGTGGTTGTGCCTTACTTGAACAGGGTTTGGGAAACTTGGAAAAATGAATTTGGGAGATAAAGTAAATTTAGTGTTTACTCTGCTAAGTTTCAGATATCAGTAATATATCTACACTGACCTCTCTGTCTCCATTCAGCTATTTACTTGTCAAGCATCTGTTGTGTGCATAAGCAACTCTCAGCTCTATTAAAAGAATTTATATTTTTGTTTACTATACTTTTTTCTCAATACTTCCTGACACATCTTTCTTTTCTCAAGAAATAGCCTCTGCTAAGTGAAATAAGCCAGAGAAAGACAGATACCATATGATTTCACTCATATGTGGAATCTAATAAACTAACAAAATAGAAACAAAATCGGAGATACAAAGAACAGACTGGCAGCTATTAGAGGGGAGGAAGTTGAGGAAAAGGGGGAAAAGGTGAAGGAATTAAGCAAAAAAAAAAAAAAAAAGCAAAAAAATGCATAGGCAGACAACAGTATGGTGATTGGCTGAGGAAAAGGGGGATGGGAGGTAAATGGAGGTAACAGAGGGTAAAGGAGGAATAAAATGGGATAGAAGGAGACTTGACTTGAGGTGTGAACACACAATACATATACAATGTATAGCTGATGTTTTATAGAATTGTACACATGAAACTGATATCATTTTTAACCAATATCATCCCCCAAAAAATTCAATAAAAAGTAAAATAAAATAGAAGTAGTATCTATGTTATCTGTGTCAGAATCATATGGGATCCTTGTTAGGAACTCAGATTCCAGAATCTGATCTTTCATGGGAACCAGTACCTTGGTGATTCTTAACCAAAATACAGTTTGAGAGTCATTGACCTTCAGTAAGAATTCAGTTCCTGTCTGTCCCAAAGAAAGGTTTCCCAGGTTTTGCCCTGTCTACCTCTCTAACCTTATTCCTACCCACCCAAGACTACTTGCAGCTCCATCCCCTCTTTCATAATTTTACTCTTATAAGTCCCCATTCACTTGTGGTCTCCCTCACAGAGTCTTTCCTTCCATCCTGTTGTGCCTACCATATTTCTAGGCAGAGTCCACCACTCCTACCTACATGCATATTTGTGTCATGGCACCTAACATCTTGTTCCAACTTGTCTACCTATCTGTCTCCTCTTCTGGCCTATGAGCTGCTTGAGTACAGGGAAAGGGGCTTCATGATCTTTGCATTCCCAGGGTCTAGGATGGTGCGAGAAGATACTTAATAGACGGTTTAGTGAGTGAACCAGAGGACCTGTGGAGCTGCAATTAGGAGGCAGGCCAGGGTGTGAGAGGGTGGCTCTGAACCCAGCTGAACGGGAATGATAAGGAAAGCCAGGTGTTGGAATGCTCTAAGAGGATTTGGAAAGAGAAAGAAGAGAAGAGTCAAGGGCTGGGAAAAAAAGAACTCAATTGGAATTTTTTTTATTTTTTATTTTTGTAAAATTTACAGGATGGAAGAAGAAGCAATAAAGCAAAAAAGACCAGAGCAGTCAGGGAGATTGGAAATTAATATCAAGAGAGGGAAGAATTCCAAGAAGATGGTCATGGGTGATTATACCAAACACAACAGTAGAGTTAGGCAGCTGATGATTGGGAAGGGATGCCTCAAGCAGGAAAATGCACAGAGAAGCCATCAAAAAAAAAAAAAAAAAAGCTAGAGAATGTTAAATTACCCATCTCCTCCTTTATCTAGGAAGCTAGTGCAAAGATTGTTGCCATAAGAATGAAACTTTTAGAGTAACTTCCTAGAGACTGGATACACCAACTAACTGTCTCCTGGCCCCATCTTGATGTTTTCTTCACAGCAATGCACAGATGGATATGAGTGGGATCCTGTAAGACAGCAGTGCAAAGGTGAGCCAACTTCAAAGACTTCTCATCTGAACATAGCTTTCAGTGTCACTCTTCATCTTATGCTACTCTTCCTGTACTGTTTGTATTATACCAAAAAATATATGAGCATATATGTATATGTTCAGTTTCCCCCTAAGAAGACTCCTGGCTTATTTTATTATTCACTGCAGATATTGATGAATGTGATATTGTCCCAGATGCCTGCAAAGGTGGAATGAAATGCGTCAACCACTATGGAGGATACCTTTGCCTTCCTAAAACAGCCCAGATTATTGTCAATAATGAACAACCTCAGCAAGAAACACCAGCAGCCGAAACTGTGGGTGCAGCTGCAAATGCAGTCGCAACCTCGAGTGCAGCTGGGGGTGTAGCAGCCAGTGGCATGGCATCCAGTGGAGTGGTGCCTGGGTCTGGTTATGTCGTCAGTGCTGCTGCAGTTGCAGGTCCAGAAGTGCAGACGGGCCGAAATAACTTCGTTATCCGGCGGAACCCAGCTGACCCTCAGCGCATTCCCTCCAACCCTTCTCACAGGATCCAGTGTGCAACAGGCTATGAGCAGAGCGAGCATAACATCTGCCAAGGTAAGCACGACTTCTTTTACTAACAGATAGGTTCTTGCTCAAGTGCACCACGTGGTGAAAATAATAACTCACACATTTTTGACAGCTTCTCACATGTGCCAAACATTGTGCTAAATGCTTTGCCTGCAATAATCCTAACAGGTAGTTCCTGCCCAAATAGTTGTCATTTTACAAATGAGGACCCAAAGAGGTCACCAATTGTCCTCAACCTTAGCTGCACATATTTAGAGTCACTTGGGAGCCTTTAAAACTCCTCTACGTTCAAGTCACATCCAGCCGAATTCAATAACGATCTCAGGCATCAGTATTTTTTAAAGCCCCCACATGGTTCCAGCATGCAGTCAAGTTTGAAAACTCTGGGGTCACACAGGTGATGAGTGCAGAGCCAGCCTCAAGACCCAGCAGACAGGGCCAGAAGGAGCTGTCAGGAGGAGCAATCAGGTTATCCATGGGAATTGTTCTGTCAAGCTACTTCATACTAGTAAATATCCCCCTTTGGATTCTCAAGTTTTCTTTTCATTGAACTTGCCTCTGACATTTTCTCCTTATATTGGAATAAAGAAATGGGGCTCCTGCTTCTCAGTATCATTTCCCCTACTCATACTCACATGTCTCTTAAAGCTCTCATTTGAACACATTTCACATATGAACTGGTACCATCTGCCTGAGTTTTTCTGTTTATTGTCACAAAAAGGACACATCACTGTGTATTCTAGAAACAGCTGTAGACTCATGCTAGCAAAGCAATAAGAATCTTGGGCTTTGAAGACACATAGGATAGTAGCTAACTGGACTGTGCTAAGGGATTCTGTTTCCCTCTTCCTACTTGACAAATGTTTTCAGATCTGAGTTTTGATGAGAAGCCCTGGGGGGCAGTCAGGGGGCGGTAGATGTGGAGAGTGTGTTGCTCAGATAGGCCACAGGAGTCCCAGACTACTTTTTCATTGCAGGTCTGACTGAGTAGACCTCCTCTTACACCATAAATGCCAGGTACACATTGGTCAATGGAAAGGGGCAGGAGTTCTTACCTACTACCTACTCACGAGTGAGGAAGAGAGCACCTTCCTCCCTCAACACTGAAGAGTTCAATTGGGATCTCCTAACTGCTATATTAAGTGAAAAAAGCATCTTCTGGTCTCCTGGGATGCTGCCCCTCATTCACCAGTGTTGAGTTTTACCTCCTGTATAAGAGGTAGTAGCTTTTAAATGGCTTATAAATGAAGTAAGTAAATCTATGATGGTCTGACTTTTATTATTTTAGTGGGTGCCCAGTGCATGAATTCGTGCACCTTGAAAGGAACTGTGTGCTGTGCGGCTGCAGTGGGCACAGGAACAGGTCTTGGCCTGTCCTCTGTGCCCCTGCCTGGCCCCTCCCACCTCAGCCTCTCCTCCCTCATCCCCTGTCTACCACAGCTCCATTCCCACCACCTCTGCTCCCACGTGCTGACAGTGCCTGCCCTGCTGGCACCTGCTGATGGTGAAGAGCAATTGGCACTGGTGCCAACAATGGGTGTGAGTGGCAGCTCCAGTGCTGGAAGCGGGTGTGAGTTATGCTGTCGCCAGCAGTAGGTGCGAGTGGTGGCTGCTGGCTCCAATCACCCCTCAGGAGCAGGGGGAGGTGGAAAAACCATGAGGGGCAATCAGGGGGCAGTAGCTGATGGTGCCAAGCAATCAGGACCAGTGCTGGGCTCCAGCAACAGGTGCGAGGGGCAGCTTAGGTGCCAGCAGTGGGTGCATGTGGGGATGGTGCGGGCAGCAGGTGCGAGTGTCTGGCAGGACCGCAGTGCTCAGGAACAAGGAATTTTTAGTAACCACCAGAGGCTCACCCAAATGACAGCAACCAGCACCCTGCCTTAGTCTGGCGCCCTCACTCACCTGCTCCACCATCCCACCACAGCCAATGCCGCCATGTTCCACACTCTGCCACCTGCTGCTGACACCTGCCATGTTCCATGTGCACCACCTGGTGGTCAGTGCACATCATAGTGACCAGTTGTTTGGTTGTTCAGTTCCACCATTCGGTCTATTTGCATATTAGGGTTTTATATATAAAGATATTTTGTGTTCAAGTTTTAAGTACCCCACAACAAAAGCTGTTATGGTGTCACTTTTCAGAGAGCCCGTCATATGAACATCTGTATTGTGTTACTGTCATGAGTCAGAATTCCAATATTGATGATGAATGCCTCAGCATCTGCTTAATATTCTGATATTTAGTTTAGGATTATGTCAAGGAAATAACCTCATGAGGTTTTGTGTGTGTGTGTGTGTGTGTGTGTGTGTGTGTGTGTGTGTGTGTATTTGAATGAATAGTGATTTTAAAAAATACCTGCATATATAAAAAGGTACCAATTTTACTTGTTATTGAAATATATAATTATATTAGAAGGTTTGGTGATATTTTTTATGAAACTGAAATGTTTTTCTGAAATGTTTTCAGTATGACTTTTATATACTGAATTATTTTTTATACTCATATGTATATTTCACTGGTACTTAGGAGAAAAAAAACACACACAAATAAATGAAGGGCTATTTCCTAATGTAGTTCATAGTCCATCATTGACAATTGTGGTTAAATTTTAAAATGATACCTATAACCAAAAGAATAACTTCTAGAATAAAGTATGTTCAGAACTTTCAACATTCATTAGTTATAGTAGAAACTGTATAATAATAAAAATGAGATATTTTCTTTTTTTTAAAAATCTAGCCTAATCCAAACAGTGTGGCTCAGTGGTTGAGCATCATTGAACCAGGAGGTTACGGTTCAATTCCAGTTCAGGGCACATGCCCAGGTTACAGGCTCATTCCCCAGTAGGGGGCATGCAGGAGGCAGCCAATCAATGATTCTCTCTCATCATTGATGTTTCTATCTCTCTTTCCCTCTCCCTTTCTGAAATTAATGAAAACATATTTTTAAAATAGATTTAGGCTATCTTACAAAGTAAGTTACTTTTCACATATTAAAACATTTATAATTCTTCTTTGGGAAATTTGAATAGTGATAGCTATAGTGATAAGCTAAAACTATTAAATGCCTTTCTTATGGTAGATGTTGTATATATACTTATTGATTGTAACAGGGTATTTCCCAAACTATTCTGGATAATTCAACCAATTTCTACAACTTGGGGTTGGGGGAGATCCCAATTGGGGTGGGGGAGATCTGTATAATTGGAAGCAGAGTTAAAAGGTTTTTGGCTGACTTACTACTTAAATTGGATTTTCCAACCTCACAGATTTTACAGAGTGCTCACAAATGTAGATTTACTTAATTGTTGATAAAAAGGTTATTTCATATGATAACGACAGGATAATCTGTCTAGGGAATTTGACTAAGTCGAGTCACACTTATACTCGTTTATTATTGAGCTAATCAAACATGCAGTCCAGCTTCTTCTAATTGCCTACAGATGTATTACATTCTCATTTCAAGCCAACAACACAAAATAATGTTTTATAACCGATGTGAAATAGTGGGTATCTCTGCTTAAAACAATAACATGGACTTCTAACACTGACATCATTGTGGAGTTTGAGAAGCCTTCTGTTTTATTAAATATCTCCACTCTCTTATAAATGATACATACTTATGCCCAGTAATCCAAATACGTTTACGATGGTCACTGAATTAGAATAAATGAATGCCTGCAGATGAGTCATATTTAAAATTATTTCTTTTTTCCACATATATTTTTCAACAGGTACAATTTATCATTACATAACTTAGCTGAAGACATCTTTATGAAATGGCTGAAATCTGTATTGTTTCAGTGTTAAAGTCAATTGTGCCTTTGAATGCGCTATTACCAATCATAAGGGGACCTAATAATTTAAAGAGCACCAAATATTTTAAAATACATTCTATTTTATAAATATATATTTAACCAGTTGTCTATTTTTTAATATTTCATGAGAACATGTTCCTTTTGTTCCTTTTCTTAAATTTTTCCAGAATTTTTAAATTTTGTGCAAAAACAAGAGGTTTAAAATGCAATATAACATCCAAATATCAATTCATATGAACAGGTTTTTTTCATGTAATTTTTGTCAATTAATAATAATGCTGAGGGAACTATTCCAATTTCAAATGACAGGTGGCAGCTCTATAATTACTTGAAGATCATTTCATTGTTACATACCTGGAGTCTTGTATAAGTAAAGTTTTATAAATTAATAGTTTCTCCATGTGTTATTATCTGCCTCAAAGACAACAGATATTCATCTCCAAAAGAGAGCTGGACCTTTGATGACTCACTTTATTTTTCTACTTGTTAAGTGCATAGTCTATGTAATCCTCCTCAAAGGAGATGGAGTTAGAAATCACTAATTTAAGTTGAGAAAGAATTTTTAACCATATACAACTTTCTAAGAGTCCCATTCTTGTAAGGGAAAAAAAGCATTTGGGAACTGACAATAGAAGACATCAATTGCCCAATTTGAAGGAATTTGTTCACATAATTGAACTTTTGAAAGATTAAACATAGGATATTTTGTATAACTAGTAATTAATCGACTACTAAACTCATTGAGGATTTATAGGTATCATTACTAACCTGCTATAAAAAATTAACTTACCCAGCCAGTGTTGCTCAGTGGTTGAGCATCAACCTATGAAGCAGGTCACTGTTTGATTCCTGGTCAGAGCACATGCCTGGGTTGCAGGCTTGACCCCAGTGGGTGGTGTGCAGGAGGCAGCTGATCAATGATTCTTTTTCATCACTGATGTTTCCTCTCCCTTCTCTGAAATCAATAAAAAATTTTTTTAAAAAAAGAACTCACTACAAATGCTTAAGGAAGCTGATTATGGAGCCAAAAACCAGAATGCAGTTCCTAGCTTGTATTATATAAGGTAGAAAATGTGAAAACATACCATAGAGTTTCCAACCATCCCTGTCTACCTGAGACTGTTCTGTTTTGAAAACAGAAAGCCCCACAACCCTGGAAATGCCTCAGTCCTGGGCAAATGGGATAGTTGATCATCCCAGCACACCCCCAATAATCAAATCTCCTGTACTTCACAGATAAGAGTGAGAAAGTACCAATATTACAGTCTTTTTTGTTTAGGTTAAGGTATTGTTTGTCCAATGGGACTGGTTTTTTAAGTTTGTTTTAAACTTTCAAAAATTAAATCTCATTTATTTTTATGTACCTGGACAAAGGCTTTCTTTTCCCACTTGCCAATATATCCATGAGCTGTTTCCACATTGTTCTAGATCACATGTGTAGGATACCTAGACATCAGCACCTACCTAGTTAGATACATGTCACACAGCAGTTAGCTCATCTTACCACATTACTGCAGGGAAAATTTTACCACACAAATACCGTGCTTCAATTATAAAGTTTTTCTCCCAAATGTTTACTTTTTAAAGTTTTAGCTAGGTTTTCATTTATTTTATTTTGTTTTTATCTTTATCATCTATGACACAGAAGCAATTAAAAACTTAAAAAGGAAAATAATGCCTTTTATAAAGCCTAAAGGAATAAAAAATGATACACATAGTCTTGGGGACCATCTATTATCTTCCACACATTTCTTCATAAAACATACGGATAACTAAAGTACTATTTTGAGAAAAAAAAAGTTATTGTCTATATATCCACTTTAAACAAGAGAAACTTGAACTAGCACAAACGATTCTTGGATGCTAGGAACATCTTTTTTTTTTTTTTTTTTTTTTTTACTTCTTTCATTTGAAACTTCAATGATCTCATATCTAGAAGAGGATTTGTAAATTATAGTGCAATCAATTGGCTCAGCATACTTTGCATTGTCATTGCCAAACAACTTACAAATGCTACCCTTTTGTTGATCCTCACTAATGTCATTAGAATCTCTGGTTGCTTTTGTTAGTTTGTAAGGAAATGTTTAATTTTTGTTACATATCATTATACAGCCTCCTCCCAAAGAGCTTTGATCTCAGGAAACAGATATTTTGCAAAAGGAACACTATAATCAAGTCAATTATGATATTAACAGAAAATAAATACTTCAAGCAGAAAGTAAAATGTGTATTTAGCCTGCTTACAGTTCTTTGTTGTTTTTAGTTGTTAATTACCTTTGAGTACCTGAAGATTCTCTAAAGCCCATCAACAGATGGGAGTTAAGTTTATAGGGAAAGCTTGATTCCTTTTAAAATAAGCTGATGCAGTGGATTAGAAATGATTGATTTCCTCCTGAAAAATCTAGCAATGTTTCATAACTTACCAAATACTGTAGTCATTGAATTTTTAATTAACTTAAGACTCATTTTTAATCTACATTTGTGTACAGTATGTACAGGAATCTAATTCATGCAAGTCAGAAAGTATCCTTAAAATTACTTCATAAAAAATGAGTGACAGCTATTTGAAATGGAAGAATGGAAGAAATCAGTGTGATCACTCTTCCACGAAAGACTATTCCATATAGCCACCTAACCCAATAATTCCCAAATTGTTATATCAAACTAGAAGCATCATCTGATAACTTGTAAGTGCAAAAATCCTGGGCCCCATCAGACCTAGTGAATCTGGTTAGGACTCTATCCCTAAACCAAAGACATAAGTGCAACCTAGAGGAAAAGGCAAAGAAAGAAAATGAGATCTTACACTTCTCTATAAAACCTGAAAATGTGAAATACTATGCCCTTAAGTTGTCAGTAGGTAAAACTCTAAGTTATGTTATGGGTATGGTAATATGATTGGTGTTAAGAGATACCCATCCTCTCCATAGGCAGACTGTTTATGCTCATGGCATAAACTTGTGAGATGAGGCAATGCTGTTGGGAGATTCAATTCATGAGTCACAAAAGAAAAGGTTGACTCTGACTGTGTTTAAAGTGTCGTGGTTATCAAAATACCAGCTGCACAGCTGGCATCCCATTCTATTTTGACTCTATGAATATCATCAGGTACCAGAAGAATATTCACATAAATATCTTTTCAACTGAAACTTAATCAAAAATTTACTTCCCACCAAAGACAAGAAGATTCTTATTAAAATTAGTTAACACTTAATCTGTGAAATGAATTTCCCTTTCCTCATAGAAACAAAAAGAGCAGATGAGAGTAGACTTGTAAGCCTGGGTGACTTCAGGAATGTGCACTGGTACTAGCTCATTATTTCTTTCTCCAACAGAAAGTCTCAGACTCTGTTCTCTGAAATCAACAAATTGCCCCATTTGTAAAGATTGCCTTTGCACTTGTTGAATTACTGGCACAATTTTATTCTTTGAGACCAGAGTAAACAAAATTTGCCCCAAATGTGTTTGATTTTGCATGAATGTACAAATAAGTAATTCACGCCACATCTGAAATTCATTAGCCTTCTTCATTTTCCAGGAGGTAACTGCAAATTGCGCACTCAAAAATAAAACTGATCAAGAAAACTGCATTCAAATATTGGCAGAAGAAAACAGCTGTCATTGCAAACATTTACCCACAATCGCAGGCTTTCAGCTTGAACCTAAATGATTTGTAAACATTTAATAAAGAAATGAAAAAATTACATGAAAGGAAGGCTGAGTGCTAGGATACTGGCAGCAGCATGGATGGCTTATTGCCATCAATTTCATATGACCACAGATTAAAAGAAGGGAGACATAGTGAATCAATGTTATATAAATGTGTACTAAATAGGCTGAAAATTTGAGATTGGGGCTAATTCAAATTCTAAAACTTGAACTACCTTTCAAATAATTGTACATCTATACTAGTCAAGGGTAACCAGGCAATTGTGTAAGTGAAGTTGATCAAACAGAACACAAAACCATTCAGTTAGTGTTCAATAAATTTGATCAAGTTTGGGAACCACTTTCTGTTGCAAGGCACTTTGATAGAATCAATCCTTATGGAACTTTGCATCATTGACCCATGAATTAGCAAATAACAATAAAAGAAAGAAACAGTTCAATAAAGACATAGTATATCACAAGAAGTATGTGACAAATTGCCAAAAAAAAGAAGTAAAAGTAGTGTGTGACACAGGTCACTTTACAATTTTCTAAAATCCATATTCGGACAGGAAAAAAACCCCACACATCTCCCCAGAAATGTGGTCAAGAGCAAGAGTCTGGTTCCTCCCTGGAATGGCCCATTTAGGTTAGGATGATAAGGGGAAATTGGGAGGTCTGATGAGGAAACTGAGGTCCAAATAGCAGAGGAAGTAACCATCATGTAGCTAAGCAGAACAACACAAAGCAGCACATTGTCCAAGTTCTTTATGTCTTAAGAGTGGTTTCCCAGGAAAGTCCCCCAGAAGCAGTGTGCTGCTCATAGGAATGCTAACAAAGCAGGGGTGGGGTAGGTGAGGGAGACAGAATCAGAAAGTACAGGTGATATGGAGCCACTGTACAGAAAACATCTATTACCAGTTCCATCTTTAGTAACTCTCCTCAACAAAATACTCGGGTGTTCCAGCTCTGTCTAAATATTTTCTCAAATTGTGTCCCATTTTACTTATTAACCAATAGGCACTAAGCAAATGTTTGGTGTGTGTATAAATATGAATGTGTATATAAATAAATGAATGGTTTTTATTTTTTTATCCTCAGCCAAGGATATGTGTATTGATTTTAGAGAGCGGAAGGATGAGAGAGAGAGACATAAATTTGTTGCCTATCACATGCTCTGCCCAGTATGTACTCTGACCTAGGTTTTGCTTTTATTGGAAATTGAACTCTCCCCAGACCTTTTGGTGACACTGTAACCAATGGAGCCACTCAGCCAGAACATGAATAAATGAGTGGTTTTTAATCATCAGAGAATGCAGGCTTAATGTTCACTCTGAGTCCTAAAACTACCCTTGAAAATCAGCCATAGAGTACCATATGGAAATAAAGTATATTTTCCAAATATTTATTTTAAAATTTCTCATTAATTTTGGAAGGCTTAGATATTGTTCCCATTTGAAGCTTAAGCCACTTGAAAGAAGCTATAAAGCCTTATTTTTTACATCTTGAATTGTTAGGTTTTTCATAAACATTGGTGAATAAATAATTTGCTGTTGTTCCTAGAGCAAGATTGTCACTGGAAATACTTAAAATCTGTTAACTCTCTGGCAAGCCATTTAATGAATCTCTGTGTCAACTATGTCCTCCTTAAAATTCTAATGGTGACTAATGATGATGCAGTTCAATTGGGGAAATGTTAATAGTTATGATATTTGAAGTGAAATAATCATAAAGCTGGTAAATATTTATGTGAGCTGTCTGATATTATGAAGAAACGCAAGACACTTAAAGCTCTACACAATAAGAGCAAGAAAGGAAGAAGGGATCAGAACAATCTACATTGGGCATTTCCCTCTACGGCAGGACAGAAATTACCCTTTTTACATCTACTTTGTTCAAATGCTAAAGGGTAGAATCCAGGAAAGTTGGATGTAGGTGACTTAAATAAGCTCAATTTTGAGCTAGTCCCAAAGTAGGAAGAGCAGAATTATTAAAGGGAGAATGAAATCCTTAGACCCCAAGAGCCCAAGAAAAAGAAATCAGCTTATTGAAGACCCCTTGAGAGCTAATAACTAGCTTATACTTTATCTGTAGGGAATGGAACCAAAGAAAACCATTAAGAGCTATGGGCATAGCTTATGTATGCTCAGCTAAAGTGAGAATCGTGACGGGAATTGGAACTACCTTTGTGCATATATAGTTAAATCTCAAAAAGCTCCAGGGACTGTAGTGAAATAAGTTTTGCACGCTAAGGATCTGTGAGTACTGCAAGGAATCTAATCCTACTTCGTTGAGTTCAGGTGGGAAACACAATCCAAAATGGGAAACAACTCCAGGAATCCTCTTTAGTGTCCACCCTGGAGACCAGATCTATCACAATCCATGTTAAGGCAGTACTTTTTTTCAACAGTCATTGGTTAGGTTTCACTTGTGAAATACTTTGTAGCAAGTCCTCCTCTCATACGTGCATTCACAAAACAAGCATGCCATCACATTGTTGTTAACAGTTTTACTATTCACTGAAAAACTTAAATATCTCAATTATCTTTTGATACACCAAAATTAGAAAGAGCAGTATATGTCTGTTTTTCAGAGTCTGCTGTTGAATCTTTCAAATTGTTGATTTCAATAGCCTTCTTAGAAAATTAGATCAACTTATCATTCTCCTAAAATACGTGAGCAATTTAGATATCGGCATCATTCGACTTTGCAAAACCCACCAGTGAACTTTTTTATAATTACTACTTTGCGTAATTAAGGTCTAAAGAGACACTGCTGTGTAAGATTCTTTTCTCTCTTTATCCATGTTCTCACTTGAGCAGTTTGTGATATCAGATATACCTCATCTAAAATAGGAAAGGAGATTCCAAAGGAACTTGTTCAAAGACACAATAGAAGCCTGTCTATGCAAGCTAAATACACCATTCTTGCCTAGATTTAGTTTATTCCAACTATTTATACTCACACATGTGCACGCACACATACCAGTAAACCCACACATGCCCATATATATAGAGGTGCAAAACACAAAGTGTGCCATTATTTCTGGGAGGAAAGTAACAAGTACCAAAATTAAACTGACCAAAGCTGATGAAGCTTCTAAAATGGTTCAGAACACAGTTCCCCTCTCATTATTCTCGTAAAATCCACACTAGACACTGCTTTCTAAATTCTACCTGTCACAAGAGAATAGGGCACCTTGGACAGCTACTACACAATTAAATCAACAAAACTTTGTTAGATGGAATATAGAAAGGATCCATAAAATAGAAGTACAAGTATGAAGGCATAACATCTAAGGCTTTTTGCCTTAACACTTGTGCAGCATCCTGGCCACTTTTTTTTTTTTTTACTAATATTTCTTAGAGATTTATCTAGATTCTATCCTGACCCACCTTTGTAACTATAATGAGCAACTAAATTTTTAACACAACTTTTTAGGTACACCATCATAGATTGGATTAGAAAATAACTTATTTGGGACTTATATTGAATCCCCAAGCTCTTTCATTCTTCAGAGTTCAGTAAATTATACAGTCATGAGATAGCCCAGGATAAAATGGCACTGAACAAGCAAAGCAGAAAATTCTAGTCATTCATGATTAATTAAACTTTCCCAGTAAAAACTGTGGGCCCTTTTTATAAAAATAATTCACAACCTAGAGTATCAGAAGAACCCTAATCCAGGGAGGTAACCAGAGAAAAGAGTTCCCCCAAACAGTCTGGCAAAGATGTAAGGTTTTGTTTTGAACTTCAGCTGCATGACCTCTCTTCTTTAGTAAATGGGGCGGGGGGGAGGGAGCTAATGATAAAATAGAAGCTAAGTAAAAGAAGTAAATTTAATTGTGGTGCAGTTCAAGCAGGTAATGATTGTTCTGAAAAACCAAGGAAGATTATTTGGTGAAATAGCTCATTCAAAAAAATGTTAAATAGCAAAACCATTGTAAATTAGAAATCAACTCCAAGTAAACTAAAAATTCCTCTCATTGATTTTTCAGTTTTAAGCATAAAAATTGATTGTGTAAACATGCCAGAACAATGCATCCAATAAAACAAGCTATTATGTGTGGTTAATAACCCAAATAGACTATCAGAATATCACTCTGTTAGAAAAAGAGCTTGGGATATTTAGTTGTCATTGTAAAAATTTGGCCACAAGCAGTATTGGGGTTCTGATGCAGAGTTTTAAAGAATTGTTGGAAAATATTACCATAATATCAAAGTCAGGAGTAGGCAGAATTACATATTACCAAGTGTATTATGAATCTCTTACAAAGTGGTTTTAACTGTATATTTTTTGGTAAAATACACAGTTCCCTGGTCTCATCTTCAGGAAACAGTTTATAGTGACAAGAGAAAATAAGAAAATCCACAAAAAGGAAGATTGCATTAATTATTTGATTAAATATGAATAACTTTTCTATTTTCTCATGAACTTAAAAAAAATCAAGACTTAAGAAGCGAAAAAAAATAACTAAAAGCAATGGGTCTGCCCATTTCTCAGTGTAGCTCTCGAATTAGAAAAAAAGGAATCAGTGTACATTCAAATTCAGACCTAGTCTTTGCAGCTGATTTGGAGAGCTGCATTTAAATATTATTCTAATAGATGACATATCACTGTTATGTCAACTAACTCAGCAGAAAGACCACACCACTTTCCCTCTTCTCCGTTACAGTTAGGTGAACCTCTTAACCACAAAGATCACAACTGGGCAACTGCCATCACTAAAAACTCACTATATAAATGTTGCTTGCCCATTGATTGATTTTAAGTATATATATATCACATGTTATTAGGATGAAACTGTGAAGCCAGCTATGGGATTTCCCTGACTCCTCTGCTGAGTGACTCAATTAACAGCGACACTTTCTCCTCAACACCACCTACCATCACTACACATCACTCAGAATAAAGATCAACCATCGAAGGAAAAACAAAAATGCAGTGAATACCTGTTAGGGTAGAGGCCAAGATTGTATTCACATGTTTGTGGAAGAAAATGCAAAGTAGAGCAAACAGTTGAGCCCTATCTTTCTCTTTCAGAAACCAATTCTTACTCTGAGAGATGGGAACAGCAAGCTAAAAGAGGAATGAGAGGCAGGGAAAAAAGGATGTAGAATGGAAATAGGAAGAAAGATAAAAAATAAGTAAGATAGGAGAGTAGAAGACATTGAACAAACATAAGATTGTACTACTCGAAAATAATTTCTACTGGAGTATCTCATAAAATGGTATTGTAATGACCAACTTTCCACCTATGTATGCATTTTCTAAGAAAACTGATGAAGGAAAAAGAAAAAGTGACACCTGAATAAATCAGTTTTTCTGTTTTTTACAAAATTGGCTATGGGAGTATTTTACATTGGGATTCATTTGACTAATACGTTTTGGGGAATCTCCTATATATTCTGTGTGATAAACCAGTGCTTCTCAAACTTTAATGAACATGCATATATTCTGGGAATCCTCTTAAAATGAAGATTCTGAATCAGTAGGTCTGAATGAGGCCCAAGATTCCACATTTCTAACAATCTCCCAGAGCCTAATACATTCAGAGTCCATCTCCTAGTAGCTCACAGTTTGTCCTTCCTGATAAAAAGCTGACAGTTCTAGTGATTCCTCATTCTCTATTTTCTGCATTTAGCAAAATGTGGTATAATTTGGATATAATTAGGTTTTCATGTAGTATTTTCCCCAAAAAATATATTTTTCTCCTATGGTTATATACTCAGTTTTTCTGATATAAATTCCATTGTAATAGCTATAGCTGTACCACATAGATATTTCCCTTCCTTCTTAATTAATATAATTTTTTCATGTAGTGGAATGTTTTTAGTGCTTGAGTGCTCCGGAGGATCCCAGAAAGTAGTCCTTGGCAGCAAAGAGTAGCAGAAACCCCATGAAACTCAGCAAGAGACAAAGGTTCCAATCTGCGTCATCCCTTAAGTGAGTCTGACCCTTTGAAACCAGTTAATCTCTCTGGGCCTCAGGTTTCTCAGCTATGTAAAATGAGTTGTCCTTTCCACCTCTTTTAATTATTATTATTATTGTGGGGTTTTTTATTGTTTAAAGTATTACAAATAGTAGTACATATGTTTCTTTTTTTTGCCCCCCATTGGCCTCCACCAGGCTTCCCCTACCCCCCAGCACATTCCCTCACCTGTCCCTCCTCCTGTCCTTTTCAACGTAATTTTAGGGAGAGGAGAGAAGAGAGAGAGAGAGAGAGAGAGAGAGAGAGAGAGAGAGAGAGAGAGAGAGAGAGAGAGAGAGAGAGAGAACTCTGTCTAGATTACAAGCCTATATGGTTCTTGATTGATACATGCCTGGAATTTCAGCTGTTTTTGTTGATAGTAGTTCTTTGTCTTTCAAATGGTTTATCAGGAAAGCATACCAGAACAAGTTAAAATCTGCACTGGGAAGAATGCGGTGCATTCTGTGATTATAATAGCATTAATGACTCAGAAACAAAAAGCAGACAGTTCTAAGAACCTGAATCTTTATTGACAAAACAGTTCACACCTTGTGCTGGCTGTTTGCTAAAAGAAGTCTGGACTAAATCACTGAAGCTTTAAAAACTGGATCATTGGAGTCCTTTCCCTGGGCAATGCCTTGGGTAGTTATTATGACTCATGCCACAGCCCAAGACTCCATTTCAATCCTAGCTTAGAAAGGAGTTATTTTTATTTTGGTATGTACATATACCTTTTGCATGCATTAAACTCCTTTAAAATGTAAAGGTGGTAACACTAAATGTTATAGACTCTTTATTATTTCCTTGATTTCAAATTGATTTTCTGCTGTCATCGGGGAACATTAGTACCTTTCAGCAAAGAACAATCTGTTTAAAGTATAGGGGTTTGTTCATTTCACATTTTGGGATTTTTTTTTTCAGCCTCAGTCTCAAACTGTGCTTACAGCCAAAGCAATCAGTCTTTTCTGAGCTTATGCATTATTAGCCATCACATAAGGAGATTATGAGCCAGCTATCTGTTGCCATCTAAAAAATTATCCTAAAATGTAGCAGCTTAAAACAACAGACATTTATTACCTCACAGTTTCTCTAGGTAAGGAATCAAGGTATGTCTGAGCTGAGTCCTTGGGCTTTGGGCTTTCCCAAGGCTGTAGCTGTCTTCAGGCTTGACCTGAAGGATCCACTTCCTAGCTCACTCACTAATAGTTGTTGGCAGGATTTACTTTCTGCCTCTTTTCCTCCTTCAGTACCTTGCCACATACACCTCTCCAAAGAGCATCTTAGAACATGGAAGCCTTCTTCATAAAAGTAAGCAAGTGAAGGGCAAGAGAGAAAGTACTAATGAGACTGAAGTCACAGTCTTCTGTAACTTAACCACTCAAGCGACAACTGATCACTTTTGCCATATTCTGTTCATTAGGAACCAATTACTAGGTCCAGCCCACCTTCAAGGGCATGGATGCCAGGAGAATGGGATCATTGAGAGTCATGTCAAAAGCTGCCTACCACAATCCATAACTAAAATTCCCCCTGAACTGATTCCAACCAAATCTTTAGAGTTAAATCTATAATGTTAAATAGTTTCAAAAAGCAAAATTTAAGTTAAAAAGCAAAAAGCACCCACCTCCCCAGGAGTGTAGGAGACTGGATGACTCATTCAAATATGCAGCCTGATGGGTGTGGTTGAAACAGGCAGATATTGTCCAAAAGAAGAACCTTGCTGCTTCTCACAGCTCCTTTTATATGAATTTACCCTTTTCTTCTTCATGGACTTAGGACTTCTAAAACGCTATCAATCCTTTCCAAAACCACTCCTAAATAATTATGACTATATCCTTTGATTTTAAAACTCCTTTTTATTAAAATCCTCCTTTATTCTACTCTATAAATAAACAATATACACGAAACAAAAACTTTATGAGCAAACACAAAACTCTTTATTTTGCAGATTAGCATGTACCCACATGCCTATTACATAAAAGAAATTTAAACTGTTCTTGCTTCATGTTAACTTTTGTCCTAGACATCTGTGATATTTTGTTAGGAAATCATGGAAAATGTTCTCCATCTCTCCCATAGAAATCTATGTTTTGTTTTGGTCACATTTTTCCTCCTACAGCCTGCTCAAAAGCCTGCTTCTAAAATCATTATTTTTATATGTAATGGTATTTATTTTATTTTATTTTTTTGGCTCAGAAATCTACTAGGAGACACATGCTGAACACAACCTAAGTTTATAATAAATAGGTTATGTAATAGTTAAAAATTCAGAAGCCAGAAAATCCAACATGAACTTTCTTGGGATTCTGAGTAGGTATCTTGACAGGTGGCTTGTTTTTCAACCAGAAGGCAATAAAGAAGTACACTAGCACACCAAGAGAAAGGAAAAGATAAATTAGATGAAATGGGGAAATCCGTGAAGGTAGAAACCAAGAAATTGTATCATTTATAGGAAGACCTGTAAAATGGTGACATGTTGGGAAGACCACCAGCCTCATTCTATTTCCCCTACAATAATATTCTATTAGTCAGATTGTGAATTAACCAAAGGATAAGAATAATGGCTAATATAACTATTAAAAGGAGTAAGTAAACCCCCCCCCAAAAAAAGGTATTTTTATTCCTTTAAGAACATGGAAGAGGACCAAATGTTCTTAAGTTGCTTTTTAAAGTATATAATGCAACATTATGTACATTTTTTCCTTGGTTCACTCTCCCCAAGAAGTAGTTTCCAGATTTGCACAGGTGTCTCTGATGCTAATAATAAAACCTCTGTAGACCTGTGGAGTGGGTAGTAGGATAAGTGGTTGCCCCCACCACCAGGTAGAACCCATCCTCTGGCCTCTGGCCTCTGGATTGGAGCTTCCTGAGGAGGCTGGTCTGGTCCATGAAGCAGGCAGTGAGAGCTAGGGCAACCCTCTGAGGGGCTCCCAGTCATATCTGGTTCCTTCACTGGGATGTCCAGAGGGAGAAAAAGCATTACGCTCATAAGATTTCCTCATATCCAGTCATCTATTTGCTAATACATTCTCTTGACATAAGTAGCCCCTCTAAATTCCTCTTTCCTCATCACTAACTCTAAAATGACAGTTTAGGGATTATCTTTTCTGCCACTTACCATGAAATGCGGCTCAAAACCAGTTTGTTATAGGTTTCTGAGCTTAACCACATAGCTCACAACTGAGTGGATAATCAATCATTCTATGACTAAATCCATCTGGAACAAATTTGAAGAAGTGGCCATGTAAGTTTACTTTGAGAGAAAAAAATTAAACTGAAGCCAGGTTGATCTTTTAAATGGTTCAGAAGGAAAAAAAATAAATATATATATATATATCAGCAATGACTTTCCCCCAGAACTGGTGCATGCTCTCTGAGGAAGACTGGGTCTGACTTACCCCTATTTTGCATTTGCTTTGGGGGAGAGTCCACTTCCCAAAGCATGAAGTCACAAACCCTCCTAAGATAGAAGGAAAGGGAAACACTGTGTGACCAGGTTCTCGCCATAACTTTGTGCTGATCTTAAATTCCCAACACACAGTACTTAATAGAGGGTTTATGGAACCAAAATAGCCTGTTTCCAGCCATTCTAGTTGGACCCACAACTTTTTGCTATCTAGTCATTAAAAGATAATGTAAGTATCTTGGCTTTTAATAACTCTGCCTTTTGCCCAGCTGGCGTGGCTCAATGGTTGAGCATTGACCTATGCACCAGAAGATCATAGTTTGATCCTGGTCCGGGCACATGCTTGGGTTTCGGGCTTGATCCCCAGTGTGGGGCATGTAGGAGGCAGCCAATCCAATGATTCGCTCTCATCATTGATGTTTCTCTCTCTCCCTCTCCCTTCCTCTCTGAAATTAATAAAAATATATTTAATTTTTTAAAAAAAGAACTCTGCCTTTCTTTCCCTCACTAAACCCCAGATTGTTAATATAAATTTAGGATATATTTTCCCATGTGTACTCTGAAATCTGCACCATTCATGCGTTCATTTGTTAACTTTTTAGTCACTTATTCATTAGTTTATACATTGATGCATTCAAGTTGATGTATGTTCAAATTGTACTAGATGCCTACAAACCACCTGTCTTGCAAAGACTTTTAAACTTATCTGAAGAGGCAGATTAAGGTCAGATTTTAAAAATTAAATGTTACAAATAATTCAGGTCAACAAAACCCTAGTTTGAGAACCTCAGTCCAGTGTAACCGATGGACAATGGTGGTTACTGAAAAGCCTAGAGGAGTCCAGAGGAAGGAGTGATTGCCAGTTAGGACTTTGTGGAAAGAGTGGAAGTGACCCCCTGGATCATGAAGGATGAACTGGATGTGAATAATCCTGAGGAGAAGAAGGCGGGCTTTGGTGGGTAGACACCCTGTATACAAAACAATGGTGACAGTATTTGTCCTTGTTTGGAGTGGGGCTACCAGGAGGCAGCAGGAAACAAGTTAGGGAAAGTCCTTGGAGTACAGTTATGCAAACACTGAACTCTTGGTTAAGCCATTTAGATTTAGTACTGACATAACTAGTAAAAGATTCTGAGGAAGGAGTGGCATAATGAAAACGATAGCTCTAGATAGTTGTGGGATGAGAAAGAAAAATAAGTATACACATATAGCTAAATGTGTTAAGTCATACCTAACAGATTAGGGTGCAGAACAGGAAGGAGAGGCCATGTGTCAGTCTGATTTATTGAAAAGTGAGTACGTTTCGTAAAAAAGAATTGGGTTAATGTTCAAGTACTGTACATATAATAACGTTGCTAATAAGAGGCATGAAATAGAATTTGATCCACAAAGACTATGTTCAGGATTTAATAATTTATTTAAAACTATTTATTGTTTAGCAGTATATTCCTTTATAGGTATCACAAAGGTAAATATCAATTTATAAATTTTAAAAATTGTGTAATTTCAGGTCCTGTATCCCTGAAATAACCAATTAGGAGTAAAATAAGTACTTAAATGATCTTCTGAACAATCAGCTTTTCTGAATTGCACCCATACCTATTAAACTGTAGAATGTTCATTAGTCATAATATGACCGAAGAAATATGGAGCAAGTCTCAGACCATAAACTATGTCTAAACATAGATCTTTAACAACAGTTATTCTTATTTAAACATGGGTAAGGCTATGACACTGCAAAATAAAATGAACACAACCTGAGCAAAATCATGCTCTGATTATAACAATGTTTTTGTAATTACAGGAAATTATAGTAGGAGGCAATTATCCATAGGCCCACCCTCCCCTAAGAGTCTCTTACAAGCTAATATGCATGTAAGCATGAACTAAGCAGTGATCTGGTTGTAAGTACTGGAGAGCAACAAGTTCTCCTGATCTATTTAGGGGAAATGAATCTTCCAGTTAAAATTGTATTTGTTTAACCATAAGAATTTAAACAAAAAGAGGAAAGGCTGTTTGGGATTAGAGGTGAGCCTGGATAGCTAAGCTAATAGATCAAGAATTTAAGAACATGAGAATATATCATTTAGTTTACAGAATAATTCAAAGGAATTTTAACTGGATTTAGATCTCACTTCACTTAGCCATGATACTGGGTTTGGTTTTGTTGTTTGCTTGTTTGTTTTTGGACACTTGCCCACAGCTAGAATTTTGCAAAAACTGAGCATCTGGTTTGTCCTTTTTTTTTTTTATCTATTTAAGTTTCCACTCTGGAACACTTCATAAATAAGTCATGCCTAGCCCTAACCGATTTGGCTCAGTGGATAGAGCCTTGGCCTGCAGACTGAAGTAGTCTCTGGTTCCATTCCAGTCAAGGGCACATGCAGACTCGATCCTCAGTAGGGGGCGTGCAGAAGGCAGCCAATCAATGATTCCCTCTCATCATTGATGTTTCTCTCTCTCTCTCCCTCTCCCTTCCTCTATGAAATCAATAAAAATATATTAATAATAATTTTTTAAAAAAAAACAACAACACACATATCATACTTGGGGCCTGAGGCAATAACTTGCCAATTATCTAGATTTACTTTCTTATTTTATATTGGGTTTGGGAATAATGAGATGGGGGAAGAAAATTTTAGCATTTGCTTTGTTGTTTACAGTTTGGGATATGGCACAAGACCATAGATTAAGTATGCTAGAGCTGGATCTCTAAACATTGTTTCAAGGTGAGGGATTATTCAATAAACCTGATTTGAGTAACAGCAGATGCTGAAACTATAAGATAAAAGCATATAGTGTCTGCTCTTGGAGTTCCCGGTTTAAGAAGTGGACAGTAATTACAATGTGGCCTTTTGAATTTCATTTCAGAGACTTCCCAGAGAAGGTGACACTAGGCCTGTTTTAGGAAGTTGTGGGAATTAGCCTTAACAAACTGGGAGAAGATAAAGGGAATGGGGAGAATGTTCCACGAAGAGGGAACAACATGTGCTAAGGTTATAAGTAGAAGACATAAAAGAAGGGAATGAGTGTTCTATAATACAGAATCTATATGATTCAGTGTGCACCATGTGAGGGTAGGCAAGACTCAAATTATGAAGGGCTCCGGCATGTCATGTTAAAAAGTTTGGATTTTGCCCTCGCCTGTTTGGCTTAGTTGAGAGCATCAGCGTGCAGACCAAAGGGTCCTGGGTTTTATTCTGGTCAAGAGCATGTAACCATGGTTGCAGGCTCCTCCCTGGCCAGAGCCCTGGGGGAAGCAACCAATCCATGTGTTTCTCTCACATCGATGTTTCTCTCTGTGTTTCCTTCTCTCTTCCACTCTCCCTAAAAGTCAGTGGGAAAATATCCTAGGGTGAGGATTAATAGAAAAATAAAAATAAATAAAAGTTTAGATTTCATCTTGAAGATACTAGAAAGGACATAACCAGATTTCCTACACACCAAATGAAAGATGCCCTATGCCAATTTGAAACATATTTATGTAAATGCAAATGAAGTCCACCCTCTTTGTTCACAAAAGAAGTAAACACATCATTTGCTTTTAAAACTTACTTCTGAATTCTAAATTTGTTGACCCAGTTAGGTAATTTTATTGCAACTAATTAAGACTAGTTTTATTCTCCATATATGACAGTGCTTCCAATGCATATTAAGTATAGATTTCATTCTACAAATAGCACAGTTCTGTTTGTAAGCTTAAGTTTTTATCAAATTAATCCCATGGAGAAAATGTCTTAGCTCAGGAAAAGTTGTAAAAAAATCAAATCTTAAAAAAAGTCTTAAAAGTCAAAAAGTCTTAAAAGTCTACTCAGCATATAGTGCATCGTTCCAGGCCATTATGATTTTACCCACACAGAATATAACTGCAAATCAAATGATTTTTACTGCTTGGGGTTTGTTCCACCTAAAGTTTGTTCTAAAACTTATTGGGAGACTAGTTTGAAAGTAAAATTGTAACTCAGCCTTTGCAGAAGCTACAAGAAGTTGTACATATTCTCTTTGTTTGGCATAGCATCCCATAATGTTGTAAAAACTTGTTGTAGTGACAATATAATTGTATAAATACTATGGAAGCACTGAGTGTTTTTGCCAGTTTATAATATAACAGTGATAGAATTTATACATCAAACCTAATGGAGAGCTCAATTGGTACTTTCAACAGACGTAGGCCAACTCATTAGTCAACAGAGCCAAATATCAACAGTAGAACGATTGAAATTTCTTTTGAGAGCCAAAATTTTTTAAACTTAAACTATATAGTTAGGTACATTGTTATTAACTTAATTAGGGTACTCCTAAGCTGGCCTTTGCTAAAAACTCAAGGAGCCAAACAGCTGCATGTGGCTCGTGAGCCGTAGTTTGTCGACCACTAGGTCCTACACTATAAAAGTATGAAAACCACTGATATGTACCTAGGGTTATCCAGCTGCTGGTTTCCTAATGGAGAAAATGAGAAGTTGGTAATCTGGGCAAAACTTGTTTAGGACCCTGAGCCAGACAAAGTGCCAGGGTCACCCCTTCATCCTTCAAGTGGCTCTAGTTAAGGTGAGGTGAGGAACAGTCATCCAAGACCTCTCCAAGGCAGTTGACTTTCCAGAGCTAGCAAGTTTGCTGATTTACTCTCAAAGGTACCTGAAAAAAGAAGCACAAAGAAGGTGGGCATGGACTGGACCTTGAACTAGGGGAATCTATTCTGTTAAAGGGATTGGAGAGAGAATGAGGGAAAGGTAGATTAGTGGCAACATGTATGTTGCATAAGGCAGTATGTAGCCTGGCTGATGCGTGGGATCATGTAAGATGGCATTGATAAGTTGGAATCTAAGGAAGAGACTAGCTTTTACATGAAACCACTTCCTTTGTTGCAGTGAGGTTCAAACCAATCATACAGGACCTCCTGCATTTTATTGATATCTACGTGCATAATCACAAGATTAGCTGGCAGGTGTTGGAGTCCTGAGGGCCTGGACAGCAGCCCAGCCTCACTGAGGAGATGAAGATGGCAGGAGATGAAGATGGCAGGGGCAGCCCCCACTGGTAGGGGCTGCACTGAAGAGCCTCAGTGTTGAGCATGAAACAGGACTCACAAGCCACTACTGAAGCACTCAAGACCTGCTGCCCAGGAGGAGGTGGTCTTAACGCTACCTTGGCTATGGCAGCAGTCAGACTAGAGCTCTTGAGTTAAAAACAATTGTCTCTTCGATTATGGTGAAAGTGAGAAAGGGCAAATGCAAAACCCAATATTTAAAAAGGAAGGAGTCAGAAATGCAGAATGGAGACAAGTAAGTCAACTTAACCACCTGCTGATTTGTCATATGGTCACCATAAGCACAGTGTTTTTCCTGGGCTTTAAATTATTCCATTTTCTTGTTAACTCTCTCTGTTAACCTCTTAGTATAGGAACAAGAGGCTATCAGGTGCACATACATAATTTACCTATAGCTTTAAGGAAAGCATTTGGAGGTAGTCATTTAGTGTTCAAAGGAACCAAAAGAATATTTACCTAATATGCCATGGTTTTACTCTATAACTAGCATAGCATTTAAAAAAAACAAAAACTGACTCTAAATCAAATGCTCCTGTATGATAACATTGAATAAATGCTTCATTAGCTACAAATGATGTAGAAACTCCTTGGATTTGTTCACTTGAGAAGTCAGGCATCCAGTTTTGTCATCTTAGAGTCTAACTCTGAGCCTTGTCCTTATGAGCAAACAACCAAAAGTAGTTGTCCTGACTTTCCATGCAGTTATATCTCCACTACATTTGAAAATATTCCCCATCTGTTCTCTGGCTCAGATTTATAATTTCATCACTGCTCAAAAAATAATGTCCATACTGTCCTTGACATAGTCAATATAATAAGTAAAAATTGCTGCTGAAATTTACATTTTCATAGTGAGAATTCATTCACATAAAATTTTGTCTCAGAGCTACATATAGATTCTAATTAAAGCTCTAGTTAAACTATGTTTGCTAACTATTTTTATAAATATTAACACCCCATTGCCATGAAAGGATCCATAGTCATCAACTGTCCTCTCACATCACAACATATTATGAAAAGCAAAAGACATTAGATTCTTTTGTTTTCAGAGATCCCTTTTGTTTGAATTATTGCAGTTTCTCTAATGAAAAATAACTTGTAAAAAGAAAGACTGATTTGCTGTTCTTGAATCCATTCATCTGGAATATGCCAAAGTGCAAGAAATCATTCAATGCTTTGGCATTCCTCCTGATTGGATTTAAATTATGATGGACCAATATTAAAAATTTGACATTGAGCAAGGGAATGAAAATAAGATGTATAGAGTAAATAGAAAATTATTTTAAGAATCCTGGCTTTCTACAGTTTTCTTGCTTCCTTCCACCTGTATACAACAGAAGTACCAACCTAATATACACCAACTTAGAGTCATTTCACAGTGTTAAATATAGTTTATTGAGCCCTTTGTGTCAACGAGGTGCCATTTGGGGTGTGTATTATTTCAGTTAGTGCTCACAATAACATTATGAAAAGTTCTTGACAGATATGGTGATGAAACTTGGAATGGGTAAATAACTTTTCTGGACACATAACTAAAACATGGTATTGCTTGAATTTGAACTGAGACCTATTTGACTCTAAAACCCATGATCTTACCCACTCATCTGTCTTAGTCATACTTTATATCTTCCTGTTAGTGAGTTGCATAAGAAAAAATTGTATTCTGTGGTTCTCAGACTTTCTCAAAAGATCAACAAGTCTTCCCATAAATTTTAATTCCTGGTATAATAATTCTTGGCATAAGGCTAACAGAAACCTAACATAAGCAACTGAAGAAAGATACAATGTCAAATAAAGCCTTTTAGACCTTCAAAAGACTATGCAGTTACAAAACAGATTCTAATTCTGAATGCCATAGAAAGAGATCCACCGCTGAAGGTCACTGACAAAGGACCTCCGTATGCCTATCTGGAAGCCTCACAGTTATCCACCCATATCAGCTACATATGTGCCTGAAGTCAAGCTTTTCACTTTAAGGTTTCCACAAACAAGTTATTGCATTTCTAAGGAAAAATAATTCTAAGCTAATTTTAAAATGAACAATGTGAATTGCTCAATTTTTCCATTTTCTTCTAAAATGAAAACTTGGAATATGATAGACTCCACGGATGTGCTTCCTACAGTCACTATTTTAAGCATATAAAACAGATTTAAGAACATAGATTTTTTTTCTTATCTATGTTTAGTAATACCATGAAATTCTCTTTAAAGATTGCCTTAGTTTGGCATCTACCCTTAGCATGCCAGCTGCACAGCTGGTGGAGGTCCATTTCCTTTTGTACTTTACAGACATAGAAACCATGTGCAGGGCATCTTTCCCTATGAGACTTTTTTCAGAGTTTACACTGCCAAACAGGCATTAAGCTACTCTAGATTCCTGACAAGTATGTAACTTTACAGGTACACAGTAGTGCATTTAAACATTCAGGAGAACTTTCTGTTCATCTCACTCTGCTAAAGGAGCCATATAATCCTGTCCATAAAAACGAGTCCATTTTAGACCCTCTTTTGAGTCTATAGATTAGAGAGACAGGTCACTGCTAAAAAAATGAAAAAGAGAAGAAGATACAGAAACTTATGATCACGGTCCCCATAAAAGTAAGAGCATGTATTCGTGTTTCTTCAGATTTAACATTTAAGTTAGGGGAAGAGAGAAGAATGAATACTTTCTACAACAGCAATCAGGAATTCAGCAGAGTGAGTTTTAATTTTGGATTTTTAAAACTAAGAGAAACCTTTGAGTATATATAGTCCAAATTTGTTTTTGCCACCAATGAAAATGTAAGGTAAAATGCCCACAAACTCATTTAAAAGTCCAAAGACCATTTTATATGTTAGCTTAAGAAATCTTTAGGCCCTAACTGAATTGCTCAGTGGATAGAGTGTTGGCCTGTGGACTGAAAGGTCCCAAGTATGATTCCAGTCAAGGGCATGTACCTTGGTTGCAGGCCCATGCCCAATAGCAGGTGTGCAGGAGGCAGCTAATCGCTGTTTCTAACTCTCTCTCCCTCTCCCTTCCTTTCTGTAAAAAATCAATAAAATATTTTTTTTAATCTTTAGATTTGAAACCCTCATAAGGCCCACAATTTTAACAAACAGAATCTTAGCTTGTCCCCTATTGCCTTTAGGTACTTGAACTAATACTTAGGTAGTTTTTGAATGCTCTGGTTTTACAACACTAAAAGTGCTTTAACACAAAAAGGGGGTGGAGGGGACCTTACAGCTATGTGTTTCAAAAACAATTTATCAGCAAATTAAATTCAAGTATGCATGACAATCCATGAATAACTTAGGAAAAATGTTTACTATAATATCAATTTGGAATAAAACCTTATTCGGTTTAATGTTATAGTAAAGATTTGGGCACAAATTGATAGTTGTTCACATTTAACATTTTGATCATTGACTAATCTTAAGCCTAATATGTTGAAGGCTGCAGAGTCTTTCTTCATGAAATTTTCCTGAAACAGAACAAAGAATAGTAAGTCTAGGATTTTTGTTTAATTTTGTAAGGTTACTAATCAATTGACTATTTTTAATTGAATTTAGTGGGGTAACATACTTTAATAAAAGTATATAGATTTCAGGTGTACAATTCTATAATATATCATCTGTACACTGTATTGTCTGTTTACCACTCCAAGTCAAATCTCCATTTATGCCCTCCTTAACCTCTTAAGCCTCCCCCACCCCCTTTCCCTATGGTAATTACCATACTGCTGTCTGTGTCTATGAGGTTGGGTTTGTTTTTTTCTTGTGGATTTTTAGAGAAGGGGAGGGAGAAACATTGGTGTGAGAGCAAAATATTGATCGGCTGCCTCCTGCACTCCCCTTATCATAAATCGAGCCTAAAACCTGGGCATATGCCCTGACCAGGAATTGAACCAGCAACCTTTTGGTGCATGAGATGATGCCCAATCAACTGAGCCACACTGGCCAGGGCATGCTTCTCTGGGTTTTTGTTTTTGCTTAATCTTTTCACCTTTTCACCCAGCCTCCCAATCCCACTTCCCTCTGACAGCTGTCAGTCTGTTCTCTGTCTCTATGAGGCTGTTTCTATTTTATTAATTTATTTTGCTCATGAAATTCTACATATAAGTGAAATCATACGGTATCTGTCTTCCTCTGACTAGTTTATTTCACTTAGTATCATACTAACCAGGTTCATCCATGATGTCACAAAGGTTAAGATTGCCTTCTTTTTCACCATTGAGTAGTATTCCACAGCTCTTTTAGGGTAGCATTATGTAGGAGGTGTCCTCTGGGACCCATTGGAGCAGTTTCCTTCATCACTTGAGCTGAGTTCTTTGCCTGGGTTATGTGAGCCTTCTTGAGTCTTGATTGTTATTGGCCCATTCATGCCAAGTCTAGCTGGGTGCTTGCACACAGTGTATGAGCTGCTGCTGACCACACAAAGTGAAATTCAACTCAGCAGGTTCTGGTGTTACTAAGATCAGCCTTTGGATATGACACTTGTGAAGCGAATTGGAACCTGTTCTGATGTTGTCTGAAGATGGCCAATGGGTGTGTTGGTACTGGGCCTCTTGGGAGGGACTTTGGTGCAGGTTACTGTCAGTTGCTGCCTGTGACTGACCCTGAGCGAACTGTTTGGAGCTACAAAATAATCTACTGTGGCTGCCACTGCTGGACCTGAGAGCTGGGTGTGCACAGGAAGGACCAAGCAGAGAATCAAGGCTGCCTTTTACCAGCATCAGGCCCAGGGGCAGGTCAGCAAAAGTCCCAAGGTACTTTAAGTTCTACCTCTGCCTTCTGGCTGCCTAGCAGGCTCGGTCACTGAAAAAGCCTCTGGTAAGTTGCATGAGATAGGTTTTTAGTGAGTTCCAGGTAAGGGAAAGTTGTGTTCACCAGGTTTATACAGGTTCAAACTTGGTGCCAGTGCTGGATCTGAGGCCACTCAGCAAATGTCACAAGGTATACCAAGTCTAGCTGCTACCCTCTGGGTGTTCACACACCTTTATGGTGGGGTGGGGTCTCAGGGAGTTGTTAGGGTGAGGCCAGCAGACTTTCTCAAGCCCAAACAGACCAAAATTTGGCTGTGTGGAGGGAGAGCTTTGCACCGGTCAGGCATATGAGGGGGGAAATGTCCCCCTTCTAGAGCTACACAATTCATTCTGTCCCATATTCTGCACAGAGCTCCATCTCAGTAAGGCAAGGTCACCATGAATCAGGAGGGTGGGGCTTGTGGATCTCTCTTGAGTGGAAGGTGCTGTTTAGGCTTGGAGGAAGATGAAGAAGTGGCCCTCACTCCAGAGCCACACAATTCAGTCACGGACACCTCCTGAGCCTGCCCAGACCTCTATACCTTGGCCTAGGCAGCTGATTCCTCAGCAGGGTGTATGCTCCATAATGTGGGGCAACAGGTAATCCAGAGAATGGGGCTATTGCATTCCCAGGTAAATGCCCAATGGAGGGAAGTGCTCCACCCAAGAAAGATGCCTGCAGCATAGGAAAATGACTATCCTATTCACTGTCCCTTCAGATGTCTCCCCAGAGCCACAAAACCTAGTCTCTCCTTATGCAAGTCTAGTATGCTCCACCCTCCCTCCACCAGAGCCCAGGCTGACTGGCTGTGAATGAGATTTTATGCATTGGCCCTTTAAGAGGGTGCCTTTGTCTAGCAGCCCCCATCTCTCCCTAGCAGACAGAATCCCCACTGACTTTCATAGCCAGATATTAAGTGAGTGCCTTTTCCCAGCTGTGGTGCTCTGGCTGGGGAGCTCAGCTTGAGGGTGAAACCCCATACTTCTTAAAGGGTAACTTCACAGCTGAGGTATTCCTCTAGAACCTTGGCCACTGCCCATGGGAATGGCACCAGCCCTTTTCACATCTCCACACTTCCTATCAATTTCAATGTGGCTCTTCTGTAAATCCTTGGTTATAAGACTTCTCTTTAGCTAATCTTCAATTGGTTATTCAGTGATTGTTCTATATTTTAATTGTAATTACAGTTTGGTCCTGGGAAGAGGTGAGTGTAACATCCACCAACTCCACTGCCATCTTGGATCCACCAAGTTTAGGTGTGTTTTTTTTTTGTTTTTTGGGTTTTTTTTAGAAAGAGAGGGAGAAACATCAATGTTAGAAAAAAAAACAAAAAACATTGATCTGTTGCCTCCTGTACATGCCTTGATTGAAGATCAAGCCCACAGCCTATGTATGCTGACCAGGAATCAAACCCACAACTTCTTGGTATACAGGACAACACTCCAACCAACTGAGCTACGCAGCTAAGGCTAGGATTTCTTAATTGCTTCCTTGTTCAAGGAAGAGGGAAAGAATTTTAAAAAATCACTTTAAGATAAGATCTTTCCTTGCTACTCTTATCATCAAGTAAGTTTTTCAGATGTTAGGGTATAAATTATAAAAAATAATCTCTACAAATATACAAAGAAATACATGTGTATATGTACCTCATGTCTAAGAAGAAGTCTCAAATTTTAATTTTCTTTAAGCCATAAGTGGTTTTAAAGTGTGTTTTCCTTTCCAAAATAAGGGTATTTTTTTAGTTTTGTTGTTGCTGTTGTTGTTTCTACCTTTTTTAAAACTTACCATTTACCAATTTACTATAAAAGAATATGACAAAGGGTACAAATGAAGATCTAGCTAGAAGGGTTGCATTGGGCAAGGTATCCAGGCCTGACTTAAGAACTCTCATGTCCTCTCTGGGTGCGCCATCTTTCCATGTTGTTGTTCCTATCTAATTCACATTGTAGTTAGAGAATAAAAACTGTATGTTGCAATTTCTGAAATTTATTTAAACTTAACTTAAGGCCAGCACATAGCCTTTTTGTTTGTTTTCTCAACACTTGAAAAGGTTATGTATGCTGTACAGTGTTCTATATGGCAATTATTTCAAAAATTTTAATCATGTTATTTATATTTTCTAATCATTTCTGAACATGTATGCTTATTATTTTAGTTACTTAGAGAAGTGTGTTGCATCTCTTACTGTGATTGTGTGTATTCATTATTCCCTTTAGTTTTATCCACTTTTGCTTTATCAATATTGGATGCAGGTGATTAAGTTTAGTTAAATTTATAATTTCCACATTTTCCTGATAAAACTAAAACTTTCATTATTACATAGTGTTACTTTTTATTCTCTAAGAATATTTTTCTCTTAAAGTCAACTTTTTCTCATATTAATACTGTGAAGCCAACTTTCTTTTTGGTTAATGTTTGTATGGTATGTTTTTTATCTTTTTTCTTAAACCTATCTGTTATTATATTTAAATTTTGTCTCTTGAAACAGCTTATGTAGGTTCTGTGTTTTTAATCAACCTAAGAATTTGGGGGTTTTATTAAGAGCATTTAATCCACTTACTAGTACATATAATGTAATTAGTGATATAGTTAGGTTTAAACTACTATTTTAATATTTGCTTTCTATGCATTCAGCACATTTTAGTTTCTTTTTTTTTTTCCTTTCTTGACTTCTCTCTAAAATGATGGAATATTTTGCATTATTCTATTTTTCCTTGTATTAGCTTTGTAGTGTCATACTTTTTTTAACTACCTCTTCAGTGTTTTCCCTGGGGATTACTTTCACTTGCATCCTTAACTTATCAAAAGCTAAAATAAATTAGTAGTTTTAGCTCTTTCTAGAGGTGTAAGGATCTTATACTACTTAAACTCCATTTACCCTTCTGCCAATCTATATGCTGTTATTCTTTGTATAATTTATCAAATTTATACATTTGATAAATTCCTAGAGACCTTACTATTATTGTTTTATATATTCAGTATTTGTTTAGATTTACCTACATATTTATGCTCTCTTTGCTTTTCATTGTGCTGAAATTTTTAATCAAAAAGAGAAAAGTAAAAGGTATTTAGTGGAAATTTGTTGAGTCACCCTCCTCCCCCTTCATTCCACCTCTCTGCTCCATTTGGAATTCAGAAAAACATAAGGGCTCTGAGACATATGGGAAAACATTGTACCAAAACAGCATAGGTAAGAAGTAATGAAATGGGAAGAAAAATACACACAAGAAAAGTAACATGCTCTAAGGGTAAGAGGCACAAAGATATACTTTATTTCAAAGCCTTAGGCAGTTAATGATTTAGAGAATTATTGCCAATTTACACTCAGCAAATTGAGTAGTATGCCTCAATTTAGTGAGCACAAAAGCTGTTTATTGTTGAACAACAACTGTAATGTAATTGGTCTCATACATTTAGGAGGTCACCAAGCCATGCTTGTTGTAATTGGCACTACCATAGCCAAAGGCTTATGTGACCTCAAGTGATGATTTGCCTGAAGGAGTGAGCCAGGAATGTGTGTACTTTGGGCTAGAGAGACTGACTAATCTGGCTGTAAGGACTCAGGAAAAGGGGCGAGGAATCAAATCACAGCACTCAGGCGGGCATGGTGGACTCAGCTGAATGTGGTCAGTCTCCATGCAGTCATCACTTTTCAGGGATTTAAGATGGAGCTGGGGGTGGGAATGGGTGGGAGGGTCAATGTGAAGTGGTAGAGCACCAGGAAAAGGCAATTAAAATGTTGCTTTTTCCTGGTTGGGGTCCTAATTCCTCCAAAGGCCAGGTCCACAACTTGCATGAGATGGGCTCAAACTTTCACACAGAGGTTTTTAATTCCTGGTACTAAGCCAACCTGGAACAAAGGCTGATGGTGCTACTTGTTTCAAAATACAGTTTTACCTCAAAATTTAGTACTATCTTTTCCCAAACATTTGCTCAATGGATAATTAAGTTTAAGAATAAAAAAAGAAAGGTTAGCTGGGTATGACATTTACAGAGATGACAGAGAACATCACTGACAATTAACAATTATTTATTCATAGACACTGTCTTTTCTTTAAGATTCTGAAAGCAATGAGCTTCACTTTGTAGTGTGCAAAAAGACCTGGAGAATGAGAATTAAGGTCTTTGTTTCCTTGATTGTTCTCCTGTTTTGTTTGTGATTGATTGGTTCATTTGGTTTATGTGACGTAGAATATAGATGAGTCATGAGTTGAGTGTTCATATGCATCAGTTGGTTTTCTCCTCCACATTCACAAACCCTGTATCTACCATCTGTCATTCCGTACATGAACACCACTAGCCATAGAGGATACTAGGTAGTAGAGGGTTGATTTGTAGTGCAAATCCATCATCACTGCTGGAAAAAGCGACTCCAAGTACATGTAGCGTTTTTCCATATGAGAACAGCATATTTCAAGGTCTTGATAGAACACAGTGCAATGCCAAGGACACTTGACTCACTTTCTAAAACAAAAACATGAACTATCAAGGAGGCTGATATTTGTTGATTTTGGTGATATTTTTGTTTATCATTTAAAGCATACCAAATCATTAACAATCTTTTTTGCCAGAACAGATAAGAATCTAGAACTATAAATCTACTGCTGGCTATGGATAAAGACAATCTTCTTTCATTACTTAATATCAGTATTTATTTTCTCCACTAGAACTGCTTAGCTTGGGTGAATTCTGGTTGATAATTTCAGAAGGGTGAAAAGCTAACTAGAACTGGGCATTTGGCCCAGATAAATCTGATTCCAGTACTATGAAAGAAGCAGCAAGGGAAATAGAAAGTCTTTGACAAAAATTGTTGATAATTGGCTAAAGAGTGAGGAGGGAAACAGAAGACTTGGAGAGCTTTGAATGTTATTCTAACATAGAAGAAAGACGCAAGGGAGGAACCAATGTGCTGCAGATTAACAACCCTCTCTTTAATTCTAAGGAAAAGTAAATATGTATTGCTACAATAAAACTTCTATTTAAAACTCTTAGAAATAAGTTTTTCTGGAGACCTAAAATACAGAGGCAAAGTGGAAATTTTGGGTTTGAATTCCTGCTCTGTGTGATCTTGGGCAGGTTACCTCACCAATCTACATTTCAGTGACATCCTCCTGCCTCACCCATAAATTGTGGATGATGTAACCACTTATTCCACAGGGCTCTTATTAGGATTAAGTCAGAGGTCTGTAGATCTGATTTCTTAATCAAATAATAGGTGTTTAGATATTGCTAAATATTTATCAATTTTTACACCATTTAATTTTAGAATTTTAACAAATTTATATAGGAACTTATATAAAATATTAGATATAATATTTCAATCAACATAATATTCTCAGGTTTTCATTATCAATAGTCATTAATGAATGAGGCAGCAGTAAAACGGCAATGCCCTCAGCTCCTATTGATAGTTCCTACCTTCAAGGACTATTTTGAAAAATAGGATGAATGCCCCAAATAACTATAAGATCTTCACCCAATGAGTACCTTTTACTTAAAGGTTTCATAAAGTATGTTGAAAAAGTACTTTCCTGGGAACTAATTTATTGACCTGTCACATGAAAGGATTAGGACCAATCGCTTTGAGCAGATAGATATCTATCTAAATCATTAAAAAATGTGAAGAAAAAAAGAGAAGAAAATAGAAAGAAAAGAAAGGAGCCAGGAGTAAAACAACTCCGCCTTACAGCAAGCATGAATGCTTGACCTTTTCCCCCTTTCTTTACTTCTATTATGAGATTAGATCAGCATGACTGTGCAAAATATAACAAATTTTTAAATCAACACAGGTCAAGAATTAGCAGCAACTTGAATGTAACCATTACCTTTTCTTTAACCACAGAAGTTCAAGGAACAGCATCAACAAATAAATATTTCCAAAGCATGCACAGTGCCCCACACAGAACTAGTAAAGATATGGTTATTTTACTCTCAGGTTTACAGTCTGGATTAAAAAAAAGTATATTTTGAATGTTCTGAACATTTTTTTTAAATCTGTGAACTATCATTAGGGATAGACAACTTATTTTCCAGATGGAGAAGCAGAAAGAAAAAGAATTGATATTGATACCATGGCCTGGATCACATAAGCAGTGACAGAATCAAATAATTTCTATCCCTTCCTCCTATTTTAGTGTGTTCTCATCACTGGGTGATGGTAGCTTATTCCAAAGTAGTTCTGAATTATTCCTTAAACCTAAAGCAGCAAAAATTAGAAGTCTAATTGGTAATCTACAGCATTTAAGATAGAGAAAAGTTTTTCCCATGAAACACACTAAGTGACTTCATGTCGTGGTGAGTTATCAAATTGTGGAAAGAACATTGCAGAAATTAAAATGTTACATAAGAGAGAGAGAAAGCAGCATGAGTCAGGGGTTTGGGAAATATGAATCAGAGTAAAGGAAAAGAGCCAAAAACATAGAGAACGAGGGCCTAAGCAGGGACTTCGTGGACACCACAATGACATGGACATAGTTACCTTCATTAACTTTGAGAGAAAACAATTATGCAATTGCATAGACTGGGGGGTTAGTATGGTGAAGAGACTAGCAGTGCGAACTGAGCAAAGATCAGACTATTATTTAAAGCAATGATGGTGCCAAAGTCAGCAAGAGAAGGACCTGCAAAACTATAAATCACTAGGAGGGAGAACATGGGCACATTTTTGAAAAATGAGGGAATCACCAAATATTGCCATTAGCTATTCTTAATGCATTAGGACAATGAAATGTGAGTTGATTTATGTGTTGTGATATTTTAAGAAGCACACTATTATTTTTTTCTTTGTTAATGTTTACATTAGGCTATGTCTACATGAGCTGTTCCTTGTGGTATTCAATCCAAACTCTAATCCCACCTTTAAGGTCCTGAATTTTGCTCATGTCTTGAACTACCAATTTTCTTCCTTTTTAGATTCTTTATTGTTTAAAGCAAGCATGTCAAACATGCGGCTCGCCAGCTGTGAGTTTGACATGCTTGGTTTATTTTTTTTATCTTTATTGTTCAGTTTATTAATTACATTGTTTCCCCTTTTTATCCCCCTATAGCTCCCCTCCACCCTGTACCTACCCCACCCTCCACCCTCACCTCCCCCTCCCCACTGTCCTCTCCCATTGTTGCAAGATTTTTGTCCAGTCTCTTGCTACACTTCCCACAACCCTTTTCTCCCCAAGAATTGTCAGTCCATTCCCTCTCTATGTCCATGTCTCTGTTATATTCATCAGTTTATCCTGTTCAACAGCCTATCAATTCACTTGATTTTTATGTTCATTTGTTGATAGATGTGTATTTGTTGTTCATAATTTATATTTTTACCTTTTTCTTCTTCCTCTTCTTAAAGAATATCTTTCAGCATTTCATACAATGTTGGTTTGGTGGTGATGAACTCCTTTAGCTTTTTCTTATCTGCGAAGCACTTCATCAGACCTTCAATTCTGAATGATAGCTTTGCTGGATAGAGTAATCTTGGTTGTAGATTCTTGCTGTTCATCACTTTGAATATATCTTGGCACTCGCGTCTGGCCTGCATCGTTTCTGTTGAGAAATCTGCTGACAATCGTATGGGTGCTCCCTTATAGGTAACCAACTGTTTCTCTCTTGCTGCTTTTAATATTCTCTCTTTGTCTTTTGCTCTTGGCATTTTAATTATGATGTGCCTTGGTGTGGTCCTCTTAGGGTTCCTATATATTGGGGTTCGGTGCGCTTCTTGGACTCCTAAGTCAATTTCTTTCACCAGGTGTGGGAAGTTTTCAGTCACTATTTCTTCAAATAGGTTTTCATTGTCTTGGTCTCTCTCTTTTTCTGGCACCCCTATAATTCGGATGTTGGTATGCTTGAGATTGTCCCAGAGGCCCTTTACACTATCTTCAATTTTTTGGATTCTTTTGGTTTCTTGCTTTTTCAGCTGAGTGGATTTTACCTCTTTGTATTTCAAATCTTTAACTTGGTTCTTGGGGTGCTCCAGAGCACTTTTAGGTCTTTGTATAATATTTTTTGTTTCAGTCAGTGTATGCTTAATTTCTGGTTGGTCCTTTTTCATATCCTTGAGAGTGTCCTTTATATCCTTGAGGGTCTCCTTCATTTCCTTGTAGGACTCATTCATTTCCACGTTGGTCTTGATCATTTCCTTGCAGGTCTCGTTTATATCCTTGAGGGTGTTGTTCATTTCCTTGTAGGACTCATTCATTTCCTTTGTGGTCTGGCTTATTTCCTTCTAGGCCTCGACCTTTTGTTGGAGCCTCTTGAAAAACCCTATAACCGTGGTTTTGAATTCCATGTCTAGTCGGTTTTTTTCCTCCATTTCTTTCACATCTGATTTCTTTCCATGTCGCTGCATGGTGGCTGCTTCCCTGAGTTGGTCAATTAGCTTTGTGTGGTAGACTTCCTACTAGGGACAGTGGCTCAGCCTCCCTGGTTACGTGAGGTGGATATGGGCTGCACAGTCTTGCTGAAGTTAAGCTCAGGTTAATCGTTGTTAGCTCTTGGAGGGTTGACCTCCAGGCCAATTGTCTGTGAAGCTCAGCTGTGCCCAGGTTGTGTGAGCGGAGTCTCCGGGCCAAGTAGACAGCGTTAGTTCCGCCCTGTGCAGCCCTGGGGACTCTGTGCCAGGGCAATGGCTGCCAGCACCTCTGAGAGAGAGCCGCTGCCAAGCTCCACCGGCTGCCGGGGAATTCAGACTCTCCCAAAATGAGTCTGCATGCGCAATGTCTCACCCAGGGTCGTAAAACAAAGCAGTCTGACGGTTTTCCGAATGAGAGGCAAGTCGCAGAGCGCTCTCCGAGCGGTCATGCAGTTGAGCTGTTCGCGCGCAAGCTGCCTTCTCCACAAGCCGGGAGAGCCCTGCAGCACCCGAGCTTCAGCGTGCCCTCCCACTGTCCAGTTTTCACCCCGTATGATAGTGGGTTCTCTGGACTTCGCCCAGAGCTGGAGAATCAGTCCAGTGGGACGTCTTTGTCTCCCCATTCGAGAAAACTGGCCGGTTTTCAGCCGCCCGCCCTCTCCGCGGCGCGCGCTCCAAACCTCTCTCCGCGCGAATCTTTCAATGCTGTTCGCCGCCGCTCCTCCGAGTCACAGTGTCTTATTTTCACTTTTATTTGTGGAATTCTCACTCAGCGAGCTTTCTGGTGATTCTGGAAGGTATTTGTTCTTTCGTTAAGTTGTAGTATTAAAATTGCTGAGTATGACGGCAAGATAGGTGTTTCACCTATGCCGCCATCTTAGTTCCCTCGACATGCTTGGTTTAAAGTATTACATCTGAATCCTTTTCCCCCCATTGGTACATCTACACAATGGAATAATGTGCTGCTGTAAAAAGAAAAGAAAAAAGAAAAAAAAAGAATGAACTCTTGAAATGCCATTTTATGAGCACCTTCAACTAGGCATTTCACCAGACTCCTCACAGGCAGCCCCTCTAGCCATGCTGACTCCAGCTCTCAGCCATTCTCATGGAAACCATTTTATCTTGTCAGTGTTTTCAAATGTGACCTGCCTTCTGCCTAGAAATAGCCTCCTATTTCTGTCAGTTCTATGTACCTCACCTTCTTCAAAATGCCTCTCAAAACTCATCTCTTTTAGCAAGCCTTCCGTAGCCATCCTCATCTGATGCTGCCTTATTTATTCCTCAAAGCTTCTGTACTTCACAATGCCCTGGCTTTACATCCTTTTCCGTTTGCTGACATCTTGCTGGTTTTGTTGTTTTCTCACAACTTGCCTGTTAACCTATCTTGAAAATATTTAGCTCCATGAGATAAAATACTGGTCCTACTTTCCTTAAACTCTAGACCTCAGTTTTCAGTAATCATGATCCATTCATCCATTTTTAAACAAATATTTATTGAAAACCATCATGTTTTCATGCATTCCGCTAGGCACTAGAAATACAGAGATGGAAACACATAGACCCCCATCCTCAAAGAGCATGGATCCAGGGAATGTGTTAACTGATGGCCTAAGAACTTAGTGAACTTAACTGTCGAGGATAAATTATAGTTTAAAAACAAAGCAAAAACTCTTCTCCCCACAATACTTCTTAAATTATCAGGAAAATCATGGCTGACTTTTCCTTATGAATATAATATTGCTTTTGCCACTGCAGATATCCTCACCCCAGAGGGCTTTCATAATCATACCTGGGGAAGGCATATCTTCTGGTATACCTGCACAAGGATGGATATTCTGCTTTGGGTTTCTAACCAAGATGTCTATTTTAGTGATTTTCTTATACATTAAACTTTCTGACAACTAAGACAAATAGAAATGCAGACAGGTAGAAAAGAGAAGCATAAAAGAGCTTAATAATGTATAGCAATTCTTATATGATTTTGTATTTTCTTATATAATGTTCTAATATGGCTTATATGATTTGTGAATATCATAACAATATCTCCAAGTACAATTTTCAAAATAATAAAATTGTTTTATTTAAATAAACCAATAAATTGGCAGTACAATTGAAGATAATTCAAAGAAATCCAGTCTCTCTCTCTCTCTCTCTCTCTCTCTCTCTCTCTCTCTCTCTCTCTCTCTTTCTCTTTCTCCCTCCTTCCCTCTTTCTCTCAGCATTAGATAACCTGATAAGAGCAAAGGAGAGGATAAATAGTCTAAACTTGAGTCAGAGTAGCCATAAATGAAAATGTAGTTAGAAAATGTAGTTAGCTGTATGATAAAGCATGCATTCAATTCTTTGGGAATAATGTCACAAAGGGAATTTCATACAGATGCATTTTATCAAGTTTCAGAAGGTTTCTCCTCTGAAAGAATTAAATTAAAAGTGAATCCATGTAAATACATATCAAAAATATTAGTTGTCAATTCTAGGTCAGATGAGTGCTATTGCCCTTTTGTTTGTTTGATAGAGAAAGGAAAAGAATGGAATGGAGGCAGTGATATTTTACTTGCTTTTATTAAATTACTTTAACACACCCAATTTTTTATTAAATAACTAGAGGTCTAGCACGTGAAATCATGCGAGACCCAGACTCCCACCACACCAATGGGACCCAGACCCCTCGCCATGCCACAAGACCCATCAATGCACCTCCTGGTGATTGGTCGTTACGGTGTTACGGCCACTGGTTTTTTATAATATAGATCCTTCTCAGAGGTAAATGGACCTGTTCTTAAAGAGAAGTAGGTCCATGGAGCACAGTTCTTATATTTAAAATCTACTTAATGATATATTAATTCCACTAGAAATGTTACCCTATTTATCAAAGAGACAGAACTGAATGATAAGAAAGTAGGAAAGAAATTGTAGGACATCAGAAGTATAACAGGGTGGAAGCAGTTTGCAGAGAGAAGACTTGGTCACTGTTGAGGCCTCTTTTAGAAAATGCAGCAGCCAGCCAGTCCTTGATCTTCTGCCAGCATGTACTGAGGAAACCTGCCACAATTGAACATCACATTGCAGTATCTCTCAGGGCTGTTATCACTGCAAATGCTGTCAAATGTTCTTGACATAAAACAATAGGAATTCTGTTGTCATCTCTGCATTAGCAAGTCATAAAGTTCTGAAGAAACCTCAGTAGAAATGTTTTCAGCACGTGCATATGAGAAAATAATAAAATACACGAAAAAGAACAGATGATTTCAAAGCAAGATTGCTGCACTTTTGCATAGTATCCAAAAAGGATAGCGTTGTAGTCAGTGATTTAAAAATAATAATAATAAATTTTAAAATAAAAATAAAAAACAGTAACAAAAATAAATTCACCAAAACTTAAAAACCAGGTTCAAAGAACTATGTAAGTAGATGCTTTAGTAGATTATTATCCAATAACAGCCATATATCCCTCGAGTATTTTTCATCTCCCCTCCCTCATTCTTTTGGAATCTCTTGTATCATCATTTTCACACCCAGCTAATTTAAGCCCATATATGAGGACAACCCACCCTCTTATAACCAGAACTTCCTACGTTATTATACTGGGTACTGTAAATGTCGTAAATCTCCTTGGAAATATTAGAAAGATGAATGGTAACATTCTGAGCTTCTTAAAGGGCAAGAATTGAAGAATAAATTCTAACCGATGGCTCATTTTTTTAATATTGATTCTTAGCCCAAAGCACCACCCTGGATCTACCACAGTGATGTTCTATGACCCACTAAGCTTTTTGCAGTTTTTATACTAAATTTGTCATCAGGGAATTACAAGGCTGTATTTTTTAGTAATGATACTTAGAGTATTAAGTTGTTAAAGGATGCTAAAATCACATTTATATCATTTATACACACAGATTCACATCACATTTTGAATCCACAAAAATTTATTGTAACATGTTCATTATATTATGACTGAGCATTTTTTACTTTTCTAAAACTATAAGTTACCTATTGCTTATATTATTCCAGAACTGGAACAATTGTTCCAGAAATGTTTTGGGAAAATATGTATTTTACACTGCACCAGCCAATCTCTCCTAAAGAAATATGACCATATTAAATCCTTTCTTTCTAAAGTTTGAACACACAAATAGCAACAGGGAATGCATAATATTAAAGTTTGATTTATAGCCTGTTATTTGGCAGATTTTTTAGAGATTTGTCAATAGAAATTATTTCAAATGCAATATTTTGGGTGGAAAACCAGTATCATACAATTTATTTACATTTTAAAATATGAAACAATAATATATATTCTAATGGGTGAATAACTGTATACTAAAAGTTTAAAAACATATGGGTGAAGGATTCATGCCTACCCCAGGACAGTGGTGAGTGGGTGGGTAAAGGTATGAGGATGGAGTAAGGCTTTAGATATATTTGATATGTTTCATTTCTTTTTTTTAATATAATTTTAATGACTTCAGAGAGGAAGGAAGAGGGAGAGAGAGATAGAAACATCAATGATGAGAGAATCATTGATCAGCTGCTTCCTGCACGCCCCCCACTGGGGATTGAGCCCCCAACCCAGGCACGTGCCCTTGACCAGAATCAAACATGTGACCCTTCAGTCTACAGGCCAAAGCTCTATCCACTGCGCCAAACCACCTAGGGCTGTTTCATTTCTTAACAAAATAAAGTGAGCTAAGGCAAGCAGAGCAAATTGTTACCATTTCTTAAATCTGGATGGTACACATTGGCATCTATGAAAATATTTTTTTATTATTTTAAGTTTAGAGAGAGGTTGGGAGAAAAAAAAACACACATTAATGTAAGAGAGAAATCAGTTGCCTCCCATAAGCTCCCCAGGAATTAAACCTGCACCCTTGATATGCGCCATGACCAGGAATCAAAATATGCCACCTTCTGTTGTATCGGAAAACTCTCCAAGCAAGTGAGCCACCTGGCCAGGGCCCACATTATTTTCTGAACACCACAAATATTTTTTCATTTTAAACATTTCCAATATAACAATATTGCAAAGTAATATTTTAAGAATAAAGTAAAAACTCAGTTTATTTAGGGAAAGTATTATAACAATGGATGGAAATACTAAAATGGTCAGAACCTACTCAAACCCTTACTATGTTGCATGTCTTTAATAGATATTGATGAGTGCACTGCAGGGACACACAACTGTAGAGCCGACCACGTGTGCATCAATTTACGTGGCTCCTTCACCTGTCAGTGCCCTCCAGGCTATCAGAAGCGAGGAGAGCAGTGTGTGGGTAAGTACAACCATGCAGTAAGCAAAGTCCTATCTTGAGCATCTTAATTGTTAAACCTCAGGCATGCAAAACAAAGTACTTGTATTTATTTGGAGAATGATAACCAACAACTGCTTATTCTTTCATTGAATGCCAATCCATTTCCCACATTCACAAGAATGAACTAGCCTTACAAGTTTAGCATATTGTGGCTATCAAAGTGTTGGTTACATGTTGGATTAAGCAAAAGCAGAAATTTGGAGTATGAATGAGACCATAAAAGCAACTGAGAAAATAATTTTAAATGATCTATTTGGGGACCATGGCACTTAAACACTGATGATACAGGCTTCATTCACTGGTTTTATAGTTTATAAGGCAAATGGTGAGGTTCAAACCCCATCATCACCCTTAACTCACATTGAGGACTTGGGTGAGTTACTGACATCCTCTAGATAGATAGATAGATAGATAGATAGATAGATAGATAGATAGATAGATAGATAGGTAGATAGAGATATTAGAGGCCCGATGCATGAAATTTGTGCATGGGAGGCAGGGGATGTCCCTCAGCCCAGCCTGCACCCTCTCCAATCTGGGACCCCTTGAGGGACATCCTTCTCACAATCCAGGACTACTGGCTCCAAACTGCTCACCTGTGTGCCTCTCTAATTGCCCCTAATCACTTCTGCCTGCCAGCCTGATCACCCCCTAACCACTACCCTGCCAGCCTAACTGATGTCTAATTGCTACCCTGACAGCCTGTTTGCCCCCAATTTCCCTCCTCTGCCAGCCTGGTCCCTCCTAACTGCCCTCTCCTGCAGGCTTGATTGCCCCCAACTGCCCTCCTTGCAGGCCTGGTCCCTCCTAACTGCCCTCTCCTGCTGGCCTGATCACCCACAGCTGCCCTCCCTAGAAGGAACCTCCCAATGGCCCTCCCCTGCTGGCCATCTTGTGGTGGTCATCTTGTGTCCACATGGGGGCAGGATCTTTGACCACATGGGGGCAGCCCTCTTATGTGTTGGAGTGATGGTCAATCTGCAAATTACTCTTTTATTAGGTAAGATAGATGCCTGGTGCATGGGTGGGGGCCAGCTGGTTTGCCCTGAAGAGTGTCCCGGATATGGGTGGGGGTTCCCTTGGGGTATAGGGCATTCTAGGCAAGGGGCCTATGGTGGTTTGCAGGCTGGCCATGCCCGCCAGCAACCCAAGCGGAGGCCCTGGGATCTGGGATTAAGTTCTGTCTACAATTGAAACTTTGTAGCCTGGAGCAGAGCCAAGCCTTCTGCTCACTCTGTAGCAGCAACCATTTCTGTTGGAACATTTACTTTCTATAATTGAAACATTGTAGCCTAGAGTGGAGACCTAGGCTTTAGGGTTGCAGAAGTTTGGCTTCTTCCATCACTGGGGGCAACCCTAGCCTGTGCTCTCTCCAGCTCCGTGGCTGCTGCCATTTCTGTTGGGATATATCTTCTCTAATTGAAACTTTGTAGCATTGAGTGGAGGCCTAGGCCAGCAAGGGCAGGTGGCAAGCTTGGCTTCCTCCATTGCCGGGGAAACCCAAGCCTCCCTCCTGCTCTCAGTGGCCACAGCCATCTTGGTTGGGGTTTATTTGCTCCTAATTGGCTGGTGGGCATGGCTTGTGGGCCTAGCTTGTTTGGAGGTATGGTCAATTTGCATATTACTCTTTTATTAGATAGGATATATATACATATTATATTTAAAAAATATTTTTATTGTTTAAAGTATTACATATATTATTACATATATCTCCTTTTCCCCCTCATTGACCTTCCCCCAGCCTCCTCTACCCCTTGTCACATGCCCTCCTCCAACCCCACCCCCCAGTGTCTTGTGTCCATTGATATGCTTATATGCATGCATACAAGTCCTTTGGTTGATCTAGTTACCTCCCTCCCCAACACTACCCAGCCTTCCCACTGCAATTTGACAGTCTGTCAGGTACTTTATTGCCTCTATATCTATCTTTTTATTCATCAAATTATAATGTTCTTTATTTTCCATAAATGAGTGAGATCATGTGGTATTTTTCTTTCATTGCCTGGCATATTTCACTTAACATAATGTTCTCCAGGTCCATCCATGCTGCTGCAAATGGTAAGAATTCCTTCTTTTTTTATAGAGGCGTAGTATTCCATTGTGTAGATGTAGCATAGTTTTCTAATCTACTCAGCTGCTGATGGGCATTTAGACTGTTTCCGAATCTTAGCTATGGTGAATTGTGCTGCTATGATCATAGTGATGCATATATCCTTTCTGATTGTGTTTCTAGTTTCTTGGGATATATTTCTAGAAATGAGATTACTGGGTCAAATGGTAGCTCCATTTTTAGTTTTTTGGGAAAATTCTATAATGTTCTCCACAGTGGCTGCACCAGTCTGCATTCCCACCAGCAGTGCATGAAGGTTCCTTTTTCTCCGCATCCTTGCCAGCATTTGTTTGTTGATTTGTTGATGGTTGCCATTCTGACAGGTGTGAGATGGTACCTCTCATTGATGTTTTGATTTGCATCTCTTGCATGATTAGTGACTTTGAGCATGTTTTCATATGTCTCTCAGACTTCTGTATGTCCTCTTTTGAAAAGTGTCTATTTAGATCCTTTGCTCATTTTTTTATTGGATCATTTATTTTTCTTCTATTAAGTTGTATAAGTTCCCTGTAGACGTTGGAGATTAAACCTTTATCAGTGATAACATTTGCAAGTATGTTCTTCCATACAGTGGGTTTTCTTGTTGTTTTGTTGATGGTTTCTTTTGCTGTGAAAAAGCTTTTTATTTTTATGTAGTCTCATTTGTTTATTTTCTCTTTAGCTTCCATTGCCCTAGGAGCAGTATCAGTGAAGAAATTGCTTTGGCATATGTCTGAGATTTTCTGCCTGTGAATTCCTCTAGTATTTTTTATGGTTTCCTGTCTTATGTTTAAATCCTTGATCCATTTTGAGTTTATTTTTGTGTATGGTGTAAGTTGGTGGTCTAGTTTCTTTCTTTCTTCTTCTTTTTTTTTTTTTTTGCATGTATCTGTCCAATTTTCCCAACACCATTTATTGAAGAGACTGTCTTGAGTCCATTGTATGTTCATGCCTCCTTTGTCAAATATTAATTGAGCATAGTGGTTTGGGTTGATGTCTGGATTCTCTATTCTGTTCCGTTGGTCTATATGTCTGTTCTTGTGCCACTACCAGGCAGTTTTGAGAACAGAGGCTTTGTAATACAGCTTGAAATCTGATATTGAGATCCCACCTACTTTCTTCTTCTTTCTCAGGATTGCTGTGGCTATTTGGGGTCTTTTTTGATTCCAGATGAATTTTTGAAGAGTTCTTTCTAGGTCTGTGAAATATGCTTTTGGTATTTTAATGGAGAGTGTATTGAATCTATCAATTGCTTTGGGTAGTATGGGCATTTTAATGGTGTTGATTCTACCAATCCATGAACATGGTATGTTCTTCCATCTGTTTACATCTTCCTCTATCTCTTTTTCAGTGTCCTGTAGTTTTCCACGTATATGTCTTTTACCTCCTTAGTTAAGTTTATTCCTAGGTATCTTAATTTTTTTGGTACAATGACAAATGTGATTGCTTTTTTAGTCTCTCTTGATGTAAGTTCACTATTGGTGTATAGAAATGCCATAGATTTCTTGGCGCTAATTTTGTATCTCACTACATTGCCAAATTCATTTATTAAGTCTATTAGTTTTTTGATGGACTCTTTTGGGTTTTTTATGTACAATATCATGTCATCTGCAAATAAGGATAGCTTTACTTCTTTTCTACCAATTTATATGACTTTTATTTCTTTTTCTTGTCTAATTGAAATGGCTAATACTTCCAGTACTATGTCAAACAGGAATGGTGAGAGTGGGCATCCCTGTCTTATTTCTGTTCTTAGGGGAAATGGTCTTAGTTTTTGCCCATTGAGTATGATGTTAGCTGTGGGTTTATCATATATGGCTTTTATTATATTGAGTTTTTATCAAGAAAAAATGTTGGATTTTATCAAATGCTTTTTCTTCATCAAATGATATGAATATGTAATTTTTCTCTCAATTTGTTTATGTGATGTATCACATTTATTGATTTGTGGATATTGTGCCATCCTTGCATCCCTGGGATAAATCCTATTTGGTCATGGTGTGTGATCTTTCTGATGTACTGCTGGATCCGATTTGCTAGAATTTTGTTGAGGATTTTATCCCTCATGGTATCTATGTTCATGAGGGATATTGGCCTGCAATTCTCTTTCATTGTGTTGTCTTTATCTGGTTTTGGTATTAGGATGATGCTGGCTTCATAGAAGGAGTTTGGAAGTGTTCCTTCCTCTTGAATTTTTTGGAATACTCTGAGGAGGATATGTTTTAGTTCTTCCTTGAATGTTTGGTAAGACTCCCCTGTGAAGCCATCTGGCCCAGGGCTTTGGTTTGCTGGAAGGAAGCTTTTTTATTACTGCTTCAATTTCTTCCAAAGTTATTGGCCTATTGAGATGTTTAGATTCTTCCTGATTGATTTTTGCAAGGAATATGTCCATTTCCTCCAGGTTGTCCAGTTTGTTGGAATAGAGTTCTTCATAGTATTTTTTAACAATCCTTTATATTTTGGTGGGGTCTGTTGTTATTTCATCTCTGATTTTGTTTATTTGGGTCCTCTCTCTTTGCTTCCTGGTGAGCCTGGCTAGAGGTTCATCAATCTTGTTTATCCTTTTAAAGAATCAGTTCTTGGTTTTGTTGATCTTGTATATTGTTTTTTGTTTGTTTGCTTGCTTGCTTGCCTGCTTTTGGTTTCTATGTCATTCATTTCTGCTCTGATCTTTATTATTTCCTTCTTTCTGGGCTTTTCTTATTGCTCTCTTTCTAACTCTTTGAGTTGTAAGGTTAGGTAATTTATCACCATTGTTTCTTGTTTTTTGCAGTAGGCTTGTAGAGCTATGAACTTCCCTCTCAAGACTGCTTTTGCTGTGTCCCATAGATTTTGGATTGTTGTGCTTTCATTGTCATTTGTTGCCATGATGTTTCTATTTCTTCTTTTATCTCTCTGGTAACCCAGTCATTGTTTAATAGCATGGTGTTTAATCTCTATGTGTTTGATTTCTTTGTATTGTTTTATTGTAGTTGATTTCCAGCTTTATGCCACTGTGATCTGAAAAGATGCATGATATGATTTCTATCTTCTTGGATTTGAAGAAACTTTGTCTATGACCCAACATAGGGCTTATCTTTGAAAATGACCCATGTGCACTTGAGAAGAATGTATATTCTGTGGCTTTTGGGTAAAATGTTCTGAAGATGTCAATTAATTCCATCTGGTCTAGTGAGTCATTTAGGATTGATGTTTCTTTGCTAATTTTTTGTTTAGAGGATTTGTTCAATGCTAATAATTGGGGTTTTAAAGTCTCCTACTATGATTATATTGCTGTCAATCTCTCTCTTGATATCCTTCAGGAGTTTTTTTTTTTTAATGTATTTGGGTGCTTCTGTATTGAGTGCATATATGTTTACCATAGTTATTTCTTCTTGTTGTATTGCTCCCTTTAGTATTATGAAGTGGCCTTACTTATCTCTTGTTATGTCCTTCACTTTGGGATCTAACTTGTCAAATGTAAGTATTGCTACCCTAGCTTTTTTTTTCCATTTACATTTGTTTGAGAAAACTTTTTCCATCCCTTCACCCTCAGTCTTTGTGCATCTTTTTTTCTGATGTGGGTTTCTTGTAGACAGCAGATGTATGGGTTGTGCTTTCCTTTTTAAAAAATTTAATCTTTATTGTTCAGTTTATTAATTACATTGTTCCCCCCTTTTTCCCCCTATAGCTCCCCTCCACCCAGTACCCATCCCCCCCCTGCCCTCACCTCCCCCCCCTCCCCCCCCGCACTGTCCTCTCCCGTATGTGCATGATTTTTTGTCTGGGTTGTGTTTTCTTATCCAATCTGTTACCCTATGTCTTTTGATTAGGGCATTTAATCCATTTTCATTTAAAGTTATTATTGATAGGTACTTATTTGTCACCATTTTTATTCTTTACCCCTGTGTTCCTCTTTGCTTCCTATTTCTTTTTTTTTTTATGGCAGACCCTTTAGCATTTCTTGCATTGCTGGTTTGGTGGTAATAAATTCCCTTAGTCCTTTTTTGTCTGTGAAGCTCCTGATTTCACCTTCAGTTTTGATTGATAGCTTTGCTGGGTACAGTACTCTTGGATTTAGACCCTTCCTTTGCATGACTTTGTATCTTTCATTCCATTCCCTTCTGGCTTGATGAGTTTCTGTTTAGAAATAAGTTGCTAATCTGATGGGGGTTCCTTTGTAGATAACTTTCTGTCTCTCTCTGGCCACTTCTAAGATTCTTACTTTGTCGTTGGTGTTTGCCAATTTAATTATAATGTGCCTTGGCATCGGTCTTTTGGAGTTTATTTTGCTTGGGACTCTGTGAGCTTCTTGGATTTGTGTGGGGTTTTTTCTTCCCTATATCAGGGAGGTTTTCTGTCATTTCTTCAAACACGTTTTCTATACCTTGCTCAGTTCCCTCTCCTTCTGTAACTCCTATCATGCGGATATTGTTTAGTTTCATTTTGTCCCAGAATTCCCTTAGGCTGTCCTCCTGCTTTTTAATTTTTTTTTCTAGAAGCTGCTCTACTTGGATATTTTTTCTTAACTTGTTTTCTAGCTCATTGATGCAGTCCTCTGCTTCTTCTATCTACTCTTGATGCTTTCTATTGAGTTCTTTACAGAAGCGATGTCATTTTTTATTTCTTATTGGTTCTTCTTCATTTCCTCTTGGTTCTTACACATATTGTCGAATTTGTCTTTCATTCTTTTTCAGCCACTTTATGACCATTTCTCTGAATTCTTTCTGGGCAGGTTGCTTGCCTCCATTTTGTTTACTTCCTTTTCTGGTGATGCCTGCTTTTCTTTCATATGCAGGCTATTTCTTTGTCTCCCCATGGTGTCTTTTCTCCTAGTGCCTGGTTATGTAGTTCTATCTCTCCTTATCCCAGGCGAAATCTGACCTTTCTGTGGTGGAGTGTAGAGCTCCTCTGAATCCGTGTGTTTGCGCCAATTGGGGGCAGATGTTCTGGGGTTTCACAGCTCTTCAGTGGGTGCCATAGTTGTAGATTGTCAGGCTTCCTATAACATCCACTTTCCCCTTCAAAATGGCATGGTCTCTGCATCTGAGCCCGTCGCTCTGGGAGGGAATCCAGCAGTAGTGGGGGCTGCCTGGTCAGGGGAGCCCCATCCAGCAGTCCCCCACCATCTCCTGGAATATAGCTATCCCTCAATTCACCAACAAATACTCCTAGTGCAACCCCAGCTATTCTTTCTATCTCCTCCGGGACAAGGCTCGGGATACAACTGTCTATTCTGCTGCCATTTTTTTCTATCCTGACATTCTCTATCTCTTTTTCACTCTGTACTACAAAGATAATACTAGCCCCTTTTTCAGAAGTTCATGTGTGGGAATGCTTAGAATAGTGCCTGGTCTTGGACTGAATAGGTGTGTGCTATCATTATGCAATGAGTTAACATACTAAACATTCTTTATGCTGCAGGTGCAGTGCTAGGAATGCAAAGCCAAGTGCAGCATGTATCTCTACTAGAGAGCTCTACTTGAGCTCCCTCCAGGCAGGGGCCAGGTCTGGTTTGTGTTATTACTGTCTTCTTAGTCCCTAAAGAGTGCCCACCACAGAGATGCCCTGAGCATCTTTTTGAATGACTATAAAACACAGCGTGGGGAGGCCAACTGGAAAATAAGAGATAAACTAAAGTGTTCTGGGCTTGTTTGTGAGGCATGAAACTCATTAATTGACCACCACCCCCCCTGTCCATCTCTTACCAGAAAAGTGAAGAGTCTTTATTTTCTCTTCAAAACAGAGGATCAGGATGTGGGGACAGACAACTAGCATCCATTTTCTCCAAAAAAAAAATGTGAGCTGTTGATGTCAAGATGTCAACACTGAGTTCCTCATGGGCCCCAGTGGAGTTCTGCCTGCCATGGGCTGTTCCTAGATGCTGGGGTTACTGCCCAGTCTCAGAGGAAGGCCCAGGGTTTGCAGTGACTGAAGCTGTGATTTAGAAGATTGTGTGGAAAACTTCACAGACACCAAAGTTTTGCCCAGTGTTTTAGTCAGGAAAATAAACAATTAAAAGTATAAGAAGTACAGAAAAAGCACTAACACAAATGATTAGTGGGAAGAACCAAAGAGAATGGAACATATAGTTATAGCTCTTTATGAGATGATAGGAGGAGACATTCTAAAATTCAATCTAATCATGTGGCATTTCTCCAACCCATAGAACCAATTCTACATTCCTCCACAGAGCATATAAAGTCTTCCTTAACCTGATTCTCAGCTATGAACACCCTTTTTCCACCAAAACAAACAAACAAAAAACACCCCAACTTTATCCTACTGCTTATAACTCCCCATAATACAATACATCACACAGAATTACATTTTGGCGCCTTTACATAAGCTTTTTCAGCACCAGGAACATGCACTCCAGGCAAACTCCTATTTAACTCTCAAATCCCAGCTCAGGGTAATTTCTTCGGGAAAATGTCCATGATCTACCCCAATATAATTAATTACTCCCTCCTCTCTACTATTACTTAGAATTTTGATGTATCCATTTTGTAAACTTTGTATCAGTTGCAGATTAATTTTTCTACAAACTGCAATAATAATGTGGTAACATCAAATTGCTATTCCTAAGCAACTACTCTAATTTTCTATGCTTATTTGTGGCAGTCTGGTCCAAATAGTCTATGGACCAGCAGTGATCAGCAAACCACATTTTGAGTAGCACAGTGTTCCTTCTGTCCATTAAGCAACTTTCTATTTATTATTTTATTAGAGGCCCGGTGCACAAAATTCATGCATGGGAGGATGGGGGATGTCCCTTAGCCCAGTCTGCACCCTCTTCAATCTGGGACCCCTCGAAGGATGTCCGACTGCCCGTTTAGGCCTGATCCTACCAGTCAGACATCATTCTCACAATCCAGGACTGCTGGCTCCAAACTGCTCACCTGCCTGCCTCCCATTGCCCCTAACCGCTTCTGCCTGCCAGCCTAATTTTTTAAAAAATATATTTTATTGATTTTTCACAGAGAGGAAGGGAGAGAGATAGAAAGTCAGAAACATCGATGAGAGAGAAACATCAATCAGCTGCCTCTTGCACACCTCCAACTGGGGATGTGCCCGTAGCCAAGGTACATGCCCTTGACCGGAATTGAACCTGGGACCTTTCAGTCCGCAGGCCAACACTCTATCCACTGAGCCAAACCGGTTCGGCCTGCCAGCCTAATTGATGTCTAACTGCTCCCCTGCCAGCCTGTTTGCCCCCAACTTCCCTCCTCTGTGGGCCTGGTCACCCCTAACCGCCCTCCCCTGCAGGCTTGATCACCCCCAGCTTCCCTCCTCTGCTGGCCTGATCGCCCACAACTGCCCTCCCTTGCAGGCCCTGGAACCTCCTAATGGCCCTCCCCTGCTGGCCATCTTGTGGTAGCCATCTTGTGTCCACATGGGGGCAGGATCTTTGACCACATGGGGGCAGCCCTCTTGTGTGTTGCAGTGATGGTCAATCTGTAAATTACTCTTTTATTAGATAGGATAGAGGCCTGGTGAATGGGTGGGAGCCAGCTGGTTTGCCCTGAAGAGTGTCCCAGATCAGGGTGGGGTTCCCTTGGGGGGAGGGGCGACCTGGGCAAGGGCCTTTGGAGGTTTGCAGTCCAGCCACGCCCCCCCCCCCCCCCCCAGCAACCCAAGCGGAGGCCCTGGGATCTGGGATTAATTTATGTCCACACTTGAAATTTTGTAGCCTGGAGCAGAGCCAAGCCTTCTGCTGGCTCTGTGGCAACAGCCATTTCTTTTCTTTTTTTCTTTTTTTTTTTAAGAAGGTCGCCCAGCTGTGCTCCCTTTGAGTCACAGCACCAGGGAAGCTGTTTTTATTTTTATTTATTTCATTTTCTTTTAAAATATATTTTATTGATTTTTTACAGAGAGGAAGCAAGGGGGATAGAGAGTTAGAAACATCGATGAGAGAGAAACATCTATCAGCTGCCTCCTGTACACTCCCTACTGGGGATGTTCCCACAACCAAGGTACATGCCCTTGACTGGAACCAAACCCAGGATCCTTCAGTCCACAGGCCAACGCTCTGTGCACTGAGCCAAACTGGTTTCGGCAATGGCAGCCATTTCTATTTGAAACTTTGTAACCTAGAGTGGAGGCCTAGGCTGGCAATGGCAGGCAGAAAGCTTGGCTTCCTCTGTTGCCAAGGAAACCCAAGCCTTCCTCCTGTTCTCAGTGGCGGCAGCCATCTTGGTTGGAGTTTATTTGCATAATCTGCTCCTGATTGGTGGGTGGACATGGCTGTGGGCATGGCTTGTGGGTATAGCGAAGGTCTGGTCAAATTTGCATATTAGTCTTTTATTAGATAGGATTCATGCAGTAATCTGTTTTCATGCTCACATTCCATAGTAAATAGGGATAGAACATATGTATATTGATCATTATAAACCTGTGCCATTAAACACAATGCTAGCAAACAACAATGGTTTGATGAGTGTTTACTGGTTTTAAGACACACATCATTTATTCATCAAATATTTATTGAGGGCTGACTGTGTGCCAGGAACTGTCCTAGGTGCTGGTACATCATGGTGAACAAATAGATTGTACAGAATCACAGCCCTTATGGAGTTATTAGAAAGTACCATTTATACAAATTAGCTATCAAGACTAGCACCTAAGTATAATACTGGGTACTAGGAAGAACTATGACAAAATTGCTCTCAGTTGGTATCATATTTCCATTCATTCAACTAATGTTTATTGAGTACCTACTATTTCTACACCCAGGTATTAAGCATATAGCAATGAATAGACAAAAATACTTTATCTCCACCTCAAGAGGTAGAGACAGGTCTTATCTGCCATATATTATAGTGAGTGAGACAGACAAGAAGCAAATAAATACATAACACAATGTGAAGGCATGTCAATGGCTGCAAAGAAATGCAAAGCAATATAGGGGAATAGATAATTCAGCAGAAGCTATTTTATATGGATGGTCATAGATAGTCTTCCTGAGGTGACATTTGAGATACCTATATAAATGATGTGGGAAACCACGTGAATATCTTTATCATTTGTTTTAATACTCAAGCTAAATCAAATAAATATTGCAACTTACCAATAATAGCTCCATTTGTTTATATTTGCTTTGTGTAAGAAAGTTTGCCTACATTATATCATGTAATCCTTCCAACAGTTCTACTACAATGTTGTACTACTTCTTACAGAGGAGGAAATCGGTGCACCAAGATATTAACACCAAGCTAGTAATTGCCAGAAGACTCAAACTCAGATTACTCTGAGGCCACTTGAACACAATGCCTTCCACACTACTTGTTATTAACGTATCAGAAGAGCTCAGCATAAAGTTTTGGTTTTGCTTTTTTCTTACTATAAGATAGTATCACTACATAGTCTTAAATTGTGCATGCACAATTGTTATTTTAAATTAAGCATGCCATGTTGGAGTTGTCACAAGGTGTAGAGTAATGAATCAGTGAAATTTTATTATGCTTCTAAGATGCTAATCCTACTCTGCAAGTTGTCAATTGAAAACTTTTTACTTTGGAATATTTATATGAGAAGGACACGGGCTGGAATGCTTCATCAATGTGTCAGAAGGGCACTTTTGTTTAGCACCCTATTCCTTCCACCATGTTCTTTCATTTGATTATCACGCAAACATCATATGGCACACATAGTAAGCATTACTATCCACATTTTACAAAAGAAAAACCAAGATACTGAACCTTTAAATGACTTCACCAAAGCTACCAACTAAATAACAGTCTACCCCTTCTTTCTCTTTGTTTTATGTGCATTACTCGAGTCCTCGATAGTTCTTTTTCACTTCTGTCATTAGAAATAAGAACAATCCTCAAATTGATATTCTCATATATATGTATGAAATAGTCTTAATGACTTTTCTCTCTTTTATATCTCAAACCACCCAGCCAAGTTTATGAAGTCTTTGTTTTGAACATCTCATTTAACTGCAGATTACAGACCAAAGTATATTTACCCTAATTAATAATAATAATTACTACTCTTAAAATGTCTTCTCTAGATAGTTTTTCTAGGTAATGTTTTCCTGAGAACTTGAGAGCAAACAGCTGTGGATAATCAATAATATAGTTTTCTTTGTGTGTGTGTGTCTGGTAACCTAGATATAGATGAATGCACTGTGCCTCCATATTGCCACCAAAGATGTGTGAACACGCCAGGATCATTTTATTGCCAGTGCAGTCCTGGGTTTCAGTTGGCAGCCAACAACTATACCTGCGTGGGTAAGCCTTTTGAGAACCCCCATCTTGACTAACTTATGTCTTCAAAAAAAAAAAACAAACCCATGCCACATTGCAGTATTTCTAGTTCTCTATATTCTTGAGTGAACTGATTTCCATTAACTTCCCTGAATAAAGCTGAAAAGACAGTAACCAATCTGCTTCTTAAAATACATCAAGATGTGAATGGAAAACTTTGTTAGCATTGGTTTTAGTTCTCCTCCACCGTGGCGATATAAAAAGAAAATACAGATCCATTGATATGCACACACCAATAAGTCAACAATGTGTCATATAAAAGCTAAAGGTGCCAATGGGGTTACTGCAAGTTCGAGTACATAAACTTTCCACTGAAAATGCATTTGATTTTCACATGCTTCTTCTTCCCTTTCAGAATGCAATGTCACGGCACACAGTTTTAAGATTGACATGACATGGAAAGAATCTAGTGCCGGAAAAATGCCTTTTTCACAATATTTTCAGTGCCTTAGAGCATTGCAAAACTCTGTATGAGTCTCAAAGGCTTATGTTATAATTGTAATGGAATTTAACAGAACCCATTTAAAAAGTAATAAATAGCACAGATAAATCTTCACTACAGCATGCTGAGAGACCATATCAGTACGAGTGTCTTACTAGTATATCAATTATTTATAGACTTGGCATTTTGCATTTGAACAACAATAAAAGAAAATAGATACTGGAATGTATATTTATTAGAATCATTAAATTTCTTTGGAAAGATTCATCAAACCCCAAAATAACTGTCATTCCCAGAAAAAAAATTCTGGTATTTCTAAAAGAAGTATACAACAGATGTTTGAAGTTGTTCCAACAAATATGAAACCTGAATGGATGTTCTCAAATGAGCTTCTGCAGGGCAAAGAATCCACCTAGGGAATTATTCACTTATCATCAAATGACATGGGTACCAAAGAACAAGGATATGTTTAAAGACACAGATATATAAATTCATATAACTTTTCCTTTCAGACATAAATGAATGTGATGCCAGCAATCAATGTGCTCAGCAATGCTACAACATTCTTGGTTCATTCATCTGTCAGTGTAATCAAGGATATGAGCTAAGTAGTGACAGGCTCAACTGTGAAGGTAAAATATCTTCCAAATAATTTTTAATAAGACTCTTGATTGCTGTTCTTTTATTTGATTACTAGAGACCCAGTGCACAGATTCGTGCACCAGTGGGGTCTGTCGGCCTGGCTTGTGCCCTCTCACAATCTGGGAACGCTCAGGGAATGTCAGACTGCCAGTTTTGCCCCACCTCCTTCCCCTGCACTGGGCCTCTAGTATGCATATAAGATCTTTGGTTAATCTCTTCCCACCCTCCCCGCTTCCCTCTGACATTCATTAGTCTGTTCCATATTTCCATGCCTGTGCATCTACCTCCTGGTGGTCAGTGCACATCATAGCTACCAGTTGAATTGTTGGACAGTCACTTAGGCTTTTATATATACTGATGTGCCTTTTTATGAAAACAAATTTTTATCCATGAAAATTTTATTCTAAAATCCAGTTAATTCAATTGCCACATTGACTTTTTAGTATGTTATCAAGAAAAAGGAGAAGAAAAAAAAATGACTGAAATATTAAATGCAAGGGGGGGGTCTAATAATTAGAAAGGTATGCTAGTGTCTTGCTTCTCAAAGTGTGATCCAACACCAAACAGCATTAGCACCTCCTGGGAACTTGTGAGAAATGCAGAATCTCAGGCCCCAACCCAGATCCACTGAGTCAAATTCTGCATCTAATTCTGAGTGACTGGTGTACAGTTAACTTAGAAAAATGCTGATTGCTTATCAGAAGCATTAGAATAGAAACTAAGAGACCTGGCCCCTAGTCTTATTCCTGCCAGTGTGGAACTTGGGCACATATCTAAGTCACTTTTCACAGAAGTATAGAGGCCCATTTAACTGAAGGGATAACCTTCAGAATCCATTACACATGCATATTAGTGTATAATTTAAAAGGTATAAGACATTCTGAGGAAATGCCATCCACAGTGGATGCCCCTGACTTCTTTGTGGACTCTCTCTGCTTTACTTGGGGCCATAAAGGTCATACGTCACCCAGAGAGGCTTCACATGCTGCTGTGCTCAAAAACAGAAGGACCTGAATCTAGACACCTGCCTCTACCCTTCTAAGTAAACAATAAGGGCTTCACCATTGAGAAATGCAAAGCATTCTTTCCCAAAAAGCCAGACCCTGTCAGAATGTCATCTCTAGAAGCTAGCACTTGAAGTTCAAAGCTCAGATAAACTTGGGAGCAAAACCACCCAATTTCTGAGAATGCAATTGTGAATCTGCATCATGCGTGGATCTGCAGACATGAAAAGCAGCTATCATGTCATTTCATTCATTCTGCTTAGTTCATATGGTTAGGTCCAGGATTTCACAAACTGTCAGTAAGATTGAGTAAAACTAATGGTAAGACAAATTTTTTGTTCTATGAACTTCTAGAGCAATGATTTTCAATGGTGTGCCATAGCACACTGATGTGCATAAGAAGTTTTAAAATGTGCAATACTTGACTATTTAGTGAGGAGCACTGACTTCTTTTCCCTCAAATTATCAAATTAAAAATGACAAAAGCCAAGATAACAATAGCTGTCCAGTATGAATTAATCAAACTTATACCTATTTTTGTCAGATCAGTAAAAAATATAATATACATTTTTGGTGTGCTGGAGAATTTTAGTGATTCATTTATATGTACCATGAGATGAAAAATGTTAAAAATCACTGTTCTAGCCGAGACCGGTTTGGCTCAATGGATAGAGCGTCGGACTGCGGACTGAAGGGTCCCGGGTTTGATTCCGGCAAGGGCATGTACCTTGGCTGCGGGCACAGCCCCAATAGGGGGCGTGCAAGAGGCAGCTGATCGATGTCTCTCTCTCATCGATGTTTCTGACTTTCTATCCCTCTCCCTTCTGCTCTGTAAAAAATCAATAAAATATATTTTTTTAAAAATAATAAAATAAAATAAAAATCGCTGTTCTAGAGGAAATGAGCTGATATTGTTAGAATTTTCCCTTGAGCTTCTTACATTGTATTTCTGTTTCAGAGTCTGCAGTGTTTTTACTCTATTACCTCTAAAAAAATATTGCCAAAGTACTTTTTCAATTCTGTGTCCTTGCTCTTCTCTGATTCAACAGACATCGATGAATGCAGAACCTCAAGCTACCTGTGTCAGTATCAATGTGTCAATGAACCTGGAAAATTCTCATGTATGTGCCCCCAGGGATACCAAGTGGTGAGAAGTAGAACATGTCAGGGTAAGTTTGTGTTTTGTTTTTGTTTTTTGTTTCTTTTGTATCTGCTATATTCAGTTTAACCAGGAAGAGCAGGAAGGAATTATAGTATTCTCTACCATAGACTTTTCATTTCATTATGAGATATGCACACCTCATAAAGATAGTATTCACACACACAAAAAAAGAGAGTATCTATACTAATAAAAGGGCAATGTGCTAATTAGACCAGTCTGACCAGACATTTTCTGAATGTCAGACTTCTTTCCAGACAAAACCACATGGCAGGGGCTGAGGCAGAGGCTGTTAGGGGCAATCAGGCCAGTGAGGGGAGCAAACAGTTAGGGGTGCAATCAGACTGGCACAGGAGAAAGCAGTTAGGGGGTTATTAGGCTGGCAGGGGAGAGCATTGACCAGGCCAGCAGGGGAAGGCAGTTGGGGGCAATCAGGCCAGCAGGGGAGGGTAGTTGGGGGAGATCAGACCAGCAGGGGAGCAGTTAGGAGCCAGTGGTCCCGGGTTGTGAGAGGGATGTCTGACTGCCAGTTTAGGCCCAATTCCTGCAGTTAGACATCCTCGAGGGGTCCCAGATTGGAGAGGATGCAAGCCGGGCTGAGGGACAACCCCCCTTCCATTGTACACAAATTTCATGCATCAGGCCTCTAGTTTACTATACATACCTAATTTCCTTGAAATTTAGAGTAATTGTTTTTCTTTCTCAAAATATAAATGAATTTAACAAAATACTTATATTCCTTCTCTGTAGCCTACATAATCTATATGATATGTCTTCTAAGCATCCATCAAAAAAGATTTATTAAAATATTTCATCATGAATTTTAGTCCAGAACATAAACCCTAATATGTGGGTTAGGCATACCTTAAACCAGTTCTTGGTTCTCTAAAACACCAAGATAATAAATTGAGAAGTAGTTTATCTACTGAAAAAAATCAGCCTCATATATATATATATATATATATATATATATATATATATGTGTGCTTGAATTCTTTAGCAAAAAAAAAACTATTGATTCAAAAATAGTTCATGTTCTTGGGACCAGTTTTTAAAATAAGCATTCAGATGATCTTCACGCATACACATAGGTGGAAGAAGCAGCGTGTGTGTGTGTGTGTGTGTGTGTGTGTGTGTGTGTGTAGGAGAGATTCTTTTAAAGTACAAAGCAATTGGTTTCCCCCACCAAAACCATCTCTTCCCCACCACATCCACATACTAAAGTAAAAGTGAAAGAGTTAGAATTCTTACATTTCTCCACAAGGCTCATTTTGAGGGTGAGATAACTTTTCTCATTTTTATGGTCTTGCAAAAATACAAATGGGTTGGCAGTGAGGAGTGGGGAGTAAAAAATACGAGAGAAAGGAAGACAGAAAAATAGAGACACAGAGAAAATACACATAACATAACATAGACATGCTTATAAAATTTTTAATACTATTTCTGGAAAACCTTCCAGAATGACTAAGGTGTAAATTACGCTAGGCTTTAAATTTAGTAACATTAATTAAATTAAAACACATTAAATTATTAGATAAAATTTATTTTAGCTGCTGTTAGACTACATATAACAAACCAGTATTAGTTTTGCCTGTAGCCAAACAGCATCTTTATTTTTTAAGTGAAAAATAATGAAAAGACAACATAATTGTGATTTCTTCTGAGGAATTTAAGTTATTTCTTTAGCCACAGTCAGTCCAAAAGAAGACATTTCTTGTAACTGACTCTTGGAAACCTCAGAGCTTTTCCAGTCTTCTCTTGAGTTCCAGATAGCTTTAGCCAGTTTGGAAACTATAAGAAAGTTGTTGCGTGTGTGTTTTGTTTGTTTGTTTGTTTCTCTCTCTCCCTAAAAGACAAAGCATGGAAAGGATGCAGTATCTTGCAGTGGAAAGTTGCCTTTCACTAACTGTATGAGCTTGGATCAGCTACTTAATCATTATTTGTCTTTCCTCCATGTCAAGTAGAGACAAGACCTTTCTCACCTATCTCCATGTGATTTGTGTGAAGAGCAACTTAATTCAATTTAATATTTCTTCTTTTTTAAATATATTTTATTGATTTTTACAGAGAGGAAGGGAGAAGGATAGAGAGTTAGAAACATTGATGAGAGAGAAACATCCATCAGCTGCCTCCTGCACACCCACCACTGGGGATGTGCCCACAACCAAGGTACATGTCCTTGACTGGAATCAAACCCAGGACCCTTCAATCTGCAGGCCCACACTCCATCCACTGAGCCAAACCAGTTAGGGCTCAGTATAATATTTCTTAAAAATTCAGGTGCCCCAGCACATTAATTCTAGATGATGAAGAGATATAAAGGTACATTTGATAGTCCTTGACCTTGGGGAGTTTACAAGCTAGTAAAAGACAAATATGCATATTTTAATAATGCAAAACAGAAAGTCATAAAGGTCCAAAAAGAAAAACATGAGGGATGAGAATTCAGAGAAGAGAAAGAGATCATATCCCATCAATTAGCCCAGGCCTGGCTTTCAGCAAGGATTCAATAAATTACTTGTGGGATGAGTAAGTTAACAAATGAAAATATCCAATTATGGATGAAGAATGATTCAGAAAAAGGCTTATATTGGATAAAATCTAAATCACTATTCAAATACAAAGGGCAATAGGCATTAATAGGAATGTAGATATTAATATAATTGTTGTTGTCATTAATGTAATAGCTCTGTAGTGAAACTGTTCTCTCAGGTATTATCTGGGAGCCCCTAATTCCTAAATATAAAACCAGTCTTTGTGCAGTGTGGCCTGTCCACAACCCTCCTTCCCAGGAGTCTCTCCCCACCTGCCTTTTCCAGTGCTACCTCTAACTACTGACAGCCTCTTCCTTAATTCCTCTTCTGTCTTCTTTGTATAGCTATGTTCTACAAGGTGGAACACTTCATAGCTCCATTCTTGTGCTTTGCTTTCTCTGGAGAGTACAATCCACTCCCAGAGAACTAACTATCCACCAGCATGTTATTGCTTACTGAAACCACATCTCTAGCCACTACCTTTCTCCAAAGCTTCTGAGACAGTGAACTGCCCTTCCCATAGTCTTAGCTTGCTGCTTTCACAGCCTGGAAGGCCTTTCCCATCCCAACCATGAAAATCCCACCCAACCACCACCCTTCAAGAGGTGTCTCCTCTTCCTTCAGCCTTTCCTAGTTCCCCAGGCATAATTAATCAATTCTGTTCCTAATCTTCTAGTGTACTTTTCAATCTCTTATTTAATAAAATTTTATTTTATAACTAGAGGCTCAGTGCAGGAAATTCATGCACAGGTAGGATCCCTAGAGGCTGCCTGCTGCTGGCCGGGGCCTCCCTTCAGTCTGCACTGTCCCCTGGTGGTCAGCATACATCATAACAAGTGATTGAACTCCCTAGGGGATACTTTGCATATTAGGCTTTTATATATAAAGAGAGATTATTATTGCCATAACTATATTCCTAACTAAATTATAATCTCCCTGAGGGCAAGAAGTGGTGCTTTCCCCTTTAACATAGCAGGATCAGTGACCAGCATTTGGATTTTAATTCAACACATGAACAAATGGGTGCTTGATAAAGTATTATGGAATGTCACATGTCAATTTTTCTACAGTGTCTCAGCTGCATCTATGCTGAATTAAATGCAATAAACTGAAATAAATGCAGTCTCTTGTCTAAAAACAAATTAAACACTGTTCAGATCCCTTCCTTACAAAACTGAACCTGCCACTTATACAATTTACTTAGATCAGTAAACTCTGTGACTGTATGTCTCTACAGATATAAATGAGTGTGAGACCACAAATGAGTGTCGGGAAGATGAAATGTGTTGGAATTATCATGGCGGCTTCCGTTGTTACCCACGAAATCCTTGTCAAGACCCATATGTTCTAACATCAGAGAAGTAAGAAAAATAAAAACTTCAGAAAATAAGAATTTTCTGGTCTTACCAAGCCAAAATGTTGAATATGTTTGTTTGCCTTTGCAGCCGATGTGTTTGCCCGGTCTCAAATGCGGTATGTCGAGAACTACCCCAGTCCATAGTCTACAAATATATGAGCATCCGATCTGATAGGTCTGTGCCATCAGACATCTTCCAGATACAGGCCACAACTATCTATGCCAACACTATCAATACTTTTCAGATTAAATCTGGAAATGAAAATGGAGAGTTCTACCTAAGAGTAAGTATCCTGAGGGCAGCCTTTGCTGTTGAGAAAGTTTTAGGTTAGTTGTTGTTGTTGTTGTTTGGTAGTATTCATATGGAAGGAAAGCTACCATTTCAAATATTTTTATGTGCAGGTATTATCTAAGGCCTTCCTGTGTGCATTAACTCATTCAATTCTCTTGTTAACATTGTTAGATAATAAATATGTAACACCATTGTTTTACAGAAAAGTGAGACTTGAAGAGATTAAGTAGCTTCTCTAAAGTCATTCAGATAACAAGTTGTAGACTCTAATGGAGTTGTGTGTGACCACCAAAACACAAACCTACACACACACATGCACACGCTCCAAAAAGATACCAAAAATTAGTGATAGTTATTTAATTGTACCTAGAAAAAATAATTCCTGGAGGGTTTTTCAAAAACCAGGAATTTCTTATTGTTACAGGAGTATTTACATTTTAATAAAACTAAAACCTGGAATCTCAAAGAAGTGATTCCAACCTCCTGCAATATATGTGTCAATAGTTGTATCTCTCTCTTTTTTAAAATATATATATATTTTTTTTCTTTCAGAGAGGGAGGAAAGGGAGAGAGAGAGATAGAAACGTCAATTATGAAAGAGAATTGAACCCAGGACCCTTCAGTCCGCGGCCAATGCTCCATCCACTGAGCCAAATCAGCTAGGGCAGTGGTCGGCAAATCGCGACTTGTGAGCCACACGTGGCTCGCAAGCTGCAGTTTGCCACTCTGTTGACTAGTGAGTTTGCCAACCACTGAGCTAGGGCAATAATTGTACTACTGTTGCAAACCTCCAGGCAGACAATTTGAGGTCACCCTTGTGTTTTCTCTTTTTGTTGTTGTTGTTGTTGTTGTTATTGTTGCCTGTCTGAAATCTTTCTCTGAGTTTTGCCATTTCTTTTTTCAGTGTCTTCTGGGATATTTTTGCTTCCCCATGCCCCTGCCTCTCTTCCGTTGAACTTGCTCTTAGCACCTCCTCAATCCCAACAGATTCCAAGTAGATCTCCCTGACTTCAGGCTTCCAACACCTCCCCACCCACCCCCAACCCCTGCAAAATCTCAGCAAGTTCATATTGGTTAAGAGTCTGCCATACTTTAAATACAGTTCACCACTACATGTGAAAATGACGACACCCCACCAAGCAGTTTCCAGGGTTACAGTAACAGTTTCACACTAAGGATGTTATTCATCCACTTACAATTTTCTCAAAACTCCTTTGGGCGCTCTTCATTTTTAATCAAATTTTAAAGTCAATATTTCAGTCTGAGAATATGAAAAGTAAATTGGGAAATTCATCCTCGTGGTAAAATTCACAGATTTTTAATGTTTACACATTTATGCTGTCCTTTGCTATATTAAGTTTCCTTCCAGTTCCAGAATTATGTGATTCTGTTTCTTTGCCAGTAAATTAGGAATGATTAATTTCTCATGACCAACTTCTGAAGAGAAAAAACAAACCCAAAATACAATCTATTACTATTCTTTTTTCTCACAGCTAAGTATAAATTTCTGTAACATTTGATGTTTTAAATTTGAGATGGAGTAGATAATGTAAGTTTACTCTAAATGAATTTCATACAATCCAAATAATACCAATTTAATAAGTCTAGCCCAAACAAATTACATTATTTGTAATGCATGGCAATAAAATAGGTTCATCTAAAAATCTTCTTTAAAAATAATTTCCCATTTTGAACTCTTCAGCTATAATTTAAGAAAATAAAATTTCCTGGCAAAATCAACAAACAATGAAGTAAAGTTTCAGCATGTTTTTTCCTTGCAATAAACATGGTCCTTTAAAAGTTTTATGATTCATATCAGTGCATTTATCGACTTGATGTTTTCAAATATACTTAGTATTTTTCCAAGTAAAATCTTTTTTTCTCAAGAATGATCTAAAACATACCAATTTTTATAATCCTAGAGTTAAATAGTATTAAATTATTTAAAACAAAAAACTATTGAAGATAAAAAGACATTTCAAGACTATTTATTATCACATAATTCAAAAAGTATTTGGATCAAAATCCTACAAAATTTCTCCATTGAAATTCCACTTGTGAGGATTGAATTTAATGCATAAAATCAATTAGCAGACCTTAATTATGCATCTACTTTTTCCTCAGCTCCATGCTAGGTGCATGTAATAAATAGTTCCTTATTTCAAAGAGCTTTAAACATGTGGTAAAAGTTAACATCTATTAAAAAAAGAGGAAAGTGTGAATTTAAATCTGTGGTGCAATATATCAAAGAATTAATGTGGACTGGAACAGTCAATTAATGTTTCTTGATAGTCACAAGACTGGACCTAAATCTTGAAAGGGGCTGTAGTAAACAAGATTTTATTTATATTCCTTTGGGGAGAATACTGAGAAAAACTTCTTCCCTAGAAAAGGGGACATATTGTAAATAAGTACTACATGAATTGGAGGGAGAATACCATCCTCGTCTCATCTCACTCAATATCTCTCCTCCTTTTCTGAGCTTTATTTTTCTTCATTGCCCTCTCAACACTTACATAGTATTCATTTTTCTATGTCACCCACTACACTGTGAGTATAATGAGAGCAAGACTTGGCTGTCTGTTCATTCTTCTATGCACAGCACATAGAATAGAACCTGGCACAATTACAGGTGCTCAAAAAATATTTTTAAGTGAGTTTAACTCAATCAATACTTTCAAGATACACTGTTACCTACAAAGGGCAAGCACCATGTTAGGTCCAGAGACACAACAGTGAATAAAATTAAGCCAATTCCTGCTCCAGTGGAGCTTGTAATCAAGATGTAAAACAAGTTTTCTGAATGTTACAACTAAGCATTGCAAGTTGCTCATAAATGCATAACAAGTCAACCCTTACTCAAGACAGGAGTGGTCTGTGAGCCTCTCAGCAGAAGTTGATTTAAACTGAAGACTAGAAATTGGAGACTAGCAAATGGAAGGAATAAAAAGAAAACCAGTTGGTCTGGAATTCTAAGTACTATAGGCAGAGTGGCTTGAGAGGAGCCTGGAAAGATGAACAAGGCCTAAACCACAAAATGCTTTACAGGCCGTAGTAAGGGTTTTAAGAAAAGGCATCACTATTAAGTTTTCATGTTTAAAAGGTTGTGGTTATACTGTAGGACCTAGATTGTAGTAAAGCAAGAATGGAAATGGAGAAACCAGTCAGTAGTTCAAGAGATGGGAGACTAGGTTTTAGCAGTGAATCCAAAAAAATAAAGATACTTATGAAGATGTAGGAAGAAATATATGACTTGTTAACCCATTTGCTATTGGGAGATGGAAGAGAAGGCAGCAGCAAGGATAACCTCCAAGTTTCTATTGTGAGCAACAGTATATGGTGATGCCATTTCCAAACTTAGGGAAAAAGGAGCCAGTGTAAAGAGTAAGGTGAGGAGTGCAGTTTGGACATACGGAGGCCTGGCCCTCATGAGGCATCCAAGTATAGAGGAGTAGAGTGTTGGATAAGTGGGATTAGAATTCAAAGTACAAACTTTCAAGTCACTGACCATACATGATAATTGAACCCATGGCTATGGATTCAATAACTCATGGAGAATGCGTAAAGAATGGGTGACATCACTCAGAAAAGAAGAAAACATGGGATAAGGAGAGGCTAGATTATGAAGAGTTTCCTTTCTGTAACCCGATTTGGACACTATCATAATCATCCAGTATCTTAGCCATCTCATCCCCATGATGTTTGGCTTCGTGCCACTCTGCCACCAATCCCACGGTCACATGCTGGACTTAGTTATCATTCAGAACAGTTTCATATCAGAATCGTAGTCTCCAGTGACACACTTAATGACTGATTCCTCTCTCATGCCCTCATTCCCACTCTATCTTCTCTTCATACCCAAAGCGATGCTAGTCCCCTCTCCCCTCACCCTCCACTTTCTTCCAGTCTATCAACTATTTGGTGGACCCTTGAAGTACAATGTCACCAATGCCTCAACTTCCTGACCTGACCAGCAACCTAGATCAATCCCATAATCCACATCTATTTTTATACCCAGCTTATCAGCACAGATCGGTAATACCATAAGTCTTCAACTTTAGATGGGTCCTCAACAATACTATTATTTTCTTTTATTTCTTCTCTTCAGCTCTTGATTTCAAATGTCCCCACACTCTTTAAATCCTTATACCCATCATTTTCAGTTGCCTCTCTCCCTTCCTCCTTCCTGGCCAAGGTTCTTAAAGCACAGTCTGCAATTTACAGTCTCTACTTTCTCACTTCTTATCCTCACATCTCTGTTATCTGTTCCCACTACCCTGCTGAAATTTCTCTGGAAAAAAGCCAACACCAACATCCATACTGCTAACTCCAGGGCTACATTTTCAGTTCCAGTCATCCTCAGCTTCTCCTGCTCAATTAGACACTACTGGCCACTCATTTGTTTTCCACTCAATCATCTATTTCTTCACAGCTTTCTTCAGTGCTTCTCCTCTGCCCACTCCTTAAATGTTGGCCTCTGTCAGAGCCAGTTTTATCACAGATATATTATCACCCTGGGTTTAATATACTCAGTGAAGTGACTACTAAATCTTAATCCACTGTCTCTAACCCTGTCCACCTCTTGGTGTTCAGATTCACACAGTTGTTTACATGCCCTTCTAGCTTCATCTCCCTCTACTCTTCAGCACCTATCACATTCTTTATCAAAATGAAATTGCATCTTTTTCTGAATATACTTTTTTACAAAACTTCCATTTATTCTGGGTGACTCTCTTCGGTCATTCAAAAGTCTTCCCTTAATTCTTGAAGGTCCCTCTTCATACATGCCTTGCATTTCTGCATATAAATTAGCATTGGCCACATTCTATTGAAATTACTATTAACATGTTTCTTCATCTACTGGAATGTAAATTTTGAGAAATGAAAGATGACAACTTTTTTACCAGTTCAAAAATTATCAGATTCTCACCCAACCGGCATGGCTCAGTGGTTGAGCATTGACCTATAACCAGGAGGTCATGGTTCAATTCCCAGTAGGGGCAAATGCTTAGGTTGTGGGTTCAAGCCCCTGTGTGGAATGTGCAGGAGGCAGCCGATCAATGATTCTCTCTCATCATTGATGTTTCTATCTCTCCCTCTTCATTCCTGACGTCAATAAAAAATATATTTTATTTATTATTGTATTATTTATTTATTGTCTAAAGTTTTACATATGTCTCCTTTATCCCTGCTTGACCCTCCACCCCCACCTCAGCCATTTCCACCCTGGGCAATCCCCAGATGCCGCATTGTCTGTGGTTATGCCATTGGTTATGCTAATAGTCATGCATACAAGTCCTTTGGTTGCTCTCCCACCCCCTCCCCTTCCATTTGTCTCATGATTTATCCTTGTTCATCAAATTATGTAGATCATTATATCCCACATATGAGTGAGATCATGTGATGTTTATCTTTTGCCAAATTAATGGATTGTCACCTGAACTCCACTCTCTATAAAGACTGAAATATTCAATTAAAGTGAAGAGAATATTAACATAGAGGGCAAATAGAAAACATAGGGGAAAAAAGTAGGCTCCTTCCTTGGAATTGATGACTATGTGTGGACAAAGGATAAGGCCCAAGAAGGGCTGGAACCAAGAAAAGACTAAGGAATGACTTTTATCCCACCCTTAAAATGTTTCCCCTAATTCTTTTAAGAGGTATATTCCCAAAAGAATAAAAACTTCAAGAAAAATTATTTTCTCCCTTCCTCTTTTTTCTTTTATTTTAGCAAACAAGTCCTGTAAGTGCAATGCTTGTGCTGGTGAAGTCGCTATCAGGACCAAGAGAATATATTGTGGACCTGGAGATGCTGACAGTCAGCAGTATAGGAACCTTCCGTACAAGCTCAGTGTTAAGACTGACAATAATTGTGGGGCCATTTTCATTTTAGTCTTTTAAAAGCGTTCACTTGAGGAATTTAAATCAGCCAAAGAATATCGTTACCTTAAAGCACTATTTTATTTATAGATATATCTAGTACATCTACATCTATATACTATACACTCACCAATAATTCAAACAAGTACACCATGGTATAAAGTGGGCATTTAATCTGTAAAGATTCAAAGTTTGTCTTTATTACTGTATGTAAATTAGACATTAATCCACTAAAGTGGTCTTCTGCAAGAGAGCTAAGCATACTTTATCTGGTGAAACTTGGATTCTTTTTTGTGAAAGTGGGACCAAGCAAAAATCATCTTCTGTGATGCTTAAGGAAACTTACTACAGCTCCACTGACAGTCTCATAAGGAGGCAGCCATCATGACATTGAATGGCATGAATGAGGTTTTTTATAACTGCTTTGTAAGAAAATGGAAAAAGTCAATAAAGATATATTTCTTTAGAAAATGAGGATCTACCACATTTGTGTTTATTTTCATGATCAGTCTTAACATAGTTATTTATTACATAGTAATAAATTATTATTGTAGGATATTTTTCATTCTGTCAGAAGCTTTGATTATGAATGTAAAGAAAAAACACCAATAAGCAAAAATCTCAAAATAAATACGGTATTTCCTAGGAAATGATTATATTGAGAAATCTATGGGGAGGAGATAAGAAAACAATTCTTTCTAAATCACATTGGAGTTGACCTGAAGACACAAATACAGTATCTTAGTCTGAGAAGCTAGGACAAATTATAGACTGGGTGGCTGGTGAACAACACCATTTATTTCTCACAATCTGGAGGCTGGCAGCTCAAGATTAGGGTGCCTGCCGATTGAGGTTCTGGTGAATGCCTATCATGGTAGAAAGAGAAAGGGAGAGCCCTCTCGGGTCCTTTTTAAAAGAGAACTAATTCCATTAATGAAGCTTTCACCCTCAGTGGTTAGGAAAGCTTTCTTGGTTGTCAGGACTTCTCAAATGGAGAAAACTTTCCTTCCACTGCCAAATTTCCCTCCCAGCTAGTTTATCTGACCACTTGCAACCTCTATTCCCTCCAAGCATAAAATCTCTTACTATATACACTTTTTAAAAAATAATAACAGGATTCCAAAACCATCTTATTTTTAAGACTTCTTCAAGGGTACAGTGTGTTGAGCAAAAACACTGTGCCTAGAATGCAGGTCTTATGTCTTAGATTAGGGCTCTTCATCGTCCATACTCCAAATTTCAATATCAACAAGCCATCCTTTCCTTCCAGGCTTCTTCTTGCACAGTGTCCACCCCAAGTCATGGATCAGCCTTGATGATTGCCATGACGAGTTGTCATCACTGCTGTTACATGCAGCGAGGTTGAAATAACACAGATACCAACCTGATTCTGATTTACTCTCTTAAACTTCAGCTATTTTGGTCTCTTTTAAAAACTCCAGAGCACAGAAGTAATTGTGTTACACAAAATACTCCTGAACTGTAGAAACTGAAACTCAAGAACCAGTCATATATAGCTTACTATACTTGAGAGGACAGCAATTTCAAAAAAAAAAAAAACTTATCTAAAGATCCAGGTAGAACTGATGGCCTGGGAGAAATGTGAGTCACAGTGGTGAAGATGGAGTGGGGCTAACTCCTGGTTCAGAAGCTGGACCAAAGGGCTTACAGAGTCCTTCCTTCTAGTATTTGTGTAAGGTAAGGGGTTAATGTAAAGATTACTGACATTCCTTGACATTGGTTAATATTCATCAGATGATTTTTGAAGGGGCAAGCAATGAACATCACCACCTAAAGAATTCTTGCTTTAGAGACCTAGTATAAGATATATTTTATTAACACCTCAGTTCTCAATGGGGCATTTAGCTCTTTCACAATACGTTTAAGTGAAAATAGCAAAAATAGGTAGGGATTTTTTAAATGTGATTTAGAAATCAGCTAGAAACCAATCCCCGTATCTAATAAATGTAGTCATCCCTCCTACTCTACCTCTACAAAACGATGTTTTAGTAAATCCAAATGACGGAAATACCACCTGAACATGGCCCAGTAGGATTATTATTTGGAGGAAGCTTCACAAATAAAAGTTTATTATTGTATCTTGTTCCCATAACACTAAGCAGTTGCTTATGTTTTGAATATCCATGAAAGTTTTTAACTTTCTTTTAAAATATAGATCAGCTGCTAGTCTGCTCATATGTTTTACATAAGCCCACAAGGGACAAAGCCCTTCATTCAAATGTTGAATTATTTTTTTTAACACACTTATATTTCTATCCTGAATCATCATCTCAAAAAGATGGCAAATTTCCATCTTCCCAGCTGGGGGGAGCACCTGCAAAATACAAACCCAAACTCTGACACATCTGGTACCAAAAATCCAATCTGGCCAGCAGATTAAAATATCTGGATCATTGCACAGAAACAAGGCAAAAAGTTAACTACCTCTTATATGCCATCAACACAGATGTCTAGTTAAGCTGTTTATATTGTAAGCACATGTATATGTTAATGGAGCACAGAGCCTTTTAATAAGCCAGAGTTGAAATATAAATGCAAGAGAGTGTTAAAGACCTGAATGTAATAATTCATTCTTTTTTATCTTCCCATAGACATAGAAACTAAATTACTTTTTTTCAGAACCTCAAAATTATTTTTAAACAGATGCATATAGCACAAAAAATATTTTGTTGCATTTTTGGAGTATCTCCAAATTATTTTTTAACCATATTTTGTGTGTTTGTATTTTAATATTTAGAATATGTTTCTTTAAATGCCAAATTACTTACTTAAACCAAGTGTCTTGGTTTGTGATGCCCCCAAAGCAGATCCTGACACAAGAACTGAGGGTGGGTAGTTTGAGAGATTAACTTAGGAAGAACAGGAGAGGATGTGAGGAAAATGAGTTAGGAAAGGGAGAGATGCCAGTAAATGAGTGAGTTAATGAATTGCTCACTTCTATGGGCAACTAGCACTCAGTTTCTCTGGGAATCCTCTGGGAAATTGTGTGGAACTCACTCCAGTAGCATCCCACCAGAAACTGCCTAGGCTGATCCATTTATCTGCCAACTTCCATCCTTGTGGTGATGATTGCCCCAGCGACACTAATACTATACCCCCTTTGTAACTGTCTACAGGGGGCAAGCTCTCTGGCACTAAACAAAGTCCTCAGGCATAGGGGAAAAGAGACAGAGGCTTGAACTGGGATGCTGTTAGTGTGCTAGAAGCTTCTACTGCAGCCCCCAATAAACTCAAGAGGCTGATGGGACCAACGTCTGCTGACTGAGGTCAGTGCACTTTTTGATTAGTCTAACACCTGAAGCTGAAATAACTGAGCTGATGGCTTCAGACCACATGAGCCTCTTCCTTCACCTTTTTCTGATTGGTTCTCCTCCTTTTTCTGTCTCACCCTCTATCTTTCCCTTTTTCTAGTCTAGTTTCTCCTCTGAGTATCACAGGGCAAATCAGGTAGCAACCATGTCTAAGACACATGATTCTGAATTAAATACAAAAGACATATTAGATAATATGTAAAGTAGCATCTTACAGTTAGTACTAGAAGCCTATCTAATTCTAGAACACAACACAAATCCGACTAGAAAGTCTTATATAAAACTAGAGGCCCAGTGCATGAAATTCATGCACAGGGGATGGGGGATGTCCCTTAGCCCAGCCTGCACCCTCTCCAATCTGGGACCCCTCAAGGGATGTCTGACTGCCCGTTTAGGCCCGATCCTGGGCAGTTGGACATCCTTCTCACAATCCAAGACTGTTGGCTCCAAACTGCTCACCTGCCTGCCTCCCTGATTGCTCCTAACTGCTTCTGCCTGCCAGCCTAATTGATGTCTAACTGCTCCCCTGTCAGACTGTTTGCCACCAACTTCCCTCCTCTGCCGGCCTGCTCACCCCTAACTTCCCTCCCCTGCAGGTTTGATCATCCCCAACTGCCCTTCCTTGCAGGGCCTGGAATCTCCCAACAGCCCTCCCCTGCTAGCCATCTTGTGGTGGCCATCTTGTGTCCCCATGGGGCCAGGATCTTTGACCATATGAGGTTCAGCCCTCTTGTGTGTTGGAGTAATGGTCAATCTGCAAATTAGTTTTTTATTAGATAGGAGAGAGGCCTGGTGCATGGGTGGGGGCCAGCTGGTTTGGCCTGAAGAGTGTACCAGATCAGGGTGGGGGTCCCCTTGAGGTGAGGGGCCAACTGGGAAAGGGGCCTGTAGAGGTTTGCAGGCCGGCCACACACCCCCAGTGACCCAAGCGGAGGCCCTGGGATCTAGGATTAATTTATGTCTACAATTGAAACTTTGTAGCCTGGAGTGGAGCCAAGCCTTCTGCTCGCTCTGTGGCAGAAGCCATTTCTGTTTGAAACTTTGTAGCCTAGAGTGGAGGCCTAGGCTGGCAATGGCAGGCAGAAAGCTTGTCTTCCTCTGTTGCTGGGGAAACCCAAGCCTCCCTCCTGCTCTCAGTGGCGGCAGTCATCTTGGTTGGGGTTTATTTGCATAATATGCTCCTGATTGGCTGGTGGGCATGGCTATGGGTGTGGCTTATGGGTGTAGTGAAGGTATGGTCAAATTTGCATATTACTCTTTTATTAGATAGGACTAGAGGCCCAGTGCATGAAATTCATGCACGGGGGTAGGAGGTGTCCCTCTACCCAGCCTGCATCCTCTCCAATTTGGGGCCCCTCGAGGGATGTCTGACATCTCTCTCACAATCCAGGACTGCTGGCTCCCAACTGCTCCCCTGCCTGCCTTCCTGATTGCCCCTAACTGCTTCTGCCTGCCAGCCTGATCACCCCCTAACCACTCCCCTGCCAGCCTAATTGATGCCTAACTTCTCCCCTGCCAGCCTCTTTGACCCTAATTGCCCTTCCCTGCAGGCTTGATTGCCCCCAACTGCCCTCCCCTGCAGGCCTGGTCCCTCCCAACAACCCACCCCTGCTGGCCATCTTGTGGTGGCCATCTTTGACCACATGGGAGCAGGATCTTTGACCACATGGAGGCAGCCATGTTGTATATTGAAGTGAATAAAAGATTAATGCATATTTGAAAGTTGCTAAGAGAGTAGATCTTAAAAGTTTTCATCACAAGAAAAAAATACTATGTATAGTGATGGATGTTAACTAGACCTACTGTTGTGATCATTTTGCAATATGTACAAAGATGGAATCATTATGCTGCATACCTGAAACTAATATAATGTTATATGTCAATTATACTTCAATATAAAAAACTATTTATGAGAGTTAATTTGGGAAAAATGAAGTCTTCTCAGCACCCTTAACATCACACCATAGGGTCTGGATCTGACTCTTCTTCCTCTCTAGCCAAAGTAATGATGTCAGAAATGAAAAGTTCATAGTAGGAATGTTTAAGGCAGCAGCAAAAATTAGACTAAATTCACAAAGGATCCAACTGGAGTAAGTAATGCATTAAGTAATTAAGATTTCTAATTAATACTGAAAATACAATTTACAACCCTTGTGATCTTCTTTGGATCACTGAAACATACCCACTTTGGACCAAACATCCACTTTAAGTTATAGTGCTGTAAACATGTCTATGAACTAAAAAATAAAATCAATTGTGCAAAGTTGAGCAATGGCTAAAAAGAGTAAATACTCCTTTGTTTGTTTTTTAGAAATTAATGTGAAACTGTTGAATATCAGTTGCAACTTAATTACATGCTCAGGTGCTTTTTTTTAATGGTTCAAGAATTGACATGTTTTCTTCTGTTCAGTGAAAGCTTATGCAATTAACTGTGGAAAGCTACAGACACGGTTAGGTCACTTTACCTTGACAGTAACTATTCACAGATCATCAGTTGTATGCTCCATCACTGATCCTAAATCCAGCAGGCAATTCCAAAACTAACCATGGAGCTTTAGCACATATCATTCACCTCCTCCTGTTTTTTGTTTTTGTTTTTAAGTCACTTCAGCAGGAATTCTAATCCTTTTCCAAGAGATGTTTCAAACTCGCTATGATGTAATTATTATGTAAAAAAAAATAGAGAATAACTGATGCTGTGAATGTCAAAAATTGGCAGTGGTTTAGTCTCAAAGCAACCCATGATCTCTTTAGAGAAGGGTGAAATGAAACATCTGCTCAAAGTCACCACAGTAATTTGTGTGGGGTTTGTTTGTTTGTTTTTAAACAGTCTGAGTACCAATATGAGGATTCCATTTTCAAGTTATTGCATTGATAGCAAGATACCTTTTCTATCCTATAAGTGTAGTATTTAGAAGAGGGTGAGCAAGCTTTGATGTCAAATAAATCTAAATGGAGTACAAATAAAAAACAAGACATGGAAGATGATGTAATACAAAGCTACTTAGCTCTGCCAGATGCTTCTGTAGGAAACACGGATCCCAGCATACTTTGTTATCTTCCCAATAACTTCAATAATAAACTACTAGTATTTAATGTGGAAGCGTGCTTGGGCCCCAGCTCTTGACAGTTTTATAGCCCATGGTCAAAGCTTTCAACAGATTGAGGCAGGTGTGACGAGGAAGCTAGATTGCGCAGACTGACTTTCCACTTGCAGATACACAATATTTACCTTTCAAGGGTGAGCCTGTAAACCAGCTGACCAATTAGGCTTCAGATTCCTCATGCCTCATGAAACCTAAGCAAAAACTGTGAATATAAAAGCATGAGAAACACATGCAAGCTGAACTTTCCTTTAATGGTGTCATATAATCTCTATGAATAAGAATTCTTATGATCAGTGGTCTTCTACATCAGAGCCATAGACACACATTCAGGCAATAGATAGAATCAAACTTCAGAAACAGAGACCAGAAATCTCCTGACTTCCTCTAACCTTCCTGTCATTCACCCTGTCATTCAAATCCCCCCACAATCAATTTCCCTACTGTTAAAACCAAAATCCTTCAATGAATCCTCTCTCCTAGCCAAATTGTTCTTCTCATGATCCCCTGAACATATAGTATGTGTTCCTACTTCTCTGACTCTGCTCAAAGCATTACCCCTTAGAATGTCATCATTTCTCCCTCCCTATGTCTCCTTCCCAAATGTGTTTCTTCCCAAATATAGATCCTTCACCTCTATTATCAACACTGCTATTCTTATATTTCAGCCAGGCTCAAAACCCTGAGATAAACTTTGAGTCTCCTTCCTCTTTCATATTCCCCATATTTGATCAGTGGCCAGGGCCTGTGAATTCTAGCATTGTCATAATTCTTGAACCAACCACTTGTCCTTTCCATTTCCACTATCAATACCCTTTATCAGGTCTTTATTTTCTTACCTGAACTATTTCAAAAGTTTCCCACAGTCCTCTCTATCACCAGTTTCTCTACCTCAAATTCAAACTAAACACCCCAGCCAGATTAATCTTCCTAAATACATCTCTGAATCACATTACTTCTCTATGTAAACACCTTCAATGATATCATAAATTCCTCAATCTGACATAAAGTATGCCTACTGTCATAGATGCTGTGGTGTGCCATCCAGTTCCCCCTTGGGTATTCATTCCCCAAAGGCCACAGTTAGCTTCCAACAGGTCATAGTTAAATTCCTCCCCAGAAATTGCTCTGGCTAAAAGGAGCTATTTGGCCCAAAGTTTGCTCCCTCTCCAAAGGCAGTCCTCATCCGATAACTGATTGGTATGGGTATAGTATAATGTCCCAGCCCCACTGTCTCAATTCAAGACAACTTTGTAGGGTTATGCTGTTGTGGCATCCATTTTACATAGGACATCTCAAAAACTCGAATTATGGAGTCATTTATTAAAAGCCGACGGCACACGAGTGGCCAATGCTCTTCAAACCTCGCAGCCCTGAATAGTTCAACACGTCTGGCTTATATTGGCAGAATATCACAAAAGTATTGATTACATCTTTGAGTCTGGAATGAGGAACCTGCTTTGCAAAAAAGCATTTTTTTACAGAAGCAAAAACTGAGCAAGTTAGTATGTAAGAATCACTAAATCAACAGAAACACATTATCTGGGACCACCTGGGCAATTTAGAATAATTGTGCTGTCCAGATTCTGGGATCACTGAGTCAACAGGAATGCACTATCTCTAGCTACTTGAGGCAATTTAGTGTATGTTAGTGGTTAGTATTTAGTGATTCTGGGACCACTGAGTCAACTGAAACTTTAGGATAATTGTCCTGTCCTGGTTCCCAGAGGAATGTGCTTTTATGACCAGTGAGATCACAACCATTGGGATATTCAAACCATCGTCAATGTAGTATTGGATAGCATATCTAAGTTTAGAAAATCAAAATAATTTTCTATTGTTTTAGCAAACAAATAAGTACAGAACCCAAACAGCAATTTCTACCTGAGGTGATTGCTACCGTACTTTAATGCTAGCTTCTGTATGCCATGGGGGTTCACTGAGAGCCCTATTGCAGCTTCATTTCAGTCCAACTTCTCTGTCTGCCACATCCTGTCTTCCTAAATCCCTTACAAGAGAGGACCCCAAGAGCATTCACCAATTAACTTTCTGCACTAGAATCTTTATCTCAGAATTTTTGTTCAGAGGACCCAACCTGACAACTAACCACCTTTCTTTCATATATGTAACTACTGTCCTTCATATATCCTAAATTCCAGTTAAACTAGTTTATTTGCCATTCCTTAAATATACCTCATGCATTATCACTAACTCATACATCAAAAAAAAATCTACTGAATATCTAAAATGTTCCCGACTCTATGAGGAGTATTGACTGACCAAAAGGGATATAGACAATTAAACAGACTATTAGAATACAGTATGAACAGTGATTTCCCAGCTGAGACCACAGAAAGAATGAGGGAAAAGAGTGTGCTAGGTAGGGAACAGCATGCACCAAATCCTAAAAATATGAAAATTCACCCAGTGAGTCAGTGGGCTGCAAATGCACTTCAGAATGCTGAAGTTAAGGGAGTTTGGGAAGTAGTGGCAAGAGATGAGATGAGAGAGGTTAGCAAGGCCAAAACAAGAAAGGCAAGTAGATTTAATTATGGATCTGGATACTATCCTTAGGACAAAGGCCAATTATTAGAGCACTTAAAGAAAAAAGAAACAACACAGTGCTCATATTTGTGTTTTAGATTCATTTGAATACAGTGTAAAGAAAAATTAGCTGGAGGAAAGAATTATCCAAGCAAAAGATGATGGAGTGACGGCCCAAGAAGGAGGTAATGAAAATGGAGAGACCTGGACAAATTCAGGAGACATTAATAAGCTATAATATAAAGGGCATGATGGTTTATTACATGGAGGGAGAGAGAGAAGAAGGAATCAAAGATTATGCCACGTTTCTGACTTGAATAACCAGATGCACGTTACTCACTGAGATAAGAAAACCGAGGGCCTGCTGGAGTGGCTCAGTGTTTGAGGCTAAACCCATGCACCAGGAGGCCATCAGTTCAATTCCCGGCCAGGGCATATGCCTGGGTCTTGGGCTCCATCTGCAGCTGGGGGTGTGCAGGAGGCAGCCCATCGGTGTTGGATTAATGATGTTTCTCTTTCATTGATGTTTCCCTCTCTCTCTCCCTCTCCTTTCCTCTCTTTCTAAAAATCAATAAAAACATGTAAAAATATTTAAGAAACACTGATGAAACTGCAGAACTGGGAAGGAAGATAATGAATCCAGTTTGAGACATGCTGGACTTAAGGTACCTAAGTTAGAACTGGGTATGTGAGAGTGAACAACAGATAGTTAGATATATAGGTCTAACCTTGAAGAGAGCAGCCTGGCTAGAGGTACAGGTCAGGCATCATCAGTAGGTACCTGGCCATAGAAACCTGGGAATAAGATTAGAAAAAGTTGTCAAAAAAAACCAACAAAAAACAGGAGGAATACATTGCTCAGATCAAGTACAATGAAGACCAAAAAGAGTGTCCACTGATTAAAAACACTGGTATGCCTTTGTGCAAACTATTTCATAACCAGAAACCATAGACACTTTTCCATCTTCAAGGATCCAATCAATTGCCTCACATTGGCATAGTGATTTACTAAACACCATCACATGTTATCTCATTTACTGACTATAGATTTTGAGAGTTAAAAACATCTCTTTTGTACTTTGGCATCCTCCCCAGCTCATTAAAATGTGGATGTTGTAGGTTCAGAAAAGGAGCCAAATTTGCAGAAAATGATTCATAAGAGAAGAAATTCTACAGATAGGATAGACTAGAATTATTATTTGTGCCTGTCAACAAGATACCACACTAAGTCAAGCCCGTGTCTATGTGGGAAGAGTTATGAAAATATGCCCTTGATTGTTTAGGAAGGAACACTGAGACAGTTAGACTTCAACTTTATATACAAACTTGGTGAATGAAATAACAGTGATGAAGCCATCCTGCCATTACACCGTGATATTAACCTCAATGACCAATTTAGAGTTACATCTACAGCAAAATGCCCACATGTTCTGGACCCTGACTGATCTCACTCACCCCAAAAGAAGGTCATGAGCAGCCACTGATGAAGAGGCATTCATCTTCTGACTGTTCTTTCTTCTAGAGTGTGAACATCTTTTTTAAAAAGCCTATTTGAATAGGTGCAACTGCCAACTTCACTTATCCCTTCATATTTAATGAGCCTATTTTGTTTTATGGGTGCTTCAAAAGAACTGACAGAGAAGAGGTGGCTATAAATGGAAAACATGAAGCAACTTGCTGAGGCCTCATGGTGAGGTTGATGGCTTGCCTTGTCATGCCTTTGCAGACCGACATTTCCATAATTCCCTTTTCAAACACAGATCAAAACTCAAAAGAGAAGAGGAAAATTCTTGCTCTCCCAAGTGTGAACATGAAAGAATAATTCCAGGCAGTTTGAAGGAGATGCAGCCACCAACACAGTAACAGTTAAAGTAGTAGAAACGTGGTAAAAAAATTTTTGGAGACATTCAGCCCAGACTTCCAAAATTCAAAGCACAACTGCAGAGTGAGAAATTATTCCGCCCTACCCATATCCCTGCCTAAGCAACATTCCTCTTAAGTTCTCAAGAGGTCCTGGCATTTAGAACATTTGCAAATATTTACTCAACATCCAGAAGAGTACCTTAAAAATGGTGGGTCCTTGATAGTGGTGACACTCAATACTGGTAACAAATAGCCCTGTAAAGGGTAGCTTTTTATAAACAGTAAGGAGGACAGAATAGTGAAGTTGAAAGTTAAAGGTAAAAATTTGCAGCAGCTTCTACCTGGAATATGTTGCCTAAAGAAATTTCAGCTCAGTAAGACATTATAACATTAAACACTGCAGGTAACACTTCTTTTCCTCAAGTCATTTTGTCATTCAGCACTACCTCTGTAATAATATTGCATAGAGTATTGCATACTTCACTCCTGGATGCCCTTACCTCTTATACTGTGGTTTCCTCTGACAACCCTGAGTGGGTTAAAAACAGATAATCCACCTTACACTGACCCATCAGACAGGTGTCCAAGAATGCACAGCTTCATTAAATTGAGACCAGCTGTATATAAAAAGAGCATTTCAGACAGGAGGAAGAATATAATAAATCTGAAGCTTAGAAAGAAAATTGGGGATTTATTCTAATGCCAATATTTGACATGATTTTAAAAACTTATTAAAGAAGTTAAGACATGAGGGAAAGTACTTTACCAGGGTCATCTATAATAATCTATAATCCTATTTAATAAAAAAAATAGTAATATGTAAATTAACCATACCTCTACTGCATCCACAAGCCATGCCCATCAATCAGGAGCAAATATACAAATACATCCCAACCAAGATGGCTGTGGCCACTGAGAGCAGGAGGGAGGCTTGGCTTTCCCTGACAATGGAGGAATCCAAGCTTTCCACCTGCCCTTGCCAGCCTAGGCCTCCACTCAATGCTTCAATTGTAGAAGATACATAAATCCCAACAGAAATGGTGGCAGCCATGGAGCTGGAGAGAGGCAGGAGGCTAGGGCTGCCCCTGGTGATGGAGGAAGCCAAGCTTCTGCAGCCCTGGCTGACCTAGGCTTCCACTCCAGGCTACAAAGTTTCAATTATAGGAGGTAAATAAATTCCAGATACCAGGGCCTCCACTTAGGTCCCTGGGGGGTGTGAACATCCTGCAAATCACCACAGGCTTTTCACCCAGGCCACCCCACACTCCAAGGGAACGCCCAACCTGATCCGGGACACCCTTCAGGGCAAACTAGCTGGCCCCCACCCATGCACCAGGCCTCTATCCTATCTAATAAAAGAGTAATATGCAGGTTGACCATCACTCCAACACACAAGATGGCTATCCCCATGTGGTCTAAGATCCTGCCCCCATGTGGACACAAGATGGCCACCACAAGATGGCCAGCAAGGAAGGGCATTTGGGAGGGAGCAGGCCTACAAGGGAGGGCAGTTGGGGGCGATCAAGCCTGCAAGGGAGGGCAGTTAGTAGTGAGCAGGCCGGCAGAGGAGGGAAGTTGGGGCAAACAGGATGGCAGGGGAGCAGTTAGACATCATTCAGACTGGCAGGGGAATGATTTTGAGGTGATCAGGCTGGCAGGCAGAAGCAGTTAGGGGCAATCAGGAAGGCAGGCAGGTGAGCAGTTGGGAGCCAGCAGTCTTAGATTGTGGGATCGGGCCTAAACAGGCAGTCAGACATCCCTCAAGGGGTCCTAGATTGAAGAGGGTGGAGGCTGGGCTGAGGAAACCCCCTCCCCATGCATGAATCACATGCACCGGGCCACTAGTAATCCTATATAATTCTATATAATAAAAGAGAAACATGCAAATTTGACTGTACCTTCACTCCTGGTTGGCTATGCTACCAGCCAATCAGGAGCAGAGGCAGGGCCAAGTGGCACGAGCGCTGGGTCCCAGGGGTGGAGATGAAACAGCAGTGGTGGTAAGTGCCTAGCCCCCAGGCACAGTGAGGGGAAGCAGTGGCAGCAGCAGCAGCAGCAGTGGTGGTGGTGGCCTCAGGGAGTGCCTGGCTCCTGGGCACTATGAGTGGAAGTGGCGGTGAGCACCCAGCCCCCGGGGGCGGGTGGTCACAGGCAGCTGGGGCTGAGCTGAGCAGGGCAATGGCTGAATGCCCAAGGCCCAAAGTCTCACCAGAGGCTTTAGGCCTTGGGCAGGCTAGGGGTGAGCCACTAGTGGACATCCCCTGAGGGCTCCCAGTATGTGAGAGGGGGCAGGTTGGGTTGAGGGACCACTCACCCCCAGTGTACAAATTTCATGTACCGGGCCTCTAGTCTATAATAATCTATAATAATAAAAGCATAATGTGCTAACTACACTGGACATCCTTCTGGACTTCCTTCCTTCAGGACAAAGCCACAGATGGTGGGAGCAGTGGCAGAGCCATCAGAGGCCCTGGCCACAGTAGCAACAGGCAGGGCCTGGGGCCAAGGCCCTTGCATGAATTTCATGCATCAGGACTCTAGTATAGTTATAAGTACTGTTAATGTAAGAAATATTCAAACCTATGAAGAATTTTTATGAGTTTTTTATCTAAACTGTCGACAAATGCCAGGAAACATTTATCTCAACGGATTGAGATAATGCTCCATAGAATGGCAGTTTGCACCTTTTTTTAAATGTTACAATCAAAGGAGACATAAGTGGGTTACATGAAACCCATTGGTGATATATTAGGGAGGCAGGAGAAAGCAAAGAGAGGGAGGGAGCTTCTTGGGTTGGATAAAAAGTGAAATAAAGGCACATGCTTCTTTTACTTAGGTGGGTTCAGGATCATTAGTGGTCAACAATTAACAATAACAGTGAGGGATTTTGTGGTCTCTGTAGAGTGGTACTTGTGCTTTGAGGGATCTAGAAAAAGGAAAATTACTTTTACATTCTAATATGTTATGTTAGAAGCAAAAAGACAATAGAAATGTCAGCTAAGGTAAAGATTGACCTTTGTCAGGGAAGATACTGGCCTAGGACATGACTGCCCACCATAAACTGCTTTTTAGTGATAGAGAAAAGATAAGATAGAAGTGTCAAAACGTTCTTGATGTCAATATGAAGTCAAATGACAAGATCAAAACAGGAAGGTCAAAAGATGAGACTAAAATATCTTGTTTTACTTACACATAGGATCAACTCATTTTCCCTGAAAGAGAAAAAGGAGAAATTTTATTATTACATTCTCTATCATAATTTAGCAACCATTTTGCTATTTTAGGAACAACTCTATACTAAGTTCATTTAGGTAAAGGTATAATACAACACCATATAATTCATAATAAAGCTGTTATCTCTTTATGTGTTTTTCTCTCTCTCTCCTTTTTTTTTTTTTTTGCTATAATGACTACCTACTGTTCCTAAAAATTAAAATATGTATGGTAACTGGCTTATTAATCTGCCTTTCTCAATATGTTTTCACAACCATTGCTTCAATTAAGACTCATAACCACCCTGGAAAGTCTATTAGAGCATTATACAGATACTAGTGGCCCAGTGCACGAAATTTGTGTACGGGAGGGGGGGGGAGGGCGGGTATCCAGCCTGTACCCTCTCCAATCTGGGATCCCTTGAATGATGTCCTACTGCCAGTTTACTGGGATCAGGCCTAAACTGGCAGTCAGACATCCCTCTCACAATCCGGGACTGCTGGCTCCTAACCACTCACCTGCCTGCCTGCCTGCCTCCCTGCCTGATTGCCCCTAATCAGTCTGCCTACCAGCCTGCTCATCCCCAACTGCCCCCCACTGCCAGCCTACTCACCCTCAAATGCCTCCCTGCCAGCCTGATCACCCCCAACTGCCCCCCTGTGCCAGTGTGCTTTCTCCCAAATGCCCCTCTGCTGGCCTGCTCACTCCAAACTGCCCCCGCTGCTGTCCTGATCACCTCCAACTGGCCCCCCTGATGATCTGCTTACCCCCATCAGCCCTGCCTCCCACCAGCCTGATCACCCACAACAAACCTCCTCTCTTGGTCTCTAACTATTTCTACCTCGGCCCCGCAACCATGGCTTGTCCAGAAGAACATCCGGCAAGTCTCCTAGAAGGTCTCCCAGTCTAATTAGCATATTACCCTTTTATTAGTATAGATAGAGGCCTGGTGCATGGGTGGGGACCAGCTGGTTTGCCCTGAAGGGTGTCCCAGATCAGGGTGGGGTTCCCTTGGGGTGTGGGGCAGCCTGGATGAGGGGTCTGTGGTGGTTTTCAGGCAGGCCATGCCCTCATAGGGTCCCCACTGAAGGGGCATGGACAGTCTGGGTGAGGGGCTGATGGCTGTTTGCAGGCTGACCACACCCCCCAAGCAGGAACTCTTACTCCATGGGGGGGATAGGGAGTTGCCAGCCTGGCCAGCCTGGGTGAGGGGCTGATGGCTATCCGCAGCTGACCATGACCCCTGGTGACCCAAGTTCCCAGCCCCTCCTTTTTTTCTTCTTCTATTTTTTTCCCTCGCCTCCTTGAGCAGAGGCCAGGAAGCAGGTATCTGGGATTTATTTATCTTCTGTAATTGAAACTTTGTAACCTTGAGTGGAGACCAGAGCCAGCCAGGGCAGGCAAGAAGCTTGGCCTCTTCCATCACCAGTGGCAACCCAAGCCTCCTGCTCACTCCAGCTCTGTGGCCACTGCCATCTTTGTTGGGTTTATTTGCATACTTGCTCTGATTGGCTGGCAGGCATAGCAGAGGTATGGTCAATTTACCTGTTTCTCTTTATTAGATAGGGTGATAACTGGGCCATAGAGAGAATAAAAGATTTGTCCAAGCTACACAATTACCTAGAAACTATAAAAATTAACCCTTTGTAAATATATCTGAAGCATTATTTGTATACCAAAGTCAGAAAAAGAGATTAAAGAATAGAAAACTACAGGCCAACATCCCTGATGAATATAGGTTCAAAAATCTTCAATAAGCCGAGACTGGTTTGGCTCAGTGGATAGAGTATTGGTCTGCGGACGGAGGGGTCCCAGGTTCGGTTCCTGTCAGGGGCATGTGCCTTGGTTGCGGGCACATCCCCGGTGGGGGGTGTGCAAGAGGCAGCTGATTGATGTTTCTGACTTTCTATCCCTCTCCCTTCCTCTCTGTAAAAAAATCAATAAAATATATATTTTTTAAAAAATCTTCAGTAAAATACTAGCAAACCAAATCCAACAGCATAGTAAAAGAATGATGCAACACATCCAAGTAGAATTTATCCCTGGGATGCAAGGATGGTTCAATATATAAAAATCAATTAATATGATATACCACATCAACAGAATAAAAAATAAAAATCACATAAACAATAAATGCATAAAAGGTGATTGAAAAAAATTAAACACCCTTGCAAAAAAAAAAAAAACTCTCAATGAACTAGGAATGGAAGAAAAATAACTCAACATAATAAAACCATATATCAAAAGCCCAAGGTTAATATCATATACTATGATAAAAAACTGAAAATTTTTCCTCTAAAATTGAGAACAAGGCAAGGACGCCTGTTCTCACCATGTATGTTGAACACAGTACTAGAAGTGCCAGACAGAGCAATTAGAGAAGGAAAAATAAAATAAAATAAAAGGCATACAAAGTGAAAAGGTAGAAGTAAAATTATTCACTTATCCCTATTTGCAGATGTCATGATATAGAAAACTCTGAAGATTCCTTTAAAAACTACTAGAACTAATAAAGGAGTTCAGTAAAATTTCAGGATCCAATATCAACATACAAAAACCAGTTGCCTTTTTATACCCTAACAATGAACTATCTGGAAAGGAAAACAGGAAAATGTATATATTGACAACTACAACACATTGATAAAATAAATTAAACAAGGCACAAACAAATGGAAATATATCCCATGTTCATAAATTAGAAGATAATATTGTTAAAATTTACTTACTAGTAAAAGTTATCAACAGATTCAATGTAATCCCTATAAGAATCCCAAAGACATCTCTTTAGAAAAGCAATTCTACAACTCATATAAAATTATAAAATACCACAAATAGCCAAGCAAACCCTGAAAAAAAGAAGAATAAAGCTGAAGCCTTCACATTTTCTGATTTCAAAATATATTATGAAACTACAGTAATCATTATACTAGTATAAAGACAGGTATAGACCAATTGAACAGAATAGAGCCCCAAAATAAATCCACACAATACAATCAATTGATCTTTGACAAAGTTGCCAAGAATACACATGTGGAAAAAATAGACTTCAACAAGTGCTGGGAAAACTGAATATCTACATGCAAAGGAATAAAATCAGGCCTTTATCTCTTATACCACAAAGAAAAGTAAGTTCAAACATAAAACTTGAAACTGTAAAACTCCTGAAGGAATCTTCTAGGAGTGGTCTTGGCAATGATATTATGGTTATGACACAAAAGGCACTGGCAACAAAACCAAAAATAAACAACCGGAACTACATTAAAAAAAAACACTTTTGCACAGCAAGAGAAACAATCAACAGAATAAAAAGGCAACCTATTGAATAGGAGAAAATATTTACAAACAATATATTTGAAAAGACTTCATCTCCAAAATATATAAGGAACTCCTACAATTCAATAATAAACTAATAATCTAATTTCAAAAATGGGCTAAGGACTTGAATAGACATTTCTTTAAAAACATACAAGTGGCCAACAAAGATGTGAGAGAAATCTCCTTGTCACTAATAATCAGGCAAATGTAAATCAAAACCATAATAAGATATCATCTCATACTTGTCAGACTAGTTATTTTTTTTAAAGGCAAGTGTTGGGGAAGATGTAGAGAAACTGGAACTCTTGAACACTATTTGTAAGAATGCAAAATGGTGCAAACACTATAGAAAATAGTATAAAGGTTCTTAAAAAATTAAAAATAAAACTACAAAATTATTTGCCGATTCCACTTCCATGTATATATGCCAAAAAATCTGAAATTAGAATCTCAGAGGTATTAACACTCCCATACTTATTGCAGCACTATTCACAATAGTTAAGAGGTGGAAAATACCTAAATATCCTTTGAAAAAGAATGTTGGGGGGGTATGTGGAATACAAATACAATGGATTGCATTTCAGTCTCTTTTTGAGAAAGGAAACTCTATAAATTCTGTAATATTTAATAGCATGGATAGACCTTGAGGACATATGCTAAGTGAACTAAGCTAGACACAGAAAGGCAAATACTGCATGATTCTACTATGAGGTATCTAAAATAGTCAAACTCATAGTATCAAACAGTGAATGGTGGTTACCAGAGGCTGATGGAAAATAAGGTATTGATCAGCCATCATAAAGTTTCAGTTAAGTAAATTGAATAAGCTTAAGAACTCTGGCCTACAATACTGTGCCTATAGTCAACAATAATTTATTGTACACTTAAAATTGGTTGAGATCTAATGGTGTGTTCCAATCACAATAAATGTTTTAAAATATATATATCTTAGTTGTCAATGTTTCAGTACTCATGATTCATAAGATGCTTATTATAATATCTAAATAAAATATTTTGATGGCTTCCACAACATGGGAAATCACCCACAACATAGCCTTTGAGGGCCTGCATGATCTGCTCCTGCTGTCCATCCTCATATTGCCCCCTGATGCTGCTTCATTCTCCCTTATTCCAGCTACAATGGCCCTCTTTCCCCATCTTTCCTATCATAGAGCTTTGGCACTTGGCAACTGTTTCTAGGGAACTGCTCACCCCACTCACCAACTGAGTAAATATTCTACTTCACCCGTTTTGTACTCCAATAGTTCCATGTACTTCCCTTTTTTTGCTCTTATTGCTAGACCATCCTATCTAATAAAAGGGTAATATCCAAATTGACCATCATTCCAATACTCAAGATGGCTGCCCCGATGTGGTCAAAGATGGCTGCCCCCATGTGGACATAAGATGGCCACCAAAAGATGGCCAGCAGGGGAGGGCAGTTGTAGGCAACCAGGCTGGAAGGGGAGGTGGAAGGGGAGGACAGTTGGGGGACCAAGTCTTCAGGGGAGGGCCGTGGGGGGGGTGACCAGGTCTGCAGGGAAGAGCAGGTAGGGGCAACTGGGCCAGCAGAGGAAAGCAGTTGGGGGGGGGGGGTGTCAGGCTTGCAGGGGAGGGAAGTTGGGGGGAGTCAGGCCTGCAGGGGAGGGTAGTTTGGGAGGACCAGACCAGCAGGAAGGGCAGTTGGGAGGGACCAGGCCTGCAGGGTAGGCCAGTTGGGAGGGAATCACACCTGCAGGGGAAGATAGCTGGGAGCAACCAGGCCAGCAGAAGAGGGCAGTTAGGGGCAACTGGCCTGGCAGAGGAGGACAGTTAAGGGTGACCAGGCCTGCAGGGGAGGGAAGTTAGGGGCAATCACACAGGCAGGCAAGCAAGCAGTTGGGAGCCAGCAGTCCTGGATTGTGAGAGGGATGTCCGACTGCCCATTTAGGTCCAATCCCAGTGGGCAGTCAGACATCACTCAAGGGGTCCCAGATTGGAGATGGTGCAGGCTGGGCTGGGGCACACCCTCCCCCTTGTGCACAAATTTCATGTACTGGGACTCTAGTTTAAATATATTTGTGTGATTATGTGGTTTCTGTGTGTCTCCCCACTGGTCTCTATACTCCATGATGGCAGGAGCCCTATATCTGGCTTTACTAACCATTATTCAGTTTAACAGTGCTCCTGGAATAGGGTAGGTGCACTATAAAACAAATGAACAAATATGATTTTGCCCAAACAAAATTAGATTTAAATTTATGCTTATCACTTGTGACATACAACTTTGCTGTCTTCCTTTTCAATGGCTCCCAGATTGAGCATGGTTTCATAAAAACAAAAGCTTTTTCACACCAAATGAAGCCCTCAACACAGAAATACAAAGGAGGGCATGGAATGCTATAAATATCAATTACTTCTAGCTGCCCAAGGAAAATTTAAAGTTATCACACAGGTAGAGAGACCCCACCTGTTACCTGCACTAAAAATTAATCACTCCATGGTTTTGCTCAGTGGATAGAGCATCAGCCCACAGACTGAAGGGTCATGGGTTCGATTCTGATCAAGGACATGTAATTCGGTTGCACGCTCGATTCCCAGGAGGCAACCAATTGGTATATCTCTCTCATAGCAATGTTTCTCTTTGTCTCTCCCCTTCCCTTCCATTCTCACTTTTAAAAAAAGAATTAATCACTCCACAGTTACTCTCTTTTCTGAAAGTAAATCTCCTCTGAGATATTATAAAGATTTCTGTCCATATGACAATGTTGATCTTTTGGCCAAAAAGAGCCAAAAAATGTTTGAGTTAATGCCCCAAAATGTTTATCTGATCCACCAATTCCCAAGAGTATCTCTTCATGGAATCATGACATCCTTAAGGTGGAATGGACCTAAAAGAGATCATAGTCCATTCCCTTCACACCCCACCCACTATTCCAAGTCATTCCCTTCTCAATGGAGTTTTTCTTTGAGCTAGGGTAGTTTGTTTCACATAGTTCTTGGAACAAAACCTCATGGAAGTTCTGTGATAAAGAAGGTTGTATCTCTCCAAGGTCTAGAGCACTGGTCGCCAAACTGCAGCTCGTGAGCCGCAGTTTGCCACTCTGTTGACTAATGAGTTTGCTGACCACTAACCTAGACTCTCAATTCCAATAATTACAGGCTGTTGTTGTTCCTTGTGATTAAGCCCCTATCCCAGTGGTTGGCAAACTCATTAGTCAACAGAGCAGCAAACCTCCACTCAAAAGCCGCATGTGGTCTAGAGAAACAGGAAGCAATGGTGGAGAAAAGGATGCATATGTGGAAACAGGGGATGGGAGACAAATAACAGGAAAAGAGAAGGACTAGGTAAAAATTAAAAATCTGGAAACATGAACAAATTGAGATAGCCTAGGATATTAGTCAGAATAGGCTTGGTTAAAAAAAAAATGTAAAGACAACCAAAGAAAAATTCAGGAAATTAGGATAGCTTTGCTATTTTTGCCATTGTTGTTCTCTTACAGTTACTAAATAAGGCAAAATTTGGAGCTGTAATAATGTACTGTATGTTCAGGGAATGAAATTTTTGAGATAAAATGTGGTACTCTAAGGATATATGCAAATCAGATAAAAATATTCAACATCCAAAATAATATCTTACATTTGTTTTTAAAGAAATCACATTGAGCAGCTAAGAAGAAATCCTCCAAAATATTTAATTTTCCTTCTCTTCACCAGCTTCCTCACAGTGTAACTTACCCACACACCCTGATGTTAGTGGCTCATAAATCAACCTTCCATAAAAATCAGAAATAAAAAATGTGTGAGCACAGGAGGTTCCTGATATTGGCAAGACTCCCATCCACATATACTACTGGGCCTAATTCACTAACACTTTTTTAAATTGAATTTACTGGGGTGACATTGGTTAATAAAATTATATAGGTTTCAGGTATACAATTCTATAATACATCATCTGCTGATCCACTAACATTAAGAAGCTAGTTTGTTCGTAGTTCAGTAATGGGAAAGCTGCTACCCTCCTACATTTACATGTGCTAATGTACTCTCTATAGGGAGCAAGATGTCTGTAACAAATTACTTCAGAATTGTCATATGAGATATTGTACAAAATGTGTAAACTCTTCCTGACTACCAATTTGCTACCAGATTGTGACTAAAGTATCAGATTTAGAAAATCTGACTCATGTATTTGTGACCAACAGCAATGGAAGAGCTGAGGAAAGAATGTACCATTGTATGACATCTGTACCAGAAAAACCATCTCTCAGGACAAGAAATGTGCATGCCATACAAGACCCTTCACACCTCAGGAAGCTGTAGTGCTAATCAACAATAAAGAAAATAAGGGCTCTCTGCAAACAAACAAATAAAAACTCTTTGGAATGGACAAACTGCAGATCATATAGAATCATCTTAGTTTTAAAAATGTCAAATAGGAGGCACAGTAACTCCCTTTCTGCCAAAGTCTGACTCTCTGGGAGGGGCTCCCAGAGCAGTCTTCAAGTCTGTTGACTTGTTTTTTTCAAGCTGTTAATGTAACTCGCAGCTACGTTGGTTTGTTTTGTTGTTGTGACATGGTCTCCATAGATGTGCTTTGAAATTGTGCCCAGCTACACTGAAGCCAAGAACCATGCAATCTGGAAGTTGTGCAAGCAAGATTACAAGGCTCCAAGGTATCCAGTGCCTGCACTGCTCATCTCTTCCGCTTACCTCGAAGCTTGGCTTGTCCAGCCTGGGCAACTGAATGCTGCATTGGGACCAGATCCAAATATTTGAGGAAAGTGGCTACATTTGCAGAGAAGGAACAGATATTGAACTGCACATCAGGGCTTTATTTGCAAGCATGTCCAGGAAGTGGTCGATGAAAACCAGGACCAGTTTGGTGCCTGTTTGTTTTCAGTTTTTCTTCTTCCTTCCTGTAGATAACCCAACTTGCTCATCTTTATTTTTCTCGACTCCATTACACTCATAGTTTTTAATCCCTTGTCCCTCTCAACAAGTGGTTTCTCAAGAAATAACTTGATCAGTTCATTCACACCAGACTTAGCAAATAAAAATAAAGAACATCCACTTAAATTTGAATTTCAGATAAATGACAAGTTACTTTTTGGTATAAATATGTCCTGTGCAACATTTTGGACATACTAATACTAAAATTAGTAATTCTTTATTTGAAATCCAAATTCAAATTTATATTTTATATGGCAATCCTATACTAAAAAGTAAATACATGAGATTTTTACTTCTCCTAACATATTTAACTTAGGATCAAAGTCCCCATAGCTTTACACAAATTAATAATTAGGAAATTTTAGTAACAAACTAAAAGAATAATATATTATATCAGGTAAGCAATCAATGATTATGTACCAGAGTATATGTTTTTATTGATTTGAAAGGCGAGGTAGAGAGAAAGAGAAACATCATTGTGAGAGATAAACATCAATTGGTTGCTTCCTGAATGCACCCTGACTGGGGATAGAACAGCAACTTAGGTATGTGCACTGACAGAGAACTGAACCCGCAAGTTTTATTTTTTTGCTGTACAAGATGACACTCCAATCAAGTGAGTCCCCCCTTTTTTAATTGCAAAAGACTATCTAAAATAAAATTATTAAATAATAACAAGTTGTAAAAGACTTTAACTCAGAGACAAAAATCATAGCTTGAGTCTTACCCACTTGGACTTAAGGCTACTGATCAACATTTACCTTAAATCAGCCAATGTGTTTGTTCATGTCAATTGGTGTTCAGTTCTTCTAGATGGAGAAAATATGACTCAAAGATGCAATTCTCTGCCCCTGAATATCTATTCCCATAGTATCTTGAGTAGCTAGGGATACAGGTGGTAGTAGTTGAGTGTCCTAGGCCTCAGCTCACATCCCATCAGCACAGACTTTTCATATGTAATGTCTATTGACATGGCCAGATATGATATACAAACCCTTTAAGCTTCCAGAAAACCTATAATTAGAGTCAGGGAAAAGGAAGAAGTGTGAAAATAATGGTTATCTATAAGGAAATAGGGAGCAGAGTGGAGTAAAAGAAACTCAATATAAAAAAATGTAAATGGGAGCAAAGAAATTTGATATAAAAATGTAAATGGAGAGCAAAGAGGACATTTGGACCAACACCAACTGCCTGGGATAGGTGGTTGCCCAGTGGGTGTGAGTCAAGAATCTCTGGGAAGAACCTGTGGAAGATACTACAGCTGAGCTTATTCAACAACACCTATTCCAACCGCCTTCTGGTATACCTGCCTATATATTACAGAGGCCAGTAAACTAAAAATTTGCTTTTCCACAATTCCTTCTAAATGGGGTTCTGGGTATGATGTAGGCTCCAATGTAAGCTCTGTCATCACATTCATTTTCAGAACATGAATTCAGACTAAGTAAAACAAGGAGGAAGGCTGGACATGAGGCATCATTCTGCTGCTGCAGATGGAGTGTTGACTCCCCAGTTCAGCAAAAGTGTCTTCCTGACCACAGCTTCTCCATTTGACAGACAGTGTAAAGATCAAGGCAAGTACACAGTTCCTTTGATGGCTCAGTTGTGGTATGGCTTCAGAATTCAGTTTTGGAAGCTCACCAGCCTACAGTCTGCTTCTTCAGCCACAAACCAGTTTTGTAGACCAGTGAATACCCTGCCGTTAACACATTTCAGCTTAAGAAACTCAATATAAAAAATGGGTTTTGTTCTCTGCAACTGAACACTAACTGATGCAAGCTGTGCCTCCCAAATATATATATATATATATATATATATATATATATATATATATATATATATATATATATATTTCACTAGCCTAATGGTTCTCAACTGGGGATAAACCCCAGCCTTCCACCCATAAGACACATGGCAATGTCTGGAGACATTTTTTATTGTCACACTGGAATGGGAGGTACTATTAGCATCTAGTGGATACAATCCAGAGATGCTACTAAAAATTCTATAATGCACAGGACAGTCCCCACCACCCCATAATTCCAAGATTGAGAAACCCTTCCCTAACCCAGAACCCAATGTGAAAATTTATCATTAAAACATACAATAGTTTGGTTTAGAAAGCAGTTTTTCACAATGCAAAAACTCCTTTAAAAATACAGGTAAGTTTTTCTGTCAGCCAATATTGTATTGAGAACATATCTCTTTATTCTAAGATTTACATCATTTTCAAATTTTAATATTTCTGAAACCACATCATGACCTAAAATTAAGGTGTACTTTTCATGTAGTGATGTTTTTCTTATTGTTGTTTTTTGTTGTTTGTTTTAAATATATTTTTATTGATTTTAGAGAGGAAGGGAGAGAGAGAGAGAGAGAGAGAGAGAGAGAGAGAGAGAGAGAGAGAGAGAGAGAAACGTCAATGATGAGAATCATTGATCGGCTACCTCCTGCATGCCCCCTACTGGGAATCAAGTCTACAACCCAAGCATGTGCCCTTGGCCAGAATCAAACTTGGGACCCTTCAGTCCACAGGCTGACACTTTATCCACAGGGCCAAACCAGCTAGGGCTGTTGTTGTTTTTTTTAATAATAAAAAAAGGCTGTTACTAAGTCTATAGCCTATCTTAGAACTGATATCATCTGCAATCAAGGAACTAGGACAGTTTAAACAAGTATTTTCCTGAGGCAAACTTACCAAACTGCACATGGAGGAGAATGGCTGATGTGTGCAGGGAGCACCATGGTCTCTACCCTAACTGTGCAACAGAATCACTGCAAGGCTTTCCACTGATTTGGGCACCACATCTTCTGACAAAATAAAAGGTGCCTCTGTAGTCCAAGGAAATCACAGAAGGCCAACTTCAGCCATAAATGAAGAGTTAGAAAGAAAAGGAACAGGAGAGGTGGAAATAAATGGAAGCACTTCCTAAAAAAATAAAAGAAAAAATGTAAATGAATATTTTTAATGCTCTTTGTATCCAGGTCAAAAACTACTAATTTAGGACACCTTAAAGAATTTGGACCCCTGAAGATGGAGGAAAGGGGATAAAAGAAGTGTCACTATTAGAATAGATATGCAAAACAGTGATGGCAGAAAACCAGACAAACTTCAAAACCTCACTCTTCTGCCCAGCACCAGACCTCATTACTATTGCCAAACAATTTGCTAACACTCCAGCATTATAGCTCTTGAGTAACTTTCACAAGCTCTCTGGGACTCAAAGAAAATCACAACCAGAGAATTTAACAAGTAATGGATCCTAACAAAAAAATAGAAGATGCTTTCATCTTCTCCAAAATTTAGCATATATTTACAAGAAAGATGTATCTTACAAATACATTGTTTTAACTTACAAACATCTCATTCCCCTATAAAGTCTAGCTCCTGCCTTGAATAAAGAAGTGCTCAGTAAATATTGGCTAAATTGAATTAAGTCCATTGCCTAAAAGTGCTACTAACTTAAAATGTATAGGGAAGAAAAAGAAGCTCCCTTTATTTTTATTTTTTGTTCTTTTTAGATATTCTTTTTTTCTTTATTAATTGAGGTATTATATATGTGTTCTTATACCCCCATTGCCTCCCATCCCGCTCATGCCCTCCCCCGCCTAGTGTCTGTGTTTATTGGTTATGCCTATATGCATGCATACAAGTCCTTTGATTGATCCCTCCCCTTTTCCTCCACCCTCCCCTGCCTTCCCTTTGAGGTTTGATGGTCTGACTGATGCTTCTCTGTCTCTGAATCTTTTAAACAGAAGAGCAAAAATTCAAGAGACAAGAGTAATGGGGTGGGGAAGGAACTCGCCCACTCCAATGACCTCTTCTCTCCAGCAATGAGAAGAGGTTTACACTGATCCCAGTAAATGTTACTTCACAAGTTTGCTACTACTGCCAACCTAACATCCATATTTCTTTATTAATTTTTTTCTTAAAGTCAAAATTGACAATAAATCCTACAGTGTCCCTAACTGCCTCAAGACTGAGAGTATACATTTCTAAAGCCAGATCCTGATAAAATCCCAAAGATATGCTCTGTTACACTCAAAATGTGTATTTAGGTGGCAGACCATTGCAGAGGAGTTAATCTCAAGCAAAAAAAAATAAAATTCTGAAGCCTTAATCTATATTTTGAGAATCACTCTCATTATTCCAGCAGAATCATTTCCCCCTTACTTTGAATTTATTTATTCAGAGACTTCTAAATATATTCTGGTCTGTTGAAACAGCCTCTGGGCCATGTACAAAAAAAACATTAAGTAAAACACACTATTAGAAACACCCAGCAGCAAGCCTGGAACAGCTTCAAATGTCGGTCATGTAAGATAAAGCCACCTGCAGGTGACCTGTACTATGCCCCCTGGCTTCCCCATGGATTCCTGACAGGCTGGTGCTAAGGTGTGTGCTCTCTGCCTATAGATGGCCACACCCAATTAGTCCACTTCTCTCCTAACTCTTGATTTGGCACAGTTTCCACCTGCCTCTCCTTTCACTCTGCAATGGACTAACAAGAAATTCACAGAAACCCCAATTTTGGCAGAGATCTGGGCACGGGAACCTTACATAACTGTTGGGCTTTGGCAGGGCAGGACTTAAAGGCTGGGTGCCCTCAGCTGAAATGTGCCCTGCACTTTGTGGGCAGTTTAACTCTCCCTGAGGTGGTCTATCCTTGGTTCTGGCTCTGAACACTTCTGAATGCAGAGGCCACAACCAAATTAACATTGAATACACAGTGTAAGAATCAAAGGGAGCCCACAGAGAATAGCATGAATTTCAGATAGTAAAGACACTACTTACTAACTGGGGTGGGGGAAGGGAACCCATCTTCAAAATAGATACTAAACCTTCACTCCCTTGTGACATAGAAAATTCCCTAAATTCCAAGTTTGTTTACACAGCTAATTAGGCATGAAAATTTTGAGTCTAGCACAGGCCTGTTAAGAAAATCTTATTAAATGCAGACATGTTCTGTCAAGGGCATGTATCCAGCAAGGGATGCCATCTATGGGTCATATGATTTTATTATAAATTCTACCCTGTTCTTAAAGGTTCACAAGTAAAAGAAAAGCAAAAGATTTTGGCTTTCTTCTTTTATGTATGCTTTTCCCACAAACCTCCCATCTTAGAAAAACAAGAAAAGAGATTTGAAAGAAAACAATAGCAGATCAATGATAGGTAGGAATAGTATTTCAAAAACAGTGGGGATGTATTATTTGCTGTTCCACTGAATTGTGTATTATTCATTCCTCGTCCTTTCTTTAATGAGAAATCTGCCCCTATCTTATTACAAAGAGGCTACCACCTAAGAAGATAAAAATGCCTTTTATCATGCATCTGCCCCAAATTATATCTCTGGAACCCCTTTATAATCAGCCGTAGTGTTTTTTCACAATTCTGTGATTTCGCCAAACTGGCTGACTATCACGCGCTGCCTGCTACTACATTCTAAAGTGCCAGGCTGGTACCTAAGAGGAAAAATAACATTTTCCTTCACTCTTAACCCACATTCTGACTTCTCATGCTGAATTCAATCTCCAGCTAATTAGTTCAAGAGCAAGCAACTCTAACCAAGATTCCGTATTACTTTCCTGTTTCTGAGAGCTGGGCTTTCCCCAAATGTAATTCTCTTGTTACCCTTTGCATTTTAAATAAGCCATTTTGGAGCATGGCTCTTGTTTTTTCTTTAATATATGCGCCCCTTGGGACTGCACGAAAGCTTGTGATGGCTCTCTGCCGGCAGTCAGGGCAACAGAATGTCTACAAGATCAGGCTTTGTCCTACACTAAGCATCCACTGTGCAGCCCCAGCTGAATAGGAAAATTGCAAGGCCATTTTCTCAGAAATGCAGGGTCCTTAGTATTGTAACTAGAAGCCTGAAGCTCACCTGAGTTCCTCCATTTTGTTTGTTTTAAATATGCTGGAACATTTCCATAATTGTTGGTTCCTGGGACAAAATATTCCACAACAGTCATTTTTTTTTCTTTCAGATAACTGAAGACTTTTTAATTCCAGAGTTTTGATTAAAACTTTCTTAAATGTTCATTAGTTCTTTTGGGTATCAAACAAATTACACATTTGACTTTTGTACTTGACTAAATGTACTTGACTCTTTCTTGATGATTTAGGATTCTCTTTAAACTATCAGTTTGGGGTATAAAACAGTAACAGATGCATGGGATTATTTGCCCCTACATTAAATAGGCCACTATCTTTTCTTGGTTACTTTGGCAAACTTTAAATTTTATTTCTGTCTCTTTCCAAATGATCAAAATATCAGTGGTCACTTTGCATTGATTTTCACGTTAGCCTCTAGAAGCAAACTTTAAGTTTATTGCTTTCAGCTTTCAGATGGCTAGAAATCCAAATAAGTTTGTTGTGACATCTACATTAAACCTAAAACAGTCCTTAAGCTTACCCATCTGACTAAATGCATAAGCATCTGTACATGAATGTGTGGCATCTATTCTGGTTGCTCAAAGCCGTTTGAGCTCTTCATCAGCTCTTCATCTGTCTCTCACAGAAGAGGGATTACAGACACTTGTTCTTGGGTATTGTACAGTGAAGTAAAGCAATCAGCAATCAATTTGCTCACTCTAAGAGTTCTCTTTCCTTCTTGTTCTTATCTTTCTTCATCCTTCTGATTCCTGCTTTAAGCCAAAGCATTAAATCATCCACCATAAGGAAAGAAATTACAACAGAAAGAGCAAAACTTTTTTCTTTTTTTATTATAGTTGACATTCAATATTATATTAGTTTAGCATAGTGGTTACACATTTATATAACTTATGAAGTGATCCCCTGACAAGTCTTTCAATATATGCAAATTTAACTCTGATTTCAGGGGACATGGGGTAAGGGGTTGGTGAGAGAAGAATGAAAATACATTGAAATGAAAGATTTTTATTTTTTAAATTTGCCTCTCATCAAAATGGAAGCATGAACTTAGGCTAGACTCATATAGACATCTGCCACTGTTCTCTGTAGCAATCTCCCCCAGTTATAAAATCTCAGCCTCTTTAACAAAACCCCCAACAAGTATTTGAAATGCCTGTCCAAGATGACTTCACCAAAGCTGACTCAGAGTGTTAAAAGAGTCCCCACCAAAAAGGAAGATAAACGCTCTTATTCAACACCACACTACATGAGGTTGGCAGTGGTCGGTTTGCTGAGGACCATCTTTGCTTTGAAACCCAAACTTCCACATCCAAGGAACCTTCTCAATCCTATACAAATAGGGACAGTTGGTCACCCTAGTGGGAGATGATCCCTCACTGGTTTCTCATGTTTTCCTCCAGGTGGTCATCTTTACTTTCTAAGCAAAACTTTTTAGATTTAGCATTTCTAAGAATTCATAGACTTCTTCTGCCCAGGCAATCTAGATAATTCTTTGTTAGTAGCATCCCTATCATCAATCTCCTCTTTTTTTATTGCCACAAGCTTGGACTTTATCCCCTGTTCCTGGACTACTGTAAAACTTCCATGAAGGTATACATATGCCTGTCCTCCTCAGATTAATCTTTTCAAAACCCCATTTTGCACAAGGTTCAGTTGAAATCCCACTTTCTTCATGAAGTTGATATCTTCCCCAGTAGAAGGGTAACATTACTAAGATGGGAAAAAGGAGTGGCAGAAGGTGTCAGCTGCTCAACGCTGGAGGAGTGCTGTAGGCCCAGTGCAGGCTGTCACTTCCCAGAAGCTTCTAAGGAGCAAAATCAAGACATGCTGCAGAGAACTGAGGTCAGTAATCCAGAAAAGGTTGTCTGAGAGTCAATCACAAGCCAAGGAGGTCTAGTCACAGACAGAAAATGCTGTGTCCATGGGATAGCCAACAGCCAAATGTGTTAGACTCAGCACACTAGAAGCAAATTCCTGTGAGAGCCGACTTTGCCCTATGGCTAGTTCAAGGTAGTGCTGGCTGCATGATAAGGGAGAAGTTATCGCCTATGCCATTCTTTCTGCAGTTAGCAGATTCTAATTTGGAAAAGCTGTTAATGTTTTAATGCATGTATCCCTTAGATGTAAACACTACATCTTATAACTCTCTGTATTACACACATCGAGCAAACTATGTAGACAATAAATATTTGACTTAAATAATAATAAAAAATGTGCTCTCATGTTCTGAAGGCCATGTGCATAGGAAACCATGAGAAAGTTACAGCAACTCCATTTTTTTTCAGGAAGTCTGGAAGTCATCAGCCTGGTTTGGGTTTGAGATGCACTAATCAGCAATTGCAGAGCAAACACAAACCCTCCCTTTTCTCTTTTTAAAACTTCAGAGCAAAGCATCAACTCTCTTACTTCCTTTTGTATCTTAGTGCAAACCCTAAGCACAAAAACAATCATAAATAAAAGAACAAAACAATCTTTCACCAAGACTACAAACCAAGCCCCAAACCCAAAATATCCTCATGTTTCCATGCTATAGTGCTTTATTAGTACTTGAAGTTCAATCAAAAAGAATGAAAGCTTGATCTAGTTCAGCTTCTCAACATGAGAGTTCTCAGCACACATGCTAAATCATTTCTTGAGCAAATGCCATGGTGTGTTCCTGCTGAGAATCCCTTTAAAAAGCTCACATCTTAAATAAATTTTCCTAAGAATATATTTTTCATTCAATAACATTTGGGGAGGGGAAATCTAAGTTAAAATGAAGGCTTATTATGTTAGCCTTATAAATGCAATCACCTTTCTTTATTCACTGATTTATGAAGTCTCTTGAGTAAATGGGGTGGGAGAGTGATATTAAAATTTATAAATAATGTACTATTGAAAATGCTTCAAGCAAGAGCCTTGTTTTAGGTGCCAAAGTAAACACCTGCAACTATGAAGGAGGCTGCTGAATTTTGTTTTCTATCAAATAAAAGAAAGCATCAGTTGTCATTTTGGAGAGTCTAGAGGAAACTGAAAGGGAGGCTTCAAAATGAATCTCTGATAGGATCTATGTGAGCTATCTAATGCTGAAATATTACTCACCTAAAGAAAGTGACTACCCTGAACTATAAATAATCTAAACCAGTATTCCTCAAACTTATGGCTAAACAGCATATAATGTCTTATCCCTTCTATGAAGTATTTATGTTTATTTAGTTAATTGTAGAATTTATTAATTGACATTTTAGACCAGAAAATTATTTGTTATGGTGGGCTGTTTTGTGCATAGTAGGATAAAGTAGCAATGATGGCCTCAACCTATTAGATGCCAGTAGTAGCTGCCCACCACGACCACCTGTGGTGACAACCAAAAATACCCTAGTCATGGTCAATTGTTCCCTAGAAGGCAAAGAGCACCACTGATTTAAACTAGAGTAGCTTTTTCTTTTTTTCTTTTTTTTAAGTGAAGGATCTTAAAACAACAGATCTGGACGGGCACATCAAAGAATCAGTGATGCCGAGGGAATGCTGCACTAAACTAGATAATCAGCTCAGACATGCAATAGAAACAAGGTACAAGACTAAACTAACCTGAAGATTGGAACCGTAAGTTCTAACCTGCAAGAACAATGGTATACCGAAGAAAACCAGAAAGCCCAGCATTGGTGAAATATTTTTTAAATATTTTTCTTAAGTTTCTTTCTGGAAAAAGATCTGAAATGTTTGGTTAAAATTATCTTCCAACTTTGTTTTTAAAAGCTTTAAACTGAAGTTTCTTTCTGGGGTCATAAAAACAGTCTAATTTTGTGGGTTACTGTGTAATATGCATTGGTCACAACCAATCAATTGTTCATTTAAGTTCCTGCATTCTACCATATCTGAAAAATATTATATATCTGTGTGTGTATGTATAGGTGTGTATGCACACACATATGTATAGGTGTGTATGTGTGTTTATATGTATAGTAGAGGCCCAGTGCATGAATTTGTGTACTGGTGGGGTCCCTCAGCCTGGCCTGCAGAGGTCAGGCCAAAACCAGCTCTCCAATATCCTCTGAGGGGTCCCAGATTGCAAGAAGGTGCAGGCCAGGCCAAGGGACCCCACTAGTGCATGATCAGGGCCAGGGAGGGACTACAGGAGGGCTCCAGGGCATGTCCAGCCCATCTCATTCAGTCCTGATTGGCCAAACCCCAGCAGCAAGCTAACCTACTAGTCTGAGCATCTGTCCCCGTTGGTCAGTGTGCATCACAGCAACTGGCCAAATGGTCAAACATTAGGACAGTTAGCATATTAAGCTTTTATTATATAGGATACATATTTGTTAATATATTCATATATGAGTCATTGTGTATATATATTTGTATATGTACTTAAATATTTTTTAATTCTATTTTTTAAATAAAGCTGTAAAATTTGTGTGATCCAGATCCAGCCATTCTTAAGACCTTTTGAAACTTAAGTGAACATGAATATTTTTCTCGAACATTTTATATATTTCATTGAGGCTCAGTTAAAACTTTTCATAAATTGCCTGGCCTGTGTGGCTCAGTGGTTGAGCATCAATCAATGAACCGAGAGGTCATGGTTCAATTACCAATCAGGAGTCATGCTCAGATTGTAGGCTCAGTCCCCAGTGGTGGTGTGCAGGAAGCAGTCAATCAATGATTCTCTCTCATCATTAACATTTCCATTCCTCTCCCTCTCCTTCTCCCTTCCTTTCTCTGAAATCAATAAAGTCATTTTTCTTAAGCAACCAATCCTTCATGGAAAAGGAAGATAAAAGGTGATAGGATAGATTTCTCTAGAAAAGAAATAATATAAAATTGCAGATTATCTTACAGATTTTATCATGTGGAATGCTGTATTGAGAGCCACTTCATAGAAAAAAATCAGCCACAACCCAAAATATATAAAAAGTGAGGAAATAAAAATATAAAATAATTACTAGCTCCAAAGATATCTAGAAATTATGTAAGAAATGCAATTATAGTATAAACTATATATAGACACACTGTATACATATGTTTTAGTATGTTTTAACTTTATATAGTATACTAGAGGCCCGATGCATGAAGATTTGTGCAAGAATAGGCCTTCCTTCCCCTGGCTACTGGCACTCGGGACCTTGGCCTTCACTCTAGCCCAGAGCCACCTTACACCTTCACACACTGTGGAGTGGCCCAGAGTGGCTGGGGCAGGGCAGAATGCAAGTGTCCTGGCCCGGCTGCCGCCATTTTTTTTACATCAATTTGCATATTCTCTCTTTATTGGCTGTGGGCACCACCATCTTTGTGTGAGGTGACAGTCAATTTGCATATTCTGTTTTTATTAGATAGTATATATGCTGTATATTGTACATATAATATAGTTTATAGTATAATCTATATGGTATATACTCTATAGTTGTATTTGACTAAGTAATATAGCACATGTAGTATAAACTATATATATAACATCTATACTAATAAAAGGGTAATATGCTAATTAGGGTGGATGTCTTCCAGATGACCTTCCAGATGTCCTCCCAGACAAAGCCACAGCAGCTGCAACGGCTGAGGTGTGGCTGCAAAGGGATCAGGCTCAGGCCAGCAGTGGCAGCAGCAGCAGGGTAATTGGGGCAGTGCCTTCCCCTGATCTGCCAGGTTGCCTCCCACAGAGGGAGGCCACACTGCGGCTTAGGCTGGGGGCCAAGGCAGAGGTGGTTAGGGGTAATCAGGCCAGCAGGGGAGCAATTTATGGTTGATCAGGCTGACAGGGGGGCAAGTTAGAGGCAATTAGGCCAGCAGCAGGGCAAGTTAGGGTCAATCAGGCTGGCAGGGGGCAAGTTAGTGGCAATTAGGCTGGCAGGCAGAGGCAATCAGAGGTAAACTGGCAGTCAGACATCCTCCAAGGGGTCCCAGATTAGAGAGGGTGCAGGCCGGGCTGATGGAGCCACCCCTTTCCACCACCCCCAATGCACAAATTTCATGCTTTGAGCCTCTAGTTCATAATATAAGCTATATACATAGCACATATAATGTACTTCAATGATTATATAGACATAGTATAAACTATATATATTACATATATATGCAAATTATATACATATATAACTACATAATAGATACAATAAATCACTGATAAGGATTCAACCAAAAATTGTGATTCTGCTATTCTGGAAGGAATGGAGTAGGGAAAGGAGTTGTAAGTAATTCAAAATAAATAATGTCTAAAAATGTTGACTCAAACAATAGCAGCATATGCATAGTATTTTGACATGAGAAGTCAATACTGGATAAACAGCTGAAGATTTTGAAAATGGTTACCTCAGAAAGGCAGGGAGAGCCAGAAAAATGAGAGGCAATGTAGGGTGGAGAAATTAAGAGAATATTGGTTTTTGTTTAAGCCTCTTACCATTACTTGACTTTAAAAGTGTGTGCTAAATTGCAGAGAAGATCCCTTTGTTAACTTTTGGTCGAGAATGTGTTTGTGTGTTTTCAGAGAACAACTCCAAGACCATGTGGGTTCCTGTGACAGTGAAGAACTAACGGATCTGTTCCAGTCACGAGGACGGTCCAGAGATGGGGGACAGTGACAGCACCTTGCCAATGCTAGCAGTCGGCAGCTGTGCATGGTTGCAGGCAGCCCAAGACCAATCCAGAGAGGATGGATCTTGCATTGCCACGATGTGTCCACCATCTGGATACTATTGCTGACATGTACACGTAAAGAACTATTTGACATTGAAACTGGGACTCAGAACAGTTGGACATTGAAACTGAGACTCAAACATTTTTTGTTCTTATACATTTATTTCTAGTATGCAGAGGCAAGATATTTTTGAAGAAAAGAAACAGGGGAGAGTGATTGATATAGAGGCAGGGATGCATTGAACAGGCTGTCAAGCTACAGGGGGAAGGCTGGGATGGGTGGGGGGCAGATGCTAGGGGAGATCAACCGAAGGACTTGTATGCATGCATATGAGCATAACCAATGAATAAAAGACACTGGGGCGGGGAGGGGGGCAGGTGGGGACATGTGCTGGGGGGTAGGGGAGGATGGGAGGAGGATAATGGGAGGGAAGAAAAAATATGTACTACTATTAAATATAAGTTATACTGCAAAAAAATTTAAAAATAAAAGTGTAAAAAAATTAAAAATTAAAAATAATGTGTGCTCAGATCACTCTGATGAAAAAAGGAAAATATTATTTTTATAAAACAAAAGATAGAAGGGAGAGAGAAAAGAATGAAGTTATTACACTTAAAAAAGGTGTATCCATACTGTAGTAGTATAAAAACTTTTATACAGCAATTGTTCTAGGTACTGCAACTCTAGAAAGCAACTGCTCCCAGCTTTTCAGTTAATAAAAGAAAACCCACCCTTATCATTAAGGTTTTCAAGGTCAAGTTTAATCTAAGTAGTCATATTAAGTCCAAAAACACTGGTTGATGGTTAGTAGGAAGAGACCCTGGTCAATGAGGCTTTAGTTACAATTACTGTCTCATATGATTCAATCACATGTTCCCAAACGGATTGAAGACCTAGGTCACATCTTCCACTGCTTTAGCAATTCTCATATTGTAGTATACATAGTAAATAAAGCAAAATTTTAATTATAGGGACAGGAGGGATTAGACAAAGCTAATTGATGAGGATAGGAGGGTGAAAATTAGTATAGTATCTTATTCATAGGGATACAAGAAGAAAAGCTATCATTCATAAAATATCATCATAAGCATTCCCAGGGATAAGTATGCATGCACAATACCCAGTAATCCAGAAACAAAACAAACCCTTTGTTACATGACTCATTTTACCTTTCTTAATCTTTTGAGTAATTGACATTGAAAAAGTTGTTTTCTGGGCCACTCAACAGACAAATAGTTTCCCAGCAGAAAAAGGCAAGCAAATAGGCCTGAGCATGTGATGAACTTGGAAAGCATTGAATCTTAACAAATTTGCAGTTGAATTATTGAACTGTTTAAACAGCAGAGTTAAACAGAAAAGATTTGGGTGGATAAATGAGGTTTTGTTACCTTTGCTTCTTTGCTAATTTTGTTTGTTGCAGCTGCTTGTTGCCATGAGCACCAAAAGTTATGACACTGCAATTCACAGTGAATATTTTTATTTGGAAAATAAGGTTTCACTTACATAGTTGAGGTTCGTCAACCACATGAACTGAGAGTGGGAGGTTTACACACACACCATAGATTTATTTGCTAAGCTACTGATCTTGTTTCTTTTTAGATGAACTACAAAATAGTGCTTCTTCAGTTTATAGAATCTTTTCGCTGATTTATTCAATGAATATTTTTTAGTATCTATTTACTATATGCTATGTGCTACTTATGTGCAAAACAGAATTTATAATCTATATAATTAAGCAATTAAATAAACAATTATAATAGGATTATTTAAATGCTTGGAATACATATTATCAAAGTACTCAACATATCCTTGGGCTCAAGGGTAGAAAGGGCGTGGTCAGGAAGTGACCTAAAGGAAGTTTCCTAAAGGAAGTTACACTGAGTGGAACTTGGGGGGATGACTAGAAGTTATCCATGCCAAGCAGGATGAAGATGAAGCAAAAAGACTAATGAAGCCTAGCAGACAAAGACAGCAATGAGGAGGCCACTGCCATAAAGCAGGGGGAGATTATGGTGACCTGGACTTGAGTGATGACAGTGGAGTCAGAGAAAAAGAGATGGATCTGGGAGCTATTCATAAGATGGGATTGGTGGGATTTCATGACTAATTAGAGGTGGGAGAGGAGGAAGAACAAGGAATGAAATACCACTACAGGTTTCTGGTTTAGAGAACTGAGTGCATGGTGGGTACCATTTACTGAGCTCAAGACACACAGAAGAAGGCAAGTTGAAGAAAGAGATAATGAATTCAGTTCTGAAAATGTTGGCTTTAAGATATATGGCAAATATTTAATTAGAAATTTCTAGTAGATAGTCAGAATATAGTGTCTGTGCTGCAGATAGAGATTTTGAAGTCATTATCTCAGAGCAGATAGTTGAAGCCACAGGTTTAGATTAAATCATCCAGAGAAAGTCTATTGGGTGGAAAAAGTAGGGACCAAAAGGACATGTCCCTGGGGCCTGTTGACATTTAGGGAACTAGACTAGGAAGGAGAGCAAGAAAGAAGCCTGCAGAAGAACAAAAAGAAGAAAATTATAAAGTATCAGATGCTACAGAGTGGTCAATTTACTTCAATAAATACCAATTGAGCACCTACTATGTACTACTGAGTAATAAGAACAGAGCAGTGAAAAACACAGACCAGGTCATTATCATCAAAAGGAGAAAAAGTGGCCATGGGATTTGGGATTGTAAAAAACTATCATTTTGCAATAGCAGTTTCAGTGGAGAAATGCGGGGTTATAGTGCATTGAGGAGAGACTGAGAGGAGAGAAGGTGTAACTGGCAAATGGAGACTAGCATGACCATGAAGCGAGGCAAGAATAAAAGACATGCCCTGGCCAGTGTGGCTCAATTGACTGGAGCATCATCCTCTTCACTGTAAGTTTGTGGGTTTGATTCCTGGTCAGAACACATACTTAGTTTGTGGGTTTGATCCCCAGTTGGGGCACATATAGGAGGCAATCGGTTTCTCTCTCACATCAATGTTCTCTCTCTCTCTCTCTCTCTCTCTCTCTCTCAAAATCAGCAAGCATATCCTTGGGTGAGGATTTTTTAAAAAGAAGACTAAAGAAGAGTAACCAAAGGGACAGAGAGTTGAGGTTGAGGTGTCATATTGCTGTTTTGTTTTAAATTATATGAACACTTGAACAGGCTCATATTCAAAAAGAATGTGCCATGGAAAAGAAGAGGGTAATAGATCAGGAAAAAAATAGGAAAGGGGTTGATGAAGTTGATTCCTGGGAGAAAATTGGGAAATGGGATAAGGGAGTATAAAGCCTATCTTAAAAGTCTTTCTCATATCTACTGTCCTGTCCTGCTCTAGCCCATGTCAGTTCTGAAGGGAGTATCCAGTAATCTAAAGATTGCCCCACTTGACTTCTAGAATCACTGACCAAGGACTTTAAATCTCTAAACCAGTAAAATTGGGAAATAATTGGTAGAGCTCTTATGCCTCAGAGTCAAAGACTTAGGCACTTCATGGTGCATCAATAGCAGACCCTTTTGCCCATCCTCACCAATCCCTAAACTAGAAGTTGACCAAATGACCTTTCTACCCCCTGTTGCCTAGCCTCTCTTGGGGCCCAAAAGGTTCCATGGCACTAGTAAAACGAATGGGGTGGAAAGGTAAGGAGAGAACCCTCCCATATATCCCAGGTACCTGATTAGGTACACACACACACTCACACTGATGTACACACACACACACACACACACACACTTGTGACTTGGGTCTGGAATGTATCCTATTCCTTACCTTATTTTGAGTCAGGTTTCCTAACATAACACTGCTTTGCCTGGTTCCTTCCCTATTGCTATTCTACAATTTAAAGTCATCTCCAATGCCAGTCCCCCTACAAGAAGCTTACTTTGGCCTCCAGTGCCAGCATAGAACTGGACTACATTTACCTTACTTCTGCTCACATTCACTCACCTGTCCTCTAGCTTCTTCATCCCAGCTCTTGTTCTCCTGGGTTCCCAGCATGCCTTCAGGTCAGGCTATGTGGCACCTCCAATGGGATTCCAGGGCTAAGAAGGAAGTTGGCAAGACCTTGACTCTAAAGTCAAAATGTAATACAAGGCTCAAGTGAAACCACCTTCTTTTGTTAGCCTAAAATTGGGATTATTACATTCTGTTTGAGTTGATAATGAGCTGAGACTTGATTATTTCTTGACTGGTATAAAATAAAAAACACTGAGGCAACCACAGCTCAGGTTTCCACTTGCCATTTAGAAATTCTTGGATTTGGGGCTTAAGTTCTGTCTGTCTTACTTTTCTTATCTGCAAAATGGGCGTGATTGCAGCCAGTATTTTGTGTCCTAAACACTTTATGGATGACTTCATGTTATCCTCACAACAACTTCATAAAGAAGGTTCTATTATTAACGATTAATACCCGATGAGTAAAATTTAAACTGGATAGCCTTATTCCAGAGTCTACATCATTAACCACTGTGCTCTAGTACCTTTCCTCCCACTTTTGGTACTATAGAGAAGAGCTTGAAAAATGAAATAATGTATGAGAAGCACAGTACATCACTGTTAGTAAATGGGTACGGATTTTTAGTACTGCACGATGAGAAGTTATAGAGATGGATTATGAAGCTGGTTACACAACAATGTAAATATACTTATTATTACCAAATGATACACCTAAAATGATTAAGATGGTAAGGTTTATGTTCTGTGTAATATTTTTAGTTTTTAAAAAGGAAATTACTTGGTAGATTATAAAGTGCCACACATATGCAAACTATTAATGATGCTTTTAATTATTTTTCATGTATAAAGCAGTGGGTTCCCCAGAAGAGGATTTTATGTGACCCACTTAATCCTCTTCTGAATATCTAGAAAAAGTGATGTAACGAGGGGGAGCCTCATGCAAAATGACAGTATCTGTACTTCAGCAGCCCCAAGAGCAGAATATAAATGAGGGGGGGAAAGTGGGTCAAAGTTGGTTTTTACATAACAATATGTAGGTTCTGATTAAAAACTCACTGAGGAGAAGCCAAGATGGCAGCATAGGTAAACACCTAAACTGCTGCCTCGCACAACAATTTCAAAACTGCAAGTAAAAGGCAAAATGTCTATTACCCAGAACCACGGGAAAGCTGGCTGAGTGGAAGTTTTGCAACTAAAAGGAAAAAAAGAGAAGCATTGGGACATGCACAAGAGCTGAAAAGCTGAGGCGTGGAGGCGGGTGAGCCGGGCTGGCGCAGCGACTTTGGGGCTGCTTATTATCCAACCCGAAGGGAAACGGCTCCTGATTGCTCTGAACTCAAGTTTCTGGTGACCAAGACTCCTACAGGGAGAAGCTGGACGGTCTGCCATCTGGTCAGAAACTGAGGCTGGCCCCTTGCAGAGGCGCCCACAGCATCATTGTTCATTGCGTGGGGACACAGAACGCAGGGGCTTGGAGATGCGGAGACATGGAGATGCTGAAATGGCTGAGTGGCAGCCATGGCTGTTTGCCACGTCCAAGCCTAGTGATTCCCTGAGACTCCACCCTGCACAATCTGCAAACCCACCTGAGCTGAGTGCAGCGGCATTTGCATATAAATGGCCTGCACTATCCCCAGCTTGACCTAAACTGCAGCTCTGGTCAGACCAGGAGAAATCTGCAGACCTCACTGTAGCTCCTGCTGAATTGCCTCAGACAGTAACTGAACTGCACCCCATTGGAGATCCAAAAGCTAGTGTATCCAAAGGTCAGTGTGAGACAACACCAGAATTCAACTACTAACATCTGCAAGTGACACACTCAAGAGGCAGACTCAGTGAGCACCAAAGCCCCACTGAATGAAGCAAGTCCAGCCCCATAGACGTGTCTCCCCACAGCAGTTCTTTCACTCCATCAACACAGGGAATCAGCAAAATGCAGAGACAAAGAAACATGCCACAAATGAAAGAAATGGAGGAAAGCAGACTATCAGACATAGAGTTCAGGACCACATTTATAAGGTTACTCAAGAATCTTCTAAAAAACAGAGAAACTTAATGAGACCTCCAAGAAGCGTAGTGAGACCTTCAAGGACCTTAATGAGAATGCCAAGAAAATAGAAAAGGACCAGACAGAAATGAAGCATACACTGTCTGAAATAAAGAATATACAGAAATTCAACAGTAGATCAAAGGACTCCAAAGATCTGAAATATAAGAAAACAAAAAACACCCAACCAAAAAAAAAAAAACAAAAAGAAAAAATAATCCAAAAATATGAAGATAGTTAAGGGGCTTCTGGGACAACTTTAAGCATACCAACATCAGAATTATTGGGGTGCCAGAAGAAGAGAGAGACCAAAATATTTGAAAACCTATTAAAAGAAATAATGACAGAAAACTTTCCTTACCTAGAGAAAGAAATAGACTTACAAGTCCAGGAAGTGCAGAGAACTCCAAACAAGAGGAACCCAAAGAGGACCACACCAAGACACATCATAATTAAAATGCCAAGGGCAAAAGACAGAGAGAGAATCTTGAAAGCAACAAGAGAAAAACAGTTGGTTACCTACAAGGGAGTACCAATATGACTGTCAGCTGATTTCTCAACAGAAACTATGCAGGCCAGATGGGAGTGGCAAGAAATATTCAAAATGATGAACAGCAAGAACCTACAACCTACCCAGCAAGACTATCATTCAGAATTGAAGGTCAGATAAAGAGCTTCACAGACAAGAGAAAGCTAAAGGAGTTCATCACCAGCAAAACAGTATTATATGAAATGCTGAAGGGAATTCTTTAAGAAGAGGAAGAAGAAGAAGAAAGGTAAAGATAAAAACTATGAACAACAAAATGACAACAAATACATACCTACCAACAAGTGAATCTAAAAATCAAGTGAGTGAAAAATCTGATGAACAGAATGGACTAATGAATATAATAGAATCAGGGACATAGAAAGGGAGTAGACTGACAATTCTCAGGGGGAAGAGGGTATGAGGGGTGTGGGAAAAGATTGGACAAAAATATTACACCTATAGATGAAGACAGTGGCGGGGGGTAAGGGCATGGGGTAGGGAGGGGATCGGGTAGAGGAGAGCTATGGGGAGAAAAAAAAGAGGAACACCTGTAATAATCTGAACAATAAAGATTTATTTAATTTAAAAATCTGAAGGTTCCAAGCCTGGCTGCAGATGCATTCTCTGGCCAACCTCAGCACTGTCCAACTAAGAATAGAATATCCTTTCAAGGATTAGAACCATCTTCCAAAGGGAAAGACCAAAGCTGTGGGTAGAGAGATCACATCATTGTAAGCCCTGATTTTTAAATCTGCCCACTCAGGTCCATTCCTTCTCAGGCTCAGGCTGAGAGCTACTCCAGAGATTGCCAGAGTCATTGTGGATGATTCCCAGCAGTGTGCAGATTCCCTACCCTCATCTCTACCACGATGGGTCCTTATGTCATTTATTATACTTATGCCATTGTATTCCCTGTATGTCTTTCTTCTAAAAATAATTTGTTATTATAAAAAATTCAGAAAATATAAAAATCAAATGTTCTTAGCTAAGTATTAGAAATTGGCCCAGTAACTCCAAAAACTTGTTTTCCTATTCTCTCTAGAGAATAAAAAAAAAGTGAAGTTCAATCTTGTTGTGTGGGTGAATTAAGTTCTGAAGTTTTCCTAGAAGGTTTATTATCTGGCATTCTGATTGCATTCCTCCTTTAAAACAATGTCATGAAGGGTTGTTAGGGTTCCAGATCAGCCAACAAAATCCTACTTACTATATAATGGAGCTGAACTATAGCATGGGTAGAGCTATGACACCAAGACACCAAGGCTCCTTCTAGGAGGCAGGGACTTTGCCAGACATTTCTGAATCATCAGCACTGGCACATATTGGGCATGAAGCAATGATTATTTCCACTGGTGGACTGCATGATAAGAAATTGGAGAACTGTTTACTAGAATGTGTTGAAGAATGATCTTAGTATCTTCATTGTATTAGTGGTACACACAGTCAACAGCCAGTCATATTGATTATATGGCTATCTACTATTTATTAACCAGCATATTGGTATTAGGAAGGAATACAAAAGTATTTCTGAAGGCATTGAATCCCCTAACTCCAGTAAACTTTCCCCTTTGTGGGCCTACAACAGTATAAGAAGATAATGAATGTACAAAGCAATACAGTTTAATAGAAAAATAGTGTAAGCAATATAATCTTTGCAATGGATTGATTTATTAAAGTTTAGAGTTCATTCACTAGTACATTTCCTTTTTTTAAATCTATTCAACAAATATTTGCCTATACAGGTACAGCTTCCTCTACCTGAAATACTTTTCACTTCTTTCTCTTTAAGTAGGTCTCTCCTGTTACTCCTTATCACAGAAATCTATCTTAGGTTGGAAAAATATATTTATTTGTTTGATCCTTGCTCCCTCACAGTATTCTCCTGACTTCACTAGTCTAAAACTTCGTGGGGGACTGGGATTACAGATGGGTACCTAGGGGAAGCAGGGAAAGTTGTTTTGTTTTGTTTTGTTTTAGCATGAGGTCACAGCTCTAACTTTTTTTTTCCGAATAGAAATAGTAAAGAGAAAATAATAAGTGCCAAATATTTCATTAATTCTGATGAATCAATATCAAACTCAAAGTTATGGGGAGGATGTCTTCCATGGAAGTGGTCAGGTGACAGAGGAGGCCTTCCCAAGTATTCAAGGCAGCTGTTTGAGGCCTCTTGGATGCATGAGTTCTTTACTATATTACTTCCCCTGCCTTCATCTCCCCAAACACAGTTTGGAAAAGCCTTATCCAAACCTTGAGCTTTTCTCTAGACCCTGAGATACCCAAATAGCAATGAAAATCTGCTCTAGACGTTGACTACTTGATGTTCCATGCTTGATGTTGAACTGTACTCCAACTGTGATGAACCCACTAGAGCAACTCAATATGGAAGACCTGATCTCCTCCCTGACTATCAATCCGCCAACCCATCTTTGCTCTCTAATATGAAGATGCAGTAGATTCCCCAAATTTATCAGATGCTTGTGCATTGTCCAGAACCCCTTCCTTTACACACTCCCTGGCAATCTAGTGTGGAAGAAACAGCCAGCCTTGGCTGACAGCTTGGTCGACATTACAAGGCACATGAGGCAGGAAGAAGTAGTGCCAAGATTTCATTTCTGTTTTTGCTGGTCTCTACTGTGGTTTCCAATGAAAAGAACAGTTTTAAGAAGGTAAAGTTGGCAGGGCCACACTGTGTCAATGTCTACTTTCAGCTTTGAGGAGCACAACCTCTTTCTTTTTCTTGAGGTACAGTCCTCTGGAAGGCTGGAATTTATTTCTGGCATAGTACTTCACTACAATCAGTTGTGCATGTTTAAAATTGTGCTTTCAATGTTATTTTAAGTACCTATTTTATAATTTCAATAAACATGATGTAATGCTGATTAATGACACTTCTCTGGTACACCAAGAGCTCTCAGTTCTGCCTGTGCCTTGGTGTTCACCTGAGGCATCCTATTAATCATTGTTATGCCACATTTTATCCTATCATATTGCTTCATTACCATTTCTGTTACTCATTCATCTACTCTATTAATCCCCACAGAACAAATTCATCAAACCCTGAGACCCTAAAGCCAGAGTGTTCCTGGCCTTGCCAGAACCTAGCCCTAAAAGCAGCTTATCCATAAAAGATGGAAGGGTCCCAAGTCTCTTGATACTAAAACAAAACAAAAAAGAAAAAAAACAATAACAACAACAAAAAACCTAACCTTGACACATATTGTCTACACAAGAGAATCTTGCTCCTCTTTCTTTTTTGCAGATCTAAACCTTACCCAACTTTCAAGGTTCAGGTAAATTCATTCCTCCTTAGTTATAGCTTTTATTGCCAATATTACAACCTACATTATTCAATTTTGTTATTTATTCTGTTCTTTGTAGTCTCATATATAAATATTAATTCAGCTAAATTATTAATTTCCTTGGTTGGGACAGGCTACATGTTTAATACTCTTTAATAATAATGGAGAATAAAACTTATAAATAAATAATAACTATTGACTATTTATTATGTACCAAGCACTGTGCTTAGTGGTTTACACAGATTATCTCAATTAATTATATCAACAATACTTTTAGTGTCATCTTCACTTCAGAGGTGAACTTACCTATGTATACACAGCTAGTAACTCACGTATACAAACTCAGGCATCTTAAATCCAAAATCCAAGTCCTAGACCAGTAAGCTGCACTACCTATTCTCATAATCTCACAGTGCCTGGCAATGTACTAGATACATTATTAGTTAGCTTAATTGTTTAATTAATTCATTAGCTTGGAAGAAAGTCTCTATTATTTAAAATAAAAAGAAGAAGAAATGTGGGTTCAGATTTTAAAAAGGAGAAGAGAGAAGACAAATCTAAGCCTAAGAGACAAAAAGTGATTGGCAGCTATTTCAAGTGAGAAAAAGTATTCAAGAGATCAGGTGTACAGAATTCTAGTTCCAAATAAGACATTTTCATATAAAATTTTAAATAAAGTTTTTAAATTTAATAGGAGATGGTGAAGCCATTATATAGTTTCATACTATGGAACTCTGTTTCAGAGACATAACAGTGATTGAACCAATAAACTAGAATCATAGATGTTTCTAGTCACTTCACTGAGTCATACCAAAGTTTTCTAATCCTTTTCCTTCATGTAGTCAATAGGAACCATACTTACTATCTCTCCTAATGGGGAACTGAGGGCAAAAACATAGGTATCTTTTCTCTCCTACTAAAATATGTGCAGTAAGATGTAGCAAAATAGAAAAGGATTTCTGGTCATAACTTAAGTTATTTTCCTATATGAGAATTACCAGAAACAACCCTTTGCATTTTAAAATATTTATGAGAAATATATCATTAAATCACAGAGGATAATTGGACATAAAGTATTTTAAGTTAGTGAACCTGTTATGCAAGGTGTCTCACTGGCAAGCAAAGCAAATTACAAAGTTGTTAGAATAGGCTTCTTGATGGAGGGGTTCAATTTCATTAAAACAACTCATATCCCATTTTAGTACAGATATTTATATGTATACTAGACCCGGTGCATGAAATTTGTGCCTGGGGAGGTGTCCCTCAGCCCAACCTGCACCCTCTCCAATCTAGTATCCCTCAAGGGATGTACGACTGCCTGTTTAGACTCGATCCCTGTGAGATTGGACCTAAACGGCAGTTGGACATCCCTCTCACAATCCAGGACTGCTGGCTCCCAACTGCTCACCTGCCTGCCTTCCTGATTGCCCCACCTTCTACCTGCCAGACTGATCACCTCTAACCACTCCCGTGTCAGCCTGATTGATGTCTAGCTGCTCCCCTGCCATCCTGTTTGCCCCCAACTTCCCTCCTCTGCCAGCCTGATCACCCCTAACTGCCCTCCCTTGCAGACCTGGTCCCTCCCAACTGCCCTCTCTTGCTGGCCATCTTGTTGTGGCCATCTTGTGTCCACATGAGGACAGGAGCTTTGACCACATTGGGGCAGCCGACTTGTGTGTTGGAGTGATGGTCAATCTGCATATTACTCTTTTATTAGATAGGATAGAGGCCTGGTGCACAGGTGGGGGCCAGCTGGTTTGCCCTGAAGGGTGTCACAGATCAGTGTGGGAGATCCCGTGGGGTGTGGGGCAGCCTGGGTGAAGGGCCTATGGTGGTTTCCAGGCCAGCCACACCCCCCAGTGACCCAAGCAGAGGCCCTGGGATCTGAGATTTATTTATGTTCTACAATTGAAATCTTGTATTCTGGAGTGGAGCCAAGCCTTCTGCTTGCTCCGTTGCTGCTGCCATTTCTTTTGGGATTCTATAATTGAAACTTTGCAGCCTGGTGTGGATGCCTAGGCTGGCAAGAGCAGGCAGAAAGCTTGACTTCCTCCATCGCCAGGAAACCCAAGCCTCCCTTCTGCTCTCAGCGGCCGCAGCCATCTTGGTTGGGGTTTATTTGCATATTTGCTCCTGATTGGCTGGTGGGCATGGCTTGTGGTGTAGCAGAGGTGCAGTCAATTTGCATATTACTTTTTTATTAGATAGAATGTGCATAGGAAAGAAATTTTACCAAAGTGTTTGTAGTGGTTATCTTTGGGAAATGGAATTTGGGATGTATTTATCTATGCCATTTGAATTTTTATAATGATTGTGTATACATTTTTACAAAAATAGTGCATCTCTTTAACTTGTGTCTTTGGCTTAGGAAGTGGTTGAGACTATTTGAATAAAACCTGGTGGAGGTCAGGAACATTGTGAGGCCAGCATTAGTTGCATGTGCTTTATTGTAAAGGTTGAGAGAATAGGTTTTGTCAGTGAACAAGAAGATTTTGGCTCCTGGGAGTAAGCTGAGGGTGAAAATACCACCCAAAATGAGAAAGGACCTGCCATGCTAAGTCCAGGAACACCAACAATTAGCCTTGCCAATATCATATTACTATGTAAGCCTGGAAACTGACATTGTCAGAAAAAATGAAGTGAGCATATTCAAACTCTGATTCAAATTCCAATACTCTTTCCAAAATTATTGAATTTTGAAAATTAGAGACTGTGAAGCCAAAGAGTACACTCTAAGTGAACGCCAAAGGGGCATTTTTACCATCCCCTTCCTCAATCCAACATATTTTCATCTATTCTGTATATATAACAGTTGTTTGCACATGCTTACAACGGGAGTACTAATTACTCACATAATCACTCAGTGTTTTGGTTTTATATTGCTTCTTCTGTATATGATTTTTTTTAAGCTATTGTCTTCAGAACTGAATTAGAGATCAGGAGAAAGCAGATTTGCCTCAGATTCCCCACACTAAATACAGGAGTAATGGTCAACACAAGAAGCACAGGGTAAATACCACTTTTCCTTGACACCTTAGGAAAAGAGTCTACAACCTCTTCAGGAATAGGAATGAGGAAAAGAAAACTAAAGGGAAAATTCAATTCCACAAGCAATTGTTATAAACCAAACAAGGGGAAAGCATTGTGCTATGGCACCTTTCTGTAGTACCATCCTACAGTGGTGATAAAACGCTTTCTAGACATCATCATCAGATCTTCAGGACACTCTGGTAAGGTAAATAATTAGCAAACGCCATGAGGATCCACAACAAGTAGCAAAGCTAATATAGAGAAACTTGTCGTAAATATTTTAGAACTCCTATATCCCAGATTTACATTCTATACACTTCAGAAAACCTTCTCCAATTCCAAAATCTATCCCAGGAGTCATTTATACCTAGTGACTCCTGACATTGACAAAATTAGAGAACCCCTGGGAAAACTTCCAAACATTTGCCTCTTGTTCATAAAGACTCATTCAGAAGATTGATTATAAATGCAGGGAGACTTTGCTGATAACTTGTCTACTTGTTTAAATTATTATTCAATGCTCCCATTTTCCACAAACTTTTCTTGAACCTCCTATAATTACTGTAGCTACAAAGCAGCCTTGGTTTAGCTAACTTGTGCCCTCTAAAGGCTATAGCGAGAACCTCTTTGACCAGAAATAAAAAATAAAAAATAAATAAATAATATTCATATCAGGCTCTCTACAAAATGAATTCAACAAAACTGTTCTGTGTGAGGCTAAAATACAAAACAGATAATAATGGTATGATAATGGGCAGATATTATTGATATTATTTCGAATTAAAATAAAGTATAAAATCAAGAAACCTCTGGGATCTGGGCTCAGCTCTGCTGCCAACAGGCTGTGAGACGTTAGGTAAGTTATTTAACCTTTCCAGACCTTATATATCTCATCTATAAACAGAAGGGTTGAACATGATTTCAAAAAAACTTGTCAATATAACTTTTTAATGAACTGGAAAACTTTATAAATAATCACATGAAATTCAAGAAAATTAGTAGATTTAAAGAAAGATTAGTGAATTAAGAGGGAAGTTAAATAAGTCAGAGGATTTCAACTATTCCTCTTTTTTCTGGGTAACAGAAGTATGCATTTTCCAGGATCCCACATAGATTTTGACTATGTAACTAAGTTCTAGTCAAATGATGGTTAGCAAAAAGATGGCTGCCACTTCCATTTCTAGCCTATAAAAACCAGTGTGTGTGAACCATGTAATGCTCTTCTGCCAGCTTGATGTGGACACATGTGACAATGTTGAGAGGAACTGTCTGAATTACCTCTGAAAGTAGAACCACTTGTTTCCCAGAAATACTGATTTGGGCTCTTATATGATCAAGAAACAAACTTATTTCATGTTTTAGCCATTATATATCATTATGTTTTTTACTACTTCACTATAATTTACCTAACACAATTCATTCAAATTGACCAAGATAAGATTTGTGATTATTCTTTCGAGATCCCTTAAAAAATACTAGATAAAAAATAATGTGAGATAGATATCTTTCTAATTTTACTTATGCTGGGAACTTAAAGCAGAATGTGCAAACCTTGGGAGAGAGGGAGAGAGGGGGAGAGAGGGGAGAGAGAGAGAGAGAGAGAGAGAGAGAGAGAGAGAGAGAGAGAGAGAAGAGAGAGGAGAAGAGAAGAGGAGGAGAGGGGTAAAGAGGGGAGGAAAAGGGGAAGGGAGGGGAGAGGAGAGGAGAGGAGGGGAGGGGAGAGGAGGGGAGGGGAGGGGAGGGAAGAGGAAAGGAGAGGAGGGGAGAGGAGAGGAGAGGAGAGGAGAGGAGAGGAGAGGAGAGGAGAGGAGAGGAGAGAGAAGGGGGAGGGAAGGGAAGGGAAGAGAGTGAAGTGGAGAGAAGAGTTTACAGTATTATTAGACTTTCTTTCCCTTCCCTCCCTTGAAGTGGAGGGGGTGGCAGAAGGGAGTGAGAGGGGGAAGGGAGGGTAGAGACCACCTTCAAAGGCAGCCCTGAAATGGCTCACTGCCTAACACAGTATCTTTTTTTGCACACAGCTGGTGTTCAGTTTCTTTAATGAAGCAATGAGTGAATGAATGAATGAATGCTCCACAAATCTAATCATTTATAAAGTGGAATATGAAAAGAAAATCTATTACCTATGCCATAGAATGGCTAGATTTAATTCATTCATGACCAGACTGTTATTAGCAATGTCTGCAATGCAAGAAAGTCTAATAATACTGTAAAGTCTACTGACTTTTCTGTTCACCAAGATGATATATTTGGACATTAATTCAATAAATGCAACCTGGGCTTCTACCATAAGCCAGGCTCTCTGTTCTACCCCAAGAGGTGCATGTCGTCTCTTCCCAGCATAGCTCCTCACTCAGGACCTGAAGATTATCCAGGAAACCTCAGCAGGTCTTCCTCTTGTTGTTTCAGCACGGTCACCCGCATTCACAGAGTAGGACTAGTACAATGATTAAGAGCACATTTTCTGGAGTACAAACTCCTGGGTAAGAAACTGTCTCTGAAATTTTTAATCTTAGAATTTTGGGAAAGATACTTAAATTATCATCCTCTATAAACAGAAGTCCTAACAATACCCAACCCACTAGCTGTTATGAGGATTCATTGAGGAAATTCCACATTTGACACACTGCTTGGCACACACTAAAGTAGCTCTCAATAAAATTTAGATATTACTATTTCTTTCGTTAAGAATGTAAGGTGTTAAAATGGCAGGCACCAGTGGGGGGAAAAAAACATGCAACAACAAGTCAGAATTCCTAGATCGTAGGTGCAGTTCTTTCCTAAGTAGATATTTTAACATGAGCATGTCACTTAACATCAGTGAGTCTCAATTTTCTTATCTTTCAAATGAGAGGGATGACCAGATGATTTGTATTTCCCCTTTCTATTCTATGATTCCCTGTTTCATATCTTATTCAGATTTCTGTAACCTAATGCTCAATATTTTGCTGTGCACATAAAGAACAGACAATTCCATATCCTCCCTTTGACACCTACTCCAATTATTTTAAGACATAAAGGTTTGCTCCTGGCATCTTTGCCATATGGTAAAGTGTGTAACAGGAAAGGCAGGTGGAGCCAAACAGGACTCAGATGCCCTATCAAACGCTCTGAGGGCAGATGTTATGACCAAGAGTATGGGATCCATAGGCACATCTGCAGAGAACATCAATAATTTACAGAAACTATCACATTTATCTCCTACCAAAGCACCTCAGGGATAAATAGCAGAATTCCTAGCACCAAATGGAGTCAAGAAAAATCTATTACTTTGTTTACTTATGTAGAACATTCATTGCATAATCCTAAAGGACTAAATCTGAAGACAAAAAAAAACAAAGTATGTTTCTCACTTCAATAAGGGAATATATGTTTTGATTCCTTGGGGCCAGCACATAGTAGATTCTCAATATATGTATGTTTGATGAATAATTCATTCTAGATCTTCTAGTTCTGAAGTTAGGAATACAGGCTGCTGGAATCTTATAAATTAACTAGAGGCCTGGTGAACAAATTTGTGCACCAGTGGGGTCCCTCAGCCTGGCCTGCGGGATCAGGCTGAAACTGGCTCTCCAACATCCCCTGAGGAGTCCCAGGTTTTGAAAGGGCACAGGCCTGGCTGAGGGACCCCACTGGTGCATGATCGGGGCCGTGGAGGGATGCTGGAATCTTAAAAATTAATATTCATAAATTCTCCTAATTGAGTAACTCAGTATAACAATGCCCCCCCCCACAAGGAGTCATTTCTCCCAGTGCCTATGCCTCTTTTACAATATGACATTTTTATTCCTCCAATATAAAGATGGGGGCTCTTTTTTCACCCTTTGAATTTGGGCTGGTCTCATGACTTGTCTTAACCTTTAGAATGTGACAGAAGTGACATTTTTGAAAGTTCCAGAGCTTAGAATCTCAAGATTTTCTTGGGATTTACACCTTTGCTCTCTTAGGACTCAGCCACCATGGAAAAAAAGCTTGCATTCGAATACTAGTGAGAGACAATATGGAGAAAAATAGTCTAGCTTTCCAGCCATCTCTGCCAAGGTCCAAAACACGAGGATGACATTAGCTCGACTCTCCAGTTGCAACAGACCTACCATGCGGAGTCTGGGTAAGACCAGCAGAACTTTCCAGCCAACCCACAGAATGATGAGAAACAGTAAATTGTCATTGTTTTAAAATACTGAGTTTGGGAGAGGAAACCAAGATGGTGGCACAGGTAAACACCTAGGCTTTTGCCCGTCACAACAATTTTGAGAATACAACTTAAGGACAAAACGGACATTGTCCAGAACCACTGGCAGGCTGGCTGACTGAAAGTTCTGAAACTAGAGGGACATAGAAGGGCACACGGATAATCAGAGCCTCTGCAAAGCCCAAGTAAGGTAGGAGTCTGGCATGTGCGCAGAGCCGTAGAGGACGGGGTGTCTGAACGCCTGGCAGGGGTGCTCTAGTGGAAAGGAGACAAAAATTCCAGGCTGCACTGAACTCAGTTCGGTTTGCACTCAAAACCCAAGGGACCCAGGGCCTTATTGGGAGAATCTAAAAGGCAGACAGAATCTCAGGGGAAGAACCAAAAGCAGAGCTCCAGAGGCGTGCACTCAAGTGTGCCGCTGGCGGTGTCTGGCAGGAGAAAGGAGCTGTAGCAGCGGGTGTGAGGCCAGAATCTTGGGGGAACAAGCCAGAGGCAGAGCTCTGGGGACAGGCATGAGTGCTCACAGTGAAGGCGATCTGTTGACTGTGTGGTGGGCGTCGGGCAGAAGGGAGAAAGGAGTTTCGACTGCATGGAACCCAGGTGCCAGGAGAAAATCTGAGATTCTAGATTCACTGGGGACTGGAAGGTCTGGCAATAGGCGAAACTCGAGGGCACCTTTCTCACAGAGGTGCTTGCAGCAATTGCCTGCAGACGCTAGGACCCAGTGACCTCCTGGGGCGGGCTGACTGAAAGCCAAGACTGTCAGCTCCACCCTGAAACTCCGCCCCACCCAGAAACTCTGCCCCATCCAAGCTGAGCACAGAGACTTTGGCAAATTTGCAAGTCTTGGCACATAAGGCTGTCTCCCAGCTGATCCTCACAGCCAGTTGCCATGGAAGTCAACTCCTACCAGTGATACAAACAATAATCAAGACTTATCTGCAACAAGGCTGGACACACAGTTCACAAAGGGGTTAACCAAGAATGTACACCTCAGGTAACAAGGGAGGTGGACTGGAGTGGAGGGGAGGCAGATGCTGGGGGAGATCAACCGAAGGACTTGTATGCATACATATGAGCATAACCAATGAATGAAAGACTCTGGGATGGGGAGGGGGGCAGGTGGGAACATGTGCTGGGGGTAAGGGAGGCTGGGGGGAGGATATTGGGGTGGGGGGAAACATATGCACTACTATTAAATATAAGTTATATTGTAAATAAATAAAAAAAAAACAAGGGAGGTGGAGATAGATACCTAGCACACAAAGCTACCCTACCAACCCAGGGAAGCAGTGAAAATGGGGAGAGAAAGAAACAGATCTCAAATAAAAGAAATGGAGGAAAACAAACGACTGGATATAGAGTTCAAAACTACAGTTATAAGGTTTTTCAAGAGACTCCTAGAAAAGGCCAATAAGCTTAGTGAGAACCTCGAGGATATGAGCGAGACCCTCGAGGATATGAAAAAGGACTAACTAGAAATTAAACATACACTGACTGAAATAAAAAACATTTTACAAAAACCCAACAGCAGACTAGAGGAATGCAAGAATCAAGTCAAAGATTTGAAATACCAAGAGGCCAAAAACACTCAACCAGAAAAGAAAAAAGAAAAAAGAATCCAAAAATTAGAGGATAGTGTAAGAAGTCTCTGGGACAACTTCAAACGTACCAACATCAGAATTATGGGGGTGCCAGAAGAAGAGAGAGAGCAAGATAATGAAAACATATTTGAAGAAATAATGACTGAAAACTTCCCCCACCTGGTGAAAGAAATAGACTTACAAGTCCAGGAAGCGCACAGAACCCCAAGCAAAAGGAATCCAAAGAGGACCACACCAAGACACATCATAATTAAAATGCCAAGAGCAAAAGACAAAGAGAGAATATTAAAAGCAGCAAGAGAAAAACACTTAATTACCTACAAGGGAGCATCCATACGCTTGTCAGCTGACTTCTCAACAGAAACTATGCAGGCCAGACGGGAGTGGCAAGAAATTTTCAAAGTGATGAATAGCGAGAACCTACAACCAAGATTACTCTACCCAGCAAGGCTATTATTCAGATTTGAAGGTCAGATAAAGAGCTTCACAGATAAGAAGAAGTTAAAGGAGTTCAGCAACACCAAGCCAGTATTGTATGAAATGCTGAAAGATATTCTTTAAGAAGAAGAAAAAGGAGAAAAAGGTGGCTGCTTCAAACTGGAGCATAGATGGAACTGGAGATCATTATTCTAAGTGAAATAATCCAGTCAAAGAAAGATAAGTATCACATGAACTCACTCATTTATGGAATATAATGAACAACATAAACTGATGAACAAAAACAGATCCAGAGACAGAGAAGCATTGACCGTCAAACATCAAAAGGATGGTAGGGGAGGATGGGAGTAAGGGGAAGAGATCAACCAAAGGACTTGTATGCACACATATAAGCCTAATCAATGGGCACGGACACTAGGAGGGTGAGGGCATAAGTGGTGACGGGGGGAGGGAGTATTGGAAGGGGTAATGGGTGAGGAGGACACATATGTAATGCCTTAATCAATGAAGAAATTTTAAAAATAAATAAATAAAACACTGAGTTTGGGGGGGGGTGGTTTGTTACACAGCAATACATAATTGAAAGGAAATTACTTTGGGACCAGAATGAGAATAGTCACACAATAAGCAGCTTCATAAAACTGCTAATTGGAATGAACATAACATTCATGGGAATAAGATTATGTCAGCAATTCTATCAGAGGGAGAAAGGGAAAGAAGAGAGGAAGAAAATGTCAATATTATGTATTACAAGTGATAAAATCCTAGATTTCATCAATATGGAAATTATGTAAGAAATGCAAAGCAGATATCAAATACTACATTAAATCTATTCATTGGTCTGGGCCCTGCAGAAAAGTTTCCAAACAGTAGATGCTTTTATAGAATCAATTACTCATTATCTTTCACTCATTGCATTAGTTATCTATTTCTGCACATCAAATCACCCAAAAGCTTAGTGGTTAAAATAACAACGGAGCAAGCAGCTCTGATTTAATATAGGAGGAGACCACACAAAGGCAAGGATTATTATGGATTCTTTTGGAGCCTGGCATCCACAACCCCATTGCCAAAAAAATTGAGAGCTTATACTAAAAATAAGTTTATGAAAAATAATGTTAGTGTGCAATAAGTTTATGAAAAATAATGTTAGAAAGTGAAACCAGAATCCATTAAGAAGCAAAAAAGGAAGCTAATATTGTCTAAGCTTTTGGGTAAGATATTTATTACAAGTCCACAATCCCTTAGCAGAAACCCAAATATGTTTCAGAATCCTAATTTTTTTTATTAGAAAGGTAAGAAGGTCCATACACCAGCGATGACACATGCTCTCCAGTGCTATGTGAGCAGCAACCCAAAATCAAACACACTGTTACATATGCAGCAAAATGTATGAATTTTCAAAATGAGTGGAATAAAGACTTTATATAGTCTCATATCTATTTAGGTCAGGCTTTAACAACAACATTTTTTAAAGTCTGAGTCTTTAGAAACTTTTTGGCTTTTGGAATTGTGGAAAGGGATTGTGAGCCTCTTGCAAATTCACAAGAGGATAGATTCCCCTAGATTACGTGCACACATCCCTGATTCCTTGCAACTCCCTTATACTGTTTATCAAATGTATCCCTACAAGCTCTGATTGTCAGAGCTACCTCCTAATGACTTTTGAAGACTTGAATTCCAATTCAGGGGCTAGATTTTCATACTTTCCCAGCTTATCCCCTGACCTCTGTTTTCAGGTTTATAGCTACCATTTTAGCATTAACAGCTCAAAAGAACTACTACATAGCCTAGGAAGTATGCTAGTTACATTTGAACCATAGATTTAGCTGTTTCCTGACAAGGCATAGATGTTGTTTGAGAGAAATCATTTTTTCTTATATCAAATTCTGATAGGAACTTAATCAAATGTGATATTAAAAATGATATAGTTCTAATCTTCCAGTGGAGGCTTCCAAAGCAAGATACAACACCCCCAGAAGCCACAAAGTAAAATCTTTTTAATTTGTCTAAAATGAAAATAAGAAATTTCTAAACAGAGATAAGACAAGTGACATATTGGGGGAAATTTTGCAACACATAAAACAGAGAAAGATTAAGGAAAGCTCCTACAAATTAACAACAAAGGAACAAAAGGCTAATGAGTAGGAAATTCACAGAAAGATGTATTTAAATGTTCAAAAATATATGAAAAAAATGAGAAGAGACCAAGGTGGCAGTGTAGGCAAACACCTGTACTCGCTGCCTCCCACAACCACATCAAAATTACAACTAAAATACAAAACAACCATCACCCAGAACCGTCAGAAATCTCACTGAATGGAAGTCCTGTAACTAGAAAAGTAAAAAAGAAAGCATGCAGAGACTTGGTAGGAAATGCAGAGGCACGGAACGGGCTCATCCGGCACCCAGGTGTGCCACTTTTCTAGTTGGGAAGGAGATCATCTCTGTGGAGGCTACCCGGGGGAACAAGGGGTCTCAGCCCCACACCAGATGCCCAGCCAAGGGTCCAAGATCTGGGAAAGGAAGTCCCTGTAACTACGAGCTATGGAAACCAGTGCAGATTGGAGCTCAGTGATAGAGGCTGCTGGAGACCCAGATGCTCCTCTTAAAATGCTGGCACACAAACTGAACTTACAAGGTCTCACATCCTGTGGGCTCTAGCACCAGGGTGAGGCTCTGGGGAACACAGGCACATATGAGGAGAAACTGGATTGTCTGGCATCAGAGCAGGCACTTGGAGGTGGCTTTCTCCCAGATGGAGGTACTTGCAGGGGACATTGTTCCTAGGCTGGGATTGCAAGGCTGATTGGCAACCATTTCTGTTTGCTTCACCCTGGTGATTCCCTGAGACCTCACCCCATCCAATTTGCAGCCCCACCCACCCTGCGTGCCCCAGATTTTGCATATGAATGGCCTGTGCTTGCTCAGGCTAAAATCTGTCAAACAAGCTGCAGCTGGGTTAGGGAGCCCCAAACTTATCAATAAGAGGCCCAAGTCCCAGCACGAGCACCAGCCTGACTTGCTTCATAGCTTGGGCCTCATCCAGGCACTTCCAAACCCAATATGAAGAGTAGAAATCTGCAGATCTCTCTGTAGCTGCTGCTGGGTGGCCCCAGGGAGTGGCTGACTTTACTTCTCCCTGGAGACCCAAGGGCCAGTATACCCAGGGTCAGTGTCAGACCACATCAGATTATAACTACACATCCATTTGCAACACACTCAAGAGGCAGACTCAGTGAGCACCAAAGCAAGCCCTACTGAAACAAGTCCTGCTCCATAAGTGTATCTCCTGCACTGCAGCTCTCCCACTGTAGTTGCAAGTGGTCCTCACAGCCATTTGGCCTGGAGGTCAATTCCTCCCAGTGACACCAACAGTAATCAAATCTGAACTACAAGAAGACTGTGGAGCTGTGCACACAGCCCACAAAAGGGTGCACCTAAAGTGTCACTTCAGGTGACTGGGTAGGCTGAGCCACTGGGCCCTATAGAACACCTACTACACAAGGCCACTCTATCAACTCAAGGGGACAGAGTAGCTCTACTCAATACATAGAAACAAACACAGTGAAGCAGCCAAAATATTGAGACAAAGAAACATGTCACAAATGAAAGAAATAGATGAAAGCAAACCACTGGATGTATATTTCAAAGTCACAGTTATAAGGTTACTCAAAAATCTTTTAGAAATCTCCAAGGGACTTAGTGAGAATTTCAAGGACCTTAGTGAGAATGCCAAAAAAATAAAAATAAAAAAGTACCAGTCAGAAATTAAGTATATACTGACTGAAATAAAGAATAATATTCATGGATTCAACAGTAGAATAGAGTATCCTGAGAATCAAATCAATGATTCAAAATATAAGGAAGCAAAAAACACACAACAAGAAGAGCAAAGAATCCAAAAATATGAAGATAGTGTAAGGAGCCTCTGGGACTACTTCAAGTATACCAACATCTGAATTATGGGGGTGCCAGAAGAACAGAGAGAGCAAAATATTAAAAACCTATTTGAAGAAATGAAGACAGAAAACTTCCCCCACCTGGTAAAAGAAATAGGAAGTGTAGGAAGCACAGAGAGTCCAAAACAAAAGTAACCCAAAGAAGACCATACCAGGATACAACATAATTAAAATGCCAATGGCTAAAGACAGAGAGAATCTTAAAAACAGCAAGAGAAAAGCAGTTAGTTACCTACAAGGGGGTGCCCATAAGACTGTCAACTGATTTCTCAACAGAAACTATGCAGGCCAGAAGGGAATGACAAGAAATATTCAAAGTGATGAATAGCAAGGACTTACAACCAAGATTACTCTACCCAGAAAAGCTATCATTTAGAATTGACTATCAGATAAAGAGCTTCACAGACAAGAAAAAGCTAAAGGGGATCATCACCACCAAACCAGTATTATATGAAATGTTGAAGAGTATTCTTTAAGAAGAGGAAGAAGAAAAAAGAAAAGATCAAACATATGAACAACAAATAGCAACATATCTATCAACAATTAAATCTGAAAAATCTAAATAAATTTTTAAGAAATCTAATGAACAGAATAAACTGGTAATTAAAATAGAATCAGAGACATGGAAATGGAACAAACTGACAATTCTCAGAGGAAAGGGGGGTTGAGGTGGGAAGAAATTAAATGAAGATCTTATATGTATATATGCATTACCTATGGTCACAGACAATAGAGTGGCAAAGGCATGGGGCAAGGTGAGACCTAGGTGGAGGGAGTTATAGGGGAGAAAAGAGGGTCATCTGTAATAGTCTCAACAATAAAAGATTTAAAATCTACATATATAAAAGCCTAAGTGACGGTTATGACCGGTCAACTGAATGACCAGTTGACCAGTTGCTATGACACGCACTGACCACCAGGGGGCAGATTCTCAATGCAGGAACTTCCCCCTGGTGGTCACTGTGCTCCCACAGCCAACCTCTGCATCCAGCCAACCTCCCACAGTCTCTTCCCCCAGCCAGCCAGCCCTGATTGGGACTGGGCGAGACAGCCCCAATTGGCCCTGATCACCAGCTAGGCTCAGGGACCCCACCCATGCACAAATTCTTGCACTGGGCCTCTCTCTCTCTCTCTCTCTCTCTCTCTCTCTCTCTCTCTCTATATATATATATATATATATATATATATATATATATATATGAAAAGATTCCTGACATCAGTAAGAATAAGAAAAATAGAATTTTTAAAAGTGAGACATGATTTTTTTTAATCTATCAGAACAGCAAGAATTTAAAAGTTTGATAATATTGAGTTTTTACAAGGATATAGAAAACAGCATTCTCATACACTGTTAGTAAAAGTAAAAATGGTACAACCTTTGCAAAGGGTAACTTGGCAATATCTGTCCCAATGTTAAATACAAATACCTTTTAACCATAGATTCCACATTTAGAATTCAATTGGCACACATAAACAAAGACATGAATAGAGAATTTTTCACTGCAGCATTGTTTGAAATTGTGAAAAATGCAAATAACCTGTCAATTAATAGAGCACTGATTTGGTATTTTTTTAAATTATGGTATAGATCAGAAGTTTTCCATTTATAAGACCCTGGGCCACATGTAGCCTCAGCCTACTTTGTGGTAAAAATGGTTTTTACACTGAGGACTAAGGAGAAAGAGGAAAAGGATAAGGGGAAAAAGAATACGCAACAGAGACTTTATGTGACCTAGAAAACCTAAATCATTTATCAGGCTTTTGCCGAAATAATTTGATATAACAAAATTATAGAATTCTAATCAGACCAGGAAGATGAAGATAAAATAAGGGGAACAGGAGTTGAGCCAAGCAGTGAAACTGACAAATGTATCCTATGCTTATCATCCCTCAGGCCTCTATACCAATATCCAATAGTACACACACACACATTAATTTACATTTTAATTTATACTGATAGTGGTCAATTTGCATTGATCACTATCACCAGCAAGTGGTTATCCACTTCTCTCAGTTAACCAATGTTCACATCACCAAATCATAGCTTCACAGGATCCAAATATTCATCTAAGTCTTAATTCAATCCATGGATCGCTCCACCACTTCCCTAACTAGTGGCTGTCAAAAACTCGCAGTGATGACGACCATTCCAGCACAGAGCAGCTTTAAATGTTAGAGTGATACATGGAGATACATACACCAAGTATAATCAGAGACTTGCAAATTGTTTTCACATTTAAGTTGATTGAATGATAAATAAGATAGTAGGCTCTAAACACCTGAAATGAAAATAGTGGCTGCTGAAGGGACTTTTGTCGAAAAGCAATAAACAACCTGGTTCTGAAACCAGAGGATTTATCCAAGTGTTCTGGCTGTGGTGATCTGGGGCCAGCAGATGCACTGCAGATGTTTTAACATCTGTGAGGAGGAACTGTTATGCAATAGCCTTTTCCTTCAGAAAGCTTTAGTTATCGTTTTAGATGGAAGACAGTGGTTAATTTAGAGAGCCAGAAAAGGGATCATTCCCTCGTTGTGGAATGCAAAACCAAGTGGTCCTGTAGGAAAGAGAGAACTCCAAAACCAGACCTTACTCTGGTATTTTGCAGCAGGAAGATCATTGCACTCAGAGGTGGTTCTACTCTCTACCCTTTCCTCCCTCTGTGTGGCATCCCTCTGTGACCTTGGAAAAGTTGCATAACCTTTCAGTCTCTCTCTTACACATAAAGTAGGATTGAAACCTTCCCTGCCCAAAAGTAGGACTGAGCCAGATCATTTTATGAGGACCCATGTACCAATAAAACCTATGATACTGGATTGAATCCAAAAGTTATGACACTTTTTGCTTTCTTGATACAAAACAGGTGTCACGTATATTCTTTCTTTGTTTTAGTTCCATGGCACCCTAAGCAAGGGAGCAGACATGGGTTATGCTGACTATCCATGTCTTCTTCATTCATGCAATTGTGAATTTGAACAGTAACCACTTTCCACCAGGAATAGGTGATTAAGTAATGTAAATGGCAGAAGGAAAGTCCTAAATTGTGTTCTTTCTATCCCACAGTAAAACCAGGGTTGAAATTTTTTATTCTGTAATAATACCATACCTGTAAATAGTGCTTTAGAACTGACAAAGCCCAGGCAAAGCCAACAGCTATACTCTAATTTCACATGAAAATTAGGGCTGGCTCCAGAACCTAGATCTCTAACACTGAGGAGAGCTCTCCAAACTTTAATTAAATAATCATAAACTGTGTGAATCCTATCTAATAAAAAAGAAACATGCAAATTTATTGTATTTATGCTACACCCACAAGCCACACCCACCAGGCAATCAGGAGCAAGTATGCAAATTAACCCAACCAAGATGGCAGCAGCCATGGAGCTGGAGCAAGTAGGAAGCTTGGATTGCTCCCAAGTTGGCAATGGAGGAAGCCAAGATTCCCACCTGACCTGGCTGGCCCTGGCCCCTGCTCAAGGCTACAAAGTTTCAATTATAGAAGATAAATAAATCCCAGATACCTGCTTCCAGGAAGCACTGAAAGAAAAAGGAAAAAAAAGAGGGGCTGGGATCTTGGGTCACTGGGGGCTGTGGCCAGCCTGCAAACAGCCATCAGCCCGTCACCCAGGCTGGCCAGGCACCCCAGTGGGATCTCCACCTGATCCAGGACACCCGTAAGGGCAAACCAGCTGGCCCCCAGCCATGCACCAGACCTCTATCTATACTAATAAGAGGGTAATATGCTAATTATACTAGGAGACCTTCCAGATGTTCTTCTGGACAAAGCCATGGTGGTGGGGCTGAGGTAGAGGCAGTTAGAGGCCAAGTGGGGAGGGCACTTGTGAGTAATCAGGCCAGGACGGGATGGGCAATCAGGCCAGGATGGGATGGCAGTTGTGGGTAATCAGGCTGGGTGGGGGTAAGAAGACCAGCAGGGGGCCCAGTTGGGGCCAAGCAGGCCATCAGTGGGGGTCAATTGGAGGTGATCAGGACATCAGGAGGGGCAGTTTGGAGTGAGCAGGCCAGCAGTGGGACAGTTGGAAGTGAGTAGGCCAATGAGGAGGGAAGGTGGAGTTATTAGGCCAGCAGGGGGGCCATTTGGGGGTGAGCAGGCTGGCAGGGGAGGCAGTTGGGGGCAAGTACATTGGCACAGGGGGCAGTTGGGGGTGATTAGGCTGGTGGGGGGCCATTAGGGGGCAAGCAGGGACAGTTGGGGGTGAGCAGACCAGCAGGCAGAATGATTAGGGGCAATCAGGCAGGCAGGCAGACAGGTGAGTGATTAGAAGCCAGCAGTCCCAGATTGCGAGAGGGATGTCTGACTGCTGCTTTAGGCCCAATCCCTGTAAACCGACAGCAGGACATCCTTTGAGGGGTTCCAGATTGGAGAGGGTGCAGGCCGGGCTGTGGAACACACTCCCCCTCCCCCATGCATGAATTTCGTGCACTGGGCCACTAGTAAAAATATAAAGAATTATCAGAGAGGAAAGAACCCTCAAAAACTACCTAGCCATTGCTGTGCTGAAAAGAACATAAACCTTGGGGAAAGATAGGTGTGGTATTGAATCCTGGCTTCCTGACTCTCCGTCACTTTAAGTACTTCTAATTCTAAGTGAGTTTTAAATGGATTTTATCTATAAAATGAGGAGTATAATACCTCCCTCCTGTGGAATTTAGCAGAATTAAATAAAATGATATATGTAAAGTATAGGTAGATAGTGGACTCTGAATCAATGCTAAATCCCTTAACCTCAGCATTCAAGAAATTCTATCTTATTTTGAGCTTAAATCTTTCCTTCCACATTTTATCCTTTAGTTCTTTTCACACTGTGGAAGATTAGATAGATAGATAGATAGATAGATAGATAGATAGATAGATAGATGATAGATATATAATAGATCTTTTATCTGTATATAAAACTCTAATATACAAATGGACCAAATGGCAGAACAACCGATCAACCCATCACTATGATGTGTGCTGACCACCAGGGGGATGCACACGGAATTTGGCAGCAGAGCACAGAACATGGCAAGCATTAGCTGCAGTGGGATGGTGGAGCAGGTGAGTGGGAGTGCTAGACCAAGGTGGGGCACCAGTTGCTCTCATTGGGGTGAGTCTCTGGTGGTTATTGAAAATTCTTTGCTCCCACACACTGCAGCCCCACTAGGTGCTCCCACCCACTGCCGGCATCAGAGCCACTGCTCACACCTCAGTGCTTCTCAACCTCCCCCTGCTCCTGAGGGGTGATCAGGGCTGGCAGCTGCCTCTTGCACCTTCTGCCAGCGATGGCCCCGCTCGCACCCGCTGCAGGCTCTGGAGGTGCTGCTCACACCCACTGCTGGCACTGGCCCCACTTGCATCCACTGAGAGTGCCAGTCCTGCTTGCACCCACTGCTGGCACCACCCCCACTTGCATCCACTGAGAGTGCCAGTCCTGCTTGCACCCACTGCTGGCTCCAGCCCCAATCACTCTGTGCTGTCAGCAGGTGCAAGCAGGGCTGGCACCATCAGTACATGGAAGCAGCAGCAGTGGGAGTGGGCTGCCCACAGACAGGGGACTGGGGGCTGCAGTGGGAGGGGCCAGGCAAGGGCATGGAGCATGGGCCAAGACCTACCCCTGGCCCACCGCAGCCCCACATCCCACAGTTCCTTTCAAGGTACACGAATTTTTGCACTGGGCCCCTAATACATATATAAAATCTTCAGTATCTTAATGTATTATAAACTTTAGACTATGAAAGGGAGGAAATCTGAATATAAAATAAAGCCTAATGAAGTTAGTGATCTTGCTTTTTAGCTTAGTGTGACAGAACAGTACTACCATATATTTATCACAGAAAATTTTCTCTCAAACACCAACATGATTGGAGCATCATTGTATCATATCATTGCCTCACCCAAGTATGCACAGGGAGAAATGAATGCACAGGGAGAAAAGCCCATTTCTGCAACTCTGGTAAAAGATTTTATTCTCAATGACCAAGAGATAAAGAGAAGTGACCTGAATTATGATTTGATAGAAAAATAATGTCTTTTTTAATATATTTATAGCAGGATAAAATGGTAGGATTTAAATATAAGCAAAACACTACCCATTTACATTATGTATAGCACACTGCTTTAAGTCTGAAAACATGAGGAACTGATTCATCTGCCCAGCTTTCCCATGACAGTGGCCATTTAAAAATAAAAATAAAAACGCTGGACTTGACTCTCACAAAATAATTTTCTTAAAAGCCTTGCAAAAGATACTAAGGGTTTCAAAGGCTGGGATTGACTTCTTAAAAGCAAAGTGATTTTGCAAAGCCATGTCTGATTTTGTTAAAACTATCACAGCCAAAGGAAAACTCCATAAATCTTTCGGGAATTAAAGCACCAGAATACCAAGCAAGTGGCAAAGCTACAGTAAATCTACTTACATTGAGAAAATAACGACAGTTCAGAGTTAAGCTTTATTCCCAAACAGAGACTCATTAAGCACATAGTGTACTAACCACAGTATACCCTACAGGGATAAATTCAGATCTTGGCATATGAGATGTTAGAGCTGGAGCAACTCTGAACTTCTTTTATAAAGGCATGAAAAACATGAGAAGCATGTCTCTGAACCTAAGCCAACTCCTAAGGCTGCCATGCCCTCCTGTTTTGGCAAGAAAATGAAAAATGCTTAACCTTCAAGTGGTTATCTGTCCTCATCAGGTTATTCTAATCTGCAATATTCTGAAGTTAAAAAATTAAAGGCAAAGCTTGAGAAAATATGACTAGTCACTCTGGATGTGGAAGACCCTATATCTAAATAGATTTAAGGTCACATTGCCAATTATTTATCACTAATTTTGTTTCTTTTACCTCCCCTAGCAATAGTCTTCAGCAGATACTATAGATTTATTTGCCAAAAAGTTATTTCATAGTCTGCTTTAAAGGAATATATTATATTTGAGGAACAAAGGATGGAAGACAACAATGCTTGAAAAAACACAATGAAAAGAAAAAGTGAGAGGGTAATCCAAAGATATTAAAAACTAGGATAAAGTGAGTAATAACTCATACAGTGGTGAAACCCATAAAGCAGGATTACGATGTGCACATAAAGAAAAAGTAGAGCCAAAACCGGTTTGGCTCAGTGCATAGAGCGTCGGCCTGCAGACTGAAAGGTCCCAGGTTTGATTCCGGTCAAGGGCATGTACCTTGGTTGCAGGCACATCCCCAGTAGGGGGTGTGTAAGAGGCAGCTGATGAATGTATCTCTCTCATGGATGTTTCTGACTTTCTATCCCTCTCCCTTCCTCTCTGTGAAAAATCAATAAAATATATGTTTAACAAAAAGAAAAAATAGAAAATAGAAGAAGAAAGAAAGCAAGAAGTAGACATAAGTAAAGAGAAAGAATGATGAAGAAAATGATACTGTTGTAATGAGCTACTTACTACTCATAGGAAAGGTACAAAAGGAAGGCCAGACATTATACACATGTCATTTGGGCAGCTTCACCAGAAAGGTACAATTTCATACTCCGCGGAGAAATCACCAGCCAATTCTCTGCAGATCACTGTGGGAAGGGGTCCAACAAAGGGAAGATAGATGCAATGTGCAGTAAAGTTGGGATACTATAGGGAAAGTGCTTGCTGTCAGTCAAACCTGGGTACAGAGATCATGGGCCAGAGAGGATGGAGCCTTTGCAAACCTGAGAAAATCTAGGAATACATAATCCCATAAACAAAGGAGTTTGCACCCACTATCACTCGTGGCTCATGGTGCTCTCTTGTTCCTGCTTCCTTGCATTCTCCCATGTTTCCTCCATAGCCATATGGTCCTGTGAACCCTATCTGCAATGGACAGGTGGACTGCAGCAACACAAATTAAGCTAGCCTGATGCTGTATTGGACTGCTCCAACACAGAATTGAAACTCCAGACACTGGCTCTGATTTTAGCCCTGCTAAAGTACCAGCTATACTTCTTCCTTTGGGGGACAAAGGGAAATGAAATCTTGGAAACTCAGGAATTTGATTCTGCAAAAATAAAGCTTTCTACCATATCTCATCCTCCCGTGTGAATCCCAGAAATTTTTTTTCTTGTAATATGGTAAGAATTCCAGTCCCACTAGCAACAGGTAGGGACAAGGACCTCTCCCCTCTGATAACAAGAGGAGGAAAGAAGAGAAAAGGTATACATAGCAAAGCCAGATTAGAGGACGTCAGAACGATCACTCAGAGAGCAGGAGCACACTTGTGATCATCTCGAAAAGCCCCTGGGTAAGGGGGTAAAATGATCTTGGAAAATGTTTGCTTCTAAAGTGTTTTATATTTGCATTGTTTGGTACTGTATTAACTGTGGAGTATTTTTAACTATATATGAGGCAGTAGATGTCAGACCTTTTAAACTTTCAATGTATGATTATGCCTCAGAATGTTTCCCCATTGAATATATAAGAAAGTAAACAAACCCAATATAAAGGTGCACTGATAGAAAAATATGATGTGCATTAAAGAGTTATGTGGGGGTAAATGTGCATGAAAGGACACAGAAAACCTAAGATACCCCTTAGAGAAATATAAGAAATTTCAGATAAAGTATATCATCTAAGTGTCAAGCAACCTTAATGTATTGGCCTTATACATAATGGGCACAAAACTATTACCTGAATAATTCTTTACAGTGTGATTCTTTCAGTCATACAATTATCTAAACCTATCTTAGTCATAAAAATTCTAAACAGGTAAACTCAGAGACTGCAGCCAGCAATGTGAACAGTTAAGAATATATAATAACTTCTCGAGATGTTCTCCCAAAAGGAAATTTGAAGCCAGTGTTTCTTATTTAACTTGTAAAACTCTGGGGTAGGCAGAATTTTAGCCTCTATCATTTCTGCTCCCTGGTATTATTTATGTTTAATATATTTTTATTGATTTCAGAGAGGAAGGGAGATAAAGAGAAAGATAGAGATATCAATGATAAAAGGGAATTATTGATTGACTGCCTCCTGCATGCCCCCTACTGGGAACCGAGCCCACAACCTGGGCATGTGCCCTTGACTGGAATTGAACCTGGGAGCCTTGAGTCCGCATGCTGACACTCTGTACACAGAGCCAAACTGGCTAGGGCCCTGGTATTATTTCTCTGGTTATATTATATTGCATGGCAGAAGGTTGTTGCAGATATAATTAAGACTACAAATAACCCCTTAAAATAGGGAGATTTAATCCTTGATTATCCAGTGGACCCAATGTAATCACAGGAGCCCTTAAAAGGAGAAAAGGGAGCAAGAGAGACGCAGCAGAGGATGCCAAACTAATTCAAAACATAAGAACGACTTGATGTGCCATTGCTGGCTTGAAGGTGAAGGGCCATGTGGCAGGAACGAAAATAAGTTTGTGTTTTAAAATGTAGGTTTCATTATTATTCAGTTATGGTGAAGACAACAAATAGAGACAATTGGCATTGAAAAGATAGTTTGTTACTCACAGCTGTCAAAAGGAAGGGCACACAACACTGCATAAGGTGCCAAGGTTGGTTGGGGACAAAAGTGGGGTGGCGGTGAGAGTGGGGACAATTGCTTTTATTGTGATTTCCATGAGACAGAATGGCTAAGGCAGGGTAAGCAGGTTTAGGACAGACCAGTTTGAATAGTTTGAGCAGGCTCAGAGCACAGGGTCTGTTCCTAGTTGCCTAGAACCTGGCCCTGAGTTGATTGGGGCAGGGGCTCTGGTGGTTAGTTTGCATGTGAAAAGCACCCTTACAGGTAAGTCTTCTACTGCCTCTTGAAATTGGCTATACCAGTGAGGGACAGTCTCTCCAGGGTTGGCAAGGTCCCAGATGTCAAAACTATACAAAAATAAAAAGGCATAATTAATGCAACTTATACAAGGATTCTTCCCAATCACTGCCAGAAAGGAATGCAGCCCTCCCCACATCTTGATTTTGGCATTGTGAGACTGTGAGTAGAGAATCCAGTTATGCCAACAATTCTCAACCCTTTTCATCTCACGGCCCACATAAACTAATTACTAAAATTCTGTGACACACCAAAAAGTATATTTTTTGCACTCTGACAAAAAAATAGGTATAATTTTGATTCATTCACACCAGCCATTGTGTTGGCTGTTGTCATTCTTTAATTTGACAATCTAAGGTAAGAGTGCGCCTGACTAAAGAGTCAGATATTACTATTTAAAAATTTTTTGCAGCACACTAGTGTGCCGCAGCACACTCGTTGAAAATTGCTGAGCTCAAGTCATGACAGACTTTAAGTCTACAAAACTGTAACCAAATGGATGTTGTAAGTTGCTACATTTGTGGCAATTTGTTACAGCAACAAGAGGAAACTTATACATATGCCAAATCCTTCTTGGTGGTATGTTTCTAATTAATTTTCTGGGCATGTTATATTCTGCAGAAACTTCTACCATGTTCACAACTGCAATCATACAGAATAAGGCTAATTAGACAAACTGTCTTTAATGACTATTTTTGGCAGGTTTCCATCAAGCTAAATATAATGTGAAATTTTTAATGTTATCCACCATTAGGGCATGTAGGAAGATTAAATCAAGATGTGCTTAGGAAAACTGAGTTTGTGGAAATGAAATTTTTAAAACTTTAAGGCATTTTCAGTTGTGTAAGACATATAAAGTACTAATAACTACAGTATGCATTATCCATTTCTATTAGGCAAATAACTAACTGTATTAATATATACATTTGGCAACAACTTCAGATCAAGATAATTTCATGCTCTGAACCACTCTATACCCAAAATACATGTATAGCGATGAAAGACAAAATGTAAAAAGTGAAAATTTACAATAAAAAAAATCTATAATAATAAAAGTGTAATATGCTAATTAGACCGGACATCCTTCCAGATGTCTTTCTGGATGACCTTCTGGACAAAGCCAGGGCTCCGAGGAAAGCCAGGGTCCCCAGTGCCTGGTGGTGGCCAGAGAGAAGCTGAGTCCCGGGTGTCTGCTGACAGCCAGAGGGAAGCCGGGGTCCCAGGTGCCAGAGGGAAGCTGGTGCCAGCAGCCAAGGGAAGGAAAGCCTACTCTTGCATGAATTTCGTGCATCAGGTCTCTAGTCCTATCTAATAAAAGAGTAATATGCAAATTTATTGCACCTCCACTACACCCACAAGCCACGCCCACAAACCACACCCATCAGTCCATGGGGAGCAAATATGCAAATAAACCCCAACCAAGATGGCTGCCACCACTGAAAGCAGAAGGGAGGCTTGGGTTTCTCTGGCAATGGAGGAAGCCAAGCTTTCCACCTGTCGTTGCCGGCCTAGGCCTCCACTCAAGGCTACAAAGTTTCAATTATAGAAGATATATCCCAACAGAAATGGTGGCAGCCATGGAGCTGGAGAGAGCAGAGGCTAGGGTTGCCCGGGCAATGGAGGAAGACAAGCTTCTATAGCCTTGGTGAGCCTAGGCCTTCATTTAAGGCTACAAAGTTTCAATTATTGAAGGTAAATAAACTTGAATAGAAATGCCTGCTGCCACAGAGCAAGCAGAAGGCTTGGCTCTGCTCCAGAATACAAAGTTTCAATTGTAATAGATAAATAAATCCCAGATACCAGGGCCTCTGCTTAGGTTGCCAGGGGGCATGGCCAGGCTGCAAACCACAACAGGCCTCTCTCCCAGGCTGCCTCATGCCCCAAAGGAACCCCTACCCTGATCCAGGACACCCTTCAGGGCAAACCAGCTGGCCCCCACACATGCACCAGGCCTCTATCCTATCTAATAAAAGAGTAATATGCAGATTGACCATCACTCCAACACACAAGATGGCTTTCCCCATGTGGTCAAAGATCCTGCCCCCATGTGGACACAAGATGGCCACCACAAGATGGCCATCAGGGGAGGGCAGTTGTGAGCAATCAAGCCTGCAGGAGGGCAGTTAGGGGTGACCAGGCCAGCAGAGGAGGGTAGTTGGGGGCAAACAGGCTGGCAGGGGAGCAGTTAGACATCAATCAGGCTGGCAGGGGAGTGGTTGGGGGTGATCAGGTTGGCAGGCAGAAGCGGTTAGGGGCAATCAGGAAGGCAGGCAGCAAGTAGTTGGGGGCCAGCAGTCTTGGATTGTGAGAGGGATGTCCGACTGCCCACTGGGATCGGGCCTAAACAGGCAGTTGGACATCCCTCAAGGGATCTTAGATTGGAGAGGGTACAGGCTGGGCTGAGGGAGACCTCCCCACCCCCGCAGTGCACAAATTTCGTGCACCAGGCCCCGTGTGTGTGTGTGTGTGTGTGTGTGTGTGTGTGTGTGTGTGTGTGTGTGTATCTCCAAACTTATAAAGAGCTAACATCACTATGAATCAGTAACTAAACATTCATTCATTCATTTATTAATTCATTCATTTTGCAAGTTTTAATTCCTTACCTACTATGTGATAGACACTGTTTTAGATACAGGATACTGCACTAAGCAGAGCAAAGTCTGTGTCCTTATGGAACTTATACGGCAACAGAAAAAAAAATTCTAACAGAAACACAATAGATACCAGAAGGAGGCAGCAGACAAAGGCAGTCAGGAGCTTATATTATTATTAGAGGCCCAGGGCACGTAATTCATGCACGGGGGGTGGGGGAAGGTGTGTCCCTCAGTCCAGCCTGCACCCTCTCCAATCTGGGACCTCATTGGGATTGGGCCTAAATGGGCAGTTGAACATCCCTCTCACAATCCAGGACTGCTGACTCCCAACTGCTCGCCTGCCTACCTGCCTGCCTGCCTGCCTGATTGCTCCTAACTGCTTCTGCCTGCCAGCCTAATCACCCTCTAACCAATCTTGTGCCAGCCTGATCAACACCTAATTGCTCCCCTGCCAGCATGATTGCCCCTAACTTCCTTCCCCTGACGGCCTGGTCACCCCTAACTGCCCTCTTCTGAAGATCTGGTCACTCCTAACTCTCCTCCCCTGCAGTCCTGGTAGTCCCCATTGCCCTCCCCTGCCGGCCTGGTTACCTCTAACTGCCCTTCCCTGCTGGCCTGGTCTCCCCCCAAATGCCCTCCCCTGCAGGCCTGGTCACCCCTAACTGCCCTCCCCTGCTGGCCTGGTCCCCCCAACTGCCCTCCCTGAAGGCCTGGTCCCCACTACCTTTCCTCCCTGCAGGCCTGGTCCCCCCCAACTGCCCTCCCCTGCAGGCCTGATTGCCTCCACTGCCCTCCCCTGCTGGCCTATTTGCCTCTAACTGCCCTCCCTTGCAGACCTGATTGCTCCCAACTGCCCTCCCCTGCAGGCCATCTTATGGCAGCCATCTTGTGTACACATTCAGCAGCCATCTTTGACCACATGGGGCCAGCCATCTTGTGTGTTAGAGTGATGGTCAATTTGCATATTACCTCTTTATTATATAAGAGTAGAGACACACATTGCAGGAAGATTCCTGCAAGAATAGGGCTTCCTGTGACCATCTCTGTCACCTCACCTGCTTCCCTCCCTTCTCTGTTGCCCCACCTACTTCCCTCCCTTCTCCATTGCCCCACTTGCTTCTCCACAGCTTTGCTTCCTTCTGTATCACTTGGCTTCCTTCTACGTTGTCTTCAGCCTTTGCTCTGTGCCTGGATAAGCAAATTAACTGCTATTTTGGTTGGGTGAATTTGCATACTCACTCCTGATTGGCTGGTGAGTGTGGCTTGTGGAGGTACAGTCAATTTGCCTATTTCTCTTGTATTAAATAGTATAGGTGATGGAGAGTAAAATGCCCATCTGAGGCAGAAGACAAGAGTCAGTCTGATAGCTTGAAATAAGAAACTGGAATGGAAAGGAGGCTGGGAATGAGCTATAACTGACTGTTGCCAGAAGCTACAGCTTGCATACAGTAATGTACTCATCCACATTAGACAAAGCAGTTATCCTGACAGTCAGGACCCGGTTAAGCTGCCATTGGCTTAGTTATTGGTTCTGTGCTTATTCAAATCACCAGTGATAATAAATGCCATGAGCTGTCCCTATAAAACCTAATTCTGAACAGGGGTTAATAGGAGTTATATACAGATAACTATAATCAAGTAGAGAGAGAGAATAAGCCAAGAAAGGAAAATATTTGCACTCAAGGTGAGTCTACAAATCGAAATTTTATAACACCTGAGGAAAACTAAGCAACAAAATGAAAATAAAAGAGGAATCATGACATGACTTTAGGATACTCAAAAAGATAAAGGAATAACACTATTATGGAAAAGAAAAAAACAAGAAATTATGAAAACAATAAACAGAAATGAGAATTGGCCTTTAAAAAAATCAGAAATCCTGGAAATAAAAAATAAGAGTTGAACTTTAATAGATGAGATGGTAAGGGAATTAATAAAATAGAACAGTGCTGAAAATTTTACCTAAAACCTATTACAGAATGAGAGAGATAAAAAGCATGAATATGCAAAAGCAGTTTAAAAATATGGAGAATCAACTGGGAGTCTCCAACATGTATCTAATGGGAGTCTGCAAAATATATCTAAGGGAAGAGCCACAAAAAGAACATTGAGGAAATGGTATGAACTTTTCCAAAATAAAAGACATATAGGAATCTTCATATTAAAAGTGCCAACAAAGTACTACACAGAATAAGTGGATATATTTGGCCTGGAATTGTTTATTGTAGTAATGATGCTAGAGTAAAAAAATTCTATATAATAAAAAAAATAATATGCAAATTGACTGAACAGTGGAACAACCAGAATACCTGTAGCCCCTCACCCTAGCCAGCCCCACCCCCAAGTGGGCCCCCCACCTCAATCGGGGATAGGGCCACCTGGCAAACTGCCCATAGCCCCTTGTCCAGGCTGGCCCACCCCTAATGGCCCCCATCAGGCAGGCCAGCTGGACCCCATCACTGCACAAATCTGTGCACTGTACCTCTAGTAAAAAATAATAATAATAAAGCAGCCCAAGTGCCCATCAGTTGAATGGATAAAAAAACTGTGGTATATGTATACCAGAGAATACTATACAGCAGTTAAAAAGAAGGATATCTTACCTTTGAGATAACATGAAGAGACCTGGGGAGTATTATGCTAAACAAAATAAACCAGTCAGAGAAAGACAAGTATCACATGATCTCACCATATGTGGACTCTAATGAACAAAATAAACTGATAAACAAAATAGATCCAGAGACATAGGAGCATCGAACAGACTGTCAAATCTCAAAGGGAAGGTATGGGTGGATGAGGGGATGGGTGGTGGTAAGAGATCAACCAAAACACTAGTATGCATATATGAATAACCCATGGACACAGACAGTAAGGTGGTGTAGGCTTGGGGTGGCGGGACGCGGCGGGCTAGAAGGGGTCAATGTGGTGGAAAGGAGGACATATGTAATGCTTCCAACAATAAAGATTTTTTTAAAATCCACCTTTGAAATGTATAATTTACTTTTTAAAACTTTAGAAAAAATATAAAATAAAATCTTTAGAAGTCTAAACATAAAAATTCATATACTGACTAAAATATTCCTCAGCAGCTCTGAAAACCAATGTAAATAAATTTGGAATTTCTAGTTATAACTGCTATAAGAATAGTATCTAACAATATTAAACTACTAGAGGCCCAGTGCATGAAATTCGTGTACTTGGGGGAGAGGGTCCCTCAGCCCAGCCTGAGCCTTCACAGTCCAGGAGCTCTTGGGAGATGTCCAACTGACATCTTAGGCTTGGTCCCCTTGCTCAGCTGACCAGGATGAGCAGCACTCCCACAGCAGGTCTATCCCCACCACAGGCCACACCCCACACCAGTGCACAAATCCCATGCACCAGGTCTCTAGTATTTTCATAAACACTAAAATTCTAGAGAAGTCATGCCTAGTCTGCAAATCAGATATACAAATCCACTCAATACAAGCTTTATTCATAAAAGGTTTCCACCATATTTGTTATTTTAGATGTGTCAAGTACAATGTCAATATCAATCCTAATAAAAGAGTAATATGCAAATTGGCCTTACCTCTGCTACACACACAAGCCACACCCACAAGCCAATCAGGAGCAAAATGCAAATAAACCCAACAAAGATGGCAGTTAATTTGCATATGCAGGCGCCAAGCAGCCTGGACCCCAGGAACACCCTCGCGTTCCTGCCTCACCCCTAGCCACTTGCACATGCTCTGGCATAAAGTGGAGGTTCGGGTCCACGACTGTATCCTGGTGCCCACAATAGGGAACTGGCTGCTTCCCTTTGGAGCATGTGGAGACCCTGGTGGCCGCCACTGTATGTGGCCCAGGAGTCCCTGCATGCCCCCCAGCTCGGCTCCCATGACAGGGCTGGCTGCTGGTGTCCATCCAGGGCATTGGGAGACAGAGATGTTCCCACCCCACTCCCAACCACTTGCGCATGCTCTGGCACCAAGCAGCAGTTTGAGTTCACGCCCCAGCCCAGTGCCCACAATAAGGGGGGCTGGCTGCCAGTCTCTGGGGTGTGTGGAGACCCTAGTGGCCACCACCGGATGGCAGGGACACCCCCCTAGCCCAGTGAATACAACACAGGGGCCACATGAGCTGCAGAGAAAACACCATTTTTAAATATATATATTTTTTATTGATTTTCTTTTACAGAGAAGAGGGGAGAAGGATAGACAGTTGGAAACATCAATGAGCAAGAAACATTAATTAGCTGCCTCCTGTACACTCCCCACTGGGGAAGTGCTTCCAACCAAGGTACATGCCCTTAACAGGAATCAAATCTGGGACCCTTCAGTCTGAAGGCCCATGGTCTATCCAATGAGCCAAACCAGTTCCAGTGTAAACATCTTTTCTGACCGCTCATTGGCTAAGCTCCTGTACGCCGCCACTTACAGTGTTCTTGGTAATTTGCGTTATAAGAATCCAAGAAGGTGATCAAGGGTTTTTCCACCACACTCCTGGAGGAAAAACAAAAGTCTGCTGCTGGGAGGGCTAAGAAACATCATATCCTGCCCTAGCTGCTTTGGCTCAGTGGATAGAGCCTTGGCCTACTGACCGCAGGGTCTGGGTTCAGTTCTGATCAGGGCATGTACCTAGGTTACAGGCTCCTCCCTGGCCAGGACCAAGGTCAGGACTCATGCAGGAGGCAACCAATCAAAGTGTCCCTCTCACATTGATGTTTCTCTCTGTCTCTCCCTCTCTCTTACACACTCTCTAAAAATCAACAAAAACATAACCTCATGTGAGGGTGAAAAAAAAAGAAAGAAAGAAATGTCATATCCTATGAAAGACACATCTTGAAAATGCCTAAAGAAAGTTGTCATTTTTTCACAGTGAAGGGACTAGAGTCCGTGTTGATGAAAACACCTTGGCGGCTGCAGTGGCTGGCAGTGGCTGCAGCAGTGGGGTGATGGGGCTGGTGCTTTCCCTTGATCAGCCTGGTCACCTCCCACAGAGGGTGGCCAGATTGATGGAGAGTGGGCCTCAGCTGTCAGTAGGACATCTCCTGAGGGCTCCCAGTCTGTGAGAGGGGGCAGGCGGGGCTGAGGTAACCCCCCACCATGCACAAATTTTGTGCACCACGTCACTAGTAATAGTATAATTGTGGCTTGGATCTCCTAAATATTTCACATTCTGCCAAAGGTAGATTTTTATATTAAACTAATGTCCCAGTGCATGGATTCGTGCACATTGAAAGGAAATTAACTATAATAGAAGTGTCAGAGAGGAAAGAAAATTAGTGAAATGTTTATGAAAGTAATATATAAATTGATTAATAAATGAACAATAACATGATATAAAAACAAAGACATGATATAAAAACAACAAAAAACATTGATAAAAACAATGACTGAGAAATTGATTAAACTTATTCCAATATCTTCCTATATACCACATTAAGAGTACAAATACTTTCAGAATGTTTGACTAATTTTGCTTGTGATAAAGTATTTACAACTTTAATATCACACCACTCTTTGAACTCAAGAGAAAGCAACATATAACTGATCATGTCTAAAAATGGGTTCAGGTAAGAATATTCCTACTCATCTAGAGTTTGTCCTTGTGATGTATTAATAGTCATGGCAAATGCTGGCATCACGGAAAACTGTCTTCAATTAATTTAAATGGGAGGCCAATGTCAGATGGGGACAAATCAATTCTTGAAATCACAACAAGCTCTTCTTCCACAGATCCTGTTAATACTTCAGCTTCGATTATGTTAGGTTGCAACCTTTTGATGATAAACCTAGTACCATTACAAAGAACCCATTTACTATTAAGATTTCTCGGTAGCATGAAGGTTGCACCTGCTTTCAATTTTAATTTATGATCCTGCATTCCAAAAGGAGTAATACTATTAAGAAATTCGATGCAAGAATTTTCCTTTTTGGCATCATCCATTGAATCCATGGAATCATGGCTCAAATAGGTGTGAAAATCTTGATTGAGTATATACAAAATTTCTTCACTTAATTTATGAACATGTGAGAGCTTTATATATATTGCGCATGAGCAAATCAACATTTATTTTTAAACTAGAGGCCCGGTGCACGAAATTCGTGCAGGAGGGGCACAGAGGGGTGTCCCTCAGCCCAGCCTGCACTCTCTCCAATCTGGGACTCCTTGAGGGATGTCTGACTGCACCTTTAGGCCCGCTCCCGGTAGGATTGGGCCTAAACGGGCAGTTGGACATCCTTCTCACAATCCAGGACTGCTGGCTCCAAACTGCTCGCCTGTCTGCCTCTCTGATTGCCCCCTAACTGCTCCTGCCTGCCAGCCTGATCACCCCCTGACCACTACCCTGCCAGCCTAATTGATGTCTAACTGTTCCCCTGCTAGCCTGTTTGCCCCCAACTTCCCTCCTGGTCCCCCCACCTGCCCTCCCTTGCAGGCCTGGTCCCTCCCAACTGCCTTCCCCTGCTGGCCTGATAGCCCACAACTTCTCTCTCTTGCAGGCCTGGAACCTCCCACCGTCCTCCCCTGCTGGCCATCTTGTGGTGGCAATCTTGTGTCCACATAGGGGCAGGATCTTTGACCACATGGGAGCAGCCCTCTTGTGTATTGGAGTGATGGTCAATCTGCATATTACTCTTTTATTAGATAGGATAGAGACCTGGTGCATGGGTGGGGACCAGCTGGCTTTCCCTGAAGGGTGTCCTGGATCAGGATGGGGGTTCCTTTGGGTATGGGCCAGCCTGGGCGAGGAACCTATGGTGATTTTCAGGCCGGCCACGCCCCTCAGCAACCCAAGTGAAGACCCTGGGATCTGGGATTAATTTATGTTCTATAATTAAAACATTGTAGCCTAGAGCAGAACCAAGCCTTCTGCTCGCTCAGTGGTGACAGCCACTTCTATTTGAAACTTTGTAGCCTAGAGTGGAGGCCTAGGCTAGGGCTGCAGAAGTTTGGCTTCCTCCATCACCTGGGCAACCCTAGCCTCTGCTCCCTTCGGCTCCGTGGCTGCTGCTATTTCTGCTGTGATTATGTATCTTTTATAATTGAAACTTTGTAGCATTGAGTGGAGGCCTAGGCCAGCAAGGGCAGGTGGAAAGCTTAGCTTTCTCTGTTGCTGGGGAAACCCAAGTCTCCCTCCTGCTCTCAGTGGTGGCAGCCATCTTGGTTGGGGTTTATTTGCATAATTTGCTCCTGATTGGCTAGTGGGTGTGGCTGGTGGGTCTGGCTTGAACGTAGGTATGGTCAATTGGCATATTACTCTTTTATTAGATAGGATTGCCAGTGTGCAACATATGTACCAGCCTGTCAGTTGGGCGGTCGGACAGATGGTCACTTAGCCTTTTAGATAGATATAGATAAATAGATAGATAGATAGATAGATAGATAGATAGATAGATAGATAAAAATTTTTATAGGCATTTCAACTATTTGGAAGGAATTTTTTTGTATATGGAAACAAAAATATAAATAATACAGGTGAGACAGAAACAGAATAAAAAAGAGAGGACATGTGAATAAAAGTTGTCAAAAGTCCTAGATTATGAAAAGAATACAAAAATTTCTAGAATACTACAACAAAAACAATACAGGAATTTGTGCTTTGCTTATCTAGGCTGTTATGAAATACTAGGGGCCCGGTGCACGAAATTCGTGTACTGGGGGTGGGTGATCCTTCAGCCCAACCTGCCCCCTCACACATACTGGGAGCCCTCAGGAGATGTCCTACTGACCACTCACCCACAGCCTGCCCAAGGCCTAAAGCCTCTGGTGAGGCTTTAGGCCTTGGGTACCCAGCCATCACCCTGCAATGGGGCCAATGGCTGGCTCTGCACCAGCCCCGCCACCCCCCAGCCCTGGCCGCCTCAGCCTCACCCCCCCAGGCCCTGGCCGCCTTGACCCTGCTCCCCGCAAGCCCGGGCCTTTGCCCAAGCCAGCACATGCTGGCCTCCTCGGCCCTGCCCCACTGGCCCGGGCTGTGTGCTCACTAGCTGGCTCCACCCCAGCTCCTGATTGGCTGCTGGGCGTGGCTTGATTGGATGTATGGTCAATTTGCATATTACTCTTTTATTAGATAGGATTGGGGACACTATTTAAACTTTGTATTTAAAAAAAAAAAAAAACACAAAAAAACAGTTTTAAAGTACCCATCCTTTTTTTTTTTTAACAAACCTGCATTTTTTTTCTTCCAAGCTTTCATTATGACTTTTTGATGGAAGTAATGAGGGATTTTTCTCAATAGAAAACAAATGAAGCTTCAAAGACAGCTTTGACCTTATTCATAAGACCGCTATAGGACACTAGAAGTCCTGCCTACTCCAGACACCTATCCAAGTAGCTTACCATTATTCAACATTTCCACTAATTTGATATAGTAGCAGAGTTTCTTTAGGGATAAGAACTTAATTCTAAAATATTCCTATTGTTAATACAAAATATTATATTAATGCTAATATTTTTCCAATCAGCTAGCTAGCTGTATTAGCTGGGAGCAGATGTGTATAAGGAAAAGGGACACTAAATTATTTCAGGTCTGCGGATATCCATCCTTACTATGGGATGGTAAGGATGAGGTAAAATTCAGAGCATGGAGTATTGCCTAAAAGCAAGTCTGTGGGGACTCTGAGGCAAAGCCATGTGAACAAGGGTTGTCAAAAGTCCTAGAATACGAAAAGAATAAGAAAACAGCCATGTCATACCAAACACTTGGGGATAGTAGGATCACCAAAGAACCACATTTTCCTACCTCACCATTATTCACAGTATAATAGCACGTTAAATGTACCACCCAAAAAGCAGCATGGCACAGTAGTGTAAGATTTATGCCTTTTAACATTTGGTTAAAGGAACTGTTTCTTCATCTATATCTATACCCTGCTTTCTGCCTTCAAATATTAATTCTGCTTACCTCTTCTTCCTTATCTGCCTGGTCCTGCAGCAGGCCAACCATAAAACACAGGACCAATCAGGACCACTCCACTTGAACACTAAACAATTCAGGCCAAGGGCAGGAGGGAGCAAAAAGTAGCCATCCTTGTGTATTTCTGAAATGAAATGCCACAACTTTCCTTATTGGAAGTGTCAAGCCATCCCATGGACTAACATTAGGATCAAAACCAGATGATTACCCTGTTTAAAGATTACCCTGTTTTTCCTAAGAAAAAAATACACCCTAGTTAGTTTAAAAACCAAAACCTAATTTTTATCTTGAAGAAAAAAAAAAAAAACACTTTCAAGCAAATATTTCCCGAAAAGAAAACCACCGTAATTTACTTGGATGGAGGGGAGGAGAGGACTAGTAAAGGAAGAGAGAAATAAATTAAGGTTTGCGTGGGGCATAAGTAATTTGAACTCTGGACATGGACATGGATCTTTACCATTAGTAATTGTTCTGCTATTCTGGGGGAGAGATGAAGCCGGGATTGAAAACAATTTAGGGTTGACCAGAGATAAAAGCATTAATTCCAGTGCGGGTGGGGGACAGGATTCGGAAATACTGAAAAGCTTTGTTTTCTTCACCCTGTGTCTTGGAACCGCCAGATCAGAAGTTGGCAACTCTAGATTAAACATCATAACAGCTGGGATGAGGAAACTCTTCAAGAAGGGCCACCCCAAAAGTCAGGAATGAAAAAATGCTGGAGGAATAAACACAACAAAATCCCTTAAGAAAACATATCTGGCCACTGGGTGGGTATCAGCCTTGTGTCATACTTGATATGCACTGGAATTTTCTTCCTTTTTTTTTTTTTTTTTTTTGTCCTTTCAGAAAGTTGCCTAGTTTTTAGGTATTCATCCATCTCTCACAAATAACTTCAATTCTAAGTATATTGTTCATAAGACTTTTTATATTTAGGGGAAACATTAGCCCATTCCTTTGCTCTCTGGTTTAAAAATATTACTTATTAGTCACCAGACAGGGAGAAAGAAAGGAAATGTTGAATAATTTCTTCAAGAAGAAGGTTGGTTTTCTATGTCATTTACCCTGAAAGGCATATAACACTACTGTTAAGTCCTGTGATGTCTCTTGGTAGACATAGTTACCCTAACTTCATTCTGCATCACTTTCTTTTGTCTCAAACTACTCAAATTCCTTCCCTTGATACCTCAGCATCCAAAGTTTTGTCATCTTTCTCCAAAACTTATAGCTTTCCTTTTTTACCACAGATAAACTATTTCTACACAGAAGTTGTGCATTCAATTTGGCCCTAAATGTTTATATCTTTGCCTACACATTATTTATTGTCCCCCTTTCCACTTTCCTACGATCTCATATGCTTATCATGTGGGGTGAAAACTGAGAACATTTCAAAACTACAGCAAAGGGGGAAACTAACCCATGAGCAGGCAGTCCTAGGACCCTGGAAAATTTGAAACAGGGTCAAAGTCAAGGGCAGAAAGAGCATCCAAAAGACAACAGAAGATTCAGTTCCATAGCACAGCTTTTTAACATTAAAGAGAAATGCAGAAAATCAAAGCTTTCATATGTATACCTGGTATCCCCTCCCCGCCATTGAGCAATGAGTTATCCAAGTAAAAAAAAGTAAGAGAAAACACTGAGCTGGATTGACTTTAGGTTGCCACATGGTAGATATGATTTCTTCTCTATACTAAAGAAGAAACAGAGTTCAAGTGCAATAGATGGGATTTGTGTTAAACTTTTTTTCTAACAAACATTAGGAGCAAGTTATTGAAATATGGCACCAAAAGACCTGGGAACTTTGAAGAATCTCAACTAATTATTGGACAAGGCTTCCTGGAAAAACTAGGTGAAAGCTTCTTTAAGCCAGGGACGGGATACGTAGACTAATATATTTAAACACTGGCTTGGCAGTCAACCATATTTGGAGTGTAAATTCTGCTTCTACCAATCAACACGTTAATTATCTCAGTCAAGTTACTTAACCTCAGCTATAAAAATGAAGGTAACGCCAACTTCCTCAAACAGGGTTGTTATGAAAATTAAATGAAGTTATGTAAGTTCTGGAAAATAAATAATAATAATAATAATAATAATAATAATAATGGTAATAACAGCTAAACTTGTCCTAGACCAGTGGTCGGCAAACTCATTAGTCAACAGAGCCAAATATCAACAGTACAATGATTGAAATTTCTTTTGAGAGCCAAATTTTTTAAACTAAGCTTCTTCTAACACCACTTCTTCAAAATAGACTCACCCAGGCTGTGGTATTTTGTGAAAGAGCCACACTCAAGGGGCCAAAGAGCCACATGTGGCTCTCGAGCCACAGCTTGCCGACCACAGTCCTAAACAGTTTGACTCAGTGGATAGTGTCAGCCCTCATACTGAAGAGTCCCAGTTTCAATTCTGGTCAAGAGCAAGTACCTTGGTTTTAGGCTCGATCCCCAGCTCCAATCAGGTGCATTCGGGGAGCAACCAGTCAATGTGACTCTCTCACATTGATGTTTCTCTCTGTATTTCTCCCCCTCCCTTCCTCTCCTTGGGTGAGGATTAACAAAAAATAAAATAAAATAAACTGTATCTAGTGATTACCAACTGCAGTACTGTGTGTGTGTGTGTGTGTGTGTGTGTGTGTGTGTGTGTGTGTGTGTGTATTAGGGGCCTGGTGCACGAAATTCGTGCACTGGAGGTGGGTGGTCCCTCAGCCCAACCAGTCCCCTCTCACATACTGAGAGCCCACAGGGAATGTTGTGCTGATTGCTCCCCACCACTCCTCCTCACCCCCGCCCAAGGCCGAAAGCCTCTGGCCGAGGCTTTCATCCTTGGACAGGGGACCTCGGCTAGGGGACCCCAGCCAGCAATTGCCCTGCAATTGGGCCAATCACTGGCTGGCTCCACCCCAGCCCCAGCCTTGGGAACCCAGCGATCGCCCTGCCATGGGTAGCAGCCATCTTGGTTGGGTGTTAATTTGCATATCTCTCCTGATTGGCTTTGTGGTTGTGGCTTATGGGCATGGCTTATTTGGTATAGTGAAAGTATGGTCAATTTGCATATTACTCTTTTATTAGATAGGATTACTTAATTTAATCCTCAAAGCAATCTTATGAATTACATTTCACATATGAAGAAACTGAGGTTAAATAAGTTGTTTGTGGTCTGTCAGTTAGGAAGTGGTAAAGGTAGGAGTCAAATCCAAGTTCTCATACCCACTATGCAACTTATTACTGTTGTACTACTACTATTACTGCTACTATCATTCATTATTCATCAATATAGCCCCAGTACCTAGCACAATGGCTAGCATAGTGGACATTCAATAAATACTTCTTGAATTGAATTGAATATTTAGCATTACTTATACTCAGGCAAAAAGTGAACAGTCCCATCAACCAAATAAATAATAGTTATTCATCTTCACAATATCTATAAAAAGCATAACTGTAATTTTTAATTGAATTGACCTGTTTTTATTAAATTGAGTGAGCTAAATGGGAACTTGGGTAAATGGAGGACACTCTAATATTTATAAATATCAGAAGATTGTAAATAGCCTCAACAAAATACTAGCCAACTAGCTCCAGCAACATACAAAAAGTGATACACTCT